>CM038343.1:44490417-45756494 GCA_021464625.1 Proterorhinus semilunaris
AAAAAATGATCTACACATTAATCGATTACCAAAATAATCATTAATTTCAGCCCAAGTTCAAAGGGTTAAGATTATATTTTTTTAAACACATTTTGTTAAAGTGCATATGACTTATTTAGCAGTAATTTTTATGAAGAAATGTTGGGCAGAAATTATATTTGTATTTGAATTTTTAAACGGCTGACAGGAAGTGACATAGAAGCAGGTCACATTTCATAGCAGTTGACTAAACATCACGAAAATGGCCAAACTAAAGAAAGCTACAATCTTAAATCTTAAATATAATCGCGTAAACTATATTGTTTTTGCAAAAATTGTGTCGTATGCACTTTAAGGTCCTGTTTTAAGTGGCGACGTTATCCCTAGAATGTGAGTTTATTGTGAATATTAGACAATGTCTTTGTTTACAGGTGTACACTCACATTTTAAGAGAGCCCTGGAAGAAAAAAAAAGCCCGCAAACAAAGAAGGAAAAATAAAGAACTTTGCTTGCATCGTCTCCCTATAAGTTCTGAAACATAAAATACCTTTGCCAAGCCAACAGTGTTAAACATAGACGGAGGAAATCATTATTTACAGGATCTTTAAAGTGCCCAGTCAGCTGCTTCACAATAACCTCAATAAAACCGGTAGGCAGCCCACGCGTGTACTAAAAACAAAAGTGCACATCTGGGAGTGCGTTGTCGTTCAGGGTTTATGTTTTGATTTACTTCTGTAATTTCACTGTGGTGGTGGTTTTACTGTAAGCCACTTCTCCGGCCTCCGCAGATGTGGCGTTGGGCCGCGCCGGTCGGATCGCACTTGGACCGAAGTCTGTTGTTTCTAAGGGAGGGTGTTTAGTCTCTCGGTGAACTGGCCTTCCTCGAGTTGATGAATCGCTAAGTGGACAATGCAAAAGTGTTTGTCCTCATTAACTCCTGCACCATTGGGGTTTAGCACTTGTTTGCTCTGTCAACAGGGTGGTACGAGCAGCCTGAAGCCTGCGATGCTCAAAACAAAAGCAAAAGTTCACATTCTATGCGCAAAGCTACACCGGTGCATATGGAGGGAAAAGTATGTACACAATTAGGAACCCACATACTTCTGGTTCCTGGCGTGTAAACTAGGGGGGAAAAAAATGGGAGTTTGACATTTTTGAGGTCTGGACTCTGAACATCAAGAGCAGGAAATGGGAAATATGCTGTGGAAGAGAAGCCCTGTTATTATGATCCATAAAGCTTCTTTGAATGAGCTTGTGTTTTTGAGCGCTATAGGGATCAGCATATTGAAACAGCGTATACATAACCATTTAGCCATTGGTATAATTTAATAGCTTAATAACATTACTTTAGGTTAAGTTTGTTAGGTTTTTTAAAATAAAGAAATAAAAATGTGAATACAGTGTATACAGAGGAGTCCATCAATATCGCAGTCAGAAAAATAAAATGACTGAGAAAGATTCATAAGTGCCATGTGTGGCCTATTTTAGAATATTTCCCAGATTAACCATCTATGGTTGTCTAAAGAGGACCCCCGTTGTAGGAAACATCATAATGACGTGTAGCATTATGTTTTGGAGCAGCTGTTCATTGTGTCCCACATTCCAAACATATTTACGCTCAATAGTATAAGATTTCCTGTAAACAATCAACACCAGGCATCTGAAGTCACTCTATTCTGCCTCACTTCAAAAACAAACTTGTTTTCACCAGGAGCTGCATTGTTCCTGCACATATGTGAATGCAGGGTCCAGAGGTGGACAGCAGCAGAAAGTGTTTGTGCTGCATGGCCTCAGGAGCAGGTGCACAGGCGCACCCCTGGGAAGGAAGTGCGGGGAGGGGTCAGTTGTGACACAAACAGGAAACAAGCGCCATGTTCTCTCCTGATCCACGCGACACTCTTAAGATTCCAAACTTTGCCCTTGTTGAAGTTTTTCTCGGGCTTATCTAACCCAGTGTTCCAGAGCCAGGATGTTGCATAAGAGGAAGGGTGAAACAGTGAGACGTATTGCCGTATTAACGGCAACTCTCAGACCCCCATTGATCAAACCTCAGTCAGACGTTTATGCGGCTATAAATTTCACATCTGAAAATAATGGAACTCTGGGCAGATTGCCCTTGAAGGTTCAGACAATGGCTCTGCAATAAAAACATTCACATTTGGTCCTTGTGAAATATGGGACAGCCTGTGAGCGGAGAGCGGTCCTGATGCACGTTGTTTACATGAGTATGGGCGCTGAACATGAGTTTGATCAGTGTTTTCCATATGCAAGTGAAAAGATTTTTCTACAGCCTACTAGTCAGAAATGCTATAATTATAGTATACTCCAAATCCTCTGTTTAAAGTAAGATCAAGGTACAAAACAGGAGCAATCAATTACCAAATATTAGCACAGCCAGCCTAGTAAATCTGTCCCATAAAAGTGGTTTCAAGTTGGTTTTACATGGCAACATATGCACAGAATTAAAACACACCGGACGCTATTAGGAAGTTGCGTAAAACACAATCCAATTAGGGCGACACCAATAGAATTGTTAAGTTAAAAACATCTGGAAGGCTCAGACTAGATCAAGCCTGTCACACACCTCAAGTAAACTGAACATGTGTCTCGTCAGTCGTCACAGGCTGAACAATCAATCAAATATTACTTAAATTTGTATTATTATTATTATATATTATAAAACTTACACTTTCATTTCCTTACAGTAAATACATTTTAAAAATGCTATAATAATTTTAATCATTTACGCAACTGCCAAATAAGCCAAACATCTATACAATGTCACACTTGAAATGCTAAAATAAAACACACATGCACAACATAATTTATTATTTAATGCCTTAACTCATTTCCTGCATATAATTTGTAGGTTTATATTTACAGCCAAAGTGTATCACAGACTCAAAGGGTCGAGAGGAGAAAAAAAAGGGGGAAACTTGTGTGACACAGTCCCCATTCTTATTCCTGTGCCCGCTCTGACGAAGGTTTGGTGTTTGTCTGTGTTCAGGCCGGAGTGTGGGAACAAGTGCTCCTTCTGTACAGGAAAGAGGACCGACACAGGCACTGAGGGAGGGAGGGGTGCTTCCAAAGAACAGAGGAAACCAGACGAGAACACCATTAACAAAACAGGCAGGCCTGTCCCACCCCCTCATTTCAAACAGTGAGTTTGTCCCGCTCAAAACCACCGCATGACAACAAATAGTGCGTCACTAACACGACACAGCACACATTCCTGCCTGTCTGTATTTTGTGTACTCACGTCCAGAAGGCACGTGGAGTTTGGATCAACTTGACACGGTGATAAAATCTTTTCAAATAAATGCATAGTTGAACCAAAGATATAAGATATAATATAAGAGGCTTACTCAGCCATATGGTGATTGTTTTTAGTTTATGGTTTGCTGTAGATGCACTGACTGGTTAATAGAGTGTTAGCAAAGACTAATTTAACAAAGGAATGTTTTTTTGTTGTTTTTTTTAAGATGTTTAATACATTTTCCCCTTATGTAGAAAATGTAAATATATTTTTTTATATATTTTGAAGCAGGCAGAGTGCTTTGGTTCTTTTCTTTGATAAGCTGGTGTTCTATAAACACTAAGCACCTTCACCACACATAATTATTTCACAAAAACCTCCCGAGCACTTACACTGTGCTGTAGGGTAATTCTAAGGGGATTTTATTTTGTTTTACGTACCCCCATTTTGTAAGTTATTTAATGAAATAAAGCACATGCTGAGCTTATAACATACTGTATATGGCGTCGGATGCTCACATGCAGAGGTGTTTTATATGTGCTATAGTGTGCTTTTTCGTGTGATTTGTGGTGTTTTTGTGTGTCTACTTTAAAGATGATTTTGCGTTGTGTTGTTGAATCTTTGTGGACTGTAAAGAGAACAGTTTTTGTTCATTCTTAAGAGTAAACAAACAAGTCTCCTGTCCCGACTGTATTGTGCACTCTATAGATCTCAAACTGGGCGACAGTCTTCTCTGTGGAACTATGTAAGACACTTGTGTTTTGGCTCAACAATGATCCGGACAGGGCCCAATCGACCGACTTTCCTGCGGCAGAGTGGACAAGGTTATCTCAGAGGGAGATACCACACCCATATGAGAGCCTCTTCAGGATTTCCCCAGGGGAGAAGACTGTGGAGTCTCAATTAGTAACAGGTGCTTGTCTGAAGGACAGCTTCATCCAGAAGGGTGTCAGGAAGCTGAACTCTCCCCTTCCCACCCTCTGCTGACCTCTCATTGTGTACAAATGTGTTTGATATTGCTCTGTCAACTATTGTATTTTTGTATGAGAGACACAACATTTTAGGGCTGTGCAATGTGGTTAATTGACAATACAGCTGATTGAATTGAACTGAATAAGAGACACTATGGCCGCAATATCACTCTTCAGATTTGATCTCGTATCATCTTCAAGTGTTTATACCATATTTCTTTGCTTGTGCAAGTCGGCTTCTGGTAGTGCTAGGAGGAGTTAGCATTTGATTTGTACATGTAGTTTCATCACGAGCAGCGTTCAGTACATTCCCTTCTAGCTCATTCAAAAACATTTCACATCCCGCTGTAGCACAGGAGGACATAAGGTTTTGTTTTGACAGCAGTGCTCTGTGCCCTGAATATGGGCCAAAAGGGAGAGTGCGGATGACTTGTTTATGGAGTGAATTGGAACTGTTGCATTTCTCGTGAAAGCGGCGCATAATCACTCACAGGGGTATACAAACTGATAGCTATCGGCAAAATTGACTAATTAACCACGTTTGCATAACTGCAGCAGCGTGACTTCCTGGGTTCAAGTGTAGCCTGACAGTGGTAGTGTGCTATTTCTCAGCCTGATGAAATTGGATCTGTGTCGCCGCATTAGAGATTTGAGCCAGGTCGGAGCAGGGAGTTTGCTGTTGAAGCGGCAGGGACATAGATGTGTTATTGGTAAGCATTCAAAAAGAGCTCATTCAAAGTGCTGCTACAATTAATCCTTTCTGGTAATCACTAGAGTGACGCACATAAAAAGACATAGGCCAACATGGGTGTTAACAGATGATATTGCAACAGATTATCAGATTTTGATTGATGTAATGTGGTACATTTCCTACAATTATTTTCTGAGATGAATGGATGTTATGCAGAGGCAGACAAAAATTACTAGTTAATGTTCATATCAGCTATATTATTGAACCGAGGCGAGGCAGGTTTGTTTGTAGAGCACAATTCCTTACACAAGGCAATTCAAAGTGCTTCACAGTTGCATACAATTACAAGAAAGCGGGTAAATCAATAAAACATTAAGAAATTCATCAATTACAGTAAAAGGCAAGAGTGCAGATAAAACACTTTCAGTTGTCATATGCACAGGTTTTGGAATGTGCTCTTGTAAAATGTTAATGTATGAACAACAACTTTGACTGAAGACAAAGTGAGATTGTTTTTGTGTTAGGACTCGGCCTGCTCGAAATGAAAAGCAAATCTTTTATCAGTCCGATGGAAGCCCTCAATGATCTGGCGATATATTGTGCACCCCTACAACTGGACAGAGGATTTACACAGGAACTGGAAGACTGTGCTTTGCATTTTGACCTCTTTCTCATTTGCAGTGAACCCACAGTCCAATGGCTCAATAACTCACACACTGCAGTCATAGTTAGCCCGGTGTCTTATCCAAAGGCACAGCGATGATAATAAACTGGTTAGAGCTGCAACCTTCCACATTCTAGACCAGTGTTTCCCAACCAGGGGTTTGGGGACCACAAGGGGTACGCGAGCCCTTAGCATGGGTTACTTAGAGATATATCAGATCTAAAAGAAGGTGAACTGGAACAGGCTTTCAATATTATTTTAAACGAAAGTCACTTTTTAAAGATAATTTGCAGTAAAAGGTTTGAGTGTTTTTGCTATATTTCTACCCTGTATTTTGTATGTGTGTGCAACAGTGTGCTACATTTGAGCTATTGAATGTAGCACACTGCTTAACATGTGCACTTTTCATCCAGTGACAACCATGTGGGCAAATTGAACACACATTTTGTTTTTCACAAAGTATCCGTGATTCTTACTGTCCCCCCCAACAATATTTATGATTTATTCAGTGAACTAGTTTACCTAACAATCCAATCAGAGCTTCCCAAACCTAGAACAATAGCCACTTCATTCATAACTTAATGATTAGGGCAACGCTTGACCTTCTGACCCTTATTTTCTTCAGTCTTATTCATGGCCTCCTAATTTATTCATCCTCGCAATAGTCTCTTTCACATATAGATCCGGCTCTGTCTCTTGATTCCCCGGCGCTCTATTTGTTTGTTAGTTTTAAATGACAAGACACTACAGAGTTGTTCTTCTCGTTTTGCTAGCTTAGCCTGGGCTGCAAGAATCTGTACAATTTCAATTTCAAAACATGGGGCAGCACTGTCTTTCATGGACGTCTGCCAGTCTCTGTGTACTTTAGGTGATAATAAACTTTTAGCGATGGAAAAGGTTATTTCAACACAGAACACTGAAAACATTATAATTGATACTATACTGTGTGTTCTTGCAGAATACCAGGACGAGTTGCAGTGACTTTGTTGGCGTTCAGTAGCAGTTTAAGGAGTTTATTCCGTAGTCTATGCAGCATAATGTGCACAGTTCGTCTTTATGCAATAGTATTGATGGATATATTAAGGTTTAGCCCCATCGCGTTGCCTTACGGGAGAATTCTGCCGCAATTTACATGTTTTAGAAGCAGCAAAGTTTTTATTAACAATAGATGTTTAAACTGATTTGTAGTTTTTACTTAAACAATTTCTAAAACAAATACTATAATGCTTTCACTCACACATAATTTGACAGCGCAATGTCTACTTGCATTGGAGTAATATTTGAAACCAAGTACTTACTTGTTGGTGCTGTTGACATAAGAAACAGAGAGTCTGAAGCCCTGAAAGAAAAGTTTAATAAACTTTTTGAGAGACTTGATTGTCTGGATAAAGAGGCAATACAAATTGTCATCAGTGGACCTATCCCAAACACTGACGGGAGAATAAACACATTCTCCCGGCTGTTTCAGTTGAATGCATGGCTGCCCAAAGTCTGTGAGTCAAGAGGACTGTATTTCATAGAGAACTTTAATCGTTTCTGGCAACGCAACGATCTGTTTAAAGGAAATGGCCCACATTTGAGCAGAGGTGGAGTGAGACGACTGACGGAAAATCTCCTCCATGCTCTGCAAAATCAGTGGAGGCCTGAGAGAGAGCAGAGAGAAGCATGAGAAGAGCTCCTGGCTCGCCAGCAAAGGCTTCGCCTGCATCCCCAGTAAAAGATTCAGTCGAAGCTGCATCATCTGCACCTACAGTAATGGACTCAGCCACAGTTAAGGATCCAGCCACAGCAGCACCATCTATTAAACGATTCAGCGGAAGGAGCACTTTCATCAACTCCACCACAGGCCTTGAGCCCGAGTGCTACATCTACACCCTCCAGAGATTTTTCTGAATCATTCCCATCTCCAAACTCACCTATGGGATTCCCCATCCATTTTGAAGCCTTAATAAAACAAGGGACTCAAATGACTCCCCGCACTTCAGTCATGTCAAGACTAAGGCTTTCATCCCCAAAGAAGTATCCCGCCCCTCTCCCACCTCTGTCTTTTTCACCCAAGGTCTCCCCAGCTCGGCCCCACCACCGGTGCCCACAGCTGTTATCTCCAGCAGCTTCACTGCTGCTGTCTAGGACATTAGAGGCCTCTCCGTTGCTACCATGCATAGCAAACTTAAAACCAACCAGAGGTCCATAGAGGGAGTGTGTTCTTCTGAAACAATTAGTACTGTCAAACAACATAGATTAGATAAGAGAGGGACAGTAAGACCGTCCAATCAAAGAACTCTAATCCATATCCCTTGCAAAAAGATTCCATCCACTCAAACACAGATAAATCTCAAACATGCTGTACTCAATGTCAGATCATTAAAAAACAAGTCCTTTTTAATAAATAGTTTTATTTTCTCTTATAATCTAGATTTTCTGTTTTTAACTGAAACATGGCTCGACAAAAACACTGGTAACGCAGTTCTGATTGAGTGTAGTCCATCAAATTTCAATTTTGTGTCTGAAACACGCCAAAACCAAAGGGGCGGGTGTCTGTGCAATATTCAGGGACAATATAGTCATCCACAAATTGTCATTTGGGGTTTTTCCAACGTTTGAGTATGTGTCTCTCAAAATGGAGATAAAACATCTTCCATACTTTATATGACTATTTACAAACCACCACAGAATTGTTTTATCGAAGATTTTATTGAATTACTTTCATTTATATGCACTGATTTGGATTGTTTGGTCATTTCAGGTGATTTTAATGTGCATGTGGTTGTGACCAATGACAGGCATGCAAAAGAACTTAGTGCTGTTCTTGAAATGTTTGTTTTAACTCAGCACGTGAGTGAAGCGACTCACAACAAAGGCCACACTCTAGATCTAGTTATTACAAAAGGTGTTAATATATCAAATGTGAATGTTGTTGATGTTTCTTTATCTGATCATTTTTGTGTCTTCTTTGACCTGTCTGTTACACCCAAACCAGAGGCTGGGCCTGGAGTTATTCAAAGAAGACACATAAATGATACAACAAGGACACAGTTTATGGAAATGATCAGATTTGAAAATCCTCCATGTTCTAATGTTGATAATCTGTTGGACTCTTATACATCAAGCGTCTTAAATGTTTTGGATACTATTTGTATTTGTATTTATTTTGATCTCCATTAGCTGCAACAAGTACAGCTATTCCTCCTTGAGTCAATCCAGCATGCTGCTCACAAAACAGTATTTACACCAGTTTTCACCACCAAGTGATAATGTTACACACGCACACACACACTCAAATGTACAAAGGACGTAGCATATGCTATTAGTGAATACAGAAGAGATAATCTAATGACAGCATTAGTAGCATAATGGTCAAGTTAATTCATTAGATCACCATTGGTCACACAACAGGTTTTATCAAATTAATACTTGAGAAGATGCCTTTTCAAAAAGGTTTTGATTTCGTACTTACTTTTTGCATAAATAATCTCACTTGGAAAAATATTCCAACCAGACATGGCTCTATACATTACAGTACTTTTTCCATTGTTGGTTATCACTTTGGGAAGTTTAAATCTGCCCTCCGTGGCATGTCTGGTTTCATAATTATGATCATCAAAACTAAAATGTAACTATTTGTATAGTACATTTGGAAGGTTAGTTATAATTATATTTCTTGTTAGATTCATTAAAGAAGCAGTAAATCTCTCTTTTACCTTGAGCCAGGACAGTGTATTATGCATCCAGTTCACATTAGTTCTGAGTGAGACCGAAGTGCACAACGAGCTGCTCTGTTTTGGACGGTTTGTAGAGCTTTTATATTTGTTACAGCAGCACAAGACCAAATCTCCGAGCAGTGGTCTAACTGCGACAATACAAGTGTTTTTATAACATCTGTAATCATACTAGAAGATAACATACATGACAACATCTTTTAACCATTGAGAGGCACTTTCCCATTCTACTGGCTACCATACTAATATGCTTAGACCAGGATAGTTCATTATCAATTTCAATACCAAGAAGTCTGTCGCACCTGCTCAACAGTTACATCTTTGACAACAAGACTCAATTTGGGCTCATCAGCATGTGTTTTGTTCCAAAAACAATACTTTTTGTTTTGCCAAGAACTAGCTTGTTATTTGTGGGAGAAGTACTTCTCTAAAATCATCACAAACTGCAGAAACAATTCCCGTGTTCTGTTTTCCACAGTAAACATATTAACTAACCCTCCAGTTTCACTGCCCTTAGAACTAATCTCTACATCTAAGTGCAATGAGTTTGCAATATTTTTTTATGACAAAGTCCAAGGCATTAAAAATGCCATAATTTCAACAACACAAATGGAAACCCTGCCACCAGATAAACACCTTGAGCTGACTCATTTCACACCTGTTACTAACAAAACAATGGAAGAGATTATCTCCGGTCTGAGTTCATGCACATGCTGCCTTGATGAATTACCCACTAGATTTCTGAAGTCTGTGCTGACCAGCTTGTTAACTAACTTGTTCAGTTAGTTAACATCTCATTTAAGACGGGAGCATTTCCAAAGGCCTTGAAAACCACGGTCATTAAGCCTCTTCTAAAGAAGAGCAGCCTTGATCCCAAGATACTGAACAACTACCGGCCCATATCAAACCTACCATTCTTAGGAAAAGGCCTAGAGAAAGTAATATATCAACAGCTCACTTACTTTCTCCTATCTAACAATGTGTTTGATACTTTCCAGTCAGGATTTAGGCCCTGTCACAGCACTGAGACAGCTCTGATCAAGGTGACAAATGATATCCGTATGAACACCAACGCAGGTAAGGTCTCAGTTTTAGTTCTGCTGGACCTGAGCGCTGCCTTTGACACAGTGGACCATGGGATCTTACTTCACAGGTTAGAAAACTGGATGGGAATCTCTGGTACTGCGCTAAACTGGTTCAAGTCCTATCTGGAGGATAGGACGTACTTTGTCGAAATTGGCAACTGTGTCTCAGACAAAATTGCCATGACCTGTGGAGTCCCCCAGGGGCCAATCTTTGGACCCCTCTTATTCAACTTGTACATGATTCCATTGGGTCAGCTAATAAACAGCAACAAGATCTACGTGTCACTGACGGCAAGTGAACATGGGCCTGTGGATACTCTCTGTCACTGCATCGAACAGATCAGTTTGTAGATGCTAAACAACTTTCTCCAACTAAACTCAGACAAAACTGAGATAATTGTTTTTGGCCCACAGACACAAAGACAAAGTGTTATCAGTCACCTTGAGTCTCTCTCTCCAAAACAAAAAAATCAGGTTTGAAATCTAGGAGTAATCATGGACTCAGACCTGAACTTAAACAGCCACATTAAAGCAATAACATCATCAGCTTTTTACCATCTGAAAAACATTGCTAAGATTAGAGGAATAGTGTCAAAACCAGACTTAGAGACACTCATCCATGCATTTGTCTCCAGCAGGTTAGACTACTGTAACGGCCTGCTCACTGGCCTTTCTAAACGAGCTGTTAGAGCTGCAGTACATCCAGAACGCTGCTGCTCGAGTCCTGACAAGAACCAGGAAATATGACCATATTAGTCCAGTGCTCCGGTCTCTGCACTGGCTTCCTGTCACTCAGAGAATAGAATTTAAAACAACTCTGCTTGTGTACAAGTCTTTTCATGGTTTAGCACCAAAGTACATCTCTGACATGTTAGAGCCGTATGAACCATCTTGGGCCCTGAGAACTTCAGGGAGGGGTCTCCTGGTGGTTCCCAGAGTCAATAATAAACACGGTGAGGCTGCGTTTCAGTTTCATACAGCTAAAATATGGAACAGTCTTCATGAGGATGTGAGACAGGCCTCAACTCTGACAATGTTCAAATCCAGGCTGAAAACAGTTCTTTTTACCCATATGAATATGCATATGAAAACTGAAAGTATTTTATCTGCACTCTTGCCTTTTACTGTAATTGATTAACTTTATGTTGATGTTTTATGGATTGATTTTGTCTGTTTTCTTGTAATTTTATGCAACTGTGAAGCACTTTGAATTGCCTTGTGTATGAATTGTGCTCTACAAATAAACTTGCCTTGCCTTTGACCACCATTGGCCTTGAAACATTCGCGTATGCCCTCCACGATTGCATTAACATATTGATGGTTAAGTGCAAATACAACCTGGAAGACCTACATTCATTGCCTCATCACTGGCAGCTCTTGATGATTGATGAATCATCCAATCACAGTCCCATCTCAAGCCGCACCTTCGTGACAGCCAATCACCGCAGCTGCTTATTCCTGCTTCAGCCGTTCATCGCCCAGGAACCCCTTCTTAAGCTCCTGCGTCCATCACTCCACCGTTTCCCAGCTGTGCTGCAAACCTCCTCCACCCCTCTTTCGCCTGGCCTCTCCTCGTCATTTTCAACTGGCCGCCCCGGATCTCATCCTCTACCACCACCAGTGTCCAGACTCTGGGGGGAAAATTCTGTGTAACATTCATCTTCGCCATGTATTTCATATCGCTAATGCAATCTTCCGTCGGGGTGTATTTTTTGGTCCGAATGGCTACAATAGTCTTTCACGTGACAACTGCTCACCACTTTCTTACTGCAAACTCTTCTGTTTATAACGTAAATAATCACTCAGTGTCCCACCAATGAGAACACGGGCAATGACGTCTACCCTCCACAATGGTGCACTCCAGGGCCGTATGCGACGTCACAATTTTTGGACCGATTTGTGCTAGCAAGTACGAGAACGTTTTTATTGGAGTAGAGTTGTATTTCTCACTTTCTTGGCAGTGTTGGTATTTTGTGCTGCTGTTGACAGAGGGAAAAAAATAGCCAGTTCTAACCAGTTCCCATTAATTCAATGTGAATATTGCTGCCCTGCATCAATTAAACACTATTACCCCATCAAATACAATGATGTAATCTCAAAGCAGTTTCTAATGGGCATTATCTAATGGGTAACGTGCTATAAAGTTTCATCTGTGTGACAGAATGCTATCTGTCATTTCAGTGAGCGCTTGTCATGACTCAGAGAGTGGATCGAAATCATGTGAAATGGAGCAATAGGCTGCGGGGTCACATGGCTTTGCACTGAGTCAGGACAGCAGCTGCCGCTCGCCATTGTGTTGGAGACCGACCTTTGTTACACTGATGAGAGCAAGAGCCAAACAAGCCTCCGCTGAAAGAAAGCATAACATTGTTGTACAGAGGGAGCGCTGACAAGGAGAAAAAGAAAGCTGGATGCTCATACCTCCACTTCCGCACGCACTGTAATATATTTAGATTTTGTTTTGTTAGTGCTTAACGCAAGAGGTTTTATTATTCCATGAGCAGTGCGGATGTGTTTGTGTTTCTAAATTAAAGAGGTGTGTCATAGTAGAGTTGAAAAACAATATTTCAACATGTTTTCGTGCAACTTTAGAACATTTGTTGTACTCTCAATCAAGTGAACACATTATTTGAATTTGAGCTGAAAAAACCCCAAGCCTTAGCCGAGTGCATTTTCTCCATTTCAGCTTTACCCAAATCTAAAAGCTTCTCGACTGGAGAGCAACAGTGTAACGCCTCGTTCGACCTACAAAACTCATCTAAATGGAGCCTTTTCTTCGTGTTGTTGCTGCGTTGTCGCCACTTTTTTGACATTTTTTTCCATCGCTTTTTTGTTGACTTGAATCGCCTTTTGCCACTTTTTTGTTATCTGTTGCTCTTTTTTGGCCTTTTAGTTGCATTTTCGTCTCATTTTCGTTTTACCCCAAAAATGTGCTTGGTTCAGGTTGGGGTTAATATTGCTAATATAGTTATCGCAACATTCAAAACAGTTATCAGATATGAATGTATCAGTGACGTGGTTAATGGCTCAATATCCCAAATTACATATCAGATCCTTAATGTTACTACAACCATAAAAAAAATTAAAAAAAACATGAATTGTGATGTCATCTAAAACGCCGCTGTAGGCACAACCAGCAACTCTACAGATAGTGATTAGTAGCTAGTAAAGTCGTGATATAATCCAAAAACATAACGGCTGTATTTCCAAATATTCTCGTACAGGCTACTCAGGGCCTACAGTGCAATACTCTAAAAGCATTGATTTTCTTGAAACGAGTAGCTCATCTCTGTTCTCTTTATGGAGTGGGTGTTACCTCTTGTGGAAATGCGATGAGATGTTTGCTTAGAGCACTTTCTCATGAAGAGGGCCAGCTGAGGTGAACAGATGCCCCGTGGACGTCTCCCTGGGGAGGTGTTCCAGGCATGTCCCACCAGGAAGCCAAGTAAAGACCCAGGGACAAGCAGGAGGGGCCATCTGGGAACACATCAATTTGAGCTGGAGGAGGTGCCTGCAAAGAAACATTTTACTAATAGTAAATTTGATAAAGCTTGTATGAGATTTTTCTAGTTGTGGAATACAATGTGTAAACACTGTCCATCAGTTGCAGACATTAAAAAAGGAGATATTGCTTTGCATCGAATTGCAAATCGTGAACCTGCAGATTAGCTGTTGTTGTTGTTTCTCATATCGTCTTATTCCTGTGAACCACAACTAACTTGTAGACTCCAACTAAACGTTTGAACTTCACTTCACCTGACTTCATTTTTTGTAAAAAAAAAAATTAAAAAAAAGAAGAAAGACCTTTAAATGTGTATAGTGGAATTTTATATGCAAAAAACTTGATATTGGTGCGTAATTTTACTTTTGCGTGAACTAATTGTGATGTTGGTGGTTAGCATGGCGTCATACTTTAAATTACGGTGGCTTCTGCAACGCTCCAGGATCAATTGTTTTGTAGGTTTTCTGGTGAGAGGGTCCATCAGCAAAATGGAAATGGAATACATATGTAACCATGGATACGGTTCAATCAGCAGTGAACACCTAAAATAACAATTGATACTGGAGCGTCCTACAGGCCATCGGGATGGTAAGTGAAGGCAATATGCTAACCACACTGCGTCACTGAAAGGTCAAATATGCACTTATATGATTGTTTGTTTTTACATAAAAAGCATAGTGCATAGTATTAATATTCTTTCTCTGTGAATCGACCTGTCAGGTCCAATCAGGAGGCGAGGGGAGGGAGCTTGATCATTCACTTTTTAAAGTTTGTTCTCCCGCTCCTCATTTTGCAAACTAGGGCTGACTTTGAGGTTCAACCAGGATGGGAGAAACTTGATTGTTTACTTTCAAATGTCACTCTCACTCGCCTCACTTTGCAATCTTACAGATTATCACTTGAAGGTATTATCTGTGGTGGATTTGGTTCCCGAACCAGGTGGAGCCCGGTGCCTGTGTAGGTTTGCTCTAGGTGCCCTGGTTTTTCCCTACAACTAAAAACATGTCTAAGGTCTGGTTAGCCGGCCCTATTAAACCCTATTAAAGTTATTCTGAATCTCAGTGGGACTTTGCTGGGTAAATAAAGATCAAAACAAAAAACAGTGATAGCAACTGATATTAGGTAGTGAATACAATATATTCTCCATATATGAACTGTAAAAAGATATTATTTGTATGTTATTGTGCTCACAGAATGCTGCATGACGCACCGCCTGAAAATGCTCTCGCCAATAACTTTACTAGTTCTTTACTAGATCTTTTGCTTGAGACACAAAACAAACCTGAACAAGCTTTTTCCCATGTTAGAAAAACAGAGACGGGTCAATTACTGTGGTCCATCCCATCCTTCCCCTCCTTTATCTTCCTGTCACTCCTCTTTCAGCGCTGATCATGCATTGCTTTGTTTCCTTAAGGCTTGTTCACACAGCAGCTCCCGACAAAAGAAAAACTGTCTTCAGTTGGTATTACTGCGTCTTTGGGCCTTTTCACTCTTATCTTATCGACCCGGTGGTATTCCTTTGTTGCACTTGTGTCATCAACATTTCTTTACCTTTAGCGCCTTTTTGCATCGGATCAAAGTATGGCTGAATAATTTTGGTTCAATATCTGAGTGCAATGTTTCTTACAAGTATTGTGATTGCAAATAGATGGGCAATTGATTGACTGGAAAATAAAGGTTTACTTCAGAGTGAGTGAACATTGTCCATGCCATTTTATACGTCATGGGTCAATGGGATGATAGTATGTGGTCTTTAAGAGTCTTTGAGTGTCTAGAAAAGCGCTACATATATGATGTATTTTTATTGGTTTGCAGAGGACACTATTTTACCTAGATAAATGCAGCATGTGGTAATTTCTATCCATCCATCCATCCATCCATTTTCTTCCGCTTTATCCGGGGCCGGATTGCAGAGGCAGCAGTCCGAGCAGAGATGCCCAGACTTCCCGATCCACGCACACCTCCTCCAGCTGTTGGAGGACCCTAACCCTGGGGGCGACCCCGAGTCGCATAGTCCCACCAGTGTGTCCTGGGTCTTTCACGAGGCCGCCTCCCAATATGACATGCCTGGAACACCTCCCGAGGGAGGCGACCAGGAGGCATCCGGAACAGATGCCCTAGCCACCTCAGCTGGGTCCTTTCGACGTGGAGGAGTAGCGACTCTATTCCGAGCTCCTCCCGGGTAACTGAGTTCCTCACCCGATCTCGAAGGGTGCCCAGCCACCCTGCGAAGGAAACTCATTTCGGCCGCTTGTATTCGCGATCTTGTCCTTTCGGTCATTACCCAAATCTCATGACCATAGGTGAGGGTGGGAACGTAGATCGATCGGTAAATCGAGAGCTTTGCCTCAGACTCTCCTCCCTCTTCACCACAACAGTCCGATACAGCGACCGCATCACTGCTGACGCCGCACCGATCCGTCTATCGATCTCACGCTCCATCCGTCCCTCACTCGTGAACACGACCCCGAGATACTTGAACTCCTCCACTTGGGGCAAGGACTCTCCACCAACTTTCATTATTATTTTATTACAGTTAGGCTAGCCCCTCATGCAAAGCTGATGTCACCCCCTTTGCCTCTTATCTTCACCGTCTTATCGCGTCTGTTTTGACTTTTCACCTGCCGAGCTAAATAAAGGATCTATGACTCAAATGTAGTCACACCTCTCTCGTGCACATGACGCTGTAGGCCCGGGCGCTCATTTGAACACACACAAAGCAACTGTAGTCACTGTTCCCTGCTTCGCGGTGCGTTTTGAAGAAGTCAAATATCAAATATCTGAAAAGTTCCCCTAAAACTTTCGACGGGTTGCCTCTGGACACACAGGCGCACTCAGAAAGAGAACAAAGCGCAGCGAGAGTGAATTGCAAGGTGTGTGTTACAGTCTTCATGCAGCTTATACTGTAGTTGCCAGTTGCAAGTGACTAATCTAGAGAATAAGGACTCCCATAGTAGTGTTTCGAACCGAGCACAGTCAGTTAGAATATGGGAGGAAATAATATAACTAACATGTGACTGTGCAGGTGAAACTTGGAAAATTAGAATATCGTGAAAAAGTTTATTTTTATATTATATTTTATATTTCATTTTGCATGATGGTTTTGGCTTACAGCTTGTAAAAACCCACATTCAAAATTATAATTGACTTGAATAAGGAGGGAAAGCCTCAAAAGGTAATAGTAAAAGAAGTTGGATGTTCTCAAAGTGCTGTATCAAAGCAGAAAGTTGAATGGAAGGGAAAAGTGTGGTAAAAAAAAATGTTGACAAGCCGCTGTCTGGAGAGGATTGCCAGGAAAAGGCCATTCAAAAGTGTAGGGAACTTCACAAGGAGTGGACTGAGGCTGGAGTCGGTGCATTAAGAGCCTCCACACGCAGACGGATCCTGGACATGGGCTTCTGGTTGAAGCATCCTGGTCTTCCATAACACCTCAGCAGTGCCACAGGCCGATAGCATCCATGTCACGCTGCATTAAGGCAGTAATTCAAGTAAAAGGCCCAAACCAAGTACTAAGTACATATGCATGATTATAGTTTTCAGAGGGCCAACATTTCTCTGTTTAAAATCATGTTTTTATTGATTTCATGTAATATTCTAATCATCTGAGATTTGGAATTTGGGGTTTTTACAAGCTACAGCAATATCATATAGTAGTTTCACATTTTAAGTTGAAGTATAGACATAAATAAACTTCACGATATTCTAATTTTTCACCTGTGAATGAGAATTTTAATTGGTGGAAAACAATTGACATGCAATATGATATTCTGCAAAATAATTTTAAAATTATTCTTGGTGCAAATGGATTACAATTTAGAATTATCACAATCCATGTGGACGTTTTAGAGCGACCCGCTGCATCTGAGAGCTCACACTTGATGTCACGCTCAGAACATGGTGGAGGCTGGCCACTAGGTGGAGTTAGCTGAGGAAAATGCACTGATTCATGATATAACTACCTCTCCAAATTGGCAAATCGTCACAAAAATCAGATCCCGATTTTAATTGTATCATTATTGTATATCGCCCAGGCTTAGCAGAGGGGGTTCCTAGATCATTTAGTTTATTGGACATATGAGACTTTGTAATATTATGCAGAAATAATTACGCAATCTGTCCTATTCATGGTTAGTTTGACGGCCTTGATCTGAAAAGAAAAATGTCCTTTGGTCATATTACGTGATTAAAAACAGACAAGAAATCATTCACTCGTCATTTCATGGAGGTTGGTACCTGGTCCCTTCCTCAATCAGAGAACTGTGGAGAATGCTGTTTTGAGATGAACGCATGCATTTGGACTGGATTGTTCACACTTTTGTTCAATTCAAAAGGGAATCTGAGAAACGGAGCCTGGGCAAATAATATTCTATAATGGTCTCTTTACATAAGCAAATGTGACAGCATCCAGTCTACCAACCAACAGTCTAAAGTGCAGACGTAAGTTCAGATAGATATATAATTTTTTCTTTTTAAAACATTGCAAAGAGCAGCATAATTACCCACATCTTTGTCCACACTGTATCTTTGTGTGTCTCTCTCTGTGAAGGCCTGACATTTTCAGTTTTTTTATTTTTTATTAAACTGGTTCATAAATAGAAGAGAGATGTGTCACTTCATTACTGCTATTACTCTGGAAATGGATCAAAGGATAAGGCCAATGCTCGCACTGAGGCCCACATGCTGTATCTAAGCTTCCATTAACTTTTTTTAGACAGCTCTAACAAAAACACCGTGACTCATTCATCTCCGCACAGGTGGATAAGGCTGCCGAATTTGTGAATTCGTTTTTAGAAAGCAACAGAAATCAATGCATTCCAAAAGGCTCCTGGCAGATAGAGCGGATCCCACACAGGTGCTTGCATAAAACGCGGAGGAGGAAATAGTAAGTGTTTTGATTTCTTCTTCTTCTATCTTTTATGCAAACATAAAAGCTGTTGTAACATGAAGGGCAGCATCCTGTTCAAGTAAAAAGGAGGTTTTAAAAGTAACAATACTCAACTCAAAGTGTGTTTCAGGACTGACATTGTACATTCGGATTAGTCTACTGCAAAGGCTTTGGGTAGAACATGCAAACTCCACACATAATACTATGAGAACTACTTCTGGTTGTATTATTGCTACCACCCAAAGCACAACTTATTACATACTGTACTACTTTTACATTTTAAGACATCAGACATGGTGTCTCCCCCTCCACCCTGAGACACTGCGCGGATCAGCTGGCTCCCGTCTTCACAGACATTTTCAACACCTCCCTGGAGTCATGCCACGTGCCGTCCTGCTTCAAATCGTCCACCATCGTCCCTGTCCCTAAAAAACCACGGATCACAGGACTTAATGACTACAGGCCGGTGGCACTGACGTCTGTGGTCATGAAGACTTTTGAGCGCTTGGTCCTGCCTCACCTCAAGGACATCACCGCCCCCCTCCTGGACCCGCTGCAGTTCGCCTACAGAGCCAACAGGTCTGTGGACGACGCAGTTAATCTGGCCCTCCACTTCACCCTGGAGCATCTGGACTCACCAGAAACCTACGCCAGGATCCTGTTTGTGGACTTCAGCTCTGCCTTCAACACCATCCTCCCTGAACTGCTACGAGACAAGCTCTACCAGCTCAGCATGCCCGACTCCCTCTGCAGGTGAATCACCGACTTCCTGACGGACTGGAGACAGCACGTGCGGCTGGGGAAGATCGTCTCGGACACTCGGACTACAAATACTGGAACTCCTCAGGGCTGTGTACTTTCCCCCTGGCTCTTCTCCCTGTATACAAACTGCTGCACCTCCAGCCACCAGACCGTTAAACTGATCAAGTTTGCGGACGACACCACCCTCATCGGGCTCATCTCGGACGGTGATGAGTCCGCCTACAGGAGAGAGGTGGAACGGCTGGCGTCCTGGTGCAGCCACAACAACCTGGAGCTGAACGCCCAGAAGACAGTGGAGATGATCGTGGACTTTAGGAAAGACACAGCCCCACCGTCCCCCCTTGCCCTGACAGACTCTTCCACCCCCATTTCCATCGTGGACTCCTTCCGTTTCCTGGGCACCACCATCACCCAGGACCTCAAATGGGAGCCAACCATCAGCTCCCTCATCAAGAAGGCCCAGCAGAGGATGTTCTTCCTGCGGCAGCTGAGGAAACTCAAGCTGCCAACCAAGATGCTGGTGCAGTTCTACACGGCCATCATCGAGTCCATCCTCACCTCCTCCATCACCGTGTGGTTCCCCGGCGCTACAGAACGGGACAAGCACCGACTGCAGCGCATTGTGCGTGCTGCAGAGAAGGTGATTGGCTGTGAGCTCCCATCTCTCCAGGACCTGTTCACCTCCAGGACCCGGAGGCGTGTGGGTCGGATCACAGCTGACCCTTCTCACCCTGGACACGGACTATTCACCCCTCTCCCCTCAGGCAGAAGGCTACGGTCTATCCAGACCCATACCTCCCGCCACTTGAACAGTTTTTTCCCTCCGCCATCAGACTCATGAACAAAACAAGTCTCTGTAGCTCAGTTACAGAGTCATGGATGTATCTGCACTTGCAGTGTGCGGTGTGTCCACACTTAGACCCGCTGCTATCACTTTATCACTTTAAACACTTAATACCACTTTATATGCCAACACATCTGTATATACAATCCCGCTGTTGTTCATTGTCAAATTGTTGTTGTCTTAACATATGTCACTTTATTTTATCTTATTTATTTAATATTTTTTATTTTATGCATGCCCTTATAGCCTTATAGTTTAACGTTCTTAGCTTATTTTTTATCTTAATTCTGTGTTATATGTTTTATGTCGCACGTTTGCACCAAGAAAAATTCCTAGTTTGTAAACCTTGTTCACAAACCTTGGCAATAAACTAATTCTGATTCTGATTTCATCATATAGTAAGTAAGATTAACATAAAACGTATATGAAGTAAACTGTGAGGGGTTTTTTCTATGCGCAATAAACACATGTTGCTGTCTACAACTCGAAACAAATAACAAAAGGTGGACTTAACCCTTATCTATCCAGCTGCATGCTGTTTTTGTTATTTTAGCTGTTGCTGTAGCGTTCAAATCAGTCCCGCTCTAAAATTCGTCCTCTGTTTAGTGTTTTGCCCACAGCCAGGTGGTTCCTGCCTTCTACCTCGTGTTGTGCCAGGGAAGGCCTCGATAAGGCTCCCAGCAAGCCGCCATCAAAGCCTCAGATTGAATGTTGGGCCCTTGATATTTTTACTTCCTGACTATTTTTAGAAGCCAAAGTAGAAGTGCCAACGCACAAGTAACACGGGGCAAGAGAGATTGCTTTTGCAGGTTTTTGTTGGTACAGTATATCAGCAACATAATTTCTAGCAATTTTGTGACATCACTGAATCACGATGAATTATTTTTTATTAAAGGAGAGAACAAGACAAATATGGCTATCAATGTTCAATCAATTACTAGCGCAATTTTAAAGGCATAACACAAACTAACCAAACAAAAAAGGCAAAGCACCCATACTACCACATTTTAGATAAACTATCTCTCAGTCTGAATGGAATGAGATAAGATAAGATTTTTTTGTCCCAGAGGGGAAATGGGTGGAAGAGGGAGGTAATCTAGGCCTCCTTCCCTTGCATGAAAGAGTCTAGCGCTCAGTGGTTCTCACCTGATGAGTTCAACACGTCACATCACGCACAAATATAAATATGAAATGCAACTTCAAGCAATTTTCTGTTTAATACAAATTCAGTATGTTGAATATCAAAATACAGTGGCGGTGACTATTTCTTCAAAAAGTTCTTTTGATTTGTGCGTTAATTTAATGATATGGCTTACTTTCTGAAACAACTGAAACCCTTTCATCTATCATCACTATCATCAGTCATTTTTGGCAAAGGGTCGTGACCCACAGACAATGGTTCTGAGATCCTCTTTGGCCCACCAGTTGAGAACCAGTGATGTAGTTTACCAGGTTTCATACCACTATAATCTGTGCACTCTAAAAAGTCTATAGCACTAGTCTCCAAAAGGCCAAATATGGCCCGTGAGATGATTCAATACCTGACTTGTAGAGTCAGTAAAAAAAAAGAGTAAGTTCCATTCCTGTGCAGAGTTAGGAATTTTTAAAGAAATAACCAGAATGCTCACTTTAGCCACTTGGGGGCAGTTTAAAATAAGAAAGGAAACAATTCCACACGTGTCCAGCAGAGGGCACTGATAAACGATCAGGATGTAAACAACACATTTTAGCCATGTGGTAAATGGACAGTCTGCCCCAGGGCAACTGTGGCTACATTAGTTACCACCACCGAGTGCTGAGTGAATGAATGGCGGCACGATCGCGCAGTGGTTAGCACTCTCGCTTCACAGCAAGAAGGTCCCGGGTTCGATTCCCACCTGGACGGGGCATTTCTGTGTGGAGTTTGCATGTTCTCCCCGTGTCTGTATAGATTTCCTCCGGGTACTCCGGTTTCCCCTACGACTAAAAACATGTACAATTAGCCTGTATGAATGATGTGTGTGTGTGAATGTATGATGGTTGGTGCAGATGTGTGCAGTCGCTACAGCGCTTCTGTCACTCTCCCCCAGAGGAAACTGAAGCTACAGAGGCAGTACTGGCACTGAGTGTGGAGTGAATTTAAAATTGTCTCATGTAAAGCGCTTTGTGACCATGTCTGTGAAAGGCGCTATATAAATAAAGCTCCTCTTCTTCTTCTACAGTGTAGCAGAAACTTGTGACACAGGCTTATTAAGTGCAATACAAGTGTAAGCTGTTTTATATGAAGCTACAGTCCAGATCATTATTATCCATTTATTGAAAAAAGTTTCTTAAATAGAATTTTCACAATCAAAACATATTTTACTGGAGCTTTTGTTTATGGACCCCGGCAATGCACTCCCGATATATTTTGGTTCCCGGGGAAATTTACTTGGAGACCCCTGGTCTATAGTTTAGTATGTGCCTTTTAAATGTGAAAATGTAGATGTTTTGGTATGGTTTATGAATGAATGAATGAAGCTTTGTAGTTAATATCTTTGTGGTTACTTAGCTTATCCACATGGAACAACCAATCCAATCTTCTCTGTCAGGTGAAGTTCACTACAGTGTAAAAAAAATAATCTCCCAGACCCAGGTGTGATTATTGCCAGTGGAAAATATGTCAATTTTTTTTACCTAAAAAAATCTGTTTGGATATTTATTTTCTTTCATTAATTGCAACCTAACCAGGGTTGAGAATATAAAAAAAGGTCATTCCAGAAGCGGAAAAACTTTATTATTTAATGCAAGAGCTAATTGTCCGGGGGGAAAAAACACGGGTATCAATTCCAATTGTGAACCGATACCTGTTTTGGCCATCACCGTTTTGAAAATACAACTTTCACCAATTAAATCTAAGTGAATATTGTTTTTTGTTTTGTTTTGTTTTCTGCTGTATATTCTATGTTGCCCTCTGCAAAAAAAAAAAAAAGAATATGGACATGCTGTAACTACTACCTCATTTTGAAGGTCTCAATCTGGAGAATGCAATCGCTGAGTTAGTTTTAACCTCCGTAAAAATACTTTTGATTGCAAAATGCTAATGCTAGCGGCAACTAATCAAGGCTGGGACAGAAACTCTGGTTGAAGGTCTCAGTTTTTGTAATTTCGGTTATGATGGTAAAGAATAACTGATCAAATATATTGGTAATGCAAAAGTTGTAATTATCAGATTAATGTTGTGAGTTTCTGTGATCCTGTTTTCCATTAAAGGAACAGGCCACCGTTTTCCCATACGAAGATATGTTTTTACCTGAGCTTAGATGAGTTGATACGCACCTGTCTGGTCTTTGTGCCCGTGGAAGAGCTTGGTTACTTCTAACTTCCCTCCGTTTGGCGCTATAGGAATATGCTGGGAGAGGCCAAATGCTAACAACAGCTTTGGTCTTTTTGCGTGACCGAGCACACGCACAAAGACCAGACAGTTCCGTATCAACTCGTCTAAGCTCAGGTGAGAACATATCTCAGTATGGAAAAACGGTGGCCTGTTCCTTTAAATTCATTAATAGAAAACCACTTGAGCTCTAACATCTTATGCAAGTTGTGACGAGATTAAGATGAACTCACAAATTAAGAAAGATTACTTGTTACAAAAGAGGTTTTTCAGCAGGTAAACTACTTTAAAGAGACTAGCAAAAAAGCTGTATCGGCGCGTCTCTATGTAGAATGTCACTTACATTTGTGTGATTCTCTGCTCTTGCTCTTCACACATACAGATTAGTTATTTCAGTGAGCGTGCTACATTTGCATAAGTAGCTCTAAATAAATCCCCCAAAATATCAGCGTGCTTTCACAAGCCTATTCGTAATTATAGCCCAGAGCTGATTAATGAATTGTTGGAATTGGAGTTGGAATTGAGATATTCCTGTGAAATGCAGATATTTAGACTTGTATCGACTTTTTGGCGTTACTGCTGCTTTTCATTTACAGATTTTCCCATAGCCCTAAATGCTGTGTGTAATCCTCCCGGTGTGAGACCAATAGGACCTTCTTTTTTTTTACTCCTTTAACACACCACTTCTGTTGTCATCAAATGAAGTGCCACCTATTTTGGGAGTGGCCCCCCTTTAGTTTACCAGGCTTCTGTGTCTTTTATTCCCTGTCCTGGGAACTCAACCTAAACACAAGCGGCCCTTCAGTTTGCCAGCCAAGCCCAGAGTTTTATATAGCCACTTGAATAAAAGCTCTCATGTGCTCTTTTAGCATTTTAATGGAGGAAATTTTGTCAAGCTGCTCCTTAAAAGTACATTTTGGCGTGTGAATGTGTGTGAAGTGGGTTGTAGTGCCCATGGAGGGGTGCAGGATATGGACTCGGGCCCTATACAGATTGGACAATCACACCCAAACTTCTACTTTCACTCAATCAGCCAATAGCTGCTTTTTTGTTCTCTTCCTTTCCACTACATAGACAGAGACAAGAACATTTAAAAACATATTCACATTACCCATTCTTAGACACATGCAAATGTTTGGTTTGAAATAGGGCTGTCAAAGGTAAAGCTTTAACTCACGATTAATTGTAAAAAATAATTAATCACGATTATTTGCATCATGTGTTTTGACCAAAAACACTCCTGTTCATGAGCACACACATGACCAAGAGCAGGGCGATATGGCCTAAAATCTATATCACGATATAAAAAACAATATCACGATAACGATATATTTGACGATATCATTTGACAATGGACTTCAAACTCCCAGCCTTACGCCTACTGGGCGCTCAGTGATATATTATTTTTTATTTTTTTAACAGTATACTAATTTCCTCGCAAATATGATCTATTCAAGCAGTTTACATCCTTGATTTCATTTGACTTTTTAAGCACCTGTCCCCGTGTTCTACAGTCAGTGTTTATGCTGCTCTGATGAAGCTGAGCCGCCTGAGCATAACATGAATTATATTAAAAAATGATATCGCGATAACGATATGCGATACGATATGGCCCAACCCTACAAAGCACATGATGAGCTACTTTTATGTAACAAAAGTGACAGAGAGCTACTTACGCATCAACGAGGCTTGTCTTATTATGCTATTTCAACGAAAACTGCTTTGGTTTTGTCCTTATACTCTACGCACGCACAAAGACCAGACAGTTACGTATCAACTCGTCTAAGCTCAGGTGAGAACATATCTCCTTTAATGGAAGTTTAAGTAGTGGTAGTAAAATGATTAAATCGGTCAAAAAATAAAGATAAATAAACAACACTTTGTGGAGGGTGCCGCTGTTAGCCGTGTGTGTTGATCTCGGCTAATATTGGCGCCCTCCACAATGGTGACGTGTTGGTTTTTATGACTGATTAGTTCACTTTACGTTCATTGGCCAAGATTAGAATTTTGTTTTATTTTCTACCAATATGGCAAGGCAATTTTGTCAATAAAACACATACCTATTTTATTCTTCTTCTTTTCTTCTTTTCTAAGTGAAACAAAATTATTGGCAAGCACTTACCAGACGCAAATAGCATTAGTCTGTCATCCTTTGATCTACAGACGAAATGATGTCCAGTATGGCGCGATACTGTAGGCCTATTGCCGTATTCTTTATTCCAACAGCTCCCTCGTGTGTCCAAGGGAAGCAATACACACTCCCGAAGCGCTGACTGTGTGGTTGTGGGCGGAGCATCACCTCACGGCGCTTTGCAGGTACAGTTTAATTCACACAGCAGTAAATCCAGAGCAGGAGGAGCAGGTCCTGAGGGAGTTGCTGCTGTTGAGCCAAAGTCAGCCAGACATAACCATGGAGAGCCCAGTGAAGCAGTCAAACGAAATGTGACCTGCTGCTAACATGATGGGGAACTTTGTCACTCATCTTTTTGTATTTCTGATGATGGTAACTGGAGTTCATGGAGGTAAGAGGCTGCAAAAATAACCCGACCATCGCGATCTGGCAAGGCTGTGGATAGACTGATCTTTAATGTGATTTCCAAACTAAGTCTCATGTTGGTTAAAATGTGAATAATGAACTGTAGCCAATAAGTAACATCAGTTTGTTGCAGTCCTCTTATTTTCATCCAGGCAAATGAGATATGTAGACATATGGCATGATGATAGATTACATTTTGGAGCGTACATGTGATTCAACCCACTGTCAAATCTCTGCCACACTTCTCATATGCTACTTCACCCTTAGGATCAAAGTTATGCCAGATATAATTTGAAACGGGTGGTTTGTTTTTTGAATTGCATTTTAAGACTAAACTGCAAATTAAGAATTACTTGCTTGAAAATGTGTGATGAATCAAAGCAGATGTTCATTGCTCTTACAACAAACAAACCTACCTGCCTCACACTGTATGCATTTACAACAGAGGTATCTGTGACAGTAGGCAGATTACATTAATAATCCAATGTTCACTGCTCCCATAGAGACAGATTAGGCATGGACAGATAATCTTGCCTGGCATTGCTGGCCAAGATGCTGACTGTGAACTTTAGTTTTATTATAAATAATTGACACAACAAGAATTAATCCGATTTAGATCAGTGTTTATGAAATTACTTTGGGAGTTTTTGTATTCATGCAAAAGTACAACATGTTTATCCCCCAGCAGAATAGTAATCATTTGCAATACTTATTATACACACAGTGTTTAGGAATTAGCTCAGTCTGTGCATCTCTGTTTCAGAGTTGTTGCAAAACTTCCAGTGCCTATCATTTGGGTCAGTGGAGGGGGTTAATTAACATCCATTGTCCTCCATCAAAGTGCTAGCCTGGCGAGTCCTGAAGTGCATTAGCCCCTAATTAATTGACTTCAGATAACAAACACAGCATCGACCGACTTCAATGTCAATATCTTTAATTGGAATGTTTTAGAGCTTCCGGTCACGGCATCTGTGTTTAAAGATCACCTAAATGAAAGAAATAATTACACTGTTTGGAGAAATGTCCTTGGTATTGCATGAGCCGTCTCCTAACCAGATTTTCTCTGAATGTGGTTTTTCAGTGTCTTTCTATGGTGACGGCTACATCCACCTGCGCTCAGTGGAGTCGTCGGTCCAGACCAGTGTCCATGTCAGGTTCCGGAGCTCCAGTCCAAACGGGCTGCTGTTCCTGGCAGCTGGGAGTAGAGACTTTGTGCTGGTGGAGCTCATCTCAGGACGCCTGCAGGTCTTCTATTATTCATTACTCTGTAGCTGTACACATTAGAAAACATGTTAAGCTTGGACTGGCAATTTATGCTTAATTGCCAAGAGCTTTCCTTCTAAAGTTTAGAAGACATTATGAAAAAAAAAGATTTTTTATGAGAAGTTTGACCCAGGCCCACTAATGCTCATATATTTAGGTATTTACTACTCTGAGGACCGCCAGAGGGGGACGCCATGCACACGTGTTAGTATCAGATAGCTTGCCAAGAAAAAAAGTAAAGCCTCTGGCACTGAGTTCATTTTAGAACAAGTTTCTTCTTGACTTGAGGTTTTGAGTGGCTGATAATGATGATGTTTGTTCAAGTATGGCAAGCCAGTTGGCATTAAAAGCTTGCTCTTTTATAGGTGCATTATAAAGACTAACCTCCAGTTATTAGTGAGTAATACTAAACTTTATCAGTTTTATGTTAATTATATACTTTTGACAACAAAAGACTGTGAACCTAATTGGCTAACCTCTTACAACATTGCACAAATCACACAGTGTATAATTGTGTCTAAGCTAATATAGAGGTATAAGTACCTTTCCTTAAAAGTGGCAAATACATGCTAAACTGACACATCAAATATTACAAAGGCTTAATTTTCTACTCCATTGGTCTTTCATTTTGCCTTAGTGCTTTCAACCTTTTTTTGTGTCTTTAGCTTATTGAATTTGACAATAGCCAAATAATCAATTCAATATTTTTGGATCTGACATTTCAAATTATTTGAGAATTAGGACTGCCCCACTTTAGAAAAATATCAAATTTTGATATTATTTATATTTCTGGCGAGTTTTGCAATTAGGGCTGGGGGATATGGATATAGCGTAGGATGATTCTTAGGATGATTTAACACGCAAATCTTCCATGGTACTCTTCAAAACTACAAGCGCGTGCTATTACTGCCACAAGATTGACAAGTACAAAGCTTCACGTCGATAGATTCACTATAATAACACCATAACAGATACAACCATATCGATTATTTTTTTAAATTTTAAGTCCACGGTGCACATTTTAAACACTGCCACTGTCTATTTCTTCTATCCCATCCAGGTCCGTCTTAATTTGGGATCGGGCGAGCACTCCCTTCACTCTGAAAAAGGACTCCATCTCAGCGACCTGGCCTGGCACTCCATACAGCTCACCCACGATCGCCATAACGTCACGCTGACCGTGGATCGCACCGGCCACTCCAGCCTCCACATGCCCGGCCCCGATCTGGAACTCAGCATCGACCGTGGCTTGTTTGTGGGCGATAAAGCTTGGCTAACTCAGCCCTATCTCCTGAACAGCACTCTGGGATTTCGGGGCTGCATGGACGAAGCGGTTTTCAACGAGTACAACTTACTGGCGAGCCTGCGGCCGTACTCCGGCTACAAAAGCGTCTACGAGGTGTCCCTGGGATGCAGCCCGCAGTTCTCCGCTACGGAAGAAGATCCCGTTAGCTTTTTCAGCTCCAAGTCTTTCATTTCGCTTCCAACGTGGGAGGTGCCGCAAGAGGGGGTATTCGAATGTGAACTCCAACCCCCGATCCGACAGGCAGACGGAGTGGTTTTGTACAGCGCGGGCAATCACAGAGCGTTCGTTGCCATAGAAATCCAAAATGGCCACCTGCTGGCGACGCTCGGCAAAGGAAAGAACAGAGTTAGAATACGCTCTTTATCGAACCTGTATGGCAATCTCACCTGGTATCCCATCCAGCTACGCCTACTCCCACACAAGATGCAACTCAAAGTGGGCGAAGAAATTGCGATGACCAACCTCTCCGTGGAGCTTCAGGCCATTCACCTCCATGGAAATCTGTACCTTGGCGGTCTCAGCGAGCAGGCGAGAGCAGAGGCGAGGCGGCACAGGCAGCTTTCGGCTCAACCAGAGGGGCAATTCGGCTCATTCAAGGGATGTCTTCGAGAATTAAAAGTCAACGCTCAAAGAACGGGGCTCCCCCACGCAACTGTTACCAAGGATCTCACCGCTGAATGTGACAGGAGAGACGTATCGATCACCGGTACAAGCCCAACGGAGTCCACGACGACGGACGTGACGACGGGCCAGCCAGTCAACGCCAGGAAGCACCCGCAGTTTCTGGTGCTGAAGAAGCTAGAGGTAGCAGAAGGAGGACGAGCTCTACTAGAACCAAGGCATATTAAGGTGAAATGCTGACTTTATTTATTTGTTTAGTAAATGTATTAGTTTATTCTCCAAAATTGAAAAGAATCACGCGAAGAATGCTTTGTATTTTCCACATGGATCCAAAAATGTCTATTAGGGTCATTTATATTCTACACCATCTAGTTCAGGGGTGGGCAATTAATTTTCATAAGAGGCCACATGAGAAGCCTGAATTGAGTCGGAGGGGCTGCACCAACAATAACTAGAACTTATTTGAACTTTATCCTAATGTAGATTACACTAAATCGTGTATTATAAATATCTGATTCTTACTTGGAGACCCCTGCACTGTAGCAGGGGTCTCCAAGTAAATATCCCTGGGGGCCAAATATATCGGGAGTGTTTTGCCGGGGTCCATGAATAAAATGTCCGAGTGGAAAATGTGTGGGTATGGGGAAGCGGGTTGGAAGTGGATGATGAGCGCGGATTTTAGAGGGGTATAGGACTGTGCAGAAGAGAAGAGATTGACCCTTTGCTGAGTGAGTGGTGTGTGGTGTGTAGCCGGGCCTGGTCCGGTTGGGGACAGAGGATGGAAATTAGCTTTAGCTATACATTTTAAGTATATTGTACTTTTTGTAAATGCATTGTCCCTTTTAAATAAATAAATAAATAAATAAAATACAAAAACTATATTTTGAATGGGTAAATTGAGGAAACTTTTTTTAAAATAAATGAATAATAATGAGCCTGACGGGACTGTAGCCTCATAAAAAACGCTTACACTTATATTGCACTTTACAAGCCTGTGTCACAAGTTTCTGCTACACTGTAGTAATTATTCATTCACTCCACACTTGGTGGTGGTAAGCTGCTATTGTAGAAGTGGCGGCTGCTGTTCTGTAAAATGGGTTAAGCTCATAATGACCCGCGTGGAGGTGGGTATTTAGTTATCTATGTTAAGAAAAGCAACTCAATAATATAAACAAACACAACACTTTTTGTTATTTCTTAGTCCCCCCCCCCCCTTTTTTTTTTTAAATGTATTTTCAAATTGTTTTCATTAAAAATCAACTCCAACTCAATATTCATAACTTTTGTAGGCTCCTCTTATTTTATACAAACTCTGCCAAAGTTGCCACTGCAGATATCTCTCGCCCTGCCCTCTCTCTGCCTTGTATCACAGTGCGGGGAAAAAATAAGAAGAGGAAAAGTTTGATAGACTCTATCAGGGTATCAGACTTTTGCCTGCTGAATCTTCTCCAACAATCATCTGCTAGTTAGTATCACAGTCCCCTCTGGAACAAAAGTAGGATTATACTATGTATTGTACCAAAACATGTAGTATTTTTTATTTGTTTTGTTAAAAAACATTATAACCCAGCAACAGAAGCAGCAGCTCAAAGCTCTGACTGACAGCAGTAACTCATTCCATTTCCCGCCCTTTATGTGGAGGGGGGAGGGAAGTGGGGTGTGGGGCAGGAGGGTGGGGGTAGGAGCAGCCAATCACAGTTCAACTATGGAATAACTACTACACGCCCCTCCTTTGTTGCTCTGGCTTCAAAGTGATCTGATTCAGAGCCTGCATTTTCCAGCATTTTCCATAATGAGCTTCTCCCACCTTCAGCTGTTTTTTATCATAGCACGTCCAAGCAGCTCTTAAGTCAATCAATCAATCAATCGAACAATCAATCTTAAGTGACAGGGAGATCATATTGAAGACCACACTGGGACAGCTGATGAACAAGTGTCCTTCTCATGAAATGAAGCACATTATTGCAGACTTAGTATTATAAATACAGTAACTTAAAAAAATAATTATTCAATGAAATTTTAGAGGAAGCTTAGCTTCCCTTATAGTCAATGAGGAGTCGCCCCTGTATAGTAGCCACAGCTGCCCAGGAGCAGACTGTCCATGTCCCATGTGGCTATAATGTGTTATCCTGATCTCTCAATATGTCAGTGCCCTCTGCTGGACACGTGTGGAATTCTTTCCTTTTATTATTAATAAAAGGAGTGAGCATTCTAGTAATTTATTTAAAAAGTGATAACTCCACACAGGAATGGGTTAGAAACTTACTTTTTAATTGTTTTACACACTCAGGAATTAATGCTCTTGTCATGTCCATATTGAACCATCTCGCAAGCTGGATGTGGCCCACAGACCGGGGTTTGCCCAGGTCTGACCTAGTTGTTGTATTGAGTACAGATACATTTTTCATTCAATTCCTCAGTCTTAGTAATAATTGCTTGGATTTAGTTAGATTTGCAAGCTTGACAAGCTTTTCAAAGCACTACAGTAGGTCATTACTGAAATGGAATGGAAATGTTTTTGCATAGCGCATTTCACATGATACAAGTCACTCCAAGCGCTTCACACAGGGGATGTGCACAACACAAACGGAAGATGGGCTGAGAATGTTTGGCATTGATTAATAGGCAAAAAGGGTATAGATTTACCTTTAGCAGTGTCCAGAGCAGAGGTGTTCCTATGACTCTAAACAATGAGGAAAAAGGTGGAACATAGCAAAAACATTTACCTAGTCTGTATGTTAGCCTTTGTCACTTGAATATTGCAATCACAATATAATTGTATATGGTGCTCGTCATATAATTAGAATATCATGAAAAAGTGCATTCACTTCTGTTATTCAACTTAAACTGTGAAACTAATATATGATATGATTTGATATGACTCAAAACATCCAAAGTGAGATATGTATAGCCTTTATTTGTTATAATTTTGATGATTATGGCTCAGCTTGTAAAAACCCCAAATTAAAAATCTCAGACATATCTCACTTTGCATGTAATGAGTTTATATCACATATTAGTTTAACATTTTAAGTTGAATTACAGAAATAAATGAACTTTTTCACGATATTCTAATTATATGACGAGAACCTGTGTATATATATAATACAATATAAATTAGACTTTATTTTGACAGAGTACGTTCCATTACTTTTAAACTACAATTGTAAGTAATTTGTTTTTTCATTGACATGTCTGAAAATCAGTTTTAACATTTTCTAGAACTGGACCAGATCAAGGTTAAAATGGAAGTAAATTAGAAAAATAAAGAAAGCATGAAGAAAGTATACTATTTAATTTATTTACTATTACTGTTTTAATCACTAAACTTAACTTCACCCACAGGTCAACTTGAATTATCGAAAACTAAACATCCACCCGTCCCAGCTGATGTTCCGCGTCGAAGCCCAGCCAATCCACGGCCACCTCCGCTTGGACCTTCTCCCCTCCTCTGAGATGCATTTAGAGGGAGAGCAGGAGAGGACCGCTGTGATTGGAGCAGAGACGGATCTCGCCTTCAGTATCGTGGACCTATGGCAGGGCCGCATCATGTACGTCCACAGTGGATCTGAGGAGGAGAGCGACTTTTTTATGTTTTCGGTCTACAGCAGCGGAAAGAAAGAGCTACCCCTGTTTCTGAAGGGGAATCGTCTGCATCGGTTTGACATCAGTATCAGTCCGGTCAATGACGGCCCCGTGCTGAGTCTGCCCGAGGGAAACCAGTTTGCCATGCTTGAAAACTCCAAAAGACAGGTAGGTGATATATAGTCTTAGCACTTAGCACAATATATCAGAAAATTATTGTTATCGTAATCAATATTGCAAGAAGACACAATATATCGCAGTGAGATTGAATGAGATTTACCAATTGAAAAACAAAAATCAACTTTGTTTTGCTTTAGTATTTTTCAAGAAAAAGAAAATAAATTGCTTATGATTATTCTGGTTGAGTAAAATACTGTATGATATTGCAATAATATGGTTATCGCAAAAGACCGTGATCAGAAATGACTTTTTTCCTGATAAATTGCAGCCTTACTCAGAACCTTTACTTCTTCTGGAACTTATAAGCTAATACATACCGTTGCAAACCTCCAGCTAACAGTAGACGTGCTGAGAGTGACTGATCCAGACAGCGCTCCTGAGGACTTGGTGTTCAACTCGTTGGCAGACATCAGAACCGAAGCAGGATACTTAGAACACCAGGATTATCCGGACAGGTTGGTGGCTTTATTCAATACATTCATTGGTTCGATTAGAAAAGAAAACGGACCATTTCTTGTACCTTTGATAAGGCTATATTTTTGTGTGCATGCGAAAAAATTATAATATTCCAGTTAATGCTGCGTTTACACATAAGCACGATGCGTTACGAATGTCATTTTTCCGTCATTCGTGACGTTCGTGACGTGACTTAACGCATCTCAATGGGATTCTTAACAGAACGCATCAGCTCGTGACATTCGTGACGTTCGTGGAGAAAGTTTTTGTCTGTCAAAAAATCTTCCACGAACGTCACGAATCACCCTCTGTTCGTGGAGTTCGCAACGGAGCGCGTCCTTTCGTGATGCGTAGTGGCGCTTCGTAATTCAGCGTGAGAGCATTCGTAGAGCATTCGTAGAGCAGAATCACTGTTTTCACGCTCAAAATTGACAGAAACCCACGCTACGCCCAAAGTAAATGTTGGTACCTGCAGTAGCTATGCCAAGGAAAAGTGTCACAAAGTCGGCCAATCCGCGGTCCAAGCCACAGACAGCACCTGGCGCTGCCGCTCCGCGGGGTGCTGAAAGTGTTCCTCCGACCTTTCTTCCTCCTGGGTCGTACCTGATGTTCGGGAGTTGGAGCCAGACGAGCCCAATGACTCAGGGGAGAGCACGGCCTCTGCTCCGCCTCCAACCCGGTGGAAGAAGATCACTCCACATTCGCCCAATTCTTGACAGATTTCGGACAGAACGCGAATATTCCTAGTGACCCGTAACAGCGCGTGGCAGCGCGCAACACCACGCAGCAGCGCGGGACGCATATTCGTGACCGTGCGTAATAATTCGTGCCATTAATCGTAACGCGTAGTAACAGGTCGCAACAGTTAGTGGCGGCGCGTGAAACCTCGACCCCGAATCATCAAATTCGTGATCCTTGGCCACGAATGTGCATTTGTGGCATTCGTAACGCATCGTGCTTATGTGTAAACGCAGCATAAGCATGTTTTGGGACTCACTAATTTCTCAGTAATCATAATCAAGCATAGACATAATATACAAGAGACAGACTGTCGGCCATTCAGCCCCATTCAGGCCTGTGAAATTAACATGGCACAGCTTGTTAGTCATACAGCATGTTCCTTATAGCATGTTCCTTAAAAGGGCAAAAAAGCAGGAAGCCCCTCCCTCACTGGGCGGGTGGATCGACTACGGGCATCCACAGTGCTCCATAGCCTGTCAATCAAAGACTGGCTTAAAGTTTTTAATTCTGCGGCACAATAACTAGCGTGGTTAAAAATATGAGGCGTTTAAGCAGTGCTAGGGAGATGCAATGTGTCCATTGGAATCCTGTTTACAAAGTTTATTTTGGAGTCGCCCCTGGCCACCGGGGCAGCAATGTCAACTCCCCACCATGAGAACCAGAGAAGTGACGTTTTCCAGCACCCGCTGCGAGCCGTCCCATCACCACAACCAAGCTCCACGGGGTAAAATACGGTAGTTTCCCGGCTAAAGAGGGAGACTTGACAGCTATGCAACCTTGTATATGTTATTTTTGTTTGTTAATTCATACACAAGTTTGCATCGTGTGAGATTAAATATTTGGAAATTATGTGCAAAATAATAACAAATGTTACCTGCACAAGGTAATATAATATTTTTTTGTATTTTTTTTTAGGCCCATTAATATATTTTCATTGCAAGACCTAAAGGACAATAAGATCAACTTTGTGCACAGTGGAGTCCCAAACTCCAGACTGCCACTGCGAGTTGGTGATGGGGAAAAGGTAAGTAGACGGCCATAAGTAATAGAGATATTGTTCTATTGATAAACTATAATTTTGAATGTTTATTTCTCACCTTGTAGTTTAGCAACACTGTCATTTTAAGAATCATGGCTGTACCCCTTGAGTACAAACTTACCAACAACGTCCGGCTGGAGGCGGGCCAAGGCAGATCGGTCATCATTTCCATCAATCATCTCGCTGTCCAGGTCAACGTTGCCAACCAGGGATTGGAAGTTCGCTATGACGTCACAGAGCCGCCCCGATACGGTGAACTTCAGAGGCTGCACTCCAGTGGTGAATGGAAATCCACAACTTATTTCTCACAGAAGCTCCTAGAAAAAGAGCGGATCAGATATCTGAACACTTACTATGGCATTCAGAGTCAAACCGATGCCACAGATCAGCTTAAATGTAAGGTTATCATTGGGTTTAACGCTTTAGAGGAGATCGCGGTTCCTATAGTAGTCCATTGGATTTATTTTAAAGTGACACGAAGCAAGATGGAGCTAAACGGTGTCCAGGAAGCAACGATCACGCCAGAAGATCTTCATGCTATTTCAAAAGGCGTGAGACTCGGCGAGAACGAGCTACGTTTCCGGTTGTTGACCCTTCCCAAGAGAGGACAGCTCCATTTCGACAGCAAAGTCCTTCAAATCAATTCAACTTTTAGCCAGAAGAACGTCACAGATGGCTTGGTCGTGTACAAACTTCTCAACAGCGCGCAAGAGGATATGAGAGACTTGTTCAGCTTTCAGTTATTTTCAAAGCAAGCCGAGTCGGCGAGTTATGACTTTAGAGTCAACGTCAGAGCGGAGTCAAACACTGTTACCGTGCAAAATAAAGGACTTTCCATTTTAGAAGGGGCGAGCAAAGTTATCACGCAAGACGTCCTATTCACCCACGCGGGAAGCAACCGGGACGTGGAATACAGGGTGGTGGCACGTCCCAGGCATGGCTACCTAAGGCGGATCAACCTCTCCAACTCAACGTCCATCAGGGACAATATCGAGACATTCACGAACCAGGATGTAATGCAGGAGAGGATCATGTACGTGCACGATGACAGCGAGACCAAGCGAGACTTCTTCACGTTTCAGATCGGAGTCTATAAAGCGCACAGGAACGGGGTCAAGCGAGAGGACAGCTCGGACCAAGAGGAGCACCGGTTCAATATTTCAGTGCAGCTGGTCAATGATCAGAAGCCGCTGCGAGTGGTGGATAAGGTTTTCCACGTGGCGCGAGACGGGCAGAGGCTGGTGACCCTGAATGACTTGTGCTTTCGGGACGACGACTCGGACTTCGACGACAGCTGGCTGGTCTACACGCGCAGGGGGATTCCACTGGGGGAGCTAGTGCTGGCCACTGACCCGAGCCACAAGGTGTATGAGTTCACGCAGCGCGATCTTGAGCAGGTATGACAGTGTAATATGCATGCTGAGATTATGCTACAGATTCAGGGAGTACTCGTGAGCCTCCTTTCTATTCATTCCTATGCCCCTATGTCGACGTCTGATTCTGAAATTGGGGCAGCCTGACCATTTAACCCCATGGCTGTAATATGCTGTTTATATCCTGATCTCATATTATGTCAGTGCCCTCTGCTGGACACGTGTGGAAATCTTTCCTTTCTTTCTTTAAGCTGCCCCCTATTGGCTGTAGTGAGCATTCTGGCTATTTCTTAAAAAAAAAATCATATCAAAATCAATTCATGCTCTATAAAGGGCCTCATTAAATCAGCTGTGTTTCACACAGGTGGCTTAAAAGAATAAGCTGCGTCTATCTGCATCATTCATAGCAAATGAGTGGAAGTCATGACAGAACTCAACTTGTAGGAATGTTTAAAAAAAGGTGACAGCGATGGAGTGGGTCTGCTGTGACAATAGTTGCGTCATGGAATTTTTGTAGTTGTATTCTTCACATAAAAAGTTCCCGTAATGCACCTTTAAATGTATACAATAAAACTATAAATTGCATGTTTTGTGTAGTATACATTATGACAGACCTTGTTTGATACTGCCTTCTTTATCGTCTTTCAGAAAAAGGTCTTATTTGTCCACAGAGGAGTGAGCTCTGGACGTTTTGTGCTGTTTGTAACCGATGGGAAGCATTATGTTTCTACACTAATGGAGGTAAAACAAAACAAAAATCTTACGCTATATCTGTAAACCTATGACGTAAACACTGTTAATTTTGTCCGCCAATTGTCAATGTCAATGTAACAAACTAAATAAAAAGGTACAGAAAAAACAGCGCCTAATGAAACTTTGTAAAAAAAAAAAAATGGTGTCACCTCAAACTACACTAAAAGGAAAAGGACACATTGAACTATCTTGAATTAAAGTAACACATACAAAATAAGAAAATGTATTAAACAATTATATTTCTGCTTTCAGGTCAGGGCTCAAGATCCTTATTTACAGGTAGAAAACAACACAGGCATCATGGTCCAACGCGGTGGAGTCACAATCTTAACTTCTGCCAACCTCAGTGTCATCAGCAATTTAGACATCAGAGACCCAGTGGAAGTGACTTTGGAAGTTTTCCTCCCCCCTGAACACGGCTTTCTCTATTTTATCGACAACGATTACGGACCAATAACAGAAGCAGATGTGATTTCCACTTTTAGCCAGAGGGATTTAGTGGCTGGGCGTCTGGCCTATCACCACGATGGGAGCCAGGACATGTCCGATGTGTTCAACGTGACAGCGAGGGCCAGAGAAGGGAGTGCAGGTCAGGGTTCAAACACAGGGAGAAGAGAGGCACATTTGGACATTGGAGTGTCAGTGAGAATTTACCTGGAGAGCCACCAGATGGCGCCAAACGTCCTCACTAACCAGCCTGTGGTGGTGGAAGAGCGCTCGGATATCTCTATCAGCAGGCGACATCTAGAGGTAAACTTTCTATTTTGAATGGCGAGGAACTCTAACAAATGTGCGTGCTTTCTGTTGTGCAGGTCGTCCATGAGAACAGCCAGCCCTCAGAGATAGTTTTCACGGTTAGAAGTCCTCCCTCGTATGGCTCGGTCCAGAAGAACACCACAGGCCAGGTCTTTCATGCTGTATTGTTTTGCATAAACAGCATAAAAGTGACATGAGTCACTTAGCTGACAACCTAACCTACACAGATACAAGCGTCTTTAAAAGTACTGTAAGGTTATGCTTTGCTTTGGAAAAAAAAAACATATTTAAATTGACTTGTTAGACCTATCTTGTGATTATTGCCTGAAGAAAAATAGAGAGACCAGCAATTGTGAATGGTGTGTACATTTTAAAGGGCATTTTGACCAACCTCACCTCAGGTCTTACGTGTAACTGCAGTCTCTATATTAATGATGGGTTACCTGATTTTTTTGGTGTAGAATACATTTATTTTTGCCACCTGTATGTTGGAAACACAGCAAAACACAGACCTTGTTTTATTGTCTTCACCTAAAGTTTTATTGAGCAATGAATGATAGAAGTCTTGTCTAAATTAGTGGCATTTATCTTGGGGATGGCAGCCTCTGCTTCACTTTGTCACCACCCAATGCTGTATATGAGTGTGAACTGTGCATGTAATTACATTCTTTGAACAAATTGAATACACAGGAGGGATTGTGAGAGCTAGAAACAAGTTTGGGCCAAAACAAAAAATTTCACTGTTTGAACAGGGAAAATCAGGTACCCCAGCTTTAAGCTCGTGCATGACATCACTTCGGACCCGAATGAACACCTTATTGAGTGACAGGCAGGATTTTAGAGGCAGTTGTGGTGAACAGGTCTGAGCTCATTCTACACATTGGGACATTGCTGGAACATGTAGGGGGGAAAATACTTTTAATTTTTTTTTTACTATTCCCTAGTTAGTCACCTAGACATGTTGTTCCCAAAAGTTTCCACCATGAATTATAAGCAGACCGCAATAGTATTTTTACAATTTTATATGTGGTAAATGAGGTCTCGTTGCTAACCATCTCTTTTTGGGGTTTTACAGGGAAATGCTGTAAAACCTATATCATCTTTTACCCAAGAAGATATTAACCGGGGTTTGATTGTTTACCATCAACTTACTCCAAGAAAAACGAATGACTCCATTTTACTGGAAGCCACTAATGGAGTGACAACAGCTGGATCCATCAGGCTGGAGGTGGACATAATCCCTCGACTTCTACCACTGCAGGTACGCTGGGTACAGGAAGGATGGCTACCGTAGATTCTAGACACATAATATGTCATCTGGGTTACACATACAATATTTCCAGGTATAGTACACAAACACCAAGGTTAAGGTGTCTAATTTAGTTGTAAATACCAAAACAAAGCATTATATACAACCTAATGATGATAAATTTTCTGTAGGTGTCAGATTTGAGGCTGGATGAGGGGTCATCGCTGCGGCTCACCCCTGAACTCATCAAAGTCAACAGTCACCACTTTGCGGGGATGAACTTTCTTTACGAGGTTGTTGCGCCGCCTCAGCGCGGACATCTGGAGCACAACAGAATCCCAGGAATGCCAATAACTGCATTCACTCACTCTGAGGTAGTGTGACCTACAGTATGTTCATTTCTTAGAGTGAGTACAGGCCCCTTTCGGATACATTTTACTTTTATTTTCATGAATCCAAGCATCAACTTAGTGGTTCCCGTCCCATATTATTGTGTTTCCCTTGAGCCTTTCTCTTGCCTTCTATGATAATTATAATGATAATGATAATTATTAATGTAGCCACCACTCACTCTGCTTTACCATCTGAGTCACTGTCTGTGGCCATACCGCCTTTGCTCTGCCCGATGCCGTCAGACCTCGGAAGCTAAGCAGGGAAGGGACTGGTCGGTACTTGGATGGGAGACTGTTTGGTAACACCAGGAAGCCTAGCGAATGTACGGTAGTACAGCGGTTAGAGCTCATGCTTCACAGCTAGGCGGTCAGGGGTTCGATTCCCACCTGGACGGTGCCTTTCTGTGTGGAGTTTGCATGTCCTCCCCGTGCCCTACCACTAAAAAACATGTACGATAGGCCAGGATGAATTAGAGTGTGAATGGGGGACCAAATAAACCAATAAAATAGTGAGTGGTTGGTGGTGGTCGGACAGGCCAATGGCGCAGACTGGTTGCCTCACTTCCGCCAGTCTACCCCAGGGCAGCTGTGGCTACAATAGTAGCTAAGCACCACCAAGTATGGAGTGAATGAATAATGCAATGTAAAGTGTCTTTGAGTGTCCAGAAAAGCGCTATATAAAACCGATGTATTATACCTGTCGTCACCTCCTTTTCCTCCTACCTCCAGTGGGCTGCTGCTGATTGATGCCAGACTATTTTTACAATACATTTAGTGTTAAAAACACTTAAAATCAAGTTTCACAACAACAATTTATTCATTTTTATTAATTTGTTTTGTCTGGACAGTGCATGTTAATGAACATACATGGATACATGCATGTAAACACGCCATGCCGGATTGTAGCCGTAGGCTAATTTGTATCCTTTGTCCCACAATTCGCATTCTCAAACACACTCTCATTAATTCTGGCCTATCGAAAAAAATCTAGTTTAAGCTATGAAATTAATATGAAAGGGATTTTTACTTCGGGAGTCCAGCACGTGACCAGAAGTGGGTGGGGCTGTTATTCCTGAAGGGTAATCTCTGTCAAGTGTTTGTACCTCCAGGGGTCCCCAAACCGCTGGTTTGAAAAGCCCTGGTCTACTTGATGAATGTGGTTTTATAACTATTCCGGAGAGATTTTACCAACTTTTCTTTCTTATTTTTTTATATATATATATTTTAGTTTTCATGTTTAACATAAACACAAAAACAGAAATAAAGCAACACAACAACAAAAACCCTCTCTCTACAAGACAAGACATGACACAATCATGATAATAGAAGTAAACAGTAATAAACATAGATCTAGTCTGTGGTCATGTCAGGTTGATTTTGCCAACTCTTCTACCCCTTCAAGTCAAACTCAAATAATGTATTTATCTGTTAATAATTATGTACCACATGAATATAAATGCAAGCTTGTGTTGCCGTCTCCAGGTGGAGCGTGAGTACATCTCCTACATCCATGATGGAAGTGAAACGCTAACTGACAACTTCACCATGAGGGCCAATCAGACAGACGTCCAGAAGCACAGTCTGCCCCATATTGTTCACATTGACATCACACCAGTGAATGACGAGACGCCGTCTGTCACCATCAACAAGGGACTGACGGTTGGTAGAAAGTGCCAACTGATTCCTACTAAATATATTCTGTGACCGGTCAAAGACAGAGTATGAGAGGGGTTTTTTGTCACATCTTTTGACTTTTTATTTAATTTTAATTCTGCCATTGCAATATAAAAGTAGGTCAGTTACATAAAATGCATCTCTTTTTTTTTAAATATAGGATGCAGTCAAATCAAGTCACAAAGAACAAAAAGTCACTTGGTTGGCACTTTTATTCCTTAAAGCTGTGCTGTTGTCGTGTTTTTAGGTGTGGGCGGGCTCTGTCACTGAGGTGTCAGTGAACGAACTCAGTGCAGAGGACGTGGACACTCCGTCTGAAGGACTTGAGTTTGTTATCACTCCGCCCAGCAACGGACACCTGGCTTTGAAGACGTCCCCCTCAAGACACATCCTCAACTTCACCCAGAGCCACATCGAGACCAGGCAGCTTGTGTTCATGCACAATGGTAAAACAACATTAATAGTTTGTGTCCATGCACACTATACTCTAAAGAGCCTGTAGTTTAAACAAAAACGAGTGCAAGGTTTAATGTCTTTTTTTCTGCTGCTGTATAATACAAGAAATGCCATATTTGATAACTGAATGTTGAAGTAACAATATCATTGACATTTTACTTAACCATATTATCAAAGCACATTCGTTTTTTTAAATTAAATTGTGTCAAAACAAGATACGTAAAATAAGGAAGTAAATTAGAAACAGAAGCATTCGTTTTTGTTTTATGCTCAGCAGCCGTGTGTGTAAAGAAGAAAACATAAAATCGCAGCCAGATGGAAAGCCTGGTGATTTTGCGATAAATTGTGGCTTCTTGCTATACGGATAATGCGTCAGCTAATATTGCGATTACAATAATTTGGCATTATCGAGTGCAGTCCAACACAAATGATGCATTCTATGGTAATGTTAATTTCTCATAACGCGGTGACATTATTCAAATACAGTATTGGGGGCCCTAAATCCTGACAAATAAGTGTTTTAAGATTTTTTTTGGTTAAAACCCTACTGTTCTGCATTTGAGATTGTGACGTCATCAAATTTTAGATCGTGAACACAGCAGATTTAAAGTCATATTGAGTTAAGCTTTCAACATTTACTCAAAGATTTTTTTTTTGCAGGTGCTTTGACTGGTGGCTTTCACTTCCAGGTGAATGATGGCGTCCACTTTGCCCCTCGTCAGATTTTTAGCACCACGGCTCATGCGCTGCTTCTGACGCTGCAGCAGAATCACCCACTGGAGGTCTATCCAGGTGTTTGTTCATAGGCTGTTATTCTGATTAATGGTAAAACTAATGATAATGCACACGCTGTATACAAAGCAACAGGTGACAAGACCCATGTGTTTGGGATACACCTGTGATTTTAAAGTTTAGTATATATCACAGTTAGTCAATCTGAAAACAGCGCTACATAGAAGACGTCATGATTTGATTTGTCTCTATTCCTTTGATACAGGCTCAGTCACACCCATCACAGCTCAGCATCTTCAGGTGCTCACCAACAACATCGGCCACATTAGCAGGAATCACTCAGTGGTGTTCACCGTCACTTCTCCTCCCGAGCTGGGCCGCCTGGTGCGACGCTTGTCAGACAACTCCACACAAAACGTCTCGACATTCACCCAAGACATGGTATGGTGCTTTACGCAATACAGTTTTCCTGTGTTACGAGACTGGCCTACTCTGCACTCTCTGCTTTTTGAATTATTATTATTTTCTAATTATCGTTTATGTGCTGTTGGTTTTATTCACCTTCAAGTGTAATGCTATGTTTCTATGAAGGTTAATTTGTGTTTTTATTATCAAAGCAAGGTTTTTTTTTTTTTTATAAACTGAAGATGTATAACAGATTTTTGGGGATTTTTGTTTTTTTTAATTATGTGAACCAAATTATTATTATTTTTGTTCAAAGTGTTTTTTTTGAAGATTGTGCAGACATAATATTTAAAAGAAATGCTTATAACCCCCTCCCACAGAAAACCAAATATTTTTTTTTTACTTTCAATTTAAAAAAGAAAATCTATGTAAAAAAAAAAATCGGTGTAAAGGCATCACAAATAATTTGTTGTAAAAAAATTAAAAAAATAATAATTGGAAAAAAATTCTGTCGAAAAATCACTGCCATTTTTTTTTATTTTGTAAATTTGATGCTAAAATAAATATTTTCTGATACATCTTATTTCGGTTTATAATAAATCACAAATTCGTCTTATGTTTCTCGCTTTTGACACATTCTTACACGCATTAATGGTGGCCGACTACCAAAAATAAAATGTATCAGCAGGTCTTTTGCCCCACTAAGTGTAAAAATTCTATGTCCCATTATTCTTTCAGATAAACGACGGGCTAGTGCTGTATCAACAAACGCCAGAGATAGCTGGGGGGTCGTTCCCAGACTCGTTCTCTTTCACGGTGTCCTCGCCTCCTGCTGTCCTCCCTCCTCACACATTCTCCATTCTAGTGTTCAGTCAGGCCAATGAAGGTCAGGACCACTCCAATGAGACCAAGCTAATAAATAATGCTGGTAGGTAATGCAAAATCGCCATGAGCACAACCCTAAGCATTCTATCACACCTTGTATGTCTTTCCAGGAGCTGTTGTGGCCGAGGGAGGTAGCGTTAAAATCGACAGATCTAAGCTTGACGCCTCGAATCTTATCATGAAATTACCCAAAGCTCAGCATAAAGGCCATCAAATTATGTATAGTGTGATTGCTCTGCCCAAACACGGAGTTCTCTCTATCCAGGGGCATAACTTAACCAGGTACTACTCTTATTCTACATTCCATAGGTGTCAATGTCAACTTTATTTATATAGCACATTTAAAAACAGTGCTGTACAACAAACATTATAAAGTGCAATTGATAAGTAAAAAACAGTCACATCATATACAACATGAAACAATAATAAAAAAAATGTATGTAAGTGTATGTAAAGGCGTAGAATGACTGCATCTCATGATGTGTCACAATATTAAAAAAATGCATTAATTAAATATCAGAACAGTGAATAATAAATAATAAATGAGGTGTTACACTGGCCTGTAGTAAGCGCCAGTCGAGAAGCTTTTAGATTTGGGTAAGGCCAAACTATTTCTGTCACTGCAAGCGTTTCTATTCTGTTTTATACACTATTCATTACACGTTTCCTTTTCTTCTCCTTCCAGGGACCAGCTTGACTTTTCCCAGGTCACTCTAAACAAGTTTGGCATCACTTACCTTCACGACGATTCAGAGACGACCAGCGACAGCTTCACTTTCCGGGCCTGGGTGGCTCCTCCGGGCTTTTCTGCTCCTTCTGCCCTGTCCTTTCTCAAAGCCCTTTCCTCTGAATCCCCCTCCTACTCCCCTCTGTACTCTGCTTCATCGTTAGCACACCAGGTGTCCCATCGTCACGCTAAAGACGGCATGGCAGTGACCGAAACGTTCAACATCACAGTGACACCGGTGAACGATCACGCTCCTCTCATCAGGAGCCGAGCCCCGAGCCTGAAGGTGGTGGTGGGGGAGAGAGTTGTGCTCGGACCGGACCATCTCCAGGTAGGATAGAGCTGGGAAAGTTAAACACTTATTATAACCACAGTTCAGGGAGAGCAACAGAAGCCTTGTAACCACACAATGTAACCACCACTTGTAACCATTGCGCCGTTACTTACCCTCCCGATGGCCTGTTGGACGCTCCGAGCAGTGTTCATTTTGACAAGATATTTTAATTTAGTTTTAGTCTTAGTCTTTTGACGAAAATGTAATTCAATTTTAGTCGAGATTTAGTCATAAAAATACCTTAAATTTTAGTCGAGTTTTAGTTGACTAAAATTGCAAGTCAATTTAGTCGACTCAATTTAGGACACATTTAATTGACTTTGCATTTATAATGAATATTATAAATACAAAGTCGATTAAATTTAATCAAGGTCCTCTGCTTCATGGAGCTGCTCCCTCATGAACAAAGCTCAGAGCTGTTCCTTTGGCAGTGAATTTACATGATATGAGGCTCTTTCAGACTATCAATAGAAGTTTGGATGATATTAGTCTCTCCTTTCCATTTTTATTTAGTCTAATTTTAGTCGACTAAAATATCTGGACATTTTAGTCATAGTTTTAGTCGCATGAAAAACTTTAAATTTAGTTTTAATCAAATTTTAGTCGTCAGAAATATCACTTTGACTAAAATTAAGTTAAAATTAAATTAGTCGACGAAATTAACACTGGCCCCGAGATAAATTGTTTTTTAAGGTTTTCACTTCTGATTCAACCGTATCCATGGTTACGTATACATTCCATTCAAAAAATCTACCGGAAATCCTAAAAAACCTGGAAGCCACAGGGATGGAAATTAAAAGCGCCAAGCTAACCACCCATACAGCTGCTGGGTCACTGAAAGGTCAAATGTGCTCTAATATAATAATAAAAAAATGTACATAAAAGATGCATAGTGCACCTTTAAATGATACCAGAATGGAATATAAAAATATACTTTAGATACTACTGGTATTAAATAAAATAAAAGTATTGAAAGCAGGCACCGGACATTTTTTTTAAAAATATCTATGTTTTGATGCCTACTGGTCCGGGGACAGCATCAAAGGAATTGACCTGGTTGTTTCAGCTCAAATAAATGAAACACATTTAAAAGAAATAGTCTTTTATGGAATACATTAACATTATCGTTCTGTTTTCTGGTTCTAGATGACAAATATTTTAGTATAGGTATAGAAAAAAGTACCGTTCAGGTATCCGTACTGTAAACTAGTTATCTTTAAAGTACCGGTATTAATAAAAAATGAAAAAAGAATGGTACCCAACTAATACATATGGAATTATAGTGAACACATTAAAATACAATAAAAAAGGGTTAGAAAAAGTGTAGAAGTACCTTCAATTCTTTCATGCCCAATTTTGTGAAAAACAAACACATCACCACTAAACATCAGTGTTAGGTAACAACGTTATTTTTTCAGTAACGGAGTAATCTAATTCATTACTCTCCCCGTCGTTACAACGCCGTTATCGTTACTGGGTAAACAACCCCCTCCCCACTCGCTCTCTCTGCGCCTTTTCTTCTTCTTCTCTCCCCCGCTCTCCACTCCAGAGAGACAGCAGGCCGATAACTTTCTGTTAGGGCATTTAACCTTATATTTGCTGATGATAGTTTTACTTTTTGCCTGATGAATGATCGGAGAGACTTGCACAAAGACTGTGCGTAAAGTCTGCCAAACGATGGCTGCGTTAGTACATGTTTCTTTTACTCCTGTTCCTCCTCATTCTCTTTGAATACGGCCGTATTCCTATATTAATAAAACAGCGGCACAAATACTGGCCAATACCTTTCAGACATAGAGGCTTCCCCCCACTCTACCCGCCATTCAGTTCATTCAGTTACTATGAACATCTTGTACATGATAGTACATAAATACAAACACCTGTCTGTTCTACTCATTTCAATGGACATTTGAAAACTGCAAAAAAAAAAAAATATCAAAATTCTTTGTTTCAATTTTTTTTTGTTTAAACAGTAACACAAATAGTTACTTGTCCTGGTAACGAGTTACTTTCATTATAGAGTAATTCAGTTACTAACTTACTTTTTGGAACAAGTAGTGAGTAACTATAACTAATTACTTTTTTAAAGTAACGTTCCCAACACTGGTAAACATATGTACTGTTCTAGGTTGAAGACCATGACACTCCTCCAGAAGAGCTGCACTACATGGTGATCAGTAAACCCAACAATGGCTACCTGACTCTGGGGGAGAGACCTGAGCCAGTGATCTCCTTCACTCAATATGACGTCAACCACGGACGTCTGCACTTCATACAAAAGGTGAAAGATGATAGAGATTTTATGCGTGTGAACACAAGAAGTCAGTCTCCACGATGTAATACAAGGGACGCCAAACTTTTTTCCCCTCCATGAGCTACTTACGCTTTGATGATTCTTACGCCACAATGTGCAGAGTACACCTTAGTTTCCATAATACTTTAAAGGGATATTTCAGGATTTTTAACATAGGGCCTAATTTCCTAGTTATCCAGAGTGTTGTTGAGTTCTGGAGATATATATATTTTTTAATTCATGCAGTCCTTATATTTGAAGAGATTAGTGGTGCTAGGCTAGCGCATGTCTATGGTAACTAGGAGCCTGCATTAAAAACAGTCTGACCCAAGCACAGTGCACCTGAGGCAAATCACTTATAACACCAGACTACCAATATAAATGTCTGTGTTGACTGAATAATTTTTGAAATATAACCATTTTGCATTTAAAATAACTTTGAGCAGTGTCAGCTTCCTGGTTGTACAACTTTCTCCAACTAAACTCGGACAAAACTGTGATCATTGTTTTTGGCCCACAGACACAAAGACAAAGTGTTATCAGTCACCTTGAGTCTAAAACTCTAAAACCAAAAAATCAGGTTTGATATCTAGGAGTAATCATGGACTCAGACCTGAACTTAAACCGCCACATCAAAGCAATAACATCATCAGCTTTTTATCATCTGAAAAACATTAAGATCAGAGGAATAGTGTCAAAACCAGACTTAGAGAGACTCATCCATGCATTTGTCTCCAGCAGGTTAGACTACTGTAACGGCTGCTCACTGGCCTTTCTAAACGAGCTGTTAGAGCTGCAGAACATCCAGAACGCTGCTGCTCGAGTCCTGACAAGATCCAGGAAACGACAATATTAGTCCAGTGCTCCGGTCTCTGCACTGGCTTCCTGTCACTCAGAGAATAGAATTTAAAACAGCTCTGCTTGTGTTCAAGTCTTTTCATGGTTTAGCACCAAAGTACATCTCTGACATGTTAGAGCCGTATGAACCATGAGAACTTCAGGGAGGGGTCTCCTGGTGGTTCCCAGAGTCAATAATACAGTGCCTTGCGAAAGTACTAATACACCTTGAACTTTTGCACATTTTGTCATGTTTACAACCATAAACAAAAAGATTTTATTTTTAATGTTTTACTGAAAGTTCACACACAAGTAACAGACAACTGTGAAGTGAAAGCAAAATGATACATGATTCTGTTATTTTACAAAAAATAGAAAAGTGAAAAGTGGGGCGTGCATAAATATTCATGCAGCATTTTCTGAGTGCATTAAATTGCCTTTATAACATTCCTAATGACTGCAGAATGTTCACACCTTGCCCTAACCATTAAATAGAGGCCACTTGTGTGTAATCTACTCTCAGTATAATTACAGCTGTTCTGTGAGGGCCTCAGAGCTATGGTCGGAGTGTATTGGTCACTAAGCAACATCATGAAGGCCAAGGAGCTCACCAGAGAGGTCAGGGATAAAGCTGTGGAGAAGTTTAAAGCAGCGTTAAGTTATACAAAGATTTCCCAAGATTTGAACATCTCACGGAGCACTGTTCAATCCATCATTCAGAAATGGAAAGAGTATAGCACCACTGCTAACGTACCAAGACACGGCCGTCCACCTAAACTAACAGACCGAACAAGGAGAGCACTGGTCAGAAATTTAACCAAGTGCCCCAAGATAACTCTGGAGGAGCTGGGACGTACTGCCGCTGAGCTGGGGGAATCTGTACATGGGACAACTATAAATCGTACTCTACACAAATCTGGCCTTCATGGACGAGTGGCAAGAAGAAAGCCATTATTGAAAGGAGGCCATAAGAAATCCCGTTTGAAGTTTGCTAGAAGTCATATGGAGGGACACAGCTACCATGTGGAAGAAGGTGCTTTGGTCAGATGAGACAAAAATTTAACTTTTTGGCCCAAATGCAAAACATTATGTATGGAGCAAACCTAACACTGCTCATCGTCCTGAGTGCACCATCCCCAGTGTCAAATATGGTGGGGGAGCATCATGCTATGGGGCTGCTTTTCCTCAGCGGGGACTGGGAAGATTTTAAGAATAGTTGGTAAGATGGATGGAGCCAAATACAGAGACATTTTGGAGGAAAACCTGCTGAGTCAGCAAGAGAATTGAGGCTGGGGCGGAGATTCACCTTCCAGCAGGACAATGACCCTAAACACAAAGCTAAATCTACAATGGAATGGTTTAAAAACAAACATATTAATGTGTTAGAATGGCCCAGTCAAAGTCCTGACCTAAATCCTATAGAAAATCTGTGGAAAGATCTGAAAACTGCTGTTCACAAACGCTCTCCTTCTAATTTGTCAGAGCTTGAGTTGTTTTGTAAAGAGGAATGGGCTAAAATGTCAGTCAGATGTGCAAACCTTGTAGAGTCATACCCCAAAAGACTTGCTGCTGTTATTGCAGCAAAATGGGGTTCCACAACGTATTATGTCATGCTGTATGACACTTGTGCACGCCCGACTTTTTGGTTTTCTATTTTTTGAAAAATAACAGAATCATGTATCATTTTGCTTTCACTTCACAGTTGTCTGTTACTTGTGTGTGAACCTTCAGTAAAAAAATTCTAAATAAAATCTTTATGTTTAGGGTTGTAAACATGACAAAATGTGCAAACGTTCAAGGTGTATTAGTACTTTCACAAGGCACAGCAAACACAGTGAGGCTGCGTTTCAGTTTCATGCAGCTAAAATCTGGAACAGTCTTCATGAGGATGTGAGACAGGCCTCAACTCTGACAATGTTCAAATCCAGGCTGAAAACAGTTCTTTTTACCCGAGCATATGAAAACTGAAAGTATTCTATCTGCACTCTTGCCTTTTACTGTAATTGATTAATTTTACGTTGATGTTTTATCGATTGATTTGATCTGTTTTCTTGTAATTTTATGCAACTGTGAAGCACTTTGAATTGCCTTGTGTATGAATTGTGCCCTACAAATAAACTTGCCTTGCCTACGCAGCGGCGGAGTGATCTGCTAGGTTACCGGATCTACAGTAGTTTGTTTACCTGCGGCCGGCATTACTACACGTGGAATTTCACAAAGGAGCTTTTCTACAAATCAGATATGGCAACGTTTGGAGGACTATCCGATGATTTTGAAGAGGTTTTTAATGCAGGCTACTAGTTACCATAGACATACGCTAGCCTCGAACTAGCCTAGCACCACTAAACTCTTCAAATATAAGGACTGCATGAATTAAAAAATATATATATCTCCAGAAATAAACAACACTCTGGATAACTAGGAAATGAGGACCTATGTCAAAAATCCTGAAATATCCCTTTAATGTATTAGTATAATTTACCTAAATGTTTGCAGATGATTGTGTTCAGTGTGTTTGTGTTGAATTCATTTGGTGCAAAAGAGAAGTGAATCTGCAGTCATCTAAAAATGCAACTTGATACGGGTAGTAGTTCAGTTGGTGGTAGCGCGTTTGTCCACTGGTCGTACATTGGATCTGAGCTCCTGCCAATACGTACTATTGTTGTGTCCTTGGCCAAGATATGTAATCTGTCATGCCTTCAGTTTCTGTGTACTCTGGTATGGAAATGTGAGTGATTTATTCATGAAAAAGAAGCTGTGTGTGTCCCTTGGAGGTCATCAAATGCTACACAAATCGAGACAAATTACCATTTACTGTTTCGTCAAGTCAAATCTGGCTTTTCAAACCTATATAGAACATTTGAAAGCCATTTGGTAGCTATTTAGAAACTTTGATGTACATACCACAACTGTAGAAATATTTGTTTTCATCATAGTTTTTTTGTTTTAGGGCGAACCAATAGCCGGAGTCTTCTATTTCAACGTTACTGACGGCCATCACCGCCCGCTCTACAAACTCTTCAGTCTGGAGGTGGTCAAGCCGTCAGTCTTCATGGTCAACAACACGGGCCTCTCCCTGGTCCAAGGGAGAACCGCCGTGGTCCTGACAACCAATCAGCTGGCAGCGCAAACCAACAGCCGCGCGCCTTCCAACATCACCTACACCGTTACCTCCAACCCTCGCCACGGACGGATCGCGATCAACGACCAGGAGGTGACCACGTTTTGTCACGAGGACCTGCAGCTTGGCCGCGTGGTGTATCACATGACTGACCTGAGCGAGTCCGAGGACAGTTTTGAGGTCTCGGCGTCCGCGTCCTCTCCGGGCGTGGAGTACGGGAACGTGAGCGCGCGCACAGTGACGGTGAGGGTCCACCCGCTCATTTACCTGAGGGAGCCGGTCCGAGTGCCCAGCGGCATCGCCGTCAAACTGGGCAAAGCCATGATCGACGCCTCCGAGCTGGCCAGGATCAGCCGCGTGGACCCAGTGTTCGAGGTGCTGTCCCCTCCGAAACATGGAAAACTGGTCAAGGTAACTTTTGTGTTGTAATACACTTAGAGGGGCATTTATCAAGTGCTAAATAGTGATAGTAAGCTGGAAACTAGAAAATTAGGGCCCCACATACCGTATTTTCCGGACTATAAATCACACTTTTTTTCATAGTTTGGCTGGGGGTGCGACTTATATATCAATATATATAATTTCACATTGTGTTATTTTCACACTGACAGCTGCTAGAGGGCGCTCTAGGCTTGTGTATCAATATCTGTTACTCCTGCACGGTTGTACAATGACAAATAAGCACGCACTTGCTGACTGTACCACTGAAAATAAAAATAAAAACAGTAAAGTTTGGAGTGAGCGAGAAACTTCTAAGAGACTGTCGAAAAGCAGAGGTTACTCTTTGCAAATGGTTACTTGAATAATGTGATGCCGACAGAGGCTTGTTACTCCTCACTGCCTAGGTAGTTGCCAAGGCTGGTGCGACTTAGACTCCAGTGCGACTTATAGTCCAAAAAATACACTATGTTGTTTTGCACATGAGCAAACGTTTAGTAAATGACCCCCATAATACACCTCATCTACACTTATAATGATACAGTTTGAAAAGGACTTGTACCATTGTTTCTGTTACCGCCTGAGAAATACCTCAAAAGTAAGTGCGCACTTCTGGTCACTGAAGTCAAGTTCATAAACCTTTTTTTTTTTACAAATATAGGGGAAACGAATGCTAACTCAATGACCATGAAGTATGTTTAATGTATATATCCTGATCTAAAATAAACGGCAATGATTAAAGAGATTTTTCCAGATTTTTTACATTGGGCCTCATTTCCTAGTTATCCAGAGTGTTGTTTTTTCTTAAATTGATGCAGTTCTTATATTTGAAGAGCTTAGTGGCGCTAGGCTAGGGCAAGGCTAAAGCATTTCTATTGTATCAGTTAGCCTGCATTAAAAACAGTCTGACCCACTCCACAGTGCACCTGAGGTAAATCACTATAACACCAGACTGACGGTATAAATATCTGTGTCGATAGAATAATTTTAACCATTTTGCATTTAAAATAACTTATATTTGAGCAGCATCAGCTTCGTGGCTTACCTCAGGTGCACTGTGGAGTGGGTCAGACTGTTTTTAATGCAGGCTAACTGATACCATAGAAATGCTTTAGCCTGGCCCTAGCCTAGCGCCACTAGACTCTTCAAATATAAGAACTGCATGAATTTAAGAAAAAAATATCTCCAGACATCAACAACACTCTGGTTAACTAGGAAATGAGGCCCTATGTCAAAAATCCCTGATTTTGTTTTTATTTTATTACAAGCAATGACAGATGAAGCCTCAAAATTAAATGTTAGTCGTAGTCCAAACTCATTCATAACTTTCCTAACATATTTGTAACATCCTAATTTTGCACAGGGAGTTTATCAGCACATTTCACAACTTGCAGGGTCACTTTTCAGGCCTATTGTCACAGAAATGCTAGAAAAGTTCATGAAATTGATACAATACTGTGTAATTAGATGGACAGTGTTTTCCCCAGAAATGTCTGAGTTTACAATATACTATCAAGGACGAAAAAACATTTTGTTCCACTACTCGAAAGAAAATCAGGTATAGTGCCTTTAAGCATTTTGCAATTCTCAGCTCTTTCTTTGATGAGCTACTACATTGCTTCATGGTTGTGAGTTTATATTACAGTTGGTCCTGATTGTTGTAATCTACATGTGAATTGTGTAAACAAACGTTTGAAAGGCCAACTCTGATAAACATTTTCAAGCCGTAATCTGTTCTGGGTTGTTTTAGAATGTCACTTTTATGTCTGACCTTGAAACCAGGTCAGAGTAAACATAGTTGTTGCTACTGATACTCATTACGCAGTGAGGTTGAGAGCGTGGTAATGTAATTAAATATGGGTGGAGCCAATAACAAGATCGAAACAATAAGAGTTCAACCTGCTGCCAGGAATGATTTGTCTCAGCCTCGGGTAGTTAAAGGCAAAAAGTAATTTGTTCTAAATCCCCAAACATTACGCAAATGCCTTCCTCATTTTGTCCTGCCTCTGCTTTGTGTTCATGTCCAGATGACCTATGACCCCAGCCAGGCCTCTGAGGTCCTTAAGTCGTTCACTTTCCGCGATGTGGTCCAGGGTCGGGTCGCCATCGAGGAGAATCTCAGCGACAGTGACCATGACAACAAGTCCCTCCCCTTGACAGCACAAGGCCACGCCCCCGCGCTGCCTCTCAGCGACTCCTTCACCTTCCTGCTCAGGGCTGGCAACGTCCAACCGGCGAAAGGCGAGCTCCACTTCACCATCTTACCCCATCACCAGATGCACCACGGTTTGGTCGGTGCGCCCAAAGCGAACAAAACCAGTCGGGAAAGCGCTCGCGTTCCGAGTCAAAACAGAACGACGCCGGGGGGGAAGGGAGCTCGGAAAGTGGGGCACCAAGACGGCGGCGTTTTGGACCCGCACATTTTATCGCCCAGGAACCACCAAAACAGAACGCACCACAGGGGACGCAGTCATCACCGCAATCACACGCGAGCGCACGGGGGAAGAACGCCGGCGCAACAAAGTCCTACACCTCAGACTCCAGTCCCGGGGAAAACTGAACCGGAAAATAACGACGCGAATCCCGTTCACTTTGAAATCCTCCCCCGTCCCGCCTCGGACCCTCTCCTCATCATCCTGCCGCTGTTGGCCTGTCTCCTGCTCATTGTCGTCCTGGTTGTTTTGATTCTGGTCTTCCGCCATCGCAAGGAGAAGCAAGCCCAGATGAGGCTACTCCAGGAGCTGGCGGCGCTGCCACCCATGTCGGAGAGTAGCGGCAGTCCAAGCTCGGGGCCTGAGAGGAGCGTGGCTATGCCGAGTGTGTTGGTCACCCCGCTCGGGCCGTCCAGCTGTCCGACGTCTCCGAGGACGCCCATCAGTCCGAGGAGGAGGAGTCTCGCGCCAGGGATGACGTTCTGGGGGCCGTTCGACGACGACGGGAACGTTGTACCGAGGGGACTTCCCGAAAAGAATAATCTCCTCAGGAGCGACGTGTACAGTTCTGCCGCGTTTCAGAGCCCTCTAAGGTCACGGTGCTCGACTCCCGCTCTGAAAGGCAGCCAGTACTGGGTATGATGCGGAACAATCCGAAGAGAAGCTGTGCCTTAAGTTGTGTTTAGTCGTTGAAAGGCTTTGCTGTTGAGTTTTTTTTAAATGTTTTGTTCCTACCGTCATGTAGAGCTGAATGAGTGGATGGATATCGCGATAACGATTATTATGATTGAACAAAAACATCAAATTGTGTTAAAAGTAGACTAGAAAAATTCAAAATCAGGACCTAAACAAGGCTGACAATGGAAGGAAATTAGAAAAATCATGACTAACGTTTTCCATACTGGTGATATGTTCTTACCTGAGCTTAGACGAGTTGATGCGTACCTGTCTGGTCTTTGTGCCCGTGGTAGAGCTCGGTCGCTTCTAACTTTACCCCGTTTTGCGCTATAGGAATATGCTGGGAGAGACCAAATGCAAACAACATCTTTGGTCGTTTTGCGGGACTGAGCGCACGCACAAAGACCAGACAGTTACGCATCAACTCGTCTAAGCTCAGGTGAGAACAGATCTCAGTATGGAAAAACGGTGGCCTGTTCCTTTAAGTTAAGAATGTGTACATGTCAGTCAGGTGGACTATCTCAGCGATTGTGCAATAGCCTATACTGGGCCGACCAGTATTGCAGAGACTTTGAGATATATTGTGCAGCTTTAATTTGCAGCATCTTTTAAATCATGATTTAGTTCAGATAACAGATTTGAAAGACATTTCAGAGAACAGTGTTATATTAAATGATAAAATGTATAATAGAATAACTTGATCCCTGAGTCGTCTTTCATGATTTCTGCTCCCGTGAATAACAATTACATTTATTTTTTTTGCAATCATTTTGTGAATGTATTTGCAAAGATTATTTACAATGTGGCAATGACTCACTGTTTGCTACATATGTGTTTCCTGCTTTATTTTGCAGAACAGTTTCCTATGTTGCCAGTCTGTAAATAATACGTTTATTTTTGTTTAAACTTAGTGTTTTTGCTGATAACATGACACTGTGAATACTGTGAATTTTAAAGGATACTAAACCCTGTGATTTCTTTAGGATCATTTTTCCAATTTGTGTCCTAAATTTGCAAGTCATACAAAATATACACTTGGAATGAACAGTATGATGTGAAATAATTGTCTACAACTTTTCTAAAATAAATACAATAAAAAAAAAGTGTGCTTTTTGTTTTGTGCCACAGGAGAACTACTCCATCCTGAATAGGACACTGTGTAACAAAGCTCAAACCGGGTCTCTTATGCAATTTGGTTAAACCCCTTTCAACTCCAAGTGTTCAGATGTGAAAACAGAAGGCAATCCAACAAATTACCAATAATTATAAGGGGGGGGGGGAAGGGATCATTACTGTGCGTGGAATCTGATCAGATGAGCAAAAGCATGTCTAAATAATAAAGAGGCAGCAGGTGTAGCTTGACCGTGAGTCAGTGAACTCTGGTGTCACATATCAGAGGTGCACCACTCAGATGAAAGAACATGTGGAAACAAGCATGCGCTCTCAAATACCTCTGCAACCACACAACACTCTGCCTATTCCTATTTAGATCTGTGTTGTGTAGAGTTCAGTCGGCTATCTAATACAGTGCGGTGACTCCAGAGTAGGAGGAACAGTGAATTATGTTGGTAATCCTTAAAAATACACGTATATAATGATTTAGTACAATCTACAAAAACACATTGTACACAAGTGTAACGTACGTTTTAATTATTGAAATCTACTATTTCAAAGTGGTGTCATGTTCAGTTACATTGAAATAACTTGACATTTTCAAGTGAAGCATTGAAAACAACAATGATAACTGTCTTGCATGTAAATATCTGTGCATGTCTATGTATGTATGCACACTGACAGAATATAAATATTGGAATGCTTCTGAAAACATTTCAAACACTAAGGCCCAAAATTGCATTTAGAAGCTTCTTCAGTCAGTGATAGAGCTGTCAAGGCACAGCACAGTATCTGTTACAAACCAAAGCTCTTCATTAACAGTCATGAGCTGCAGTGGTCAGAAATGAGGCAAAAACAGAAAGATGCTGGTAACTATAATATTATAAGGTTCAGTTCAGTTCATGAAATGTAAGACATATTGTGATATTGTTTTTTCAAACAGTTATATTTAAGTGAAGCATCCCACACAGTGTATTGATCTTAAAAAGGATTGTATCTGTAAAATCTACCCATGTCCAGATGTTTCAAGTTGATACTTATTTAGATACTGGTATAATAAGCAGTCAGTCAATTCAAATTCTTCAGTCTTTCTCTGTCTCATATATATTGAAGAAAACCAACAGCGCTAGGAATTGTAAAATGATAACTTTTGAAATTGGCATTATGCCCTTTTCCATGATATAGAGGCAATACAATACTGAGCAGGTTCAAGTAAAAGCCAACCAGAAGACAGATAAACTGAAACCACATCCAAGGTTGTTCCCGTGAAGCTGTGAGGATTTCAGTCGAGGAAGATCCTGTGACCGTGACACCAGGAAGCCGAGTGTACAGCTGTTTTTAATATTAGACTTACAAGATGGGCCTCCAGCGTCAGCAAAACTCCAGCTACTGGTACATTCATCAGAGTGCTTCAAAGACTACAGGATGTTTCTGAAGTTCCAGTGACCTACTTTTTTATATTTTTCATCCAAGATGTTTTGTCTCTATATCTCCTCCATAAGCCATTCTGTCTACTGCTCGTCGTATCTGTGCAGAGCGTCCTCCAACTTGGCTGTAATCTTCTGAAAGAAGCTGATCTGTTGCTGGAGGTGGTGCTGCATCTGAAGGCGGAAGTCTCGTACTCGAGTGCGGTGAAAGTGCTGGATCTCTGCTAACGTGGCACAGGAGATGATGTTACAGCGCTCATGGAGGTCACTCTCCTGCTGTGGACAATCCTTTACCTTGGTCAGGGCACCTGCACAGATAGACCAAAAAAGGTTATTTATATACGTATATATATCCATCCATCCATTTTCTTCCACTTTTCCATTGCCGGGTCGGGGGGGCAGCTGTTGGAGCTGCCCAAATCACATTGCACCAGCCCCTATGGCTCCTCCTGCAGGTGCCGGGTCCACAGAAGGACGGCCTCATGGTTCTAACCGGGCCTGTTGGTCTCTCATATGGGGCTTCTGAACCGTCTGACCCATCACCTAGGACCTTTTTGCCATGGGAGACCCTACCATGCAACAGAGCTCCCAGGATCATTCGAGCGCTCACACCCCTCCACCATATATATATATCAATTACACATGCAAAATGTAGCATTTTGACAAGTGACATTACATTGAGTGAGATCACAATTGTATACAGCACATGGCTCGTTGCAGCTATAGCATGTTTGCCAGGCTAAGGGGTTCTCCCCTGGTTTGGCTTCAGGACCTGACCATCTCTCAAGGACAAGGTGCAACCCAAGATTTGAATTTGTGATGTATAATACAAAATTGTGTAATTTGTCTCAGATATTATTATTAAAGAGACATTAGATACACTTATAAAGATGAAAGTATGATCAAAATACTTAAACTATAACAGTAATGTGAACAGGAAGTGTTTCCATGCTTTTTCAGAAAACAATATAGAAAGGGAAAGATTTGCGACCCACTGAAACTGGTTCTGCGACCTGCTTTTGGGTCCCGACCCACCAGTTGAGAATGACTGGCCTAGGCCATAAACAAGCCCACCTCAAACCAGTTTATAATGTCCTCGGCAAATTGGAGGAATATGTTTTTTCTTTGTTATAATTAAAATTACTTCGGTGAAATTTCATTATTTCATTATTAGTTTTTAGACTCAAATCGTCAAATTACAATAGTTTACTTCAAATATACGACCGACTATGACAATATAACTTTGAAAAAATATGTCTTTGCTGAACAAGGTTTCTTCGGGAATTTCCCAGAGAACATACAGTAATATGCCTTAAACATCCCCAGCTTTGACAAAGTGCCTCACTCATTACGTGGAAGTAAGGAAGTCTCGAGGATATGACTCACTATCTGCACCCTGACATCACTCCTTCAATATGTCACTAATGGAGCCACATATATCAGCATGGACTTCACCCCGCGATTACAGTGTCGCTACTAATCAGAAGCGATTAGAGTGTACTAATCTCAACTCTGTACTGTGGCCTGGAGAGGAAAACTTGGAACTACCTAAACCTCCTCACCACGGCCTTAGTCATGTCGTTCCCCCTCTGCTGTAAAACCAAAAAGAGGGTGGAAAAAGGGTGAAGGGGGTGGGGGGGGCTTATCCACTCAGCATTCTTTCTGTCCCAGGGCAACACAGGACAAAAGGCCCAGGAATCTATGCTCATTCAAATCAGATTGTCATCTCGTAATATTCAGTCAGAGTCAGATGATGTGAGGATGACAAGCATTTCTTGTTCTCCCTAAACAGCATTGTTCTGCAGAAGTATAAGTATTCCACGGGGCTGAAAAACTAAGTGTTTCCCCCCCCCCCAAAAAGTACAGAGTGATTTGTGATGCATGTTTGAAGGGCTACACAATAAACATAATAAAATCAAAATCATGCTTTGAATGGTTGCAGTCGGCGAATCATTTTACGAACAATAAAAAATATCCTGTCTCCATCGTGTCTCATTGTGCTTTAACAACCTGCTAACCCTGTAGTTTACACCTCTACAAACAGGAGAAGCATGTGGTAATTCTATACGTTTTTCCTGGAAATATGGATTGTGACCTTTCTTTTTAAATTGCTGGTCAGAGAGGAGATACATGGTCATTGAGAGGAGATACATCACCTGCAACACTATTACCAATACTAATAACCATCCGTTTACAATTTGAGCTCGATACTTCCTGGCGTTGTCAACTTGGAATATACCCATGACATCAGGGAGGTAAACAAAATCCATTGATGGAATAACCTGGTCATTCAGGTATATTCAGGTCGACCGCTGATCTCACTATTTGGGCACATAAACTGAAGAGCAGCCGCAGAGCCGCTCTGAAAAACAATGACTACCAGTGCTTTAATGTCTTTTACTACAACAACAGCCACAGCTTCATCCTGTACCATTACTTCCACAGCAGCACAGCACGTTGCGTTGATGGAGTCGTCAATATAATAAATATCTAGTTACTAGATATGTATTATATTGTCTTCTCATACGTGGATGGAGACCAAATCACAAGGCAATTTCTGGGTGTGACACTGGGGGAATGAACTTAATGAGGCATAGGGAAACAGTGACTTCACCGTGACTTTTCTTAGATGTGGTTACTTTACCAGCTCAGCACAAACATTATATTGTGCAGATGAATAGAGGAGGAGTTACTCAGAGAACAATGGGGTCTAAAAACTTCTGATGACGGCATGGATTAGTTGCACACTCAGATTTGTTGCCGAACGTGTTGCTTATTGCAGGTTTTTTCCTTATAGGGAGGGCTGTCTGATTCAGTTAGTTATCTTGTAAACATTCATTATGATAACTGAAATGACCTTGTGTATTTTAAATCTAGGTGTATTTTTTGCATAACAAAACGATTCAAAAGTAATTCTACATTTATTTGCTTTAAGTGTACCGTGGCACGTGTGGCGGGGAAAAAGGGGTAGAGCCCTGCATTTGAGCCCGAGGCCCGAGGGGCCCGACGGCCCGAAGGCCCGCGGGCCGGGCTTCGGGCCCATTACCGCATCATTGCGTCGGACACGGGCCGGGCTCGGGCTTGTTTTTTTCCCCCTGCCAATGCGTTGTGCTGCTATTTTTTAACCAACTTAAATGGCGACATTAAATGCAGCACCCGCTCTCCTCTCTCCCTGCCCACCTGCTCTCTTGACCCGCCAACTCAACACAAACATGTACCTGCCTTCCCCGTGGACCGTGGCGTGGGAGTTTTCCTCGCCGTGCATACAGCTCTGCAAAGCGGTCGTATTGAGAGAGAGGACCGGGCGGTTCGCGTGCGGATGTGCTTCTATCGATGTCCTCTCGCCCCGTCGTTAATTATAATACATCCATGGTCTTGACCCGCCACCTCTTGCCACAAACATGTACCTGCCGTCCATGTGGGCTGTGGCGTGGGGGGTTTCCCCGCGTGGGCAAACCTCTGCAAAGCGGTATGGAGAGAGAGGACGGAGCGGTTCGCGTGCGGATGTGCTTCTATCGACGGTATGTGTTCGCGGGAAACAAATGCATGCGTGTTCCTCCCAACAATAAAAAATAAACACTGTGCTTTATGTTACGTTTAGATAGAAGTGTTTATTCATTCATATAATACAGGTCAACTGTTGCAGCGCTGTTTAATCACGCATTTGGAAAATATTGGAAAGGGAGCGAGAGAGAGAGAGTGAGAGGGAAGAGCCGGGCCGCGGGCCGGGCTCGGGCCTGATAATTCTGAAAGTCTGTCGGGCCGGGCCGGGCTCGGGCCCGAACCTCACGGGCCCGGGCCGGGCTCGGGCCCAGAAATCAGGCCCGTGCAGGGCTCTAAAAAGGGGTACTATATTGTAAGGCGTAATAATATTAGGAGCACTTCGACATTACTGCGCGGACGTCGAAGTGCCCCTAAGGTATCATTACGCCTTACAATATAGTGCCCCTTTTTATCCGCTTAGAAAATCGACATGTTTGATTTTTTGTGACTAGACTTGGATCGTGTAACTTTTCATGTAATTGTATTTAACAAGGGAAAACGTGGAACAGCTTCGTAGCTTCTAACTTCACCCCAATTTGGCGCTATGCCTTTGCTGGGAGAAGCTAAATGCTAACAACATTTTGCGTGACTGAGCGCACGCACAGGTGCCACGCCATTAGTCCGACGTCACATTATTTCCGAAAACTTACCATTGAGCAGAGGTGCCATTAGCCCGACATCTCTAACCCGGTTGTGTTGTGGATTAGCGAGCCATATACATCCACTGGCCCTAACCTCAAGGTCAGTGGACTCCTGCCTGAACCTAAGTTTATTTTTCAACCCCTACTGAGGCTGCGTTTCAGTTTCATGCAGCTAAAATCTGGAACAGTCTTCATGAGGATGTGAGACAGGCCTCAACTCTGACAATGTTCAAATCCAGGCTGAAAACAGCTCTTTTTACCCGAGCATATGAAAACTGAAAGTATTTTATCTGCACTCTTGCCTTTTACTGTAATTGATAAATTTTACGTTGATGTTTTATTGATTGATTTTATTTGGTTTCTTGTAATTTTATGCAACTGTGAAGCACTTTGAGTTGCCTTGTGTATGAATTGTGCTCTACAAATAAACTTAACTTGCCTTGCCTTACTCAATGGGACATTTTCGGATAAATGAGACGTCGGACTAATGGGCCCCGTCTAAGCTAAGGTAAGAACATATCTCAGTATGTAAAAAACGGTGGCCTGTTCCTTTAACAAGTTAAACATCTGACAATTTTTCGGTGTCAACATGAAACCTTTGTCATTTACAGTGGAAAATGTTTTACCCAAGTCAAGAGTACTGTTTCTTAGGAATAATTTACGTAGCAGTCAAAAGCCTCTGGACAGGAGGACCGGGGGCTTTAGCCTGCTTCGCGTGCTTTCGTTTGGCCCCGTGGCATTGAAGTCAGTTTGAGTAACACATATGTGAACGCCCATCAGTGTAACAAACGATGCAGTCAAGCTAGCCCAGTGTAACTTTCAATGTAAACAGACTTGGTCAAAAGTAGGTCATAAGTACTGCTTATCACGGAATTGTTACTCAGACCTTTCTCCGTGGCTCTGGGCTGTGATTATATCAGGAACACTGGCTATAGAAACTATGCTTTTAGGTTTGGCCCACGTTGTCAGGACTTTGTGTGCCACGATTAATCCCCTCCTCCCCCTCTCCCCAGTCTGCAGAGCATTAACAAGGCAGCTCCGGCTCTTCTGCAGGGTGTCCTTTGCACATGTGTACGTGTGCTGCGAACAGGGACCGACCAGCACAATGAACGGCCCGGGTTTCAGCTTTCAACCTACATTGACACTGCAGGTTGGTAAATGGAAGCAGATGTGGCTCTCGGTGCTTTATGGCTGTCTTTGCAATAAAACAAGGAACAAGCTGCTGGGTGAACGCATGCGAGGAACAATGCATCAGTATCCGTAAATTCAACTTCAATTTGTCATTTCTGCACATAAGAACAAAGTAATTGGTCTAAACCTCCAGCTGAGACGTCTCAAAGCAAGAGTTTATGCCAGGGGAGTTTCTTCCCGCACAGCTGCAATTCACTCTGACCTTTGAATCCTGTAAGGGGGGTGGGGAGAGGGGGGAGGGAGGGGGGTATACGCAGGGTCACGCAGCTGTTTATAAAAAAGGAATAAAAATCAAGCCTAATCGATGAGCAGCTTACAAATGAATGCTTCTAACGTTCTACTTTTTATGCAAATGTGGTTTCAAACAATCCAAACCAAACAAACCAGGATTTTATTATTCCTGCTTTTACCGAACTGCAGAGAGCCATATCAGCAAAAACAGCTCTCTGCTCAAGTAATTGCATTGTGTTTCCTTTTAACACTTAACCTCTGACCCTCTGCTTTAACCAAGCACATTTTCTCCAGTTCGGCTTTACCCAAATCAAACAGGGTTCACAAACTAGGAATTTTTCTCGGTGCAAACGTGCGACATAAAACATATAACACAGAGTTAAGATAAAAACAAGCTAAAACACTTAAGGCTATAGGGGCATGCATAAAAATATTACATAAATAAGATAAAATAAAAGTGACATAAGGTAAAACAACAACAATAAACAGGCCGGGATTAAGAGGTTAACTAACTTTACTGAAATGTTTGCCGCTTGTGTTGAACACTACAAAGAGAAAATACCTCTATGAAATGATTGTGACCTGATACATAATGAGTTGTTTGGCCAAAATAAAGATCCAATTGGACTTTTCCAGCTATTGTAAATGTATGGAATCTAGAAATTGAGGCGCTCCCATTTGGCTTTCATTCTTGTCAAATAACTTCCACAGGAATCACTCCAAATGACTACGGAAGACCATGTGTGACAGTGGCACAGTGATCGATATCGAGGTTTTGACTACTGCAATAACAAAAAGCCTGAGGTTTTGCTTTTTTCTTCTGTCTCTGACGTTTGAGTGATAGATGTTCACCGATTCTCTCCTGGAACCGCCAATGTGGTGGAGGGGTTTGAGCACCCGAATGATCCTGGGAGCTCTGTTGCCTGGTCGGGTCTCCCATGGCAAACAGGTCCTTTGTGACGGGTCAGACAAAGAGCGGTTCAGAAGCCCCTTATGAGAGACCAACAGGCCCGGTTAGAACCATGAGGCCGTCCCTCTGTGGACCCACCACCTGCAGGAGGAGCCATAGGGGCTGGTGCAGTGTGTTTTGGGCAGCTCCAACAGCTGCCCCCACGACCCGGCAACGGACAAGTGGAAGAAAATGGATGGATGGATGGATGGATGTTCACCGATCAGAAATGAGTTGCCTTGCGATCTCAGGTTCAGCTGCAGCAGATAAAAGGTCTGAGTTTCCATGAAGCAGATTCTAGACGCTCTGTGACTTATTTTAGTCACGTGGCTGTCCCCGAGGGGTACTCTGACTGTCAGGTAAAGGTGGAACTTGAACTCCTCCAGAAGAGGACGCTGTCTACATGAAACCAAACACCTAATGTGGGGCAATTTAAGCAAGAATATGTTGTTTGACAGTCTAGTAACAGTCTAGTAACATGACTTGCATCATTTTAGCAGTTTATGCATGAAAACATACAAAATCGCAAATAGAATCTCAATCGCAATAGTTGTTTGAAAAATCACAATTAGGTTTTTTGTCAAAACCGTGTAGCCCAAGTTCAAATCTTGCCCAGGTGCACAGTGCCAAAACTTTGGGTAAATACGTTGCAGCATCCCTGACTGGATAAATATATTTTTTTAATGGTCATAGGTAGCCTGGTTTTACCAGACCCTCGTACTTGTTTCATACAGAGGGTCTGGACTTTCTCAATTGAGCTCCGTTTACAAGTGGGAGGGGTGAACTCTGTTTAAAGTTTGAAACGATTGGGTCTGATTTTACCCAATCGCTAGCGTTTGGTTGTGAAGTAATGCGCCCGGCCGAGTCAAGCTATGCGTGACGTCACCTACAACACCCGCCTCCCCCGCTCGCTGAATGGTAGGATGAAATTCAACCGATTGAATCGCAGCCATTGAGATCAAACCCAGACGTACATGCAGGGAAAAATATTTGACCGGAGTTTACGGATGGCAAAGGCCAGGCTAGGTCATAGGTAATAAGTCAGTAATCCCCGTGGCATAAGTTATTTGAGTGTCTTACCTTTCTGCACATCAATAATGTCGGGGTAGTTGGCCAGGTGTCCTTTGTAGATGTCCAGCAAGTCCGAGATGGGATCCAGGTCTTGTCGGGGCTGATCGGCGAAATACTCCCCGATAGTCTCGTAGGCTTCTCCCGTGTAGGCTATGGCTTTGTTCAGGCCCACTGAGTACGCCTGTTGGTCCATTTCAAAGGCCTGGGCGAGCACTTTGAAGGACTGTCCCACCTTCTGGTACTCCTTCTTGAACCCGATCATCTGTTTGCGGCCAAACTCATTGATGGTAGTGTTCACGACTATGATATTCTCGTCCATTCGTTTGGTGAAGGTCTTGAAGCCCTCCACTTTGATCTCCACCTCCTGTAGGTCAAGGGGGACATTGGGTGGACTGGGAAACAAAATAAAACATGTATTTAATGGCAGAAGTCAGCTACCTCAGTAAACACAAGTCCTGACAAGAACCAGGAAATATGACCATATTAGTCCAGTGCTCCGGTCTCTGCACTGGCTTCCTGTCACTCAGAGAATAGAATTTAAAACAGCTCTGCTTGTGTACAAGTCGTTTCATGGTTTAGCACCAAAGTACATCTCTGACATGTTAGAGCCGTATGAACCATCTCGGGCCCTGAGAACTTCAGAGAGGGGTCTCCTGGTGGTTCCCAGAGTTAGGACTAAACACGGTGAGGCTGCGTTTCAGTTTCATGCAGCTAAAATCTGGAACAGTCTTCATGAGGATGTGAGACAGGCCTCAACTCTGACAATGTTCAAATCCAGGCTGAAAACAGCTCTTTTTACCCGAGCAAATGAAAACTGAAAGTATTTTATCTGCACTCTTGCCTTTTACTGTAATTGATTAACTTTATGTTGATGTTTTAATGATTGATTGTATCTGTTTTCTTGTAATTTTATGCAACTGTGAAGCACTTTGAATTGCCTTGTGTATGAATAGTGCTCTACAAATGAACTTGCCTTGCCTTTAGTAAATGGAACTGATTCATAATCTATGTTTCAGATTGGACACTATTGTACATGTTCTTAGAAGTCGTATTGTGCATACTACTCCTAAGTCTACTTGTACACATTAAACTTGCTTAATGTACTACAACTACCACAATACATCTATGACCAGCCACCAATAGGCTACTGCTAACAACCGTTATAACAACCGCAGCCTTGCCGGATTTTATTCACCTTTGTTTTACTTGCTTGCCTCTAGAGAAAACTTCAAAGAAAAAAAAAAAAAAGTAAATATGTCATTAAATATGTATTACAGTGCCAATGTTGTAATATGAATGTTGGACATCTTGGGCATATGCTGTGGAGTTGCGTCCAATTACAGTCCTACTGGAATAATGCATAGGCTCTCAATCAACCAGGAATTAGCCATTGTAGTAGAAATGTTCAAATAGTGTTGACTGGACTGGGTTGAGTTGAGGATATTTCGCTTCCATCTTATGAAGCTTCTTCTTGCTCTTGTAGTCAGAATGTAAGACTTGTACCACATTATTTGACACTACCCTTGATACATTTTAACTACCAAATTTAGAACAATGTCATGTGCTATGTAACAATCTGTATAACTTGTGCCTATGTAGTACATACACAATGGAGTATTTTGTTTGATTTTGTTCTGATGTTTTGTTTTTCTTTATTATAATAACATAAATGTTGCATGCATAGTTTTCCCTCCATTTGTATTTTCACCCGTTCACTTAACAGCAACCTTGTTTACACTGTGGGTGTGATTTGTTTCAATTTGCTACATTACATCATGTTCAGGACGGTGGGAAGCACATTATTCCAGTGAGACGTTTATCTGTCACTCGATCAGGAACTCCCGGTGATTATAACACTTGAAAGCAAGGCTGCTGACTTTGCCTCGAGGCAGAAACCCTTCCACTCACGTACATTATAATAGGCCAATAACACAATAGCAAATATACAACACCCCAAACATGACTTTTGGTTACATAACGCCAAAGTAAATGGCAGGGAGATATGAAACTCCAGTGCATTGTGAAGCGAAGATTAATGGTTTTATGGCACTTTACACTTTCAAATGACAATAGTGGAGCCATGACTTTGGCAATGCTTTGTCGTCAATAATGCCTATTCAATGTTACTTTGATTTGTCTCAGTTGTTCAAGCTACCGCCTTATAACTGGAAGGTTGACCTTTTGACCCCACCTCTAGTGTCCCTGGGCAGGACATTTGCGTACAGACACTCCAAGTTTGTTACGCACAATACAAAATAGCCATTATTATATTACCATAAAACTTCCTGCATTTTCAGCTTGTCAGCTTACTTGATAGTGAGGAAGAAGTTCGCCCCCACCAGCTCGTCTCTCTCAGCCTTCCTCTTGCCGAGTTTCCAGGACTTTTCATCGGGTCCACAGGTCAGGAAGTGCTGGAAAACGTCACAGCGTGCTAACACGGGGTGGCTGGTCATGTGGTTCATCCACCACATCAGGCCCTTTCTCCTCTTGGAGATGAAGTCCTCCTCAAAGCGCCCCGTGGCCTGCTTCTCCGGCAGATGTGGAACAGAGATGACCGGGAATCGCTCCACCAGCCGTGCATAGAGCCAGTCAAAGTGTTTGTACCTGCAGAAGGAAAATAAAATACATACTACAAAGTTCATGACTGCTCACTCATTCATTCTTACAACTTCTGAAACGATCAGAAGGTTTGACTTTCTGATAATCCATTACACTTTGACAATAGTTAAAACGGTAAGTAAAAGACAACACTGTTTGGATAATTACTGACTTTATAGGGATTAACAATGTTCCTGATTGGATGCTGCTGCGACCAATGACAAGCATACATTCATTCAAGTGTTCTTCCTTATAAAAAGGGGAGACACTAACTGGCATTTTACAGAGGTGGAACCGCCACCTTAACGTGGTGGAGGGGTTTGAGCACTCGAATGATCCTAGGGGCTCTGTTGTCGGGGGCTTCGTGCCCCTGGTAGGGTCTCCCATGGCAAACAGGTCCTGGGTGACGGGTCAGACAAAGAGCGGTTCAGAAGCCCCTTATGAGAGACCAACAGGCCCGGTCAGAACCATGAGGCCGTCCTTCTGTGGACCCACCACCTGCAGGAGGAGCCATAGGGGCTGGTGCAATGTGACTTGGGCACAACAGCTGCCCCCACGACCCGGCAACGGACAAGTGGAAGAAGATGGATGGATGGATGGATGGGTTGAGTAGCCAAAATATTTACTTAAGTGTAAGAGTAACATTAATGTGAAGTAATTTTACCTCAGTTGAAGTATTGTATTAATTAATTCATTTGACCTTTATTTAACCATGAAAGTCGCACTGAGATTAAGAATCTCTTTCCTAGCCCCAGAGAAGAACCCATTGTACATATTTTTAATGGTAGAAGAAACAGGAGCACCCGGAGGAAACATACGCAGAACGTGTAGATGCAAACTGCACAGAGAAAAGCCCCGCCCTGCTCTGGAACTGAACCCAGGACCTTCTGGCTGTGAGGCATGAGCGCTAACTGCTGCACTACCCTGCTAATACTGACACAAACAGTTATTATTACAGTACAACTAAACAAGGGCTTGGTGAAAAAGAAAGATGAGTAATGAGTTTGAACAAATTTAGCCATTCCAATAGCCGGGATTTGGCAAAGACCGAAATTATGATGTCAGCGTTTAGTTTGGTTTGGTTAGATACCAATAAAAATGTATTATCAGCTTTATTTTTACATAAAGTAAACACACAGTGCCAGCAGTGCCATACTCTCCATTCCATGTGCTATGTAAATTAATCATATCCCTTAATCTTGTAAAATAGGCAATTAAAAACAAGCCTGGACTGCTCGAGGTGACAGGTTTCCCCAAGTGATTTGAATGGAAACTCAATTTTCTCTCATTATGAATGAGGCCTGCTGTCAGGAAAACAATGTGGAAAGTTCACAGTAGCTCCCAGAGGAGTGTAATGCAGTGTAGTCTGTTTTTGTCATTCAGCGCGAACAACTGCAGTAATACTAAGAACCACTTCAAAATAACTGTGACTGCGCAGTGACTCAAAGGCTGGTAAAATACGGGTTGGTTCCTTGCTTGTGGTCTATAGTAAACAGTTTCATAAAAGAAGTACGACGGTAAAGTTTCATTGGCTGTGATCTGAAGTCCCTTTTAGCGACTTGCTTTCATTCAGTTGCGGTAAAAGGGAAGATTTTCAAAAGTTGTATAATAGACCTGCAGTTTTTTTTTTGTTTTTTTTTATGCCCGAACAGTTTTCAGATGTCAACATTTTTGTGAGAAATTTAAGTTATCAGGGATTTTACCATGGTCTGGGTGAATCCTCAATTCTTGGTGTGCGTTAAAACTGTATAACGCACAGTTAGTCCGGCATCTGTTAAATCGTGTTCTATATCACCCCACTGCAGATGTTTCCATAGGTGTTCTTGCCTCCACGCCGTGCATTAAAACTGTATAATGCACGGCTCAGAGTTGTTTAACCCTTACTTGTTAAAACTTCAAACCCATACATGCCAAAATATAAAGGCAAAGTAATGGCGCGTCGTTAGAAGTTAACATTTCTAGCAAAAGGCACTATTGTGTCTTTGGGAAAGATACTTATTGTGTTGGTGAAATTGGAATATTGAGGAAGGAGAGGAAACCTGGCAGGCACTGAGTGTGAATTAAAAAAAATGAATAGACTAAATCTGTGGATTTCAACTGGTGGGTACGTTTTCAGGGGGTTGGAGCTTTACATATCTGATAAATGGTCTCGATTGTTTTTTTGAAATATAGCCTTATGATCAATGCTCTAATCCAGTGAGTCCCAAAGTGGGGGGCCTCAGAGTATCTTCGTGGGGGACCCAATGCTTGTCTACGTGACAAGTACATTGGTTTAGTCTGATGGGACATTTATAAGTACTTTATAAGTGCTCTATTATGATTCATTTATTTGTTTACGTCTTTTCTTATCCCCTATTGTTGTTGATGCTATTTTTCATTATGATTACTACTATTTTTTATCACTTTTACTGAAATTCCAATGTCTTGTCAAACAGTATACATTTCTCATCACCATTTTTGCTTTTTGTTGGGCGGTTCTGCACAATAATAAAAGACACATTTGCATACTTCATTCATAATACATATTCTACTTGGTTTCAGTTTGGTTTATTGGTACCACAGCAATAAATGGTAGATGGCATTTACTAGGAATGTCTGCATAAAGACTAAAGCATTATTTATTGACCTACCTAACTAGTGGAACAGAATGATAGCCATTGAACACTACACACATATAGTTGGGGAGTGAATAAGCCAAGGAATAAAAAAATCGGCCGGAAGGAGCCGTTTCTTTCGTGCACTAATGCATTACCTGCGGTTCACTTGCACATTGGTGTGGCTTGGCGTGAGCCCATATGACATGTAGCTCTTCATGCCTTTGAACTTGGTCTGCTTGGTCGGGTCATCAATGGTGCACGTGAATGGATAGGGGTCCTCCTGCCACTCTGGCCCGTGCTTCCCCATCACCACGCAGATCCTATCCCCATCCCTCACAAGCGCGTTGGCCTCTCCCAGCAGAAAGGCCTCTCCTCCAGACTTGACAAAAGTCGAGAACCTATTCAAGTTTCTGCCCACTGTTGCTGTGCTCTTGGCTTGCTGCTGTTGATGACTGCTACTCCTTCGGGCTGGCAGCGACGTTGTGACCGGGTACAGCGGGGGGGTGCTGCCTAAAGTCTGAGGTGTGTTGCCAGTGGCAGGTGGGGTGTCATCCCAGTCGTCGTCCCAGTCGTCATCACTGCCTTGGCTCGTATGAAAACTACCCCCGCAGCTTCCACTTCCACTACCGCCGCCGCCGCGGCCCACTCCTCCCCCTCCCCCTCCTCCTCTCTGGGACTCAGGAGAGGCAAATGAGGAATGGCTAGCGGATTTGGGCGAGGAGAAGCCGTTGTTATTGGCCGTGTCGTTATTGGCCGCGTTGGAGGCGATATGGTCTCGGATGATCTCCACGTAGGACGCGGGGAGGAGGCCACTCTCCCCTCGGCTGTTCTTACCCTCCAGCCATCCCTCCAACTCCTCCTCACTGAACAAAGTGACCAGCTCGTTCTCACGCACAGAAATCTCCCCGGGGTTTTCTGAGATGAAGTCGTACAAAACTCGTGCCTTTAACGCCATGTCAGCTCAAGTCCAGAATAGCGCGTTTCGGTCCGCAACTCGTTAAACACTTTTACGCACCGGAGTTCGAGCTTTGTGTCGAGTTTAAACGAAACATCCCGGTCTTGTAATGAAGATGTGTGCATTACCAGACTCGTATCGCGCACCCCTGTCCTCCCGGTTCAGATAACATTTCTTTCCACGCAAACTTAATCCAACTTGGGGAGGAGAAGAAAAACGCGTAAGAACTGCGCCTTTACCAGCGATCCATCATACGTCAATTCAAACGAAGACGCGCAGCTCAAAGCAATGTTTGAGAAGCCTTTTGATAAGAAAACCGCGGAGTTCTTCCTCCAGATAAGGCCGAGGGAAGTTCTTTCTTGACACCGCAGGGCTGAGATACTTGCGCGTTAACGGCACCAGCCTTAACACGTACTAGACTCACGACTAATAGAGGGGAGGAGCTCGCTGCAAGTTTAGTCAAGTCACTCGCTTTATGATGGAAAAAAAAGCTCAACACAGTTTACGGAGCCAACTTGAAAGGAAAGATACATTTTACTAGCATTAAAATAGTTTGTGTGGAAAGGCAACAGTTGGCTAATGCAAGCTTTATTGTGTTCTATTGCTAACATAGTCAAGATCACATCCCATTGAAGTCCCTACACCATTTAACCTCTTAACCCTCCCCTTGCGAGCACATTTTCTCCAGTTCAGCTTTACCCAAATCTAAAAGCTTCTCGACTGGAGCTTAGAGCCTATAGGCCAGCGTATAACGCCTTATTTGAAAGCTAAGACCTACTAAACTCATCTAAGTTTCTGCCTCGTTATGATGATGTCACGTTTTCGTCCTTTTTGGTGGTGTTTTCATCACGTTTTTTGTTTTGTTTTTTGTTTTAAACACGTTTGGGTCATATTTGTTGTGGCTTGCTTGATAACTAAACACGCCAAAATATGAAAACATGATAAAACCGCAACAAAAAACATGGTAACAAAAAGAAGGAAGAAGGTTAGATGAGTTCTGTAGGTCTTAGCTTTCAAATGAGGCGTTACACTGGCCTATTGCTGGGTTTCAGGTGACATCACAGTGTTCTAAAGGCCTATAATATTTAATGAGGTGGGGGGCAGGTAAAATTATTTGTTGTTTGAAGAGATTTTTGGGCTTGTACAGAGAGATCATGGACCCAGTCAATGATATTAATGATCATTTATGTAATTCATACATTTTCTTTTTAGATACAACTTGTGACAGTGTAATGCAATTAATAAGAAAAACTGTCCCCTGCCCCCCACTGGGTAGTGCGACATCATCACATTCTGGAACCAATAGGCTGTAAGTTCTCCAGTCAAGAAGCTTTTCGATTTGGGTAAAACTGGAGACAATGTACCCGGTTAAGGCGGGGGTTAATAATAATAAAATGTAGGGTATTTTATTATTATAAATTTGCGACATTTAGGGGAAAATAGTGGATTAGTGCAGCACATAATCTTTAGCAAAAAAATAAAATAAATTGCCCCATATGGCAATCCTAAACAACCATTGTACTGTACCTTCCATTTGCACATTTTGGCCACTAGGTTTCAGTGTTTGACCAAACATTACCACCATGGCTAATACATGTATACAACCGTTTGCAATTTAAGTCCAGCGTGTGTACTGTACTCTCAGTTAAGCGAATACGAAGTAAGGCTGTATCAGAGTGTAGTTTGAAAAGTATGTCCATTTGTTCCTGCTACAGTTTACATTTGCTGTGTTGACACACTGGTAAAAAATATTCCCCAAAAATACCGGTCTTGACCAATTTTATTCACATATGATTACAGTTGATTAAAAAAAAAAAAAAAAAGGACAAATATATACAGTACTGGGTCAACATTTAGAACAACATTTTTTTTTCTCAATCGATTATGTGGTTGGCAGTTTGGTAACCTTGATTTGACTATGAATATTTAGCAAACCTCGCTAAAGTCTCAATCCATTCAACAAGATTTAAATGGCACGTTACTACTTCCCTGAGACCGTTCACAACCTCACAATAAACGCCTTAAAAAACAAGCTTAAAGAAGACACCGATCATTTGTGCAAGATCTGTAAGCCGAAAGTCCATCCATTTCCCCCGCCAAGAATAAAAAGTCATGACTGTGGCTCTAGTCGTGGAAGGACAGGGAGGATCAGGTTTCCAAAAGATGAATCCTGCGTGATGAAGAAGCCTGACGAGTTTATGTGTGCATGCTGCAAAGACAAAGCACAGTTAAGCAATCCGCTATCAAAGAAGGAAAAACTGCTAAATATTGTTAATACACCAAGTAAACTATCAAATCTCCAGGGTATTTATACTATACTTTATACTGTTTTTAGTGTGCCGTACCTGTAGAGCAGTTTTTTGTTGAGCTGCAAAATGCTGTTGCTCTGTATTGTGATTGAATTCTTTCATATTGGGTCTGGAAAGCGGAATACTACAGGAAGAGAAGAAAAGACAAAATAACCAACTATTGGAATGAACTAGTGAACTATATAAATGACAAAGAAACTGATTATCCTTTATGACCCACAAAAGCTCCAACCCGTTTTCATTCAAATGTGGCCATACCGCCTTTGCTATGCCCGGTCCCGTCAGACCGTGGAAGCTAAGCAGGGTCGGTACTTGGATGGGAGCCCGTTTGGTAACACCAGGAAGCCTAGCGAATGTAGTGAGTGAGTGAGTGAGTGGTGGTCGGAGGGGCAGATGGCTCAGACTGGTTGCCTCGCTTCCGTCAGTCTACCCCAGGGCAGCTGTGGCTACAATAGTAGCTTACCACCACCAAGTATGGAGTGAATGAATAATGCAATGTAAAGTGTCTGAGTGTCCAGAAAAGCGCTATATAAAACCGATGCATTATTATTCATTATTAAAAGAAAGGAATAATACTCAATATATCACATCATATCTAAACGACACGTTATTAAAAACAGAAAGGGGGAATGGTGGTGGATGCCTGAGGTAATATTATGCTGAACAGTGGTTCTCAAACTGTGGTACGTCGTTTCTTCAGAAGGTTCTCAGGCAAAGTTTGTACAGGTAGCGGGAACATAATTTGAATGCCGATTTATGGCACTACCACCACCAGATGAAGTGGCACCTGACGAGTACGTTTGAGAACCACTGGTCTAGGTTAAAGTCTCCAGGCAGCTTTCGTGGCTTTAGGGTAGTCAGAAGACTCTATAGTTTGTGTATATCTTCATTTTGTTATGGAAAATAATAATGAATGGTTTCCTGTATACATTTAGAGTAGTGTATAATATGGAATTTGATCTCATTCAATCTCATCATTACAGAATGTACAGTTTGAATCCGTTTGTGTCCTCAAGTTGTATTTAGCCGGGTAACAGCGATGTGGATGTTAGGTTTACTGATCTTTGATAATTTGTTAACAGATTTACCTTGCCCCAGGGGTGTTCAAGGACTGACTGGTCTGGATGAGCCGTTTCCTCTCCTTTTCCAGCTCTGCCAGGATGGCCACCCGAGCCTTATTCTGAAATGCTATAGACAAAACATACTCTGAGTCCACTCGGGAAATCCAGGAGGAGACAACTAAATGTAAGCTAGCGGTAGACTTGATTAAAGCGCGCAGGACTATGTGCTAACAACATTCTTGAACAAATTGTCTGACTTTCTTCCTGTGCAAAACATATTGAATTATTTATTACTCAAACATTTCACCTTTTTTTTTGAAGAACAATAAAAGCGATTTGGGCAACGATTTTCTTGTTAAACTAAAAAGGATAATATTGCTTCACATTTGTTCAAAACCCAGCACACGTACTTTACCTGGAGGATTAGCAGTCATACTGATAAAAATGGGCACACAAAAAGGCAGACCCTAAGAAGACGTATTTCTAAGTCAGTCAGTTATTCCACTATAAATTGCGCAGTTATGTGGGTGTATTTGGATCCGCAAACGGAATATGACACTGTATATGGCACTGAACTCAAGGATGATGATAATTTACGGTTTAAAACGGCATAAAAACTGGGAGACTGGATAGCCGTGTTGAACAATTGGCCACTGGCTTTTATCTCGTCAACCGGTGCATAGGGAAGAGGATGGTCGCGCTGTTGACCAACTCATAGATATCTATCTTTAAAGCAGGGATCTCAAAATGCAAATATTACACTTATGGTTACTTTAAAAAACGTATTGCAACTCACTAACGGATCTGTCACAATCCCAACCGAGCCTTTTACTTAGGATAAAAGAGGATGTAGTTGCTCATTCTCTCAATAGACGATCTTCAACAGTTCGTCATTGATTGTCACGTAGTGCGTGTGTTTACTTCCGGGTTGCTGTGATTAGCTTCCGGGGTAACGTTGTGTTTGTCAGCTGACAGTTAGTTGGACTCAGTAGCGCTGTAGCATCTATTGACACCAAACCCTGAATATAAAGAGTAGTCGCCCTTCTGCCCCTTTCCAGCTCGTCTGCGGAGAGACGGACAGTCGTCACAGCTGTTTCCGACAATCGTCTCCCGCGAGGCTCGACATGATGAGTGTCGGCGCTCCGAAGGGCCTGCCCAGCTCGGGACAGAAGCCCATCACGGAGATGATCCACCCGCTGTCTGGTGTTGAGGAGCCGCTTTCCCCGGCGCCAGAAGTCACCGTGAACGCTGTCGGGGACAAGGTACTGTCTGTCAGTCACTAATACACAATAATGACACGATGCCAGAAATGCTTATCGTAGTCAGAGAGATATTGTTAAAATTGTTGTAACCAACACACTTTAGACTCCAATTAATTTGCCTTATTATTACATGTTGTTTTGTTACGCTATTCTCGTCAGTTGTTGGTTTTGGTTAGCTAGTTGTGATGTGATGATGCAAGGAAATGCCATTATAACTGTCTGTGCCCGAGAGAGTTGGCACTGAGGTGGGAAGAGGGCACGTCAGCACCTCTACGTTTAGTGCTGTTGGGGTTTCTGCAAACACACATTCTGCACTTTTTTTTTTTTGGTGAAGTCTCCCTGAGGAAGTTGCGTAAAGGCTATTTCTTGACAAGATGATGTTTGCGTGGCAACTGAAAACCACGCAATATCCCCTACTGTACAATAATCAAAATGGGTTGCTACTTGGCCGAAAACAACTGCCAATCCTCAGCCCTTATCAGCCTATATGGGTCTTAGTATGTTCAACAAGTTTTCTTTCTTGTTGGATTTCCCCAAAACAATGATTGAAACGTAATTGACATTTACATTTGAATCAAATCAACATTTACTAAATGTGTAAAAAAGTGTAGTGGACAGAAATCAATGACTGATATCTATCTCCGGCAATATTAGATTATAACCTAAGGCTACATGCACTGTCCCGTCCACATATACCAATAAATAAACCATAAATAAATAAACCGGGTGAGAGTGCGCACTTAAAGAACTGAATTGACAAATGATAAGACAGCGCTCTTAAGGACTGCCCGCATACTTCGAAGAGTCCTTGGCTGAAGACCTGAGCCAAACCTGAGGGACCTGGTTGGCCCCTGGTGAACGAACCAGCTCAAATGCTGAGATAATAATAATAATAATTCAGATTCAGATTATTTATTCAGACATTTAAACATTTAACAGATGATGACATAAATAAACAAAGTCTGAAATGGAAACATTAATAATAATAATATTAATAATAATAAAAAAAAAGAGGAGTAATTTCTTAATAAAGGGAAGAGTAGTGCTTAAATTATAAATGTTTTGCTTTGAACTATACATTGTGGGTTACCATGCGGAAAAACATATAGACATTGCCGGCGAGAAATGTGATCACTTTCACAATTTTCAAACGTTGCATTTGTGACATCTCCCGGGCTGTTGATGATTACTCAAGGTTGTTGATTGTCATGGAATATGACCTAAAAGATTATCAGAGCTACGACTCTACAAATATGCTCAACTTTTATGTGACGTTTGCCTTTCTTGCTCATATCAGTAAAAGATCATTTTGTGCTTGTGCCATAAATTCTTGCCCGTTTCAGGCTGCATCTAAAAAGTGGCAAGATAGCTCCCTTTCCCTTCCTTCTTTTCCTTAACCTTTGAGGCGACGTCATAAGGCGACAACCTTGAGGAACCTTTTGCAGTTAGGATCAAGAGCTTCAGCTGCTCCTTCTGCCCATAAGGACAATCTGAACCTCCCTAACCCAGCGGAGAGAATAACCAGGAAGTTATGTCATATAATACGCTCCATATCCTCCTGCACTGCAATTAATTTAATGTTATTAGTATTACCAACATAATCTGAGCAACTGCACAAATCGTTTAGAAAGGCCAGTGAGCAGCCGTTACAGTAGTCTAACCCGCTGGAGACAAATGCATGGATGAGTCTCTCTAAGTCTGGTTTTGACACTATTCCTCTGATCTTAGTAATGTTTTTCAGATGGTAAAAAGCTGATGATGTTATTGCTTTGATGTGGCTGTTTAAGTTCAGGTCTGAGTCCATGATTACTCCTAGATTTCTAACCTGATTTTTTGGTTTTAGAGAGAGACTCAAGGTGACTGATAACACTTTGTCTTTGTGTCTGTGGGCCAAAAACAATTATCTCAGTTATGTCTGAGTTTAGTTGGAGAAAGTTGTTTAGCATCCACAAACTGATCTGTTCGATGCAGTGACAGAGAGTATCTACAGGCCCATGTTCACCTGCCGTCAGTGACACGTAGATCTGAGTGTCATCTGCGTAGTTGTGGTACGACACATTGTTGCTGTTTATTAGCTGACCCAATGGAAGCATGTACAAGTTGAATAATATGGTCCCAAGATTGACCCCTGGGGGACTCCACAGGTCATGGAAATTTTGTCTGAGACACAGTTGCCAATTTCGACAAAGTACGTCCCATCCTCAAGATAGGACTTGAACCAGTTTATCGCAGTACCAGAGATTCCCACCCAGTTTTCTAACCTGTGAAGTAAGATCCCGTGGTCCACAGTGTCAAAGGTGGCGCTCAGGTCCAGCAGAACTAAAACTGAGACCTTACCTGCGTTGGTGTTCATACGGATATCATTTGTCACCTTGATCAGAGCTGTCTCAGTGCTGTGGCGGGGCCTAAATCCTGACTGGAAAGTTTCAAACACATTGTTAGATAGGAGAAGGTAAGTGAGCTGTTGATATATTACTTTCTCTAGGCCTTTTCCTAAGAATGGTAGGTTTGATATGGGCCGGTAGTTGTTCAGTATCTTGGGATCAAGGCTGCTCTTCTTTAGAAGAGGCTTAATGACTGTGGTTTTCAAGGCCTTTGGAAATGCTCCCGTCTCAAATGAGATGTTAACTAACTGAACAAGTTGGTTAACAAGCTGGTCAGCACAGACTTCAGAAATCTAGTGGGTAATGCATCAAGGCAGCATGTGCATGAACTCAGACCAGAGATAACCTCTTCGATTGTTTTGTCAGTAACAGGTGTGAAATGTGTCAGCTCAAGGTGTTTATCTGGTGGCAGGGTTGCTATTTGTGTTGTTGAAATTATGGCATTTTTAATGCCTTGGACTTTATCATAATAAAATATTGCAAACTCAGTGCACTTAGATGTAGAGATTAGTTCTAAGGGCAATGAAACTGGAGGATTAGTTAATCTGGTTACTGTGGAAAACAGAACACGAGAATTGTTTCTGCAGTTTGCGATGATTTTAGAGAAGTACTTCTCCCTTTCTCCACGCAAAATCTGGTTCTTTGTATATCTCAAAATGAACCTGGAGCTTTGACTTGCGCCATTTCCGTGCGGCTTTTTGGCACTCCCTTTTCTGTGCCCTGACCCAATCTTCACTTCTCCAAGGTGCCTTTTGTCTATTGTTAACCATTTTAACCTTGACAGGAACAATAGTATCCAAAACATTTAAGACGCTTGATGTGTAAGAGTCCAACAGATTATCAGCATTAGAACATGGAGGATTTTCAATTCTGATCATTTCCTTAAACTGTGTCCTTGTTGTAACATTTATGTGTCTTCTTTGAATAACTCCAGGCCAAACCACTGGTTTGGGTGCAACAGACAGGTCAGACACAAAAATGATCAGATAAAGCAACATCAACAACATTCACATTAGATATATTAATGCCTTTTGTAATAACTAGATAAACAACTCTTTCTAAACATCACTGTTCAATTTTTACTGATATTCACCAAATCCTGTCCTTTAGTTCACCACATATAGCTGCATTAGCGTTTGTTCTTATGCAAATGAGCCATGTGGCTTAAGTTTCGTTCTTGTAAAATGTAAACAAAAGTGTGTAATGTTGCCATAAGTCCATAGATTACCTAAAATAAAACTTTCAGGTGCCGCTGTGGCTCTAACGCTGTATGACCTGTTAATACTTTCATATATTTAGGACATAAAGCTAATGTTTTATTTCATGAAATGTCACGCAGCAAAACTGTCAATTATTTCACACTTGTGCAAAGATAGAGTTCGGAAACCTTCGGCAGGCAGCGCAGTGGCTTGTTCTTAGCTCCTTATGGGCTGATAAGGAACATCCCGAGGTTCCTAAGCTATAGTAGGTAATATAGGAACCAAACAGCTCCTTTCCTAACTCTCTCCTAACTGCACTGAGACATTTGGATGCTACTAGTCATGGCTGACGATGACGCACGTCCGGGTCAACGATGAGAAGGAGCTTCCTATGCATATACCTTTTTAGATGCAGCTTCAGTCTATTCGAATTTGACATGAGAGAATTAAATTGTTGTCATATTGTGCCAGTTACAGCTTAACAAGGCCTGTATTGAAAACCACTGGGTCAGTATAAGATATTTTGTTTGTGTCACTCTCTGTCCACAGGACACTGGCCTGACCAATGGAACGCCAGTAGAGACGTCAAGCCCCGCCTCTGCGTCCTCGCTGTTTAACCGGCTACAGTTGGACGATGACTTGGATGGGGATGCCTCCACAGAAACCAGGGACCTTTTTGTGACTGTGGATGACCCAAAGAAACATGTGTCCACCATGGAAACCTACATCACTTACAGAGTCTCCACTAAGGTCTGATACCACACTGTAATGAAAGTGCAAGTTTAAAGTCAAACTCAAATAAAAAGTATTGTCTGTTGTATAGTTTACGTGGTGATTGAACATGAATGCATTTTATATCCCAAGTTTATATATCATATACGTCAAGTGCAAGGTACCAAAAGCAATGAAAAGAGAACAAGAAAATGAATCTACATATAAAACATCTATATACAATACAGACAAAGAATTCCAGCAGTAAAACGCAAAACCCTCAGCTCTCATTTAGGCTAATGTTCATGAGCCTTACCACCTAAGGATAAAAACTCTGAATCCAGATTTCTGAGTTTTGAGGCTGGACTTGTGTATCTGAGGCAGAGAGGATCCAGTAATCCACTTCTAATTTAAATAATGGGGTTTTGTGTCTATCAGAATTTAAGTTAATATGAACAGTTCACTAAGACGCTTGATGATGGAGGGAATGCACCCAATCTCATTTTCATGTCTCCTGGTGTTGTATTCATATGATTTTGTGCAAATGCAATGTGACGACTGACAATATAGTTGTTCTTAGTTGTTAACCAACAGCAGATTGTTTTGTCAAAATATCTAATGGTGATTTATCACGATTAATTTAAAATCAAGATTCAGTTCACGTGAGACATTTTATAATTGTCCTAGATGGTTAACTTTTGAGAGACTGAAAATACAAACTGCTAAACTGATACAAATGCATTTCAGAACATGTTCGTATGGTTAGAATCGTAGTGAAGCTTAAGTCATCTACTGGACTAGGTTTGTTTTCTCTGCTTTTCACAGAAGTTTCTTCTTATGGGACAGGGGACAGGGTTAGAATTTTTGACATCTAATAAGCCCCCATGAAAACAAGATATTGTGTTTGCAAACAACGTTATACTTTCTAATAGGGCTGCACGTTTTCAAGTTAGGCTAAGGGCCTCGGTTTTTCATTAACCGAGGCCCTTAGCGGTTAATACTCCATTAACCATTAGTGTGCGCACCAACATTGTACAAAGAAACAGTCATTCGTACATTTGTACAACAACACCTATTTCTCCACCACGTTAACAATAACGAGAAAGGCGAGTTTTGTGCCTTTAGCTAACCTAGCTACCTCCTAAGTGATGCCCGGGTGTCGGCTGAGATGGTACAACAACAAAGTTGAAGTATATCCAAGCACTGCAATGCAATACTTGCATTTTGATTCGTCATTCTCGGTTGTAAAGCGCTCCCACGCGGTGCTGTTTATGGCCCGCTTCATTTTGAAAAGTTAAACTAGCCATGCGGGATGACGCATTCTCGTGAACAAATGTTGGGGAGCGCTCTGGCGGTTTCTGGTGGTGAAAAAATGTATTACAAATATTTTCAATGGAACTGCAAATTATATACGCCAGTTAACCGAGCAAAATGCTTTTACTCAGTTACGCTTTTTTAACGGTTAATCGGTTAAGCATTGACACTCCTAGTTTCTAAATAATTACTGTTTTTGTGATTTGCTAAGAAACTAAAACAGAAAACGGTTTACCCTAATTTTAACTGTCCTCAGATCGGGGTTGGTTGATACAGATTATTGCATAGACTTTGCCTTGTGAGAGCGGGACACCGGGAGGCAGGGGCACTCGTGTAGCGTCATGGTAACAGTTGCTGTGTGCTGAAGGATAGAAGGATTTAGACAAATATCACAGGCTCGCTCAAACTCCAGTTTTAATTGAAGGAGTGTAGAGGTCTGAGCCGTGGAGACTAGACCAGGCGTGTTCCATCAGCTACATTTCAAGGTCAACACGCATGTAATCCTATATGATCCAGAAATGACTCATGTCTGTAGCCTAACACACACTACTGTATACATGCTATATTTGTAGTTCTACTGTAGTGTGCACAGCGTATAGAGCACTCATTCTCTTAGTGTGACTCTGCCAACAACCTCTACTTGTATACATTATGGCATCTTTGCAATAACATATGCTGCATCAAATAGCTTAAAAATCATAAGCATTCTAACCTTTCCCAACAGAAGAAGTGATTTGGTATATATTTGTTTTCCTTTTCAAAGACACACAGGGCAGTGGGAACTTCGTCGACCTAAGCGTCATGAGGTCGATTTCCATCTCCAACATTTGGATGAATGTCTCGCCTCACCCCCTATTTTCACTATACTGCTCTCACAAATAAAATCTTCTTGGAAATCTGTTAGAAGTTATCTACTAAGAAGAATCTATGGGTTACAAAAAGTAAATTTTTAGATATTTTTTTCCACAGACAACAAGGATAGAGTTCGACCTGCCGGAGTACTGTGTGAGGCGGCGCTACCAGGACTTCGACTGGCTTCGGATCAAACTAGAAGACAGTCAACCCACACATCTTATCCCTGTAGGTCTCAATACTTCCATGCCCTGCTTTTTCCCAACACAGGATGTCTATTTCCAAGGTCCTGTTTGATGCGTTATGTGACATTTTTATAAATAGTGTCACAGCTTAGCCTGAGCATTTCTTGTTTTAGAACCTATTGTAGTGCACAAGTACAATAAGAAAGAACCGATTATAAAACAGTAGCTACTATTACTATGATCTGGATTTTCTTTGTTGTGGAGAACATTTGCGGGTTGAAAAGATCAGAATTGAATCTCTTCTAAAGCGGTTTGTGGTTTAGCATATAGCTGTTTATCTGTGTGTAATGTTGATTAGACTTTTTTTTCTAGCCGCTGCCAGAGAAGTTTGTCATGAAGGGAGTGGTGGATCGGTTCTCAGAAGAATTTGTGGAAACCAGGATGAAAGCACTGGACAAGTTCCTCAAGAGAGTGGCTGACCACCCTGTCCTCTCATTCAACCCCCATTTGAATGCTTTCCTTACTGCTAAGGTACAACACCATACGGTAGTTTTTTTCGGAATAAGTGTCGATAAGAGTTATTTTAAACGGTGTATCGTAATATAGTTTGTTGATGTAATATTTCTGATTCAAACTGAGCCCGTTTAAGATACTATAGTATTCTAGAAATAGTGTGCTTCTATTGATAAGCACATTAATTTTATTATGCACATAATGATTCAGTAAGCTTAATATTTCACCTTGTTGTTCATCTGTTTGCAGGACTTGAACAAGCGACAGGGTCTGGCTCTCCTGACCAAAGTCGGGGAGTCTGTTAAGTACGTTGCCGGGGGTTACAAGCTGAGGGCGCGGCCGGCTGAGTACACGTCTATGGGAGATTACCTGGACACTTTCACTGGGAAACTGGGAACAATGGACCGCATCGCTCAGAGGATAGTAAAGGAGCAGTCAGGTATCACACAAAGCTATGCTGTAATGATAAAAAAGTGATGGCATGAGGGGCTTGCAAAGGAAAATAAATCTAATACATAATTGCATGGACCAATGAGAGTTGATGAGAATTCTGCCAGGACAGGAAAGGGCAGCACTGTAATATACATGTTTCAGGATACTTTACATATTTTTCATATATTCACCAACTTAACCAATATTTTACCATATTTTGTCAAATAATCATTTGGTTTTCCCTTTTGGAAACTTTTTTTGAAATAGTTTTTGTTGTTTTTTTACTTAAAAAAAAAAAATTAATAATAATTTAGGGTAAGGTATTGAAATACTTACTGTAAAACAATACTTATTATTGAAAGTTCAACTCCTATCAGCTTCTTGTATCATGATGCATATCATATTTTGAAAAAAGTATATCGCCTCAGCCCTGATTTAATGAGGTCTAAAGGAGAAGGTCCCATACTCGCCTCCTAATGCGTTTTATGTTCCATAGCCTTACTTGGAAAATCAATGTTTAGCGTATGTTTTTCACTCTTCAGTGGTATCTGTTGATATTCTTGACTTTAAATGGTAACTTATTATCGTACTAACGTAAGTCCTTTTATAAGAAGGATTAAAGAGGACAAGCCAAAAAACTAAACAAAATCTTGTTTTCTTTTAGTTTTTGTCTGAGGTAGTGTAATAGGGCTGAAACGGGTAACAATCGCAACAATCATTAAAATAATAATGGATTTAGTATTTAGGATTTGTTATTAGACACTGATGATGCTGCATTTTTTCCTGCTGGTCCACTTTATACTTGATAAATGATTGTGTAAAAAATGTTGTTCATCCATGTGAAACTCTGGTTATCACCATCTGTGAGGCAGTTTAGATGAGCAAGCTGTTTGGAAATGTGTTGTAAATGGGTTTAATGGTGGCAAATAAGTCAATGTTACCTTAGGGATTGCTCTATGCTCGGTCAGGACTCTCTATTTTCTCATATACCGTAGACACAAGATATTGTGTCATCTGCACTGGATATTAATTGCACTTAAATCACAGCAGCCTTTTTGCTAAATATGGCAATTCAAATTGAGATAATAATTCTATTTTGACTGATCTTGCAGCATCAATATAACATTGCAATAGAACCAAAATATTAAAACCAAAGGAAATCACACACTGTCCTCCTCAGGCAAAATCTTAAACTATTTAATATTGAAAATCATTGATGTATCTCTGACATGAATGCAAATGCGTTTTGTCTTCATCAGAGTACCTAACAGAGCTCCGAGAATATGGTACAGTGTACAGCAGCTGGGCCGCAGTCGAAGAGGAGCTGCAGCGCCCTCTGGAGGGCGTGGCAGGCAGTGTGTCGACGTGCTGCCGAGCTCTGGAGGACCTGAGTGAGAACATTAGTCAGGACCTTCTCCCTGTTCTCAGAGAATACGTCCTGTACATAGAGTCTATGAAGGTGAGGAATTATTAAAGGCCTTTTCCACTAGAGTCTGCTTGGCTTTTCTTAGACGAACCCCACTCCGCTCAACTCCAGTGCTTCTACGGGGCCAGGATCTTAATGCCAATACCCTGAACACAGAACAAGAACAACAGTGTTAGCTGTTTGAGTACTCTGTGGCGTTTTATCACCTTATAGGCCCAAAAATTAAACTCTGCTCATGTGGTAATCCATGTGGACAAATCCTATTTTTTAAGAGACTGGAAACAAATGCTAGACTAGGAAAACAATGGCTAAAGCTGGCAGTTACACAGCTTACACATGCCTGTACCAGTTGATACACTGTTGCAGCTGTAACATTTAAAAATGTGTGGTGTGTGTTTCTCCTGGAGAATCAGTCTGTTGCCAGATGATTTAGTACTTAAACTATAAAGTCCGAGGTAAGTAAAAATGTGCGAATGCCAAGTGGAGCAGAGCGGAGTAGGGCCCACCAGGTCCTAGTGGACAAGGCTTATAAGTACAGGTATATGGTTTTGGGACAAATTCTGAATAATGAAACTATTAAAAAATAAATTGAACTAGGTCTTTGAACGCACTGCATTTTGACCAAATCATTTGGTTGCAGCGCATGTTTCGGACTATGTGTCTGTTTCAGCATCCTGAGTTTGAGTCCGGGGCTGTTTCCCAAAGCCAAGGTACCTTGCCTTGCCTTGGGCCCCTTCCGAAACGGGCAGATTGGTAAGAGGTCTTACACCAAACCGGATGTACGTCAGTGTACACCATGATAAGAAGTGTCCGAATTGGGCTTTCAGTTAGGAAGGAGTTAGGGAAAGGAGCCTCAATGCTAACTATCATAGCCACTTTAGCATAGGGACCTCTGATGCTAACTAACCGGCGTTTAGGAGCTATGTGCCATCCCATGAGCCACCGCGGCCAATCCCCCCACCCTGGAGTCATTCTTCATGCGCAACCACTGTTGAGTGACAGGCGCACATTTAATAATAAAGAATACAAAAAAAATCTTCACTAGCAAAACTTTATAAAAGTGACAAAATATATGTCGTCACCACGGCACAGTCACATGTCACTGTTTTAAAGAGCCGCCTCAGTAAATTAGCCTGGGGGGACCAGAATGATTCCCCTCTGTATTTTTGTATACAGCGGTGATCAGTCTGGACCCCCCGCCCCCGCTGGCTGTATCCGCAAAATCAAACTGATCCCGTGCAATCAGATTAGTTTATTTGACGTGACGAGGGCTGCACGTTTTCAAGTTTATCATTAACCGTTAACCGAGGCCCTTAGCGGTTAATACTCTGTTAACCATTAGTGTGCGCACTAACCAACCCGGAGATCAGGAGCTAGGGTTAGGAGATGGAGGCTATAATTTGATGGTTTCAGACGCAGCCTAAGTCCCATTAGCAGCTCTTTTTGGACCAAGGCGGGACACTCGACTTGGACTGGAAGGAAGTGAGTTTGGAGGCACTGCCTTCAACACCAAGGCAAGGCCAGATACCTAGGCTTTGGGAAACAGCCCTGGATTCCACAGTTTGCTTAATACTCCTCCTTCGCTGCCCTTCACCCCCTTTTACCCTGTTCCGCCCGTGTTGTCCAAGCATTGTCATTGGAAAACACATGATCTCATTCAGTCCAACAGTCCATTTTTACACCAACGTCATTAATTGTTACATTAAAACTTGCATTTTGTGTGGATTAAAGGAACAGGCCACCGTTTTTCCAAACTGAGATATGTTCTTACCTGAGCTTAGACGGGTTGATGTGTACCTGTCTGGTCTTTGTGCCCGTGGTAGAGCTTGGTCGCTTCTAACTTCACCCGGTTTGGAGCGATAGGAATATGCTGGGAGAGGCCAAATGCTAACAACATCTTTGGTCGTTTTGCGTGACTGAGGGCACGCACAAAGACCAGACGGGTACGCATCGACTTGTCAAAAACTGTGGCCTGTTCCTTTTTAAGAACTCGAGCCATTCTCTGTGTTGAAATATTAACATAAGCCACTAGGGGGAAGTAAAGAATCAAATGAATATTGGTAAAATTGCAAAAACAGTTTATTTATTTATATGCAGGGGACTGTGTAGGAATGAACAGATTAATATAGAGCTTTTGTATTTGACATGGCCATGATTTAGCAGAAAATGTTCACTTTTAGTTGACCTCAGAAGGGGGAAGTTTATTTTTTGAGTCACTGTGTATCATTGCCTAATTTTTATTACACAGTTCAGTGGACCTAACGCAGCCCTATTGTTTCTTCTTCCTCCCCAGAATGTTTTAAGGAAAAGAGACCAGTGCCAAGCGGAGTACGAAGGTCGACTTGAGGCAGCTGTTTTACGGCGACAAGAGGACAGAACGCCTGTAAGCATTGAAATCACTCTCTCGCCCCCTTCTAGTGATGTCAAAGCCGAGAAGACCAGTTCATTATTCTGTCTTAAAGTCACACTGTGGAACATTCCCAATTCAGTCTCACTAGATCAACTAAACTGTCATGATACAGGAAAAACGTATATTTATTTCAATTGCATGTTTGTGATTTATTCCATTGACTTGCATATTAAAACACAGTATGGCTTGAAGCGGCGTTCATTTTCAATTCTTCACTACACGGTCTGTCACTTTTCTTTTCCCCAAACCTCAGAGCTAGCTCCTTGGCCTCCAGTACTCTCTTTAGTATTTTAGAGTCCAGTTGTGGTAGTTGTCCCTGTTGTTTTTCCCTAAAGATCCCGGCGGAGGTGGAGAGGTGCCAGGACAAGGTGGAGTGCTTTAATGCGGACCTGAAGGCAGACTGGGAACGCTGGCAGAGGAACAAGAGACAAGATTTTAAGCAGATCCTCACCGGCATGGCCGACAAAAACATAAGCTACTACGAGAAGGTAAGTTTGTCCTGAAGCTCAAGTTATTTTGCATTTTTCTATTGTTACAAAATCAGTTTAGAGGTCTTAGCAGAGTCTGAGCACTGAATCGGTCTATTGAAGTTTTCTGATCAGAAGTCGGGAAGAACTTGAAGGCTCTATAACTGATTATTTTTTTGATAAATGATCAAAGAAGCCACTATATGAAAATGCTTGTTGTAGTCCAAACTCGGGTATAGGGCCTTTTAAGTAGACACATTTAGCTGTCTTATCTGTATCTTATGTGTCCACATTTAGTATTCATACCATCATCTTCTTTATCATTATGCACTTAAATGGTAAATGCTCTGTTTGTATAGCACTCAGTCTCATAGTTGTAGTTTTGCCACATGAGGGGTTGCAATTTGTTCGTTTGCTACTACATTCCAAACCGTAAATGGTCACAAGTCCGATAGTTAAACAAGGCCATGTGTAAAGTGGGCAAACTTGGGTCGACCACTGGAATGGAATATAGCACTTTTCAGCCCATTGTTCCGTTAAATTTTATCCGAACTATCTCTGATCTGTGCACCAAGATACCGGAACATGCAGGAAGTGATGAATACGTGTTTTAGAGGAAACTGCATCAGTATGATTAGTCGTTATAAATATATAAAAGTGTGGCAAGGTGATAAGAATGTATGAATGAGGTGCCAGGGTTTATTGTTGATATTGTAATAGTTTAGGATTTTCATAATGTCTTCTCAATACACACAAATATATACAAATAGAGTGAATTATGTTTGAAGATGCATTCTGGGTGTTCAGAATTTGGATTCAAGGATTTAGTTTTTTTTATAAATGCAATGCCAAAAGAACTGGAAAATAAAAATAAAGATGAATATAATAACTAAATCCTCAATGAGGGCAGCACTGACACAAAATCCATATATCAAGTCGTAAGACGCCACTACAGTATATGTCGCAAAATCTCTTGAGATCTGAATGAGATTTAGACATTTTGCTTTTGCAAATAGCCTAAAACAAAAATGCATGGCACAACTTAAAAATAGGCAAACATTCAGTTATAGTCTTTAGTTTCCAAATTTAGTTTATCGTGTGTGCGTATTGTAACAGCCTATTTCAGATTTCAGATTTTAACAGGATCTTTCTCAGCCGACCACAGGCGGATTTGAGCCAAATAAAAACTCAGAGAAAGGTTAGACTCTCATCTGTCTCAGTTTTGTCATGGGAACTCGCTCTGCTTTGTCAAACGCAGAACTGTCGAGTTTCCCCCACAGCTGTTTGCTGCCACACCCCCTCGGAGAAAAGGCTTTATAACAAAGTAAACCTTTGAATTTATTATATTTCAAGGTGAGACCAGCTTAAAGTAGTATCTTACTGGGTTGCATGTGAATTCGAACAATTAAGATGAATGTTTTTTGATAAGTTAGCCCTATTTGGATTCGTCTTATAAATCATCAAGGAAGATAGAGTTGCGCATCACAAGATTTTTTCCCGCAACGGCAAATTTAAGGTAGCCCAATTGTGCGGGAAAACCGCGGACCTGGCAACTCTGCACATACCTGGGCAGGGAGAGAAGTGTGCACGTCTCTCCTCTTTCAGTCTCTCTCTTCTCCTCCTCGTTGTTCATAAATATCGCGCTGCCTTTGCAAAAGCCTACTTTTTACGCACAGACAGGAACCAAACTGCTGCTTTATCCAGTGTAAGTTCAATGCGGTCCTGAGAGAAAGAGTGAATTGCGATGTTCTCCGTGTAGCGCCGGTCAAAGCTGGCCATGCTCCTTACACCCAAAATGCTACGACACCCGCAGTGGCGCTTATGGGGCATGATTTACTTAGTACTGCTAAAACAAATGCTGCATTATCAATGTAGTTTTATACTCAATAAAGATACAAATACATGGGTAGGAGCAAATTGGTTCAACAGCCCATAATGACATAAATAATGGAGAATATAGAATAGAATAGAACAACTTTATTGTCTACCATGCACAATGATGGCAGAAATGTTCCTTTGGCTTGCTCACACATCTGACACATTTGCCCAGCAATGCAATAAAAATACATAATACATTAAAATCCATTATACAATGTTAACGTGATGCTTCATATTAGCCCGTGCTAGCTACGTCTGCCGTTTTTTTTTTCCGATTTAGTCTTGACTTTATTCATGTGTGATTATGTTCATATTCCACCAGAAAATGGCTAAAAAGAGTGGAAAATTGTGTTTCCCAAAAGATTAAGTTTCCCCCCTTGGTGAAGCCTCGCCCCCTTCTATGACGAGATGCCGTCTGTATCTTATAGATACAAAATATGACTTATTTAGAAGGATAACATCAGCCACAAGTTCATCAGTTGCATAATTATCATTTTCTTTCTGTGAAGCAGCGGTTTTAATGAAGAAATGTTGGGCAGAAAAGTTCTTTTTTGAATTTTTAAGCTGCTGACGGGAAGTGACATAGATAAAGGTAAAGTTCCATAGCAGTTTGATTCATTTCCCATTGACTTAACATGGTTGGCACGGCAACAGTTGAACATTTTTTGCCTTCATCTACAGTATGTCACTTCCTGTCAGTGTCCAATAAGGAAGTGAAACTATAAACATCACAAAAATGGCCAAACTAAAGAAAGCTGGGTACAATCTTTAGCAATAATCGCGTTAACTATGTTTTAACAAAAGTCATGTGTGTCGTACGCACTTTTAAGTAATTTTTTTGTCCTGATTGATGAAAAAGAAACGGCCCGTTATGCAGGAAACGACTGCAACATTTAAGATTTCCCCCTCTTGTCTTGCATCATATGTCATGTTCTATTGTCCTCTGTCTGTGTCCCCTCTCTGCAGTGCCAGTCAGCGTGGGAGTCCCTCATCACAGTGCTTCAAGACAAACAGACTGACGACAAAACCAGTGAGACGAACTGACCTTTTACGCGTCCGTCCCGCTCCGCCGTGTGCATTACTTTCTCTCATGCCAAGGACCATTCGGGCGATGTTTCAGAGCACTGTCCTCGTCTCTGTGGAGCGGCTCAGTCGGCCGGCGATGGAGGTAACGCGTTGACAAACCGCTTGGGAGAACGGACACGGGCGACTGTGTACAGATTTTCTTACATTGTTCTAATTGACTTTAATTTTTACGGTTGCCAATGCCGCTTGTTATTTACAGGGCTTTTAGAGACGCTGATGTTCTAACCAATTTCATATTAAAGAAACTGAAGCGTTACCAATTCGCCAGGACACTTCTGACTTGAAGTTTGAATTTGGCGAATTCACAAGAAATTTTGACACAGCTGACAATGGTACTTTTATTTTATACATGACGTGGAACCTATGGACCCACAGAATACATTTTGATAGAATACACTATCTAAAATAAGCGAGGGATCCGACAGATTTCAGAAATGTTTGTAGAACTACAGGGTTAACAGGTTTTGAACATAAGACAATGAAGATATGTTGTTCCATGCAAAGAATGCTGTGCCGAAGTCATTGCAGTCTTTGCGATTTGCCAATTGCAACCATTCAAATATTTTGACTTGACGGGTATCACAAATAAAGGTTTGTCTGGCGCTATCAGATTAGCATTTCTTGCCAGTCACTGCTGAGAGCTTGAAATGTGCAGGGGCTGCGACTATAGCGGAAATGCAGCTACCTCCCTCCTGTCGCTATTTTAAAACGGGATACAAAAAGCAAGAAAGGTATAGATTTTTCTTCTTCTTACAATCAGTCCATTTCCTTGTCGTCTTCTGTCCCTGTTAAAGTTCCAAGAGTCATTTCAAAACCGACCACAAGGGCAAACTTTCAACTACAACATAAGTAATAAAGACTGCAGTGGGACAGTGCCAACATGGAGCAATCTCATAATTATTTAACATAAAGGAAAAATACTTTTTTTCTTACATTTTTTTTTTTATTATACAACTCGTTAAAGCCATACTGCGTAACATTTTCAGAATTAAATTTCTGTTTTCTCAGACCAGATTTGTAGTTTGGCAGAAAGCAGCTTTCCTCCAGTAGTCAAACGTGAGGCTTAAGTACATTAGGCACTCTCCTAAAGGCTTCATTTTGATGACCCACAGTGAAAGTGGCCTCGTTTTAGCTGCATTCGGAATGTTTGGTAATGCTGTCGGGTTTGTATCGTTGAGTTTACAGCAGTTTAGCTGATTATTGAGACCTACCAACATATGACCTGACATATTAAAAACACAGCGACGGTGAGCACTTCAGGGTCCTTCAGGGTAAGGCTGATGCCAGTAAGCGAAAAGAGGAATAATGACTTGTTGGAGTGAAATGGTATAAGCTGTCCAAAAAATAAACACCCGAGGAACACTGGTGTTGCAAGTATACAGTGTGCGAGAGTTTTTTCCTGTTCCACACTTTGAGGTGAAAAAGGTTTATCCCGCAATCCTGAACAGTCAACACGTTTTCATCAGGGCTGTTTGTTTGTAATTTTTTTTTTTGAGTGCCTCAGAGGGTTTTGTTTTTTCACTGCTTACACCACTTTCACTCTAGCCTGACATGTTCTGCAATGTGGCTTTAAGATTTGTGTAGACGTTTGGCAGGCCTCTATGTTCTCCTCACCAAATGAAACCAAAAACCTGTGCGGTGCGGTCTTCATGAGTTTATTCATGATTTTAAAGCTCATCAGAAGGGCCAATGATAAGTTTTAACCATGGCCTCTACAGCCTCCAGTGACTGTGCCCGGCACAAGCAAACAGACGTGGCATGCGGTCTGTTCAAACAAAGGTTCACATCCTCAATTTTTCTGTGGGTTATGGTGAAACTGCAAAGAACCACTGTTTTGGTCTGTGCACCATGGTTGGTACTTGGGCTTTGTTGGATGGTACTCACTTTCACTTGTGCTTTTAATGTAGGCGTTTTAGAGACGGTTTACACCTAGTTTAGCCGTAATTCTGTAATAATATGATCTTGAGCTTCACCTGGTGGTACTGGATGGTCAAATATTTTCAAGGCGATATTCTGTGTGAAACTTTGAGAATCTGGCTTCAGTTTCTGAGATCACTGGACATCCACAACTAACTAGACTAAGGAAGCGCGATTTGCAAATTCCACTTTTTCAATACTCTATATTGCCTTAAACGGTAAACCCCCTGTGATGATGTTAATTTCCTTTTTGTCTTATTTGCCTTCTGTTTTTGAGCCACAGTAGCTGCACCAATAATTTAATTTACTTCAAACATTTGAATGAAACTGTGGGATAACAAAGGAAAATCAACAGAAGCACAAAACAAAACGTAAAAAATTACATTTTAACATAATGCCTTCTACAATAAATCCAAACTTTCAAATGGGTTCAGATGTCATTTGTTCACCAGTGGTGCTAATTCTGATGTGTTTACCAGCATCTGTTCCTCCAAATGTTTTCTTACATGTAAGCTCAGTCTGTCTTTGAGTTCCAGTTTAAATCCTCATAGTCATGAAACCTTGCTTTTCTGTGTTTTTATAATTACATTCCGCACCTATGCTATGTTTGCTGGTTATAAATAGTTGACTGTATAAATGCACTGATGCTTGCGGGGACATTTGAATATTGCCTACACTATAATCTCTTGTGTTCATGTGATTTCAAAGGCCTACAGCTTGAAATGTAAGATGAAGGGCAACTTGAAGTCTTGTCCTGGTTTATGGCTGACATCTCTGCACTTACTGTGTCACAATACGCTTAAAGGTTCATTATGCTACTTTTTATGCAGGAATAAAAAGTTATCTGTGCATATTTGACCTTTTAGAGACCCAGAGACCCATGGATGGTTAAGCACGGCGCCTTTTACTTTCCATCACGGTGGCCCCTTAGACGCTCCAGGACCAATTAAAGGTTTCTGGTAGGTGTTCTGGGTGGAATGTATGCGTAACCATGGAGATGGAAAAGTAAAGGTGCCATACTTAACCGCCTGTCTAGCTGCTGGGTCACTGGAAGGCCATATGCGCACAAATATCAACTTTTCTTCTGGATAAAAGTTACAAAGTGTACCTTTTTTAAAGCAAAGTAAAAAACAGCACAGAATGTCAGTTTTGTTAATAGAATCTTGATGCGATTTGTGAATAGAGGTGGGCAACATGTACAAACTAATTGTGATCTTGCTCTGTGACCGACAGCTAATCGACAATATAGTAATATTCATTCATAAATATTCATATTTCCACATTTATATGAAAATGTATTGATACAAATTGTGCATATATCCAGACTAAAATCAAAGATGTAGCAATTTAATTTTAGGAGTTCTAAAATTAACACACATTTGACACAGTTTGCTGATGTTGTTTGTAAAGTAAAAAACAAAAAAACTATTTATAAAAATTAAAATATTTTTGTAAGATATTTTAAAATATAACAATTGCTTCAAACAAATGATAAACAAAAACAAAGAAGCATTTGTTCTTGTATCATTCACAGATTGGACGGGTCTCTTTTATAATATGTAAATTATACTGTGAAATAAATAATACATCAAATTATTAATACAAACTTAATCCAAGGTTTTTCTACTGAACTATATGGACTCAGTGGAGTGTCATTGTTCTTTTGTTTTTTTCTACAGCAATATGACCGGACAAGTTTGTTTTTGTACAGAAAAGTTGGTTGGGATTTCCTCAGCATCTGCCCTGTTGACGTGAGGCAATGGACTGTGATTTGCACTTTTAACTTGTAAATATGGAAAAACCAAACATTGATGAACGCAATATTATTATCTGACTTTTCTGCTGCAGATGCTGAGAGGAACCCCATTAGTTCTTGAATAGTTTGTAAGTAATCTTAATCCTAGCCAGTGTCAAAGCTCATTATCCTGTGTGCCTGCTGATCTCCTGTTGCACTATATGTAGCTGACATCTGCTTCTCTATAATAACCCGGTCTAAGGTTGGGGTGTGGAGGGGCAGCCTGTGTCTGACTGAATAGATCCAGGCGGTATCGCTTAAAGATCTACGGAGAGTTCAGTCTTGAGAATCTTTAATGCCAAATGTACCATTTGTTTCTCTCGTCTTCTCTAACCGATGTTATTGCAGGTTTAACCTGACCAATTAAATGAAGGGTTCAAAGTCACATGACTTCTACAAGCGCAAGTTCAGCCTCTATCCTTTCCGTCCCCTGTCAGTGTGTACTGTTTACTTTCAAAGTCCTGTACATTTGGATGTTAAAAACATCTCTTTGTAATTATCAAAAAGCTTGTTTATTGACGTTGTTTTGATGCAAATATCTTTACCTCAGATGCTTTTTTGAATATATTGGACCAATAATAAATAACTGAATGCATTTGATACATTTGTGGTCTTTTTTTTTTATTGAATTGTATATAGTATAAATGGCAACATAAAAAGAACAGGTAAAACAGAATAACACTTATTATACAAAACTATCTGTTACAGTGCATTGTGCAGTGTCCTTAACAGCATTTCAAGTCTGAACAGTACAAGTATAACATTAACATTGCTTTAATATAGAAAAGTAACCAAGGCGAACTGTAGTATGATCCTGACCTGCAGGATTCTTTTCTGTTTTGCTTGTGCAAGATGCGAATGTAGCAGATTCTTTGTTTTTAATCAAAATCAAAAATAAGTTCCCTTTTTAACAATTTGTACAGCCTTCAATATTTACATGTAAAATATATTTAAAAAGTAAGCTGTAGGTACCATATTATCTACTTAATTTCTTAATGATATGTATTGAAATACAAAAACACGCCTCATTTTTGGTGTGTTATTTTGCTCTTGATGGGTGAAAGTGACAGTCTCAGTCTCCCTGAACAGTTTCATATTGGAGCGTCTCTGCTTCTGCATCCCACAATACTGAAAAAGGGAAATGAAATGATAATAAGTGATGATATGTGTGTTATAGACAGTTAACTGAGTGATAGTTTACTGATAAAAGGCTAGGGCTGGACGATAAATCGAATTCATTCAATTAATTCATGCTTTTAAAAACAGACGATGTGGAAAATGGCTAAATCGTAAAATTGTGTCCGCCGCTCCAATTTAGCAGCGTTTTAAGCGCTCCGTAGCTAAATGACACCAGTAGAGAAGCCGGCGACTTTCTGACGATCTCTTCTGCTTCACAAAGGCCGCGTGTTGTGTTTAAAGAGTGGAGTTTTCGTCCGCTAAAACAGACTTTTCCTGGGTCTGCTCCTGCGCCCCTTTCCCCTTAAGTCTCCATGGAGACGGTTGTCAATCACAGCAGAGATAACCATTTTTAAATAAAGGGTTACCTTATCTTAATGGGCCTAATTGTAGGCTATATTATGAAACATTAATGAGAAGGACTCTGAGCAGTTTGCTTCTTATCTGGGGACCTTTTTAAGTTTATTTCCAATACAATCGATTAAAATCGTAATCGTCCAAACTGAGTAAAAAATAGAGATTTTATTTTTTGGCCATATCGCCCAGCCCTATAACAGGCTATATTTATTTATTTCATTTAGTAAGGGCATCCGTGTACAATTAACATGTACCACACTACAACATTTATAGCCAAGGCTAATTTGCAATGTCTCTCCCTAGAAGGGTTTTAATAAAACACAACATGATGCATTTACAGTAACATCGATTCTGACATTACGCAAAGGTAATGCATTTCAATGTGATCTAAAGATGATTGCACACTCGGACTCTTTTTAGAACACACTTTAGTTCATTTTTAAAAGCCCCCCGATCTAGGCCCCGTTTCAGCTCAGGAGACGAGGAATTCCAAAGTTTAGCTCCTGGACAATACCCACGATCAACCAGAAATAGTAAAGTAAAATGCTTAAGGTGTTTTTTTTTCTTTTACTTTGTTGGCTGACGTCATAAATGATTTCATCAGTCAGTAAAGTTCATGAAGTTTTCCCAATGTAAAGACAGCATTTTTTTAGTTGAGCTTTCTATGTAAAAGTATAGTGTTTCACTATAATAGCCTGCAGCATCATATACATATGTCCTTTAACTGTTTTTGTATAAGCACTGAATCTGTCCCTATCAAATAAACCCAATATATAAATAAAAATACTGTAATATGTTAACTGTTGTGAAGCACATTGTGATCTTTTGTTGCTACACTCTTGGACTGAAGTTTCACTTGTGTCACTTCATATTTTCAAATCACTATTGAGAAATCTAGAAACAAAATCTCTCACATGTAGCTGTTTTATGTGTGGAGTGTATTATCTATGCAATGTTTATCTGTGATTATTTGTGCACAAATGTAACTTTTGTGTGAAGCTGTTCCCCTGCATCTTGGCCAGGACACGCTTGAAAAAGATATATACACACACACATATATATATATATATATATACAATTAGTTAATTTATCCTGGATAAATAAGGTCAAATAACATTTTTAAAAACAAACATGAACAAAGATTATTATTTAATATATTTAATATAAAAGTATCCCAGACAAAGCATGAGTCCATTTTTAAATCTCTGCTTTGTTTAATTTGAGAGGATCATTTGTGCAGCTGTGCTGTTTTGGAAAGACACACTGGAAATGTTGCACAGTAACGGTTTAGCTGTTTAAAAAACACCGAACCCATTTTATTTATTTAGTGAGGGAAGCAGGGAAGGGCCCGGCTGGTACTTGGATTGGAGACCGTTTGGTAACACTAGGAAGCCTAGCGAATGTAGTGAGGGAGTGAGTGGTTGGTGGCGGTCGGAGGGGCCGATGGCGCAGACTGGTCTACCCCAGGGCGGCTGTGGCTACAATGTAGCTTACCACCACCAGGTATGGAGTGAATGAATAGGGCAATGTTAAGCGTCTTTGTGTCCAGAAAAGCGCTGTATAAAACCGATGCATTATTATTATTATTATATTCCTATTAATATTGCAATGCAATCATTACGTTGGAAGTTTTGATTGATATTCATTTTGTTTATAAAATATTGGCACACATTTTCTAAGCCCAAAAATTCCTCTGGTAGTTAGTCTATTATAGCTTGTGTGTCCTTACCTGATGGGTATCATTGCCAGCACAGAGAACACACTGGACAGCATAAAGACAAAGCCTGGGGACCAGTCTAGTGTGCTCTGGTAGATCTTGGTGGAAGCTGGGATGTACGCTGCAGCCGCTAACTTCAGGACCAGCTGCAGCGCAGTGAGGATCATCCCTAGAGAAGGGGTTCAAATCACTGTCATCTGTTTGCTCAGTCAAAGAGGAAGTGTTTAATCAAAAAAAGCTAACCATAGTCTACCCACACTTATGCACACCAAAGATTAATGATCAACCTTCCTAATGAACAACCCAGTTCCTCTAGTACAGGGGTGGCCAAAGTGGGGCCCGCGGGCCAAAGTTGGCCCGCCGGACCAATTAAGTTGGCCCGCCAGAGAGTGACCTACTTTTGCGCAGCATACTAACTCTCCCATTCATTCGCAATGGTAAAAATGGATGCAGTACACTATTTTGGCCACCAGCGTTAAATTGGGGGCGCTGTTTCACTCCTTTCGCAAAGTTAAGGAAACACTATGGCGGTGTCTTGGTGTTTAGACAGAGCGTCGTAGCATCAACTTTCCCAGTTTTCCAACTTTTATTTGCAAAGGCCGTTGACATCAACAGAGGTACGTGTTAAATAGAATTGATGCTGAACTGAGACTTTCAAAATGATATCATATGGCATTTTCTTTGAGTTAACAAAGGAATGAGGGAAAGTCACTGTAGGTGCTGTAGATACAGGTGTTGTTTTTGTTGTTTACCATTTGTACTATATTGCTGCAATTCTACTAAAATGCGTTTGCCGCAGTTAACATTTATTTTAATGTAGCATGTTATTTGCATAGATAGAATCATATGCAAATGTATAGACTACCAAAAACTAAAATAAAGTAACTATTATTATTTGCAGTTTATATGTGTTTCACGCTTGACATCGCCGTGTTTGTCCCGCGACCCACAAGCACTTTTTAATTTTGGCCCTCGGAGACAAAAGGTTTGGGCACCCCTGGTCTAGTGCAAATAAACGTGCGTTTGTCCAACAGCAGTTACAGGAAACAAACAAAAACCAGCTCAACAAGACAGACACACTATTTCAGCACCTGCCACTCCTGCACGAGCTGATAGAGCTGCTGTGACTAAAACAAGAGATATTATGTAACCAATGTTTTAAAGTCAGTCACACTCTTCATTGTACAGTGTGGTTTATTAACAAAAAAGTAATTATGTATGCATATCAATTTAAAATCGGAGTAATTTAACTACGGAGTAATTTAATTATGCAAATGTTAAACAAATTTAACAGATTGCATATAATTGATCGCCTGTGTACAAAACTTTGTACAAAACTTTGTACACAGGCAAGTGTCTCCATGCTTCTGTAAATAGTTATTCGATAAAAATATATGTGTTTACTTTCAAATTTCACTCTCACTCTCTCCTCACTTTGTAATCTTATTCTCATCTCCAATAGCTGTTCGTGTCTAGATGTGCAGATAAAAAGTACCCAAAACAAACAGTTCAATATCAGGAAATAAATATGTCTTCAGACCCATATCTAATGAATAATTAAGTTATAATTTATTTGTTAAAATAAATTTAGTCACAATAGTCTGTTCTACAGCATAAGTAGAATATCGTTCAAAAGTTCATTTATTTCTGAAATTCAACTTAAAATGTGAAACTAATATATGATATAAACTCATTACATCCAAAGTGCGATATGTATAGCCTTTTTTGTTCTAATTTTGATAACTATGGCTAAACCATATATTAGTGTCACATTTTAAGTTGAATTACAGAAGTAAATGAACGTTTTAACGATATTGTAATTTTCCGAGTTTCACCTGTATGTGCGATTCCTCACCACGCACACCACACCCACTCACCATATGAGGATTTGGGGACTTGTTGAGAAAGCAGCGATCTTATTATTGGTAGTGGAATGAGAGCAAACAAGTTGAGTGACCGAGCTGAGGAGAAAAGGATACATGCATTATTACATACCTAATACATACAGCCGCCTGCTTCAAGACTAACATGTAACAATGATATACAATTAGGTTGTGATCGCCTTCTGTGAAAATGCAGTCCATTTTTAGCAAATACACCATGTTCCTATTTATTAACAACACACTTTCAATGTATTTATTTACATTTCTGAAAACCTGGTTAATTTTGTTAATTACAGGCACATTTCACATTCACAGTGCCCTTACTTAAGTTTAAGTATTTACTTATGCGCTTCACTGGGCCACATATTTCGTTCTGTCGTGTTTTTGAAATGACAAATAAAGTATATTAAACCTTGAACATTTGATGCAAAATTTGCATCAAAATGCCACATGCTGTGACACTTTACCTACCTCTGCATGTGTGCAAGTAAAGTCTTTCTTTAGCCGGCAAGTCACCTCGCAAATGCCAGCGTTTCTTCTTATCAACATGTGTTTAATCTACTTGAAAATAACAAGTGCTGTCTCAAGATATAGCAATTTTGAAAATTAGGGCTAGAATCAAACTAATGTCTAAACAAAGTCTAATTAATATTTAATCGCCACAAAATTCAATATATATATATATATATATATATATATATATATATGGAATGCTCCAGCCTATGTACACCATTACTGGGACAGCATTTTAAGTAAGGGGGCCCGGGGTGGCCTACTTCAAAACAATTTAAACAGAGTCTTTTTAACATGTGCTGCTTTTCCCTGCAGTCTGAATGATAGATATGAATTTTTGTTCGTTTCTGTCAGTGTCAGTGGTTCCCCTGGAGATAAATAATAACTATAAAGTCACAGCAAGTCATTCAGAGTCATTGGCCTCAAGTCCAAGTTAAGTCTCAAGTCACAAACAGCAAGTCAAGTCTCCAAAAAGTCAAGTCTTTTTGGAGCTTTGGTCAAGTACCTAAGTCTCCAGTCCCGAAAATTGCGACTATATTATGTTATTACCAATAGCTACATGTTCACATTTCAAATGTCAAATCAATGTCAAACATTTATTTTTTGTTATCACAAAATCTCTGAAAACGGTCATGCATTTTTCTTTCTTCTCCTTAATAATAATAATATATATATTTTTAATAACCATTTTGAGCCCCAGGCTACAATCCTGTGTGGCTTGTTCATTAACATGCACTGGCCCTACCAAATAAACCAATAAACAATAACATCTGTTTAGATTGTGAAAAGTTAGACAGGTATATTCTGGCCCAGAGGGGTATAGTCTAGCCTAGGCTATTTTAATCTTGGCGGGGGTTAATTTGGCCTGTTACACCTGTACCTTTTTCCTGTGAAGCACTAGCGCTAACCGCTGTGCCACAGTGCTGTCCTGTTGTGATGTATGAATAGAACAGCTGACGAGTCTTAATGAGAAGGAGTGCGAATATTTCCCTGGGAATGCTGTAGCCTACACTGGGAAACTTTCAGACTTACCGAGATAAAACAAGTATGTTGTGGTGACAAAGGACATTAAGTATATTCCTGAAGTGAAGGACAGCATGCCAATCATTATGAGGGTGGTCTCACTGACGTAGCGACGCAACCCAATCACCCCAAGATAACTGGTGATGAAGATCAAACAGCCTGCTGCATTCCCATAGCCCACCTGCAGAGGGGGTGGGGCAAAAAAGATTGATTGAATGTCCTGTATCAGGCTTGTACAAACACTTTGGATTAATATATTAAATTAATATATGTATCTATATAATCCCCTCGATTTTAGGGTTTATTAATTGCAGTTACAAAAAAAAAGTAAAACATATTTAGAGAAGCCTTGTGGAAATCGCTGTGTGACGTCTACAGGAGTGTGGGCTGTGGTTTTGAGTGCAGAAGAGGGAGATGGACTACGCAGATGAAATAAAACAACATTCTCAGTATGTTTTTGATGAGGATACAGCAATAACATGGTTTAAAGGAGGATATTATGCAAGCGATAAGTGGTTACCTCATCAAAAACATACTTTGAGTTGTGTTTTTAACCCACCTGCATAGTGACTGTTCTTAATGCCGTGTCTTAATGCATGTTATAAGCTGCTGCAGCTTAAAACATGCTCCTCCTGTTTACCCCAAGCTCCTCCCGTGAGCCTATAACCAAATATTGCAATCTCAGGCATTGCTTATCCCTCTAACACAGAGCAATGACTGGCAAAAACATCTGTCAGAGCTTCAGTGCTACAAAGCAACACAAAGTCTCAAATCAGGCCACTCTGAGACTAGGGGAGGAAGGGAACGGAGGGGTCGGGACCAGTGAGCTTGCTAAACCAGGAAAAAGAGCTAAGGGAGAATTTGTTTTAGGTCCAACAGTGTCGTGAGATAGTGATGGTGTGTTTGAAATGGTTACCAAATGACAGAGAAAAACAGCATAGTAAAAAAGTCAAAAACAAGCAGGACGTCACCTGTTTGGCATTCCAACTCAGGGGTTCTTTCAGCACAAAGGCCCCAAGTACATTGATGGCCCCGCCCACTGCAGAACTGTACAAGATGGCGGCTGTATAGAGTAACACTATTTTCGTTAAGTTTCTCTGAATAGGAACTTCACTCTGAACTGAAGGAGGAATGAGACCGTAGCTTTCCTCCTCTTCACTGCTGTATACTTCCTTCACCTGCAATCACATTGGATACATTAAACGCATTTGACATCTTAAACAAAGTTGATTTAGTTATAATTTCAAAACAAAACAAAACTGAGTCTCTAAGAGTCTCCCCCCCCTGCTCTCTCCATCAGTGAGGAGGAAGTGCGTCGGCAGTTCCTGAAACTGAAACTGCGGAAGGCCCCTTGGCCGGATGGTGTTTCCCCCTCCACCCTGAGACACTGCGCGGATCAGCTGGCTCCCGTCTTCACAGACATTTTCAACACCTCCCTGGAGTCATGCCACGTGCCGTCCTGCTTTAAATCGTCCACCATCGTCCCTGTCCCTAAGAAACCACGGATCACAGGACTTAATGACTACAGGCCGGTGGCGCTGATGTCTGTGGTCATGAAGTCTTTTGAGCGCTTGGTCCTGCCCCACCTCAAGGACATCACCACCCCCCTCCTGGACCCGCTGCAGTTCACCTACAGAGCCAACAGGTCTGTGGACGACGCAGTCAATCTGGCCCTCCACTTCACCCTGGAGCATCTGGACTCCCCAGGAACCTACGCCGGGGTCCTGTTTGTGGACTTCAGCTCTGCCTTCAACACCATCCTCCCTGGACTGCTACGAGACAAGCTCTACCAGCTCAGCCTGCCCGACTCCCTCTGCAGGTGGATCACTGACTTCCTGACGGACCGGAGACAGCACGTGCGGCTGGGGAAGATCGACTCGGACTACAAACACTGGAACTCCTCAGGGCTGTGTACTTTCCCCCTGGCTCTTCTCCCTGTACACAAACTGCTGCACCTCCAGTCACCAGTCCGTTAAACTGATCAAGTTTGCGGATGACACCACCCTCATTGGGCTCATCTCGGACGGCGATGAGTCCGCCTACAGGAGAGAGGTGGACCGGCTGGCGTCCTGGTGCAGCCACAACAACCTGGAGGTGAACGCCCAGAAGACAGTGGAGATGATCGTGGACTTTAGTAAAGACACAGCCCCACCGTCCCCCCTCGCCCTGACAGACTCTCCCACCACCATTTCCATCGTGGACTCCTTCCATTTCCTGGGCACCACCATCACCCAGGACCTCAAATGGGAGCCGACCATCTGCTCCCTCATCAAGAAGGCCCAGCAGAGGATGTTCTTCCTGCGGCAGCTGAGGAAACTTAAGCTGCCAACCAGGATGCTGGTGCAGTTCTACACGGCCATCATCGAGTCCATCCTCACCTCCTCCATCACCGTGTGGTTCCCCGGCGCTACAGAACGGGACAAGCACCGACTGCAGCGCATTGTGCTGCTGCAGAGAAGGTGATTGGCTGTGAGCTCCCAGCTCTCCAGGACCTGTTCACCTCCAGGACCCGGAGGCGTGTGGGTCGGATCACAGCTGACCCCTCTCACTCCGGACAGGAGGCTATGGTCTATCCAGACCCATACCTCCCGCCACTTGAACAGTTTTTTCCCCTCTGCCATCAGACTCATGAACAATAACAAGACCCAATAACTTATTCACAGACTCATGGATGTATCTGCTCTTGCACTGTGTGGTGTGTCCACACTCAGATCTGCTGCTATCACTTTATATCGCTTTATCACTTTACTTTATACTCATAAACATCTGTAAATATAATCCCACTGTTGTTCTAAGTCAATTGTCAATTTTACTTTTTACTTTTTATTTTGTATCTTATTTATTAATATTCCTTATGCATGCCCCCTAAAGACTTATAGTTTAACGTTTTATAGCTTATTTTTATCTAAATTCTGTGTTATATGTTTTATGTTGCACGTCCGCATCAAGACAAATTCCTAGTTTGTGAACCAGTTCTCAAACAATGGCAATAAAACCTATTCTGATTCTTCCATGTCACTTCCTGTCTGTTGCTTACATAGTAAAGAACACTCTATATACCCTCACATTAAAAACAGTAGTTTTCATCAAAAATAGGTGTGTGTGTGTGTGTGTGTGTGTGTGTGTTTGTGTGTTTGTGTGCGTGTGTGTGTATACCAGAAAAATATGAACGGATAACCAGAATAGTTGTCAACTATTTCAGTAGTTGATTAATCCATTGTTTTCAGCCTATTTGATCGATATTAATTTTGCAACATACTCTCCAAGAACGTTCAGACCTCTGGTTCTCTGCCCTTGAAGTAAGAAAAGCTTCACATACCTGTAGCAGCAGTGCAGCGTGGAGGAGGCAGAGCCCAGCTAACAGAGTGCTGATGATTAACAGGATGAGCCCACGCCGCAGACTGGACGTGTACAGCATGAAGAGATGTCCCGACGCCAGACTGCCCACCAGGCCCGCCATCCCATACAGCAGGTCCACGCGCGACAATACCTGAAACACACGAGTAGGCTCAAACCCATCCAAGGCCTTCAAAAACACAAGCTAAAGTATATTTTTTGTGTAGAGCTCGTTAAAGCAGCACGGTGGGCAGCACGGTGGCACAGCGGTTAGCGCTTGTGCTTCACAGCTAGAAGGTCCCGGGTTCGATTCCCACCTGGACGGGGCCTTTCTGTGTGGAGTTTGCATGTTCTCCCCGTGTCTGCGTAGGTTTCCTCCGGGTACTCCGGTTTCCCCTACCACCAAAAACATGTACAATAGGCCGGGATGAATGATGTGAGTGGTTGGTGGTGGTCGGAGGGGCCGATGGCGCAGATTGGCTGCCTCGCTTCCGTCAGTCTACCCCAGGGCAGCTGTGGCTACAATAGTAGCTTACCACCACCAAGTATGGAGTGAATGAATAGTGCAATGTAAAGCGTCTTTGAGTGTCCAGAAAAGCGCTATATAAAACTGATGCATTATTATTATTATTATTATTATTAAAGCTGAGATGTGAAGAGAGAAAATAACAATCTATGCAAGCAGGGGTTAGTTTCATTTAATGCAATAGCCAGTGTTGGGCAAGTGACTTAAAAATTGTAATATACACTATATTGGTGATTATATATTAGTTTGTATTACATACTACAGTTTAAAAAAAAAGAGCTGAGTTACACTACTTTGAATTACTTTTGAGTTACTTTGGCAAAATATAAACTGAAAATAGTAATAATGCTACCGAGCAAAAGTGCATTCAGAGAGTTCCTTTTCCACTTCTCTCATGCTTTGTTTTGACGACATTAACTACACACAAATGCAGATCTTATACACCAGTGTCCAACTTGATTTACCATGATACATATTATTTGCGGGACTTTGGAATTTTTCTTTAAATGCACTTGTAACTCGAGTTACTTGAATTGTAATGACCTATTCCGGTATTTTGTGTATTATGTCATGTTCCTAAGTTACTGAAAAAAAGTAGGCTAATATATTTGTGTAAGTCGTTACTCTTGTAATACTTTACCCCCAACACTGAAACCGCCCCGAGGCCTAATTTTACACTAACCAATAAAGTGAGTGCCAATACAAAAAAAAAAAAGAACAATAAAAAACCAATAACAACATAATTCTATAATTTACTTAAATCTTCCTTTATTTTCTAGAAAGAAAGAAAAAAAACAACAACAAACAAAAAAGTTTCACCTGAGCCTAAGTAACAGGCCTACCTTGGACCTTTCCGACGCTGTGGATGAAAGTGACGCCAGGGTCATGACGCCTGGCCAATAGGCAGCGTACCCCCCTGAGAGACCGAAGAGCACGGCTGCTCCGTACATGAGCTGGATGGGCAAAGTGAAGAAGACCACCAGCAGCAGCGCGACTCTGGACACCAGGTATCCGACCAGCGGCACTATGACGGGGAGCCTCCTCCAGCCGCGGTCTCCCAGCCGCGCGAGCAGCAGCGCGGGAAGAATGGGAACGAATTTGGTGATGAGGTTGTAGACCATGTAGAAGTCTGTCATCGCGATCTGCTGCTGCCTGTCGCTGGGCGCGTGCGTAATCGGATCAGTGGCGTTGGCAGAGCGGTCCAGGACCACCATCTGTAGCGCGGTGTCGAACAAACTGCTGCCCAGCTCCTCCAGCACGATCACCGGCCACACGTGCCGGAGGGCAGACTGGAGGTTGGAGAGCAGTACAGGCGAGAAAGGCATCGTGGCACGTTCACTTCAGAAGTTCACGCTAACTTAAAGCGTACCTGATTTTTTCCTGTAGAAAGAATCACCCCTTAACAAGGGGCAGCTCTCGGAAAGGACCTGCCCAAGAGCTTTCTGTTGTCTCTACTTCCTCACTTTAGCTGACTGCGCTCTGCCAAATTCCTACACGCAGAACCGAAACTAAATGATTTAGGGAAACAAGGAAGGAACAAACAGCCAGGTTTGGCCTGGCTGCTTCTGCTGTCTGGCGACCCCTTGTGGCAGTGCGGTCCAAGAATTGTTTGGAATGGGAGCCAAATAAATTTTATTTAGGCTACCCCTAAAAAGGAAAATAGCTTACTAACCTCACCTGCATAAGAATATCAGCCTGATTATAGTTGTTGAACTTTTAATTTGCTTTTAAAAATGATAATAAAACAAATAAATACAAATGTTTCAGTGCTGGCCTTCATTCACCAAAGTGCTGCCAGTGACAATGGATATTATTAACGCTCACGTATTTTGATTAGTCAAAATAACTGAACCTCAAATTTGATAAAATAAAGTATTTTTCCGGTTTTGCAAACACAAATCACACCTCGTGCTGAAGCTGCGCTGACCACAGGTGGGACTGAAGCAGTGTCTGTGACCAGTGGTGGGAGAAGTACTCAACATTCTTGCTTAAGTGCAGATACAGGACCAAAAATGTACTTGAGTAAAAGTATCTGATAACATCTTTACTTAAGTAAAAGTATGCATTGTAAGATGTACTTTATAAGTATTTAAGAGTTTAATGTGCAGGATTTTTTTAAATCATTTGAATCAAAGCAGGTCTAAACGAGTAAACCACTAAACCAGGTCAAAAACAGGAACTAAACCAGATCTTAACAAGGAGTAAACCACTAAGCCAAGTCTAAACTGGGACTAAACCAGGCTCCAAAATGTAGTGAAGTAAAAGTAAAGGCTTCTGTCAGTACAATAGTAGCTTACCACCATAAGTATGGTGTGAGTGAATAATGCAATGTAAAGCGTCTTTGAGTGTCCAAAAGAGCGCTATATAAAAACGATGCATTATTATTATTAATAAAATTTACTTAAGTAAAAGTACCTATGATTTGTACTTTTTACTTGGTTACTTTCCACCACTGTCTGTGACACAATTTATCCATATCCTTAAACACAATAGCCACACATGTTTCTTAAAAAGTTGTTTTATGTTTAATGAGAAAATATCCATAATTAAGAGCAGGTGTATAAGTGTGCATAAAATAACAAAGCAGGTTATGGGAATACAAGTGGTTAACACACGAACAAAGATTACACTCTTTAGAATAACTGATTCAACACATATTGTTGTTGTGATCATTTCCTTCCATTGGTGATGCTTCTATTTGGAGAAAATCAGACAGCAATAAAAAGAAATATATAAATAAACTCATCTCTGCATCACAAATTCAAACATCCAGTCACAAGAAAAAACATCTTGTATACAGTCATTTGTCTCCCAATCGAGTTGGTTGTCTGCAACCACTGTAACATACAAAAAAGCTATTTGCAAAAGTCAAGGGATAATAAAACGAAGTTGATGGCATACATTAGTATCCCATTCTTGAGTTGTAACTTTTTTATTTTATTTTATTTTTTTCAAAGTAGCTGTCTAGACTATTATTATTATTATTAATGTTATTCTGCAAAACATTTATTTTTATGGAACAAGCCTGGACAACTGAGAGATTACACAAACTCACTGTCAGTTGTCAATGTAACATTTTAGGTCCAATTTCTCACCTAATATAACAAACCAAGCGCCTGGAATTCAAATCAACTATTTAACATTTTAATAGGCCATACGCCTATGAAAATGTAAATTTAATCTCAGCATCCACTGTAGCTTAGAATTGGGAAATTTCTACAGCAAGACTAAAATGTCGTGACTCTTAAATACTTTAAACATGTGCATAGTAATTACTTTTTTGTTTTTAAAGTGATTCTTTGTAGTTTCAGAAATTTTGAATGATTCCTGTCGAAATAAATAGACTACGTATAAAATTGCTTTCAATGGGGTGCCTAGTTCCACATATATATATATATATTTTTTACGAGTTTATCGTAACATTTCTATCCACCGCTGCATCGCTAAAGGACACTTAGAACAAGCAAAAGTGGCAGACAATCAAAATGGTGACCTTTGGTTTGAAGAAAACAATCTCAAAGGCTAATAATATCCCAAAACCATTCGTCGTCAGTGGTTCAGAAATATTGTCATTATCAACTCATAATTGTCACTTAACTGAACTTAATAAATCCACTTTTATACAGACGTCTCTGCAGTCTAAGGTCCAATTCTTCAAAGACAAAACAGGAAATAAAGCACAACTGTCTTTCTATCATGTTGCCTACACTACAGGATTATAGTTGAATGTACACAATCAGCGCGTCTTAAGCTTCAAACTATGGCTAACGTAAAGAAAGTGATTATCGCGATAAAAAAAAAAGAAGGTTTTTGGTATGACAAATTTCACCAAAATCTCCCCCAGATTCACCTTAAACATAAGCAAGCGTAGCCCGGCGCATATCAAATAGACAATCCCACATTGGTATAGCACACGAACAAGTGTTTACATCAGAATGTGCTCTTCCAGGTTTGTGAAACTGCTGCTCCACAAAGCTGTGTCTCCAGCAAAGCTAAAAACGGATTAAGTGTATACAACGGCAAAAATATATATCCCACTTTTTTCTTTGTTAGACATTGCCTAATCCTCTGCTTTACGACGCACCTGCCTACGTTCCCTAGGCCTACCAAAATTGGCGGACCGAATAAAATAATGTCATATTTGCTTTTACACTCCTTTTCGCTGAATTGAATGGATTTTGTCTGATAGCTCCTAAACACTCTCTCTCTTTTCTCATGTTAACAAAAATATCTTATCTAGCGTTATACAAAATCATAGTCAATTGATGTCACTGCAAAGCAACCTCTCCTAACAACTATTAGGCAAGGCAACCGTAATAATCTCGTAGTAAGACATCCTATGAACAATGTGTCATTCAGCGTCGCCAATTGCTCGATGAGGGAAAAACACGATAACGTACTCCCGAGTCGGCTTTCCGACATGTCCCAATCTGTCAACACTGCATTTTAAATAAGAGTCCCACCAATTTGTAACATACTGGTTCTCTTTCTCACGTTCACGAGTCAATGCATTTCCACAAGTGAGATAAATACTGCTTGGCTCCCATCTCAATCCTTCAACGCTTTCTTCCTTTTGAGTCCTGTGTTCTTGAGTCAAAAGTGGTCAATGAACCAAAAAACATTTCACTCCTCTTCCTCCTCTTCTTCCTCCTCCGCCTCCTCCTCCCCCTCCTCCTCCTCGGGACCGTCCTCATTGTAGATACCAGCCTCCCATCTTAAGGCCATGCCGCTCTTTCTCCTGGTCACACGAGTCGCTTCCAGAACCTACAGTGCACGGTCGGGTCAAAAACGACATCATTAAAAATACTTCATTATAATATGTGCCTTTTGTACCCATCGAAACCCAATCGCACAAACCATGTCAGTGCATGCACGAGGATGGCCCGATAGTGGGACTCTGGTTACACCAACTGAAGGATGGTGGCATGCATTGAGGATCTGATTCAACACAAACACGCACACACACACACCAAAAAAGTAATCTAGAAATAAATGACATTTTCTTTAAATAAGTATATCCCTTCCCTTGATTTGAGTAACGTCCACAGGGCAAGGTACTCTCAAGTTTTATTTATTTATTCATTTATTTAAATTCAGTTATTTATTTTTCTAAATTAATAAAAAAGTATACTTGGTGTGATGAGAATGCAATGAACATTATATTGGAGAAACAAGTATTACATAAGAGGCTTTATCAACACCGGAGAGGGTTAGCGGCCCTCAGACTGCTGTGCACCTCCACCGCAAAGCCTCCAACCACTCCTTTGAGGACAGGGAGGTCAACATTTTAGTTACAGAAAAACGTTGGTTTGAACGAGGAGTGAAAGAAGCTATTTTTTGTCAAGAAAGAAATCCCTCCATGAACCGGAATGGCGGGCTTCGATTTACCGTATTTTCCGGACTATAAGTCGCACCGGAGTATAAGTCGCTCCAGCCAAAAAATGCATAATAACGAAGAAAAAAACATATGTAAGTCGCTCCGGAGCAGTGTTAATTTCGTCGACTAAAATATTTAGTCTTAATTTTAGTCAAAGTGATATTTTTGACGACTAAAATTGGACTAAAACGAAATTAAAACTTTTTCATGCGACTAAAACTATGACTAAAATGTCCAGATATTTTAGTCGACTAAAATAAGACTAAATAAAAATGGAAAGGAGAGACTAAAATCATCCAATTTTCTATTGACCGTCTGAAAGAGCCTCATATCATGTAAATTCACTGCCAAAGGAACAGCTCTGAGCTTTGTTCATGAGGGAGCAGCTCCATGAAGCAGAGGACCTTGATTAAATATGATTATAATGAATATTATAAATACAAAGTCGACTAAATTTGTCCTAAATTTAGTCGACTAAATTGACTTGCAATTTTAGTCGACTAAAACTAGACTAAAATTGAAGATATTTTTTTGACTAAATCTCGACTAAAATTCAATTACATTTTCGTCAAAAGACTAAGACTAAAACTAAATTAAAATATGTTGTCAAAATTAACACTGCTCCGGAGTATAAGTCGCACCCACCATGGCTACACTACCGGAGCATGGAGGCGTAACTAGCAGTACAAGCAGTAAGAGTAACCTCCACTTTTCGTCAGTCCCCTCACAAGTTTCTCGTTCACTCCAAACTTTCTAGAGCGCCCTCTAGCGGCTGTCAGTGTGAAAATATAATATATAATTATATATTTTGATATACAAGTCGTACCTGAGTATAAGTCGCACCCCCAGCCAAACTATGATAAAAAGTGCGACTTATAGTCCGGGAAATACGGTAGTGTTTCTCCACTTTATGTTAATCTCATTACTCCTCCTCATGGTCTTTATCTGGGCTGAGCTGAACCTAGTCTGCTGACGAAGCCTTTTGGATGAGAGGCGAAACGTTCGAGACTTCAACTACTGAGTACAGAAGATGACTCAAGAACCTTCATTGAAGATACTTAATGTAAGTGTAAAAATAAAATGAAAAAAGTGCTTAAGTTCACTTTTTGCAGTGAGTTTCTCTTGAACTTCTTGAGATGCCATTTTAGACTTTATTGATTTTAATTAGAGCTCATTTAAATTTGACATTAACAATGCATTTAAGTTTAAGTGTTTTTCTGCTTTACACCAAGTTTAGACACAATTTAGGTCTCTTTAAACCCTTTTTAGATGGTAGTTGGAAGATCAACGACAGTATTTTATGAGCTGGTACTTGGTCTGAGAAGTTTGAGAACCACTGTTCAGACACATAATGCATATCGGTAAGGCGGGACAAACAAGGAGACCTTCCTAGTCCGAAAACATCACCAAATCAAAAATCATTTGTTTCACCAAAATTACTGTCATAATCTCAAAATTGACCATAACTAATCCTCCCAAATTATGACACTTATAAGATACTATATAAGATGTATGAGGGTAGTATTGCTGTTTTGTTGCTGCATATTCTTGTGTACAAAAATCAGGTCAAAGGTCACACCAAATTGAGGGATAAGCTCATGCAGCACCAACACCACGGAGCATAAACTGACTCACAGACCTGGGATCAGACATATATTTATTCAGTGTTATTTAGTAAACATTTGGTGAATTCTCGAGTAGATTTATCTCAATCATATCTGATCCCCGTCTGTGAGCAGAGGCACAGTTCACAGTGCAGAGTGCAGGACACATATCGGGCGTGGAGATACCTCATGAGTCACCTCACTGGCCAGCAGCAAGCGAGCGTACTGACCGCGCAGCAGGAGGGAGGCAACAATACACAGTCAACACAAACGTCACTGACAGTAACAGGAGGACACAAACGTTGACAATGCAGGCTCAGATATACAGCGTTGACTCCATTTGCAAGAGAGCAGGCTTTCATTTTGTTGCATACTTTGTGCGATCCTTTCTTTTTTTTTTATTAAGTCTTGAATGCTGCCACTTCGTGAAAAGGTCCGGCATAAAAAAGGATGTGGACAAAGGAGAACTACCCAGCGATTTTCATTTCCTGTGTCTGTCTGGGAATGTCCCTTTTGGTGATACAGTATTTGCTTCTACGGGTCAGGTTCAGCTGGGACAGTTTCTAATGCCACAAAGTCGCATGACCACATGTAATAATTTAGGTTACAATGAATGTGCAATACTGTGGTTTTATGTGAAATATTATACAAATCAAGTGAAGATGCCTTTATTATACAATGAAGTAGTATGATGTGAAATTTTTTTTATTCTTAAAATACACACATGTTTTATGGACAATACATGTAAATGACCAAAGACTCAAACTTTGTTCAGTGTTCACAAACCACTAGATTTAGGGCACTGGAGCACACATGCATTTTTTTTTCTCAGTGTCTGTCACGAAAACAGAATTAACTTCTCCTTTTTTTTAGGTCAATTCGGATTCTCAAAATAATATTTATTTGCTAAATGCCAGAAGAATGAGAAATATAATTTTCTACAGTTCTAGAATGTTCTATATTACTTTTTACAAAACGAAAGGTTTACATACATTTCATTCATATTTGGTAGCATTGCCTTTAAACTGTCTGCTGTAGATAGTGACAATGAAGTGACTGAATATGACTTAATAACAATAATCACAATAATAATAATATTATAATGAATTAGTTAATCAATAATGATAATATAATAGTAAATCATATGAAATAAATACAATATCAATAATATTGTGTCCATTAAAAGCATTTAATCCATAACAATAGGGAACAAATGATCAAACGGTGACTAGTTGTTATTGGCAGTGATGGGTATTTGTAATTATTGAAGAGAAGGTTAAAGAGTTTTCTTTCCTTGCCTTAGGATCAGCAGAATGGTTGTGATGTTAATATTGCTGATTGTGTAGTCACTGGAATAGGACAAAATAACTATGTGTCATATATTTTCTTGATTATAGTAAATGAATGTATGCACTGCTCAAATGTACAAAAGGGGGTAGGCACCTTTTGAGCATCATATCCACGTTCTTTATTTATTTATCTACTTACTCACCCATGCATGTATCTTTCTTTGGCTTATCTTACTGAGCTAATCTGTTCTGAACTTTGTGGAACTCAGATGCGCAAATAAAAAAGATGACTCGAATTGAACTGTATAACTTGGGTCAAACGCCACTTCTGTTACTGTATGTCTCTGTGAGTCTGAAATCTTTCCGCACTCACTATTCTTATGAGGACGGGAGAAAAATACGTACTTGTGAATCCTCCATCTTCTCCCTCCTCTTGACCTTGTGCGTTTCGTAGTCCTCCATGAGCGTCTGCATGAAGTTTTTAGGTCGTGACGACCCGGAGGAGTCCTCACTGCCAGCGTCAGACAGAGCTCCTTCAGACGGGGAGGGCGAGACCGGGGGAGCGGGGCGGACTTTCTCAATCTTCCCTGCAACAGCGCGATAGAAAAAGCGAATAAGTTAAGCAATTCCAAAGCTGGAGTTACACTGAGCTCTTGATTATTTACGGACTTTTGAAAAGCAAATAGGCGCCGCAGTCAGTGATCTCCAACAACACGCAAAGGTCTAATTTAATATTTCGTGACGCTGGTAATAATTTGCGCTACTTGAGGCGGTTGGTGGTTAGCGCTCGTGCTTCACAGCTCGAAGGTCTCGGGTTCGATCCCCGGCCAGAAGGGGCCTTTCTGTGTGGAGTTTGCATGTTCTCTCTGTGGGTGCTTCTGTTTCCCCTACCACTAAAAACATGTGCAATAGGCTACGAGTGTTTCTGAAACACATCTGGAGAGACACACCTGGATGCCTGCCTACGCTGGCTGCCCACTGCTCCTACAGGTTGCCCCAGCAGTATAGAAGATGGGTCATATTTAACCCCTTAACTGCCGCCTCCCCTGATCAGGGGGCTAGGGTTAGGGTTAGTTAACCCTAATCAGGATATAATTAGGGTTAAGAAGGGCAAATGTAACGTAAGTTGTGTTTCGCTCACACAGATCTCACACATATTTTTAGAAACTAGAAGGTCTTGGCTTTCAAATTAGGTGTCACACTGGCATATAGACTGTAAGCTCTCCAGTCAATACGCTTAAAGACTTGGATGTAAATAATTGTTAACCCTAACCCTAATGTATGTTCCTTTACATCCATTAATATGCAGTTATTAGACGTGAAATATGTGTGCTCAAAAGTAAAAAAATAAAGCTGATTTTATCATAACCACTAACCTGGTGCTGTCTTGGCTGTCAGCGTGAGCCTGGTTGGCAGACTGTTACTCTTCATCTTATCTGCAGGAGTTATGGTGGTCTTCCTCACTCCTGTCCTCATTGGCTCATTACCATTAACATTGCTCCCACTGCTCACAACCACTATGGGCTTGTTCTCCCGTTGCTTCTTCAGCTCCTCCTCCCTCTCCTGCGCCGCTCTGATCTCCTCCTCGATCATGGACAGGGTTCGCTGTTTTTTGGACCGCAGACGGAACGGACCGCTGGCTGGCTCCCCCTCGGGACCTTTTGCCGACGTCGCCGTGCTGCGCAGCTCCGCCGCCTCCGAGTATTTGCTGAAGTAGCTGAACTCCGGCTTATCTGGACTGGGCGGTGAGGGTGGACGGTAGACAGGGTTCGGCCTCGACACTTGCGGTGCCGGGGCGGGGGCGGGGGCCACGGCAGGCGTAGATGCCGCGAGGGCTCTCGCGTAAGAAGACTGGATTTTAATTCTTGGGCCGCCATCTTTGGGACGCGCTGGTGGGGGGGAGACGGGCTGCGAGGGCGGCGGCGATGGGGTTTGGAGCTTTTCCGAAGGTTTCTCTTGGATTTTGACGTCCGGGCTGGAGCACACAGAAGATTGGACACTGTTGTTCGGAGACACTGGCAACGGGCTACTTGACAAGGGCGGTTTCGTGGCAGGTGGAGACGCAGGGGCACCGGAGTCAGAAAAAGATGGCTGCCAGTCGTTGCCGGTCTGAGCGGCTAATGCGTTCTGAATGGCGTTCTCCACGAGCACGCCGGCGTGGTACTCCAAATCGTCTTCTGTGAGGCTGCCGCCATTTTGTCCGTTGATGGGCGTGGTGGGCTGGGGCGTCGGAGGGGAGACCGGAGTCAGAGGTTGTGGTGTGGGGGGTAGTGAGGCCCCACTGTCTGACACATTATCCAGACTGTAAATGGTGGTGTCTTGGGAGCGGACGGATAATTCGTCCAAGCCTGAGTCTGACTCTTCAGGGTGAAAGCTGGACTGAAAATGCGCCTTTGCCTCGTCGTCTTCCCGCAGGATGGTCATGACTGCCCGGGCGCAAGTGAAGTCACCGCCAAACCCCTCATCCGACCAGGTCACGTGACTCTCCCCGCTCTCGGCGATGATGTCACTGTTCCCAGGGCTGGACCTGGATTTGGAGAAGGGTTTGGCTGAGTAGATCTGAGGAGCGACGTCCTTCTTGTTGTCCTGGAGAAACTGCTTTCTGGCCGACGAGAAATCGATTTGCTCCTCAACGATATCGTCCTTTCTGGTGAGCTGAGGGTCGAAGCTTACGACGGTATGTTGGCCCAACACGTCAGGCTGTGAAAAGAATATACACATGGAAACATTTCTATTACACATTATAACATTTTGTATTATAAAGGATACGTTAGTTCAAATACCGATACTTGTAGCCGATTTTATGCCGAAATGGCAGATTTTCCAGCTATTAATCTCGGGGATTGACAATAGGGGTGGGAACCTCTGGGTACCTCACGATTCGATACGATACGCGATACATGGCTTACGATAACAATAATCTCACAATACGCTGATACTGTGATAATCGATATATTGCACAAACATAGCTTACATGACATCACGATAAAAAAAAAGTCACCTTTAACCTTATTTTAACATACTACACATACATTTACATTTCTTTCCATGCGCTTTGTACCTAATTTTCTGTGTAAATAAATGATCCCTGGCACACTCAAGATGGGTCTATAGATCTGTCAGTGACTTCATTTGCATGTAAATAAACTAGAAACTACAGTCCTATTTCCAAAGGAATAAATCAACCCCATTTATCCATTTTCTTCCACTTGTCCGTTGCCGGGTCGTGGGGGCAACTGTTGGAGCTGCCAAAATCACATTGCATCAGCCCCTATGGCTCCTCCTGCAGGTGGTGGGTCCACAGAAGGACGGCCTCACGATTAAACGGGCCCGTTTTATATTATAAATATGATTATCATTAAAAGTAATATATTAGTGTGACTGTTTGGTCCAAGCGCTTAAAATTGTAGTGCTGACCTCTAGCAATTCAGTCCTGACTGAATTCTTGATCATTATTGGCCTCTATTGACTGTGAAAACAGTGGAGCACTGCTGCCTCATTAATCTGTATGAGGTCGCTCATTAATATGCACGATGTCATCGGAAGTATCGATATCAGAATAAAAAGTCGGTATTGTCCCGCAAATTATCACAATATATCGGAAAAATCTATATATTGTCACACTCCTAATTGCCAATACCATTTCACTGATAGAATACCGAGCTTGTTTGACGTCTACCATCGTTCATGCCCAGAGCAGCTTTAATACTGTCTGGAGGAGGACTGCAAGACCTACGACCTTTTCAATTGACTATTACCATTAAGATTTGGTTATATTCACGTGAAAAGGTCTAACAACCACAGAGAAATGATATATTTAACCTCTTTGACACCTTCATTTAGTCTTTTGAGTAAAAGCAGAACTTTGACACACACAACACATTGCTAGGTTTACTATGCCATGTGGTTTGGGGTTTTGCGTCTTTTATGCAGGCCTTGCTTTTTGTTTCATTCACAGACTGTAACAGACTGGTACTCGCTATCAGCAGCTACACTGAAACTGAAAGGGTATCAATGTCGGATTGGATAAAACGAAAAAAGGACAGAAAATAAAGGTCTGTACAAAACACAAAGATCATTTAAACCTAAATTTAACTATAGCAATGATTACATTCTCTTATTGTATTGAACAAAAGCGTTGGCAAAATGTACAACTACGTAGGTGAAGCAAGTTTAGTCTCTGACTATAATTAGCGAGAAGGAGAGCACCACCCTCAAGCCCTTACAGTATATATAAGCCTATGATCGTCGTACCTGCGTGTATGTGTAGGTGGGATTCTGCTTCTGCTGCTTCCGCTCTTGGTATTTTTTCAGCGATTCAAGCTGTTCTGCGTCGAGCTGTTCCTCCAGGGGAACCTTTCATTAGACAAAGAAAACATCACATTATAGATCTTAAACGTATATCAATCAAGTGTTGGAAATATCATGGATCTAATCTAAAGCCATTATATTCCATTGCATACCTCTTGAGGCGGGTTCCACCAGCGCTGGGCGATACCTGGGTTTTTCTTCACAGCCTGGTCTTTGATCAGCTCCTGTCGCTCGCGCTCCAACTCCTGCACCTGAGGTTAGCCAAAGCACAGCAGATTGGCAAAATAATCAGAAATACATGCAGTCACCATACTGCAAAGAGATGTACAGAAACAACACCAGATAATAAAACAAGTATAGTTATAAGTGGTAAATAAATACTCTGAAAATATATGGAAATATATGACTCGAAATGATCTGAAATCGAACCGAAAAAATGTTTCTTGTAGCTGAACCATGACATTTTAAAACGCATTGCAGCAGCTGTTTACCTCCTCTGTGGGTCGTCTCCTCGTCACCCTGACCGGCAGTTCATCCCCGGGAGAGAAGAGCTTGGCAGGCTTCTTCTCTTCATAAAAAGACCTCAGTTCAAACTTTGGCTTGCTTTGGCTGTAGTTGTCCTGAGCGTGCCCGTTGGTGTGGATAGGAGAGTGTTCCTCGTGTGTGAATGCGGTGGGCACGTGCCCCTCTGCAGTGACTACGGCGGAGGTGAAGCCATCCGTGCGAGTTGTTCTGTGGTGCTCTGATGCGTCTCCGTTGGTTGGTGCTTCTGAGGCAGCGTCTAACACCTGGTCCAAGTAACAGATCTCCTGCACGCACATACAGAATCTTTAGAATTATGAGCCACTCAGAGCTCAGGGGAGGTAGACCCTGTACACCCTTTTCAAGCAATGTTTCAAATGTTTCCTACAAATCTACTTAAAAGGATATTTCAGGATTTTTAACATAGGGGAGTGTTGATTTCTGGAGATATATATATATATTTTTATTCATGCAATCATATTTCATGAGTTTAGTGGTGCTAGGCTAGTGCATGTCTTTGGTAACTAGTAGCCTGCATTAAAAACTTCTTCAAAATCCTCGGGTAGTCCTCCAAACGTTGCCATATCTGATTTGTAGAAAGCTCCTTTGTGAATTTCACGTGTAGTAATGTCGGCCGTAGGTAAACAAACTACTGTAGATCTGGTAACCTAGCAGATCACTCCGCCGCTGCGTAGCTTACAACCAGGAAGCTGATGCGGCTCAAATACACGTTCTTTTAAATGTGAATTGATTATATAAAAAACATATATTTAGTCAACAGAGACATTTATATCAGTAGTATTTTGTTATAAGTGATTTGCCGTAGGTGCACTGTGCTTGGGTCAGACTGTTTTTAATGCAGGCTACTAGTTACCATAGACATGCACTAGCCTAGCACAACAAAACTCTTCAAATATAAGGACTGCATGAATTAAAAAAAAAAAAATCTCCAGAAATTAACAACGCTCTGGATAACTAGGAAATGAGGCCCTATGTCAAAAATCCTGAAATATCCCTTTAATGTGTATAAGCCTGATGAGTCAAACGTGAGTGCTGTGAAATAACTCATACAGTATGTGTCAAGTCACATTTAGATTTATGATATCCTATGATAATAAATAGCAAACGGTCAAAGGGAAACTGTATTAATCTTCTTTGTTTGTGTTGAAATAACTGTCCTGGGTACTCTCCCTATGCCCCATTGTTACTCCTTCTCCAAGCCTATGGCTTCCCACCTGCACCTAAACATTGATGTATCTTATGTGAATTGGATGATCTTTAAAGCAAGAAGATGAGGGTAAATGGTAATACATTTAGATTCTCTCATTTTAGACCCAAATTGTTTCTCTGCAATAACAAAGGCGCTTACCTGCACTACATCACTGTACATGTGATTATTGGGGGTGCTGAGGCAGCCATGTTGGATCTGCTGGCTCCCCAGTTCCATGGTGGCAGAGCTGTCAGTGATGAAGCTGACTGAGTCCTGGAAACTGACGCTTTTCAAGGCTCGCTCTCTGGGGACGGGGTCAGTCACATCCTCATCCAGCCACGATTTCTGAAGGAAAAGGAAAAGAAAACAACATGTGTTATTTGAAACTAAACAGAAAGATGTGACTGAAACAAAAATAAGGAAAAAGACAGAATATATTTTAAACAGTTGTATTTTCAACTCACATCTGTTCTGTCTGTGCATTGCACCATGTTCAATAACACTGTTTAGCGTCTGTCCACCACTAGAAGGCGCCAATAAACAGGAAACAGCCTGTACTGTAATATTGTGCATACAATTTATGATCTACTCCTGGTTACATATAATATTATGTTTTAAGTTTTGTGAAGTAAAATAGCAGATCACAATTAATGCTTGACTGAAAATAAGTAAAACAATATTTAGGACACATACAAACTATTATGTTTTGTTGGGTGAAAACACAACATTCTAAGACTTGAAATTGAGGCTTGTAAAATGTCACTGTGGTTGAAAAGAATAGTCAATAGGTCAATATTGTTCATCAATATTCATCATATTTGGGGTGATTTAAAAAAAGAAAGAAAAAAACATATTATCCGCGCTCAAAAAGTAGCTACTGCCCTCTCATAATTGTATTCTACAATCTGACACAAGAAAATATGAAACAAAAATAGCCCATACATCTCCATCGAGATACTCCCTACTAGATGACATATTTGGGCTGAACAGTTTAAAAATAGTGCTGCTAGTGTTTGAAAATGAAATGAATTGAAGCTTTCAGCGACAGACTTTGTGCTTGTCCAAAAATACTGCAAAGTCAAAACACACTTTTTTCTTTATGGGCCCGCGTGACTGACTCTGGACCATTGCCAATGACAAAACCTGTGCTGGCCTCTGGTTTTACTGCCTGCATTCATTTCAAAGGATCTGTTTACCAGTATAAAGAGTTGTTGACCTGGCTCTTTGTAGCATGTGAAAGTGTGCTCTGGGAGTTAATGAGCGTTCAAACTGAAAACACCACATAACACCTTGAGATCATGATGAGACTGCTTAGGTCCAGACAGCATGCAATTCCACAAAAACAAAACGGACAGTGATAGTGGCAAACAGATGTGGGAAGTAACGTCATACTTTGAAATTGACTCTTGGTTGAAAATACTCGTGAAAAATACAGTATGAGCTCAAAGGCGAAGTTTCCTGTTTTTCAGAAAAGCTGTGCTTGCGTCCACGTCTCTACATGGTCTCGTGCCAAAGTACATCCCAGACATTTTCTCGGGCTCTGAAACATCAGTGAGTGGTCTCCTGCCAGTGCTCAGAGTCAGGACCGAACACAATGAGGCTGCGTTTACTATAAACACATAACTACTTCTAAATGTAAATAACATTAAACTATTACTTCTGTGCGAGAAAAAAAGACATTTGGAAAGACAAGATGAAACTAGAATAGAATAGCACAATGAAAATATTGGTATGGTAATGAAATGTTCTCCCTATCTGTGATTAATAACTACAACTTCATTAAAGAGTCATTTTGCTCAAGTGATCTAGCGCCTTTATGGAACTTCCCCATTCCCTAGCCTCTGCTCCTATCCTTTCCTGGCAGTTTCCTCCCGGAGCATTCGAGTTCGGACACACACAGCGGCCAGTGAAGTGGTCACATGGAGGATTACTGTGCCCTGCCCTCACTTGGCTCTTCTTGGCTCAGGCACCCGAATCTCCTCCACTCTCCTCCTGTGACTCCCTTCTATTTACACTTAAGATAATTGCCCAGAACACTCCCTTAGGACCTGTCGATGGCCCAGCTGACTAGTCACAAGGGAATAAGTGACTGTACAGTGACATACGGTCATGAGAACAGCAGTGAAAGCAAACATAAGACATTGTATGGAAGAATGAACTCATTATAAAAAGTAAAACTTTCTATCATTCCAGAGAAAATGTGATTCCGAGTTCAGTGAGAGGATGTATATCTAAACGGTGTTGAGAGAAAGTGCGGCAGGCGTTAGCATTTTCAGACTTGTGGGGGTTTAAAAATCTAGTCCAAGCTAACATGACTAGTATCTGGAAAAACACAAACCCATTTAAGGGCCATGATGTCTCTACAAGCAGTCCATACATGTCTGTAGCATGATGAACAAAGCCATATTCAGACAATCACTTTCTAAAACAGTTTAACTTTAATGCTACAACAATATTAATGTAGAGTGGGTGATAGGTGCTAAAAAATAGAAAAAAAAGTATAATGGAGAATCATGTGTTTCCCAAACATCCAGGACAGTGCCGGGGGGAGAAGGGAAAGGGGGACGTATCCTGTTCCTTTCTGGAGAAAACGGTACTGCAGGAATGTCTCATATGTAGCAGTAATCTCCCACATGTGCACGTGCAGACATCATGCGTGTGTATGTGATGCGGAGCTGGTTTGTGTGGAGAGCTTGAGTCTCCAGTAGATGTGGACTCACATTCCAAGCATAACTGGACTTTCAACACTTGTGCTGATGGACACTGCACATGCTTGGCTTAACCCCACGGTGCAAACACTGTAGGTGTGGACCGAAGCTGAATGCCAAATGAATGCAGAGTTAATTTTTCTTTTTCTCTAATAACTAATAATTGGGTAGCTATTAGCTGGGCAGTATTTATTCCTATTGAAAAAAATGGGCTTGGTCACGCTGTGTTTTTCTCTCAGACTGAGCTATAGCTGATCTTTGACTGAAGTAGGTTGATGACCGCTGAGTGAGAAGAATCACGCATTCATATTCATATTCATTTTCTTTTTTCATTCATGTCATTTTGAGCGATCATTGATGTATTCTCTGGCAAGAAATGGCTCATCAAGAGGCCGTCTGTTCCTGTTCATGATATAATCCAGTATTCGAGAGCACACAACATTAGATTATCAATATAAAACATACAATACTACTCTAGAGGTGACTAGGATACAGTGGCTGTCATCTAAACTTTCCCTGCAAGGACAATAAAGTATACCTGCAAAACCTGCTAGTTCTGGAAGTACATTTTGCATTCATTTCCCCCACAGATTAAAAATAAAAACGGAAAAAGAATGATCAAATAAATCATTTCAAGAGTTTAAATGAAGCTATTGATAATAAACCTGCACAGAATAAGAACTCTTTGACTAAACCCTTTAGAAGATTAGGTTTGTATTGATTACTAAACCTAGTGGAAATGACAGCAGGTTAGCCTCTGTTGCAACCCAGCACGGGGGATTTGTGTCCAAAGCTGGGATTAGTTTTTTTTCCCAAACATCCATACTGCTGGTTGTGTTACAGCATAAAGCCCTGGTATTATGTTGGGGTTCAGATAAGACCGCTATACTCCAGTCTTTCCCCCAGGATTTATGGCTAGACACGACACAAGATGATAAGTGGTTACAGTCAAAGCTATCAAGAGTCAATCTCAAGACATAATTACTAAGACCTAAATTGTGTTGAATTTTTGGAGCCGGGTCCAACTCATCCCCAACCCATCTGGAAACGCTTAAGTCTTACTGAAATGCACAAAGATGACAGACAAAGTGGCTGCATGCCTTAGACGTGGGGGGTAAGCTTGAGGCTACAAGAAGTTGAACTAAATGACCAATGACCTGAGTAGAAGCAAGATATTACACTGAAACAAAAAGTCCCCGCCTGGATTGAACTAACTGTTCTGATCTGGAGTAGCTGCAGTTGGTCAGGTCTAGGTTCAGCAACACTATGAGCCCAAAGAATGAGATCAGCTCACACCCTGAACATCCTGAATAACCAGGGTATCCCATCAATACGTTTCTTCTTCCCTGATGGCACGGGCATATCCAAAGATGTCAATGCCAGGATTCTTCAGGCTCATATTGTGAAAGAGCGGTTCAAGGGAGCAGAAGACGGATTGGCCCTATTGAGAATCTTTAGGATCGCAGGGTTTGCACAGTGGTCACACTCTCCCATCATCAATACAAGATCTTGGAGAAAAAGAACACAACACTGGATCTTTGGACATTGTAGGAGCTTATGGAAACACAGCAAATGTGCTGTAATCAAAGCTCAAGACCGACAGACGAAATATTGGAGCACGTGACATTTTTTTGTGGCGACTTTGTCAATGTATGTTCATGTTCAAAGATGGAAGTGAAGAAAAATGCAAACGCATACACACACACACAGCAATCACGATAACCTTGTGCAGTGACATAGAATATCAAATAACAGTGAATCACAAGTCCTTTATAAAGATCCGTCCTCGGTTTGTCAGAAGTGCTTTGAAGAATCCTGGTTATTAGCTCGCACACAGGGTATGTTATTGAAATGACTCACTGATGAATATTAGAGTTTTTTCTCATCATGATGAAATGTCAAACTGACATTTCATCAAATGAAGGCCATTCAAGTGAAAGAAAGAAATGGTCTGTACCCAATTTTTGAATGTAAGAACATTATTTTATGTCTTTTGATGACCAAATAAATACAATTATATAATGTATCTAATGTCAAGCCATTATTATTATTATACTTTGCACATCAAGTATAGCCTACCTCTGAATAAAGACATTGTGTCAGTACCACCAGATCAAAATAATGTCTATGACAGGACTATAACAAGTAAAAACATGGGCTGAATTAGGCGTGGACAATGAAACCAGGTCTAAAATTCTCTCCAAAAGACAACACAAACATAAATTGTCTAACAAAGACCTGAGCTGCAGAACACCCTGAGTACCACTAATGGTACCTATCCCAAGGACAAATTCTGATCAACATGAAACTTCCATAGACCACATGGCGTGCTCACACTTATGGCTGTCAATATCGTTGTGACTGGTAGACGGCTTTACGCACACCACTTTCCGTTTTCCGCTTATCCACATATTTGCCATGCCTGTTATCTCAGCCAGTAGTAACAAATAGTGCACGTTCTCCCAGTACACACATACCCGCTCCCACAGAGCTCAATGAGGCTGACTCTGTTTCCTGTTGGCTAAACATGATCCTGTGGAGTAACCAGAGACTGAGACTGCTGCGTCTTAAGTTCACGGTTTCTATATCCAAACAGCAGAGAGTGCTGAACTCGAATAGAGATTGCACATTTTATGATTCCAATCACAAAGGCTGCAATTATGTAGGTAAAACAAGGTTATTGAACAAAATATCCGGTCTCCAAGAGGTCTCATTATGCTGAAAACCTGCATCTAATTCAATAAGGACGTTAGCATTATTATAAAACATAAATTGTGAATCTAAATGGATTTGCAAAACTGTAACACGTCTACTTTGTGCTGCAGTTTGAACCCACAGTGTTGTGCTACTCATCATTTTACACTTGGGAAATACTTGTGTAAATATGCTGAGACCCGCACACACACACACACACAAATGGTCAGGAGAGCTAAACAAAAAATGGGTGGGCCGACACTGGCGCTAACACCTGGGATAAACATTAGCACGGCCTGTGAAGTCAGCAGAAGAGCGATCTAAGCAAAGCTCACCGCTCTTCCAGTGTAGTTTCATCGTTTTCTTATAGCAATGTGGAGAACAGTCGTACATACTCTTCAGCATTCTAAAGGAAAACTCGTTGAATAAATGACTGAATAAATGTTCTAGAAAAAAGAGATGGTAGAATGTTATAAAGTGCAGCGGTATAAAAGAGGCAGTTGTAGTGATGGTAGGCTACTACTAATGCAAAAGTATTAGTAGTCAATTAGTCATCTGAGAAGTAGCATTCATACCAGTGAAACACAGAAATGACAAAGGGGGAAGAGCCCAATGTATATATCATAACAAGTATAGACTACTATTACCTCTGTATGAGTATTATTAATGTGCTTTTTCTTCTGTACAGAGCTGTTTCCCGGATTTTTACAAGTACTGGTCTAATCTTCTCAGCATCTTTATATAGTCAACCCTAACATCCCAATAAATTTGATCATATTGAGAAAATATCAATCTGTTTAATATACTGTATTTGGGAGTCATTTTAAGATGCCGAATGTATCTATCCAGGCACAAATAAAAAAGGTATGAAATGTCTGTATAGTTATAGATATATAGAGAAATAGAGATAGGACTCACCTACCAATAATTATATTATATGTTTTAATATTCAAAAGAAGCTTATTCCATAGGAAAAAAAAGCAGGCTCCCCAATACTGAGAAAGGTCTTTGGCTGTGTGTTGGTCCGGTGCAGCTCTGCGTTGTACCAGACTGTTTCCAAGCCAAGCCTTTTCCTCGCTGTCTTCTCCTCCTTTTCCTGCCTCCCCCTGGTCCCTTCCTCTCCTCCACAAAGCCTCTCCTTTTTGCAGTCACATTCCTGCCGGCCGCCTGCTCGCTAAGCCGTGATGTCATGGGCTAACGGTGTGTTTTTTGGAAAGGGTTGATTTCTCCAGATGCCGAAGCTATAAGTTGGTTGACTGGGCCGAGCCTGTGCTCAAGACAAGTAGAGGTGCTGAGGTTTTAAAATGGTGATGCAAATATATCACAGCTGTTACACCAAAGGAGATGGGTTGGACTATATACTCTAGCAGCTTAACATCCCCTTTTGAACTATTCACTTGGGCTGGGCGATTTAGGAAAAACAATAATCACGATTATTTTCCCCATATTGATCAATCTCAATTTTCGATTCGATTTTATTTTTTCATAATAAATTAAATACATCTTGCTGATTCATAAAATTAGATTCATCTTTTATTCAAATCTCAGCTCAAACAAAAACAAATGCTCTAATCAAGTCTCATTTAATGCACTAAAGTCTTTCATAGGAGGATAGGAACTGCCACATGGGACACTGCAATCGCCAACACTGGAGTCCCTCAGGGCTGTTTTCTTAGTCTCCCCCTCTACACGCGCTACACTACTAACTGTGTAAGCACAGATATCACAACATACAACAAATACTCCGATGACACTGCAATTCCGGCTTTCCACAACAATCAGCACTCCATCACTGCTCAATCACCCACTTCATAGAATAGTGCATACATAAACATCAACTCTGATACATCAAAAACTCACAGACGGAACCATACTTCCATCAACGGCAACACAGTAGAACAGGTGACCAGATTTGAAATACCTCGGACTCACCTTGGACAATTATCTCACTCTTGGACACCACATCAGAAACCTCCATAACTGTTCAGAACAAAGACTGCATGTTCTCTGTACGCTCAGTGCTCTCCATGTCGCCCCTCATCGTCTGCTGCTGCTGCTGTACAAGAGCATCAATCAATCCATTCTGCTGTACTGCTCCCCCTGTTTTTACATCATGTCATCAGTCTCCCAAAAAAAACAAGCTCCTCGAAACCACTCACGCTGCATCCAAAATCATCCGCTCCCCCACACCCAACATTTCAGAACTCAACGACCGAGCAATAGCACGCCTCGCCAAATCAATAGTTTCGGACACTGAGCACCCACTCCTCCCCCCTGGACGCAGATATAGAACAATTAAATACAAAAGGGCACGTTTTAACATTCTCAGCTACCTCACTAATTTAGGGGTTTGTTCTTTTGTTTGTTTGTTTGCTTGTTCGTTCAGTCTACAGTGGGTTGCTTAAGTATTACCCCCGCTTTAACTTTTCGACATTTTGCCACCCTATGGACCATAAACATAAATATATTTGAAATTTTATGTGAAAGACACACACTAAGTGACACACAATCGTGAAGTTAAATGCAATGTATACATGATTTTGATGTTTTTTTATAAATAAAAAACTGAAAAGTGGGATGTGCATAAGTACCCGGCCCCCCTTTCCTTTTAGTGCAACCAATTGCCTTCAGAAGTTGAATGAAGATTTCTGAATGATCACATGTTGACCCAATGTCTAAATAGAGTCTACCTGTGTGTAATCTAATCTCAGTTCAAATACAGCTGCTCTGTGATGGTCTCAGAGGTCTGTTAAGAGACTATTGGGAAGCAGACAGTATCATGAAGTCCAAGAACACACCACACAGGTCCAGGATAAAGTTGTGGAGCAGTATAATATAATAATAATAATGCATCGGTTTTATATAGCGCTTTTCTGGACACTCAAAGACGCTTTTACAGTTGCATTATTCATTCACTCCATGGTGGTGGTAAGCTACTATTGTAGCCACAACTGCCCTGGGGTAGACTGACGGAAGCGAGGCAACCAGTCTGCACCACCACCAGCCACTCACTCACTCCATTCACTAGGCTTCCTGGTGTTCCCAAACGGTCTCCCATCCAAGTACCGACCTGGTCCTTCCCTGCTTAGCTTCCAAGGTCTGATGGTATAGGGCATAGCAAAGGCGGTATGGCCACTATGAAAGCTGGTTATACAAAGATTTCCAAAGCTTTGAACATCTCTCAAAGTACAGTTAAAGGAACAGGTCACCGTTTTTACATACCGTGATATGTTTTTACCTGAGCTTAGACGAGCTGATGCGTAGCTGTCTGGTCTTTGTGCGTGCCCTCCGTCACGCAAAATGACCAAAGATGTTGTTAGCATTTGGCCTCTCCCAGCATATTCCTATAGCTCCAAACGGTGGGAAGTTAGAAGCGATCAAGCTCTTCCACGGGCACAGAGACCAGACAGGTGCGTATCAACTTGTCTAAGCTCAGGCAAGAACATATCTTAGTATGGAAAAACGGTGGCCTGTTCCTTTAAGTACACCATCCAAGAATGGAAAGAGTATGGCATCACTGCAAACCTACCAAGACCGGACCGTCCTCCTAAACTCACTGACCGAACAGGGACAGCACTGACCAGAGCTGTTACCAAGAAGCCTATGATGACCCTGGATGAACTGCGGAGAGTAACAGCTCAGGTGGGGGAAACTATATACTGTACACAGAACAACAATTAGTCGTACACTGCATTGAAAGAAAACCATAAGAAGTCCCATTTGCTGTTTGCCAGAAGCGACAAACAGCAAATGGGACTTCTTATGGGTTTTCTTTTAAAAATGCCACTCAGCAACACGATTGACCAGTCAATTAAAAAGCACCATGGCAATAATTGTGACAATGATTTTCTGATCAGTCAAAACCAAGAAGCCCTGCATACAGATTGATTTGAATTGATAATGGACCAACATTCAGACCAAACTAGCGAGAAATAAAGGAACTCGGGGCCAATTTCCTGATCAAGTAATTAAATGCAACCAATCAAAACCAAGAGACCCATTTAAAAAAAAGGGAAAAAAAGGAAACATTTAAGTACGATGTTCTTATGAACCTAATGAAACCACAGTCAAAAAACTGAATTTGTGACATGTTTCCTGTTGTTGAAATACAAAATCAGAATTTACAGCATTAAAAAATTTGAAATGTGTCCATGGTCAAATGATATTGAAAAGGGATTAGAGACCATTGATTACTGAAGCAAAAGTCCAGACAGATGTTTTTAAACTGTAATTCAAAATAAGTGACTGTCGGTTTTAGAAAATCTAAAAAGTTATAGCCCGTCAAAAGAACCCAATTTAATGGTGTAAATGTATCTCGTTACAACCTGGCTCTGCCGTAGTGCACAAAGACCCCTTCTGTGAGATTTAAACTAGCAGTGACCAAAAACATCCATGTGCGCCCTGCTCCTCCCTTCCTGTGTCAGCCCAGGCCCTCTGCTCTGGCCGGGGCTTAGCGTGTGGCTGCCGAACACTTTCCCTTTAACCTTATGAATCCTGAGCTGTAAAAGTGAAGGGACAAAAGAGCCATGCAGAGGCACGCAGTGGTGATGAAGAGGAGATGAGTGAAGAAGCAAAGCTTGGGTTGCGATAAGAGCGCAAGTGGTATTTTCCTCTGTCATCATTAAAATGGGATTTAGGAGAGTTAGCGATGACTATACGCATACTTTCCATTTTAAGCGCAAATGAAAGTAACGAGGTTCAGGCAAACAAAAGAGAAACTACTAGAGGCAAAGGCTTACAAACAGTCAAAACATGAAAATCCCACTTTGCATGAAAACATATGGTTTTCTACTATATCTATATGAATCATTCCATGTATATAGTTGAATGTGTGGATATAATGTGGCATATATTTATGTTTGTACAACTTGATAACTCATTTCCTTTTATTACGGTAAATTCAGGAATCTTAAAAATGTTACCCCCTCCCCATAACCAGTTGCATAACGTTGATTAGATTAAACGAAAGGCAAATAATGAAGTCAGCAGTGCCAGTATAGTTCCTTCAAGTTGTTTACACTGTTTAGAAATAATTATATGACTGAACATTTTATTGTGATTTGACTGTGATGACTTGCCTGTCTGGATTATGATTTAATTCATTGCTTTCCTCTTTATTGCAATTCAGGTCCCACCATAATCCAAGGATTACAAGCCATGACGCAAATCATCTTAATTTAATTTCCCCACAAATTATTGAATTCAATTTATTGATTGATAGATTATTTATTTTTATTTGGTGCATGTTGATGAACACACCACATCGGATTGTAGCCATGGGCTAATTTGCATCTGTTGTCCCATAGTCGCACACACCCCCTAATTCATCTTGGCCTATTGTACATGTTTTTAGTGGTAGGGGAACCTACGCAGACATGGGGAGTACATGCAAACTTCACACAGAAAAGCCCTGTCTAGGAGGGAATTGAACCCGGGACCTTCTAGCCCACAAAGCTGAAATCATAATCAAAAGAACCCAATAACACTCATTTTAACAGAACCTGTTGTCTCTACACTGCTTTAGTAGATAAACAGTGAAGGAAATGTTCCCTGGGGAAGGCCCATGACCCTCTGAAATGGGTTCTGTGAGTGTGACCCACTTTTTTGTCCCGACCCACCAGTTCAGAACCATTGGCCTTGACTATGATTGTATTTTTTTCACTACGACAAAAACAATTATGAGCAAGTTAGGGGTAAGGTTAGGATCAAAAGTATCAAAATACACATATCAGAGGCGTTGACGGACAAACAGTTTGTTAGGCAGCACACTATCTTCATATTCAAACAAAAAACAACAACATAAATTGTACATAAAATGGACATAATCACATCTTAAAACTGAAGGTGTAAAGTCGTAGGCTGAATTCCACGTTCTACATCTGAAGGTGACGGCAGTGGAGTCAAGCTGACGCTACACTGCAAAAAGTAATTAACTAGATTAGTATAAATGTTTCAATTTGAGCATAATAATCACAATTTGAGTTGTTTTGACTAGGTAAGATGTATTTGGCCATTTGACCTGGATTATTTCACTTGTTTTGAGATGTTTCTGACTCGTTTCAATACATTTTGTCTCTATTTCAAGTAATTTTCTTTGCCAATGGGGCAAGAAAATCGGTCTTATCTCATTGGCAATTTTACTTTCTTATTTAGAGCGAGATTTAACTTAGAACCAGTCTGAAATGTCCTCAAACTAGCAAAGTAAACTTGGTCAGACCAGGAACAAAGTCTAAATGAGTGAAAACCGCTCAAAACTAGATACATTTCCTCAATTCAAGACATTTAAGCCAAATGCTTGATATTTACTTTTTGCAGTGTACCTGTGAGGGGGGTCATGGTCACAGGATCGCGCCAATGGAAACTAGAGCTGACCTCAGTCGTGGTTCACTTTCTCCTCTTACAGCGGCCACTTCTCTGGAAACACTTTCCTCGAATTAGTGCGGCTGCGTAATCAGCCACTTAATGATGAAGGAGGCGACTTAAGCGTAAACAAATGCTCACACTTATGCCTGTCAAGATTTCCATTCCCACGCAGGGAAATGTAAATAAAGCACTGAAGGAATTACCGTCACGCTCTCTGAGTGTGGGCATAATGGATGTAGAGATGTATAATGATAAGATTTCACAACATTTTTAATTAATGGACTTAGGAAGGATCTGAACTGCATTTACGGCCTTTTATAGAAAAATGCTGACTGTATTTGCAATCTCTTGGCTTGACAATGCAAATGTATTAAGCTGGACAACATGATTGATATGATCTCCATTTTCAATTCCATAACTTTTTTTCATTTCAAAATTGAAAACAAAACATAGCCTTTGCTGATATGGTTCATGAACATCGACAAGGTATACCTTTGATATTATAACCTCAGCTTAAACAACAACATATGAATCCAGTGCCATTCATAAAAAGAACATACATTTGACTCCAAACCAGGTCAGGGTTAAAAAGCACCCGACTATAATTGAAATAAGGATTTAATGCACTTAACTGTTGCCAGACTAACTGTGCCATTACGGGGATATAATCCAGCTAGCATTACAATTCTCGCTGGCCATTAAGATTGTGATTGCGTTGCATAACCCAGCCAGCATACATAGTTGGTGTTCATTTGCCATGTCTTTTAAAATTATTGTTAATTATGCTATAACAATTCTCTAGGCTGCCTAGATGCATAACAATGATTCTTCACAGTTTGCAGCAACAGGAAGGCTTTCGAACCAGCTTCAGCCCAAGGTCTGCTTGCTTACAATCGCTATCAGCAATATGCTTTGCACTGTCATAAAGACTGGACCAATTGGCTGGCTACATCTTGGGCAGGTCAATGGTCTTTTACACAGTGAAACAATAGCCCTGAATGCCTGGGCTGTGAACAGAACAACATGGTAATTCCATAGTCAATAGACTTTCTCTTGTAACTAACAACATGCCTGGCGGTTAAACAGTTACAGGCAGCTCTGTTCAGACACATCAGCGGCTCTTGGAGGGTTCCCAGGCCTGAAATAACCTTGTGCCATATAACGAAGGAAAATCGGTCAGAGGAAAATGGGACACTAACTCAATTATCGCACATGCACAAGGGATGCAGTGCCTGGTTGGGCCCTAACACGCTCCAAATAGGCTCATGAATGCTCCTCTGCCAGTGCACAGACGCATGGATGATATTAGAAAGATGGACATGTTGATGTTGTCGTAAATGGCAGGAAGGCTTCGGAGCTGCGTGATGAGGTCATGTGCGTGTTCTGAATAGCTAACTGAGTCAAACACTGTTGGTAATGATCAGTGCCCAGAGCGGTTATGGCAGTTAATCAGGATTGATCACGCGCAAAAGGCAGAGTTAGTCAATGTAAATTAGAATAAATGCAAGGAAACATTAATAATAATGCATTAGTCTTATATAGCGCTTTTCCAGACGCTCAAAGTCTCTTTATTACTTTGTGCATTATTCATTCACTCACGACAGCAATTAACAAACATGGCCTTATTTAAAGGGCTGCAAAATATGAAAAAATTGCAATAATCAATCATTAATATTGCTAAGTTTTTCTAAGCCATTTCAATACAGTATGCTCCATTAAATTTAACCGAAAAAATCAAGGGCATTTCCTTTCCCCATCAAATTCTGTCAAAACAAGACATGATCAAAATATTGATTCAGGATAAATTGGAATAATAACTAAACATATACTTGATGATTAGCACTTATGTAAAAGTCAAAACATTTTGAGACCTAATCAGTCATAAACAAATCAATGATTTTGCAACCACTTGGCCTTTAAAGACGGTTCATTGACTGTTTGTCCAAAAATACCCACATCCTACTAGGTCAGGAAGATATATTTTACGATCTGTTGTGAAACAAATTAGATCAAGTGATGTTGGGAGAAAGGAAGCACATGATTGGACTGAAGCCTATCACACACCACAAGCAGGAAAAAAGGAAGCTCCGCTCACTGCTGTTTCCACAGAAACCATTCTCAACAACAGAGGAAATACAAAAAATGAATGCACAATTATTAGTTTATGAGCCACTTTACTTTACAGTGTCACACATAGATATTTATATTGCAATGTACTAATATAGCTCCAAATCATAGTATGCATCATCCTCAGAGCTTCAGCATTCATACAGTGTTACACCATTATACAAAAAAAAAAGACACTCGCACTTTGCAATAATTCAATCATGCATTTATATTAGACTCCAGAGATTATAATCCCAGTGGCTGTCTTGTAGAGAGAGGCCAACCATTATGTATAATGGTTGGCCAAGCCTCCAAGCCTCCAAGCAGTAGGCTACAGCACGATGGGTGAAGTGTTTAGTCCAAGGACACAACAGCAGTTTGCGATTCCATTTGAGGGGACTGAACTGATGCGCATGAAAGTGACTGACAAGTTAGAGATCACAAACAGACAAACACCTTCAACCAAAAAGCTCCGAAGAACTTCCAACCCAGAAAAAAAATTTAAGTGAACCTTAGGAATATGCAATAAAGTCATTTTCACCTACCAATTGTCCGAGACTTTGGAACAACAACCAGACTGGGATCATGTTTAGTTGCCTTTTGAGTTTTGAGTGTTGCAGAGGAATGTGCTTGCACGCCTGGACTCATCGCAACTATTGGTCCCGAAAAGCTTCCACCGACACCCTCAGTTTGAAAACCCCCACATCTCCAAAACTCAAGTCCCTCAAAAAATGACAACAATGGACTCGAGCGCTCGCTGCACTGAGGGCCTATGGGATGAATACTAATGCTCCTCTGCACACTCTGCCCGAGGCGGAGGGCTCTTCTTGGGCAATATGAGCATTTGTGTAAACTGCATCTCCGAGCACGTGACATACAGCAAGATTAGCACGAAGACTTCCCATAATTGATTCTGAGATTTGTGCATTACAGGCAGACTGTTTATATTCCCTGAAAAGACCAACTGTGGCCCTGTGAGCAGTCTGGGAGAATCGATAATGAAAATGAAGAGCATTCCTACTCCTCATCAAACCTACTTCACGAGGAGCAGCCCCCTTTACGTTTACCTACGCACTTTTCAGCTTGCTCATTGATAGGCAGATAGATCTGGGCCTTGTATTCCGAGCACAAGCGTAACAACAACGAGCCATAACAAGCGCGTGCAGCTTTTTTTTGCATGGTCAAAGAGTTCCTTAAGCATTCCATATAAGCTTCAACATCCCTTTATTTGATCTCATTCCCCATTGTGTTTGCTCAGTGAAGGTTGTGTAAGAGTCCAGTCATGTCCTGCTGTTAATCAGGCAGAACCGAGTACAAAATGTGACCGCTGCTCACAAACCACATTCAAAGCCAATACTACACTGAGAGTTTACGTATAATTCCACTGTTGACGAGGCTGAAGGATACTTTTCGAAAGACCAGATGGATAGGACACCTTGAGGTTACCTGTGTCACAGTGGTTGGTCTCACACATTGAAACAGAGTGTATCATTTCACAGTAATTGGTTTGTGTATCTCTTTCTCTTTACATATATAAGCTCTGCCACATCCCAAGACAAACACTGAACTAATTACCCGTCTACCTACCGAGAGCAGCAGATCAGCGCTGCAGTATTTAGAAGGCAACTCACAGAGCATGGAAACAGCCAGCAGCCCAAAAATCTCTGCAAACATAGAGACTGGGGTAATAAATTGTAATTATCTAAAAGAATTCAAAGTATTGAGAAACTCTGCCAAAGATATATTGTCAAATGAAGCAAAAAAAAAAAGGGGCAACTGATTAGCTTTGTAATTCATGTATTCAGAGTAAGCTCGTGCAAGCGTCTTATCAGGAAATTTCAATCAAGTAATACCATCCCCTGACACAACAATCTTTTCTCATCACAACCGACCTACGTTTAACCTCGGTTTCAAATTAAACCTTTGTCAACCTCAAAGAAAGGCCTTACCCTTTTGGGCCATGCACCCACCGTTTCCTAATGAATCAGTGTGATTTACAGCCACAGCCTTTTTCATTTTTAAAACCCACTAACCATTTGAGTTAGTGGGTTTGTTCCTAAAACCACGCTACACATAACTAATCCTAAGTATCTGAATTATTGTGGTTAACACTTTGTGGCCGTCACCATGTATCTGGGACTGACCATAAATGTGGCAGTGAAAGAGTCTACACTCTGCAATGGACAATTTTGAATTTTGAACTTTTCTTCTTTTTGATTTAAAGCAGAACCAAGTAACTTGTTTACCTTAATAAAGCCTTTCCGTAGTCCCTCTGGGGGTAATACAAGTGTTAAAGGGGTGATTGGGGGGTCTTTCATCTCCCCTCGGTGTCTCTGGCCAGAAAACCACAATTGCAACTTTCCCTACACCGGGTCGAAGGCGCAATACACACTAATGGAATCACGAAGAAGAAGCTAACCGGCTAACGGGCAAAGCTAACTGCGGGCTAGCACCACTTTAGCAGTATTTACAGCCAGGTTTACGTGAATATAGGGCTGGGTGATGAATCAAATTAATTAAATTAATTCATGCCGATGTGGAAAATGGCTTCAACCGCTCCGTAGCGACTGTTTTCGGGAATGTCACCCAAAGAGAACCCAGAGACTTTCTGACGATCTCTGCTGCTTTACAAAGGTATTGTGTGCGCAATAGAGTTTTCTTCCGCTAAAACTGAGTTTTCCCCAAACTGATCCTCTTCCTTCTCTCACCCTGAGCCATGCTCTGAGAGGAGGCACAGCAGCAGTGTAACTCCGCCCCTTTCCACTTGAGTCTCCATAGAGACGGTTGTCAATCACAGCAGAGGCATGAGGATGAGAAAACGAAAATGCTTTTGAAAACTCCATGGCTTAAGTTTTACTTTTGAGAATAGACAAGGAATATTGAAAAGAGAAAAAACAATCTTTTTTTTATGGGCGTAACTGTGGGCTATTATGATTCTAATTATTAATGGTCTGGACTCTGAGCAGTTTTCTTATTATGAAAGATCAGAAGACCTTTTAAAAAAAAATCCAATGAAATCGATTAAAATCGTAACTGTTCAAACTGAGTAAAAAAAAAAAGATTTTCATTTTTGGCCATTTCGCCCAACCCTACGTGACTAATATTATCTCCATTGTGTAATTGGATGTATAATATCCCTCTCTCCCTTTGTCTTTTCTGTCAGTATTTACTCTCACGGACAATTAATGACTAAAAAAAACGCAACACTTTAAATATCATGAAAGTCCAACACAGGTATCCGTTAAATACAAACTGTAATAGGCCACAGTTTTTACATACTGAGGTATGTTCTTATCTTAGCTTAGACGAGTTGATGTGTAACTGTCTGGTCTTTGTGCGTGCGCTCAGTCGTAACACGCAAAATGCTGTTAGCGTTTAGCCTCTCCCAGCAAAGGTATAGCTCCAAACTGGGGTGTAGTTAGAAGCTACCAAGCTGTTCCACGTTTTCCCTATTTGAATATGTGAGCCTTTACACGATCCAAGTCTAGTTACACAAAATAAAACATGTCGATAAAGCGGATATAAAGGGGCACTATATTGTGAGGCGCAATTACACCTGGAGTACTTTGACAATATTACTGCACGGACGTCAAATATTATAGTACCCCTTTTTATCCACTTAGAAAATCGACTTTATGTAACTAGACTTTTATTTATTGCACTTGGGGGTGGGGGCTCATAAGCTTTTTGCTTCAGCCCACTCCTTTTGAGCACAATGTGTATTGCTCAAATAAACAAATAAACTAAACTAAACTAAACTAGACTGGGATCGGCTAAATGCTAACAACATTTGCGTGACTGAGCGCACGCACAAAGACCAGACAGGTGCGCATCAACTCGTCTAAGCTAAAGGTAAGAACATAGTATGTAAAAACGGTGGCCTGTTCCTTTAAACTTTTATCCCCTCAAATAGAACAGTTCACTCCAAATGAGTCCTAACACACCACATCCTGACCCTCACACATCCCGTTGAGTGAAGTGGACGTGACCTCATCTCCATTTCCCCTTGCGCTCTCCTGTCTGTATCACACAGTGAAAATGAGTAATGACAGGCTTACTGTGCCCTGAACCACCTCCGGCTCACATCCACTGTGACATTTCCAACCTGTCGAGTCATAATCTCCCTCAAAACACACCGAAGCTACCCAGAACATTGCTTTCATCTCATAATCCAACCGTCCTTTTATGATTTTCATAATTACGCCCTTAGCCGCGTTTTTTTAAGCTCTCAACATGTCGCCCTACCTGTTGTTCACTCCGTCTTTTCACGAGTGCGTGCCGTAAACAGCATTTTGCAGGTGCTGGGGGCTTTTGCTTTATCTCTAATGAATGACTTCTGTTGAATGTTTTGGACAATGGAGGGTGGCGGAGGTTGGGTAATGGCTGCAGCCTGTATTGTTGCGTTTCCTGCATCGCTCTGGCCCTCTTCCTTTCTGAAAACCAAATATGAAAACACAGCGCAAAAAAGGATTGCAGATGGAATGCGACGGAGAAAATACGGCAATTTCGAAGATGCCGCGGAGTCTGGAGAGTGGATTTTCCTGTTATTTCTCGTGTGAAGTCAGTCAAATGCGTTGTCCCGCTGTTTTAGAGCATTACTTTTCTTCACATTTCAAGGCTAAAATCTTCACAAAACGATTTTCATTCAAGCTATGTAACAAGACAAAATAAGTTTAAATAACTTTAAAAAATATGGGCAAAAGTTGTTTTGGTACAGTGATCTGCAATAATGTAAAACCTACTATACTATTACTATAATTCAGAAGCCCCTTATGAGAGACCAACAGGCCGTCCTTCTGTGGACCCAACACCTGCAGGAGGAGCCATAGGAGGTGGTGCAATGTGATTTGGGCAGCTCCAACAGCTGCCCCCACGACCCGGCAACGGACAAGTGGGAGAAAATGGATGGATGGATGGATATTACTATAATGCCATGACTTCAGTTCATGGCCATCATGTTGCCAGACAACAGCCTTTCTATGTCAGACAGTCGGTCCTTTTCTCACTGACTTGGTGATTACAATTCATTTCTCAGCGTGACCTAACAATATCCGTTACTCCTCACTTCAAAGCATAAGTTCTGAGTAGCGAAGCATCAGACTGTGTCCTCCGCTCGTCTCACAGTCACCCACTCCCACGAGCCAAACTGAAATTGTGCCGTTCATTCTCCAGTGGACCGCTTCACTTCAGACGCGCACAAACATGAAGAAGCTTTGTTAGAAAGCTGAGAAAATCCTTTTCAAAGACTTGAACCCCGGGGCCGCGCACATGGTTGATGACAACACACAAGACTCATATTGTCTTTGCTATTCGGGTCGTCTGTTCATTGTCATGTGACAGCTCAATGTCTGGGAAATATGTGGTCTAGAGTCTAGCATATCCCAAACTTTATACTGCAGTATCAATATGCCTAACAATCATGCTCATAAAATAATATGAAAAGAACAGAGACTATGATGTTTATTGGATGGAACATGTCTAATGAATGATTTACCTACCCCATGTGATAAGACATGACATACATTATTAGAACTTTATCTAACCAGGAAAGTGAGCTTTCAGAATGATCCAATAGTACATGTTTTTAGTTGTAAGGTGGCACTCGGAGCGCTCGGAGTAAACCTACACGGACAGAACATGCAAACTCCACAGTGAAGTTCCCCACCGGGCTGCTTGCTCTTGTGCGCTGAGAGAGCTACACTCAGCGCCATTTGCCTCCCAAATAAGTACTCATGAAGAGAACTGCAAGATCAAAAAAGAAAAAAAGAAAGGATGAATGTTCCTCCATCCATCGATCCATAAATGAGCAAAACTTGCACTCACTTTTCTACTATGAGAACAAAATTTAACTATTTCTCTGATGTCTGCCTTCCTTAACCATGACGCATGTGATTGCGATGTAAGCATGTTTTCTCATCATGAAACTGTAAACAGCCTTAAGCTGTGGGGAAAATGATTCGTTGCTAGACGTGATATTGATTTGAGGCTGTACTTCCACAGTTGGGTCAATGAGTTTGACCTTGCAGTAAATCATTGTGTTGTTTTCACTATAGTAAACATGATCCAGAGGCTTCCATTTTCCATGGAATAAATGTCTTACATGAGAATAGTAGATCAGTTTGCCATAACTTTTCTTCTTAACATTCAGTCTGGCTGCTTTCAGATCAAAATCAGAATTTATATGGTTCCAAGTGGCAAACCGTGAAGGCTAAAATGATTTAAAGTAGTCCCACTGTCTTTGTACAGGACAAAATATCCAGTCTCCGCGGGGTATTATTAAGTATTAAACATGTTAAATCTCCCCTCCTGGAACCGCCACCTTAACGTGGTGGAGGGGTTTGAGCGCCCGAATTATTCTGGGAGCTCTGTTGTCGGGGGCTTCGTGCCCCTGGTAGGGTCTCCCAGGGCAAACAGGTCCTAGGTGACGGGTCAGACAAAGAGCGGTTCAGAAGCCCCTTATGAGAGACCAACAGGCCCGGGTAGAACCGTGAGGTCCTTCTGTGGACCCACCACCTGCAGGGGGCGCCATAGGGGCTGGTGCAATGTGATTTGGGCAGCTCCAACAACTGCCCCCACGACCCGGCAACGGACAAGTGGAAGAAAATGGATGGATGGACATGTTAAATCTGTGTTCTAGACCAGTTGTTCCTAACACTTTTAAGTCACAACTCTCGTGTTTACGACCCCGCAAGGCACCTTTTCCATTCAACCTCCATTGAAATACTGCATGTATAGTTATAAATATAAAGATTGCAACCGTAATTTGTTCAATAAAATCACACTTTCACAATCTTGTGCAGCCGTAATTCCCAGATATAGTTTGTTCCAGTAACACAAGGTGGAGACTGAACATCTCTTCTTGGAATCAAGCCACAGAAGTCCCATCATCAGATTAGGCGCTCTAAGGCCTTGGGTGTGTTGATGTCAACAACACTTCACCTCTATGAGGATGAACAGGCTTCCTACAAGCATCAGGCACATCCTGAACCACCACTTCCTCCTAAAGACGGCTACTTTCCCCACCCACCCAAAGCATGGACAGAACAAACCTGGGTTTCCTTGCACCATTACTTTTTGTAATAAATCCCTCATCACACTTTCATGTCTAGCTCTGGTCCAGTCAGATTGAGCCTCATTCTTGGCTAGGTGTTATGTAACCTGCGTGTCCATGTGCATTCAAGGAAAAGGGAGAGGTTGATAGGAAGGAGACATCAGCGATAAGGTTGTTGTCCCAACAGTGTTCTCACGGACGTAGGGATGGAAACGGATAGACAACAGGGCTGCTTGGTATCAAAAAGCATACATTTTGATAACTATGGGCTGGCTAAATATCTGCACTGTCCTTTTTTTGTAACATGTTCATGTCGTTATGTTTGTTTTTATGTTGACTCTCCTTTAAGTCAAATGTCTCCCTCAGGAGACAAATAATAAAATGAACTAACGATGGTTGATTTTTGTTTCGGTTTCTCTCAAATGTTTATACTCCTAAACTTTATTATGTGACTCTCGACAAAATCTAAATTTAAACTGTACCTAGAAAATACAACTCATTAAGCAATTATTTCAATTTTACACATTAAAGATTATTATATAGAACATCATAGCGTTATGGATGAAAGGTGTTCTTATGAGAAATGTGCCTCAAGACAATATCTATCACATGCATAAAATGTATAAAGCGATTGATGTATGTACATAATGTTTATAAAGTATTGAACAATTGATGACCACAACAAGAACATCGACCTTTGCTGACCATTGACTATGAACGGTCCCATGGCTTTGCAAAGTTATTGACAACACAGCGTCTGGATCGACAGTTTGCTCAGTGGTATTGCTAGAAACAGTTTGAATTTTTCCCGGTGACAAATAAAATACTGACCAGGGCACAGCACAATGTGGTTCTTTCAGGCATCACTGCACACATTATTACCATAATGGAAATCAATTGAAAACTAATAACCAAATTGTACATTCAGCAACAGCACACACAGCACTTTCCGAAATGATATAATCTGATTGAAAGATATTATATCTGTCCATCCGAAATGCAGATCTCAACGGATAAAGTTACCTGTACTGTCTTTTTATTTATTACAGAGCGCTAAAGGAGGCTGCCAAGAAGGGTTCAGATTAACAGCAAAACTCTTTGGAATAGCAGAAGAGCTGAAATTATGCTTTTTTGGTCAATTTTGATAATTAATTCAGTTTAGTTTTGCTTTTTCATTTTTATCATCCATCCATCCATCCATCCATTTTCTCCCACTTGTCCGTTGCCGGGTCGTGGGGGCAGCTATTGGAGCTGCCCAAGTCACATTGCACCAGTCCCCTATGGCTCCTCCTGCAGGTGGTGGGTCCACGGAAGGACGGCCTCATAGTTCCAAACGGGCCTGTTGGTCTCTCATAGGAGGCCCATTCACTCTCTCATTCATACGCCAGTGTACGCAGACACTGGAGGCAAGGAGGGTGAAGTGTCTTGCCCAAGGACACAACGACAATGTGCACCTTCAGGAGGCGGGATTCGAACCCCTGATCTTCCGATCATGAGATGACCCGCTCTACCATCTGCGCCACCGTCGCCCCGTCCACAACGATATAAAAAATGACAACGATTTCAAAAAATTATATCGCGATATGGCGCACCTCTAGCTGGATGTCTGGGTACTGAAGTGTTGTCAGCCACTGCTCCTTATACAGGTTTTCCCTGTGCCGTTCAAGGAGCGGCTCAAATGCAGAGGAAACGTTTCTCTATGTGAACATTGCAGTGCACCGTAACTTTCTGCAATTTCAATTCAATTCAAAACCAGGTCGCAATTAATTGTGCAACATCAGTCGTCAAACAAACAACAAAATCAGAAACAATGTGTCAAATACGCTTTATTTGTGGCCTCTCATACCAACATAGACCTACAGGAACAAGAGCTCCGCACAGTGGTGTATCAAATAGCTGGCACCGAATACTACAGGGCCACCCCAGATGCCACCCCACTCAGAAGGGGCTGCACGAGGAAGAATATGTGTGGCAGAGTTTCCTCAGCCATGAAACTGTCAGAAGATTGTCTTTGGTTTTACAGTGCTAATCACTCATTGTTAAAATGAGCATATTTTCCAAATCCGCTTTGTTTGTTCTTAAAGGAATAGGCCACCGTTTTTACATACCGAGATATTTAAATATGGTTACGTTATGGTTACTTTATAGTGTAACACTTGACGTAACCATATTTAAATAGGGAAAACGTGGAAGAGTCTGGTAGCTTCTATCTTCACCTCGTTTGGAGCTATAGAGGAGAGAGAGGCTAAATGCTAAGGCCATCTGTGCTGTGTTTACGTTACGGAAGGCACACGTGGAGACCAGACAGGTACAGATGAACTCATCAAAGCTACGGTAAGAACATATCTCAGTATGTAAAAACGGTGGCCTATCCCTTTAAGACAGTCTGAACTGAAATCCAGTTTTTCTTTCATACTTTGCCTGCCTATTGCATGTTGTTTCCACAACAGCACTAGGCCGGGCAGAGTGCATTTTTTAAACATCGGACGGGTTGAAGTAGACAAAATCTAACATAATTTTCAATAGTAAATTATAGCCCAGCTTAGGGCTGAACGATTAATTGCATTTGCAATTTTATCGCGATATTACACAACGCGATTTCGTAATCGCGTTGTGTAATTGTCGTGCTTTTGTTTACGTCTCAGTCTAGTTAAGGTGCGCGGTAGATTGTGGATGTACAGTGAAAATATCAGCGTTTATAATGCAGCCACCGCGAAGGAATATTGCTTTTCTCCGTTAGCATTGCGTTAGCCACAGCGCTAATCACGCCATTCCGTCGCCGCTACTACACGCTCTGATGATCACAGAAACTCCCTCACCACCGGATTCTACGCCTCTGCCTCCACAGACATATATAGGTGAGTCTGTGCTGATTGTAAAAAGTAAAGAGTCGTTTGTGGCTCAGTGTAGGGGGCTTATGTTTGGGAATGTTGTGGATAAAGAACTTATCTCAAAAGCATAATGACGTTTCATGACCATTAAGTATCCGCGGAGGCGACGTGCCATGTGCCTTTATTTACCTTTCCGTCTACCGCATATCCGCTCCGTAGGTCGTACAGACGCAAGATGTAAACACTAAACTGCAGTATGAAAAGGGTTGGTAACTAGGATCCGAGGCAGGAGTCCGTGTCATGTCTTATTTTGCTGAGGAAATGTGCTGTTTAAGCTGAAATGTCACTAAATGGCTGCGAGTCAAAGATACGCGTCTGTGTCTGGCACCTCATGTCCCGTCTCCTTGTGTCAGTGTTCTTCTCTTTCTTCATATTGTCCAAAGTTACATCCCAAAACCAAAATGCTGCTCTTAATTCCACTGTGATTTGGCGTGTGCTCCATCTGGCCTCTCCGTGTCCTTCAATAACGCGCATCTGAAGCAACTCAGACAGGGATTTGATTGGCCGAAATAATAAAGTACTATTTAATAAATTAAATAGCTTATTTTGTATTAATTGTGAGTTTGATTTCCTAAAACTTTTCCAACTAGTTAAAGCAGACGTTTGTTCTTACTTTCCTGCACTTTAGTATGGGTGATGTTACTGACTGGATCAGTGAGTTTTTTTTTTTTTCATATCTATATAATTTAGCATTTATTTATAGACTGTACTGTTAAGTTCAGACGGTTTAAGAAGTGCAGTCCACACACATTTTGAATAGGTCAAGCAACAATTTTGTTGCAATTTTCACTTCAAATATTGTTTATTATGAAACAGGCTGATTTATTGCTTGTGTTAGGTGAAAAATACATGAGAAGAGGACCTTGCAACAATAATCGCATATTTAATCGCAATCGCAATATTGAAGAAAAAAAATCGCAATTAGATTATTTCTCAAAATCGTTCAGCCCTAGCCCAGCTTGGATTTTAGTTAGTTGGTGCAGTACGGAGATTTTATCTCAGAAATATGAAGTGCCATTTGTTACATTGTTATGCTGCTTTTGCTTGCTAGTTGTTTTAAGTTGTATGTTGTTTTTATTCAGTACATACAATTCATTAAATTAGACTTAAATGTGCAGCTGCACTGTAACAACCTGAAAGTGTTTACATGAAAAACAAAAAGTGACGTAGTGCTTCAAAACCATTCAAATATTATAAGCAACGAAAATATTTCAAAAATAATTATTACTCACAACCCCCGGAACACGTGCCACCCCAGCAAAGCAAAGTGCCACCCTCAGGCCACCCTAGTGGAAAAATTCACATTGGAAAATGCAATCAAGACAATAATAGCATCTTTTGTTGCCTTCAACACTTGGCTGAGTTGGCTCTATCGTTGTCTGGAATAGATTGAGTAATCAGGGAACCTCCTTTTACGCCACAATAAAGGCCTATAGGTCAAGGTCAACCCCGCTAAAACAAATTACAAACAAGCTTTAAATCAATGTTGTGCCTGACTGTGAGTAAGCAAAATACAAGTCACATCATTAGCACAACGCACACAACTAGGTTAAGGTCATCACAGCCAAAGGAGAACAGGACACATTTTGTGGCAGGGGTAGTAGCATCACAGCAGTCTGATCTACTGACCTCTTTTGACTTAGTCCCTGTGGAAACCCGAAGGAAGAGGCTGCCTGTATCCAGTGTCCGGCAGCACTTTAAGCCAATAAGTGTAATTACAGCCCGTGTATATCACACACACACACACACACACACGCCACACACCACCATAGCCCAACAAAACATCCCCAAGCTACGCAGCACTTTTACTTCACTACACCTTCTTTACGCATCTTAAGTGAAATACGTAGCCTAACTGAACGCAAAGCAGTGCATGCGCTTCACAATCTTTGACTTGACTTTCGCCGTTTTGTTTACCTGTGCAATCAGAGATCCACCGCTGCGCAGAGCTTCTTATCACAACGGATTAGTTTGACGCGTGGAGACGTCCCAGCAGAAGGCACTACTTTCCTTCAATCCTTTTGTCTTTTCCCCTAGCGTTTACCTCCTCGAAAGCCTGTCTCGTGAAAAAACAGTCGGCCAAAATATAACGGGACGACTAGTAGAGCTGTAGGGTGGCATTGAGAGGGAGCTCTTTTACGCGCCAGCTTTTCCAACCGGCGTGCGTCTCTCTCTCTCTCGCTCTCGCTCCCTCCCTCTCTCTCTTCCTTTTTTTTTCAGGCACGCGCGCTGAATTATGCAGGGCTCTCGCGATCCCCGGAGTGCTTTCTGTCCTGTTCCAGAGACAATCACAATGAAGGCGCGCGGGGGTCACGTTACCTTTTTTGCACAGAGCAGTACAATCTGTGTGTGCAGCTGCGGGCTGCACCCCCCCAACCCCCCTCAACCCCCCTCGGCTTCACTGCAACAAGAGCCGGACAAGGGGGACGACACGCAGACATGTACGTTTTGGAGTAGCTAAGCTTAGCATTTTTTTTTTTTACCTGGTGGGGGAGTGGGTAAGTCTTTATTAGTACTTAGCAGTACTAAGTAACTTGTTTACCTTAATAAATCTTTTTCGTAGTCCCTCTGGGGCTAATACAAGTGTTAATGGGATGATTGGAGGGTCTTTTATCTCCCCCTGGTGTCTCTGGCCAGAAAGCCACAATTGCAACTTTCCTGCCTACGGGCCGGAGCCACCAATACACACTAATGGGATCACGAAGAAGAAGCTAACAGGCTAAAGGGCAAAGCTAACTGAGGGCTAGCGCCACTTAAAAAGTATTTACCGCCATGTTTGAGTGAAAAAAAAATATTTCCATTGTGTAATTGGATGTACAATATCCCTCTCTCCCTTCGTATTTTCTGTCAGCGTAGAATTTACTCTCACGGACAATTAATAAGTAAAAAAAAAAACGCAACATGCTACGACACCTGCAGTGGCGCTTATGGCCTCTAGGGGCACGAGTTACTTAGTACAGCTTTAAATTGTTTGTTTTATGTCTATACGTTGGCACATTGCTCATTAGCCTGCCTAGTGCGTTTAAACTCTTAATATTAGAATTTTTCAATTCATAAAATAAATGGGATTTGTACTTCCGGCACCCATCCAATGACTGGAAGTGGGCAGAACTGTTAAGCTCCACTGCAGCAGTTTCCCACCTTTTGATTGGATTAATTTACTGTCCTCCTCAGTGGACATTTGTCTGTAGTTCACCATCACAACTCACACGATCACAGCAGGAATCACAAATCACAGCAAAACAAAACATTGCTAATTCCATGAGATGTTTGACTACAATATTCTTATGAGATTTTATCTTTATTTTTTTTTTTTTCAAATTAGGACTTTGTTTTTAGTGGTGCAGATGGTGGTGCTGGTGGTGGTTATAGTGGTGGCGGTGCTAATGGTGCGAGTAGTGGTTTGTTTTGTTTTCCCCCTCTTTTTTTGTATTTTTTTGTATTCAAGTATTTATTTCTTATTTATTTTAACGGTTTAATATACTATTTTTTTGTCTTATGTTATACCTCATGTGTGTTGTATTGTTATGTCTTTCTTTTTCTTTTTTTAATGTCTTATGCTCCCTCTACACCTTTGTGAATATGCACTTCTTGCAATAAAGTAAAAAAAAATAGGACTATACCTGATCTAAAATAGACATAAATAGGACTAAAGTGGGTCTCAACCAGAAAAAAACTGCACATTTTAATGCATTTCAAAAAGCACAACTTCAATGATCTTTTTATCTCTTAGTATAAAATTGCAGATGGTCCTGAGCAAGAAACCCAGTGATACGTGTACCGCAGTTTGAGAACCACCGTGTCCTACTGTGGTTTGGCTTCGCGCTGTCTTTCAGAAACATTGTACACAAAAACCTCATAGACTCACCGTGACAGTGTGAGGGTGTCTGGTCGAAATGGGAGGCCCACATCCGTTTGTCGTTGTCACGGTAACTCCCGGTGATGGGCTGTAGCCTATGATAAAACATAATTGAGTTAATGCACAGCTGCTCTTTTCTATGGCGGTCCTTGCCTGGTTCTGTGGCCTCTATGTGCTTCTGGTTAATAGTGTAGCTTGTGTTGAACAGTCTGAATGAAAGTGTCTGTTAGGCTCGTTGAACAGGGATTTTCAAAGTGAGGGGAAGAGAGGCGTGACAAATATAAATTGTTATCAATGCCATATTACTCAAACACAAAACCTGCTGAATAAGGTTTGTGTTATGAATTTTCAACAAATCTGGCACAAAATGGATGATATAAGATAGACATAGTACATACATTAATCTAATATAGCCTATGTTTGTAAGTAATTGGATGTGGATGTGCTATCACATGAGTTTCTATGTTTAGACATAGCAAAAATAGGTCACAATATGTTTTATCAGTATGATGTAGAGGGATGTGCTAAGGTCAGATTTCACTTTACTGATCTCACAATTACTATTTAATGCAAGCCATTCATTTTTTTTTAAATTTTATTAGTGTTGATTGCAGAGCTAAACTTACAGTTTTATTTACTTAGTCGTTTTAGGTTGCAGCAAATTGGCTGACTGTAAATCAATAATATTCTGACTCTGTTGGATTGTTTTGTGGGTCTTCCAGTGCAATTTACCATCTATTTGACGACACATCCATGATCATGATTGTTAGTGTCAGTGGGTAGTAAAAGAGAGGGGTGCAGTGCAGACAGCTCATGATGATGTGTTTGGTCAGCAGCCAATGGAGTAGGAACGTTAGAGACAGATGGAAAGAACAACAAGCAGGAGACAGCAGGGACACTGGAGAAAGTCTGCTTTATTTCAAAGAGAGGGCGTACAGACAGTGAGTGACAGACTGTGGTGCAGTGAGTTTGTGCCCATAGAAAGGTAGACACTGTGAACAGTAGAAAATGGCTCCTCATAACGGTCCATACAAGGGCAGGCGGACAGGAGGAACGGAGACCCCTACAGACGAATAGAGGTATTGTAGAATTGGCAGTGGGGTAGACCAATCTTATTTTACAAGATTACACAAAAAAGCCCAAACCATGTTGATTAGCCACAATACTTAAAATGAAAAACAACTTGAAAGTTATTTGGAGTTGCTCTCCTTTGGAAACATTAAGTGCTTCTTAACTCCGCTGCACAAATGTGCAATAAACTTTGGGGTAATGTAAAACGCTTAAATTATACTTCTAAATATAAATATAACAAAATTCATGCATCAACATATTGTGTGGCCTACATGGGACACAGAAAAAGGAAACAGAGCTATTGTTTGCCCTGCCAAATTTTGTTGTATTGTAAATTCTTATGTTTTTCTTTCTAGAACACATCCAAGGACCAAACAGTATGTAACTATGGACACTATTTGTCAAGAGGTGATGGCATTTTGTGAGGAAAATGTCAAGCAAGCATGTTAAAGTCATTGTGGTACCATGCAATTTATTCTTCTGAAGATGTCTTGAAGAGTAGCAGCTGGGTCACAGTCAGTGCAGTGGTCAGCAGCAGGTTAAACTGTTGAACTGGTTAATAGTGAGATTACACACAGCAAGGAGTTAGTGAATCAAATAAACTCACACTTCATCGTCATGTGGCACTAGGACATGTGCCCATAATAACCTCAGTTATGCTCGTAGATTTATTAGTGAAAAATTAAATAATATCTAAATGTTATAGATTATATACTGTACATTTTATATATACAGGTGGTCAAACATCTGGCCTGGCCTGAGCCAGTCACACTGTCAGCAGGACTGACTGACATCAGCAGCAGTGGCCTGTAACAGCTCTAGAATTAAAGCTCACAACAAAAGTGAGAATGTGCACTTCTTACATTAGTAGTTTAGACATTAGGCTGGAACTGCATCACAAAACATTAGGTTTTACACAGGAGATATTTTGTTCTTCAGCCTAGTTGAATTTTAAATTCAAACTGAAAGATAATAAGATATCATTTTCCTGTTCAGCAGAAAGTGGTGTTACATGATAATGAACACTGAGCGTGACGCTTTTCAGTGACACTGGCTGTGCATGTGGGCTAGGCTACTGTATCATAGATGGTTTTAATGGCAACAGGTCACATCATTTGGAGCACCTTTATAAAGTAAGCCTGGCTGTGATCATCGCAGAGCTGGCAGTGTTTTATCTTTAGTTTTTCAAGAGCATGTTATCTTATTATTTAATAGTTTCAAAAGTGAGAGCATTAGTGTGACACTGTGTTTGTCCAGAGGCTCATTTAAGCACAAGTCATCGTGTTCAGGCTGTTAATTTGTTTTATGGCTGGTAATGTGTTTTCATTAAGCTGCCACAGCTTCCTGTGTCTACAGTGCTCAGCGCAGGAACAGTTGGCTTTATAGATCAGTGGCTACTGAAGATGTTCTGCAACTTCTGGCTGCTGAGTGAAGAACTACTAGAGGAGGAGGAAGTGCAGAAGAATAGCTGGAATTAAAAAAAAAGAAAATAATTTCAGAAACAGAAGAAGGTGCTATTGGAAGTAGAGTCAAGTTACTAACAACTAGAATCAAACCTCAGGCTCCGAGAGCATCAAAACAATCTAGTTGTCTTAAAAAAAACTAAATCACTAAAGTTGAAAAAAAAAAAAAACTCTCTACAATAAATGTCAAACTATAATTAGTTATTCTAAGTTAAAACTATATGGAAGAAGAGGCACATAAAGAACCCAAGGCAACAAGTCTCCTCTCCGCTGTGGCCACAGTCTGCATCAGGCAGAAGTGATGTCTCTGTGTTGAAAAGATAAAACTACCAAAAAAAAAGGTTCTCAGTAACCACCTGTGAAGTTTCTCTCTCCGACAGGTGAGTATGTCCTACAGATAATAAGACAATAATATTGTGTATCTCTGGTGTGAGTATGTTATTCCCAGATGCTGACATCTGATCCAGTTTATTACAGAACACCTAACATGTGATGAGTTTGATTGTCCTTAGAGCAGAAAGTGTTTAACAATCAGAGTGCCCTTAAAGTCCTAGACAATTCACCTGGTTCGAGCTGTTTGTGCATCAGACAGCAGAACCACTTCTGAACTGGCTCCCTGCATTAATTTATGATAGATATTACGGACTGATAATACCCAAGTTGACAAAGGTGAAGGTGCAAGTCAAAGGCCAGACACTAGAGTGTGTAAAGCCAGTCCAGCAGAGGCAGGGCTGAGTTAGTACCATCCAGATAGAGGAGGAGGACGGGGGAAGGGAAGAGTCAGTCACATGAGGACACAGCACTGGCAGCGCTTCCTCTTGTCTGTACCTGTAGGTGGGGTCAGGCCGGGGGGTGGAGCTGAGGGGTCCTGGTTAGCGTTCGGGGATGAGGCGCTGTCAGGTTCGCGCCCTTCTGAAGAAAGTTCTGTGCTGGCGGCCTCAGATGTGGTGGGACGTCCTGATACTAGATCTGCTGCTGTCCCATCTATGGCAGATATATCTGTGACCGTCTTCTCTCTTAGAGACTTCTCATCATCTTCATCAATCAGAACCACCTCGGCTTTTACTGCTCCATCAAAGCCCAACAGTTTGCGACTCTCACTGGTGTCTTCAGCGTCCTGGTACCCCAGGAACACCATGGTGACAGGATGGTCTGAGGAGGCCTGGGGCAGGCCGCTCAGTTCCTGACCTGGGTGTGCACCTGGTTGAGTTGTTATGGGAGCAGGGGTTGGGGGCATCATGCCAAGTTGGGGCTCCCTCTGTAGGGTCACTTGCGCTGGGGGGCTTGATGGGATTGAAGGTGGGGCACAGGAAGGTGGTGACAGATTATCATCAGTTGGAGGAACTTTGGCTATAGCAGGGGTCACTGTCACACGCCCCCTTATACTGTCCCCTCTGTGGACCACTGGGCGAGCAGCCTGCTGGATCAGCTGCTCCACCTGAGTGGAGCTCCAGCCGTTCTCCATAGTGCTGGTGGACACAGCCCCTGAGGCGGTCACCTCATACACCACTTTCTTGCCATCGTCGTAGACTTTAACCCCACGGGTCGCTGCATCCGATGGGCTCACTCGGTTGGCCGACAGGACGTGTTGCTCCCCAGTGAGCGGGTCACGCTGCACGTTGATCTCCATGGCAAACATTGCTGTTAGAAGGGGCAGGGAGACACAGGGAGAGGACAGGGGTTGATAGGTGACACAGGGGTTGAGGGTATTAGAAACAGGGGAGGGTCCGGGAGGGTGGGGAGGGACGTGAGGGTTTGGGGAGAAAAAAGTGGAGGGAGTGAACTGTGAGGATAGAACATACTGAAGTTTATATTGAATAAACACAAACTCAAACCTGTTATTTAATTTGATCAACTTTATACAAAAAGTAACTGCAGGTATAGAAATACCAAAGCTAACATATTTTTAGCTTTGGTATTTATATATCTATTTAATATATTTTTAATAAATGACATAATGGCTCTATAACGTACCACGGCCGTCCTCTTACTTCATTGCATTATCAGGTACCTGGCAGCCATTCATTATTGGCGCGGGCTAGTGTAAATAGCTTTACACAGTTGTCAGTAAAGCTCTCCCATAATGAATGTCACTTCATATTGGATTTGGAACATAAAACCCAAAGCCCCATTCAAATAATTTGAAAGGCCTAGTCACAAAGAAGAATCGAAAACACACATTAGGTAAATGTTCCTAATGGGACTGTAACCAACCTACTGGCACGTATCCTTACAGGTGGTTGTTAGTAGAGCTAAAATAGGCTGTATCAGCTTTAATCACCAGCCTCAAAGTCTTCCCATTTCGCAAAAAAAACCAAAAAAAAAACACACAATGTGTCAATGTCTCTAATTACAGTACTTGTCATACCCAGATCACTTTCATTATAACAGATACATGAACACTTACTTAAGTGTGGTCATTAAACAGAACCTCAATGGTGTTAATGCGCCCCCCAAATGCACACGTCCTGTAATAATCCCACTTGGCTCTGGTCCCAAACTTCCCTACAGTGTCTATGCTCACCGCCCCCCACCCCCTCCGTGGGTGTCCCCTCCTTACCCCCTCCTCCCAGATTCTTACCAGGTCTGGATGAGGCGTGCTCCCCAGAAGCTCGCGGGCCGGTCCGGACGGGCTGCTCTGAGCTTGGATGGCCACGGTCCGTCACGCAGCCTGTAGCATCTAGTGAGCGAGAGCAAAGTGTTCACATGTTCACAGTCAAGTTCGAGGGACACACACACATTGTCCCGCGCACACAATCACAGACACGCACACATCATAGGCACGCACAACAGAGAGAACAACTGGACCGTCCCGTTACACAAACACACCTACAGGCTCCACCCACGGGACGCTCACAATTTAGGCACAATCGAGATGACAACCAACAGCTAGGTTTAATGATTATTAGGCCGTAAGCAAAGCTGAGCATGACAACGGATGAATTTGAATCTGTGGTGCATAATTTAATTCATTAAGGCTTGAATGCTTTTTTAGTGGTGTTGTGTTGTGCAGTTATTATGCTGGGCTTGCTTAAAAAAAAACAACAATCATTTAAAAAACAAAACAAAAAACGTTTTTTTTATATATATATATATAGATTAAATTGCGTTTGATACTTTGATTTAATTAAAACTTTGGCACTTAAAGGGCCTGCATCTGATTCACTTTTGTTTACAATGAAAGGCAGTGTTTGAGCTGTTAGCTGTGCTCCGAAACTTATTACTGACTATCCTAATGCATTTCCAACCTCCCAATCTTTTACAGGGATGAATTCATGAGCACATTTCACAACTTTCAGGGAGCAAAGTGGAGCTAGCTAAACTGTCTCAATAATGGAACAACAACGCCCAGCCTGCTAGTTTACACCGAATACACTTTCCCCCCCACAATAATCTGCTTACACAATCTACTGAAGGACAGTAATTTTATTCCACTAGAAAAAAGGGTACAAGGCCTTTCACAAATCATCAAGTATTCCTATTGTCCTACTGAATTATTCCCGAACAATAAATAAACTCCATAAATAAATACAATACAAAATATGGACCACCCCTGTTCTGCCTCTGCCCCATGGTAACCAGCCCCCAGTGCAGTGCTTATGCAGCAGTAGTGTCCGTGTGCGTTTTGTGTGTGACTGTATGGAGTGTGTCTATGTGTGAGCGCGTGGACAAAGCATCGGGGGCTTATGGGGTTTGCCTCTGAATGGAGCGGGATAAAGACAGGCACCGGGGCTGCTGCGTCATGACCTTGTGGACTTCAATAGCCTCGATGAGCTACACTGTGTACTGGGTGTGTGTGCGTGTGTGTGTGTGTGTGAGTGAGGGGGTGCACAGTAGAGTCTATGGGTGTCACACAGGGGGAGGTTGATGGGCGTTTGGGGGTGCACCCGCTCTGGCCTGCGTCTCTCCTGCCTCAGCGTGACTATTATTCACTCAAAGTCTCTCACTCACACACACACACACACAGTAACACACGCACACACGCACATACTGTGTTGTTTAAGCCATATACAGTAATCAACTTTATATTAATGGCTTGCTCTATCTAACTAAAAACAATAGTGCATCATATTGCACTTAATGAGCTATTTTCCATCCTCTCTCTATATTTGCAAGCGTCCGACTTATGTAGCGGCAGCCCTGGGGTTAGGGGTTAGGGCTGTGACCACCATCAACGACTTACACTGTATTCACACAGTCAATTTGGGATAAGTGTCTCACGGCCAAGGAAAAATTTTAATTAAATCTAAAAAAAAATAAAAATTTAAGTCTAAATCTCAAAATCTTAAAGCAACAGGCCACCGTTTTTCCATACTGAGATATGTTCGTATTTGAGCTTAGACGAGTTGATGCGTACCTGTCTGGTCTTTGTGCGTGCGCTCAGTCACACAAAAAGACCAAAGATGTTGTTAGCATTTAGCATCTTTACACATCATTGCACAAAATGTAACATGTCGATTTTCTACGTGGATAAAAAGGGGACCTATATTGTACGGCGTAACAACACCTTAGGAGCACTTCGACGTCCGCGCAGTAATCTATCTTCACTTTACTGCGTGGACGTCGAAGTGCTCCTAAGGTGTTGTTACGCCGTACAATATAGTTCCCCTTTTTATCCGCGTAGAACATCGACATGTTAGATTTTGTGTGACTAGACTCGGATCGTGTAACTACTCACGTAACCGTATTTAAATAGTAGAAACGTGGAAGAGCTCGGTCGCTTCTAGCTTCACCCCCGCTTGGCCCCATAGAGGAGAGGAGGAGCGGCTAAATGCTAACATCAACTCGTCTAAGCTCAGGTAAGAACATATTTCAGTATGGAAAACTGCAAAAAAATAAAATAAAATCAGTGCCGGCCTTATGTTATTAGTGTGCTATGGGACAACATGGAAGGTCCTAATGTTGGTTTGTTCATGCTCTCACACACACACACACTATGGGTCTGTGCTATTAGTTTGTGTTGTTCATACCCCCGTCCTGGTTCATCAGACTCTGAAAGGCAACACAAAGTACTTGTTAAACCGTGGTACGGCAAAATCGCCTTAATGAGCTGTGACGCTGTGTTCCTTACCTTCTGCAAGTCCTCGATGGAGCGCTCTGTCTCTTTTAGACGTTCACGTAAAACCTGCTCCTTGGCCGAAAGCTGCGACTCTTCACTTTCAAGGGCGCCAATCTCCGACTCCAGCCTGTGAACCCAAAACACCACCGGCGTAATCACTCGTCTTGTAAGAATGACGGTACTGCTTTACGTGTATCGTAGAATCATTGAGAAGTAGAATTGATATTCAACTGTAACAATAATCTAGCATCTGAGCCACTTACTGCATTGGCTCAGAGACAAAAGTCAGCCTTTTCTTATGGAGGACCGTCGCTGCCAAAACAATAAATAAATATATAAATAAATACAATAAAGATAAAATTTGCAAAGAAATGCATGTATTTATTGTAATAAGTGAATTTATTTATATATATATATATATATATATATATATATATATATATTTATTTCTGTATTTTTTATTTATTTTTGTATTTATTTGATTATTTATTTTTGTATTTATTTATGTATTTCTCTTAATGTATGCGAATCATGGGGCGGGTCTGGATGCCTCTGCTGTAAGGTGATTGGTTAATCTTTCTTTGCACACATGCCTTGTCCAGCATAGACACTGCCCAACACGAGCTCTGCTTCAGTCTATGGACAGTGGCACAGAGCGGGTCATGTTGTGACTGGAGGATCAGCAGTTCTAATCCTGCAGGGGCACACTGTCGTTGTGTCCTTGGGCAAGACACTTCACCTGCCTTGCACCCAGTGTCTGCGTACACTGGTGTATGAATGGGTGAGTGGATCCTTGCTGGAAAGCACTTTGAGTGTAGAAAGGCATCAGTGGTGCAGTTGGAAGAGCTGGTAGTCTCATGATCGGAAGGTCAGGGGTTTGAATCTCGCCTCCAGCATAGACTTAGCCAAACATGAACTCTGCTTTATACTCTAGCGCTTTTCCACCTACATTAGGCACTAATGTACAAATAATGCAGGTATCCACTCACCCATTCACACGCTCATTCATACACCAGTGTACACAGACACTGGGTGCAAGGCAGGTGACGTGTCTTGCCCAAGGACACAGCAACAGTGTGCCCTTGCAGGATTCAAACTGCCGATCCTCCAGTCACAAGATGACTCGCTCTGTGCCACTGTCCATAGACTGAAGCAGAGCTCGTGTTTGGCAGTGTCTATGCTGGACAAGGCATGTGTGCGTGGGGAAAGATGAACCAATCACCTTACAGCAGCGGCATCCAGACCCACCCCATGATTTGCATACATTAAGAGAAATAAAGAAATAAATAAATAAATATATAAATAAAAACATAAGTAAATAAATGCATTTATTACAATAAATGCATGAATTTCTTTGCAAATTTGATCTTTATTTTATTTATTTATTTATATATTTATTTATTTGGCAGCCACGGTCCTCCATATTTACTTACTGAAGTGGAATTCATTACCAATTGAACTTAAGACCATTCTTAATCAGGCTAGACCAAAATGTTCCCCTTCAGGCTTAAGTCTGTGCTGAAAACAAACCAGACTTTACGCATTATGTACACAGCATTGCGTCTGTGTGAGTGGATGAATGAGTGTTACTTTGGGGTAATTGATCAAGATGGCTGCTATATCGCGAGAGCAAGCCGAAACATACCTTTTTTGTGGGCATATTGCACCTGATTTACCATTAGAAATTGCCCCGTTTCCTTCATGTATATGAAAAAACACCCTATTCTTCAAATGTGGTCAGGTCTTTAAACCTCTGCTGCCATGTTGCCAATTACCACTACAGAGAACAGGGAATACATACATGAATGTAACTTTAAATTAGTTTTATATTGATATCAAACTTTAGAGGCAAAATCGACAATGGTTGATAGTTTTAATCAATCCGTATAGCATTTTCTAATTAACATTTGGTGTAAGTAGGTGCACACACACACAAACATGGGGAGATTCTCTCCTGGACTTTTTACAAGATGGATGTAATAACAATAGTAGGAAGCGCGTTTGGGAGGAGGACCAGGGCTGCTTCCTCACGGACTGCCAGAGCCCCATACCAGAAAGCGCTCCTTTGGGACGCCGTAGGAATTCGTGCGTGTCTAAAACAGATATGGAGGCCTCGAAGCCAAATGATAAACAAGCAGGCTTCCCACATTATTTCAAGATGGAGTCATTAATAATAGTAAATAAACAAACTATTCTCAGAAAGCCTTTCATCACAGTAGGAAGCGGCAGCGCAGTTGTCTTGCAAATGTTTAGCAATGGCATTAATCTGCAGGAGTCCTTTATAAAGCAACAAACAATTGCGTGTCCTTGTTTGGAGTGTTTAGAATTGTACCCCCAAAATAGTGTCTTAAAATGAAAGGGGAACAATGGATAAATGTACCTTGAATGACCTCACAGTATTGTCAGGAAAAAATACACAAAAAAGGATCAATCAATCTGAAAACTTGGCATCTCACAACATTGTGCAAGTCAAGGGTGTTTCTATTTTAAACAGTAGGATATTATCAACAAAAGAGTTTCTTTAGGATACCATAATGTTAAAACTACAGTCAGGATTTTACCAGTTAATACTGATCAATTCATTAGTTACTGGAATGTGTAATGTTAACGTTTTAATAAAGTAATACAAATTGATGGATGGACTTGAATTGAATTGAATGTAAAAGTGAATAATATAATTAACTGGTATACCATTGTGCAATAGAGTTTCCATTTGTAACCTGCAACACAAATACTAAAATCTAAGCCGTAATCAGGCAAGGCAAGGCAACTTTATTTATACCCCGCATATCATACACAAGGCAACTCAATGCTCCTATTACTTGAAATATCAATGTTTACATCTATCAAATGTAAACATTTACCGTTTTTATGATTTTGCTGTGAATGAAGTGGGTGGGTGGTTCCATCTCACCCCGACAGCTCATTAATGTGTCCTGGGTGTAATTGATGGCGTTTGGAGATTGGCAGCTATGTTTACAGTCAGTGGCTTTCCACCACTGAGTGCTGGAAGTGAATGAATAATGAGTCACTAAAGCTCTTTGAGAAGCTTGACAAGCATAAAAGCATGTTATAAATCCGACGGATTGTCATTATTAGACTATTATCAAGAATTTTGAAAGAAATCGGCCTTTTTGTGTGTGGCTCAAATGTGTGTACGTGTATTTGGGTGCATACACTCCCTAGCAAATTGTGGTTACTCATGCCATATTCACGTCCTTATTTGGACACAGGAAACAAATTGTACTTGTGTGTCCTGTCAGCTGCGTGAGTTCTTACGAGAATCAGTAAGCAGCCAGATTTACAGCCGGACACTCACTCAGTTTGAAATTGTGAGCGGTAGTCAAAGCCCAATGTTCGGTGATGCAACACAATACTAGATGGTATTTCACTTTATCACTTTACTTTATACACATACACGTCTGTAAATATAATCAGTCAATTGTTGTTGTCTTACCATATTTTACTTTTTATTTTGTATCTTATTTATTTAATATTCTTTATGCATGCCCCCTAAAGCCGTATAGTTTAACGTTTTATAGCTTATTTTTATCTAAATTCCGTGTTATGTGTTTTATGTTGCACGTCTGCACCAAGAAAAAAATAATCCTAATTTGTGAACCTGTTCTCCAACAATGACAATAAAAACTATTCTGATTCTGATTGTGACTGATGTGAAGATCACTGTAGGAGAGTTGATCTAGGTTGGAAATCATTTGTTTTAAAGAATAAAAATTTAAATTAATTATGATTTTCGTCGAAAGGAGCCAGCTGAGGTGGCTAGGGCATCTGTATCGGATGCCTCCTGGTCGCCTCCCTCGGGAGGTGTTCCAGGCATGTCCTATTGGGAGGAGGCCTCGTGGAAGGCCCAGGACACGCTGGTGGGACTATGTCTCCGTGCTGGCCTGGTGTCGCCTCGGGGTCCCCCCAGAACAGCTGGAAGAGGTGTGCGTGGATCGGGAAGTCTGGGCATCTCTGCTGAGACTGCTGCCCCCGCGACCCGGCCCCGGATAAAGCGGAAGAAAATGGATGGATGGATTTTATAATTCTATTTAGTCATATTTCCAATTCATTTTCATTATTAGTAATTGTTGTAATGATATTTTCATTTACAACTTCTACATCCGCTTGAGTCATACCATTTATTACAGGTAACGGTCTACTCTACTCAACGCTCCATTCCTTTTACCCGCACATTTGGCGCCCCCCTGTGGTGGTCGCAAAGAATACAAGCAGTGAAAGTGAACTGAAATCAAAAGAACACATGTGTTTGGTTTATTTTTTAAGGGGCTTTTACTGCACTTATCTGAGGTGCAATTATGATTAAGTCGACACACTCCTGGTTTCACACACACTCATAATAGATGTGTTTCACGGAAATGTCGAATGCCTTTTCCAAACACTCCATGGTGATGAATGACGGGTCATTTCGAAAGGTACGTGACCTAATACGCATTGACTCCCTATCTTGTTTCACTACCTGGAGCGACTTTCATTTTGTGGAAGCTGGAATGCGGGTGATGTCAGTATCCCGCCCACACCAGTTCCGTTACCGGGCAGAGGAAAGCCACATCAAACGGGACGGGGATGAGCAGTACAGCATGTATGGGTATACTCACTTCAGAAAGCCAAAACCCCGACAGGAAATGTTACGCAAATAATCAGAACTACATTAAACTGTGCAACAATTGGCCTCCCAAATCCCCAAATCTCAAGTTATGTTCGTAGCTTAATCGCTTAATCATTTCATGCATCAGATGAAATGATGAGTTTAAAACAAATCTTTGCCTAAAATCGTGGGCATTAGTTCAGTTGGAGTTACTCGGTACATTTAGACATAGTGGGCGCAGCCTGGACCGGATCTTCCTTTGTCTTTCCTTGTGCTAACTTTCGCACTCATCTAAGTCTAGCTCATTGTTCCTCCGCCTGTTGTCACAAATAACAAACTGTCCTCCAACGAATCCCACAATGCACCACTGACCACTCCCCTCCGCCACAATCACTCATCCTATGTCCCAGTGACAGGCTGCAGGGGGAAGATTACAGGCGGCGGACACATCAGTGGGTGGTACGTGGTGTTTATAATCACTTATACATTCACTAAGTGGAAGCTATGGAAAGTTGGCTTACTGTACTTTGAAGAGCGTTACCCTGAAGTGACCTCGATGGAGCAACGCATTAAATAAAGTGTATGGTCTTCAGTAAACCCTGAGTAAATCTCCACCTGGCACCCAGCGTTGACAGAGGCCGTACAGCAGTTTGCCTAATGTCCTAATCTCCTCAGTGTTTATTCAAGAGCAAGTTTCTAAGTCCCAGGGACACAGATACAGGTAATGAAACTAGTTGATTTTTTGAGACACAAGCAATTGAGTCAAGCAATAAAGTCCTATCTTAACTTAATGGAAAAAACATTTTAGGATTTTATTCCACTCCTCGGGAAATATTCTCCATGTTGGCTATTGTATGTTATTCTGAAGTATGTTACCACACGGTAGACCGTAAATGATGGAGTTCAGTGGAGGTGGGAGAGTGTGTTGTACATTGAGACGATGTACAATTAGCCATTATTTGTAAATCCACTCCAAAAAATTACATGCTGACTTTACTGAAATGCATTATGCAGTTTTTTATTCAATCTACCTACAATTATCAATTAAAATGGACACAAATAAAATGTTTTAGTGTGTAGTATTGAGCACTTAATAAATAGTAATAATAATAAAAAAAATAATGATAGTGATGCTTTAACCTCTTAACTCCCGCCTGAACCGAGCACATTCTCTCCAGTTTGGCTTTACCCGAATCAAAAAGCTTCTTGAAAAAAGTGTCAACATAGTGACAGAAATGAGGTGAAAATGAGGATGAAAATGCAGCAACAACGCAATGAAGAAAAATTGATGACAACGCAGCAACAACGCAAGGAAAAAGATACAAGTTTTGAGGACTTGGCTTTCAAATGTGGTGTTACTCTGGCCTACAGACCGTAACCCTTTAGATTTGGGTAAAGCTGAACTGGAGACAATGCACTTGGTTAAGGCGGGGGTTAAGAGGTTAAAGTTCCCAAACTTTTCAGGTTTCCTAGTTATCCAGAGTGTTGTTGATGTCTGAAGATATTTTTATCTTAACTTCATGCAGTTCTTCTATTTGAAGAGTCCAGTGGCGCTAGGCTAGGGCAAGGCTAAAGCATTATATGGTATCAGTTAGCCTGCATTAAAAACAGTCAGACTAGCGATATAAATGTCTGTGTCGATAGAATAATTTTAACCATTTTGCATTTAAAATAATTTATATTATATGCTAACGCAGCGGAGGAGTGATCTGCGAGAAAATAGTCCCTCAAAATGCGGTAATTCATATGATACAAGGTCAGTTATATTTCAAAAATGATTCTATCGACACAGGCATTTATATCGTTAGTCTGGCGTTATAAGTGATTTACCTCAGGTGCAGGGTTACTGATACCATAGAAATGCGTTAGCCTAGCACTAGCCTAGCGCCACTAAGCTCTTCAAATATAAGAACTGCATGAATTTAAGAAAAAAATATCTCCAGACATCAACAACACTCTGGATAACTAGGAAATGAGGACCTATGTCAAAAATCCTGACAGTGCAGGATTTTAGAGGCAGCTGTGGTGAACAGGTCTGGGCTCATTCTACACATTAGGACATTCCTGGAACATGTAAGGGGAGGAAAATACTTAATTTTAACATTTCTAAATTCCGTATAGTCTCTTTAACTAAAATATGCTGCTTTCAATAAAAAATACGCCAAAGTCAATGTAAATGAGAAATGTAAAAAAATAGTGTCTCAAAATCATCTTGCGATTCAGTGTCCCGCGACCCCTCACTTTGGGAACCACGGCCTCAAACAACTACTGTATATTGTCAAGCATTCCCAGACTGAACTCCTTCTCTAATGTCTCTTCCTCTTCTGCCGCCGCCCGGGACACGCTGCATGAAAACCACAGGGCTGCCCTACAATGATGTCCCCAAAGTGGTGCTGTGTGGCGAGTGGCACGTTGTAAAGGAACCATTCTGAAGCTCCGTTTTACTTTGTGTTTACTTTTCCCCCGGCTTGTAATGATAGGTACACGTGCAGAATCTCCCTCTGCCACACTCGTCTCTGCATGCGCTTTGTTTAGTCACTTGACGCAACGTAATGACGGCCGTTTCTACTGCACTTTGTCGGCCTTGCCCACGGCAGGTACAAAGCTCGCGCTGTGCTCCGTGTTGCCTCGACTTTATGGGATTTCCAGGATATAGGGCTCACGGCCGACAGTGTAGTGAACGCAACACACAAAGACATTACTGTTGGCTTCTAAGTGTATTTTCGTCTTCATGAAATGTGTTTTCAGTTGAGATTTATTTATAATTTGAGAGAAAACAGGAAGGTTAAAAGATAGGCCCACAAATTGGTGATCTTTTTTCAATGCAGAGGGTTTTTCTGTTCTCGAGAACTAAACTGCTCCCCCTGCGATTAATGGATTCATAATAAAGTCTCTGCGGGGCCGTTCTGAGTGAAGTTTGCAAGTTCTCCCTATGTCTGGGACCCATCTCCAGAGCCAGAGTCATGGTTAGGACCATATGGAGGTTTTAGCCCACTGCAAGTTCTGGGTACTGGTTAAAGAATGGGTCAAATGCAGAGAACAAAATGTGCTTCTGGGCCTAATAAAGTTTACAAATACAAAACAAATTGTCCTGGTCCTCAGTGATCCTCAGTGAGGTCTTGTAATATAGAAAACCCCCTAACACTGCAGTTTAGAGAACTCCACAAACACAGTCTGAAATGTGTACGGTTTATAATTATAATACAGACTTCTCTGAAAATGATAACAATAATGGGTGTGGGATGTGCTCTGGGTGGCTCAGTGGCACAGTGGTTAGCGCTCGTGCTTCAGAAGGTTCCAGGTTTGATCGCGGGGCAGTCGGGGCCTTTCTGTGTGGAGTTTGCATGTTCTCCCCATGTCTATAGGTCTGTAAAATAACCATGGCTGCTCAATCTCTACGAAGCTTGGTCCTTAAAAGGACATAAAGAAGGGAAGCCCCGCCCTCCCGGGGCAGGCCGACCGGCTACGAGCCTCCACAGTGCTCCAGAGCCTGTCAATAATAGATTTAGGCTTCCACTTTTTAATGCTAATATACAAAAAACAGCGCGATTAAAAATGTGATACCTGCCCCAGCGTCGTCACATGGGTCATAGCAATTTTTAGAAAAACTCGTTGGAGCCAGGCTTTTAAGCAGTTTAAACAAGGTCCAAAGCTACATAAGAATCCTGTATAAGTGTCATCCCTGTAATAGTGGTATTACAGCAATGTCAGCTCCCCGCCATGAGGACCAAAGAGAAGAGCTTTCCTCGCCCATTAATTTCCTCCCAGTGTTTTTTCGTTAGCGAGGACATATAGCAATCATTTTGTTGACACACCTTTTTTCAGGATGATAACGTAACGGTGAAGAGCTAAAAACAGATCTTCGGTGACTAAAACATGACAAGGCGTTTATGAATGAGATGAAAATGTGAGAGAAGAGGAGTGCCGTCGAGTCAAAGGGACTCAAATGTTGCGCAACCCCCCACTGCTCCAGTCTGAGCCGAATAGATCCATGGTCTGAGCGCGTGACTGACTGCGATGGCCTTGAAACTTTATCTTATGTTGGAAACTAAAACTGGACTGAAACAATCACATGTAGAAATGACTAAAATGTGACTAAGACTAAAAAGCATTTCTGTCCAAAAGACTAAAAGTAAGAGGGCTGCCAAAAAACAAAACGGCTTCCTCCGGGTGCTCCAGTTTAAACCTACCACTAATTTATTTGTTAATTTGAGCAGTAAAAACACTCTGCTCAAAAGGAGTGGGCCGAAGCAAGAGCTTATAAGCGCCCACCCCCAAAATGAATACAATTAAAATCATCATTTCACAAGAACATAGTGGAACAACAAAGGAACAAAATAGCAACAAGGAAACAACAGCAGAACAAAATAGACCCTACACACCCGCAGCATCATACCCCAAAACGGAGCAATACCATCAGACATAACAACAAATTATGAAACAACTATGATAACGCTACATACTTACAAACTATTTACAACGATTTACAAAGAACTATAATTACAAAACACTGTTTGAAGTGTTCGTATATCAACAGAAAAGAAGCACAATTACAACAACGGTCTTGTTTTATGTACAAAGTTTAGTACAAAGCAAGTAACGATCATTACATTTCTTTAATTTAAGATTAATATACATATTATACTTGTGAATATTATTATGTACATTTGTTATGTTTATTATGTAAGCCCTACACAGTGTAGTGTGTTAAAAAGCCAGGTTTAGAGCGGGCCAGTTGTAGAAGGCAGTAGCTCCTCATCAACAAACCCCTACGAAGATGCCCTAACTAGCTGATTTTGTAGATAATGTTCCTATGCTGTGTGGTGCGTTAAAATACGAGGATTACGAGACCGTTGGGAGGATCCCTCTCAACAGGTCCATAGCTCGCCTACCCTAATTCTCTATTTGTAATTTTGAGCAATAGTATGGCAACCGTTGAGAGCAACAACATTCTTCCTTAATTAATAAAAACATGTCTAGGATGAATGATGTCAGCGTGAATGAATGGTGGTGGTCTGTATGTGTGCTGTTGCACTTCTGATATGAGGGCAGCCGTGGCTACATACGAAGCTTACCACCGCCGTGTAGAGAGTGAATGTAAAATGTAAAGTGCTTTGTGACCATGTCTGTGAAAGGCGCCATACATGCGTTTCCAATGACATTACGCATATTTCTGTCGGCCATTTTGAATACTGAAGTAGAATTATGCAGTACTACAGCATGTAACAATATCTCTACTCAGGATGAATGTGAAAGACAACTGAGTGACAGTGGCATTTTTTACTCGTAATCATTGCTCAAGAATTTAACAGTTAAAACATGGCCCCAGCGACGCACGTTTATATGATATAACCAGCAAATGTGGCAAAGACGTAGCAGCTCTATCTGTCGAGCTACAGCAGGATGGACTAAAGATCTGCTTCACTCCTCAGACTAAATTAACCCATCAAAGAGGAAACAGAAAACCTTTCTCTGTGATTTTTACAGTTTGTCATGTCAACAGAGTTTCAGTCTAAGTCAGTGTTTAAGTTGCTCAAGACGTTAACATGCTACTGGGTAGCAACTGTCAACCATTGACCGTTGATTCAATCAACTGTTAGTGGCTACAACACGATAAACATGTGTGGCTCACATCTTTGAACACTGAGGAAATACTACAGTAACGGCTCAGCTCTGACCTCTGTCACATGTTGTATCCAAGGCTAGATGTTTGAAGTCTGGTTCAGGGCTTTCTCTTTGAGAGGTCAGAGCTGAGCTGTTGAAGCTAATGCTAACCGGTAGCATCCTAACGTTTTGAGCAGCTTAAACACTGACTCATTCCTTTCTTCACATAAACGTGCGTCTCTGGGGCCGTGTTTTTACTGTTATCTTCTTTAGCAACGATTATGAGTACATAAAAATGCCATTGTCAATCAGCTGTCTTTCATCTTGAGTAGAGATATTGTTACATGTTGTAGTACTGCATAATTCTACTTCGGTATTCAAAATGGCCACCATAACAACAAAAGTTATGATTGAAAGGCATGTATACAAATAAAGTCCTTGTCCTTCCTTCTTAGTGGCACTACAAGTGCAAATTGATATTCTTGGAGATTTGCCCAAACTTGTTCAGCCTTATTTATCTGGCCTTTTCCCGAGTTACAGCCCTCCCTTAGCACCTCTGTAGTCGAATACAGCTGTTTCCCCTTTCGCTCCTCCCTCTCTTATTTATGTGTCCTAGGGCGTGTGAAGACTCCATAAACAACAGTGACTTGTCTTTGTCACTTTCACTCACCACTGTTATTACTTCAAACAGCTCCAAAAAAAAAAAAAGACTAAATGTCTGCACCGTTGATCTGGAAGCATACGTTTATGGAAGAAGTTACTTTTAAGGGAGCCATGATTGTAGTTTTACAGCATTTTACACACACAGAGTCCATATTTTGTCACTTCACACCTCTGCAGTTGCCTCGGTGATGGGATAATCTGGGCTGGTGTCCCGCTGGGTATAAATATAGCTGCCACACCTTGCGATAGGAGTGGACGCTTCAATCAGGCTGCTGCTCATGTTGACCATGTGCAAGGGATATTTCTCAAGTTCCGTTTCAAGTGGCTGGGGGCATTCTTTTCTCTCCTACGCAATGTGCACTGAGACCGAGATTCACCCACCGGAGATTAGCCCGAGAGAAGTTAAAGGGATGTTTCAGGATTTTTGACAAAGGGCCTTATTTCCTAGTTATCCAGAATGTTGTTGATTTCTGGAGATTTTTATTATTATTTTTTCATTCATGCAGTCCTTATATTTGAGCAGCATCAGCTTCCTGGTTGTAAGCTACGCAGCGGCGGAGTGATCTGCTAGGTTACCGGATCTACAGTAGTTTGTTTACCGTTGGTTTACCTGCATTACTACACGTGGAATTCCCAAAGGAGCTTTCTACAAATCAGATATGGAAATGTTTGGAGGACTACCCAATGATTTTAAAGAGGTTTTTAATGCAGGCTACTAGTTACCATAGACATGCGCTAGCCTAGCACGACCAAACTCTTCAAATATAAGGACTGCATGAATTAAAAAATAAAAATAAATACATCGCCAGAAATCAACAACACTCTGGATAACTAGGAAATGAGGCCGTATGTCAAAACCATATTTCCCTAGTAGCACAGAACGAGGGTTGCATTCGCGGGTAATTGTTTGTGGAGAAAACAATATGAACACATGGGGAAAAAATAGGTGCAGGGCCTTAAAGTTGTTTTAAAGTGAATGCTTCCATGCGCCACTCAAGTCGATAACTGAGCCTACATCCTGCAATGTAAATGGTAGTACAGTATATCGCCTCTAGGACCTCAGGCTGTAGTCAACTAACGTTATGTTCCCACTTCTAGATTTTGAACATTTGCGGCAATTATTTGTAGAGTCATAAATTCGCATGAACTCCACAGTGTATTTGCGCAGATTTAAAGAAAGACTCTGCGACTTCACCACGGCTTTGACCTCATTTGGAAGCAGTGAAATCTGATGAAGCTTTCATCAAACCATAGCGCTCTAAACACTTATCAATGCGGTTTGGATTGTTTATGCGAGCGAAACCTCGTTTATTTTCTGTCTAAGCACGCGGCACAGTGCGCCTATTGAGAAATGAAGCGAGCGCTCGTACAATCCCAAGTGTCGTCTCGTCCACCCCACAATGGCGGCTCTTTGACCATTTACCGTGGCCCTGTTTACACCAGACGCTCGTGGCATTCCGGGACCATACGATGTTGACGTTTCCCAGCTCGGGCGATATGCTACGGTAGTCGGAGGCTAACAGAGTCCTTTTCATGGCGACATTTTAAACGATGAGGAGGAGGAGGAGGGCTGACTCACTGACGGCAAAATAACCGACGCTTCACACAATTTACAGTCGCTGCCGACCGGTGCGTCAAATCGTTTCACGGAAGTCAATTTTAACTGCGGGGATCGGACAAGACATAATGTAAAAGACTACAGGATGCCTGGAGTAGAGGAGAGAGTACAAATCTGTATGCTTTCAGTATCTAAGGGGGCTCGATCAATGATGAAATATGAAGGCGCTGGATAGAGTCAATAGACGACTACAGCAGCTTATATTGATTTTCAAATGTTAGACAATAACACTTTATTTGATGGTACAATAACCCTAGGACTTAACGTGATTTAAATTGGATATTTTTTCATGACACAAACATAACTAAGCAATGAAACGGATCAAAAACAACGACAACCAATAACTGACATCATCATGCATCAGGAGAACACACACAGCTCGGACTCTCCCAGTGGTATCATGAGCTGGCGCTTTATTTGTGGCACCGGTGATCTCATGCATCACCTTCATCGGGGAACAAGTGACTATCAGAGCGGGGCATGATGGGAGTCAGGAAGCCCCTCCCAGACACAGAAACAAAAGAAAACACACGCTGAATCACTGCGCTGTCCCCTTCGCACTTGCTTGCCGCTCGCCCTGGAAGACACACCCTGATTTCAGTGTGTGTGTGTGTGTGTGCAGATCTAAATTGTGTTAAGTTGCAGGCCAATGCTAAAATTCTGTAACTGGGTTCTGCACTGATAACCTACACTGGGACATGTAATGAATAGAAATGAAGAACATTTTGGGAAAAAGAAAAGAAGATGACCCTATTCAGATCGAACTGCAGACCCACTCCATCCCTTGCCTAGCTGTCTGTTGGAAACATTTTTTTTTTCCAAGCTTATATCGGTGGTATAAAAAAATAAAAAATCACTGGCAATAATCTATTCAAAGAACTTTGATACATTTTGATATGTACATCATCATGTATATCATTGAAACATGAGCCGTTGCTGTAAACGGCTCAACTCTCCAAAGACAAGACTGTACCTCTACCGGGAGTGGGTACGTCTCCAGCTCGTTTCCATGGAGATGTGACTATTGTTGGGTTGCAGGTGACATCACAGAGTTCTAAAGGCCTATAATATTATATTAAACAGGAAGAAACCTCCCTCTCTCCTGGTACAATTTAATTTTTTCCACCTTTTTCTGCGACCTGCATTTGTGGTTTCTTTGTTCCACATTGTTTTTCTGGATACTTTTGTACGTCTTTGCCGTGTTTTTGTGGAGGTTTGGTGAATTTGTTTACTTTGAGAGTCTAAAATGGTCCTGAAGAAGGCAGCTTTTTAAAGTAAACAAAATGCTAGCTTATCAGCTAAACCCATTTGAGATCTACAAATGTCTTCTTCTGAGACACTGAAGAGGCACCAAGAGCCCCCACAGCTGCAGCACAGAGGAGGCATCACAAGAGGATCTACAGGAAACAAGTAAGGAACAAACAAGGAGATAGTGAAAGACTTTTGTGGAGCGGAGGGAGGAAGAGGATGGAGGAGGAGGAGCTGACCAGTGCAGGACACCACGCTCTGACACAGGGACAAACCCAGGAGGTGGTGCACCGTTTCAGAAGATCGGAGGAGACAGCGAGAGAGGGCAGCCAGCCAGGTTTCTTCCGAGTGCTACAGTTCCCCCGACCTCCAAGGTCATGCGGGTCAGGTTAACAGACAGTGGCAGCGCGGCTCAGCCGCAGCAGCTCAGGACTAACACCTGAACACTATTTCGTTGTACACTTGTACAATGACAATAAAGCACTTACTTATTTACTTATATAGAGGTAAAATTACTTTGTTTTTGAGGACCAAACATGTTTTGTACAGAGAGTTCATGGACCCAGCGACTGATATTAAGGATAATTTTTGCAAATTAAACTTTTGGTTGTTGTATTTTTTAGATACAACTTGTGAAAGTGTAATGCAGTTAATAGGAAAAATTGGCTCCTGCCCCCCACCGGGTCTTGTGACATCATCACATTCTAGAACTTGCAACCCAGCAATTGGCAGCATTATCTGAGATTTAAATAGATTAGGTTCTCTTCCAGATCCATTATTTGATCACCCACTGCAGTAACAAACTTTACTGTGTGGAGCTGGTCATTAGAAGCATGTTTGGCACTGATGTCAACAGTGTAGTCCGAAATGCAACACAGGGTGCCTTCAATGAGAACAATGAAGACTGTGCAAACCCCCTTGGGAAACAAACTTAGTATTTTCCTACTACTGTGAAATACAGCGTAAGTGGGAAAAATCATTGTGTATCGAGGCACTTGTCTTGGAATTGGCACACTGCACTCAACAACCCACATAAAGAACAATTTTAGTATACGGCCTCTTATGAAATGCAGATGTTTAGTTGTTGTTTCCCACATGTGTGCTCCGAATCCGCATCTCTCTCAGACGTCAGAAACAAACTTGCGTCTAAACAATGGACAAAGCATGCAGACCAGGGAGCAGCATACCTCTGGATAACGTCCTCCAGCCTCTTTCCCTGCTCTTCATCCTGCTCCAGCTGTTTCCTCCGGGCCTCCTCTTCCTCCACTCCCGTTCCCTGGAGCAGCCATCTCTCCCGCATGGCTTTGGACTGTGAAAGACAGAGAATATACGTTCTTTTTTTAACGTGCTAAGATCTATGACAGGCTGATCCTGAGAGGAAGAAAATAGGTCTCTCTTTGAGGTATTTTTAGTGCGTGTTAACAGCCAGATGATTTCTATTACAGAGGGACAATTAGAAGATGAGTGCCAAGTGACTGCAGCAGACAAACAAACATATGGCGGCCCTAATGCAGCTTGTCTTTAGACGCACATGGACATGCTTATGCTCTGCTCAACAACAGGCCTTTGTTATAGCACTTAGATTATTATGGTTGAAGGGTGCAACTTGAATTTCAACCTATTTCAAAGCAACTATAATGTGCTTTTTTGTACACCATACTGTATGTATTCTGTGTTTAAGCCAGCTGAATTTGGGTGAGCCGCCTTAATTCACAACATTTTTCTAAAAGTTGGTTACATAAGGAGTAAGAGTAAGGGCATGAGCAACAATCAATCTAAAAAAGCCAGCCCTGGTCCCCAAATAAAAACACTTTGGAAAAAAGTTTTGCAATTAATTTTAATCGCTTCTTTGAGAGGTTCTCCATGTAGCTTTAACTCTGGGAAGCATAACTTCTTAAAGCAGAGATATTACAAATGAATCCAAAATGTGTAATGCAAAGATATCCATAGATTTGACAGTGGCACTGCCATATCGCCCGCTTGACTGATGCAACTTTTTATTATTATTTTTTATTCAAGTGCATTATGGGTGGTTGTTAGCATAGCACCGTTACTTTTCCTCCTGGTGACCTCAAGATTCTCCAGGACCAATTGTTGTTTTTAGTTTATTGTAGGTTTTCACTGCTCGATCTGTGTCCATGGTTACGTCTGTATTCCATCCAGAAAAACCTACCAGAAACCCCCCAAAAAAGGCACAGCCCCATGCAGCGACTGCGTTGCATTAAAAGTTACATAATGCACCTTTAAGCAAGAAATTTTATCCCTTGTGCCTTAAGTCAGGTCAATTTTATTTGTACCTTTAATGTGCAGGTACATTACTTAAAGTGCTTTAGAGACAATTATATATAAAAACACACATTAACAACAAACTATTAACCGCATTAAAATAAGATTTTGTGCATTTAATTAAGTTATACTTTAAAAATAACTGAGGTTTTGATTTTCAGGTTGTGAGTTACATAGTGGAAGCACAGAAAGTGAACTCGGCTTTACCGTGTTTAGTCCTCAAACATTGCGGCCAAGTAAATCCCTTTCTTTCTCCAAAGAACAATAAACCTCAACTGACCAACAACTCACTAACAATCCTCATCTCTTCCATAAACCAGTGCAAACTTCTCTCGTCCCGGTGTTCGCAGACGGATGCCAGAGCCCGGTGTTTACACGTCTAATGCCTCTGTTATGTTACCACAGCAGAAGGGGCGCTCAGCCGCCTCACCTCTGGCTGTTTACTGTCGGCCTGTTGCTGCCTGGGTCTGTCTCATAATTAGCAGAATCCACACAGTGTTCCTCTGTCTGTGTCTCTGCATGTGCCTCTTCACAAACATACAGATCTTAGTTAAAGCATTCACCAGCTGCTGTCAGAATGTGCCATCTGCCCAAGTGTTTGTGCGGATCAGGGCACCTCAAATTAGACACAGGTTAACAGCACTGTGTCGTTTTGAATGGGAAAGACAGAGATTAAATGTGATTATACCATTAAGAAATAGATCCCATAAAGTGGACACAAAGATGTGGCTGTTTGTGGGATAAAGAAACATCCAGCACACAATGTTTTTTAAGGACTTTTTTTTTTTTTAGCCAAAGGTGTATTAGCAAACCAACGGCACCGTGATGGACACATAACTGCTCAGAACAGGTCTACTGATGATTTAGGAACTTTGAAAATGTAGTTAACACATGGATAAAACAATACCAAATCACGGCCTTATTAATGTTTTCAAGGTGGATGGCAACTGATGCGGATCTGACTGCGTGTGGCATGTAGCATGGCGTCTGTTTACACTCGGGGCCGTGAAGCTGGAAGTAGTTTTCAGCGATTATATTTTTTTATTTAAATGATAGAAAACCATGAACCGTTTCTTCATACAGGATCAACTGTCAGTGGTTGACAGTCGCTAACCGGTAGCATGCTAACGTCTTGAGCAGCCTAAACACTGACTCAGACTGAGACTCTGTCCACATGACAAGCTGTAAAAATCACAGAGAAAGGTTTTCTGTTTCCTCTTTGATGGGTTAATTTAGTCTTCAGAGTGAAGCAGATCTTCAGTAAATCCTGCTGTAGCTCGACAGACAGAGCTGCTACATCTGTGCCACATTTGCTGGTTATATCACATAAACGTGCGTCTCTGGGACCGAGTTTTTACTGTTATCCTCATAAGCAATGATTACGAGTACGTAAAAGTGCCACTGTCAATCAGTAGTCTTTCATTTTCATCCTGAGTAGCGATATTGTTACATGTTGTAGTACTGCATAATTCTACTTCGGTATTCAAAATGGCGGCCGGAACCATGTGTGATGTCATTGGAAACGCATGTATTTCGAGTGTGGCAGTTTCTGAGTAATAAACATTTGAGTAAAAAGTAACTTCTGTGACAGAAATAATCGTTTGGGAAAATTACCTGTTATACAGCAGAGCAAACTGCTCATCCATCCATCAAAATGAGTGGCAATATTATTCTTCAATTTGCAGCTTCGGTTTGAAATGTAATGAAAAGTGTGCATTCCCTCAATAATACTTTTCATGACATCATATCTTTTTCTTAACGACGCAGTATTAGTCCCTCATAAGTTGTAATGCAAACTGAACGTCATCAAAGAGCACTATAGTGACTTTGCGCTCTCAACTAAAGTCTCCTAGAATGCAACATGCAAGAAGCAGCACCGGTGAGCGCCGGCTAAATTGACATGGATAAACTGCAGTGGTGTAATTGTGGCGTCGCTCTGAGAAGCGTTCTGCTCTTTTGCTCTCTCTCACGCTGTTTTACAGACTTTCCACTTCCTCTGGAGTGGTGACACATTACCACCGTATGCCTCTGCTGTGTGGAGGGGGAGGACACTGCTCCTGGAAGACGCTCACTAGGATTTACTCAAGTTTCTATAGTGACATCCTTAAATGCTCAACAAAAAACTAATGCAACATCCGATGAGCCCAACGTGAGTTCTTTTTGAGTTGCTAACAAACAATACAAACAATATAAAAAAATAAGATAAACTAATAGCAATGAAAATGAAAAGCGCACATATTCCACTGGGTCCATCAGCTGGATGTTTACATGGGTCTGTGTCAGATCGGCGCCTTATCAGTGCCCACTTCCCATCCCGAGTGATGCTGAAACCGCTGTGTCTGGAGACTAATCTACAAAGAGAGGATTTTCCTGGCTGGCCGTGTGGCACTCAAGCGTAATGGTCATTATATGGGAGTGTGTCACAATTAGCTGATTACATCTACCAGATTAACAGATGACCAAGAAAACAAAAAAAAGTTTGCAAATAATCTTGGACAAATCAGAGGATCAACAAGCGGCTTGGCACTAAACAGGTGGGAGATGTTATTAAAACTGATGAGTGATTTGGGAAAGTGAGCCAGCGCCTGCTTTGAAAGAGAAAGTAAACAAGTGGCCGACTGGAATTTGTACCATTTTGTTGTGCTTTCCTTAATTTACTGTTGGTCATTTGTCTTTCCAATTCCTATTGCTATTATTTTAGAGTTTTTATTAAAGGACGCGGTTTTGGGACGACGTTGAAAACTGTCATTTATCAAGACAAGAGCAGGTTAAGCATCGAAACACATTTTCTCCAGCTTGGCTTTACCCTTTGCTCTGCCCGATCCCGTCAGACCTTGGAAGCTAAGCAGGGAAGGGCCTGGTCGGTACTTGGATGGGAGACCGTTTGGTAACACCAGGAAGCCTAGCGAATGTAGTGAGTGAGTGAGTGGTTGGTGGTGGTCGGAGGGGCAGATGTCAGACTTCCGTGAGTCTACCCCAGGGCAGCTGTGGCTACAATAGTAGCTTACCACCACCAAGTATGGAGTGAACTATTAATGTAAAGCATCTTTGAGTGTCCAGAAAAGCGATATATAAAACCGATGCATTATTATTATTATTAATATTATTATTATTATTATTATAAAATATGAGGATTAAAACGAAACAAAAATTTTACAAATAAATGAGGCAGAAAAATGACAAAAACCAACAATCAAAGCAATGAAAAAAAAAGCAATGGAAAAGCACCAAAAACACAACGAAAAAGTGACAAAAACATGGCAAAAAAAGAATAAAAAGTGACGAAGAAGTGACGAAAACACGACGTCAAAGCAATGAAAAAAGCAGCAAAAACATGACCAAAGAATGTGACGAAAACGCGCAAAAAAAACACTTAAAAAGCAAAAAAACAACAAAAACATGACAAAAATGTGGCGATCACTTTTGTAGGCCTTAGCTTTCAAATGAGGCGTTACACTGTCGCTCTCCAGTCGAGAAGCTTTCAAGATTTGGGGTAGAGCAAAACTGGAGGGAATGTGCACGGTTAAGGCGGGGGGGGGGTTAAGAGGTTAAACTCTGGGAAACGCCAGCCACTAAAAGTCAGACGCAGTCAATAAAGCACAAGCCCACGCCAACGGTGTTTAGAAAAGGTTTAATTAGGGGAAAGGAATGCTTTTTTTATGGGTGGAACAGGCGACCGTCAATACATGTGGCTCAATCACAACGCTTGAACACGCCCAACATCTGCACTAGGTTTATTAATCGCGGCAGCAGTAAGTCATTGTTATTCCTCCATATGTGGATACTGACTCCACTGGAAAATATTAGACCTGTTCATAGAATCCCTTTTTTTTGCCATTGCAACCTCCTTCCCGCACTCACCTACTGTCCGGTAAAGCCAGTCGTCACATTTTTTTATTCACAGAAACAACAGGAGGCAACAATCAGACTTAAATTAGCTTTTTCTTTTTCTAAATGACCCGCTCTTTCTCACTTTGTTTTAGTCGAAGATCTTAATCCCTCCGCCCCGAGAGCGCTGCGTTTGTTTTCAGACCGTCTCCATTCTCAGCCTTATGAGCCTCTCCCTGATTATTAGAGCATCGGGCCCCATGTTTACCTAAATTAAAAGCCATCTTTGCGGGAGCGCCTGGCAGTCATTTACGCGAGGCTCTGTTTGTGTGCACTGGGCTGACGTGGAAATAGCCAAGCGGTCCAGACCTCTCTCCCCTCTCTTTCTGTGCCAAAAGAAAACCGAGCCGGAGTGCGGGGGATGAGCGATTCCTGGGAGTTTCACATGTCAACAGAGAGCCGTACACGCAAACAGGATGCTTTTGATAGCACGATGTGTCCGTGGGAGTATTACGGTGTCTGTCTCTTCATCGGGCTCCGGGGCCATGGGTCAAGGCAAAGTGTGGTCCGGCAGTGGGTGAGGTGTGATGAATCGGCACCTTTTGGCTTTGCAATGGCGTACTTGTGTGAGTGCGTTTATTGTGAGCTTTTGTTGTTGCCTAAAAGAAAAAAAAGGCCTCCTCTTTAACAACCTGCAATTCTTGTCTAATCTCCATGGTTTATATCGGCCGCGCTTGTTGAAAATGCATAATCTTATGTTTAACTCTTTCATTTTAAAAACTCGAGACAACAAGAAGCAAAATGTGAAGGGCACGTAAAGTGTGAGCGTTTTTGATTTTTTGTGAACTGTTCGTGCGTTTGATCAAATCAGCAATATTTGGAAAACCCAGCGTGACTAAAATACAGTATACAGATTGAGTGCTTGAATTCATGATTATTGCAATTGAATAACAATCTCAATTTGAATGGATATAATCGCAACGACTCACAGTATTTGATTAAAGTCCTTTACACGGGACTACTGTAAACTTGCCTGTTTCGAGAATTGTTAACTTGGCTCTTCATTTTAAATTAGTTAAGTTGAACTTGAATTCCAGCGTTAAGTGATAAAAGAGTCCTTTAAACCCAAACAGAAACACACACTAACCTTGACATGTTGTAGCTGTAGCACCAGGTCGTCCAGCTGGTTTCTCTTATCTTCAATTTCTGTTTGCCGTTTTCTCTTTTCCTATAAAACACATAGACGTAGGACAATTTAATCAAGTGTGATATTTGCTTTTTTTTTTTCTCCAAACAGTTTAGCCATTCATTCAATTTGAATAATCGCAGACAGATAAAAGCACAGCATCATATTCCAAAGCATTTCGAGTCTAAAGGAACAGGCCACCGTTTTTCCATATATGTTCTTATCTGAGCTCAGACGAGTTGATGCGTACCTGTCTGGTCTTTGTGTGTGCGCTCAGTCACGCAAAAAAACAAAACAAAGATGTTGTTAGCATTTGGCCGCTCCCAGTATATTCCTATGGCTCCAAATGGGCACAAAGACCAGACAGGTACGTATCAGCTCGTCTAAGCTCAGGTAAGAACATATCTCAGTAAGGAAAAACGGTGGCCTGTTCCTTTAAGAAGTTGTATTGAGAACAAACAACAAGCAAACAACACAAAACAACAATAATTTTACAGTATTTATTGGCAGCACATCTAGTAAATGGCTAATTTCATTTATAGCCCCCACATTTTTCAAATAATGTAACAAATGATCATTAAAAAAATTACAAATAAAATAACTTTCTAATGAATCTCATGAGGACATAACTGAATATCATCTGGTTTTGGTAAAGTAAGTAAAAAAAAAAAAGAAGTAATGACTCGCTTGTGGAGCTGGTTGTTGTATATCACAGAGTATAGATTGAACTTTAGGACAAAAACAGACACTGCTGCAGTAACAAAGAGCCACAAAAGGACTGGGTGAAGGAAGTGGATTATTGCAAGTGTCAGGTGCCATGGGCTTCGAGAGGGGCGAGTGCAGGCCATCTCTGTTCAAACACCATAGGCCCTGAACCTTCAAGATTAGGGTGAAATTGAGGTAACAGGACAGCTCGTAATAGCATTATGGGGAGGTGACTGATGATGTCACCTATGGCAGTTAGGAGGATGGCAGGACTTGAAATAAAAAAAACAAAAAAACATTATTGATTAGAGAAGCACATTTATCTTTGACATAATGCATGGGAATGCAAACACAGCAGCAGAGCCTGAAGCCGAGGCGAAGGCCATGAGATACTGGGCCGCTTTCTCTCACTGGGATCTGTGGGACACTTCCTGTTTGCTAAATTTAACCACGCACAAGGGAATGCCCGCCACATGACCCAACCTCCGCTCATGACTTAATGTTGAAAGAGTTTGAATGGTTTGTAGGAACAGCGATATGACCGATTGTTCCTGGTGTCCAAACTGTCAGGTATGTATGGTCTTTTCAAAATAATCTTGGAAAAATTTAATATTAGAAAACGATAGCCTTTTTGGTGTAAATCATGGACAAGACATGTATAATAGATCTTTATTTATATAGGCTAAATCCTAGACCTCCTGACCAGACCTGACCAAATCATTCAAAGGGAGCAATACAGCAAAACAACATGAGAGCCATAAAATTAAGTTCTCAAAACTAGTGCTGTCAAAATTATTGTTAACACGTAAATGCAAATCCATTTTAATGCACGCAAAAAAGAAAAAGAAAAAACAGACCCCAGATCAGCAACATTATGCCTCTGTTTGTAAGTGTGGGAAACACGTGTGTGTCCCGATTGGTCAACAGTGTCATGTGATCACTGACGGCACAACTCAGTTCAGTGCTGCAGGTTCGGGGTCTTTCTGAACTTGTTTATAGTTCTCTCAATGTAAATAAAAGTCGGCGACACGAAGAAGCAGGATGTAAAGTATTTCCAGAGGATTCCATAAAAAAGGAGAAGGACATCAGCCCAGAGACGGAGGAGACGTCGGAGAGAAGCTAGAGGAGAGAAGTCGCTAAGTTAGCTGAACAGAAGTCCGACTCCAAACACAGTAAGTGCCGCTAAACTCTATTTGCAGTTGAAATGTAGCTGGAAAAGGTCCATGTGAACCTTTGGTGATATAATGTGCTGTTTGGCGTGTTCTGCGTAGGGCTGTTTGTGCCGCTGTTATGACAGAGAATGGGGCTGGAAAGCAGAAGTGCGAGAATTTGTGAGATTCCCGTCCACGGATACAAACAAACAACACACGCTGGTTGTCCTGTACTGATATCGCGGACTTCATACTTTTTCTGTGTTATTTTGGACACATTTCGTCACTGGGACGAAAAACTTCGTATATGGCCATGCTAGTCGCTGAGTCTCCCACTCAGGTCTGTGGCATGGTCCCATTTAGTGATATTATTCGAGTAAGTTATACCCGTAATGACATGCGCCTTTTTATATCTGTAGACGCCTTGGTCAAGGAGGGTCGACACGCCCGCCTGCCTTTCCCTCTGCCTTTGATTCGCTTTTTGTTGTTGTTATTCCCCTGTCACTGGACATGTGGAGCTCCGTGTGTGAGAGCAACACCTCTACTGACGGACTGTGGTCATTTACGGTGACTGAAGCCACTAAGGACTCAACAACAGAACTGTGAAACAAACCACGAACTAAATATGGTCATAACCTCTCAACCCCCACTTTAAACAAGTACATTTTCATCATGTTTTTTTATAACTTTTTGTCTCTTTTTTTGTTATGCTTGTTGCTGAACTGGTGAAAAGATGCTCGGTTAAGAAGGGGTTAATATAAGGGGTTTTAACTAAAGGAAAAAGTGAAATAAACTCAAGTCTTTGGTTTAAATTGCCTCTGTAAACTATTTTATCAACAACGGACCTCCGTGCCTTAATGTGCTGGTGTTGGTCGTCTCCAGCTGGCGTTGATGGGCATTTTGTGTTGAACTGCTAAGGCTAATCACTCGCTGTGTCAAAGCATTTTGCACTATTCAATTCAGCCGCCTCCTCAAATAGCTGGTTGTTTGTTTGTATCCGAGCGCAGAACCGGAAGTGCTTCTGGTACGAGACTTTCCAGCCCTATTGAAAAGGGAGGTGGCTAAAATGTTTATTTTCCCGGACACATTTTTGGTTAGCATACAACTTGATAACCCCAAACAACACCAAACTCAGACAGAGGAGTAACAGTGACTTTATCAGCCACAGAAGAAGAGTGCATCACACAGAGCTGTTAGCACGCTGTGAAAACATCTGATCCAAATGTGACCTCAGCTCTCTGCACACACTGAGCACAGCGGCCGCAGCCAAAGTTCTCAGTGAAGTACACACATACACGGGCCGCAGATGTCAGTGACGGGTAATATGTAATGGAAAAAATATAGGCTTAAGTACAGGCATTAAATAAAACAGAAACTGGATATGCTCCCAATTCAAGTATGCCAGCAAACGACAAATAACGTTTAACATGCACCAAATATGAAAAGAGTTCCTGATAGAAGAGTAGGGCCTTGTGTTGCATTTACTATGTGCATATTGAATCATGCTGTAACTGTGCTAGTGCTGTCAGTTACTTTATATTTTAAAACAAGTGGGTGAAAACATATGGTGCTTGTTACACAGCCCACAATGCAAAGTGGATCCAAGTCCCGTCCTATAGACTACATTCAAAACATCCATTGTTTCCGTGGGAAAGGCTGGTGCGATTCTGTATAATGTCTGGGGCTTTTTTTTACACCTCTTTTAAACGGCAGAACAGTGTTTATTTATGGCCCGGCAATAGTCTCCAGAAAAAAACAATCATACTTTCTCTGATCCACATTTACAGGAATTAGATTTAACTTTATTTAGGCATCAACAGTTTAATGGCTGAACAGGTGATACTCTGGATCAGGGGACCCCAAATGCTTCAGGACGTGGCCCCCAAAATCACAATTCGGGACCCCACATGGAAAAATATAATGAGGATTTATAATGAATTCAGATGTGGAACATTGTTGTGTTTGTTTTGATGATATGTTTGGTTTACTTTCACAAATATACTGTTAAAAACACACATCAAATTCAATGTGCGCAGCGGTTAGCGCTCGTGCCTCACAGCAAGAAGGTCCCGGGTTGAATTCCCACCTGGACGGGGCCCCTTCTGTGTGGAGTTTGCACGTTCTCCCCATGTCTGGGTAGGTTTCCTCCGGGTACTGCGATTTCCCCTACCACTAAAATATGTAAAGTAAAATAAAATAAAATAAAATCGAGCATGGTATAACAACCTTAACAAAAATATATATTTTATTCACTGTAAGGTCTATATTTTGTTTATTATTTGATGACTTGATAGACCCGTTAACTTCCCAGAGCATAGATATTTATACCAACTCTATGAAGAAGTGATATCCTCCTCCTCAGGAAAGTATGTTGACATTCTCGGTGACACAGTGGCGGCTCCCACTCTCAGCCCTTAGTGTTGACTGTGAGTTCAGTGGAGGCTCAAGGCGGCTCAACGGTCACTTCTGTCGACACCACCTCGACATGTGACAGCCCATAGCTTTATAATATGCGGTTTATATATACTGATGTGTTTATATCAGCAAAACAAACCTCTTGAATATCTTTATTTGATTAATGATCCAGACAGTTACACACCTTTACAAAGGCTGCCTGAGAGCTAGAGATGATTTGGGGTAGTAGCAGTAACAGTAATGCACCCAAACGTTGAATGCCACCCGCCATTAAGCAACAAAAAGAAGAAGAAGAAGAAGCTACAAGAGGAAATTCAATTGTTACATTCTAACATTTCGTTTTTCACAACGAGCCAACAGTCTGAATAAATCCTGAAGGCTGTGCTTAAAAAGGTAGGGTACAGTGTTGGTACTTGCACATGCAGGTCCATGATAATGGATAGAAAATATAATGAGTGTCCCCCTTTTGAAAGACTAATGCTATACCGCTAACACCCACAGCAGCTTACATTCACGGAGGACGATCAACAGCCCCTAAGACAACATAATTACAGAGAAAGGATCTGAGAACCTGCTCATAGCGAAAACCCAACAAAATAATGGATTATTTGCAGCCCTTTTCTTTTAAAATAACAGAGAAATTATGTCTTGTAGGAGCCAAGAAATCTGTATGTATTGGACTCGGTACATTCGTCTCAATCACTGATCTTAAGAGTTGCTAGACCTGCCCTGTTACAATGACCAACTCTGACCTTGTTCTCGGTTGTTCTTCTTTCTCTTTTAAAGCATCAACACAGTTCAACATTCTTTCTCTTTTAAAGCATGTCTACGCTTGTCCCTTTTGGATGACCAATTCTAGGTTGCTATAACACAACAGCAAGTTTCCATTTGCTCATTATTATTTTTTAATTCGCACTTCGCATTTTCACGCAATAGTATTTTACAAATATTAGATATGGCATAATCTTCACTAAATGTATATGTACTTCAACCCACTGCAATGTTCAAATCTGCTGATGACAACACTATGAGCAGAGGATCCGCCGGGTCACATAGTGCACATGCCAACACACCCTGGAGAGCCACACCACACAAGAGATCAACTTTCAGTTTGATCTATGGACAGAGAATCAAATGCTTTTCATAAACACACCGTTAAAATGATGTGCTAGTAGGCTCTAATAAAAATGCCTAGAGGACAAATGCCATTGGTCAGCTGTAATATTGCAGTCTAATGTCTTTCTCTCAGGACAACGCTAATTTATCACACCTCCTGTAAACTGACGGTAGTGAACCTGAACAGTGTTGTTAGCACATCCCTGAATGCCTGTCATGCTTTAGTCACGCTTCAGGACAGGTGGTGACCATTTGTGCATTTGGTGTGCACAGAGGTCAACTAGAACATAGGCAAACACATGTACTGATCATTAGTCGAACCTTGAATGGACCCACAGCAGCTACTGAAAAGTAAAAAAAAACGAACAAAAACCAAACAGTAGTGTCAGTAAAAACTGTTTAAAAAAAAAAGAATGTTTTAGCAAAGCGCTTTGCAGGCGACAATTTCTCTTTCACTCCGTACCCTGTTGCCAATCAGCGCCAACAGACCCTGTGACTACCACCAACCACCCACCACTCACCCAAGCTTCCTGATGATCAGGTTAGAAATCTAGGAGTGATCATGGACTCAGACCTGAACATAAACAGCCACATCAAAGCAATAACATCATCAGCTTTTTACCATCTGAAAAACATTAAGATCAGAGGAATAGTGTCAAAACCAGATTTGGAGAGACTCATCCATGCATTTGTCTCCAGCAGGTTAGACTACTGTAACGGCTGCTCACTGGCCTTTCTAAACAAGCTGTTAGAGCTGCAGAACATCCAGAACGCTGCTGCTCGAGTCCTGACAAGAACCAGGAAATATGACCATATTAGTCCAGTGCTCCGGTCTCTGCACTGGCTTCCTGTCACTCAGAGAATAGAATTTAAAACAGCTCTGCTTGTGTACAAGTCTTTTCATGGTTTAGCACCAAAGTACATCTCTGACATGTTAGAGCCGTATGAACCATCTCGGGCCCTGAGAACTTCAGGGAGGGGTCTCCTGGTGGTTCCCAGAGTCAGGACTAAACACGGTGAGGCTGCGTTTCAGTTTCATGCAGCTAAAATCTGGAACAGTCTTCATGAGGATCTGAGACAGGCCTCAACTCTGACAATGTTCAAATCCAGGCTGAAAACAGCTGTTTTTACCCGAGCATATGAAAACTGAAAGTATCTGCACTCTTGCTTTTAACTGTAATTAATATTATGTTTTATGTTGATGTTTTATTGATTTTTATCTGCTTTCTTGTAATGTTATGCAACTGTGAAGCACTTTTAATTGCCTTGTGTATAAATTGTGCTCTACTAATAAACTTGCCTTGCTTTATCCTTGATGTTTACCTCCAAATCCCCAAACTAACCATAAAGGCTCAAAGCTTTCACATGGACATTCACAAGGTTGTGTGGCAGTTCAAGAACTTTAAGATGTATGGACAATAAACACAATGGATCACTTCCTGGATTATTTACCACCTGCTGACATCACAAGGTGGAATCGAGCATTTTGAACTCGGGGGAGGGTCGTGGCTTAAATACACATATTAATAGGACTTTCAAATTGTCTGCAAAAACAGACCAAGCGGATTCAAGCCTTCACAGATTATAACAATAACCACAATTGACTACTCTGAGCTGAAGCCCACTCAACGTGCCACAGTATCCAGTCAGACAGCTGCTGCTAATTTTAGACAGCATCTAAAGCTTTGGCATGTTTGGACCCCCTGCTAGTGGGGGCAGGCCATACCCCCAGCACCCCGCCTTAGCACACACTGTGCCAACTTTGGACACTTTTTGGCAGTCTGGCAGCGGGCCAAGAAACAAGGTTACGTCAACAAAGGACATGAAAAGTTGGTTAACTGATGTGGTTTAGTTTCGCACACAAATGGGTCAAAAGCTACACAAATGTCCAAGCAGTGAGGTGTAAGCACTTTTTTTTTTAAAGAATGCAACTTAATTGAATGTATTTGTTGATTCAACAAATACATTCAATATACATTATACAAATACATTCCCCTCTGCCATCCAAAAAATTGTCTTCTACCAGCGATCCCGAAAAAGATCTTTATGGTACACATTAGACACAACGTTATTGCTAACATTATCTTCCTAACTATTTGTCTTTTTCCATGAAAACGACACGACTGATGAATTACACTGATATTGCACTAGTTCAAGTGGAAAAACTCTCGAGTGAAGTAATCCCCAGTGATTGAAGAGAAAAGCACTCTGCTACACTCAGGGTCCTTAAAGCTTGCCAATCTGTTGGAGTGACTGTCCGTAAACTACAGAAGCTGGATGCTAACGCCCCAGCTCTATTTATTGCAAACCTGAACCATTAGCTCGGCCCTCCGCTGCATGCCTGCGTCACAAATCAGCAGGCCAAGGTCTGCAGTCCCCTTCACCGACAGCCACACTTCCTCCTGTTAGTCCCCTGTAAGTGGATCCAGATCAGCTCAAAAGCTCCCCCAAACAAACCGGAGTTTACAGATTACCACGGTGAGTCGGACCAAAGGAAGTCTGTTGACTTCTGTTGACTACCACAGCCGCCAACAGCTTCATTTACCTCCGGTGGGACTCGGGAAATGTTGGTTGGGGCCATGCCAAAAAATGCAAGAAGGCCACATTGAAGAGCAAAACAGTAGAGTCAAAGTGCAAAGAGAAAATGATAAATTAGGGCTGCACAATTGATCGCAATCGTTTCAAATCACAATTTGAATGTTTGCAATCAACAATTCATAATGAACCTGGTTATTTAGACCGTACAATATTCTTTGCAAGAACCAAAATATTTTGGGGTCAGGGGAGGATGGGGTCCACATCATGAGTTTCTCTCCTTTTATGCCCATAGCAGCCAATGATGCAGAGGTATTCTTTACAGCATGACATGGTGCATTGGCATGCATGAAGATGATTTTGTTAGGGAAAGCACGGCTCTTCTTTTTGTACCATGGAAGAAAGTGGTCAGTCAGAAACTCTACATATTTTTCAGAGGTCATTTTCACACCTAAAGGGAGCTCTCTCCCCATGATTCTGGCCCAACATGGAACATGGTGGCCATTCGTCAACCATTCACTACTCCATCCATCTGACCATCCAAGGTTACACGGCACTCATCAGTGAACAAGACTGTTTGAAAATGAGTCTGTATTTCTGGGCCACTGCAGCCGTTTCTGCTCGTCAGCATTCAATGAACAGTTTAGGGGAGGCCAGATAGACAGTTTATGCACAACTGCAAACCTCTGGAGGGTCATACACCTTTATGTTAAGGAGACTCCAGAGGCACCAGCAGCTTCACATACCTGTTTTCTGCTTTGTAGCAGCTGTTCTCTTAATCTGATGTATTTGTCTGGCAGAAACTGTCCTCATTGTGCCTTTATCTGCACAAACCCGTGTGTGCTCTGAATCAGCCACAAATCTCTTAACAGTAAGATGATTACACTTGATCTTTCATGAAATATCAAAGGTTTTCACATCTAGTCCAAGGAATTCAACTATTTCATGCTTTTCATCAGCAGAGAGATCCTTTTTCTTTCCCATATTGCTTGAAAATGGTGGTCTGCTTAATAATGGTGAACGTCCTTTTCAGTAGTTTTCCCCTTACTGGGCTTACCTGACAACTAATCATCCCAGCTTTCTGAGATTGATGTCAGTGATTCAAAGAGCCCTGAGACACAATACCATCCATGAGTTTAATTGAAAACGTTTTTTGTTTACCTTTATGACACTGCACTTCATTCAGCCCTCACTCACCTTGAAACACAGGACTCTTACGTTAGAATGCTGTTTTTAGACTTTAGCTCAGCATTCAACACTATAATCCCACAGCAGCTAATACGCAAACTGCTCCACCTGGGGATCAACACATCACTGTGCAACTGGCTGCTGGACTTTCTGACGGGGAGACCACAGGCTGTACGTGTCGGCGGGAAGTCCTCCAAAACCATCACACTGAACACGGGGGCTCCCCAAGGCTGTGTGCTGAGCCCCCTCCTGTTCACTCTGCTGACCCATGACTGTGCTCCAAAGTACGACTCAAACCTCTTCATCAAGTTTGCAGACGACACAACAGTGGTGGGTCTCATCAACAACAGAGACGAGGCAAACTACAGGAGTGAGGTGAGCAGTCTGGCCATGTGGTGCACACAGAACAATCTCTCTATAAGTGTGGAGAAGACAAAAGAGATTGTTGTGGACTTTCGAAGAGCGCGGGTCCAGCATGCTCCTCTAACAATCATGGTGCTGCAGTGGAGAGGGTGACCAGCACTAAGTTCCTGGGTGTGCACATCACAGAGAACCTTTCCTGGACCATGCACACCACATCACTGGTCAAGAAAAGTAATCAGCGTCTCTACTTTATCCGCAAGTTAAGAAGAGCTAGAGTCCCAGCCTCTGTTATGTGCAACGTCTACAGAGGGACTATAGAGAGCATCCTGACCAGCTCCATCACTGTGTGGCACGGCGCCAGCACTGCCTCCTGCCGAAGGAGCCTCCAGCACATCGTGAGAGCAGAGGAGAAGATCCGCGGACCCCCTCTCCCTTCCATTAAGGACATGTAGAAGAAGATCTTTATTTATATAGCGTCTTTCACAGAGATGGTCACATGAGAGCATTTACATTCACTCCATACTCGTTGGTGATAAGCTACGTTAGTAGCTTCAGTTTCCCCTGGGGGAGACTGACAGAAGCGCTGTCGCGACTGCACACATTTCCGTCAACGGTCCCTCTGATCACCTCCATGCATTCACACACACCATTCATCCTGGCCTATTGTACATGTTTTGGTAGGGGAAACCAGAGGAAACCTATGCAGACACAGGGAGAACATGCAAACCCCACACAGAAAGGCCCTGTCCAGGTGGGAATCGAACCCGGGACCTTCTTGCTGGGAAGTGAGAGCCCGTGTACTCCAACCGTCTCACCCGCAAAGTCGTCAGAATCTCTTCAAGGTAATGCCTTCAGGTAGGAGACTGCGGAATCTACGGCCCAGGTCCAGTGGACTTAAGAACAGTTTCACACACAAGGCCATCGGGAAGCTGAACTCTCTGCCCTCCATCCCACCTCTCTTCCCCCACCCCCCACTCCACAATCAAGGATGAGAGAAATATAATTTAAATTAAAATAATTTTTAATTTAAAATCATTCACATGGTTTGACAAAATAGAAAATCTTGAATCTTGAATCTTGAAATGTCATTTGCATAATAATTTGGAAGGCAGTGTATGGGGTGGTTTCCATGGGGTCTTCTCTTCTTATTATTATAAAACCCGCTAACCCTGTTTTCTAGCCCTCTCTAAACGTGTGCTTAAGTGTGGCTGAAAAACGTAATGCTCTTTGATCTGAACATCAGCAAATGAAGGCACCCAATGGACAGAACAGAGAACATTGGCTTGGGTGATGACCCACGCCATTATTTACTCCAAAACATTCCCATCTTCTAACTCTGCATCACTTCCTGACTTCCCACATGACTCAGGGCCCAGTTGCTGCGGCCCACTGGCCTTGTTGCCCGTGTGTCCATGGTGGGGGCCGAATCAGAGTCCAACTAACTGAGCTCATCTGTGTAAACATGCCAGTGACACACCAAGGCTATCAAGCAAGCTAGCAAACACGCTCGAGTGTGTGCATTTCCTCTTGCCGCTTGTGGTTGGAGAGGCCGCACGAGCAATGGATAATTAGAAAGATGAGCGTTGGCTGGTGAATCTAAAGACCAGAGCTTTGGGGAACACACACTGAGAGGGATTGGGGGAAACCCTGTCAAGGCCTCCGTGATAATTGCATGTTAATGACACAGCAATTACAGATCTAGGCCTAACAGCATGACATCACGGCTAATCACGGCAGTTCGTCGCCGCAGAGGTAGAGGTAGCTGGAGGCAAAGTATCATCGTCATCGCACTCGCAGGAACCTTTATGTCAAGGATAGGCAAGATTTTTTTTTGTCGTCAAAATACGAAGGGCCGAACCTCCCAATTGCAGCCCAAAGTAAAGCACCATTTTCTACAAATGCCAGTGCTGGACATCATGTAGGATCAAATGTGGTGTTATGCCTGGAAACTTTCATAGAATTGACAGTATTTTCAGGTATTGCAGCACTTTGACAGGTATTTGATCTCTGAATTATATACTATTTAACATCATCTTAAGGGCCGGAGGTTTGCTGTAGGCAAGAGAGAGACAGCTGAACACACACGTCTTGGGTTTTACTTTAAAAAATGTGTCGTCCTTGTTACAGTGAGTGTCAAAAAGGATTTGCCCATGAACCCAACACGAGTTTTGTAGCGTCGATGTCCCTGGCTTTTTATTTCTATTTTTTCATTGCATCAAGTTTATTATTAATCCTCTGATGCTATGAGTAATTGATGAAGCTGCCACTGAACTGAAAGAGTACAAAAGCGAGAACTGCCTGGTCTCCGCACTGCACTTCCCAGTCAGTAGATACAACTCTGGCGCTGAATGAAAAAATCTATGGGCGCGACATATTGATCACAGCTCCTCTTTAAACGGCTCAGATGTGAAGACTTGGCACTGACTTAGCTTTCGGGAAGTGTCCGATTTGGCTGATAATGTGTGAGCATTGACGGGGTGTACTGATAGCTCCTTGTGGTGACAATAGGAGAATTGATTATTCTGAGGAAAATGAGAGAGACTGTTGTAAAAGATGTTCTACGATACGTGGTAAAACTTGTACCAAGTGTTATGTTATGTTCTACAAACATACATTTCTGCAGCTTTATTTTACTGTTATTTTGTACATGGGGATTGTCAACACCCCCATTACGTTGCTATTTTGTCACAGGTCTTAGCATAAAATAAATAACACATTGATGGGGTGTCTTTTGGAGATTTATCCATGTACTGGCACAAAAGTGTTCTGGATGATGACAATAAAACAATCTTAATACAGCCTTTCAATCAATATGTTAAGTTCCCTATCATAAAACAAAAAAAAATCTTATTCACATCCAACCAGTTATTGTTACTTCAAGTGGTCTGTATTTGAGCTTTTATTGATCATGAGCTGGTATTGTAACACTGATCTCAACCACAAAACCCAACAATGCCTTTTAATTCACACAGAGAGTGGGCACACATCCTGTACATTTCTGCTGTCAAAAGCCCCACGAGCCGATTTCCCGAAGCTCAAATGGTTTTCTGACATCGACTTGAACATGATAAGAATCCAAAAACAACAGCCCGGAGAGAGCATTTTATCTGGCCCGTGAGACATTTTTTGGAATCCTTGTTCGGCAGCACTATTTAGGCTGGACCTGCAGGCTGCATGCTCGCAGCTGACTCAGATAGTTGTCAGAAGGCTGTTAGTGGGATAGAAGCCTAATCTGTTGAAGTACTGAATGGTGCAGCGGCGTTATCCGTCTCCTTCATCCTAAGTGCGCTGTTGAGGCCAGACAGATGCGCAACGAAGTTCAGACTATTTTTTTGTATTTGACACCACGTCGTATGTCTTTGGAACGACTTTACATGGACTAATAAGATTACTTTTCTTGTCGTCACCATAACTAGCAATTACTGTGTAATTTACTGTTGTACATTGTTTGCACGTTGAACAATTTTATAAGATTCATTTGTCAAATACAAATAGAGTAATATTTTGCTTCATTCATGCAGGTGTAAGTAATCTTGTTTAGTTTGGTAATATCTTGTTCTACTGCAGAGACATTTTGATTTGTATTCCCTGGAATTTTTTGCATAATGGAACACGGATGTGTCCTCTGTAACCAATGGACGAGGAACGCGCTTCTCTTTGGTCCTCATGTCGGGTAGTTGACATTGTTGTAGTACCACCCCCTGGTGGCCAGTTGCAACTCCAAAAGAGTTGGAAAAATAAAAAGTGGAAGCTTAAGTCTATGGCTCTGGAGCACTGGCCTGTAGCCGGTACGCCCACCCGCAGGGCTTCCCGCCTTTTTGCCCTTTTAAAGAACAGGCTTCGTAGGAGGAGATTTAGTATTCATGTTAGTTTCACAGATCATGCGGGATCAATATAATGAATAGGGCTAAATGGAACATCAGTTATATCTTAAATATATGTCTGTAACACACACTGAGTCCATAAACCAGTTCTGCACTCACACTTCAGTTATTACGGTGCCACTTATTTGCTAGCATGTCGCTATAAAATAAAGCTTCTATTTTCCATTTAAGACACACAATTCTCACTGCTGCCTGCAGAGGACACGCCAACCAAACAACAAGGTGAAAACCAACACAGTCCTTGGCGATTCAAATATACAGAAGAAGAATTTTGGTCAAAATGGGTTTATGTGGTACCTGATGCCTGTGCTGCTCCCACCATGAGAACTTTCCACTCGGCAGCTTCCCTTAACTGCCTGGTATGGCTGCCATTTTTCAACGTGGTCAAAATAGTTTCTCCATCTGCCACTGCTGTTCCCCCACTTGTGTGTTCGAATGCATAAGTGTGTGTGTGTGTGTGTGTGTGTGTGTGTGTGGTATGCTGTGGTTCTTCGCTGGCGCCAAATTTAGTCCTAGGCAGCAAACCCTGGTCTCACTGTTGCACTGAAGAACTCCTATCAGCAGCGCGCCAAGCTTCGGACGATTCATCCCACACAGAGGTGGGTAGTAATCCGTTACATTTACACAAGTACAGAACGAGTAACTTTTTGAGGAACTTTTCGAGAAGTGGGTTGGTTTGTGGTTTTTATTTCAAAGTATTCAGTATTCATCATTTTGTTTTGTCATTTGCATCACGTCACTACTTAACCATATGTGACTCAGTCCTCAAGTGGGCATGTTATACTTTTTGCTTCCACTTTTAAGTTTAAGTAACTCCTAAATGTTTTAAGCCATATTTCTGGCTAATACACTCACCAACAACAACACAGGCCCCCATCCGGCTACATCGGAAAAAACTAGGTGCACCTAAAAACCTCAAGACAGCTGCGAGAAGAGGAAAAATAGATCCCTTCCCCTAAACTTTCCACCAAGGAGATGAAAGGTGACGTGAACGGAGAGACATGGCAGAACACAAAGTCTAGTGAGAGCAATTTACAACTGCTGCAACAGAAGTGACTTTGTTCGCCGTGACGACAGCAGGAGTAGGAGGCGGTGATGTCATTAGGCAGGAGAGCGTGTTAGGAGAACATGTCAAACCCAATTACAAAGTGTTTGCGAGGTGCCATATTCTCATCACAAAGCTATTAGAGCAGCCACAGGCAGCAGAGATGCGTGATTAAAACTATACTGCGCTCGTAGGGCAGTAATTGCTATAAAAAACGATTGCACTTGAAAAGAAGCTTCATGAGGAGCAGATACAGATATACCTACTTTGTTTATTAGAAAATAATTATTTGTGAATAAAAAGTAGGCCAGACGAGTTCCAAGTTATGAAAGGTTTGCAATACTGTCCCACGCTGCATATGATCAGCTAAAATATTTTGATAATTTTTACATAAACGTGACACCAATCTGACTATACTGAAACTTTTAAGATGTATAGTCTCGAAGTCTGATTACGCGTCTATTACCGGTGGATAAGCGGTTGTTGAAAAAATAAATAAATGCCCCTCGGCTGACGTCATAGCAACCAGTCAAAGTTCATTCACCTTGAACCTCGCTTTGGAGTGATGCAACAGATCATCACGCTGAATATCAATGTGTATAGAAAATGGAGTGGAGTGTGAGGGGCAGTTTGGAGACGCTCTGTCCAGAGAGTGTTGTGAGATGAAGACGCATGAGGCAAAGTATTATGGACAAGTACTAAATTAAAGGAACCATAAAATGACCATACAGTATAAGTGTTTTGTTTCATTCATGTACAGTATAAATCTTGGCGAAACCCCTCACTTTCCTTCTAAGGAAACTTAATGTCTGTTGATGTCATGATATAAAGCAATGGTTCTCAAACTGGGAGTCGTGAGAAAAATGTATGTAAAAAATATATATTTTCATTAGCAAATTATATAATATTTTACTGTAGCATGTGTGTCCTATTTTACCATCATTTTTTCTTAATTTGATTCATGTCATTTTTTTTAATTTTTTTTTTAAGAATTATATAGGCTACATGTCCCTATATGTCCCTATTTCTCACTGTGAGACCCGAGCAGGAGCAAACCCCTTCAACTGTTATAATGGGGGTCGTGACTCCAAAAGGTTGAGAACCACTGATCTCAAGCTCCATATTAAAAGTCCAGACAGCTTGACCATTCAGGCCATGCCGGTGCTCAAATTACCTTCAATACCAAGCATGCCTTGCTAATGGTTTAACCTCTGTCAAGTTGTTTCCCTCACCTTTGAACTAGCAGGCGTTTTTTGCGCTCAAATATGAAGTCTGAAATGTGTCCTTTCAATATGATTTCAGTTACAAATGACAAAGGCCTGATGTCCAAGCTAAACTAAAAAGTTCAAAAGATGCCTTATGTTGGATCTTTCGGTCAACACTAACCCGGCGACATGATAGAGGAAAATAAACATTTTTGGACTTACCGCCAGGGCCTGAAGCCGCTCTTTGTGGAGCTGAGCCTCCTCACAGGACATCCTGAGGGGAGAGCAGGGGACGGGGGGGGGGGGGGGAGAGAGAGGACACAAGAGACGTGAGACAACGGCAACAATCCCCGGAGCGGAGAGGCACACAGTGAGGGCGGGTATCCAGTCAGGTCAATATAATCCGTGTGGAGCAACAGCGCTGTGAGTGAGGAGCCTGCTTCTCACTGACTGGCCATGTGCCGAACTGTTCCTCTCACCCACTCGTTCTCCTGCGTTCGCTCGGGTCCCGCCTCCAAAACGTCCCACCCTCGCCGTCTTTTTTAGGAGCGGGATGTGTGGGACAGAACAGCTGGGAGGAGCAGCTGAGAGAGGGGAGGATGGACAGCGCACAGAAGAAGAATTTAATCTAGATTAGTTTGAATATTGAAATGAAGTCGTTTTGACTTGTTAAGATGTAGCTGGGCATTTTACTCAGACCTTTTGACTTTTTATGAAATGTTTTTGACTAAATTCGATACATTTTGTCTTAATTTCAGAATAATTTCTTTGCCCATGGGGTAAGAAAATTTGACTTTTAATCTGCCCCTCAGATTTCCGGCATTTTTAATCATAGTTTGAATAATTCTTTAAACGAACCACATTTCTGACCAACCAAACATCAACCCATACCATCATTCTCACTCGACAGTCTGGCTCCTTGTGGCTGTACCATTGTGCACTGCAGCTATGTGTTAAACAAACAGCCAATGTGTTCAAATGTGTGGCATGTGTGCTGAGTGTATAGCACTTTAAACCTGCGCGACCTTTTTGGCTGAAACTCCTCCGAGACGAGGCCTGGGTGTTGATGGTCAGGACCTATTTCTGGGACAGCATTGATCCGAGTGGCTATATTTACTCAACGTAAACAGAAACGCCGAAACAGGATGGAAATAGAAAGGACTCGCGGGGTCAGTCCAGGCGGTGAGGCGTTTGTGGCCTGTGGGAATAGGCGACACAGACACTCTGCGTAAAAAGGTCATGGATACCTGCACCATCACCACCATGGAGTAGATTCTATTTTAGGATTTTAAACTATATTTTTCACTTTAGTGTCAAATATTTTATGTTGCATCAAGCACAGACATAATTCAAATTCTTGTGACAGAAACAAGTGTCAACATTAGTCTCTGAACTTACTGTAAATAACCAACAACACAGATCTCAGTCATCTTGAAAATATCCATTGTTATCCCTATGACAATACATTGTTACAACATCAAGACTGATTGAGTTATTTCAGAGACTTGTTGATCGACTTCACGTGTCATTTTAGTCAGATACATTTTTAGCCATGACAAGGATCACGGCCTGGGTTGATGGATTTATTATGAATACTTCAAACAATCAAACCTAAGATCTCATGAACATATGGGGAACATGTGTTTATAATAGCACTAAAGCACTTTGAATGACTATGCTGTGCAGGGCTAGAGTGGCGATAAACCCTCCTAATTCTGTTCAAATGCAGATGTAGTCTGGTACTATTCCCACACGGATTTCACACAAGTTTGAGGTCAAACCAATCACAGCTGTTTTTTCTGCAGATTGTCCTTACATGAAGAAGATATATTTTTTCGTGGAGCTCCAGCAAAGACTGGATGTTTGCTCCACAGTCAGCTCTATCTGCAGATGGCCTCCCATCAACCCTCGGCCAGCTATAGCCTGCCCGACCAGGAGAGCGTCCGTCCTTCGAGCGCTCGGCTCTCCTGCCGGGTTTTTGAGTGTTTTTCCCTGCGGTGAAACCAGAGGCTACTCAAGGCATCTCAACTGCCTCACTGGAAACTGTTCCTTTGGACATTACATGGACATTAGACTGTGCAACACTACTGTAAAGTAACTCATGTGCAATAACTATTACGAACACAAACTATGTGCAATAATCTCTGTATCAATGTCCCTTTATAGACTGCTCTAACTTCATTTTTGTATTCATTGTATTCATGTGTTTCTTGAGGGCTGAATTAACAAGTAAATGTCTCCATTGTGAGATCAATAAAGGCTTATCTTATCTTACATTTCTTGTCTATTTCACTATTTGACGTTTGTATGATTTCCAAACTGCTCTTCTGTTTGATCAAATCAGTAATGTTTGAGTAACCCTGTGAAGTAACTGCAGCCCGTAGGACCATTTCTGGTGGCCCCTGAAGCTTCTCGTTGAATTGGCTAACATTGCCAGAGGCGGTCATTTTTTACTGCAAATGTAATAATTACGCACAATTAAAGCTTTTTTCTGTGAGTCTGAGCCGCATTCATCTTTCAAGTCCAATTAAAGGTGTGGGACACAGTTCAAACCTGCATGTCTTAAATGCACCCAGTTGGATCTTTGCATTGACCACCAATCGTGGCCCTCAACGCTGTATAAACTTCAATATGAAGAGAGTTTGGACACCCCTAGTCTGGAAGAAGGAATCAGGCATTCTAAAGGAACAGCCAATGCATCTGAAACGGCAATGTTTCTCTGTAAGGCACGGCCAATCGCTCACATCTAAAGCCGGAACCAGTCTAAACACGACAAACTGAGATTTGTGATAGAGTGAAAAGGTGTTCCTAAAATCACAAACCCTGAAAGCAGTTATCAGGGCACCGCTTTTGGGCAACTGGGAATGGTAACACTTTCCAAATCTAATAGAATTTGAAGGACAATGATGCTATGCACTATTATTATAAACTTTTCACAGTAAGGGTGAGCACAAAGCCTGTTTTGGTATAGCACTCAAGCGTCCGTCTACACATGACCCTCCATGTTGTGCTGTACGCCAATGGAGTCCTCCCTTAATTCTCCATGCTGTCTCCATTTGACCTTGTCTCCACCTGTCCCCCATCTGTATTCCCATCCTCCTCCGTCTCCTTCTCATCCCTCGCTCCAGAAGCACACGTCCTTATAAGGAGAAACGGCAGCAGTTAGAGGCCAGCTCCTTGGGGAGTACACAAGCACGTAACGCACACTCTCACGCTCGAATACAGCAGCGGCCACGGGGATACTGCGCCAGAGCGGTGCAAAAAAAAAAGTATGGCATAAATAAGTGCAGCTGGAGACTGCTTCTGGAAAGACACAGACAGCTGCGAGGCAAACCCAGTGTATAGGGAATGATCCGGTCTCCAGCCTACTCTCGAGAGCGCAGCTGCAGACCGGGAGGCCTTTCGGGCTGCGGAGAGCATGGCAAAAATCAGTGACCGTTCAAACAACTTCACAAATTGAAATATGCCGGTCAGAACATAATGAAATATCCAACTTGTAAGAATGTAACAATAATTATACAGTGCCTCGCGAAAGTATTCGGCCCCCTTGAACTTTTCAACCTTTTGCCACATTTCAGGCTTCAAACATAAAGATATAAAACTGTATTTTTTTGTGAAGAACCAACAACAAGTGGGACACAATCATGAAGTGAAAGGAAATTTATTGGATATTTCAAACATTTTAACAAATAAGCTATTGAAAAATTGGGCGGGCAAAATTATTCAGCCCCCTTAAGTTAATACTTTGTAGCGCCACCTTTTGCTGCGATTACTGCTGTAAGTCGCTTGGGGTATGTCTCTATCAGTTTTGCACATTGAGAGACTGAAATATTTGCCCATTCCTCCTTACAAAACAGCTGGAGCTCAGTGAAGTTGGATGGACAGCGTTTGTGAACAGCAGTTTTCAGTTCTTTCCACAGATTCTCGATTGGATTCAGGTCTGGACTTTGACTTGGCCATTCTAACACCTGGATATGTTTATTTGTGAACCACTCTATTGTAGATTTTGCTTTATGTTTTGGATCATTGTCTTGGAAGACAAATCTCCGTCCCAGTCTCAGGTCTTTTGCAGACTCCATCAGGTTTTCTTCCAGAATGGTCTTGTATTTTGGCTCCATCCATCTTCCCATCAATTTTAACCATCTTCCCTGTCCCTGCTGAAGAAAAGCAGGCCCAAACCATGATGCTGCCACCACCATGTTTGACAGTGGGGATGGTGTGTTCAGGGTGATGAGCTGTGTTGCTTTTACGCCAGACATAACGTTTTGCATTGTTGCCAAAAAGTTGGATTTTGGTTTCATCTGACCAGAGCACCTTCTTCCACATGTTTGGTGTGTCTCCCAGGTGGCTTGTGGCAAACTTTAAACGACACTTTTTATGGATATCTTTAAGAAATGGCTTTCTTCTTGCCACTCTCCCATAAAGGCCAGAGTTGTGCAGTATACGACTGATTGTTGTCCTATGGACAGAGTCTCCCACCTCAGCTGTACATTTCTGCAGTTCATCCAGAGTGATCATGGGCCTCTTGGCAGCATCTCTGATCAGTTTTCTCCTTGTATGAGCTGAAAGTTTAGAGGGACGGCCGGGTCTTTGTAGATTTGCAGTGGTCTGATACTCCTTCCATTTCAATATTATCGCTTGCACAGTGCACCTTGGGATGTTTAAAGCTTGGAAAATCTTTTTGTATCCAAATCCGGCTTTAAACTTCTCCACAACTGCACTGAAAGTAAAGGGGTTGAATAATTTTGCACGCCCAATTTTTCAGATGTTTATTTGTTAAATTTTTTTGAAATATCCAATAAATTTCGTTTCACTTCATGATTGTGTCCCATTTGTTGTTGGTTCTTCACCAAACATTACAGTTTTATATCTTTATGTTTGAAGCCTGAAATGTGGCAAAAGGTCGAAAAGTTCATGGGGGCCGAATATTTTCGCAAGGCACTGTATATTTTAAGACATAAGAAAGTTACTCTCTTTCCTTTGGTGCACGTTGGAGTCGGGGGTGCGAGGGGAGGGAGTGAAGTTATGAGCCCCCTCCAAACACCACCAACACTCACACAGTCCATTCACACACACTCACGCCTGGTGAGCAAAGTGTCCGGCCCAAGGGCACCGCGACAATTTAGAACCGCAGGAACCGGGACTAGAACCACCAGCCTCTCAGCAGTTATTGGCCGCCTCTACCAGCTGCGCCACTGTCGCCCCCGGTGATGTTCCTATGATGTTCACTGGAGTATGGGTTGGTGGTTTTTAGTGCAGAAGAGAAACATAATGAATATAAAATTACTGAAACATGAGATGTGTTTTGAAGTAACAGAATACATACATACAATATTTACAATACAAATAGTTAGTAACTCTATTTCTGTACAGTTTTTTTTTTCATTTGAGAGTATTTAGAATACAAATGCAATAAACGGAATTCATTGCAGTACTCAACCATTCTATTTTTAAAAGCTTCATATTGTACAACAAAAGAAAGAAATGGTCAAAAGACTTTGGGGAGGGTAGCTCTGTGCTGTTCTGCTGCAGCTGTGCACTCACACAGTGTGACGCCACGGCACATTTGATGCAGATATGCTTTCCAATAATCAATAATCTGCCTCTACTTCCCAAGAAAAAAAAAAAAGCTTGAAAACTGACGGTTTATGAGGATTTTATGATGTGCTGCGTTCCTGGTGTATGACCCTTTTTCCTATGGTGCTCAGCAAAGTGCCATTTCTTCTTTCCAATTTTACATTTTGTCTGATATAGACCCAATATAGGGCTACTGTGCAGCACACATGTGAACTCTATAAGCCCAATTTCCATCTCGGCTCGCCCGTTGCATTATGGGTAATGGAATGTCTTTTGGCTACCACACAATAATGATAGTTAGCGTAAAGTAACGAAGAAAGCTCTGATTTGGACCGTTGTAACCGCTGGAAAGTTGATGATTTAAAGCGTTTTTGTCGTCGCCGTGGAGCCTGTTACAATATTAGCTTAAAGTCTATTTTTACAACCAGAGCTGCGTACGGAGACAGACAGAAACGAAACTGCCATTCTCACTATGTGAGAAAAACATTTCTGACCCTTGAAGGTGGCTGTTGGACAAAGTCCAGGATCTGAAACTGTGGCCTCATGTCGCCGATATTCACAACATTTAAACTGAAATGAGAAATAAAAACATAGAATCCCTCTTTTTTTTTTTGTCAATAAGGAGGTGGACAGTAGACACAATCTTTTTCTTAATTGTGACCAGAGAGAGTCACATACACACATAGGCTATGCCATCGTAATTTTTTACGAGTGATCTGATGGTGTACAACATAGCTAATCAGTCGGTAATTTGACAGATGGACATTTACCCACTATATTTAACATAAACACCGTTTTGAAACTTTTCCCTGTGATTACAAGACGAATTCAAATGATTTTAAAAGTAACGGTGTCTGAGTCGGGCTGATCCCAGGTCCTGTCGTACGCCTGTCCGATGGTCCGCTCCGGCCTACGGAGCCGCCGCCCTGACTTTTCCCTCGCTTTTAAGATATTGACGACTTAAATATTTGCAAGAAATGTCACTTGTGACTTATAGTCTGTAAACCAGTGTCCGTAACCTTATAGTTCACGGTTATGGCTCAATATACTTCAGTGTTCACGCTCCGCTACCTGAACTCACTCACACATTTCAGTGGCGGTGATGGTTTGTTTGGTAGCCCAAATTAGGAGCCTGACTGACCCGCGCATGCGCAGTCGAGATGGGCATTGGGCTTATTCCACGATCAATTCATCTCACAGCCTATATTGTGTATCGATGACGTAAACTTCAACTAACCCTTTCACTTTAAAAACATTTTTTTGTTTTTTAGAAATTTAGACTTATTTACATTAATTGCGCCAACGCACTCAGTAAATCCGAGGTCCCACTATAAACCATACACCATTACTGCACTCTCATCATTTGCACGCCCTCTCCTAACCCCGGCGTGATGTGGCCATGAGCACTTTATAGTCCCCGGCCTGAGGTTTGATTAAGCTGCATTTAAACAGGATCTGGCTCCACAGATCCTGTTTAAATTGAGTCCTGTTGAGTCCGTATTGAGTCCTGTTGGACTCAATACGAAACCGCTGCTAAAAAACTCTGGCATCTCAAGTCTGACCTGGACTGATGCCAGTATCCTGACACTTCACTACTGCTCGGTGACATGATATCACGTTATATCTTGGCTTCATTATAAATGCAGCGATGAGGCATGTCAACATTACAGGCTAAAAGAGAAAATGACTTACAGGGAAACGGCACAAAATAACATTTACACAAGGAAATTGACCAATTATTGCAATTGAGGGGCAAAGGAGCAACCCTAAACTGAAATATGGTCATATGCATAACATTGTTTTGGGTACCTCAGCATATTTAATAAAGTAAACAGTAAGGAGAGTGCCCTAAACAACTAATGATATGTTATAGTGTTGTGAACACTGCGCAGAACAGGTCCGGCGATTAACTGTGGGCTTAAAAGAATCTGTCTTTTTTCGTTTATGATGCAATAAAATCCTTAAAAAAAAAAGTGAAAGAGGATATGACCAAAGTGATTTTTTTTTCTTCCACATTTTTATAAAATGGTTAAAAGCTCAATATCGTTTTGCAGTACGGTCTTTGTATGACCACGCAAACAAAACCACTGTTAAGAAAAAAAGTGAATCATTTAAAGGGCCCAATGTTTATTTACACAGTCTACTTTGTTATCACACTTACATTTATAAATATACGCTTTTCAATAAATACATTAAATAGAATATTTCTCTTTTTATTTATTATATTATTGTCAACTCTCCAAGTATTTTTGCAGGAACAGGTCGGGGTTGCGGGTTCAATCCCCCTCACACAAGCTCGGTGTAGTGCCATCTTTGTTTACTTAGGAGTTGTCTCTGAGCACATTTGATTCCTTCCAAAGTCCATCTTTAATGCGTAAGGACTTTGGAAAGAAGTCCTCACGGGTGAAACAGTCCAGGTTGCCCCGCTGAGTGTAAAGAATAGTCGCCTGTATCTTTTGCAGTTCTGCGATTTGCTCGCAATTGTGCTGGCTTCCATGGCTGTAACACGGCGTACAATAACAAATCGGCACAGCGCCACTTCTGTTTCCAAACTAAACTCATTTTGCGTGTGATTTTTCATTTGTTCAGTCCCTCATAACTGCGGCGCTCCCTCCCCTTTAACCTCTTCGCTCTCCGTATAACCGCTGCCGGAGACAACAGCGTCATTGTTCCCCGGCATCGCCACGACGACGCGATGACCTCACTGCGCGCACACACACAGCCAGTCAGGCTCCGCCCCCCCCTCCATCCACCCTGGCCCGGCGGTAATGGCCTCCAGATGTTGAAGCGCCCCACCACCGCTGCACTAAAACAGTATACAGAGAAATGAGCAAATATGGACAAAGAAAGTACAGACGGGGGAAGTAATCATGGCATGGGATAATTCTCTTCCTTCAGCCAAAAAATAAATAAAAAAATAAAAAACACGCGCTTAGTTGTTTCTTACGAGTGCCTTTTGAGAGGCATGAGCTATGGAGTGAGAGGCGGCCTCGGGAGCAGCAGCCAGACATGTATTTTAGCCAAACTTTGATCTCATTCATACATCACCGAAAAAGCCTGAAATGGGTTTGTGGGTCAGAATGATTCATAGACTTAAAACATAAAATACAAATATGCATGATTGAGAAAAAAAAAAAAAGGAATGAGGACAATCTGACTGAATTGTATTTTCAGAGGATATTATTCTATTATTATTATTATTTAAAATGAGTTGGACGGGAGCCAATTAACCCACAGTGTAGCATAAAACCATAGCAGACAGTATTTACGACAGTGACATTCCCATTTCAAAGCAGGTTAGTAATATATGTTTCAGGCTTTTTTTTTTTTTTTTACAAAGCTACATCAAGGCCATGCTAATATATATACAAGCAGATTCATCAAAGCGAAAACCACGAGCTATGAGTCACTGTACACATGCCTCCTCTAAATGTTTATGAATAAGACCCAAACAAGCAACTTCAGAAGTGGAGTCTTTTTGCAGAGAAGTGGATACCGAGTACTGCCTGATAAAATATTTGACCACCACCATTCCAGATCATGATTAAATCAGGCCTAAACACGGTCTAAAAAGTGTCTTGAATATAGCTATGATAGAACTAAATTGTTAACCTTGATATCACATCAAGTCTCAAAAAATTTAAATATAAACACAAATCATTAAATATTTAGTTATGAAGAATGTTATGTGCGCTTGGAAGCCTTTTGGAGTATATGATGTTTTATTTTTTCCATGTAGCTACTGTGTTGTTAATTAGTATCAATAAAAGCAGTGTTTCTCGATGTCGGCCTTACACCCGCCCACTCATGGCAATACTGTCACATGATTGGTCCATTTGGCCCAGAGAATACTGCGAGAATGCAGCTTGAAGGCAAGGCACAGTTTCTCAATTGTACCGTAACCAGGTCGGGGTGTGTCAATGTACAAGGTTTGTCCAGCCGGGGTGCGGCCGTGAACGCACTGCCTGAGGGTGCCGTGCATTGGGCAGCGGTGCCATTAGTCCGACATCTCTAAGTTGCGTTGTGGATTAGAGAGTTATATACAACCATTAGCTCTAACCTGAAGGTCAGTGGACTCTTGCCTGAACCTCATTTGATTTTTCAAACCCTACTCGATGGGACATTTTCGTAATAATGAGACGTCGGACTAATAGGTTGTCGGACTAATGGGCCGACCCCCCACCTGAGACGGGCGTCTCCACTTCCTGTTGCCCTGATAAGGTACTAAAGCTGCGCACGCCGAGAAGCTCTCAGTCTCAGGGCTGTGAGCTAATATGTACATGTACATTGCTGCCCTTAACAGTCGGCCTCTGTTGCCCAATTTATTGCTCTAATTGCTGCTCTCATTTTTGGTTGTTTATGTTTACTGCTGCTCACAGGCTTAGCCCTTTGTTTACTGGGCGTTGCCTATTTCGCTATTAAACTATAGGTTAGTCCAGTTAAAAGTGGATTTGACCTAAATGCACGTAGGCATTCACACTTACAGGCATAACACTTCGGTTTGGGTGTGTGGATTTAGTTGATGTCCTTATTCTACTAGCTTTTGTTTTGATTCATGTGCATTATCCTTCAATGCGGTACCAGCTCTTATCTCGTATCTACCAGCAGTCAAACAGTAGTAGGACGGATTGCACACACTTGGGCCTCCGGAGCACCTTTCCGGGGAGACTATCGCCTGGAAGTCATAAATTGCGGAGGAGAGAAAATGGGCCTTCTGCCTACCTCAGTATGTGCTGACTCAGGAACGCAGAGACTCTGAGTGGGAGCGCATGGACAAGTGATTAACAGGAGCCTACAGCAAAACAAAGAATAGATTAAAGCGACATACGTCAGCTCGATGTGACCGCGCCGTCTCGTTTTACCAGATACAAAATGATCCGCAGTCGGGGGTTGTATAGTGCTGGGCTGGAGGCATTACGAGGAAGATCCAGCAGCGAAATTACACTCTGACCGCTGTAGGCGAGTGGCTTATCGCACACACCAGCTAACCGCTAATGCAGTGATCTGCCGTCCCTGAAGGTCTTTTGGAAACAAGCAGACCCTTATCTTTGTCACTCTCCAAGACTGGGGTTGGCACGTTTGCTGGATGGTGGGAACAGTTCTTTTCCCTCACAACATCATTTATTAACTTTTTATTAAAACTACTGTATAAGAGGGTGTGCACCGTACATGTTGTCGGAGCAAGGAAACAGAAGCCAAAGAGGGAAAAGGATATCAGACTGGATTTGGCTTTGTGTCTGATCTTGCCAACCCCCTGTCATAAAAGGACATCATCATCTACAACTCTAATAATAATAATGCATTAGAGTTACATAGCGCTTTTCCAGACGCTCAAAGTTGCTTTACAATTTCGTCCATTATTCATTCACACCATACTCGGTGCAGTATGTAACTTATTACAGCATGTGCTGCAGCTGCCCCAGGGGCTGACGGAAGTGAGGTGAGCCAATCTGCCCCGCCGACCACTCTAGGCCTGTCACGATAACACATTTGAAGTTTGATGTATTGAGGCAGGAAAGTATCGCGATAAACGATAATATTGACTCTAACGATACTAGATGTAGTCGACTCTCAGGCCAAAACCATTGTTCTAAAAGTGCATAATCATATCCTAAAATAGCACACAGGCTGCATTAAACATGGAATATAATGTAATGTAACTTAATTTGCTTCAGTTAGAAATCAAAGTTTTATAAAGAAAATAAATGTACAGACGACAAATATCGAGCCCAAAAATGTATCGTTTATCTGTTATTTATTGAGCGATAAGTCGATATAGTAATTATCGTGACAGCCTTACCGATCACCACCGACCAGTCACTCACTCACTACATCTGTCCACCAACCAACCAACCAGCCAACCACACAATCGAGCTTCCACATTCACTTAGCAAGGTGTAATATTATTAGGCATCATGTAAAAACATGGCACAACAGTGCAGTGTTTCATTATTGAAATAACTGTGGCTCAGAACAAGGAGACTGGAGAGAGAAAACCTTCAGGTAGCCTATAGGCAATGCTCACTCATTAACATGTGTTAATCTTATTCAAGCAAACTAACACGCACACATAATCTTCATAAATTAGCCAAAGCGTGTTACTCTGTTTAGTTTCCTTCCTCTGCATTATTGTACTCATAATAAAAAGATAATTTCCAGGGATTATGCATCTAAATTGGTGATAAAACTGATATACATTCTCACTCATCTTCTCTTTGCAAATACTTTTATCTTCTTTCGTCCAACACTATCACATCAATTGAAAGTGAAACCTAATACCACCCACGCTTCACCTGATGAATGAGAGGATGATGATGCAGCCTGGCAACGGAGGCTAAACAACCCAAGATGCACCAGTCTCTTAAAGCAACAGGCAGGCACACGGCAGAGTCAAGTCCACGGATGTAAGTTATGCAGGTGTAGAAAGAGCATTATGTTATATGCAGATGCAGTGAAGAAATAAAGCGTATCGTAATTTACTAGACCTTTGTGCAATAGTAAAACCTGGCTGGCCATTATTCACTTTTCAGGCTCAACTCTGCTCAAGGCTTTTAATGGTATGCTGATTCTATAACAGTAAAAGTGGTACATACGGCTGTTCCTTGTCATTTCCATACACAGCAGTGTGGAAAGGAGTCTTATATTGTAAGGGGTCTTATAAAATATGAGACACGACTAGATAATAGGGCTGGGACAAACCATCTATCGCAATACTCAGTAATAAAAAAATATACAAATGTTTTTGAGTTAAAGATAGTTCTGTTAAATCCAAATGTGTTGCTGACATTTTCAAATGCTTTTGCCATTTGCGCATTTCATAATGTTTTAATCAATAACTGATTTATATCTAATTTATGCCTTTTGGACACTCAACTTGCGCTTTCTTATTCAATTAATTTGGGGTATCCCAGTTTGTTATAATGAAAAATCAACAAATGTAATGCATTAGAATACGGTACAATGGTATAGCAATACGTATCGTATCGGGCCCTCAGCATCGTGTTGGATTGCGACAAAAGTGTATGGCCCCCAGCCCCATAACCAACCCTGTCATTTCTTCCATCTTTACGATCACTTCAACAGCGCAGACATGGCCAGTGAACAATTGTTTGTCATTTTGTCGTTCAGTTATCATAAGAATAGTCTGTGAAGAACAAAGAAATACATGCATTGATTTAACGTTTGGAAATGCAGTTTAAACATTTATATTTAGAAAATACCGGTGTTGGGGGAATCTCCTTGAGAACACTCCAGGTCTGACATCTCAAGTCTTTCCTGGCTAAACTCATGAACTGGACTGATCTGAACAATGGGTTGCGAGTGGACTGGGTCTGCAGCATATATGGCTGACACGCGCGGACATTGGGCCAGTCCGGCAGACTGCGCGTTGACTACCCCCATAACGACTATCCGGGCGGCGATATGTTCTTTCTGTTTGCGAAAAAACACGGCGGTACAACAGTGAATGAACGGGCTTTCCCCGAGCTGCGGGTCTGCATTGGGACATGAGGAGGGAGGAGTGTACGGAGTGTGCCGCGTGTCCTCTCTCCAGTCATGACTGAGCAGCCTCCCGGTACGGTTCCCATGGCAACCCCTGCTGTCAGATGGAGCCGAGATGCAGCCACAGATGACGGATATTCATAGACGATTGAATGCGGGTAAAAAAAAAAGGAGAAAAAAAGAAAAAAGGGGGGACTTACGGAGGGGTGGCGGTGCCGTTCCTTTGCAGAGGTGCGTCTGCCATGTCTGCAGCCGCTCCGCGCTCTTGTCGCGACCACTCCTCCTCCGCCCTTCTCTCCCCCCCTTCACTCCTCCACCTGCCCCCTTGCTCCCCTTCTCGTGTCCTTACGATGCTTTCAGCGTGTCAGGGAGGCATCCCCGGCGCAGCGTTGTCCTTCGCTACGGGCGCAGTGGAGAGAGCGGTGGCTTCATCTACTGTGATAGTTGTGATGTAAAAAAAAAAAGAAAAAAAAAAGAAGAAGAAGTGTGAAAGGAAGTGATGGATGATGGGGACAGGAACAAGGAAGCGAGCCTAGTGGGGGAGTGAAGGTGAAGAGGGATGAGGACACAGACAGTTGTGAGTTTTGCGTAGAGAGAGAAAGGGGGCGCAGCCTAAAGCTGAGAAGTTACTGCCAACCCGCAGGGACTATAGATGTATTCATTTAAAGAGGGATCTCGCGAGTATCCTGCTGTAGGAGGAGGAGAGGAGACTCCATAATTGGATGAGGAGGGCATGCGTGCAAAACTGGATCAGGGATTTGGGAGATGTTTGGAGCGTGAGTTTATTAGGATGACAGTTTAGGATGATGATGCCAGGTGGAAGCTAAAACATGACAGTTAAAGCCAATGTGCTTGTTCACACTTGATATATATATATCCACTTTTTTTTTTTTTTTACAGTGCAACAAAAGTACACCTACAATTGCGTTTCAAGATGTGATTGATACTGTACTGTTCATACTGATATTACACAGTTAATCACAACCAAATCAAAATATTGCTTGTATGATCAGTTGCCATGCACTGTACCTGTATACAACTTTACACTTTGTATAACGTTTCTGCAATTGAAATGTTCCGAGTAATCCTAACATCTGAATCACCTTGCACTTCAAACCGTGCCCAGTCACACATTCCTGATCATCTCCATTCTCCTCAGCCTCTTTTCTTCCCAAACGGCACCCTGGCCTCAGCTCTGCCACCTCCACATCCTGTCACCGGAGCTTCAGTGTTTCATTGAGTATGCATTGATATTTATTGACTATTGGGACTGCTGTGTAAATGATCAGGTTACTCCATGGCATGACTCTCAGCTGCTAGATCACTGAACGTCTCTCTCCAAGTCTAGAGGTCAATAGAGGTACCAATGATGTACTTCTTAATCATGTCACACAAAAAGAAATAATCCAAAAGATCCTTACATTAAAAAAAAAAGATGAAAAATCAAAGTGAAGTAAAAGCATCACTGTAGAGCGCTAAATGTGCCGTTTTTTTAAGTACAGTTTATCTTAAAATCGACTCAAATCATTAAAACGTGCTTTTCCCCCCGTGCCCCATCACAAGGTCATTCCTCTTAAAATACCAAGACAGTGCCACAGCAGCTGCCCCAGACACTCGTACACTTCCTCTCTTAACTTATCGGCATGAGCCCTACCCCACACCATGTCCCCATGTGCTTATCATATAACAAGGTATGCCAGTTATTCTAAGTCTGTCCTTAAATGGTCACTCCTCATGCTCACCAGCACACAGCTGTTTGTTGTTGAGACTTTAAAGGGTTGGTGTGTGTGTGTGTGTGCGTGTGTGTGTGTGTGTGTGGGGGGGGGGGGGGGCAAATGTGGACATCTGCTGCATAATTAATAGATCGGTTTACGAGCATCTTTGACTCATAATGTGTGGTCCATATAGGCAGTATGTTAAATCCACTGAGATCAAAAGGTTGTAAATCCTTAAAGTGACCCTTTATTTATAGCGAGGGCGAGTGTTTACGTAGATTTGACAATGCCTTAATCTACACGGAAAAAATAAAGTTTGCATACTGCATTTTAAAACATTTAACCACAAAGGAAGAGGTGGATTGCTCATATTCAACGTATGAGAATACATGGGATTGTAGAATGCTGCCATCTGCTGGAATCACAGCGCAGCTACATGAAATTGCGGCATGAAATTAAGGTAGAATAGGGCATTCTGTTGACATGAATAAAATGAATTCGCACATTATTTGTAATCTTTTTCCAATAAAACTATTAAAAACGAAAGTACTTTGTTATCTTAATAAAAAAAAGATGTTTGTTCAAGCTTATTGTTTTCAGTTTGGTCTCTGTGTTATGTGTTGCAATTTCCCAAAAAGCTAACAGTTACTATGGGGGACCAACACTGCCAAAATAATCAAATGATAAATAAATATATTGGCGAATAAAATGTAGTCAGCGCATAGCTTTCAGCCACTTCTTATTTGAGAGAGATCCGCTCCACATTTTCGGTTTTATAGTTAGATAAAGTTACGCTGAGTTTGGCAGCGATATAAACGTGGCAACGTCAGCCTTTTCCTCTCATGTGTATGAGCGCATCACAAAAGTAGTACAGGAGTCTTTTCTGAAGTTATAATTTCAGTCATGGCTGGAGTCCCTCTCTCAGCGTGAGGCTCCAGCTCACGGAGGCGGAGCAGACACAGGCAGCAGAAGGACTGGGGAGAAGCTATGGGTGAAGCACGCAGGATTTTGACTGAATATAAAAGAGTACATACATGAGACTATGCAGCTTTAAACGCGTGTGTTGCTATAATAAACAATGGCTCCACCACCTCGAAAAATCTACTTTGATTCCTGAAGACAACAACACAGACCACTATAAGCCAATATCACATTATTACAGCAATGAAAACATAAATTATTCGGTTCTTTTTCCATTTCTTTCTTGATTATAGTTGTTGCTTTGTGCAATAGAAAGGCTCATTTAACAAGCCATGGAGTAAGATCTCTCCTAAATTTAAAGTGTATGTAAAAACAAATGAAGAGCCATTTGGGAGCCAAAAGAGCCCACTCTTTTTGGTGAGCTGATCCAAATGGTCCCGGTTTACCAAAAAGAAACACAAATTCCATCACTAATTTTCTCTCACCTTGTGCAAATGAAGGGGGCGGGTTTAGACCTGTGCACTGGAAGGACTTCTAGGATTAACCAATGACTGTAGCGAGCCCGCCCCCCTCATTCCCATTAGGTGAGAGAAATCATGAAAAGTGTCGACTGAAAATAAAAGTGGAAATAAATACCTTTATAAACAAATGAAAGAATAAATGGAGACAGAAAACTGTTATATGTCTTTATAATTATTATTTTGACCAAAAATAATAACCGTTTAATAACTAAGATATATATTTTTACTCCAGCATTTTGGCAGAAAAAAAATATTAGATAATTTTATTTTTTACTGTTAACCCAAAAACATGTTGATTAAAAAATATATATTTTTATTTCCGCGGTTGCAGTGATATTTTATTAATTATTCACCGATAGATAGATTTTTGGGCAGTTTTGGTCCCCGATAGGTTACTGTTACCTTCGCTAATGTGCATGTATAATGATCATCCACTAGAGGGCAGTATATATATTTTTCAAATCCTCTTCTGTTTTGGTCGCTTAACTTACCTACTGTAGTAAAACAGTGGTTCCCAACCTTCTCAGCTCTGGGACCCCCCTTACACCCGCTCCCCCACAGTCCGTGACACCCATAGACAATATCCAGTGTCCAGTCCACAGGCAGGGGAGACTGACAGAGCGGAGAAGACGGCCCTTTCTCTGTTTGAGTGAGTCTGCATCACTGATCCATAAAGCTCACATGCTGCTCTGCATGGGGTGGAAAGTACATTTGGAATTAGATGTGAAACGAAAATAGCCTAAATGTGATATTCAACAAACAACAACAAATAAAAAAGAAAAAAAAGAAAAATCAAATTGGGTGCCATGCCATTGGTCTGACAACCTAATAGTCCGACGTCTCATTATTCCGAAAATGTCCCAAATTGTGTCTAAAAGATACAAAAGAAACAAAGCAGATCATGACCCAAACGACACTAAAATGGAAGTAAATTGGAAAAATGTGTGAAACTGAACTTTTGTACATTTGGAAGTTACTGTTTGTGCCAGAATTACTCAGCGTTATGAAAAATGAAAAAAGTTTATCATGATATGCTCATTTTAAAGCAGAACTTAGTAACTCATGCCCCTAGAGGCCATGGGCCCCACTGCAGGTGTCGTAGCATGTTGCGTTTTTCTACTTCTTAATTGTCCGTGCTGACAGAAAAGACAAAGGGAGAGCGGGATATTGTACATCCAATTACACAATGGAGATCACTCAAACTAGGCTGTAAATACTGTTTAAGGAGCGCTAGCCCGCAGTTAGCTTTGCCCGTTAGCCTGTTAGCTTCTTCTTCATGATTACATTAGTGTGTATTGGTGACTCCGGCCTGGTGCAGGTAAAGTTGCAATTGTGGTTTTCTGGCCAGAGCTGGATGTTGTAGGGCTGTCTTGGCTGACACGTCTCTGCAACATCGCGTGGCGGTTGGGGACAGTGCCTCTGGATTGGCAGACCGGGGTGGTGGTCCCTCTCTTCAAGAAGAGGGATCGGAGGGTGTGCTCCAATTACAGAGGGATCACACTTCTCAGCCTCCCTGGTAAGGTCTATTCCAGGGTGCTGGAGAGGAGGATTCGGCCAATAGTCGAACCTCGGATCCAATGCGGTTTTCGTCCCGGTCGTGGAACACTGGACCAGCTCTATATCCTTCATCGGGTGCTCGAGGGTTTGTGGGAGTTCGCCCAACCAGTCCACATGTGCTTTGTGGATCTGGAGAAAGCGTTCGACCGTGTCCCTCGTGGTGCCCTGTGGGGGGTGTCCGGGAGTATGGGGTCCGGGGGCCCTCTGCTAAGGGCTGTCCGTTCCCTGTATGACCGCAGCAGGAGCTTGGTTCGCATTGCCGGCTGTAAGTCAGACCTGTTCCCGGTGCGTGTTGGGCTCCGCCAGGGCTGCCCTTTGTCACCGGTTCTGTTCATTACTTATATGGACAGAATTTCTAGGCGCAGCCTCAGAATTTCATCTCTGCTGTTTGCAGATGATGTTGTTCTGTCGGCCTCGGACTCGAGCCGCTACTCCTCCACGTCGAAAGGACCCAGCTGAGGTGGCTAGGGCATCTGTTCCGGATGCCTCCTGGTCACCTCCCTCAGGAGGTGTTCCAGGCATGTCCTATTGGGAGGAGGCCTCGTGGAAGGCCCAGGACACGCTGGTGGGACTATGTCTCCGAGCTGGCCTGGTGTCGCCTCGGGGTCCCCCCAGAACAGCTGGAGGAGGTGTGCGTGGATCGGGAAGTCTGGGCATCTTTGCTGAGACTGCTGCCCCCGCGACCCGGCCCCGGATAAAGCGGAAGAAAATGGATGGATGGATGGATGGCCAGAACAGGTGTCTCCAACCTTTTTTACCTGGCAAGCTACTTTTACACAACAAGAACATTGGAGAGCTACTTTTGCTTCAAAAACACTTGTGTAAAATGCAACTTAGGTGGACTTCACCCTAGAGAATTAGTAGCCAAGATAGTATTTAAAAGAAAATGACTTGAGTTTAGTCCTTATACTTTACTACATTGACCCAACTCTTTGCAGATTGTGTTCAGCATGTTCAGAACAAACAGAAAATGCATCCAACATTTGAGTTATCATGCGTATAGAGATGTAGAAAGTCTTTGGCGACTGGTAGCTCCCGAGCTACTGGTTGGAGATCCCTGGGCCAGAGACACCAGGGGAGATGAAAGACCCCCCCAATCACCCCATTAACACTTGTATTACCCCCAGAGGGACTACGGAAAGGATTTATTATGGTAAACAAGTTACTTAGTACTGCTTTAAGAAGTACTTGTAATTCAGCATTTTGGCTGGTGCGTTGCAATATGGATAAAGCGTCCCCCAATTGCAATTACGATCTTTCGACAATTTCTCGCGCAGCCCTAGTTCGAAACTTAAACTAGACTCAACTTTATAGGCGTCTGACAATACTACCAGTCAACTCTTCTTTTTGAATAACGAACGAGCGGAAAACAATGCTTTGCTGAGTCTATGCAATATCCATGCGATAAGGGCCAAACTTTTGTTTTGTGGACAGGGTGACCCAATTCAGTTGCTTGTATTTTCACCACAACGGTACCTCGTCATTAATAATTGACCCGCATGCTGTGCTGGACCGGTGGGCTGCTGAGAGCGAACGGCCTTGCTTTTCTGTCACTGCAAAAAATATCAAAGGAGTAGTTCAAAAATGTTGCAATGTTTTTTTTGTTTATTTTGTTTTTTCTCAAAGGCAGTGAGCAAGGGACCAAAAATAAGGCTGACACAAATTCAAATCTAAGCATGAAATCAGAAAATTCCACCACATCTAACAACATTGGTGGAATGATGGGCTTTCATTGCGGATAAGCAGCCAGTGAGTGTCTAAATTGTAACTGCTCTAGATGTGTGTGAGACAACGACCACAGACAGCACAGGCCGTGATGGGTAATGGGTTTGCTGAAAGAGGGGCAGGTGTGGGTTAAATCCAGCGTTTTACACAACATCCATAATTCAGCAGGTCTACAACACCTGGTTCATAGCCCCAGCACAGAGCACCCGGACGGGCGGAGGTTAAACACAACCAGCGGAGTGGAACCAGGGAGATTCAGCGGCTGGCAAAGTGCAGACCACAGTGTCCACGGCATTGTATGCATTTTTAGTTTTTGCTAGAACGCAAAAATGATCCCTCGATCTATGCAGAGAGGGCCAAAACTTTAGCAGGAAGGCTTTACGATGTTATTGTGATATTTTACCAAACCATTTCAACACGACAAGTTCCATTCAAATTAACCACTTCACCCACTTTTGTATTCAAGTATTTATTTCTTATTTATTTTAACTGTTTAAAAAAAATAAAAAGAAATATATAACAATACAACACACATGAGGTATAACATAGGACAAAAAAAAATGTATAATAATGTCTTATGTTCCCTCTGCACCTTTGTAAATATGCACTTCTTGCAATAAAAAAATAAAATAAAAAACACTTAACCCCCACCTGAACTGACCACATTTTGAGCTTCATTTAAACTGCTTATTTTCCATACATTATTCTAAAGCCTTAGAAATGTGCCAATGTATTTAGAGAATATCCTAGAAGGCCTCATTTAAAAGTGTAACAACAGACTGGCAAACATGGCGACCAGCATAACATTATAACGCCCTTAAAGCTAAAAAAAAAAAAAGGATGATTCTGAACGATCTAGAACAATACTTGAATCAACCTTCAATCAGCCCAGGACTACAAGATGAGCCATTGTGCTTTTGAAGACGTCCTGCTCCAGTGTAATGCAATTGTTATAGCGGTGGGTTGAACAGAGATGATATATTGACACGTCACCATCTGGGTCCAGTTGGATCTCGCGTTCCCGCCGCAAACGGCATGAATAAAACATGACGAGCCATTGACTGCTCTGGGAGACACACACAGTGGTACTAATGGTCCAGTGTAGACCACTCCTTGGACACAGTGTGGTGGAGGAGGTCTTCAACAGTCGGAGACAGCCGGGAAAGTCCTGCTCCGCTTCCTGGTTCGCCGAACTGAAGTGCCAAGGGAAGTAAAGAACGACGAGGACCCCGAACAAAGCAGAATTATATATCAACACTACAGAATATTATTTTACGTGAGAATGTAGTACCGCTTGGAATGCAGTACATGAAACAGGTGTAATAAATCCTCTGCTCTGGTAAAATGAGGCTCAAAACAATCCCTGGTTATTAGCGGCACTGGAATCAGTATAAATCCAGTGAAAGCTGTACGGTACATAAACTATGGTGCGACAGAGTGCTTTTCCCTCCGGCTACATGGATTATTTTTTGGATGAAGAACAATATCGTACTAGTTACAAAAACAACAAAGGACATACATTTTAGATGGGTCACAGATTGTAGACACAAATGTATACGATGTAGATCAATTCTTATAGTTTCAGATGATGAGCGATCGAGGCTTGGATCAACAGAGCGCTGGAAGGAAATGGCTTGCCTGCTCCCATCCTCATCTCCCCCCGGAAGCTACCTTTGAGGATTATTTGATGATACTCCTTCATTTTACACTATCCTTGATGCATTGTACCTGCCAAATTTAGTACAATGGTAAATGGTCTCAACTTATATAGAGCTTTTCCACCTACATTAGGCACTCAGAGCGCTTTACAGCAACGAACCTCTCACCCATTCATACACCAATGTACGCAGACACTGGAGGCAAGGTGGGTGAAGTGTCTTGCCCAAGGACACAACGACAGCATGCACCTTCAGGAGGCAGGATTCGAACCCACGACCTTCCGATCATGAGACGACCCGCTCTACCATCTGCGCCACCGTCGGCCCAATGTAGAGCAATGTGCTATGCAACAATATGTAATAACTTGTCCCAATCTAGAATACGCAGGCATAAGACCCCAACTCCAAAGTGTACTAATTGATTATTTTTATTAAACAATAAGTACTGGCCCTTTAAAGAACATTATTGCTGATGTTTTTAGTGGTAGGGGGAACCTAATTCTTTATTTATTTTTCATTGTAAGCTAAAGCAAAATGTTCTTGTTTGGGTTTTGATGTGTCTAAGGAGGGTCCCATACACCTGTTGAAGGGTTGACTGGTTTACTTTACATGTATATTATACGGGGGAGCCATGTAACCGTGAGACCCCTCTATTCCCTGGGTTTGGAGCAGACACCGCATTTCAGAACTTGGAATCCCCGGAGCTCTATACATCATGTCTATTTGTTTTCCAGCCTCCCGTATTTATTTTGCGATTCACTCGGGTCCGTCTCCAAATACCTCCTCTCTGCTCTCTCTCTCTGTCTGTGCACGTGTGTGTGTGTGTGTGTGTGTGTGTGTGTGTGTGTGTGTGTGCAGCTGTGGCACGCCAAAGAAGGCCAGGGCCCCCGAGACAAACGTGTCCGCTTGCACCGCCCCGGTTACCATGGCGACGGGGAGATGGGAAAAGGCTCCGCTGGAATAGCCATTAAAATGGAGCGAGCCGCCTCATGCCAGCGCATACACTCCGCCCATAGACATTCCCAGGAAGACAATGCCGACGAGCACAGTCTGGAATCTCATTGAGAGGTTTACTTGGCAAAAATGTGATGGGGGGGTTCAAATGTAAATGGTAACCATATTAAAGTGGTCATAAAAGCTTTTGAAGATTAAGTGCTTAGTACTTTTAAAGTCATTTTCTACACTTTAGTAGGGCTACACAATTTGAGAAAAAAATTCCGATATTTAAAAGCCGTCTCATAGATTGTGCCATTGATATCAACGCACTTCACAAGAACATTTGGGCACAGTGCGTTCCCTTAGCACAAAGTAACTTGTTTTCCGCTCCAAAGTCAAAGCTCAAGGCTAAATTAGAACTAAATTAAGCTAAAACCGGACGTTTATCATCATTTATTCGACCATGCACTTTTGGAGGAAGGCCTCACAGCAATACGTCTTGACTTCTTGCGACATGGATATTGCGTCAGCTATTGTGATGACGATAATCTGGCAATATCTTATAATAAGATAATAAAACAAAGTAAATATAGAAAAAGGTACAAATAAATGGTTGTGCACACATTTTTGTGCATGAGGGGGAATAAAAACCCATTGATGATGGTCCAGATGGAAAGAAGTGAAGCAGCTTTATTACGATCATAAACAGCAGCTGCATTCTTTTTAGCAGGATATGATTTGCAGTGATGGCAATTTGAGTGCTGTGTGTGATCACAACAACACAAACACATTTTGATGTAGAGTAGAGTAAAGATTAATATGACTTCAAAACAACTGAAATGAAATCGGATTATTCACTTTTTTATTGTAATATTAACAATACTCTTCCTTTTGCAAAATACAAAGGATTTAGTTTTTCAGTGTGGTATAGACAATATTTTCCTGTGGACTGTGCTGCGCTCGCATTCTTCTCTGGTACTCGTATGCAGCGACCGTAGTATTTGCTGACAAACTGCATCAGTCCAATGCCACTTCAACATGGCTCCGGGACCCGAAACGCAGTGTAAAATCTGTGAAGCGAGGACCCGGGGGCCAAACAAAAAAGGTTTTCCGAGTGTTTGTGTGTTTTGAAAAGAGAGGCCGAGTGGGAGGCACGGAAGCTCAAATTAAGGACAGCTTTTGAAAAACCAGGAAGAGGGATCCAGAGTGAACAGGATTACAGGCACTGAGACGAGGTGTTATGAAACGATATGAACGTTGCGCCGGCCGTGGGGAACAAGCTGTTTGGACATACACTCGAGTCTAGTTTAGTTTATTTATTTAGTTCAGTTTATATAATTTATTTGACAGGGACCATGTACGGGAGCCTTAATTAGCATGTGAAAAGATGCGTTGTACCAGTCAGACTTTAGTTCTTGGAGCTAATTTCCATCTGCAGTCCCCAAGACAGACAATTATAAAACACTGTACAAAAAAAAAAAAACATAAAACAATGTAGTTCACAATACTTACAGTGCTATTTTATATTTTATATTAAAAAAAGTACATTTCATCAACGAGAAAACTTGTGTAAATTCCAGTTCGTGCACTGGAGAATAAGATGGATTACATTCGTCTGCTACGCTCTTCCCAGAAAATGGTGAAAGACGGATGTGGAGCGGAGGGAGCTGCGCAGGAGGAAGAGGAAGAAGGGCTGGCCAATAAACGAGTGGTCCCCGTTTGCCCTGTACGGATGATCTTCGACACACATTCCTGTCCCGGCACATTTACACGATATAGTGCCGATTCTCAACAGACTGGAGTCCGATCTGCGTGTGGTGTTTACCAGAGTGCGGGCTGGGTTTTTACAGCGCAACAGGGCCAATGATTGAATATACACCATTTTTGAAAACATGTGTGAATGAAACAAACCAACACTCTAGAAATGTTTTTGATGGGGATATCATAAAAGAAATACATTGGGAAAAAAAATAATAAATTCGCTAAATGTAGTTTATAAGATAAGATTGGACTTTATTGATCTCACAATGGAGAAATTCACTTCACATTTCATATAATCAGTTATGTTGTGCCCCTGTGAAGCACTTTGTGATTTTATCTGTGAAAGGTGCTATATAAATAAAGTTTCTTCTTCTTCTTCTTCTTCTTGTTACCTCAGCTCTCAAGAACACTCTGGATGTGCAAATAGTTATTCACTCACATGTTTTTCAAAGCGTAAAAATCAGTCCCAATCTAGCTTGGGGATTTCACACAAAAGGTGTGCCTGTTAGCGATCACGTCTTAGATAATACTGTATGTGTTTTCTGGCCTGCGTCATTGAAAAATATATAGATCTGCCACTGTTCAGGTCCAGACTAAAGACTTACTTATTTAGACAGGCCATCCCTAATGCCTAATGCGGTCCTATTTTCTTTAGTTTTGCCGGTGTTTTTTTTAAATGTTATGTCATATAATATTGAATGTTTTTCTCTTATGTTTTTATGTAACACTTTGGCGTTTTTGTAAAGTGCTTTAGAAATACACTGGGATTGATCTATTGATTGATTTGGATACCAGTCATACACTGTAGCAGCATACATTAAAATAACATTCCAGTATTGTTGGAGACACTTTTTCATGTAGGGCCTAACAGTTTAATTATGCCAATAACATTTTGGCTCCGGCACTGTGTATTTGACTGCAGCCCACTCAGCCTGCTGAAGTAATTACTTGGGTATTGGCGTTTATAATGTCAGCAGCATCACTTCCATTTGTGTTTAATCACAAAACAAATAAATCTGCGCTGCTGTCACACTCGGCTCAGATCAGCGGCTTTAGGAGAATGCTGCAGTCACTTATGTGGAACACGGGTGACCTTTGCAGAGTGTATTAGCATACCAGCTAATGAAAATGTTAGCCCGGGAGACGGTACATTATGAAGTGTTCTGTACACTGTTAATGTTACAGTGAATATTTATGCGCTGACAGGGAGCTGAGATTTGCATTGCTCAGTGACCTGGGAGCGGCTGAGAGGAGAGGCGTGAAAGCTGCAGAAAGGAAAAGAGCCGGGGGAAAAAATGATGCTACATGGATGTAAGTCTGGTTTATTCATTCTCCTGGGTGGCCTGGCCACTGATGATTTGAAACTCACAGAACATTGTAATTTAAGCATGCAATATGACAAGTGTGTCCTACAGATATCCCTACCAAACCACTAACCTTTCTGTGTATATATATATATATATATATATATTATATATATATATATTTGACCTCTTAGTGACCAGACAGCTGCCTTGGAAGCTCTGGGATCAATATGTTTGTTAAGTGATGATGTCATCACTCCACTTCCGGGTACAATGGAACTTTATCCCTATTCACTACAACAGATTTTAACCTGCTGTAGAGCTGATCGTAAAAAAAAAATTACATTTTCTGGACAAGATCGCGAATACAAGCGGCCGAAATGAGTTTCCTTCGCAGGGTGGCTGGGCGCACCCTTCGAGATCGGGTGAGGAGCTCAGTTACCCGGGAGGAGCTCGGACTCGAGCCGCTACTCCTCCACGTCGAAAGGAGCCAGCTGAGGTGGCTAGGGCATCTGTATCGGATGCCTCCTGGTCGCCTCCCTCGGGAGGTGTTCCAGGCATGTCCTATTGGGAGGAGGCCTCGTGGAAGGCCCAGGACACGCTGGTGGGACTATGTCTCCGTGCTGGCCTGGTGTCGCCTCGGGGTCCCCCCAGAACAGCTGGAAGAGGTGTGCGTGGATCGGGAAGTCTGGGTATCTCTGCTGAGACTGCTGCCCCCGCGACCCGGCCCCGGATAAAGCGGAAGAAAATGGATGGATGGATGGATGGCCTTTTATCTTTTGTTATTTCAGCAGAAGATTCAGATGAAGTTGCTTTATTTTACTGTCTTTATCTGTGGAACTCTCAACAGTTTGGACCCGGAAGTACCTTATTATTGTGTGTGATGTCACACTTAACAAACATATTATTTTTACGTTTTTTTGTTGGATGGATTGAATGCGTAACCATGGAGATGGACCAGAAACCCACAAAACAATTGATCATATGACCACCAGGGTGGACGTGCGTGACACATGGCGAGTATTTCGACCAAGTGGGCGAATCAAGACCAACGATAAGTGAAGGGACGTGTCTCACTGCATTACATGTGTGCCTGACTGACCAGATTACAGGGGTACATGGGGAACTGAGCCTGCTGTCTGTGTGCGCCTGTAACTACCAACGGTGGAAAGGCTGGGTGAGCGGGAAGCCGGTGCTGAGAGGGCCTCAGAGGGCCTCAGAGGGCCTCAGAGGAGCACGTCAGGCCATGTGGACTTTTGTCAGTCTGGGAGCGCAGATGATCACTGTGCCGTTGGGAAGAAGCATAAATGTTTGGGTCCTCTGAGTTACTCTAGTTAGTCCAGTACAGCTTCGCCACGAAGGTCTTAACACTTCTTCCCTCGTGAACATTGCAGTGTCACTAGATTTGGAGGGGGGAGTCTTTTTGTGTGCCTGGGATTCTTGTAGCTTTGGACTTACATAGACAGGGCCAATTTTATATCATTAGGGTCTCCCCTTTTTCTGTTGGTAGCATCAATTGTTTAAAATAAAAATAAAAAACTCAAAATAAACTTGGAGTTGGAAAGAACCTGGAGTTGTGACCAAAATCTAGTTTGTTTGTTTGTTTGTTTTGCATAACAAGTTCCATAATGCACCTTTAAGCTTTAATCTATGTTATACATTGGTTCCAAGGGGCGACGGTGGCGCAGATGGTAGAGTGGGTCGTCTCATGATCGGAAGGCCGGGGGTTCGAATCCTCCTCCTGAAAGTGCACATTGTCGTTGTGGGCAAGACACTTCACCCTCCTTGCCTCCAGTGTCTGCGTACACTGGTGTATGAATGGGTGAAGCCCCTATGAGAGACCAACAGGCTCGTTTGGAACCATGAGGCCGTCCTTCTGTGGACCCACCACCTGCAGGAGGAGCCATAGGAGCCTGGTGCAATGAGATTTGGGCAGCCCACGACCCGGCAACAGACAAGTGGGAGAAAATGGATGGATGGATGGATGGACATTGGTTCCTCATAAAAAAAAAAGTTTTGGACAAGGCGCTCCTTTTCCATCCATGCAATAGGGTCATAGCCCTTGGTTGGAGGTCTGTTCTCCCAATGGATAGCTGTTTTCTTTGTTATTTGCGCTGGAGAGTTCTCTTTCAGAGCAAAGTACCTAATGTGTTTGAGCCAGTGCTTTGAGTCACTTTGCCTGTATGCGTATGAACGTTATGCTCTCTGCTCTAATGGAGATGAATGCTGTCTCCTCCACCTCTAAACAATGATTTAATCACACAAATAGGCTGCAGCTCCAGTCACCTGTGTGCGTGTGTGTGCGTGCGTGTGTGTGTGTGTGTGTGAGTGTGTGTGTGTGTCTGTGTGTGTGTGTGTGCGAGTGTGTGTCTGTGTGCCGTGGGGATGATTCATTAGAATCCTTCATAATTTGGTCGGGGCCTGGGGATAGGACAGTCCTGCACAGTGTGACGGAGTTACTATGGGCAGGACCTGGGCCCGATGACTACTCTGACTTTGTGGTCTCTGTGTTTTCAAATGAGACGAGAGCATGAAAGGATTTGCCTTGGGCTGCATGATGCACGTATAAAACACTGGTGGAGTGCAACTATAGTAGAAATAAAAAATATGTATAACAGTCACATTGCAGCCTGTGTTTGTGCCAGCTCTCTGTAGAACAAGTGTCATTCATTGCAGGTAAAGGTTTTGAGTTGCCACCTGTACTGTGTTGTTTTTGTGCATTTGGCCTCTCATCCAAAAAGCTTTGTCAGCTTGCCATTATTTTTTTTTCTTGCAGCAAGTTAGAATTGTATACACCTCTAGTTGGAGCGTTGAGATTGTCTCCATCTTAAAAGGAATAGGCCACCGTTTTTACATACTGAGATATTGTGTTCTTGCACAGTAAAGTGAAGATATCACTGCACGGATGCTGAATTACTCCTGGTATTATTACGCCTTGCAAAATAGTTCCCCTTTTTTATCCGCTTAGAAAATCCACATTGTTTAATTTTGTGTAATTATACTTTATAGTGTAACGCTTCACGTAAAACGTGGAAGAGTCTGGCAGCTTCTATCTTCACCTCGTTTGGAGCTATAGAGGAGAGAGAGGCTAAATGCTAACTCCGTCTGTGCTGTGTTTACGTTACGGAAGGCACACGTGGAGACCAGACAGGTACAAATGAACTCGTCAAAGCTAAGGTAAGAACATATCTCAGTATGTAAAAACGGTGGCCTATCCCTTTAATATGCGCTCACCTATTTCATTTTCCCTGCAGAATTCCTGTCATAGAAGTGGGCAAACTGACCTTTCTACTTGAAGGGCCCGCAAGACATGACCAAGCCCACCATGCGTTGGCTAAAAAGGCCAAACATATTCTCAACAACATAATAAAGAATGCACCGCCTCTGCTACTGTGTTGCTTTTCTATTTCAGCGTTACTGTTTGAAGATGTGTCAAACTGCAACCAGCGCGGCCCTCCTGGCAACTTCAAACACCCGACGTGGTCCTCGCGTCAAAACCCACTTCCTTATAGTTGCAGGTTCAGTGGTTTCTTGATTACCGGAACTACTCAGTGCAGATGATCTATTTTTCTAAACCATGTGCGACATTCTAACATTAGCCATGGCACATGTTACTGTAAAGAGAAACACTGCCTGTTTGCAACCGTTCTCCAACAGCACGCCCGACCCCACAAATGCTTTATTTATTTATTTATTTTAAACATCTGCCGCTTTCTGTTCAGCTCAGAAAGTATAGTTCTTCACATCCAGTGGCGTATTGAATCTGGCATGCACACAGAGCCCAGTCACGCTTTTGACCCGAGTGAAACGTTTGAACTCGGTATAAGGGGTTTTGTTTTTGCCACCAAAAGTCAAGCATTCTTCTCAGCGATGTATTTATTTAATACACTTTCATGACTTTGACTCTCCAAAAATGATGGCGGAACTGAAAACCTGTTCCATGTTCTGCTACCAGAGTTGTACAATGACATGTCTCTTTCTGTGGGCACTCTTTTATCGCTCAAAATGCCTTCAGTTTATTTATTTATTTGTATTCTTTATTGTTTGTTCTCGGAGGAAACTTGAGTACTCTTTCATAAAGTGCTCCGAAAAAGAGAGCGCCACACGGGGGACATTCATACCCGTCCCCAGAGCTGAGCAGCGCACAGACAGACACAAAAAATGAAAAGTAAGTTGAGAGGAGAGGGTTTTTCCAGCGGGCGTATTTATGATCAAATAGATAAACAAAGAGGGAGAGGAACACTGTGAATGCCGCGTAGTTCTGATGATTTATGGCCCAAGCCGATGAAACACTCCAGTTCTCTCCACAGCTCTGGGCTTTTGTCTCGTCTTGCTAATCCTCTCCGCGCTCCCCTTCCCCGGCTTCTTTAAGCTCACATTTCTCTTCCCAGCCGTGGATCCCCCCCCCCCCATCAACATGCACCAGTCTCTATCCTCCGGCTGCCGTGCGCACCCTTGGCCCTCCTCAGACCTTCCTGTCTGAATTTTCACACTCATTTGAACATCTCCGTTCCCCCCCCCCCCCCCCCCCCCCCTCGCCCCTCATGATGTGACCCCCTCGCTCTCCCCCCCTCGCTCTCCCCATGATCCTGTTAAAGCCCCATGTCAGCATTAGAGCCTGTTCTCACAGATCTCCGGCGCACGGTGAGGGAAAGCGCCGTGTAACAGACGGGGGGACTGTGGGCCGACGGTGTCTAGGTCAGCATCTGTCCAGCTGGCCAGCAGAGCAGTGCAGAGGAGAGGGGCTAATCATAAATCGCCTCTATGGGGCTGCACGTACCCAAACACTGGAGTTATAATCCACAGTTGACGGCATGGAGACTAAGCAAGTTGTGAATCGGCTAAACCTCTACAGTGGCGAAAAGTAGCAATGTGTAAAGTGTACACATTTTAGAAAATTTGACTTATAATTATACATTATATGGAGAATACTTTATACTGCACTACATTTTAACTTTTTTTTGATACATACTGTGCTCTGTTATGGACAAACACTCATGGAGCTTTTCAGCCGTATGTAAACATAACCGATAAAAGCACATGAAACCCGGTGCCTCTTATGTTTTCATCTTAGCTGTTGATCTGTGGCTTCTGATTCTCTCGCATCCGTCTTGTGGAAATCCGGGCATCGTTGCAAATCTGTTAATTGTCACATTCCCACAAGATATGCATTCATGTCAGTCCCTGTTTCATCTCAACCTGGCTAGAAAAAAGGCTTTCTCATTGTATTCTGCGCTCATACTACTCAAAGTAGAATTCAGTTCAGGCAACAGTTTAAAAAGTGTGGCTCTAATAATGCCAGCAGAAATTAAGACATTGAGGAGGATGCTAAAATGTAAAATTCAAGATTTTATCAACAAGGAAAAGGAAGATCTCACACCCACACTTTACTGTATTGACACAGACACGATGGGTTATATTTCTTGTCCAATTGGACACAGAGCTACTATGTAATGCTGGCAGGAAGGACACATCTTTCTTCTCAGCTCTTATAAAGCTTTGAACTTGGGGGGGACGGACCTTCGCTAAGGCTTAGCAAAAAAGACTTCATTATGCGCCCTCCAGTTTTATATATACTTCCCCAGCACTACCACCATCACTACTTTGGCAGGAGGGGAATGTTTAAAGAATAAACCAATATTTGAAGGCTTAGAATTCATCATTAATATTTCACCTTTATTTAACCACTCTTAAAAATATATATATTTTTTAGAACAGTCCTGGCCCTGGAAATCCTATTGTACATACAGTATATTTAGTGCAGTAGGATTAATAGCAGCTACAGCTGTGCAATAGGTTCAAGCTCTGCATAGAAGAAATAACCAAATTACTCATCAATTATGGAAAGGAATATTTTGTGCCTTAAGACCATCACAGGTTTCTCATTTGCACAGTTTTGAGTCACAACTCGCAACAACATAAGTGGAAACACAGTCTATTTTAAGCTTATGCCGTCTTTTATCAGTAACATTTTACACTTTTAAACAATGTTTCCATTGTGTATATCAATTTCGTTAACTGTGTGTGAGAAAGAAAAACACCAATGAGTCAATGATTGATGACAGAAGAAACAGCAGGGCTGTGGTTGGACACAATGAAAAGGTCAATTTACCAGAAGTGCACTGTCAGCAGGTTTACAGATGACCAACCAGACACAATGAGAAAAATACTCCTTGGCTTCTTGGGCTATTCACAGGTTGTAATTAAGTTGTACACAAACTAAAGTCAAATGTAACACACGATGCCACATGGATCACCAGCATGTTGGTTAAATATACTGAGAGATGTGCAAGAGACTTAAAGCACTAAGTAACTTGTTTACCTTAATAAATCCTTTGCGTAGTCCCTCTGGGGGTAATACAAGTGTTAATGGGATGATTGGAGGGTCTTTCATCTCCCCCCTGGTGTCTCTGGCCAGAAAACCACAATTGCAACTTCGCTGCCACCGGGTCGGAGCAGCAATACACACTAATGGAATAACAAAGAAGAAGCTAACGGGCAAAGCTAACTGCGGGCTAGCGCCACTTACAGCAGAGTTTGAGTGAAAAAAATGATCTCCATTGTGTAATTGGATGTACAATATCCCTCTCTCCGGTTGTCTTTTTTGTCAGCGTAGTATTTACTCTCACGGACAATTAATCAGTAAAAAAACACAACATGCTACGACACCTGCAGTGGCGCTTATGGCCTCTAGGGGCATGAGTTACTTAGTACTGCTTTAACATGAAAAATGGAATTAAAGTACTCAAGGTGTTCAAAAAGTTAAATTTGATACTGCACAATCAATCTGCAATCAAATGAGCAAATAGCAAGGACTGCACTTATTGACACAGTGCAATACTGTTAGCAAACAACTAAATATCTCAACTCCAAATTTAAAACCTGGTCTGAGACAGATGTGATTCTTGCATTTGTTGTGGTCTGTGTTTTACCTTTAGCTTCTACTGAAAATAAGGACACAGGTAAGTTGGTTGGAAAACAGTTCCAGTTTACTCATAATTTGTTTATGGAAAAATCTTGTTTTAGTTTAGATTTTCTATCAGTCAAATTTCTGTTGTTTTCATTTTCATGAGAAGGATTCTCAAGTCATTTCACAATTTAAAATGAGTTTCTAAGTCCATATAAGATGCGGATGAAAATCCAAGTACAAGGCAAGTTAGTGAGGCACGTGCAAGGCATGCCGGGGTGGGCCTGTGCTGAGAATGGGGGCTTTCTCAGAGCAAAACCTGGAGAATAGAACGTTTCTTTTACAGCCTGAAGCTACAAGAGATGACATGGTCGACGCACTGCTTTCTATATCCGTTTACAGGGCAAATGCACTGCACCATTGGGACCACACCCAATCTACAAGGGCGTAACCCTCACCCTTCTTGTTGACTTGGCACATATTGCCAGAGAGGATACTGTTTACTGCAAGTTTGATAATTCCACACAATCAAAACCTCAAAAAGAAACATTTCACATTTAAAAATAATTGCTAACAACTATTTATTTCAAACAAATAAACTGACATTGGAGTGTTTAATGCACCTGTAGTCCTGACTCAGTCATGTTTGATGATTTTAGTTTATTTTGCTCAAATACTATAATTTACGATCTGACCCTCTGACCAGGCAAAGCTCTGGGCCTTCCCTTCAATCCCAGGCGCCCCCAGGTTGGGAACCACTGTTGTATATTATACTTAATATGTGGCCCTCGATTAAAAAGTTTGAACACTCCTGATCTACAGAAAGCCAGTACATTTCAATACATTTGTTCCTCTTGCAAACATTTTGTCATAACCATTTTCAGAAAAGGTCTTGCTTAATCTCAGGGACTTTCTTTTTGCCTTTTTTTTTTTTGTCATTAACTGTAATTCCCTGTCTCCCTTATGGGACAGAAAGTGATACAACTTTTCCTGCTGCATTGGTTTTAACCAAACGTGTGTGTGAGTTAACCTCTGCAGCTCCTCTTGTGCACGTGCTGTGTATCTCTCACGGTGCTCCCCCTGTCCATCAGGGACTTCACTTATAGGCTGTGACCTGCCTTGCTGTTCCCATCACACTCTTTCACTCAAATCTGCTGCTATTCCCCATCCTCTGCCTGTCCTCTTCACAGAAGCCAAGCCTTCCAGCCCTGGCATCCGCTTGTTGGTTGTCACGACAACCTCAGAGACAGGTTATTTATAGCATCAGATCAGCGTGGCTCCAAAACAATACAGCCCTGTTCTTTGTATTATGATTGGTCTGAAAGGTTTGATCACACATTTGAACTTCGGATCTGAGAGAACAAGAGCTCCCTAATGACTCCAGTTTTAGCCCAGTGCATGATACAGCAATTTAGTTGAGTGACTAGGAGTGAGCGCATTTAGATTATACACCAAGTACTGTATCTGTTCGATCACAAATTCATTCTGCTATCTATACATTGCTTATTATGATATACACAGAATACTACAATACAATAACCCTGTCAGATGTGCCCCAATATAGTCTTGAAATGATTGAGCACTTGAACTAGAAACTTTTTTTTATTACAACTGCAATACAATCAGTTCTTCTCTGGTTTACGCTGGCCCCAGCTGCTGGGCGTAACACTGACCTTCCAGCAGTGCTTGACTGTCATGATTCTCTATTGGCTTAACCACCTGAACTGTTCACCAGTTTGGCTTTACCCAAATCTAAACGCATAAAGGAATAGGCCACCGTTTTTAAATACCGAGTCACGTAAACAGAGCACAGACGACGTTAGCATAGCCTCTCCTCCTCTCCTCTATGTGGCCAAACGGGGATGAAGTTAGAAGCGTTCTCCCTATTTAAAAATGGTTACATGAAGAGTTACACGATCCAAGTATAGTCACACAAAATTAAACATAAAAAAGGGAACTATATTGCAATATAGTTCCCTTTAACTGACAGGGTTACACCCTTTAACAAAAGAAAGCATCAAAATAGTGACAAAAACAAGGATGAAACCGCAACAAAAAAGTGACAAAATGCGGTATCAATATGACAAAAAAAGCAGCTTTCAAATGAGGCATTACCTGTTGCTCTGAAGCTTTTAGATTTGGGTAAAGCCGAACTGGAGAAAATGCACTCGGTCCAGGCGGTAAGAGGTTAGGAGAATTAGTTCATTTTGACTCTGTGCCTAACTTCAAATCACAACAACGCCCAAGAAGTGACTTCCTGTTTCGACCCAGCACGCCAAAATAAAAGCACACAGCTCGTCTCATTCATTAGTTCAGCAGTACACTAGTTCAAATTTCTTTCTACCTAACTATTAACAGACAAAACACTTAACATGTGTGTATTTAATTATATTCTTGTAATGTTGCAAGTACCTGCTGAACTAACCAATGTGTTAGGCTGTGTACTTTTATTTTGGGATGCTGGATTGAAACAGGAAGTCATGCACAAAGTAAATTCTCAAACTTTTCACATAGAAGTACCACATCAAAAATATTCAACCTTCCAAGTGCCACGTTGCCTAGATGCTGGATCACAGTAGCATCAGGACTAAACGGAGTAGATTATTATGTCCCTTCAAAGATATTTAGAACAGAATATGGATTTAATGCATTAAAGTAGTCTAACCTTTATCCATTTGCCTCAAAGGAAAATCAATACCTGCCATCTTTCAGTAACTTTTCTCCGTCTAATACTTATCATTTCCCTCTCAGACGCCCCTTTAATGGAGCGTGCATGTTGTAAAGTGATTCTTATGGACACACATCAGTCCCCTGGGCGTGCGCTGAAGAGGCTTCTCTCCAGACCGCATCCCATTGTGATTGATCCTTTTCATTGTCTGTGCTCGGCTTGTGTGTGTGTGTGTGTGTGTGTGTGTGTGCGTGCGCGTGTGCATAAGTACATGTACGTGTCCCTTCACTCGCATTGATCACAGCCAAGGCAGCCTGTTACGCGTTACCATGGAAACCAGCCCCAGCACTTAGAATCCACCGCGAAACCAAACACCGCCCAATCAATAGGCCTCTGCAATAACGGGGGCCATACAACATGCTTACAGTAAAAAAAAGAAATCCAGACTCTTACTAGGAAACTGTGCAGTTAGGTACATAGGCAAGAACCGCTTTAATGGGCAACCAGCGAAAGAAGGAGGTCTGGAGCGGGATATGCCTTTGACACCGAATCAAAAGAAGTGTCAAAGGAAAGAGAGACTCACTGGAGGACACGGTGCGGAGAGGTGGGTATATACAGTTTGAATGGACAAGCAATTTTGTCTCTTAAAAAGGCTATGAAAAGGGTCCATTAGAGAAATTTTCTAATTTGAACACATATTATGCTTTACTGCAGACTTGCGTTTATATTCATAATTTCGCACGGCTTGAAACACTTGAAAAAGTAAACGTTAAAATTTGAGGGGAAAACGGCACCCTGTTCATGGTCAATGTGTCATTAACAGTCAGTTCAACCTGGATAGACTCGCACAGACCAAAGCAGCGATTAGGGAGATTTATTGACATGTGTATTAGTTTTGGCGATCAGACCCGGTAGACCTCGATATATAAGTCAGTGTAGATGAACAGCTTGGAGTTAGGGATGTCTTCTCCCGGAGCCTGGACACTGGTGATGGTATTGGTGGACCCGGGCAGATGCAACAGGTAGAAGCCGTGGATGGAAGAGGCGGAGATGGGGTGGAGGTGGGTCGCAGCACAGCTGGGAAGCGAACGATCCATGATTGCTGGGGCTTAAAAGCGGGACCGAGGGCGATGATTTGCTGCTACGGAGGTGCGGCTCTCACGCTGATGGGCTGAGGTGGAGGTGCGGCCCTCTCGGAAGCGATCATTGGCTGGAGGTCGGTGATTACTCTCCCAGGTTGAATTAACGCCAAGGCTTCATTTCTTAGGAAGACAATTAACCTCTTACCCCCCACCTGAACCGAGCACATTTTCCCCAGTTTGGCACAACAAACGACTTTTGAAGCAAAATTGTGGACAAGTCCAGTTTTTGGACAAGACAAAAAGTCACTTCCGCTGTCCCGCTGTAGGATGGTCCAGTCATTGTTGTTTTATGTCACTCCAAATTTGGAATATTTCCTCAAAATTATCTTGGTTTGTTGTTTTTCTTTTCTTTTTAAATAGTGCTGCCAATCAATTCATTTCTTTGATCACACTTGTTTGGGAATTTGACTAACCGTGATGAACTTAATTCATTTTAATGTAATATTACATTCATTATTAATGGTCACATTTTCTAATTTGCAGCATTTGCTCACGTTTCATGTCCAAACGAATAATTATTTCATACATTTATTTGACTCCTCCTGGAATCGCCACCTTAACGTGGTGGAGGGGTTTGAGCGCCCGAATGATGCTGGGAGCTCTGTTGTCGGGGGCTTGGTGCCCCTGGTAGGGTCTCCCAGGGCAAACAGGTCCTAGGTGACGGGTCAGACAGAGAGCGGTTCAGAAGCCGCTTATGAGAGACCAACAGGCCCGGTTAGAACCATGAGGCCGTCCTTCTGTGGACCCACCACCTGCTGGAAGAAAATGGATGGATGGATAAATCTATTTGAGCCCTACTGCGTACCAATGTTGCGCACTGCACTAGTTAGTTTAGGCTTAAAGTCATTTTCCTTACAATAAATATTTGCTTCTCTGTTAGGCAATGGCGAACGTCTGGTCCATTAAAGGCTATACACAGACCAAATTAAAGTAAAACAAGCAAACAAACATTCAATTAAATCAGTAAATAATACAAAACACGCAACTACATAGCCTGAAAAATCAAGATATTTCGTATATTTGTCACTGATTGACTGAACTTAAGAAAGAAAACATTTGTTTCGGTTTATTGATTTTAGTCAATAGCACATAAACAGTTTGAGCCTTCCCCAAAGCTATTTAGAAATATAAAAATAAACCATCAACGTCTGAATATTTTCCCACAGCAACCGACGGGGTACTCGCCGCAACTCTCTTTTTCTCACTGGAGACATTAATGGAGTTTGGCACCGTTCAAAGATGTGTTGTCATCCAACTCTGATGGAAATAAACGGAAGCCATGCAGCTGTGTTTACATGAAAACTATGGAGCAGCTACATTACAGTAATGGACTTACTCCACTGGAGGATTTGACTAAAATTGTGGATAATTGAATTTAATGTCTTGTAATATGCCTTATTCAGTTATTTGTGTGTGTGGAGATGAGTATTTATACAATTTTATTTCATGTTCTGCACCTTAAAAGTAAATTAGAACTAAGGCTGTAATGTCCACCCTAGCCCCTACTTCTTCATTCACTATATAGTGCCACACTATTTAGTCGACTATGTAGGACACTCATTCTGTGATTTCAGACATCCAGCGTGTCCAAAACAATGAACAATGAAGTTTCCTAAACTCCATTAATAGCCTAATGTATTTCTGAAAGAAAGACCAACCAAATTCCAGAGACAGTTTAATATTTTTGGATAAATATTAGTCAGATATGTTTTATTTAACATGGATTTTATGTGAACAAATACAATGGATTGGAGTACTGTATTACCTTTTTGCCCTAAGGGGGAAACTATGGATCCTTTAACTGCTCAAGCTAAAGGTAAGCAACAAACGTACGCAACTTTTCACTGTTACAGGTTATATTTAAGTGGTTTTAAACAAACAAACTTAAGAATATGCAAAACGCTACTAAAACAGCGGTTTCCATTCATCTGTGTTGTACTTAGATCAAAGTCGGCTGATCTCGACTCTCGCAATTCATTGTGGCCTATATTGAGCCAAACATTTAGTCCAGACGACCACTTTTAAAACCGTGGTTTCTATTTCCTGGACAATTTTGCGTGTGGTCGAATTGTTCCTCGTGGGTTCCTGTAGTTTCGAGTAATCTAATGCACTTTGATCGTGTCGTGAAACGCTCAGGATGGATTTTTGTTGCGTCAGATGGAACACAACTTGTAAAGCCCATATCCATCAGCCGACCACAGTGTGTTCATCAAGGCATCATTGATGAACATGCCGTTAATTGAAAGCTTGCATTTTTCTTTTGTCTTTCCCACGGCTGCCTACATCTATTCGAAACAGTAGAAAATGATTGGACCCTCTAAGGCAGGGGTGGGCAATTCATTCTCATAAGGGGCCACATTAGAAGCCTGAATTGAGCCGGAGGGCCGCACCAACAATAACTCGAACTTATTCTGCTCAACTTTATCCTATTGTACATTACACTAAATTGTGTATTTTGAATTTCTGATGCTGGTATTTAGTAGGACTATTATTTTCTGTAAATATTTAGCCATATCAAGGCAAGCACGTGCATGTGTGCATCATTATTCGGGTTATTCAACAAAAGCTCCAAAATAAAAATATGTATTGATTGGGAAAATACTATTGCGGAAACATTTTTCAATAAATAATGAATAATAATGAGCCTGACTGGACTGTATGTGTTGTTTATATCCTGATCTCTTATCATGTCAGTGCCCTCTTCTGGACACGTATGGAATTCTTTCCTTTTATTTTTTATTTAAGCAGCCCCCCTAGTGGCTGGAATGAGCACTCTAGTAATTTCTTAAAAAAAAAAAAAACATAACTCCGCAAAGGAATGGGCTAGAGACTTACTTTTCTTTTTTGACATACTCAGGAATTTATGCCCTACGAGTTGTGGACCGGATTGAGTCACATCTGGGCCAAATCTAATTTGCCCAGGTCTGCTCTAAGGGATCAACACAAACCGTTATAGCTGTGTTCAGTCCATGTTTTACTGCTATATCTAAGGTTCTAACTCTACGTATGTGCAAATATGCTCGACAGATTTTGATGGTATTGCAATTTATTCTGCTCATTTCATACAGATACGACTGAAGGCCTTTTAAGAGACGTCTGGGGAGTCAGTGCAGGGCTAAAAGAGCAGCAGGAGACGGAGGGATGTGGAGTGTAATGTAGCATAGTCCCGGAATCTAGATCACTGAACACACTACAGTCTCCTTAGTCAGAACGGCTACGCTGATCTCCACACGTCTGCCCCACTTTAACGAAGAGCACATGCAGCCGCGATGCGCTGGGTCCCAGACGGGCCAATGGCGATTGAGCTTTTCAGTTGGGACAGGTCATAGTATCGCAGTACAGTAAAACGGAAATTGTAAATGAAGATGTTAGTGTTGACTAGTCGTGTGTAGCCAAGTAGTCGTGTCTAGCACAGCCATTCCCAAAGTCAGGAACATCGCGGCCCCCTTGTCGATCCGAAATTCTCTCGGGGGCCCCCAATAGAAAATCATTTATCCTATTCATTGGAATTTTCTTACAGCTAAAAGCAACATCTAGCAATGAGTAGAGTTTAAATTTGGTGTCAAGTAATTTGTTATTACTATATATTTTCCTTTTAAAATTAATATTGCTTTTTGGGGCCAATAGTGTCTCCAAGGCCCCCCAGGGGCCCTGGACCCCACTTTGGGAACCACTGGTCTAGCAGTTAAGGCCGGTGCACATATGGCAGAACACTGACACCCTAATCAATGTTGTCATGGGTTTGAGTCAAGGCTCTGATAATTTACTGAATGTCTCTCCCTTCTCTTCACAACTTTCACCCTATGGAATCGCACACTGTATCCAGTTTGTATTTAACATGTAACAATTCAAAATTTAAAATGTTGTTGGTAATAAAAAAATCAGATAAAGGGCTTTCAATTGGTATGTGGATTTTATGTACCACTATATGCATTCAAGTGTTGTAAGAGTAATAATAAACACCCATGATATTTCCTATAACATACATTGCAGTTTGCAGGCAATAGTGTCTCTATTGGGTCAAATACCCAATAGAGACACTATTGCCTGCAAACTGCAATTTTTCACAAACCGTTTCTATCGCAAATATGAAATTTCAGTCATAGACGTTGTTTAATTGATAATAAACTTCCGTATGCGTTGTATATCATTTCACTACAGTGTGAGATCAATACATTCCAAACTTACTTTCACACAGTTTGTTTATTCCCAGGAGCTCTTCGGATTTGTTCATTAAAAAAAAAAAAATATCACACACTTCACACGATCATGGCCCAGCTTTTTTACGCAACACGGCGTAACCATCATTTGAGTGGTAATCTTTCTCAAATTGGCGGAGCGAGTTTGGGAGCGACAGCCCAAGGACTACTGGCAGAATGTGGATGATGTCTCTGTCAGTGGGGCCTCTGACAGTGAGTCTGATGAACCAGGTCTCGGTGGGTTTCGTCTCCGGACGTGTGACGACGGGATGAGCACAGCCTGTCAGAGCACTGCCTGGAGAAGGAGAGCGAGCATGGTCATCAGGGAGATAAGGGTGCAACCGCGGCCAACGTAATGCAAGGGCAGAGCAGTGTTTCCGCTGTACTCACGTAATAGGGATATTAAATGTGGTTGACATATTATGATTTAGCGAATTGCTCAAATTTGAAAAACGCGAGGCTTCGAGCCACTGGGCCCCGTGTCAGTGGTAACAAGCCTAAATGAAGCAGGTTAATCATCCATGACATTATCTAAGTGTGGGACGCTGCCTTCTTTCTAGAGCATGTCTAGCTAAATGTTTTTGACACTGATGACGTGAGAAAGTTTCATTATTTTGACGTGATAGCCTAAGGTATTGGGTTCCCCTTATAACACGAGTAGAGGCAGAAATAGGAACAAGTAAAGGTGTTGTAGTTTAGTTTATTTGAGCAGTAAACATTCTGCTCAAAAGGAGTGGGCTGAAAGAAGAAGCTTATGAGTGCCTACCATAGACATATTATTAACTCAATGCAATAACAAGAAGGACACATTCTCATTTCACAATAGTACAAAAGACATAGTACAAAAGGAACAAAACAGCAACAAAGAAACAACAGCAAAAAAAAAAAAAGAAAAAGGATTATATACACTTACAGCATCCGATCATGGTCAAAATGTCAATTTTCAAGATGGCATTTACATTAAAAGGCACACTGCGTAACATTTTGGACTATTTATTTATTTATTTATTTGAGCAGTTTGTCTGCTCAAAGGGAGTGGGCCGAAGCCAAAGGCTTATAAGCGCCCAAACTATACTTTAGCCATCAGTACAAAAACATGCTCTTAATGACCAGCTCATAGCTTGGTAATCAAAGAATGAATTTGGATGAGAATCAAACCTGTTTTAATCTCAAAGTCTGCTGCCTCAAGTCAACATCTCCATGGAGACGAGCTGGAGACGCACCCACTCCCAGTAAAGATACAGTCATGTCTTAGGAGAGCTGAGCCGCTCACTGCAAAAGCTCATGTTTGTTTGTGCATTCATGAGGCATTTTTCAATGATGAAAATATCTGTCATAAAATAAATGCTTGTATTTAAATTGTATTTATTAGGTAAAATTCTACGCGGTGTGGCTTTAAGGAAGATAAATAATGCATAGCTGAAACTCATGTACTGCATACGTTCCCCCAAATGGAATAATACTAATTACGAATGATAAGCTACATAAAGAAACCGTAATCAGTCACACGCACGACCCCCACAGCTGTTTTATTTTTTACATTTTGAAAAATACATTTAGTTCAACTTTGTTACTTTTTTTTGTGTTACCTATTTCAAGCCAAACCACTGCCGTGAACAAACGCATACATTGCAAGTAACTTCGCTACGCATACAGAAGGTAAAACAAAAATGCAGTGGCTGCCTCTGTCCCATGTCCTGGTTTTACATAATTTCTGTGCCAATTTGGCTTCCTATACAAACTATTATTGAGTCCAGTTTTTAAGTGAACAATCTGGTCCCCCTAGTGGTGCGTGTGTCCATAAAAAAAAAATATATATATATATATATATATATGTAAAAAAAATATAGCACAAATTATCTTGTTCATGCGTAAAAGTGATATCTTTCCGCATCCTCCTTCACTTATACACATGAACTCAAATGGCCGTCTTTCCCTGGACGCCGAGGTCTCCGGGGTTCTCCGTCTGGGAATACGAACATTAAACACTGGGCTGCCCTGTCGCCTTTAACACAGGGCCCCAACATAGCATTAGGTTCGCTCCACTAGAGGCGAGTGTGCGCGTCTTGTCCCCGCCCCCCCCGACCAGGCACAGCATCCATCCTCATGCTTCCTCACGATGCGTGAGCCCCATCTCAAACCAGAGAGGAGCCGAGCAGCCCAAGGAATAGTAGTAGCGTAGTAGTGGCGTTGCTCGCGGCTTTCTTTCATCGTTTACCCCTCCCCATTCTCTTTAATGGATACACATTTGTTGTGGAATACATCCCGTCGTGGTAAGTACCTGACACTTTGGCGTTAAGCGATTTGCTCGTGGGAAAGCGAAGGAAGAAATCGAGGCTGTGTTGCTATTGTCTGTTGCAAGTTCTGACCATAATCAAGTCGTAGCGCCAGTGCGAGTCTTTTTCTGCGCTCGGTTTGGCGAGGACATTGGAAATCTACTGTTCCGCCTGTGCTTCTGTGAAGGGAATAGTATTTAAACGAGATGCGAGGTCGGTATTTGGATAGACACCTGTCTCTACCAGCAACAGTGACCGCCCTCCGGCACGGTTTCTCCACCATGTTCATGGATATTTGACACTATAACCCTAATCGAAAATAAATCGTTTTATTTCATGCTAAAACATAAGCCTTAATCCGTGCGTAATTTTCACTCGTTCGGCTGCTGAAACGTGCCAGTTAAAATTCGCGTCCTACTCCCCGCCCCCCAACAACACAGACTGGCTGGCTGTCCGCTCCCCTCCTCGCGCAGTGCCCCCCAGACGATGGGTTTCAGATCACTCACAGATTGAAATCCCTTGGCTATTAAGAAGCTTTGATAAGCCACAAAAAGTAACCTTGAAATGGACCCCCTTTTTATGGGCCCCCCTCCTCGTTATGTTCTACACCTCTCTGAAGAGCACTCGGCCTTTCACAGGGAATAAGGAATGAATGAAGTGCAGCTCAAGAACGTCTACCCAGTGCAATCTATCTTCGTGGAGTTTAATTACGATTCGGGTTGTAATTATTTGTTAAAAAAAAAAAAAAAACTACAACAAAACAACAAACAAGCATTTGTAGCAGCTTGGGATGTTATGAATCCATCCATCACCCTCATGAAGCATGTGTGTAGAACGATGTGGCCATTTTACATGAAGACCATCCTTGCCTTGCAGTTTGCTTTTTGTGTGCAATCATGGTAGATCTTCTTTTCAACTTAAAATAAGAAACATTATGAAGTTTGACCCTGCTATCTAGAAATACAGTCTTTCCTCACACAGTGCTATTGTTTCAGGGATTGACCGGTCTGCTTGACTTCCCTACACAGTCAAAACATAATGCCACTTTTGGATTGACTCGTTACCCTCTGAAAGTGGTCCCAAAAGTGGGGCCCCTTAGGGTTTGGGCTTAAGGTTAGGGTCAGGGTTATGTCTTATTACCTTATATAAACTACAAATACATATTATTCCATTGTGTAATAGACCCATTGGTACAAGTTATTACACACTGTTACGGAGCACATTACATTGTACTAAATTTAGTTAGGTACAATGTAAGGGTACTGTCAAATAAAATGTTACCAGAATTTGTTACTTGAGTAAAAGGAATCTCCAATCTAAGTAAAAGTTGCTCAGTCATTATTACTTAAAGCCACATCGCGTAGATATGTACCCAATAAATAATACTGAACTACAAGCATTTATTTTATGACAGATATTTTCATCATTAAATAATACCCCAGAAATGTACAAACAAACATGAGGCTTTGCTGTGAGCGGCTCAGCTCTCCTAAGACATGGCTGTAACTTTACCGGGAGTGGGTACGTCTCCGGCTCGTCTCCATGAAGATGTGACTAAAGTCAGCCGAATTTGAGATTTAAACAGGTTATATAGGTCCTCATCCAAATCTATTCTTTGATTACCCACTGCAGTAATAGCATTTTCTGTGTCGAGCTGGTCATTGGGAGCATGTTTTGTACCGGCAACAGTATTGTCCAAAATGTTACGCAGTGTGCCTTTAAGTGAAAGTGCTGAATTTTTCGCTGTAGTCAAAGCCTCACAGTCGTATTAAGTGTTGTGAATAATAAGTTTGCGGCTCCAAAAACATGACGAAGATCACAGCCAAGGCAACGGGGCATCGTTGCCATTGACAGTACGACTGCACAGCGCCACCTACTGTTCTGGAGTGTTCATTATAAGGCTTCAAATGCGCCAACATACATGGACAAGTTTTACTTTTTACGTTGGTGCTTTTTGTAGAAATTGAATGGAGTAGATAGAGTATGAAAGGAAATACCTCTCAAGTGAAGAACAGATCCTCAAAAACGCAATTTAAAAACTGTACTTAAGTAAATCCACTTAGTTACTACTTATCACCAGATTGCATTACCTTCAATGTTCTTAGTTACGCGTGATTATATTTTAACTTTATGATCAGGCCTATTCGTCTGTCTAAAATGAAAACTAGTGTCATTCTATCTTACCTTATCCTTTTCTGTACTAAAATCTCCTAAATCTTAAAATTCTGTGTATGATATTGTTTATTATAAGTGCAAGCAGTTGTTACAGTGTGATTGGCTTGTGCATAATGTTTTCTCTGGAACTGTAATATATACCATTATTGCCTCTTACCTTTAAACTACAGTATATTTGCACAGACAAAGAATCATATGGGAAAAGTTGAATATGGGTTGCTGTAGCCCTTTTGGAAACACATTCACCAAGGCATTACACGCTCTACCTATAATGGTAAATAACGCTTTGCAGTATTTTTGTAAGAATTGCCGGTCACTTTCAGCTTCATTGCAGTCATTAAACAAAGACACTGCGTCTGGCAACTATCGCGATCTCGTTGGGTTTTTAAAGTTGAGATTCACTTCACTGTGCATATATTAAACATGTTCAAGAATTAACATTTGACTGAAGCCTGGAATGTGATCTACTTAACTACAAATACAAATGCGTCTCATATCGTTCAGCGTTTGTGGAGGTCTAAACTACAGGGTGCGCTGGTTTTAGACATGGCACAGGATATTTAGTTGTTTGCGAAGATTATCAAAGCAGAAGAATGTGCTGGCACCACGCCTGTTCCATGTGGTTGAACATCTTTAAAAGGTCTTTTCTTGCAGGCGTTCGTGGTTGGAAATGGAGGCTGCGAGTTTGTGGGCTTTTGCTGTGTGGTGTTTTTTTTTTTTTTTGACAGGTGTAGCGGGGCACTTTCGTGTACTACAGCAGAAAGTGTTATTGCGCAGACAGATGGCAGGTGGCTGGGCTTCAGCTGAGCCTTTCCTTGGCTGTCGCACACACACACACACACACACACACACACACACGAAGAGAACGACCGCGCCTCCCTCCCTCCCAAACATGCATTCTACTGTACCATGGAGCACAAATGCACTGTATACGGCAGTGTTAACGACATCTCAGGCTTTGAGCGTCAGATGCTGCTTTTCCCGTTTAGATGATGAAGTCTGAAGTCATGCTTGAGAGGTCACTGTTTACCGCGCGGTCCATCTCTCACATATGACATCAGTGGAGGGCATCACCTCTACGGACGTGCACAGCAATGAGAGTAAGGCGCTGGCTGCCGTCAGGGACGTCGTAACTTCTCCGAAACATTCCTCTCGGTGGAAACTTTATAGTATATCTCGTTGTTCTGTTGTTGTGTGTGGTTTCAGGCCTGTACGGTGAATCGCATTTCCACTTGATTCAATGTTTGAGCAGAGGCACGTTGATTTGTACAGCACCATTTGCACACAAGGCGAATCAGAGCTAGTTGAAAAGTATGACGGATTCACAGTAGTGGTCTTGCTGGTTCGAGTCAGGATAGTCAGACTGGAGTAGCAGAATTCTGGATGTATTGCAGCAAGACAAACACATGTGGATAAGTCTCCATACATCTGTTCTGGACACAACGGGGCGATGGTGGCGCAGTTGGCAGAAGAGCGGGTCGTCTTGTGGTCGGAAGGTCGTGGGTTTCCAATCCCAGCTCCCGCAAATGCACACTGCCGTTGTGTCCTTGGGCAGGACACTTCACCCACCTTGCCTCCAGTGTCTGCGTACATCGGTGTATGAATGAGAGAGTGAATGGGTGACTGGTTCCTTACTGTAAAGCGCTTTGGGCCTGATAAAGGTAGAAAAGCGCTGTATAAGTTGAGTCTATTTACCAACGAATGATTATTTTGATAACCGATTAATCTACCCATTATTTTTACGATTAATCGATGAATCACTTGACCTGAGGACGTGTTTATGGAGTAACCTCAAAGCGAATGTTTGTTGGAGGCTCTTGATGATAATTCTGCTTTCTCGAGCAGATTCGATGAGACGCAGACAGATGTTTATGACATTTTCAAAGTACAAAACACTACAGACCCTAACTTTACAAACAAAGTAGGTTTTCATCAAAACTACAAAACGTTCATGTCATTTTGGCTCTATTTGAGTCTGTGTTTACTAGAAAACGATTAATCGATTACTAAAATAGTTGTCAACTATTTTAGTAATCGATTAGGTAAAATTCGAACCAAATTATATTTTCCAATGGTTAAAGTCTTTTGCTATTTTTTGGACAATGACAATAAATTATCCACTTGGGCAAATAACAGGAGGAAAGCTGGAGCGCTGGTTAGGGAACTCTTAGAGAGAAAGACTCGAAAGGTCAACAGAGAAAGGACAGTTACCTCCAGGCAAACTACAACCCACATTATATGAAATTAATTAAAAAGGAAATTTTATCCAAGTGAATGAAAAAATTCCATTGTATACGAGCATAAATAAATTGCCTTCGACCTTTGTGTCTCATTTCAAGGGTTTGTGTCGTATTTTAGATGTTCAAGATAATGTATCTTATTTTATGCAAATGAATGCTTGTTCTATTGGCAGTCTTTTTCGGAGACAGTCCAAACCTGTCTTAAAATCAGCATTACTTGCCCTAATTCAAGCACATTAACCTAAGATAAGATGGCCATTGGCACATGTTTGTTAACAAATAGACAATGCTTTTCAAAGTATTTCTTTTGCTGATAGAGCACATTCTGTATAAATGTGTCTAAATGTTAAAATGCGTTGAATACCTGAAAAGTATTCATGTAGTATTACTAGCACTATTGGTGAGGAAGAAGCTGTTTATACGCTTTTTGTACACAGTGCGTAGACTGCACAACATGAGCCTGAAGTGCCTGAAACTCTGTACCATTACATTGTTCAAAAAAAATAAAATAAAAAAAAAACTACTTTTATCCTTTACCCTCTATAATTAAAAGCAAAACCTTTAGCAACACAGGCATGCACGAGTAGTTTATAAAACCAGTGACACCTTTGACATTCAGCTCCCCTCCTCCTGCAGAACTGACTACTGACCACAACAATAACACATACAAGCATACAGTTAGCCTGGCCCTCTCTCAGCCCCTCCAACGATGACAGGTATTTGATCACTACGGGATGGAGAACAATGGGGGGTGGGGCTATTAGTGCAGTTGGGGGTTTCCTGACGAAGCAGAGGATATGTAATTGGGATATCCCGTGGGAGATCTCTAGCTGGAGGTGAGAAAGAGATTCTCTGGAGATTGAGCTGCGCATGCTGATACATATGGCGTGGAACTGCAGTACAGCCAGGCGATGTAGGCCAACTACGACAATGTTTTGGTGATTTGAAGAACATGTTTGATGAATAAGAGGCATGCCGGCCAGATATAATTCAAGCTTTTCATCCAAGACATGTACAATTAGCTCCAATGAAGGGGCGCTAATGGAGAAACACTTCACTAAATCATAGCCGCACATTCCAGCTGGCTTTATTCAACGGCTAATTTCGTGGGTCTAACGATAATACATGTTTTCTCATTTTGAAATATTTGAAGTACTTTGACTTGAAATGCTAGAGTGCATAAAGCACAGTGGGAGGTTTGGTCCATTTGTCTTGGGGGGGGGGGGGGGGGGGGGGGGGGCGACATTGAGGCCCTATGTTTTGTCTGAACCACCCAAGGTGCTGGACAAAAAGCATTTTGTTGGAAGTTCCATTGGCATGAATAATTATTGGTGAACCACTGACCTTTGTGTTTACTTGGTTGTAACTAAAAGGCTGTGACTTCATTTTAATTTGACACAAATAATGATGTTCTATTGCCATTTTATTATTCAACACAGATAATAATAATTATATTTGCATTTATAATACAGAAAACACAACCCATAATTACTCCTGCGATTTGTGCAGTCCTGGAAGTCCATTGTGGTCTCTCTCTCTAAAACCAAAAAGTCAGGTTAGAAATCTAGGAGTAATCATGGACTCAGACCTGAACTTAAACAGCCACATCAAAGCAATAACATCATCAGCTTTTTACCGTCTGAAAAACATTAAGATCAGAGGAATAGTGTCAAAACCAGACTTGGAGAGACTCATCCATGCATTTGTCTCCAGCAGGTTAGACTACTGTAACGGCTGCTCACTGGCCTTTCTAAACGAGCTGTTAGAGCTGCAGAACATTCAGAACGCTGCTGCTCGAGTCCTGACAAGAACCAGGAAATACAACCATATTAGTCCAGTGCTCCGGTCTCTGCACTGGCTTCCTGTCACTCAGAGAATAGAATTTAAAACTGCTCTCCTTGTGTACAAGTCGTTTCATGGTTTAGCACCAAAGTCCATCTCTGACATGTTAGAGCCGTTTGAACCATCTCGGGCCTTGAGAACTTCAGGGAGGGGTCTCCTGGTGGTTCCCAGAGTCAATAATAAACACGCTGAGGCTGCGTTTCAGTTTCATGCAGCTAAAATCTGGAACAGTCTTCATGAGGATGTGAGACAGGCCTCAACTCTGACAATGTTCAAATCCAGGCTGAAAACAGCTCTTTTTACCCGAGCATATGAAAACTTGCCTTTTACTGTAATTGATTAACTTTATGTTCATGTTTTATTGATTGATTTGATCTGTTTTATTGTCATTTTCTGCAACTCTGAAGCACTTTTGTTACAACCCGGCTCAGCTAGGGTTGTCGGAAGTAACAAAAACCAAGATGTAAAATGGTGAACTAAAGTTATAATTTATTTTAAAAAGGAATGCAAAGTTAAATTGAACAAAGGTTGCAAAAAGGTTCAAAACAAAGCTCAAACAGAAGAAAACACAAAACCCAACTAATAACTAAAGTACAAAAATAGCAAAACCAGTCTCTAACTAGTGCCTCTACAAAATTCCTTATTGGAACACACACAAACAAAGAGACACAGAGAAAAGTGGCATGCTGTTCACATCAACTCCCAGCAGCCCCGAATGGCAGGGTGGCAGGTCCTTTAAAGGTGTGGTAACTCAGGTGGAATCCCAGGGTTGGCCAGACTCTGGGGCGGTGCACCAATCACAAGCAAGGGAAGCAGGATGACTATTAGCCGATCAGGAGCCAGGCTTAAAGACAGTCCACCAATGGCTGAAGAGGAAGCTGTAGTTCCGACAAAATGGAACATCCGACCTCACAACAGCTTTTAGACCTGATTTACTGAGAAAAACTCAATTTAACGTACACAATCTGTCACTCACAGGCAAAAACGCTGTTTAATTCCACCATTGTTTTCACCTTCGCATCCGCAGCGCTCTGAAAGTACCCGGATGCTGAGGAGCCCTATTAGCTTTTTTCTTTTCTTTTTTTTTTTTTAGGTACGGCATTAGCAAAATTGCTAGTGGAAACATCTGGAGACCATTGCTGTGCAAAGACCTGAAATCATGGAAGCCACCCTTTTGAGCCAGGATGTTTATTTTAAATCTCATTCAGGCCACATTTGATTAGCTCACTGTAATTCGATATTTGATTTGTAAAATATTAAGTCCAGAAAAGGAGTTGAAAAAGAAGGATGTGTGTTTATGGGATTCCTGTCACACTTTAGCGTAGGTGAGAAGCTTAAAGACTGGGAGAAATGGTGGTATTTAGACCATTGTCCTTCTTTCCCCTGGTTTAATGTCTCACAGTGGTACTTTGTCCCGTTCTCAAAGGGCTTGCTGCAGTTGAAGGGGATTTATTGCTTGTATAGATGTTTTCTGGGAGAGCGGCAGCAATTTTGGTTCTCGACTTCTCTCGTCACATGATTGTTATAGCTTAAAATGTATTTATCCGCCACAAAATCCTACTGACTGTGGTTGCCTATTAAAGGCTAAGCTTGGTTTGGTTCAGTGTGCTTGTTTACCATTTCAATTGTATTTTGAAGCTCAAGTGCAGAACGTCTTTTTCTTATTTGTTATATATAATCAAGGCTTAAAAAGGGGTGGGACTAGGACAGGGTAACCCCTCCCTATGGTCTTTATTTAGTCAGCCTGTGGTCAGAAATCGTTTGTGTCGCCGACGAAGCTTCTTGGATAGGAGGCGAAACGTCCCACACTTCAACTACACAGTACAGATGATGACTCAAGAACCTTTGTCTGTGATGCGCTTCCTACCACAGGATAGTGTCGGATCATGTGGCTTTGTTATGGGTTAGTTGAGATACTCATAGGGGGAGGTACCGCTAAACGATAACAAAATGGAATCGGAAAAAAACAAAAAATTGGTTACTACTGGTATCAAAAGAATCGATTTTATGGAATAAATTATTATATTTTATTTTCTGGTTCTAGTTGACAGATAGTTTTTTTTTTAAGGCCATTGCACCTACCTCAGTTTCATAATAGCCAACCAGTTTGTCTATTTACGGGACTCCGCTTTCGTTATCCTCCACCCAGACATTAGTTTATGCGTGCTGACAGAGGAGACAATGAACTTTGATACCAGTTTTTTGTTTCATGTGGATTCTTCCAGTGATGACTGAGATATAAACCAAGGTCGCCAGTTACCATAGTTACCGCCATGGAATTTCCAGTTGCCCTCCACCTCAATTTTAAACTATGGGCCCTTTAGACTGTTGTGATGTCACGTGAACGCAATCTGAATATCTGTTCACAATATAGCCTATGAAAAGCGATATTATGATTGTGAGAACTGATTATGATGATCTGTCTCTCACGTCCCCTGAGTTCACCTTAACGTCACAGATGAGATGAAGTACAGCTGTGTAAACTGTGTGGACGAGCTAACATGTTATAATTATTTGTTATGTGGATGTTAAACCCAACTTGTTTAAAGCAGTTTGTTCTCCTCTGTATGTACACTGCACCGCTGTGGCAAAGTTTTAAAAAGTCCAGCCAGCAGAGGCTCACAGTTGCATATGATGGCAGGCTGCTGTTGAAGATAACCAGACACTGTAGGGCAAGTCAGATGTTTGCTGAGTGTGGAGTACGCTCTTGTCCTGCTTCACTTTGTCATTGTTATTTTAAATTCATGTGTAAATTTAGCAACTCTCAGAATGCCTTTAAACAGACTCTAGTGTGTCCTGAGCAGAGGTCCCGCTTTTTACACTTTGGCCGGCTGGGTTGTAAAATGTCGGCTATTCTCAAGAATGATCGTTTAGTTTTAGTTTATTTGTTCATTTGAGCAGTTAATCTGCTCAAAAGGAGTGGGCCGAAGCAAAAGGCTTATAAGCGCCCACCCCCAAAATAAAATTAGCATTTCCATTCATCAATCAAAGCAAGGAACATAGTGCAAGGTAACTAATCATAAACAATCATAAACAAGGGAACATAGGGCAAAGTAACAACAAAAAATAAAAAGAACAATAATAAAGAACAATACTAAAGAAACAACAGCAAAAGAATTACAATTAGACCATACTTACAAGGCACTATTAATAAACAGAAATGAGTACATACAAAACATAACAGCCGTTTCATTTCATTTCCTGTACAATGTCCAGTACAGAGCAAGTAACAAACTATGACCATCAATATATTTCTTACAAATTGCCACCAATGCCAAATACTAAAATCACTAGTGTAACATTACCGGAAGTCACTATTTTATTATTATAAAGGCACGTTACTATGCAGCAGTATACCTTGCCACTACCCAATTGTCACCACCATCCTCAGTATAATATCATGTATTATGAAGCCCTACATAGTGAAATGCACCAAAAAGCATTAATACTAATTATACTCCGAGATCTTGCTACTTCCCAGCTGTCGTTACCATCCTTAATATAATTTAAATTTTAATTGAGTTTAGTTTATTATTATTATATATTTATTTAATTATATAAAATGTGTAGTATGATGTATCCTTGCAAGGTGTGGTGCATTAAAAAGCCAGAGTGTAGAGCGGGCCAGTTGAAGAGGGCAGTAGTAGTAGTATCGTAAATTAATGAATATTGTGTGATATTATCGTCCGAGTGCAGACGTACCGCACTGATCTGCACAATCATTCAGACAGGTGGTAAACCCTATCACTGTCCTCATCCAGCTCTGTCTGCGGTATCAGCTGCACGATGGGCTGTAGGATACCCGTCCACGCCTGTGAAGTGGCTTCAGCTGCAAAATAAAAGCAATACGGAAGGACAGCTAACGGAAACCCTGGTCCTGAGATCAGCTCGATGAGGTTCACATAAAAAAAAAAACTGTGGAATCATTTGCGCTTGTGCCTTAATGCGGGTGGCAGCTGGGGATCTGCTGGTGCCTATTGTTTATGTTGTGACTTTGGATCATGTGTTTGCACTTGTGTCCTGAATAAAGTTTGAATGAATGAATGAATATCACCAAATATCACAAAAAAGCATAGCATAAATAAACTTAGAGGAATAACTTGAGAATGAGAATACACTGCTGACTTTTCAGTTGGGATCAAAACACAGAGCTCTCATGCGCTTTGATCTAAATATATGTCTCAATCTGAAATGTAACAAGAGCAAACGTGGGAAATAAGAGCTTTCTCCACACTGAGGAAACATACGCGCCATTTCCTCTTTCCACTCATACATATGCAATAGGCACCTACCGCATTAGCTGTGGTTAACTAATAGCACTTGTTGTGGTTGGGAGCAATAATCGTGACCCGAGGCATGAATACTCAATAGGACGCTAACTAACTCTTTTGATCTTGAATAAATAAAGATACCATTTAATGTAGTGCAAATACAACAGCAGGGCATCTGAGTTATCTAAGCCTTTGCCGTGGGCATAAGCGACAAAAGTCCCGACAGATAAGCAAATTAGATGGCTATTGCTCCTTTAAATAGATGGTATCTCTCAGATGTTGTGCAATTGCTATAAGTAGGACCATTTCAATTTTAAACTGAGGTTTATCAAGGGGTGGCCCTGGACATAACCAGTCCACTGATTCTGTAACCAAGTATTTGAGTATTTGTATTAAGGTAAAATACTGTGAATGGAATTATTACTAACTAAAAATTGATCAATTCTAAAACTACAGATGATCCTAACTAGGGGTGTGAACTTCTGGGTACCTCACGATTCGATACGCGATACATGGCTTACGGTAATTATTATTTCGTGATACGCCGATACTGTGATAATTGATATATTGCACAAAAATAACCTACGATAAATATAACCATAAAAAAACACACCACTTTTAACCTTTATTTTAACATACTACATATTATCATTTACATTTCTTACTTTCCATGTGCTTTTGTTTACCTCTTTCTGTGTGATTAAATGATCCCTGACTTACACACTGAAGATGGGTCTGTAGATTTCTCAGAGGCATCACTTAATTTACATAAAAAAAAAGAAACAAAAAAGAAACCACAGTCCTATTTCAAAAGGAATAAATCAAATCCAAATGAATTGTATTTATAATAATACAAACTATCATTAAAAGTAATATATTTGTTTGGTCCAAGTGCTTAAAATTGTAGTGCTGCCCTCTATTGGCAGCACTCATTAATGTGCAAGGCGTTGCTCATTAATATGCATGACGTCATCAAAAGCATCGATATCTGAATACAAAGTATCGGTATCGTATCGTCCAGCAAAAAAACGCGATATATCGGAAAATCGATATATTGTCACACTCTTAATCCTAACACCCGAAGGAGCCCAAGTACCACAGTTTACGAACCACAGGCACTGAGCATTTCTTTCTAGAAATATAGTGAAATATAGTGAAATATCTAGAATATTGTGTATTGTGTATCGTGTATCGCTTCCCAATATCCCATACTGAACCGATACCTTTTATGGCTCTTTTAAAAACCCGACTTTCCCACCATTACAGAAATAATAAATGTATTTGGCTAACATTGATGATCTATACTGTATTTTAATTGCCTCTTTGCAAATGGTGAGACAACCCGCTAAGTGCATTTTAGGAGCCACTTTCCTAATGATGTCCCCAATGTTATCCAAGACAGATATTCACATGTACTTAATAATTCAGCTGTGTAAAAGCATTTTAACTGCCTCGTAAGTGGAAGTTTGAATATTTATATGATTGTGCTATATTAAAAAGCCGAGTGAAGAAAAGCCCTTGAAGTCAGGGGTAATTTGTGACGCTAGAACTTTAAAAGTACTCTCTGGCGGTTTTGGTGGCAAGATGGCTTGGCGTAATCAGAGGGAAGCAGGAAGGTGAGAGCGGGGCCAGCCTCGACGCGGTGCTGGGGAGTGTAAGAGTTGAGACAAAGTGCGTTTCAGGTTTTCTGAGAAGTTCACAGGATCTCATGAAAACAAAGGCCTAAGTCTGCCAGAGACAGCAAATGCATATTGATGCTGCGTTCCAGTTCGGTCGGGAGCGGGAAATCCAACCAGGACCAAACGTTTTCTCCGACTTGGAGCGTTCCAGTTGTTGTTGTTGTTGTTTTTAAACACAGAAAGTGGATGCAAAATCAGTTTGCAGTGTTTGGCTACTTCATAGTAATATTGAGTCAGAGCTATTTTGTCTTTTAAGTCAGACTAGAACTGTTATTATGCAGTACAATGTTTTATAATCGTCGTAAATACAGTGATATTTCAGTCCATTCATATTTTCCTTTTAACCGTTAATTGAGAAGTTCGCAACAGAGCAGTAAAGCTTATACGTATTAATTGGGGGCAACATCTGCCAAATAATACAGTTTACTGAAACTTTACATTTGTTTCATGTCACGTATGGTAGGGCTAAAAGATATATCGTTATCGTATCGACATCGAGATATGAACATTCAAGATATCAATATCGCAAAAGAAAAATATTTCGTTATCGTATTTATATCGAGATAACACTCAAAATATTAAAATCAAAAAGCAAATATATAAACGATATAGATTTTCATCAATGAAACTGCACTCTTTTGTATTATGATCTTATTTTTCTGAAAAATGCTTAGTTTTCACCTAACCCATGAAATTGTGTCCATATCCTTCAGCCCTAACATTTGGCTCAGCCATCTTTAAATGATCCTTCTCGGGTTAGGTGATTATGTCCCGAGTTTCCGATGGTGCAATTTCCAGTTGAAATTTCCTGGTCGGAGCTCGGAAATCCCAACCTTTGAGTTCAAGTGGAAAGCACCCGTATGTCTTGAAGTTATTGTGGAAGACATTTCCGCTTAGTTCTGGAAGGATTTTAGTGGAGAAACTAAGGCTCAGGTTAAAACTATTACAGTTAAAGAAAGGAAGAGAAACTATTATAAATGTTGCTTGATTTGAGTGGTGTGAATGACGTTGATTGACGTTGTGTTTGAGATGATTTTTTTTCCTTCTCCCGCCCTGGATGTGTTTAAAGAAGCTCAATTGCAAGTCCGATTGCAAAAATGTGGCAAAGTTAGACAGAAGTTACGCTGTGCTTGACATTCAGCTCAAATGGCTTCCCAGGCTATAGTTTAATCCACTCGTTCCCACTTGCCATCTAATAGAGACCTCTCCGCCCTCCATTGCTTCAGTTTCTGTCTCTTCTCCTCTGGCCTGACCCTGACCAGGAGACGTCCACTCGGATGATATATCTGCAGTCATATTTCATAGTCAGCCCGTGGCCCGTCGGAGGGAGACAGAAAACCCCAGTCTAGACCGAGTCATCACGGAGCTGCCTGGGTGAAGACGAGACACTGATGACTTTTGACAAGGGCTGTAGGCTAAGCATCTTAACACCTCTAATCGCAATACAATGGACAAGCTATTGAAAATGTACCTTCCACCATTTTAAGTTATAACGTTGATATTTCAAAGTATGATTTCGATTCATGATAAAAAAAATAAATACAAATAAAGAAATTGCATGCTGAGATTTCGAAATCTCTTCCCCCCCCCCCCTTCAAACCGAATTACATTTGATTGCAATTTTAGAGCGTCCTAAAGCAAGAGACTTATGCCAGACTTTTGAGGCGTCTGAGTGCGACGGTTCAGAGATGACTCCGTGCTAAGCTCTGGGGCTGCTGGGAAATAAATGAGTGCAGTGGGAAGTGTGTGACATGATAGCGGACCTCTGGAAACGCTCTGATTTGAATCATCTGTCACGCAGCCTGCAGTCACATCAGCCTCACTCACTGTGTCCGCTCTGCATGTGTCAGATGTACTACAATTCAAGAGCGCCAGACGTGGAGCTGCAAGATTTCAGAAGGCTGTAATTATTTTCGGTAAAATAATGTTTCCGAACAAATGATGAAAAGATGTTAAAGTTTTGACACATGCACGTCCTCTAAAATGTTTGCCTTGGCCCACTCCTACTGCACACAGGAAAAATGGATACTCACAACAGGGTTTATATTGGCAGCAGCAAGTCAAGTTTAATGGTTTTTAATGACATTTTAATATCTATATTTTTACCGGTGCCAGGGCTGTCCTTTGTCACCGGTTCTGTTCATTACCTTTATGGACACAATTTCTAGGCGCAGCCAGGGGCCGGAGGTTGTCCGGTTTGGAAACCTCAGGATCTCATCTCTGCTGTTTGCAGACGAGCTTGTTCTGTTGGCTTCATCAAATCAGGACCTTCAGTGTGATCTGGGGCGGGTTGCAGCCGAGTGTGGAGCGGCCGGGATGAGGATCAGCGCCTCCAAATCTGAGGCCATGGTTCTCCACCGGAAAAAATGTGGTTTCCCCTCTTCAGGTCGGTGGAGAGTCCTTGCCTTAAGTGGAGGAGTTCAAGTATCTCGGGGTCATGTTCACGAGTGAGGGACGGATGGAGCGTGAGATCGATAGACTCTTCGGGTGAGGAGCTCAGTTACCCGGGAGGAGCTCGGAGTAGAGTCGCTGCTCCTTCACTTCAAAAGGAGCCAGCTGAGGTGGCTAGGGCATCTGTTCCGCACCTCCCTGCCGCCTCCCTTGGGAGGTGCTCCAGGCATGTCCTATTGAGAGGAGGCCTAGTGGACGACCTAGGACACCCTCTGTCTCCGAGCTGGCCTGGTGTCGCCTCGGGGTCCCCCCAGAACAGCTGGAGGTGTGGATGGATCGGGAAGTCTGGGCATCTCTGCTCAGGCTGCTGCCTCCGTGACCCGGCCCCAGATAAAGTGGAAGAAAATGGATGGATAGATGGATGGATGCTATACTTTTAATCCAAGAAACAGAAAAAAAATCCGTCACATTAATAAGGGGAAACTTTTAAATTCAAAAGCAAAAACATAAAACCTTTGAGTAAATTTTCAATGGCGCATAAAGTTGTGTTGCCTAAATATTTGTGTACAATTTCAACCAAAAACTGCAGCAAACAAGAACATTAGTCGAGCAATTTAGATTTAAGGCTAGTTTGAGTCCAATTTAATGCTTTTCCTAATGACATTTAAGGCCTTAAAGGTGCATTATGCAACTTTTTGTGCAGAAAAAAAAAACCTAAGGTAATTTTTTGTGACCCAATGGCTGCATGGATGGTTATCATGGCACCTTTACTTTCCACCATGCTCCAGGATCAACTCTTTTGTAGGTTTTTTGGTGAGAGGGTCCGTCAGCAGTGAAAACCTAACAGAAACACTAAAAACAATTGATCCTGAAACTGTGATGGAAAATAAAGGCCACCAAATCACTGAAAGGTCAAATACGCTCAAATAAATCATAAAAAGTTGCATAATGCACAACAGAGTTCATTTAATGACCTTAAATGCTTTTTTTATATCCCGTAAAAACCCTGCACAAACTTCTCTACATACATTCAGCCAAAACAATCAGCAATATTCATTAAGTGTCTATTCGTCTTGCTTAGATAATTTATTTATCCTGTTCAATGTTACTATTGTGATGTTCAGTGTAGGGCTGAACGATTTTGAGAAATAATCTAATTGCGATTTTTTTTCTTCAATATTGCGATTGCGATTAAATATGCGATTATTGTTGCAATAATCTCATGTATTTTTCACCTAACACAAGCAATAAATCAGCCTGTTTCATAATAAACAATATTTGAAGTGAAAATTGCAACAAAATTGTTGCTTGACCTATTCAAAATTTGTGTGGACTGCACTTCTTAAACTGTCTGAACTTAACAGTACAGTCTATAAATAAATGCTAAATTATATAGATATTAAAAAAAAATAACTCACTGATCCAGTCAGTAACATCACCCATACTAAAGTGCAGGAAAGTGAGAACAAACGTCTGCTTTAACTAGTTGGAAAAGTTTTAGGAAATCAAACTCCCAATTAATACAAGCTATTTAATTTATTAAATAGTACTTTATTATTTCGGCCAATCAAATCCCAGTCTGAGCTGCGACTCGTAGTTGCTTCAGATGCGCGTTATTGAAGGACACGGAGAGGCCAGATGGAGCACACGCCAAAACACAGTGGAATTAAGAGCAGAATTTTGGTTTTGGGATGTAACTTTGGACAATATGAAGAAAGAAAAGAACACTGACACAAGGAGACGGGACATGAGGTGCCAGACACAGACACGTCTCTTTGACTCGCAGCCATTTAGTGACATTTCAGCTTAAACAGCACATTTCCTCAGCAAAATAAGACATGACACGGACTCCTGCCTCGGATCCTAGTTACCAACCCTTTTCATACTGCAGTTTAGTGTTTATATCTAGCGTCTGTACGACCTACGGAGCGGATATGCGGTAGACGGAAAGGTAAATAAAGGCACATGGCACGTCGCCTCCGCGGATACTTAATGGTCATGAAACGTCATTATGCTTTTGAGATAAGTTCTTTATCCACAACATTCCCAAACATAAGCCCCCTACACTGAGCCACAAACGACTCTTTACTTTTTACAATCAGCACAGACTCACCTATATATGTCTGTGGAGGCAGAGGCGTAGAATCCGGTGGTGAGGGAGTTTCTGTGATCATCAGAGCGTGTAGTAGCGGCGACGGAATGGTGTGATTAGCGCTGTGGCTAACGCAATGCTAACGGAGAAAAGCAATATTCCTTCGCGGTGGCTGCATTATAAACGCTGATATTTTCACTGTACATCCACAATCTACCGCGCACCTTAACTAGACTGAGACGTAAACAAAAGCACGACAATTACACAACGCGATTACGAAATCGCGTTGTGTAATATCGCGATAAAATTGCAAATGCAATTAATCGTTCAGCCCTAGTTCAGTGTGTTGCTTGAGCAAAGTCGTGTATGATCAAAATGGCCAATGGGCATTTCTGAATTACCGCACCGATCACATAAACTTGTCCTTGGATGCTTGTAGGGCTGGGCAATTAATCGAAATTTAATCGAAATCGCTACTTTGGTCAATCTCAATAATTGTCATAGGACTTTATAATCGACAGGTTTACAGCCATATCTTTGGCACAAACAGTAGTAGGTACTGTTTGGATGGAAGACCTTTGCGTGTTAAATAAGGCTGAAACGACGCGTCGACGTAGTCGACGTCATCGATTACGTAAATACGTCGACGCAGTTTTTGTGCGTCGACGCGTCGCTTGTTTACATCATGGTGGCGCGCGATGCGAGCGAGGGGAAAAAGGCACGCCAAAAGTAATCAAAAGTGTGGGAGTATTTCCAGAAACGGCCAAATAATGTTGTTTATGCACACTGTGTCGAGCGGAAATGGCCTACCACAGCAGCACAACGGCTATGAACGAACATTTAAAACGAAAACACCCGACAGCGTTCATGCCATCAACCAGTCAATCGGCCGCGTGAGTATTTTTCATTACACAAAAACATTAATGTATTATTTGTATCTGCGTTGTAAATTCATAAACTAAAGCACTGTTCCGCTCTGAGAGGAGTCAAAAACGCGCGTGTCTAACGCTACATAACGTTACGTTAGTTGTGTAACTAACTAAACTACCTTTGTACAACATTAACAGTTATGTACAAACGAACAATTAACTTTAATCATACAATCATTGTTGTGTGCTGGTTATTTATTTTTTATTTTGCGCATTTTAAAGCAAATAAGCAATACTTTTACTTTTATTCAAATGTTTACAGTGAGTGTTCCAGAAATTGCACATTTTATAGGCTACTGAGTTGCACATTGAGCCATAATTTTATTTGGTTAAATAAAAGCCATGCCATTTGAAAATACTGGCCTACGTCAATTTTTTCCCCTTCATTTTAAATGAAAAAATAATCGGTAAAAGGAAAAATAATCTATAGATTAATCGAAAAAATAATCTATAGATTAATCGATTAATCGAAAAAATAATCTATAGATTAATCGATAGAAAAATAATCGTTAGCTGCAGCCTTAGTGTTAAATGAAACTGGAGGAAAACAATTGTTTTTGTTAGAGCTGAGGTTTGAATAAAGAGACTCTGGTGCTGAGACCCCCTCGCCAGTTTAGTCTTAATGTAGTTACAGAGTGGGGGGCGGGGCAAGAGTGTCGTGTACAGGTGCAACTCGGAAAATTATAGTATCGTTCATTTTATTGCTGTAATACAACTTAAAATGTGAAACTATATAGAGATATAGACTCATTGCATGCAAAGTGAAATTTGTTATTATTTTGATGTTTATGGCTTACAGTCCATTTTCAAAATATTCTAATTTTATGAGATTTTTAATTTGGGGTTTTTACAAGCTGAGCCATAATAATCAAAATTATAACAAATGAAGGCTATACATATTATCTCACTTTGCATGTAATGAGTCTATCATATATTAGTTTCACAGTTTAAGTTTTAATGATATTCTATGACCAAGGTTTTTCATCCAGTATTTGATAAGGGTTTCTATGGGTTTTCTATTCATTTCTCGGTTGAGTGACCAGGATGTGATACAGTAATCTATGTGTGAGAGGATCACTGAATGTGGAAACATCTTTGCGAGAGTTTATTGTCATGAATGAGAGTTTATTGTCATGAATGGCCGGATTTGTTTGAAGTTCTGTAAATTGACTTTATTGTAACCGCAGTGTAATGTGTTTTCAAAGGGGAATGTTGGGTCCAGAATAACCCAGAGATAGTTAAGATCCTCCTCAACAAGGTCAAGCTCTGCGTCTCCAGGGAACACATCGGATTGATCCAGTTTATCGGGCTGTTATTTTTGTTTAATATTAAGTTTGAGTCGGTGAGCCGCTGTTGCACGTCTACCAGGGCATCCATGATTTGTGCTTGAGCTAAACATGTTCTCTATCCAAAGGTAGTCGGTTGCGGTTCACGTGATGCACCATAACGTTCCTAAGAGTCTATTGTTAAAACGGAGGTCACGCTTGCCTTATCTGCGGCCAATAAGTGAATCTGCTCATAAGCGGCTAACACGGTATTACCTACAATATTGCAACTGATACCTTGGTTTCACTATTTACCCATTTGTAATGAATCATCAACCGGATTAAGTCGAGCATTTCTCCGGAGGCACCACTGAGCTGTAAGGCGGCTCTGACATTGATCTTCAGTGAGCAGAGGGAAATGGGAATTATTACATTTTCCGCCCAGGTAAATACGATTACAAGTTAATTCTGCAGTTCCGGTGGGTGTTAAACGCTTCACAATATGTTGCACAGCTGAAGTGGTGGAGGTTGATAGTGTTTACTCGGCGCCTGGATGCTGTTTCCCACACATGCGGACTGACAATAGATTATTCCTGAGTGAAGTGTGGCTCGCGATCCAGGCGGGTCGATACAAAATGGACACGTACTTAGCGACTGATTAGAGTGCTGGACAGTGCAGTCCGATGACTAACGGAGATCTATGTGTTCGATGCCTCTCTTCCTATGCGTATGAATGGGCCACGTTAAATGAAATATGGTTTATGCGCAGGAGTAAGTGTGGTTGGCAAAAAGTAAATTATAGAGAAAAAAGCATTATCTGAATAATTTCTTGCGGTTGCACGTCATGGCGCTGACCTCTGAGCCATTGTGCTGCCCCCCCTCTCTAGGTAATTGTGAAGTGCAGTGGCTGAAAAATTAATTCTACGTGTGACTGACTTGGACTGGCCCCGTGCGAATATGACTTATTAGGTTTTATTTCAGAAAGCATTTGGGCGTAATTGGATTATTCATTGTTATTGTTTTTTTTTCTTTCTGAATTTATAAGACACTGTTGCTCCTGAAACACTGCACATGTCTCCCTAAACACAGCTCACTGTTTTCTTTATTGGGACTCAATCCTCGAGTGCACTTTGTCGTCTAATGTGAACTTGTGTTGTCAAAACTTCAACCTGAAAACTGCAAATACAAATGAAGCTACAACAAAATAACAGTGTACAAGAGAATAATGAAAAAGACAGAGGGAGGCCTCATATTGGTTATTAAAGTCTTTTCTCTCTGGGATGAACAAATCTGATAGTACATGTACGGCACAGTCAGTAAAGTAAATTAAACTGAAAAAAATCCCTGTCGCACTTTTATATTTCAACATAGCATAGGTTTCTACACTTGCAAATTGTCCATGTTCCTTCATAATTGTTTTACCAAGTGGTTGTGACAATTACAAGATTAGATTTAGAGAGAAAAAGAACTGTATTTGCCCTATAGTGCTGAGAGTTGTAAGAATACACGTGATGTATTTTGTGCACTGCATATGCTAGCACATATAACACTCATCGTCATCATGAAAGTATATATTTTTTTATCAAGGCTTTGTTGATACCATTGCCATCTGTTACTGTTTGTTTCTTAAAGTCCTATATATATAAGCAGCGTTGGGTAACGTTACTTTTAAAAGTAACTTGTCAAGTTAGCTCGTTTCTCTAAAAAAGTAGCACAATGGATTGGCTTCTGAGCTTTATTTTGTATGTGGACAAATTCCAGGTAAAGGCAACAATAATTAGCATGAACTGTCTCCGTATAAAAGCTTAGCTCCGTTCGCTATATGTAAACAGATCAGAAACTGCGCCAGGTTTTCAACAAAAAGAACGTCTGTAAAGGAGCTCTTAAGCTTTACAAAGTGCATTGAATTGGTAATAATAAACACACAACTTACTCAATTGATTTTGTTTAATTGCGCAGCTTTCCTCCACCACATAACCAGCTACGAGTTTCTTGATCACATCGGAAGGACCGATACGGCCAAAAGCTAAGCTATTTGTGGTTTGGGAGGCGGTTTGGGAGGCGAGGGCTAGCTAGCATCGTGGATTTCCTCTTTAGCTTCAACACCAGCGCTCTATTGTCCTTTTCGCCAGTAAGTTCAAAACAATAACTTGGAGTACTTCCACAATGTGAACGCGCTTGCTAAAAACTCAGCCATGTTGCTGACTTGATGTAAAGTTTTGGGAGCACAGTCTGGGAGAGAGCAGGACCCAGACTAACAGTTACTGATTTGAAACATAATCTAGTTCTAGATTACCTGCAAATGCAAAACTAACTTGTTACTTTACTCGTTACTCTCTTTATTTGAGTAATTTCCGGTATTGAAAATAATAGTGTCCGTTTTATCCACCCACTATAACACAAATAAACAAAGATACAGATCTAAAAAAGAGCTTTAGGATATGATTTGTGATGTTGCACGTGTATAGGCTACTTTTGATACACATATGCACATTATATTTTTATTTAAATCTAAATGGAAATTGAACCTCAAGTAGAGGGACAAATAACATTGCGGACATATCCACTCGATTTTCTGTCGCTAGGTGACGTCACACGCACAAGCTCTGTTGAAAAGTGAATTATTCTGCCTTAGTGTACATTAAACCACATGTGCTGGCTTGTGTGGATTTTGTCTGGCACAATTTAAATATCAATGTTTAATCATTAGAAAAAGAATATGCTAGTCTTGTGATTGTTGCGCACTCATAATTATTCCCTGTTTTTAATTAAAACTCCGATTTTTTCAGAGCTTATCTAAGTCACCTCCTCACCACATGCTCCCTTTGTTATCGGCGCTGCACAGTTAGCAAAAAGGAGCACTACTGCGGCAGCATAATGACTGTAAATCTATGACAATTATTTATACAGCCGAGTCTGATCAATAGCAATTATTCAGCCATTTCTTAAGCTCAAAGAAGAAAGTCTTGCCTCTTTCGCTTTGCAACTAATCAATGTCTATTATTCAAAACAGCTCAATTAATTTATATTGGTTATTGGGCACACTAAGAACTTTTGCAGCTTTTGAGCGACAAACTGCATAAGGACTGATTTGTATATTTCTCGGCTCATCATTAGTTCAATGTTTAACTATCCATTTAATAAAGTAGTGTTTTTAGCAAGACAATTTCTAACTTCTCCAATCCCCAAAACTCAAACAACAAACACCTCAATCACAACCCCCAGACATGCGCAAACCACTCTCCCTTATAGTGACTTAACAATACAGTGTTCGCCAGTGGATTGCAGCTTCCACCAGTTGTTTTTTTCTGAGGACTGAATACAAATAATTGCAGCCTGATGCTCCTGTATGTAAAACATATGACGTAAAGGGCTTTGGATGACCAGTGGAAGTAGAAAAGCACTAAATTGATGTTACCTTTTTTCATGATAGGCAACTGAAGACCATTAGGCATTTGTTCAGTACCTGACAGTAGCCTTATACATTAGCACTACCATATTTTCCGGACTACAGGTATAAGTTGCACTTTTTTTTACATAGTTTGGCTGGGGATGCGACTTATACTCAGGTGCGACTTATATATAAAAATCTATAATTTCACACGTTTTTTTTTTTTTTACACTCACAGCCGCTAGAGGGCGCCCCAGGCTTATGTACCATAAGCCTCCTGTACCATCTGCTACTCCTGTACCACTGAAAAAAATAATAATAATAATACGGTAATTGAGCAGCAGTAAGAAAGTTTGGAGTGGTTGAGAAACCTGTGAGGGACTGGCGAAAAGCGGAGGTTACACTTACTGCAATGAAGAAAACAAAAGAAGCTAATCGCGGGCTAACAGCTCGATTGCCACGGCTCGAGGAACGAGTTTGCAAATGGGTGCTTGGACAACGTGCTGCCGGGAGAGGCTTGTCAATCGTGACATTACGCCTCCATGCCCAGGTTGTTGCCACGGCTGGTGCGACTTATACTCCGGAACGACTTATAATCCGGAACATACGGTATTTGCATAATTATACTTTCGAAAACACGATTTTTACAATATGGAAATAAGCACAAATTGCCTTATCCTCTTTTTATCTGCCTTTCAAAACAATGCACATTGGAACCATATCCAGAAAAAAACAAAAACAGCTTCATCTATTTCCTATTTCGTAAATTGTTTTTTGCTATCTTGTAGCCTCTCTAAATGAATGAGAAGGACCACTAGTTTTGTATTATATTCCTATTTAATGTGTCTTCTTTGGGATCTCTTTGCTTGATTGGAAACCTAATTTGACTAAAACGCTTGTAATTAAATACCGGCCACATATTATTATGAGGATCTCTTGCCTCTTGTGCTGCTAAGAAGCACCAGACAATGCTTTGCACACATTAATGCGGAATCCTTGCAGCACACCAGTCCCCTCTCAGTTTTGTGATGAGGCTGAGGATTTGAGCGTCGCACTGATGTGCAGAGGGGATTCCAGAAGCCCAAAGAGGATACAAGGGCGTTTGAGACCGTCTTTCATCTCCTGCCAATAGGATTAGTTTGCGTTCAAATAAATAAAAGGGGACAAGTTCATATAATTTTTTATATATTTAAAAACAAATTTTTTATATATTTAAAAACAAAAACAGATTGTATTTAACCGCTTAACTCGAGTGCATTTCCTCCAGTTTAGCTTTATCCAAATCGGAAAGCTTCTTGAAAAAAAGCGTCAAAACAGGGACGAAAACGAGGATGAAAATACAACAAAAGATCGACAAAACGCAACAAAAAAGTGACAAAAACGCAACAAAAAAGCAACAAATGAGATGTAAATGAGGATTAAAACAGCAAAAAAGCATCAAAAGAGCAACAGATACGTGTCAAAAAAATCGACAGCAAAAGAGCATCAAAAATGTGTCCAAAAAGCAACAACAAAAGCAACAAAAAAGAACCATAACACGGATGAAAAAGCGTTGAAAATATGATGTTAGATTAGTTTTGTCGGTCTTAGCTTTCAAATGAGGCGTTACTCTGGCCTATAGGCTGTGAGCTCCAGTCAAGGAACTTTTAGATTTGGGTAAAACTAAACTGGAGGAAATGTGCTCGGTTAAGACGGGGGTTAAGAGGTTAGACCAGATGTTGGAAGGTCTCCAATGAAGGTCAAATGGTGTTCCTTCTTACTTCTGTGCACCATGTTCATACCAGTAATAAAATAATTAACAGCCCTATACATCATTGCAAGTGTATTTAATGTATATGATTATTTGAATTCTTGACATCTTTTTTTAATATATGTCTTTGCAGAGTGAGCGGCAGTGAATCCGGAAAGGGGGTGGTCTCCCGAAAGGAGACAAGATGGCCTCTAACAACACCATTCGCAGCTATTCCATCATCCCGTGTTTCATCTTCATCGAGGTGAGGAGGTCTCTTGTTCATGAATCAAACATTACTCATGATTGCCTTCTACAGTTTCCATACTGTAATATATACAGGCTGTACCTTCTTTTTGGGTTTCTAGTTTAGAAACATTTAAAACAAGCCTGAAACCTCTCCGGCCTCACGTGCGGATAGTGTTTCTGCTGAATCTACAGTGTACACAAAATGCAGTTTCACCGTTGAGCTCCTCTGGTAAATTATGTACTAACTGAAGCGTGAAGTGCTTGCACATCCGCTAGGGCTGTATCTGTGCAAAAGTCACTTCGTCCATATTTAATTACCGCATCAGCTCCCAAGTCCTTAATCAGAGCGATGTCTCCAGACACCTTGCATTGCTGTATCTACTCGCTCCCCCCTTTTTCACGCTTCACCGGGCAGAAACCTACTTTGTGTCAAGAGTTTTGTTTCACTCTGCAGCTCCTTCAAAGCTTCAGCCTGAAGTGCGTGCCCTAGTTACGTTGGTCGAACTTGATGCGGATTGAGACTGATTGGTTATCAAGCATGTAGAACAATGACCTTTCTCCTCACTTCATGAAGCATCCAGCAAGGTTGTCCATGCTGACCACAGTATTTGCCAAAATGAGCATACATGGAAGCCTTATCATTAGCTTAAAGGCCCTGCAGCTTTTTTGGAATGCGTTTTAAACGGGACATGACGGGCCTTTTGAGGTTCTAACCATAACATTGTGCCACCATCAAAAACGTACCTAGAGTAGTATTCTGGTGTCATTTGGTCGCTTCGATTTGTATTTCCTGGATTATGTGATGATAGAACGGGGACCTTTTATTAAACTATAATTGATCACACTGCTTGAACAACAACTACAAAATCCACACAGACACAGATGGTTTTATCTGTGGTGTCTTTGGTGGCGTAACAGCTGGTTCATGCACTTTATTTAGAGACTAATATCTTATTTTGAAAGAATAATTTAGTTGTCTCCAAAATAAATGACTTTTCCTCTTTAAGTGACTGCCGTATTTTCCGGACTATACGTCGCTCCGGAGTATGAGACGCACTGGTCAAACATTGCCTGAATGAAGAAAACAACCGGCTGAATAGGCGTACGGTATGCTAACGTAACACATGGTTAGCTACATGAAGCATAAACAAAGAACTAAATATGTGTCTGGTATGTTAACGTCACATAAACAGTTCAGATAACTATAGCATAAAGAACATGCCAAACTCTCGATCTCACTCCAAGTCACTAAATCCATTGAAATCTTCATCCTCGGTGTCACTTCTGAACAATCACCTTGACACGGACGACACCTGGACATGGAGGCGTAACTGCACCGTTGACAAGTCTCTCCCAACAGCGCGTTGTTTAAGCACCCATTTGTAAACTCGTTCCTCTAGCTGTGGCTCTAGCTTTTAGCCCGTGATTAGCTTTTTTCTGTTTACTTCATTGTAGTAACCTCCGCTTCTCACTCACTCCAAACTTTCTTGCGGCTGCTCGATTAGCCTGCAGTGCCCTCTAGTGGCATGTGAAATTATATATTGGAATTAAAAAAAAGGACAAAAAAATCTCACATAAGTCGCTCCGGAGTATAAAACGCACCCCCAGTCAAACTACGAAAAAAAGTGCTACTTATAGTATATAAGTAGGGTATATAGTATATACTGTCTATATATATATAGTAGGACATAAACAAGTATAAATCAGTGACTCTTCATATTCGATGCTCGACCAGAGCCAGCACTGCCATAAAACGGGTGTAATAAAGATCAAAACTGACCCGTATTGCACATCATAAAATGTGTTCAGACCACAGGTTGAGAAGCGCTACTAGTGGGGTTGAAGGGCCAGCCAGAAGCTCCTCGTTTCTGTTCAAAAGAAGAATCGTCTGGATGTCATTTCCTGATTTTACCACTACACTCTTCCAAAACATTAGAGATGGCGTGTGTGGGAGTTTTCTTCTGCTCTTTCATCTGTTTTAAATAATTTGGAAAATATAAAATCCCTAAAATCGGAGCAAGCAACGGCGAGGAAGTGTTCCGTGCGAAAAAGGACGTTTTTGAAAAAACTTCCTGCCACTTTTTCCTGTGTCATATCCAGCGTTTCTCTAATTGGTTGATCCCGTCTGTCAATCACATGCCACATGAGAAACCTGAATTGAGTTAGAGGCAAAGCAAGTCAACTTTATTTCGTACACAAGGCAACTACGCCTTACAAAAGAAGATATGCAAAATTACAATCAGGTTAAGTTAAGGCAAAGCACATATATTGGGTTATTTGGTAGGGACGGTGCATGTTAATGAACAAGTCACACCGGATCGTAGCGTTGGGCTAAATTTCATCCGTTGTCCCTCATGCGCACTCTCAAACACACTCCCATTCATCCTGGCCTATTGTACATGTTTTTAGTGGTAGAGGAAACCGGAGTAGCCGGAGGAAATCTACACAGACATGAGGGAAACATGCAAACTCCACACAGACAGTCCATGTCTTGATATATAGAAAGATCAAGACATGGGCAGATAGAGGGCTGCACCAACAACTCAAACTTATGCTGCTCAACTTTATTCGATTGTACATTGCACTAAATTATGTATTTTGAACAGCTGGTATTCGGTACAATTATAATAATTGGTAGATATTCATTTAAACTAAACTCGGCCTAAACAACATGCAAACTAGGCGTGGGCCATTATGTATCGTATATTGTTATCACGATATAATTTTAAGGTAAGGCTGAGATTTTGAAGTAATTTGTCCATTGTCAATTATGTCGTTGTCGTGATATTTCTTTTTTATATCATGATATAGATGTGAGGCCATATGGCCCTGCTTTAATGCAGACCAGGCCAAAAACAGCTCTACTGCAGAACTAAACAAGGCAAAGGCTACACGGGAGGAATAAGGTCTTAACCAAGATCCCAGGGGTTCTCAAACAATTCGCCTCTCTCTCTTACAGCTGCAGACAGAGGCTGAGCGGGCACCTGTCTGTGCAGCCACAGTTCAAGTCCAGAATATAAATGCACTCAGGAGAAGCGCACGTGTTTGCACCGTTATTTATTCAGCTTCAGCCACTCTTATCCTTGTCAACTTCTACCATCGCACGGAAAGCTCCTCTGCACTTGTCTTCACGTTGCCCACACATGCGATGGAGTCAATGGGGAAAGGAAGCGATTAATGCACTTCTCAAATTCATTAGTAAGATAATATTTACATCTGGTTTGCAAACACATCAACAACAGTTCACCTTTAACTTGAAGTCACTCCGTTGGCCCATTTAAACTATGAAGGCAGAGACATGTGCTTTCCACTGCTGGGACCCGTGAGGAGTCCTGCCTCAGCGATAGCGGATCCTCCACGCAGACTTCGAAAACATGAGGCACATGGTCCTTATGCTTCTGTGTTGTGATATCCATTATCCCGTCTAATGTTTTCATAGTTTAGACCTTATACTCCGCTTGACAGTGGTTTAGCCCCCGCTATGGCAGGTGATGGTCATAATTATTTATCGGTGGCAAGGCCCCAGGGGTGGATGAGATTCGTCCTGAGTACCTTAAGTCTCTGGATGTTGTAGGGCTGTCTTGGCTGACACGTCTCTGCAACATCGCGTGGCGGTTGGGGACAGTGCCTCTGGATTGGCAGACCGGGGTGGTGGTCCCTCTCTTCAAGAAGGGGGATCGGAGGGTGTGCTCCAATTACAGAGGGATCACACTCCTCAGCCTCCCTGGTAAGGTCTATTCCAGGGTGCTGGAGAGGAGGATTCGGCCGATAGTCGAACCTCGGATCCAGGAGGAACAATGCGGTTTTCGTCCCGGTCGTGGAACACTGGACCAGCTCTATACCCTTCATCGGGTGCTCGAGGGTTTGTGGGAGTTCGCCCAACCAGTCCACATGTGTTTTGTGGATCTGGAGAAAGCGTTCGACCGTGTCCCTCGTGGTGCCCTGTGGGGGGTGCTCCGGGAGTATGGGGTCCGGGGCCCTCTACTAAGGGCTGTCCGTTCCCTGTATGACCGCAGCAGGAGCTTGGTTCGCATTGCCGGCAGTAAGTCAGACCTGTTCCCGGTGCGTGTTGGTCTCCGGCAGGGCTGCCCTTTGTCACCGGTTCTGTTCATTACCTATATGGACAGAATTTCTAGGCGCAGCCAGGGGCCGGAGGGTGTCCGGTTTGGGAACCTCAGAATATCATCTCTGCTCTTTGCAGACGATGTTGTTCTGTTGGCTTCATCAAACCAGGACCTCCAGCGCGTACTGGGGCGGTTTGCAGCCGAGTGTGAAGCGGGCGGGATGAGGATCAGCACCTCCAAATCTGAGGCCATGGTTCTCCACCGGAAAAAGGTGGTTCTCCCGCTTCAGGTCGGTGGGGAGTCCTTGCCCCAAGTGGAGGAGTTCAAGTATCTCGGGGTCATGTTCACGAGTGAGGGACGGATGGAGCGTGAGATCGGTAGACGGATCGGTGCGGCGTCAGCAGTGATGCGGTCGCTGTATCGGACCGTTGTGGTGAAGAGGGAGCTGAGTCAGGGGGCGAAGCTCTCGATTTACCGATCGATCTACGTTCCCACCCTCACCTATGGTCATGAGATTTGGGTAATGACCGAAAGGACAAGATCGCGAATACAAGCGGCCGAAATGAGTTTCCTCCGCAGGGTGGCTGGGCGCACTCTCCGAGATCGGGTGAGGAGCTCAGTTACCCGGGAGGAGCTCGGACTCGAGCCGCTACTCCTCCACGTCGAAAGGAGCCAGCTGAGGTGGCTAGGGCATCTGTTCCGGATGCCTCCTGGTCGCCTCCCTCGGGAGGTGTTCCAGGCATGTCCCACTGGGAAGAGGCCTCGTGGAAGGCCCAGGACACGCTGGTGGGACTATGTCTCCGAGCTGGCCTGGTGTCGTCTCGGGGTCCCCCCAGAACAGCTGGAGGAGGTGTGCGTGGATCGGGAAGTCTGGGCATCTCTGCTGAGACTGCTGCCCCCGCGACCCGGCCCCGGATAAAGCGGAAGAAAATGGATGGATGGATGGAATATACATGTTTAAATCTTAGACGCATCTGTGCACATGTGACACATAACTGTCCAGATTTTCATATTGCAGCTTCTCACTGTCAGTAAGTTGATTATTAATTTAAAAAAGTGACACCCCATTTGTCATCTTCAGCGTGTGGAGAAAGTCCTTCTGTAGAGCAGTCTGTTTGCATGATTGAGGGACTGGCTCAGATTCAAGTTTTAAATGTCAATTTCCAGATAGAGTGCTTTTTACTGGACTCTAATACGTGTTTATAATCATGTGATCTTGACATGTAAATGCTGAGAATGCATGTGGTACACTGGTCTACACATTACCATTTCCATAATTATGCTCGTACAATCCATATGCGCTAATCCATGGAAGCAGTATGCTGTTTTATTTTAGGACCAATTGGCAACTGACCTATTTCAGAGATTATAAGTAGATGTTTTTTTCTGCATGTATTGCAGAAGTTGAGGTTTTAGCAGAAGTAACATTGACTATTTATCACTCAACTATAGATTTGATCTTTGTGTAATTGGACCTTTTTGTGGTTTATAGAGGCACATTTACTTTTGGTGGCCTCTACAATGTTCCAGAATCAATTGCTTTGTAGGTTTTCTGGATGGAATGTATGCAGAACCATAACCATGCATACAATTGACCCAGGCGGGTTGCTGATCGGCTCAAGGGAGAGTTGGATAACACCCCCCAATTGAGCCTCCCGGATTTACGTGGGCATTGGCAATCCTGTTGTTGTTAGACTAGGCGAGAGATCCAACTTTCCAGTCGTTTATGTAACCATAGCTATTTCAGTGAAAAAACAAACAAACTGGGAACCACACACTATTCAATTACAGCGTGCACGAGACTATTAGGGTCATGAAAAAAACACATGTGAAATAATAACAATAATCTGTAAACAGTGGAAGCAGAACGGCATGTAAATTTGTATTAAAATCATCTCAGATTGAACCTTTAGTTGTACTGTTTTATCATCCACATCTCCACAAAAAATGTATGAAACTAACTAGTTTACCATATATGGGCAATGACATCATCTCTGATGACCGATTAGGCAATGTTAACGCAATAGGGCTTGGCAACATTGATTGATTTTTTAATTCTGCCCTTAAATTAGTGAAAGTAGCTATGTTGCAAAACAATCTGAAAGAAATGCCAGTTTTTCGATTTCCCCCCTGACTACAGTGCATGCTCTAATTTGACAACATGAATAGAGCTGATCAAATGCTCCCTCTTTTTTTACGTATTTATGTCAGTAATTCCTTTTAGACTCTCTACCCTTGACATGGATTTCTTCACATTAAAGCTGTGGTTTCAGTAGCTTGCTCTGCTCAGTATCAAAAAAATAATCAACGTGAAAACATGAAATCTCACATTTCTCTTTAGACCCTCATTGCTGTTTTTTTTTGCTCCCACCTCCACTGACTCATCTAAAGGCACTGCTTTTTCTTCAGTTTCTTTCATGTCTGTGTCAGCCTCATTTTTCTCATGCTACTCCCTCATCCCAATATTTCACAAAAGCTTTCCACTCTCCGTTTACAATTATTTGCATCAGACCGTCTTTGCAATCCAGTCGTCCTTATTGCATTGTTCTTTCCTCCTACTTAATGGGACCCATATTCAACATTCAACATGTTTTAGCCTTTTAACTATAGGGGTGTGTATTGCCTAGTCTCTGGCGATACGATTCGTATCTTGAATCATAGGTCACGATACGATACGATATGATATATCCTGATATTATTAGTATTAGACAATTATTGCAGTATGTTTGTATTACTTTCATTAGATTTGACTAATGTGCACTTGTGACTGTGCTGTGGTTAGGGATGTCAAGATTTATCCGGTTTTACGATTACCGCGATTATAAAAGGACGCGGTAGGTTATCCGTAAGAATTTCAGAAGCCACGGTTTACCGCAGATATTTTTCACGCGGACGCACGATCCGCTGCGCGCCTCAAACAGCGCGTAAACTCACCGGTAGTTGAGCGAGGCAGAAGGACGCTCTCCTCCAGTGTTGTATCCACCCAAAAAACGATTGAAGTCAGCAGAGTGGGACCTCTTTAGGATACAAAAGATGACCAAGGCGTTGTTGTTGTCGATGGACGTCCGTTATGTAAACCCTGTCGTCAGAAAGTTGCAGCTGATATCGGCTAAGTCGAATATAAACAACATCTTGGAGATAATCCTTCGCTGTGAATGTCCAGGTCAAGGTAACGAACTGCATACTTCCCAAAAAAGTTGTCCAAATGTTCGGAAATATCCGCCACAACTGGCTCAGGATGTAACAAAAGGCTAACGCTACGCTCTGCTTCAGCGCGACAGAAAGGAAAGTGAAACCGGCACATGTGGAGATCAGCTGTTCATAAGAGTCTCTTTAGTCACTTAGTAAACACGTTTCATTCTCTGTTCATCAAAATAATTAAGCAACAGCTTAACTTTTGAGAGCATAAAACCTAGCCTAGCTTGTGGCCTAATAATATATAGTAAAACAATTATGATAATTATGGTCATTATAAAGAAGTAAAATTGACATTGTTTTGTATTATTCAATGTAGGCCTATTTATTTTAATGCAAAACAATATTAAAGCATTTTTCATTTTTAGAAACAGTGACTGTTTACAAGTATTAAAAAGCTTTTTAAAGACAAAAACTAAAAATATCAGTTCTTTCCTTTCATTCGGGGAATAATCGTGAATAATCGTAAAATCGCAATTTTTTGTTTCACAATAATCGTGACTCAAAAAATTGAAATCGTGACACCCCTAGCTGTGGTGTTCTATGGTGATTATTAGGGGTGTAACAATGCACCGTGCCAGATATATGATATGAACCGTACTAAAGTGACGGTGCAAGTCTTAGTCCAAATTTCGTAATATTTAACCGCGTGTCAGACGCATGTACCTGCACCTAAACAGAGCGCATGTGTGTCATCATTACTTACCGCTAAACTGGAGGCTGCAGGCAAAGTTACATCTTCCAAAAACACATGAAATCCGCGTGCCTTTGCAAAGGTTTCTCCTGCTGATAACCACAAATCCAATGCTACTATGGTGGCACGGGGAAATGCGTAAGATCCAATCATGGTCATAATCCACTTCAAAAGCTTTCAAAAGGACAAGCAGAATGTTGTCCTGGAACAGCACAAACACAAGCCTCAAATCAAATGCGTTGTTGTTTTAGCTGCGTGTGGAAAGCGAAACTGAAACTTATCACTTGACGAGCACATGGCCCTTTTTCTTAAACTTTAGAGCACTGTGTTTTTTTTTTTAAATCTTGTTTTGTATTGTGAGCCCAGGGGCACATTTTATTGTAAAGCAGCTTTGAAAAATTAGAAAGCATTGTCAATGTATTTCTGAAATTACAAATACTGCCTAATACTTTAGGCTGTTTTATTCCAAAACTGACTTATTAGCTTTTTATATCGCTCTTGCACCGTGATGCACCGAACCGTGGGTCCTGCACCGTGAACCGAACCGTGAGATAGCTGAACCGTTACACCCCTAGTGATTATGTAACTTTGGCTTTTGTTTCCATACAGATTTCTTAGAAGCCTAGTAAATGATTCCAACTAAACTGGTGCACGTTTATTACGATAGTTGGGCGATCAATAATAACAAAACTGTTTCATCCAGCCACAGAAACCTTACCCTTTGTTTAAATATACGACAGTTCAGACAGGGCATTTAAAACCTTGCCCACTCCACAACTAGCGTCACTTGTCTCTGTGTGCATTAGAAGGGACATAATGACAACAGGGTTAGAACAAAAGCATTTAATTGGGAAATTAATAATGAATTCATTTTAGATAGTCCCAAAATACGTGAGTGTGGTCTCCTGCTTGTCCACGTCCCCTCCAGCATTGATCTGAAGTTTTCCAAACTTGGATGTGACAAAGGGAGTTCTGTTTCCAGGTAACCTTAAACTAACTTCTTACTTTATGTTTCAACAGCTGAAGAAAGCTGGCCAGATTGATATTACAGCGTCAATAACATTAGAAAAGCATTTTGACATTTTTTGCTATAAAGGATGGAATATCAGTGCATAATTTGTTGCCTAAATTTAGCTTATTAAAGCTTATATGGTGTTGTATGGTGATACAAAACCATACAACATACAACAACCAAGCACCGCAACTGTGAATAATTAAATTGTAAATAATTCAAACCTCTTGACAATCTATCTCCTATCTATCAAGGTAACTCGCAGCAGATGAATCCAGGCTGTTTTTTTTTATATTGATGAACTCATATTGTTTTTGATGAAAACTGCAAAACTCTGCGTCAGTGTGTTTTGCGACTTGGACAAATCAAAGGGCCGTGTGGTCGCACGACTCTGGGCACGATGGGAGCATCTGGGTCAGCGCGCACAGCCAGAAGGCAGCTTACTTATGCAGAATTGTATTTAGTCATATCAGTGTGCACTGCTTTCACATCTGTTCTGGGATCTTGAACATTTGCAACTGGATTTCGCAAAGAAAGTCAATTGTGTGATGGCTCAATCTTTTATAGCATACAGTGGCCTCAGTTGGTCAAGATTTGTGTTTTATCATTTAAATTAGCCCAAGACAAATACAGTTAGCTGCCTATTAGCTTTGCACAATGATTGGTAGTTGCCTGTACAGGTGTAAGACAAACACTACGTCTCTGCACAGTGTATTCATTTCCTCATTTATTCTGGAGAAAAGCCAGCCATATAGTGAACATAAAGCCGAAGTATAAGCATCGATTTCGATTGGTTGCACCATTTGTTTCGTTGCACCAGAACGTATTTCTTGAGCACCACTTCGGTTATCTGTTGAACGTTTCCTAAAAGTGATAGATTCAATGCCAGTAGAAACAATGTTTAATGTCTAGATATTTACTCGTTCAATTCATCTTCCATATTTATCCATTTTAAATCGATTTTATGAGACAGGTACATTTATGTTTTAATGTAAAGAAAGGATTGCAGAATGAGAAGTGCTGTCCATATTGGGGACATTACTGTTACTATGAGATAGTGAATTATGCTTTATAGAGGATACATGAAATACATGTAATAAGATTAATTAATTGATTTACAGATAAAGTTAACTTCATGAAACAGCTGCATTTAAAGCAGCACTTAGTAACTCATGCCCCTAGAGGCCATAAGCGCCACTGCAGGTCTCGTAGCATGTTGCGTTTTCTTACTTATTAATTGTCCGTGAGAGTAAATACTACGCTGACAGAAAAGACAAAGGGGGAGAGGGATATTGTACATCCAATTACACAATGGAGATCATTTTTTTCACTCAAACTTGGCTGTAAGCCTGTTAGCTTCATGATTCCATTAGTGTGTATTGGTGGCTCCAATCCGGAGGCAAGTTGCAATTGTGTTTTTCTGGCCAGAGACACCAGAGGGAGATGAAAGACCCTCTAATCATCCCAATTCAAAAGTTACTTGTTCTTCGTTACAGAAAATGAAGAGAGTGAGATATCTGTGCTTTGAAGAATCGTTTCATCTTCTGGATTTTTTTTCAAGAGTGGATTTAGACAGTGCTTTGCTTAGTTTTTTCTTTTTAACTAACTATGATTTGAATCTGCAGCGATAGATGTCGCTTTATCTGACTAAACAAAGCGTGCCTGGATAATAACTGTGGCTACATTTGAAAATATATTCTGGAAATGAGTCAAATTTGCCCCCGATTTGAGTAACTTATTGCATGTAGAGCAAATATTTCTGTATTACTATTTGCAGTGTAAATTATGATGAAAATTCAGTTACATGAGAAAAGAGAAGCAACGCACACCAGAAGTAGTCTCCGAGGTGCAGATGTAGGGGAAAATCTTCATAAATCAAAAAACGGCACACTCGTAAGCCGATGTCCAAATTTGAATGATAGTGATTACGTTTCGGCATTAGCCTTCATCAGATCTTTCTTTTTTTTTCTTAGAACCAAAATGTATATGGAGTGGACCAGCCCAGGTGGCTTAAATCGTCTCCAAAGTGTCGGTGGTACCCATCAATCAGGAGGCCACACCCAGTGCAGAAAGGCCATTTCTACAAAAACAAAAACAGTTAAAATATATACAAATACAGAAATCTGTAATACATATAGCCTACTGTATTACAAGAAGCATTTGAGATAAATATTTAGTCCATAAGGGGTCAAAGTCTTTAAATGGTGGATCCAATAGTGTTCCCTCCTTAAAAGGAGGAGATCCAAGTTTCCACCTGTAGGAGACAGTTTTACCTCTTCAATCCCAATATATCTTAATGATGATATGGCATGGTTAAATTCAACAAAATGAGCTGCCACAGGCAATTCTGTTAAAACCATGAAACTAAAGTCTGGACATTTAATGATAATTGGAGCAGAATGCAGCAGGACACGTGCGAAGAGCCCACATGTTTGCCTTTTTTCCATTAAATGCTATTTGGGTTCATTCTAATCTGATCATTGTTGCGATAGTGACACAAGTTTTCTTGCGATGGGTGTGTTATGAGGACCTGGGCGGGTCCCAATGAAATATACTGTATATATTTAGTCACACTAACATACTTAAGTGTGGTTGCAATAAAATAAGTCACACCTTCGAGCCCTGCTATGTGACCTTTTTGCCTAAATTAGCTGGGATATATAGTGTAAACCTCCATAATGCTAACCACTGCTACGCGACAAACGTTTCTGTTATCTCAATTTTTGCAACTCCTCTTCACAAAAATAAAGGGGCACAGGGATTTTCCATTATTGTCGTGCACTGGCGAAATCCTTCAAAAGAATCAATTAAAAACGGCGATTGCTTCAAGGTGAGAAAGCCGAAATCAGACCCGGCAATACGTTCTGGAAAAGACGCCGACGAGAAACAATTTTCAAATCTGGTCAAGAAAGACGTGTTTAATATTAATGCGCGGACAGGAAGGAGAGCAGAGAGTTATGACAGGGGGGAACGAGGAAGGAAACGGAGATGAGTGGTTCAGCGGTGAATAATAGACGGGGGAAGAGGAAGGTTGCAGAAAAGATGAGAAATTAATTAAAGCCGATCGTCGGGGGTGAGAAGAGAAGAATGAGGAGAATGGAGAGTGCTGTATGTTCTCCACCGGGACCTTATGTAACACTGAGCTCCAGGCTGCAATTAATAAGTATACTGTAACTAGGACTACACAGGCGTGCTATTGTCAGATAAGATGGGTTTTCTTAGGGAGTGTTTCAAAGAGGGGCCTCCTTATTATGAGCAAGACAAGGAGTAGTGCTGCACAGTATTTATTTCTTATTAAGACTTATTTTTGATGTATTATTATATATAGCATTATTTAGTTTTCTAAAAGCATATTTCTGGATACATTAGTATCCGCTTTATGTTTTCAGTCTTCAGAATAATGTGCATGTGGGGTTCAAGGGGATTTAGCTCCTATTTCTGAGGATATAAACACCCTGACTCAATCTCTGCTCACACAGAAGAGAGTAAAGTAGTTCATGAAAGTCTAAAAATAATAGCTGCTTTAGCTATTTGCGTGACTTGCTATATTCAAGAAGCAATTTGGCCAATGAAATTGCACGATTGAGTATGATGATAAGGAGAACTGAATGCATCTCCCTGAAAGTCAGTTAAGCAAAATATGTTCCTTTTATCGATGTTTAATTTTCTTGTCACAACATAAGCTGATGATATATGAATTGCAGCAAATTGTCAGAAACTTTAAAACTTTCCCAAGAACCCTATAGTCCAGAATGGAGCAACATCTAAATTGTATGTATCCAGTGGGCCGTCTCTCTGGCTTCTTGTGCCCCTCAAAGAATAGGAACGATAAAGTATTGAAAGAGTAGTGGCCGAGGGCAGAAGCTTAGACACGAGACGCTGGACCAGGAGTGTATGTAAGATGGGGGGCAGAGATGGAAATGTCTGTCATGTACCAATTTTTCAGATGACAAAACGTATCTTCATTCAGGTTGTTTATGGCCCTGGACACAAACCTTTGCCTTTCTTTTGCTGTGAAGTTCCACCCATGGTTGTACTCTGCAGCACTTGAAACATTTGGGTAGTTCTAACCATATAATACAAATATATCTATTGTTCTTGAGGTAGAAAGAGAGTTTGTTATATAATGAACTTCCATACTGAATAATCAGTGTCATAAAACTGACTTTGAAGAGTTCTGACGCCAACTGCTGTTTTATTTTTCTCTGGAGTGTGTGCCTCCGATTCTGACAGCGTTTTAAAATGGAACTCCACAATGTGTTGGGGGAAAAAAACACCTCCAAATGTAGCTGGATGTCAAACTGTTTGAAAGATGAGTTTTAAATCTTGATACATCTGCCTTTTACTGTATACAACCTATAATGATGGTGTACAAAGTGTAACAAAGCTGTACGATGGGAAGTTGCAGGTGTTTTGGCCGTCATCTAGATGTGCCAGCTTTCCAAAGGGCTTACTAGTTTCATAAATAGGGGAAAATGACGGCATAACTAATGTACTGTACCTAATGTGTACCTACACATGGCCTGTAATCTAAAGTGAGACTTCTACACACCTTTATTCCACCTTGTACCCCTTTGTTGAACACCTGGTGTACACCTTTATTACTCTTTTTACATGTCATTACACCTCACACTTTAATGTGTAATTACCTGTACATGCATGGGTTATTACTTTCTTGTCACCTGTGCCTTGCTAAGGAAGGTGCGTAGAAGGCAGGGCAATTGATGCAAAAGTGAACAAAAGCTCTTTAATACATGTATTGCTGCCTGAAAGGCCCGGTCTCCCATGGTGGGCGGAGGTGGTGACTGCCTGGGCTGCGGGGGGTCTTCCTGTGGTGGTGTGGGGGTTCAGGATTTTGGTGAGATATGATGGGGCAGTTTCGTGGAGGCCTTGGTGGTGAGGAACTGTACTCGCGGTTGGATGGGGATCCAGTGCAGTGAGTGGAGGATGGGGGTGATGTGCTCATACTTAAGTTCCACACCCTTCCCTTAGTTAAATGCTGAATATGTTTTGTGGAGTTGGATATGTATCGCGTAACCAATAATAATAATTAACAATCAGAAATGAATGTCCTGAAATCAACATGCTGTGTTTTATCGTATGTATAAGCATGTTGAGAGAATCAGAATGAATCCGACTGCTTCTGTGATTGACCTGACCGATAAGAGAGGGGGTTGGGGAAAATCGGACAGCATGTGTCCGTGTCTGACACGTGCATGAAACAGAAAAGCACTGATGGTCACAGGGTCAGATCATGATTCAAGTTTACATATTGACCACACAGAGAAAAGAAAAGCACACACATGGATTATCATAATAACGAAAGAGACTGCAATTTACTATGTACAAAGGCTGGCCTATTTATAACACATTGCTGCAGGAGAGGCCGGAGAGAAGGATTGGCACGGTTCTTTTGTGTGTTGTATGGCCGGGGTCGGAACGGCAGTCTTGGATGAGCAAGCATTGCATCTGCTACATAGACAGAGTGACGCGTAACAAAACAAGATATAGCTGCTGTGACAGATTTTCCAGCATCAGATTTAACATATTGTTTATTTATTTTAATTTTTTAGAAGATATGCCGATGTTTTGACAACACTACTACCTTGAATAGCTTGTCACACTAAATGAAAAAAAGCAAAACATATGACGCAAATATTGGTGCTCTACACTTCAGCTGCTTTGTTTTCTACTAATGTATTAAAAAATGGATTACAATTAAGCAACACTTTATGAATCAAAGTTAGACCAGAGAATTCAAGTCAGTTTAATCATATACTTTCATTTTCAAAATCGAAATGGGCGGAGCTGTGGCGCAGCGGGACATTCACAGCCAGAAGGTCCCGGGTTCAATCCCCAGCATGTTGGGGCCTTTCTGTGCTGAGTTTGCATGTTCTCCCGAGTTTCTGCGTAGGTTTCCTCTCCGGGTTCCCCTACCTTCTAAAAACATGTACAATAGACCGAGATGAGTGACAATTAGAGCTTCTACATTTTTGCTGTGATAGTGCTAACCTCCAACCCAACAAACGGAGGTGGCTGTGTCAAGAAACTACAACCAAAACAAAGTCGTACAATATTTTAAATGGTGAAATACACACCTCCAACCTCACCATCACACGCATATGGTAGTGCTTTTCCTTTGTTGTAAGGGCACCGCGAAATATGGCAGTGTATGTAAAATTCTAGCTGTGGCAGAGTGCTGCTCTAAAATAGCTAGCTAAAGAGCTCAACTGCAGCCGCCAAAGAAGACAGATAATAGCACGCTGCAGTGACTTTGTATAGGCTTTTTCCTGACAGGCGTCTTGTCACACTGTCCTTCACAGCAGCGAGGCGGCGAAGGGCTAGAGGCATCGCAGCTATAATAGAGCATTAACTTATGCCTTACCCAGAATAAGACACGCTTGTCCAGTCGGAGAAGTGTGACACAAGAACCGGCTTAAAGTTACGAGAATAGCAGGAGGACGCCATTCTCAAAAAATTGTTAAAGTTAAAGTACTGTTAAGATGAAAAACCTTTTTTTGTGCGTGTGCGCGCTGTTTTTCAGAGAATATGAATGATAACACTCATAGTTAGTGGTTGTGCTAAGTCAGTTATGGTCAAACAACTGAGTTTACTCTTTTTGAATCATAATGACAAAATAAACAACCAAAACGACCCTGACCAGTTCTTAATACTGTGCATTGCCCCCTTTAACATCAATGGCAGCTTGGATTCTTTTGTGATAATTGTGGACTTGGCAAAAAGCCTCCAGTTCCTGTAAATTCCTGGGCTGTCTTGCATGAACTGCATGCTTGAGATCTACCCAGAGTGGTTCAATGATATTGAGGTCAGGAGACTGAGACGGCCACTCCAGAACCTTGGTAAATGGTCAACGTACAACTGCATCCCATGTGCAGCTTCCAGGCTGATGAGTGACACTTCTCCTCCAGTATTCTTTGATAACATTCTGCATTCATCCTGAAATCAGTTTTCACAAAGTTTCCTGTGCCTTTGTAGCTCTCACATCCACACAACATCACTGATGCACCTCCGTGTTTCACTGTAGGTATAGTGCACCATTCGTCACAGGCCTTGTTGACTCCAAATGTAATGACTATGGTTGTGGCCAAAAAGTTCCATTTTGGTTTCATCATTCAAAATGACGTTGTTTCAGAAATGTTGAGGCTTGTCTCTGTGCTGTTTTGCATATTGTATGCGGATACTTTGAGGTATTTGCCAAGTAAAGTCTTTCTTCTGGTGACTTGGCCATTCAGCCCATGTTTCATCTAGTGCCTCCTTATTGTGCATCTTGAATCAGCTACACCAGTCTTGTATTTCAGCTAAAGTTATTTGTGGGTTTTTCTTTGCATCCCAAACAATTTTCCAGCCAGTTGTTGCTGAAATGTTTGTTGGTCGACCTGACCGTGGTCTGCTTCAATAGAATCCTGCATTTTCCACTTCTTTATTAGAGTTTGAACACTGCTGATTGATGCTGTCAATACCTTGGATATTTTTGTATAACCCTTTCCCATTTTATACAGTTCAACCACCTTTTGTTGCAGATCCAGTGCTTAAATTCGTAGTTTCAGGAACACTTTTGATCTGATGTGATGGATTTGGGGAACAGGCCAAAACATTTGCCGGAACACTCTCATTAAACATCATTATATCAGATCAAGTCTTTGACGGATCCTCCTAAATATTTACCCTTGTATCCTTTACCCTGAAAAACAGAAAATTGGGGGAATGCGTTCCCCCAAACGGGGGATCAAATTAAGCACTGTGCAGATCCTTTTGCTTTCCTCATGACTCAAAAAGCAGAAACACCACTGAATGAAAGATGCAAGGGTCTGTCAGGAGCCTAAAAATTCACTGACCTTTTATACACACACAATAATTACAAACACAGGTCACAGGTGAGGATGCTTTACCTTTAGTAGCCATTCAAACCCGTTTGTGTCGACTTGTGTGCATATTATCAGGCCAAGATCACCCGGCTATGTAAACTATTGATCAGGGTCATTTTAGGAGTTTTTTACCATGATTTAAAAAGAGTAAACTCAGTGTTGGACCATAAATGGCTTCACACAACCGCTGACTATGAGTGAAAAAAGAGAACTTTTCATATTCTCTAAAAAAATAGTAACACAAAAACTCAAAAAGGGTATGTAAACTTTTGAGCACACCTGTACTGTATCCTATAGTGTAGTATACTTTTCTAAAAGTCTCAATGATTTGAAGTAAAAATACATAGATTTTTCCCTTGTTTGTTCATCAAAGAGGCTGCAAGATTGAATTACTTGTATTAAAATGACAATATGACTGCTTGCAGCCTGACCAACAAAAGTCACACGCTGTACTAGTTGGTTGGACCGTCTTTAGCTTTGATTACAGCACCTTCGCTGTGGCAGTGTTCCAGTAAGCTTCTGCAATGTCCAGCGATCCAGTGTTGCCTTCATCTTTCATCTCAAGGTCTTGTATCGATGCTGGGAGAGTGGGACCAATGCGCAAATCTCTAGATTCTCAATGGGGTCAAGATCTGGACTCTTTCACAACGTGTGCCCGATGAATCCTGGCTTTGTCATCTTGGAATAAGCCTGTGCCATCAGGGAAGAAGAAACCCATGGATGGAATAACCTGGTCATTCAGGGTGTTCAGGGAGTATTGTATTGTAGACCTGACCCCCAGATCAGTCTGCAAACTACAGAACATACACCGTCTTCATGAAGGGTTATTCAGTTTTATTCTGCTTTAGACCTCTTCTCAAATGCATGTGATTATTGTATTCGTTTAGCAGCTTATAGTATTCCAGCCATCCCTTGAGAATGTGTCTCAACACCAACACAAACTTGCCAAATGTTGAATTGTCCTCCTTCAGCTGGCAATCACAGACTCACTAATAGATAGATGCCTGCAATAACGGACAGATGGGGTTGGAGAAGATTGGAGTTAGATTGAGCTGAACAAGTCGAAATGGCCTCTCCGGTGGCCCGTTTGTGGTCATTTGCGATGTTTTCACTGCACTCATGATGTGGCGTGGCTTTTTACGTTTTTTCTGTGAGTAATGTTTTTGAGCTCCACATGGACGTGGGCTGAGTGACAGAGAAAACAGTGCGTCAGCTTAATAGATAACCCGTGAAGGGTTGGAGGCCTTTTCTTGTAAACATGTTATCTGAAGCTATGGGGAGGATTATGCATATTATTTGCATATATGCATAATCTATGCTAAAAATCTATATTTTACAAGTAGATTTTAGAATTCTACTTTATCCAATTAGCCAGCTGGATATATAGTATTTTAGGGACAAAGCTGGAATGAAAAGTGAACCCATTTTAAAATGTTCATTTGACCTATGACATTCATGGAAACTTCAGTGTGGTTAGATGTTTTTGTCAGATTTCTAAAAGAAAATGCTTGATCTAGATTGTGCAAGACTGACAAACTATTTCTGTATGCAAATTTAAATGGAGAATACCCATCATAGAGTTTGTTTTTGTTTTATGCTCACATGGTATAAATACCACAGCATGATGCTGCAAAAATGGCTTGGAATTGCATAAAATATTAATAAATAGTCCATATTCGGTGAGTTGGCATGGGAACTGTTATAACAAACACACACACACATACACACGCGCACACACACGCACACACCTAGAGCCATCTGTCTGTGGTCTGAATGTGCCAACAGTCCTCCCTCTTTAATTCCTCAGTCTTTCTGTTTCTGTCTCTCTTTGCCCTGCGGCCATATTGTTCCTCCTTCTTTCTCTGCAACGCTTTACTGGGGATGCTACACCCAACAGGCTAGAGGTGTATTAAAGGAACAGGCCACAGTTTTTCCATACTGAGATAATGTTTTTACCTGAGCTTAGACGAGTTGATGCGTACCTGTCGCAAAACGACCACAGATGTTGTTAGCATTTGGCCTCTCCCAGTATATTCCTATGGCTCCAAACGGGGTGAAGTTAGAAGCGACATCGATCTCCCACGGGCACAAAGACCAGACAGGTACAACTCGTCTAAGCTCAGGCAAGAGCATTATCTCAGTATGGCCTGTTCCTTTAAGCACAGTGAACATAACTTTTAGAAACACATTTTATTGCTGTATCACAAAATGTATCACACAATAAGAAAAAAAGGAGTTCTTTAGCGTTTTGCCGGTGCACCTTGAAGGTCCAGATTGTCACTGGTGTGTCCAGAAGTGCTATAAATGGATTGTTGGATCATTGTTGGCATTGCAACTTACTTTTAGCTTCATTTTTTATTTTTTTTCCATTGGCCAGTGAGCAAAAGTCTTCAAATCTCTTACTATGTTTACTATGGGATTTACTATGGGCTAATTTATCTTTGTGTTCAAGATTCTCCGGCTACATCATTGCCCTTGTAACTAAAAAAAAATAGGGATGCCAGCCGCTAGATAGTCTTATCGCGGCGTGTCAAGGGTGCTTTCTCATTATACTTTTGGCCTTGCTGAGCTTTCGGGCAGCTAGAGCGTATCCAATTTTTTTACATTCAGCTCAAAGACCAAGTTCCAATTAAAACGGCTACCAAACTAATTTGCCCATTACAATATTGTGTCTCTATCATGCTAATTGCTGAAAGAATGCATGGCAGTATTTGTTTTTACCACAATGGTTTCACATGGCAGAACATAAGAACTTAATTAAAGCCAATGATCATATTATGTTCGTGTTCACAGCTTCCCACAGCGTCTAATGTGAGAGTCGCCAGTCGGAAAAAGGCAGTGGGACAGGGGCCTCTTGTGTGTGAAAGAGGTACTGCATGCACATAAAAGGGTCTCACTTTATATCAAAGAAATAGCAAGATAAAAGGATGGAAATAACATGGTAACAAATGAATGTGTTATTATTACAGGTGTGTGGCATTATGAAGTAAATCAGAGCTGGTCTTGATTTCTTATATAGACACCCTGTGGGAATACCAGGAAGTTCGAGAGGTGTGAAAATATATTGATTTGTGATAGATCTCGATATTTTACTGCACAGTATTGCTGCTTTTTTATACCGATATCGATATTATGACGCCATGCATAAATTTGAAAATTTAAAATTGGAAATTTGTCTGCAGCAGGTGTCCAGACATGATCCACACAATCGTTTGTAAACAAAGATCATCCGCCCACAGCCTAATATAGCAGTACGGCTCTGAACTGCTGAGACAATGGCCTAAGGTGCAGCTTCCCCGCTGAGCAACATACGAGCATTTAAATTAGTAGCAGCCTCCGGGATAATCGATTCCCGTCCAGGGCATTCTCAGCCTATGTCTGGAGGGAAGTTAAACTCACTCCATTATCTGCTGGGCTTTACGTACAGTACGGCCCTTGGGCTGTAGATATCATGCAGCTGGGAATGCGGTGCGCCATTAATTTTGCCTTGACCAACTTTTGTCAGAAGATTTGTGTTGGTCACTGGAAGAGGACCAAACCAAGACACAAAGTAAAATATGAAAACTGACTCAATAAAACACTGACAAAAAAAGCTTAGATGAGTACGTACCTGTCTGGTCTTTGTCAGTGCGTTCAGTCAAAATGTTGTTAGCATTAGCCTCTCCCAGTAGAGGTATAGCCCCAAACTGGGGTGAAGTTAGAAGCTACCAAGCCGTGAGCCTTTACACGATCCAAGTCTAGTTACACAAAATCAAACATGTCATTTTTCTAAGCGGAGAAAAAGGGGCACTATATTGTGAGGCGTAATAACACCTGAAGTACTTCGACGTCCACGCGGTAAAATTGCCGAAGTGCTCCAGGTGTTATTGCGCCTCACAATATAGTGCCCCTTTTTCTCCGCTTAGAAAATTGACATGTTTGATTTTGTGTGACTAGACGTGTAAAGGCGCACGTAACCGTATTTAAAAAGGGAACACGTGGAACAGCTTGGTAGCTTCAATTTCACCCCAGTTTGGGGCTATACCTTTGATAAGAGAGGCTAAACCCTAACAAGATTTGCGCGACTGAGCGCACGCACAAAGACCAGACAGGTACGCATCAACTCGTCTAAGCTCAGGTAAGAACATTATCTCAGTGTGTGAAAACAGTGGCCTATTCCTTTAAAATGAAGAATGTTTGCTGCATTTGTCTGCAGATAGCATCAGTGTTGACTTCAAAGCACAAGTCCTTGTCAAGACCAGGGGTGGGCAATTAATTCTCATAAGGGGCCACATAAGAAGCCTGAATTGAGTCGGAGGGCCGCACCAACAATAACTGAAACTTATTCTGCAACTTTATCCTATTGTACATTACACTAAATTGTGTATTTTGAATATCTGATACTGGTATTTAGTAGGACTATTATTTTCTGTAAATATTTAGACATATCAAGCCAAGGACACGCTTTTGTTGTTTATATCCTGATCTCTTATCATGTCAGTGTCCTTTGCTGGACACTATGGAATTCTTTCCTTTTATTTTTATTTAAGCAGAGCCCCCCTAGTGGCTGGAGTGAGCCCTCTGGTAATACAAATAAAAATAAATCATAACTCCGCAAAGGAATGGGCTAGAGACTTACTTTTTTCTTCCAAATACTGCAATAATGTATGCCCTACAAGTCGTGGGCCGGATTGAGTCAGGGCCGTAATTTGCCCAGGTCTGGTCAAGACAGTGGAGGGGAGCGCTACAATTGAAACCCTAATTTACTGGTTAATGTATTCCTTTTGGAAACATGTGTATTTAAATGAGCGAGGCGGGGGATCATTTACTTTTATTATTTATTTTGCAGATTGTTTCGTGCAATGTTGTGCAGTATCGGTATATCGTCAGGTTATCATTATCGTGAGGCATGTATCGCATTGCATATCGTATTGAATCGTGAGGTACCCAGAGGTTCCCACCCCTACTGGTCCGATGGGCACAGTCATGCTCCTATCAATCTACCCCAGGGCAACAGTGGCTACGTAGTTTACCACCTGAGTCTGGGGTGCATAACCACCCCTTGTGAAACCCTTTGGCCGCAATGCAAATGTGACCTTCTTCACCCCACCCACTCATGTGGTCAGGAGTATCAGATTGATGAATGAATCTATTGCTCATGTTTTTGGCGACGAGGGAAACCAAAGCGCTCACAGGGAATCCTATACCCAGACGCGGGGAGAGCATGTAATTCAGAATCGGGTCTCCACGCTGTGAGGTGCTAGCCACTCAGCCACTGTGTCGTTTCTTATCTAGCCACTTCACATCATCAGACTTGAAACAAATTCTATTCCCGGCAGAGGGACGGCTCCAGCGCCACTGGCTTTGCAACGCCTCCATGACTCAAAATACTGCAAAATCACATTACCAGGCCGCTGTGACGTTAGCATGCGCTATTCATTATCGGTGACTAAAGATCCTGCTATACCATATGAAAAACCCTCACCGCCTCCAGCTGCTTCCAAAGAGAGCTCGGAAAAGAGGCCAAAGACAAAAGATGCGGGAGAGAGTGAGAGAGAGAGAGAGAGTGGGGAACGCGTTTCCTGATTCATGTTGCTGTTTTTGCATGTTCCAAAAGACGTCACACCAAACAGACCTGGGGTTGACTCAGTGTTCTTAAAGCATTTGAATGGAACAGACCCGTAACGCCCATCATGCTCTTCTTCCAGCTGGTGATCATGTCCGGCACGGTGTTGCTGGCCTACTACATGGAGTGCACGGACCTGTTCAGCGTGCACGTGCAGGGCTTCTTCTGCAATGACGCGGAGCTGATGAAGCCGTACCCCGGGAGAGAAGAGGCCAGCTTCATCCCCCCGCTCATCCTCTACTGTGTGGTGGCAGGGGCGCCCACTGCTGTTGTGAGTATGCAAAGGAGTGATCCCAATATGTGCTTGCCTGTGCTGGAAATTAATATTGGACACACATGTCTGTACAGAGTGTCGTTCTCAAGTGGATAAAAGTTGGACGGAAAGTGCTTATAAAAGAAACTACAATATAAAGCTGGATTTACTGACGCTGCATAGACACAAGTGCACATGTTAAATCTGGGGTACCTGACTTTTTGTTGTTGAAAAGGAAATTTGTTTTTACCACCTCAGAGTGAGCTTGTTATAAACACAGCAAAAAACAGATCTTGTTAAATTGTCTTCACCTAATTATTTATTGAGCGATAGAAGATAGAAATACCTCTCTAAATGAGTGGTATTTTTTTTAGGTCACCCCTTTTCCACTTTTCCACTGCTCAAAGCTGTATACGGGCGTGAAACATGCATATAAACAATTTGCTCGAACAATTCGGACATGCAGCAGGGATTGTGAGTACTAGAAACGAGTTTGGCCAAAATAAAAAAAAATAAAAAATCCAAGTGTGTGTGGGAACAATCAGATGCCCCAGCCTTAATAGACACACTGTACATCAAGCTCAGAACCTCCAGAATTTGTACAAATGTAACTTGGGTGTCAAGTTGTTCCCCTGAATCTTGACCAGGACACTCTTGAAAACTAGATTTTTTTTAAATCTCATAGTTTTATCCTGGATGGAATAAAGGTCAAATAAAAAAATAAATAATACAATTTACTCATGGCGCATTATCTACTACAGGCCTGCACTTGTCTCAATTAGGACTTGATTCAGGACAGAAGCCGAGATTTTACTAGTGGAGAGAGTTTTATTTCTTTATAGCAAACTGTTTTATCCATAGGATCTGGCAACTCGATGTGTGGTGGTCAGTCTGATCAACAGTACATTTGTTATCAGTGAAATTATTATTTGATATGAACATGTTTACCCCATGTCTGTGGCACAAAGTTGATGACATGTTTACAAGCCTGGAACACTAAGTGTCAGTACTTTCAATACTTTTGAAATGTTTAATGGACTGGTTACTCAGTTACCAGCTATTTGTAGTAAGTCTCTGTTTATGGGCTGCTGGTCGTTTTAAGGCATTTTTATTTAGCATTTTTATTTTGCACTTAATTTTCCGTCTTCATTTTCATTTTGTTGTGTTAATGCACTTTTCAATCTTAACACTTGAATGAATTTCAACTGGAAATTGTTTTATAACTTTTGGACACATAACTTCTACAGTATCATTATACGGAAGCATCCTGGTCTCACTTTGCACTTTTTACGTACGTCAACAATGACAAACAGCAGAATTACCAAGTATTAAACCAAGTATCTATTGTTTGTCATTGGGCCTGACATAACTGCTACCTGGGTTTTTTTATTTTTTTATTTTATTTTTTTATTATTTTATACATGACATGATCTTGAAATAACGTGATACAAGAGAAAAAATAACACAAAACCCGTAATCATAATATTTACTGTATCGCAATACATATTATATAAAGCAGCTCCCAAGTATCGTAATATGTATTGTATCGTGACTCAAGTGTATCAGCCCTAATATTAACAAAACAAAACTTGAAGAGTGGAAAACTACTGCTAACTTATTGCTACAACCACCGTATGTGTTGCTTTTGTTTTGTTTTTTGTAACTGCGTCCCCTGTTATATGTTACCATGTTACTGAACAACATACACAATCAGTCCCTGGCATGGTCACAGCAAATGCCACGTGTCAACCAGTTTTGTCCCCTCTGACAAAGTGTGTTCGCACATTCAGCAGTAGCCAGTTACTCCACTCTGTGTAACTGGCAAGTTCATGTATTGGCAGATATGAAGCAATTACACTGCTGCGGGGAATGGGAAATTGAGGAGACATTTTGCCTGAAAATTGTGTTTGTCTGCTGTATTGTTTGATAAGCTCCTATTCAACAAAATAAACTGAAAATGCGCCCACCCTCTCAAACAAACTGACTTTTGCAACTGAAGAATCATACTTTACAAGAAATGAAGTCATGATCCTCATTAGTCAGTCATTAAGACCTTAAGGACCTTCCAGGACCGTTCTTAACCCCTCTGCTGTCACCATTGTGTTCACTTGATTTCAAATGCTCTCTCTTGAGGGCAGGTTCATGTTTTGAAATTATCATAAATACTTAATTACTTGAAATGGCTTTCATTGCATTATGTATAGTTGCAAACGCTACATGGTCTTCGTGTGCGTGTGTGAGTTCATATTATCGATTCGTTTTGTTATTGTCATATACTGCCCTCACGTATTATGACGAGCGTTTCTTATTTTCTTTATTTTGGACAGCCCCTTGAGATGTAGTGCCACACAAGCACAAAACATGACAATACACAAATCACACGCCAAAAGAAAGACAGCACACAAATGAGAATGTGAATACTGTGGGATGTTGTAACCTCCCCAGATTATACAACAAATGACATTGTTCCATTCACAAGAATAAGTAATTACATATTGTTAAACGCCATAATGAAGCCTCTTAAGCTGTTTCTATGACATCACATCATTCTAAAAAGCCTATATTAAATACACTACGGACAGAAAAGAAGAAGCCTCGGTCAAACATGTCTTTAAATGTGAGAATAGCGCCTGTTTAAATAAATGAAAAGATTTTAGGACCGGGTTATTCCAGTCCGTGGGTGCTTTGTAACAAAATGCTCTTCACCCAATTTCCCAGTGAATTCTTGGTGTGGCAAAAAAAGTGATGTTGCAAGTGTCTTATGGGATAGGCTGAGGTGTGTCTGGCAAAGTATTGCTGAAGATAAGGGGGACTTTTGTTGACATAATTAATACAATGGAAAATAAACATATATACCAGTGATACAGTCTTCTTCTTTTAGGTTGCAGCCAGTCAAATTGTTCGTACAGTGTCATAGATGGACACAAATCTGCATATGGAATATAATCTATGCACTCATGTTCACTGGAACATTAACAGTGTCCTTTGATACTGAGTACTGCAGTGAAAAAGGTGCAAAAGAAAAAATGTCTGCCTGTGTTAATAGCCACTTGTATGTACAGTCTATCCTTTACAAAACAACTGATAGAAAGCTTAACTTATAAGCTTATAATGAAAGAGATGTTTACCCAAAATCTTAATCAGTCTTTATCAGAAAGCACAAAGTCATTTAGAGCAGACGATCTAAAATACTTCTTTCTCATAAAAAATAGTTCTATTTGCAGCAAAAGTTGATGTTCATAAATATCATATTTGAAAATTCTCCTTTTACTGCCAAGCTATTGCTATTTGCTCTGGGCCAACCATTCATCGTATAACATCATACAACAATGCATTATCGTAAGTAAGTAAGTAAGTAAGTAAAATGTATTTATATAGCGTCTTTCACAGACCAAGGTCACAAAGCGCTTCCCATAAGAAACATAACTGTAAGAACAATACACATAATAAACGCAATACATTATTAGTACACAATAGAAAAGGCCTAAGTATGGTGAGGCGAGAAAGCCTGCCTAAACAGGTGCGTCTTATATCGAGAAGTAATCCTAAAAAGTACCTATTTGTTTGAAGCTAATACTTGCACCTCTAATAAAAAGAAAAAGAAAAAATAAATCCCTTTTTTATTGCAGTTACATGTCCATCCACCAGGTGTCACTCTTGTTCCACGCTTTCCCACAGACCATGCGCCATATGTCTGTGGACTCTTGGGTCAGTTCATTATTGATGCCCGTCCAATATTGTAGAGAGAACCCTCCTAAAGCATGCCGTGTTTGATATCAGTCCATTTCCTTACGTAAGACATGCCGTCATGTGTGTCTCCTCTGAAGCATCCAGAGGCCTGTTGTCTGCTGAAGGTGAAGCTGGTCAGAATGGCTGTGACAGTCAGGCAGGCCACACATGAGCTGCATGTCGATGGCCTGTCACCAGAACCAGAGGCAAACACCTGAGGAATGCGTGAAAAGAAAGCAGGCGAAGAGCGTGTGAAGTAAGGCTCGCAAACCAGTTGTCATAATGAGATAAGAATACAGTTGAATAGCTGTATGAGTGGCCAGCACGGCGCCTTTACTCTCCATCAAAGTGACCTCGACAACGCTCCAGGATCAATTGTTTTGTAGTTTTTTTTTTTTTTATCCTGGGGCGTCGTAGAGATCACTGTGATGGAGGGTAAAGGCGCCGTGCTGACCACTCACGCCGCCGCTGGGCCACTACAAGGTTCGAATACGCACAAATATCAACTTTTCTTTTCCGCATAAAAAGCGGCGCAATGCACCTTTTAAGGAGGATTTTTCTCGGACCCGAGGTACATGCGTCCTCTGCATTTGACCCACGATTAAATATCATGCATGAAGTCTGATCCTATTGTCCTCATGGGAAGTCTGTAATCTGCACATGATCCCATCCTTCCTGTTTTACATAGCTGCAGCGCCCTCCTGTACATCTTGCATATAATGTGGAGAAATCCGATCAGCACGTCATATATGCTGTCAGGAAGTTGGCACGGACCAACGCAGGTATGCTTGCTTTGAATATTAAATAGCTTGGCTTTTCTCGAGTGCTTAAAACAAAGCAGTTGAATCATATCTTACTGTAAAATAGGGCTTTTTTTTAAATAAATGTAAATTTTAGCTAAAACTTAATCAACACGATTATATTTAAGATTTTGCTAAAGATTGTACCCAGCTTTCTTTAGTTTGGCCATTTTTTGTGATGTTTATAGTTTCACTTCCTTATTGGACACAGACAGGAAATGACATAGAAGAAGGTAAACAATTTTAAACGGTTGCCGTGCCAACCATGCTAAGTCAATGGGGAATGAGTGAGTCAAACCATGTGGTCCTCGGGAACTCGGGTGAACGACTTCCCCAGGTGGGGAATTCACGTGAACGCTCGCTCAACTGCGGAAATCAGCTGATTTGTTCTTTTATCGGCTAATATGGAGCTTTTAAGTTAAACACTGCAACTTTTTTTAATTTAGTGTTAGCTGTCGTCATCCTCGTAGTAACAAAATTGCGAGTGAAATGTCTGACATCAACGTTAGCAAAAAGTACATTTACGTGATTTTTTTTTTTAAGCTAACGTTTAGCTTTTGAGACGCGAACACATTTAAATGATTAGCCCAGCTAAGCGCTAATCAATGATAAAAGACAATTTTTATTTGCTGACATAAAAATCCCCACTTTCCCACAAAAAAAAAACACATGAACACAAACCAGCTGGGGACAATAGCAAAAAACGAGCTCCCCAGTCCACATGAATGCACCAAAACTACGACAACTATGGAACGTTACCTTCTTCTATGTCACTTACTGTCAGTGGCTTAAAAAGTAATTGCTGCTTCACTGAAATAAAATGATAATTTTGCGACTGATGTTATCCATCTAAATGAGTCATATTTTCAAAAGCATTAAAACCAGTCATATGCACTTTAAGCACACTCAGGAGTATAAAAATGTGTATTCATAAAAAAAACATGCGCATGATATTCAGACCAGGATACAAGGGGTCAGGCGAATGGGATGGTGGAGCCAAGAAGAGACATTTTCTCTGTCACCCAGGTGTATTTGAGGAAAAAAAGGAACACTCCGAAAAGACATTAAAAACCTGTCAACCTGTCGCCACCAATTTTTGAGATTTCCTAATTGCGGTTTAACTGCTATTCATTTTGCAAGTCTACCTTACATATGCCATGACCCATCTGCTGCTCTAGGACTTATTACACTCCACAATCTCCTCCCTTAAGAATGGACAGTTCTTATTAAGACTTCAAGAGCTACTTCATCAGGGCAGTAATTGGAGGAAGTGGCTGGCGGCTCAGCGGGCATCATCTATTTATTTGTAACGGAACATTGCCGGCCTTTATGCGTTCTGACCGGGGCTTTTATTAGCCTTGAACTCTAAGCATCCAGGATTGTTAAAGTTATAGGCCATTTTATGGAGGGGATAAAACACAGAGTTGTTTGTGTTTCATTTTAGGAGATGGTGTAGAAAGTTTTCCACCTCTTTTGAATATTTCTACTTTATTTTGTAGCAGTTAGAAAAAAAAGGATTCTATGCTAATTGCTAAAGAATATACATTAAGGCAAGACACAGCAGGTAAATATAAAAAAAAAAAAAGGAATGTAGAGATGTTCATATTTAATTTGTAGGTGCTTGTGCGCCCAACATGTTGTCACTTTGGAGCCCGATAAATCTGTGGAGTAAAGTGGATTCAGGGTCATAATGAAAACACGCTTTTGGTCCTGCGGGATCTGCCCTTTAAAAAATGAATAACATTTGTACAAAATTGTTGTTCTCGAAACAGTTTGGGGTGCAAACAGCAAAACAATGCCAGGCATAAAGGCAAGGCAATAAATTACTTAGTGTATTCTGCGATTGGCGGAGGAAAAAGATTCCGCCGTTACTTCCAGCTGAGTGAGGGGTGACGGAGAATATGTTTGCCGCTTGGACACACTGTTCTGCACTGATTACGGCACAAATAAATATAAAATGTGGGTTGCTGGTGTCGACTGCAGTGTGCTCATTAAACTGTTTGCCAAGTTGCGCAGCTGCGGTTGATGTAAGATTTAGGGAGCCGTCCCAAGTTTATGTTACTTACCCCCGCAGTGGGGTTATGGACCCCTTTTAATTCTCAAACAATGCGGTATCGTTTATTGTCGCTATAAGGCAGGGGTCTTCATATTTTTATACATTAGAAATGGCATAGGGCTACTCATACTAGTTAGGGCTGGACCAAAAGTCCGATATATTTAGGTTGAATATCGATATACGATATATATCCTGATATTTTTTCTGCAAAGTGAGACCTGTGAAATGAAATGTTAAGTAGTTTTATTGAAAACTCACTATAAACACTGTATAACAACGCTCCGTGAGGTGCACATTTAAATAAAAAAATATCTTAAATAAAAAACAGCCTATACAATAAAATAGGTAAATCTTTTTGTGAGGGCAACATTTATATATAAAGAGATAACAAAATAAAGTGCTCAGTTTAAGATAAACTTTTTTAAACATCAGCTTGAGAGTACCTGTTTCATTTCGTTAACTTAATAGCTTATCTGAATTTGAACTATATCGATATATGCGATATGGTTTAATTCCATGTCTCATTTAAAAATATATTGATATAGGGTATATATAGGGTATGGCTGATTAAATATCAATATAATATTATCGCCCAGCCCTACTTTGAGGATACTTGTAGTAACTGTGTGACCGTCCTTGAGTAAAACCTAGACAGTAGTAGTAGCTGCAAGATGATTGCATTTCAGCATAAAGGATACGAATATCTTAATATTTCACTTCATTGACTGTGGAATAGTCTGTGCAGATGCAGGAGCACTTTGAGTTACTTGTCCTTCACCTCATGTGCGAGTAATAGAAAACCTTTAGGGACTCCTAAATGAAGCAGTCGTGCTTTCACCCCGATCGCATTATGGTCAAGGAGAAGTGGCAGGAAAACGAGGCTTGGGGGGGTTTCATGTGTGTTGTTCATCTGTGTGCTGGTACAAACCCTGTTTCTGCCCGTTGGAGACACACGTTGATTACGTTTACACTACAGATAGTCCCTTCACTATACAGTGGGCTACCGTATCAGCCAATCAGCATTAACAATGGCATGCCTGGATGATGTCCAATTAGCGTATAGGCTTTAATTTACGGTCCACATAGCCAGAGGAGCGCTAACAGTGGAGGTTAGACAGGACATATTCATATTGTAGGGCCTATGAAGCGTCACAGTTACGGATTTATGGACTCCGGCTGTGTTCTGTTGCTCTTTTAAATATGTCATACTGGTTGTAGCACAGGAACAGTGAGCTTCTACGTATTATCAGTACAACCAAAACAATATAGATGAGTGAATGACAAGTGGAGGAACTGAGAATGAGGTGAACACAGCTAATGGCTTTTTACCAGGTTGGAGGTTCCATCTCTGATCATTGTCGTTCGCCCATCGATTAACCCTCGCAGGACAGCAACGGGGGATGCCATAAACAACGGCGTCCATCTTTGCACCTCGGAGCTCGGTGAATCCTCATCACACTTGCCTGTTATATGACAATGAGGGTGGATAACGGAGTGACGAATACGCTGCCTGAATAATGTGGGCAGTGATTTTGTCATTTTAATGTCCACTTTAATGCCACAGGTAAAATATGCGATGGCCTTTGAAGGGTAATGAGTTGTGAGAGTCTATAAAAGGGTGGCTCTGATGGACCGGTGGCCCCCACACGGGGGGGACCAGCCAACTGCGCGGGTCGGCTCAGGTATTCCTTAGATATACAGTTCTCCATATTTCATGCATGTTTTGACCTTTTCTATAATATACAAATGCAGATGTTCTCATTTGGGAAGCGCTAAGTCAATTACAAGTCATGCATGCAAACGGAACAGTTATTGGGCTGATTTTTCTGTTTGACGGGAGAGCGAGAGAGAGAGAGAGAAGCGTGCATCTTGATTTGAGGTTATTACTCGTCAAGAGATAAATAAATGGTTCATTTTGGATTTGAAAGTTGCAGAAGCTCGCATAAATTATTTGAATCCAATGCAAATCGCGCCATAGACGAGATTGCTCTGTGCGCTCGCTGAATCGGTTACACTTTTTCTTTGAGGCGGGATTTAATTTCAGTCATTAATTATGCATCTTTTTCACAATACTAAACAATCAAAGGCAATGTTCATCTGGGCACTTTGAACAGAATGTCGAACAGAAGTGCATAATCTTGGGGACCCCTTGTTCGCCGCCCTTGTTGTTTTGAATAAGGGATCTTGGCAACTGTCGGCTTTGCCAAATCGCTTCGTGCAAACACACGTACCGCGCACAAAGCCTGCACAAGTATTTTTCCGCCACAAATTGCCGACGAGAAGCGGGTAAAGGCCGTGGCCGGGGACGGAGTAACCAGCGTGAGTTGCTCTGTATAAAAAATAAACAGAACTCACTCTGGCTGTTCCAGGCTAGCACATTTACTGTAGCTGTTTTTTTATTTTGTCTTGATTTTATTTATTTGAGCTATTATTTACAGTGCGTTATTATTTACAATATTTACATCATTACATTTACATTATCACAAAAGAAAAACCAAGAGAAATAAAAATAAATAATAACTCAAAAGGAGTAGGCCGAAGCAAGAAAGCTTATAAGTGCCTACCCCAATTTCAAAATACAATACAGTACAATAGAAAAGTTTGTGTATTTACCTTTTTACCATTGCTTATATTACCATTCTGGTCACCGTTCAATTGATTTACTTATTGTTTAAGTAGTCATAGTGTTTTAGATATATACATATATACACACATACAGACATGTGTATACATATACATACACATACATTACTAGCGCACATATTTATTATCCATATTATCATCACCATAATAACACTGACAATAATAGCATTCTCAAAAGTATAATTCTCAAAAATATCATCTTCAAATGTATCGTGTTTCTCATTTCTATCCTACCTGCTTCAACTGTAATAATGTTGGTTAAGATTGTCAGTGGTTTTTGATTGTTTTTCCTATTTGTGAGGTGCGTTAAAAAGCCAGGGTATTAGCTGGTAGAGGGCGCTAGCCCCCCCACCAGCCAGCCCCCACCCTGCTGCCCTCACTAGTTGATGTTGTGAACCGCTTTATAATCCTATACTGAGTGGTGCTTTAAAAAGACAAGATTTATGAGCCCGTTGAGAGGGGGACCCTGCAATAGGTCCACATCTCGCCTGCCCCAATTCTATTTTATTTGTAATGACCAGCTGAAGCAGGCCATAACAGCATTTTTAATGCTTGTGATTTATCTCAAGTTCCTTTAATACAGATCAAATAGACTTGGTTTATAGAGTAGGTGACAATTGATTATATCAGCAATGATGTGGTATTTCACAAGTTCATAGTAGTTCACATTGCAAAAGAACCTCAGATACTGTAAGTCCTTCCCAATAATGGAAAATAAATGATTGCTGTCAATCGATTCATTTTTTAAATCACGATAAATTTTCCTCTAATGATTATATCAATTATTAATACTTGGCATTGGCCGACGGTAAACACTCAAATGTAAAGCATTTCCTGACATTTCATTAACCAAATCTTCACAGTTTCATAATTCGGTGGGAAAAGCTCAACAGCTCATAACGGGGACCTCTCCAGCCCTTTCTTGGTGGCTCGCCCAAGGCTCGATAAGTCACATTTTAGGTACATTTTCTTTGGTGCTGAACATTTTGAACAGAATCTGCAAACTTTTAAGGACAAAACTAAAGTAATTTTAGTGGAAATCGCATAATTAGACAAGCTTTTTTTGATTTTGACATTAGAAGCTCAAAAGTACCTCCTTTGTTCTGCCCTATCCCGTCGCCTCAGAAGCTTGGATGAGAGACCGTTTGGGAACACCGGGAAGTCTGTGTGAATAGTGTGTGAGTGAGTGGTTGGTGGTGGTCGATGGCGCAGCTCGGCCTCGCTTCCATCAGTCTACCCCAGGGCAGCTGTGGCTACAATAGTACCTTACCACCACTGAGTATGGAGTGAATGAATAATGCAATATATTTCGTCTTTGAGTGTCCAGAAAAGCGCTATATAGTAGTGTGTAGTGTGTGTGTGTGTGTGCTCAGATACAGGAGTGTTTTTGGTCCAAACATATGATGTGATTGATTAATAATTTTTTTCAATTAATCGTGAGTTAAAGCTTTAACTTTGACAGCCCTAAATTAAATACAAAGAAAAAACAGGCAATAAGACACAAAAAAGGATTTACAATTCAGTACTGTACTGTTCCAGGCTACACTTTCTCATGCCAAAATGCCATTGATACAAATAAATAAATAAATAGATACATGAACATTTAATTCAAGTACATCAATTTCATTTAATACAATTTAATGAAAGAAAACCTATTGTATTTTAGTGACAGTGTTTGTTATAATTTCCGGTCTCTTGTTAGTTTCTTCTCATAGCATTCGGTGTGTAGCAAGTACGAGAGTCTTTAATCCCAAATCCATTTTAGAGGCAGCCTGTCTCACTCCAGGCATCTGGCAGAACATTTCAATTTGAATGTCCAGCAGCACTTTTCCATTAGAAGTGATGTAACACCCACGGCAGACCTTAAGATAGGATGCATGAAGACAAATGCTTTAACACAATCTGAGGTGAAGTCTCTCAGATAGAAATAGCATGACAACTTTTTTGGTCTTCTCTTCTGCTTAAATGGCTCCACAGCGCCAAAGTTGTTACTACCATTGCCAGACAGAAAGATTTGGAAATGTGTGTCCCGTGAGTGGGCGTCTTCCGGGCACTCCTACTGGTTTAAGGCTCCATCAAGCCTTAAACCAGTAGAGTAGACTTGCATGGCTCATATCTGGATTTGTTTTTTTTAAATCTCCATGACAACCTTACATTTCCATTTGTTTTGCAGATCTTTATTGGTGAGGTGACCATGTATGTGATGAAGTCCACCAGGGAGGCTCTTCTGGTCCAGGAGAAGACCATAGTGACTGGCGACTGCTGTTACCTGAGCCCTCTCGTCCGCCGCATCATTCGCTTCATAGGTAAGACCCCGACGGCAATGAGAAGTGCAATGGTCACACTTCACACCCCTGACACGAGCTGACGATTATGAACAGGAACATGAGCATCAGCAAATACCCAGAACGCTTTATCACAAGAACTTCATTTTAAAATTGTTTTAAACTGTCCATATTTGACCCCGGGCATGAGGCCACGTCCAGTTCAGACTTGAAGATGAGCTCCCTCTATCACTCAAACAACAGGGCTGGGATGGATCCATTCATCTCTCTTGTCAGCCTTGAGAGAGAAGGCTGTGATTGAGCATCATGTTTAGTACTGTATACCGCCTTCAAACTGAATGACAAGTGCTTCATAACAAGCTATATTTCACAGATTTTAGTGGATTCACAATACTGGGGGAAAGACATTTTGACTCTGTTGCTGGTTTGTTATAGCATCATTGTCTTTCTCTGTCTCTCTATTTCATTGTTATGCATTCCTGCTTATTCAGTATTTCCCACCAGCTTGAGTCGTGAGGCAACAGCTCATGGAAGTGTGATAGGAAGGGTTCCCCTGTGTTTATATTATCCAAGACGTGGAGATTGTAAATACGTGAGCCTGCACTCGTCTCCACTGTGCAATGGTTCAAAGACAGCATTGTAGCTACGACCAAAGTTTGTTGCAGCGAGTTTTAAGCTCCAGGCGTGTGTAGCTGAGGCGAGTGCCCCCTGTTAGTGGTGTTTATTGCTGCGGAAAAGTGCAGGGAAAGTGAAATATGGACCCGTTCATGCCTGGCCTGTAATGTTTTGACTCTGGCGGTGACGCTGCGACTAGCGTTCCAGAATATAGTACAAATCTAACGACCCAACATTTTAACAGTCTCTCCAAATCTAGTTTAGACAGTATATTTTGTATCTTTTAAAAAACATTCATAACTATAATTATTGGACCTCCAAAATTGTGGAAACATTTCAAATTTACAGTAAAGCTTGCTTGTACTTGGTCTTTATAAGTAAGTCAGTGCTTTGTCATTGTACAATTGTACAAAGAAATTGCATTCAGCTGTAGGTTTAGTCCTGAGCCGCTGCGACTGAGCGCGCCGCCTTTGTCGGCCAATCTGCAGCATGTTTTTGGAGGTAGGAGAAACCAGAAAACCTGGAGGAAACCCGGCTGGCTGCCTTCAGGGCTTCTGTGAAACGGTGCCCCGCCTCCTGTGTTTGTCAAAAAACACTGCTGTACCAAGAGAGAGGGAGGTTGCCTTTTGTTTGGCCTGTGCTTTGAACTGTCAGAGTTCAAGGTTGTGCTGCTTCTTTGGAATGAGACAAGACTAACCAAGCCCATCAGAGCGCGTCCATCAGACTTCTCTGTGACAGCTCATACTTATGCTGTCACCTGTGAGGGGAGCCCCAATGTAAATCGCCCACAGTCAGCTAATATTTATTCACCACTTACTTGGCTTCCCTTTTCCTCCCGCTCTGTTTTATTGCTGTAAATAGGCATTGATTCAATTATAGCATAGTACTGTTGCCCAAACAGCCAAGTGGGCAGCTGGATTTCTATCCTAGCATGTGATGAGTTTACAATATACGAGACATTTCTGTTGGGACAGACTTACAAAAGATACTGACAAATAAGTGAGATTTGTAAATGCATATTTAATCATGAACTTTAGTACCTGGAACCTTACATATTGTAACGTCAGTAATGTGATATAGAGTCTAGAATAATGGAATTGTATTGCTTGTGAGGGGGAGTGGGACAGGAGACACCATGTGAATAGTAATGAACAGACTACAGATAAAATAAATATTGTATCATAATAAGACAAAGTTTGCAGTAAGAAGAAGAAGAGGATAGCGCTCAGTGTACCTAACTGACCTGATCATAAGCTAATTCGAAGAGGTACGTTTTGAGCCTAGTCTTAAATGTAGGGACTGTTTCTGCTTCTTTAATGTGAGCTGGGAGTTTATTCCATAAAACCGGAGCTTGGTAGCTAAAGGCTCTTCCTCCTACAGTGATTTTGGAGACCCGAGGAATCACTATTTTATTAGGCCCGAGCGGCCTGCCGTAGCAAGGGCCTATTGTAATCGCAACGCAGTGCGCGCAGCGCACTGTACCTAGGTGCGCGGAGCGCACGAAAACAGCGCGAAGCGCTGTCCCCATGTCAAACGTAAACTCACCGTGTAAAACAATGACTGCCCACACCTTTGGTGTGGGCCCTTTATACTTATAATTGCAGCAAAATCAATGGGGGTATATGGCCAACTGTCATACGGAGGTGGATGACGAGCGCGAAGCGCTCGTCATTCACCTCCGAGCCCCACCGATGCGTGGGGGAAGTCGAAAGCTTTCCAAAAATGTATAATATGTTGTAGTCGCGAAAGCGACTATATTGTTTTTGCAGGAAATATTATTATTATTAGGCCCGAGCGGCCTGCCGTAGCAAGGGCCTATTGTAATCGCAACGCAGTGCGCGCAGCGCACTGTACTGAGGTGCGCGGAGCGCACGAAAACAGCGCGAAGCGCTGTCCCCATGTCAAACGTAAACTCACCGTGTAAAACAGTGACTGCCCACACCTCTGGTGTGGGCCCTTATACTTATAATTGCAGCAAAATGAATGGGGGTATATGGCCAACTGTCATACGGAGGTGGATGACGAGCGCGAAGCGCTCGTCATTCACCTCCGAGCCCCACCGGTGCGTCGGGGAAGTCGAAAGCTTTAAAAAAATGCATAATATGTTGTAGTCGCGAAAGCGACTATATTGTTTTTGCAAGAAATATTATTATTCTTCTTTATTCTTCTTCTTCTTCTTCTTTCTTCTTCTGCTCTTTGAGCAGGAATTTGACCCCCTGAACGTAGTCAAAAACTCACCAAACTTTGCCCAAAATTCAGATCCGGTGAAAAATTAATTAAAATGTGTGTTTCGTTTTGGGGAAATAAAAAATGGCGCGACAGCGCCACCTACAAAAGTGAAAATACATTGCGCCTATGGGGAGGGGGCCAACATAAACTTTGTCGCAGAGCGACGAGATTCGGTACAGACATTCGTCATGTGACGACAACCAAAAAACATTATTGTGGCCACGCCCCCTGACAAACCGGAAGTCCGCCATTTTGACAGGAAGTCGGGAAAATGGTGAGTCAGCGTTTTCGCTGACGTCACATTTTAACGAACTCCTCCTAGGGCGTTTCACCAAATGAGCCCAAAATCGCTCCAGCTCATCTCCAGATGTGGGGCATCAAAAGTTATCCAAATTTTTTGGCTAAGTTTTACGGTTTGTTTGCGGCGAAGCCGCAGTCTTTATGAAGAATTTTGCGACTTACCGAAAACAACAAAATGCTCCCATTTGCACAAACGAACTCCGATTAAAAATCGGAAATATACATTTTATTGACCTTTCACCCCCGGACACAACAAATGTGAAAAAGTGACATTTGGCGCGATAGCGCCCCCTCTAGGCCGAGAACAAAAAATGCATTATGGGAAAAAAATTAGTTTCTCGGAAATGAATAAAATTCGGCACAATAATAGCTGATGGCATCCCGATCCAAAAAGCCAATGAGACCCATACCGTATTTTGTACGGTGTTGCCATGGAGACGACCGAGGCCCACCATGTTATTCCAATGGGACTGACCCGCATATCACACATTATACACAATTACAGCTCGTTAGCGCCCTCTGTCAGGAGCTTGTGGACAGTAGTGATTGAAGTACGGCCCGTCAGGGCCGTCCGATGCTGCTTGTGAAATAAAAAAGATTTGGGGCGCGCTAGCGCCCTCTGCAGGTTGGAGCCATCATTCACATGGAGACGCTAAAAATCTCGTTTTGATGTTAACTCACAAAGATTAATGGCACATCAGGGCAATAAAATGTAGTGTGGCCACGTTGGCGCCCTCGGTGGGTTATGGCGCGGCAATGGAGGCACTAAGGGACGCCTCCATTACATGGTTGCTAGGCAACCAATAGGTGGTCGGCCATTTTGGGAAAAATCGAGTAATCAGCGCCGAAGGCGCCATTTCTCGCCTTTGCTCCTTTATAATCTCGACCTAGGGTGGCAGCGACATTATAACCACGTAGGGCGCTGTAGCGCCTCCCAGTTATTGCGGCGGCGTGCGATAGCGTTCAGTAACCAGCCAACGAGACCCGCGAGGGCCTCTCGATGCCGCTTGCGGCTTTAATTAGGCCCGAGCGGCCTGCCGTAGCAAGGGCCTATTGTAATCGCAACGCAGTGCGCGCAGCGCACTGTACCTAGGTGCGCGGAGCGCACGAAAACAGCGCGATGCGCTGTCCCCATGTCAAACGTAAACTCACCGTGTAAAACAGTGACTGCCCACACCTCTGGTGTGGGCCCTTATACTTATAATTGCAGCAAAATGAATGGGGGAATATGGCCAACTGTCATACGGAGGTGGATGACGAGCGCGAAGCGCTCGTCATCCACCTCCGAGCCCCACGGGTGTGTGGGGGAAGTCGAAAGCTTTAAAAAAATGCATAATATGTTGTAGTCGCGAAAGCGACTATATTGTTTTTGCAAGAAATATTATTATTCTTCTTTATTAGGCCCGAGCGGCCTGCCGTAGCAAGGGCCTATTGTAATCGCAACGCAGTGCGCGCAGCGCACTGAACCGAGGTGCGCGGAGCGCACGAAAACAGCGCGAAGCGCTGTCCCCATGTCAAACGTAAACTCACCGTGTAAAACAGTGACTGCCCACACCTCTGGTGTGGGCCCTTATACTTATAATTGCAGCAAAATGAATGGGGGTATATGGCCAACTGTCATACGGAGGTGGATGACGAGCGCGAAGCGCTCGTCATTCACCTCCGAGCCCCACCGGTGCGTGGGGGAAGTCGAAAGCTTTCCAAAAATGTATAATATGTTGTAGTCGCGAAAGCGACTATATTGTTTTTGCAAGAAATATTATTATTCTTCTTTATTAGGCCCGAGCGGCCTGCCGTAGCAAGGGCCTATTGTAATCGCAACGCAGTGCGCGCAGCGCACTGAACCTAGGTGCGCGGAGCGCACGAAAACAGCGCGAAGCGCTGTCCCCATGTCAAACGTAAACTCACCGTGTAAAACAGTGACTGCCCACACCTCTGGTGTGGGCCCTTATACTTGTAATTGCAGCAAAATGAATGGGGGTATATGGCCAACTGTCATACGGAGGTGGATGACGAGCGCAAAGCGCTCGTCATTCACCTCCGAGCCCCACCGGTGCGTCGGGGAAGTCGAAAGCTTTAAAAAAATGCATAATATGTTGTAGTCGCGAAAGCGACTATATTGTTTTTGCAAGAAATATTATTATTCTTCTTTATTCTTCTTTCTTCTGCTCTTTGAGCAGGAATTTGACCCCCTGAACATAGTCAAAAACTCACCAAACTTTGCCCAAAATTCAGGTCCGGTGAAAAATTAATTAAAATGTGTGTTTCGTTTTGGGGAAATAAAAAATGGCGCGACAGCGCCACCTACAAAAGTGAAAATACATTGCGCCTATGGGGAGGGGGCCAACATAAACGTTGTCATAGAGCGACGAGATTCGGTAGAGACATTTGTCATGTGACGACAACCAAAAACTATTATTGTGGCCACGCCCCCAGACAAACCGGAAGTCCGCCATTTTGACAGGAAGTCGGGAAAATGGTGAGTCAGCGTTTTCGCTGACGTCGCATTTTAACGAACTCCTCCTAGGGCGTTTCACCAAATGAGCCCAAAATCGCTCCAGTTCATCTCGAGATGTGGGGCATCAAAAGTTATCCAAATTTTTTGGCTAAGTTTTACGGTTTGTGTGCGGCGAAGCCGCAATCTTTACGAAGAATTTTGCGACTTACCGAAAACAACAAAATGCTCCCATTTACACAAACGAACTCCGATAAAAAATCGGAAATATACATTTTATTGACCTTTCACCCCCGGACACAACAAATGTGAAAAAGTGAGATTTGGCGCGATAGCGCCCCCTCTAGGCTGACAAGAAAAAATGCATTATGGAAAAAAAATTAGTTTCTCGGAAATGGATAAAATTCGGCACAAAAATAGCTGATGGCATCCCGATCCAAAAAGCCAATGAGACCCATACCGTATTTTGTATGGTGTTGCCATGGTGACGCCCGAGGCCCACCATGTTAATCTAATGGGACTGAAACACAAATCTCACATTATACACAATTACAGCGCGTTAGCGCCCCCTGTAAGGAGCTTGTGGACAGTAGTCATTGAAATACGGCCCGTCAAGGCCGTCTGATGCTGCTTGTGAAATAAAAAAGATTTGGGGTGCGCGCTGGCGCCCTCTGCAGGTTGGAGCCATCATTCACATGAAGACGTTAAAAATGTCGTTTTGATGTTTACTCAAAGATTAATGACTCATCAGGGCAATACAATGTAGTGTGTGTGCAATGGAGGCACTAAGGGAGGCCTCCATTACATGGTTGCTAGGCGACCAACAGGTGGTCGGCCATTTTGGGAAAAATCGAGTAATCAGCGCCGAAGGCGCCATTTCTCGCCTTTGCTCTTTTATAATCTCGACCTAGGGTGGCAGCGACGTTATAAACCAAGTAGGGCGCGGCAGCGCCTCCCGGTTATTGCGGCGGCGTGCGGCAACCGGCGTCAACCGGCCAACGAACCCCCGCGAGGGCCTCTCGATGCCGCTTGCGGCTTTAATTCTTCTTCTTCTTCTTCTTTCTTCTGCTCTTTGAGCAGGAATTTGACCCCCTGAACATAGTCAAAAACTCACCAAACTTTGCCCAAAATTCAGGTCCGGTGAAAAATTAATTAAAATGTGTGTTTCGTTTTGGGGAAATAAAAAATGGCGCGACAGCGCCACCTACAAAAGTGAAAATACATTGCGCCTATGGGGAGGGGGTCAACATAAACTTTGTCGCAGAGCGACGGGATTCGGTACAGACATTTGTCATATGACGACAACCAAAAAACATTATTGTGGCCACGCCCCCAGACAAACCGGAAGTCCGCCATTTTGACAGGAAGTCGGGAAAATGGTGAGTCAGCGTTTTCGCTGACGTCGCATTTTTACGAACTCCTCCTAGGGCGTTTCACCAAATGAGCCCAAAATCGCTCCAGCTCATCTCGAGATGTGGGGCATCAAAAGTTATCCAAATTTTTTGGCTAAGTTTTACGGTTTGTTTGCGGCGAAGCCGCAATCTTTACGAAGAATTTTGCGACTTACCGAAAACAACAAAATGCTCCCATTTGCACAAACGAACTCCGATTAAAAATCGGAAATATACATTTTATTGACCTTTCGCCCCCGGACACAACAAATGTGAAAAAGTGAGATTTGGCGCGATAGCGCCCCCTCTAGGCCGAGAACAAAAAATGCATTATGGAAAAAAAATTAGTTTCTCGGAAATGGATAAAATTCGGCACAATAATAGCTGATGGCATCCCGGTCAAAAAAGCCAATGAGACCCATACCGTATTTTGTACGGTGTTGCCATGGAGACGCCCGGGGTCCACCATGTTATTCCAATGGGACTGACCCGCATATCACACATTATACACATTTACAGTGCGTTAGCGCCCTCTGTCAGGAGCTTGTGGACAGGTGTCATTGAAGTACGGCCCGTTAAGGACGTCCGATGCTGCTTGTGAAATAAAAAAGATTTGGGGCGCGCTAGCGCCCTCTGCAGGTTGGAGCCATCATTCACATGGAGACGCTAAAAATCTCGTTTTGATGTTTACTCACAGAGATTAATGGCACATCAGGGCAATACAATGTAGTGTGGCCACGTTGGCGCCCTCGGTGGGTTATGGCGCGGCAATGGAGGCACTAAGGGAGGCCTCCATTACATGGTTGCTAGGCGACCAACAGGTGGTCGGCCATTTTGGGAAAAATCGAGCAATCGGCGCCGAAGGCGCCATTTCTCGCCTTTGCTCTTTTATAATCTCGACCTAGGGTGGCAGCGACATTATAAGCAGGTAGGGCGCGGCAGCGCCTCCCGGTTATTGCGGCGGCGTGCGGCAACCGGCGTCAGCCGGCCACCGCGTCCCGCGAGGGCCTCTCGATGCCGCTTGCGGCTTTAATTCTTCTTTCTTTCTTCTGCTCTTTGAGCAGGAATTTGACCCCCTGAACATAGTCAAAAACTCACCAAACTTTGCCCAAAATTCAGGTCCGGTGAAAAATTAATTAAAATGTGTGTTTCGTTTTGGGGAAATAAAAAATGGCGCGACAGCGCCACCTACAAAAGTGAAAATACATTGCGCCTATGGGGAGGGGGCCAACATAAACTTTGTCATAGAGCGACGGGATTCGGTACAGACATTCGTCATGTGACGACAACCAAAAAACATTATTGTGGCCACGCCCCCTGACAAACCGGAAGTCCGCCATTTTGACAGGAAGTCTGGAAAATGGTGAGTCAGCGTTTTCGCTGACGTCGCATTTTAACGAACTCCTCCTAGGGCGTTTCACCAAATGAGCCCAAAATCGCTCCAGCTCATCCCGAGATGTGGGGCATCAAAAGTTATCCAAATTTTTTGGCTACGTTTTACGGTTTGTTTGCGGCGAAGCCGCAATCTTTACGAAGAATTTTGTGACTTACCGAAAACAACAAAATGCTCCCATTTGCACAAATGAACTTCGATTAAAAATCGGAAATATACATTTTATTGACCTTTCACCCCCGGACACAACAAATGTGAAAAAGTGAGATTTGGCGCGATAGCGCCCCCTCTAGGCCGAGAACAAAAAATGCATTATGGGAAAAAAATTAGTTTCTCGGAAATTGATAAAATTCGGCACAATAATAGCTGATGGCATCCCGATCCAAAAAGCCAATAAGACCCATACCGTATTTTGTACGGTGTTGCCATGGAGACGATCAAGGCTCCCCATGTTAATCCAATAGGACTGACACACAAATATCACATTATACACAATTACAGCGCGCTAGCGCCCTCTGTCAGGAGCTTGTGGACAGTAGTAATTGAAGTACGGCCCGTCAAGGCCGTCCGATGCTGCTTGTGAAATAAAAAAGATTTGGGGCGCGCTAGCGCCCTCTGCAGGTTGGAGCCATCATTCACATGGAGACGCTAAAAATCTCATTTTGACGTTTACTCACAAAGATTAATGGCTCATCAGGGCAATAAAATGTAGTGTGGCCACGTTGGCGCACTCGGTGGGTTATGGCGCGGCAATGGAGGCACTAAGGGAGCCTCCATTACATGGTTGCTAGGCGACCAACAGGTGGTCGGCCATTTTGGGAAAAATCGAGTAATCAGCGCCGAAGGCGCCATTTCTCGCCTTTGCCTCTTTTATAATCTCGACCTAGGGTGGCAGCGACATTATAACCACGTAGGGCGCGGCAGCGCCTCCCGGTTATTGCGGCGGCGTGCGGCAACCGGCGTCAACCGGCCACCGCGTCCCGCGAGGGCCTCTCGATGCCGCTTGCGGCTTTAATTTTTTTTCTTCTTCTTTCTTCTGCTCTTTGAACAGGAATTTGACCCCCTGAACATAGTTGAAAACTCACCAAACTTTGCCCAAAATTCAGATCCGGCGAAAAATTAATTAAAATATGTGTTTCGTATTGGGGAGATAAAAAATGGCGCGACAGCGCCACCTACAAAAGTGAAAATACATTGCGCCTATGGGGAGGGGGCCAACATAAACCTTGTCGTAGAGCGACGAGATTTGGTACAGACATTCGTCACGTGACGACAACCAAAAAACATTATTGCGGCCACGCCCCCTGACAAACCGGAAGTCCGCCATTTTGACAGGAAGTCGGGAAAATGCCGAGTCAGCGTTTTCGCTGACGTCGCATTTTAACGAACTCCTCCTAGGGCGTTTCACCAAATGAGCCCAAAATCGCTCCACTTCATCTCGAGATGTGGGGCATCAAAAGTTATCCAAATTTTTTGGCTAAGTTTTACGGTTTGTGTGCGGCGAAGCCGCAATCTTTACGAAGAATTTTGCGACTTACCGAAAACAACAAAATGCTCCCATTTGCACAAACGAACTCCGATTAAAAATCGGAAATATACATTTTATTGACCTTTCACCCCCGGACACAACAAATGTGAAAAAGTGAGATTTGGCGCGATAGCGCCCCCTCTAGGCCGAGAACAAAAAATGCATTATGGGAAAAAAATGAGTTTCTCGGAAATGGATAAAATTCGGCACAATAATAGCTGATGGCATCCCGGTCAAAAAAGCCAATGAGACCCATACCGTATTTTGTACGGTGTTGCCATGGAGACGACCGAGGCTCGCCATGTTATTCCAATGGGACTGACCCGCATATCACACATTATACACAATTACAGCGCGTTAGCGCCCTCTGTCAGGAGCTTGTGGACAGTAGTCATTGAAGTACGGCCCGCCGGGGCCGTCCGATGCTGCTTGTGAAATAAAAAAGATTTGGGGCGCGCTAGCGCCCTCTGCAGGTTGGAGCCATCATTCACATGGAGACACGAAAAATCTCGTTTTGATGTTTACTCACAAAGATTAATGGCTCATCAGGGCAATAAAATGTAGTGTGGCCACGTTGGCGCCCTCGGTAGGGTTATGGCGCGGCAATGGAGGCACTAAGGGAGGCCTCCATTACATGGTTGCTAGGCGACCAACAGGTGGATGGCCATTTTGGGAAAAATAGAGTAATCAGCGCCGAAGGCGCCATTTCTCGCCTTTGCTCTTTTATAATCTCGACCTAGGGTGGCAGCGACATTATAACCACGTAGGGCGCGGCAGCGCCTCCCGGTTATTGCGGCGGCGTGCGGGAACCGGCGTCAACCGGCCAACAAGACCCGCGAGGGCCTCTCGATGCCGCTTGCGGCTTTAATTTTTTATTTATTTATTTATTTGAATTAGGACAGTGCACATTAATCAACACGTCAGCCAAAAGCATCAATGTAAATGTACCAGAATTAGCGTGAGAGCTAAATTGCATCCGTTGTCCTAAGGCAGGTAAAGAAACATTGACAGAAGGAAAATACAAACATACAAAGAACAGAACAAAGTTACAGTCACAGATTCAGTTACAAGGACAGACACAGGTAAGATAACATAACACGCCCAAGAAATTGATTAAGTATTGAACTTTAATTAAACTACCTGTGAGTGCAAGATTGATTTGTTTTTAACCAGATTTTTAGGACCTTTTTAAAGGTGTGGTAATTGTCACAGTTCCTGATATGAGCAGGCAGCGAGTTCCAAAACTGCGAGCCTCTGATAGACTCCACCGTTTGACCGAATTTAGTTCTACGACGTTGCACAATACAGTCTCCTCTGGTCGGAGCTCTGGTATTTACTCGAGTGTTACTTATTTGTGATATAAAATTCCTTAATGGTGAAGGGGCAAGACCTTTTAAAACTCTAAAAACTAAACAGGCATCCAGGAACTTCTGATAGCCGTCGAAATCTAAAATATTATACTTACTTACAATGTGGCAGTAATGATCATGTAAAGGCTTTCTATCCAGAGTTTTCAATGTTTTCTTAAAAAGAGACTTGATGGGGCTCATGTTGGTCTCTGATGTTTGGGACCATGTGGTATAACAGTACGTTATATGGCTGAAGATCATTGCATGCATATAAGCCTTTGCCGACTCTGTGGTCAGACATGGTCTTATATGCTTAAAATTTGACAAAGTGAATTTAATGATGTGTGCAATTTTCTTGATATGCTGCTTAAAATTTAGATTTGAATCAAAGAGCACTCCTAAATACTTGAATTGTTTAACTTCATTTAATCTCTCGCCATTAACTATCACAGATGGTTGTTCGTTCCCTACTGGCTGACGAGAAAAGAACATGCAGACAGTTTTTTTTGTATTCAAATGAAGGCAAGAATTTTGGAGCCAATGGGACACTGGTGCCATGGCTGCAGATAGGATTGCAGCAGCTTCACATTTTGTTTTAGCGTGCACATATAATACAGCATCATCAGCATATAACTGCATGTTAACACTTTTACACATATTGGGAAGATTATTGATATATAAGCTGAACAGAATTGGTCCCAATATTGAACCCTGTGGGACACCTGCGGAACAATTGAGAAATGTGGACTGAACATTATCTATTTGTACAGTCTGTTTTCTGTCTGTTAGATATGATCTCATCCAGAGGAGGGCGCTTTCAGAAAAATTAAAACTGAGTTTTGAGAGGGGAGTGCTCTGGTTGGCCAATATGGAATGATAACGTCTTGGAGATAAAGCGGAGCCAAACCCTTTATGGCTTTAAATGTGAGGAGCAGGATTTTAAATTTGATTCTAAACTCAACAGGAAGCCAATGGAGAGACTTTAGCACAGGTGTAATGTGTTCTCTTCTCTTTGTTTAACAATCTTGCAGCTGCATTTTGAACAAATTGAAAACTTTTTAGGGAACTTTTAGGACACGCTGCTAGCAGGCAGTTACAGTAGTCCAGCCTTGATGAAACAAATGCATGTATACGTTCGTAGGATGTTTCGTATTTTAGCAATGTTGTGCAGGTGAAAGAACGCTGTTTTACAAGCCTGGTTTATATGCGCTTTAAAAGAGAGGTCTTGGTCAAACAGAACTCCAAGGTTTTTTACTGTAGAGCTCGTTGATACGCTAATATTATCCAAGGAGATGATCTGCTGAGATAAAGACTCTATCAGTTTTTGAGGACCTAGTATAATAACCTCGGTTTTATCAGGGTTAAGGAGGAGGTAATTTACAGTCATCCAGGTCTTTATTGCTTTTACGCAGGAACTAAGCGTATCTAATTTATCTGTCTGACCTGTTTTCATTGATAAGTACAGCTGTGTGTCGTCCGCGTAACAGTGAAAATTTATATTATGATTTCGGATTATGTTACCTAATGGAAGCATGTACAATATAAATAAAATTGGCCCGAGCGCTGAACCTTGTGGTACCCCATAACACACTTTAGAACACGGTGAAGACTGTTGGTTTACATTAACAAATTGGTGCCTATCAGATAAGTAAGATCCAAGAGAGGGCTATTCTCCTGATGACTACGTCAGTTCTAACCGCTGCAGGAGAATATTGTGGTTGATTGTGTCAAAGGCTGAACTGAGGTCTAACAGAACCAGGATTGAAGCTAGTCCGGCGTCAGTTGCTAATAACAGGTCGTTGGTAACTTTGACTTATCCGCTGTCTGAATGTCTGAGGATATAGAAAGTGTTACCTAATGTAAGGGCTTATGCATGTATTTTGGAAAAAAACTGCTTCCGGTACCAAGGCAATTTCCTGTGAGGGAAGGAAGTTTAAATATCTTTTTTTTTTTTGAAAAGTTCAGCCAGAGGCGGGTAGTACATGTACTTGAGTAACTTTTTGAAGAAATTGTACTTTTTAGAGTAGTTTTCTCATACGGTACTTATTACTTCTACTTGAGTAAAATTATAATGAAGTATAAATGAGTAAATATTGAAGTGGAAATGATTAATTTTGATCTAGGGAATGGATGTAGATCGTCTGGTGCACCATGTTCTTTGGAGTTATTTAGTTTTTCTGTATTTTCATGTCATTTTGTTGGAATGTTCTTTGGAAATCTCACAAATTCTACATGATTTTATGTTTTGTTTAAAGTTTATGGCGTCCTTGAAAACTAATCTCTTTTGCTAGACATTTTTGCTAAAACAGTTACTCAGTACTCACAGCACCTAAGTAACAAGACCGTGCCGTGTCTTGTTAACCTAGCACTTAGCTGACAGGAGAAAAATGGTACGGTTTGTTTCTCTTTTACGGTTGTAAAAAAAAAAAATCATCTAATTCACTGTATGTATTTTTAGCTCTTAGGGTGGCAATGTGCTCATGGAAAATGAAAGGAAAAAGACTCACCCCACTTGTACTTTTATTATTTCAGCTATGAACTATACGTACTATATGAACTAAAGAGTGTTACGCTCAGAGCCTCATAACAATGTCATAACTTTTTCCACCTTTATATCACAAAATGCCTCCTGCTTGGTGTCTCATACTTAGATTCATTGACATTTAAGAAAATGTTAGATTTAAAAAAATATATAAATATATTCAATCTAAAATGTCAAGTTATCAACATAGTCTTGGGTCCAACATTTGATTGCCTTTTTGCAAGTAATGTTTCTAATCTGATTGGCTGCGCGCTTCTTGACCCTCCATTAGAGACTTGTTTCAGTAATTCATCAGAGAACCAAGTTGGAATGAGCCCAGTTGTGATGTATGATGCAACTTCTGAGTATAACTGGACCCAGTGTGAAAATTACACGAAATACAATGTATCTGTAAATAATGTAAAAATTACATTTTCAGGATTGACTTCTTAATTGAATTAAAGCGATTATGAAAGTACTGTAAAATGATTATATATTTTTTTATATACATTCAATTTCAACCCCATTTCTTACTGCACATTCACAAAGAAGTTCATTTCAATTGTTTCCCCCTCTTTTTTTTAAATATTTTTTACTGCTATACAACTGAGTACACCTATCTGGCTTTCCTGACACAATCACCACCTCATTTTGGAATTGCCCATTTGAAATTCATAAGGCTGCACCTCTTCATATGAATTACTCTTCCATGCGGTTTGGGGACAATTTCTCAAATTTGCTAGATCATTGAAGTTTCAATAGTTCTAGTCTCTCTCGCTCTCTCTCTCTCTCTCTCTCTCTCTCTCTCTCTCTCTCTCTCTCTCTCATTCTCTCTGTCTCTCCCTCCATCTCTGCTCCCCTCATTGCCCTTCACACAATCCACCCCCCTCTCCTACCTCCAGCAGATGAGAATACAAAGGAGAGTAATTTCATGGCTAAGCAGGCCAGATAATCAGCTGCACAGTAGCGGGAATACGAACACGGTCAGTGGTTAAGGTTGGTGAGCTTCCAAGTGTCAGCAGAATCAGTCATACTGCTTCAATTTGTTTATTTGCCAGCGCTTACCTGTTGTCCACAAACTGCTTAGCGCATTTTATTCCATGGAGAAAAACTGCTTTCCTGCCATTCCGGGATCGGGATAACGTTAACTCACTGTGATGTGTAATCAATGCCTGAAGGTAAAGAGAGGAGTTTATCTCATCAGGCCTTGTTAAACTAATCTGTGCACAATTGGTTGCATCAGGCTAATTGGTATGCTCACTTATCCCCCGTGCTTTAAGTCTTTGATGAAAATGTTCCCCTGCACTCCATTGCCCTTTTCATTAAGGCAGGCATCCATGAGAGCGGACTCCATGTTGCATTTTGGCTTCCTATCGACACGTAAACAATTACAGACATGCACCCTGTGAAGTCCCTGCAAAGTCATACTATTGCAGAAAGTTTACCTATAGGCCTACTATCTACGGTCCGAGGGCCTGTTGTCAGAGATGTAGCTTGCCACTACATAGCTTACCACCCCTGAATATGGAGTGTATGAAAAATAATCCATTGTGGTGTCAGTGGCCAAACCTACCAAAAGTATCATACGGCATGCGGACAAACATATGGCGGGGATTTCCAATGTGACCACGACCAAAATTACATATTACATTATGCTAACATGTTTTGTGTTCATTTGACGGTCAGTTAATATGGAACAGAGATTACAGAACCCCCTGTGAAGTGTTGGGGATCCTGATCTCCGGGTTGGGAATTTAATTTGATTCAGTAAGGCCTCTTTCACACCGCACGCGTTTTCTCAAGAGAATAGGTTTATTGTTTATTGTTTATTTATTTGGATCCCCATTAGGTGAGGGAAGCTCTCATGTCCTGTTTAGCAGATGAGAACGTGCTTTTGCTTTCACACGGCAAGCTACTACCGTTCTCGCTCCTAAACTCAAAAAGGGGATCCAAGCGCATGTGCAGTGAAGCGGATTTCAGCCAAAATATACAGAAAATATAAATTTATTGAGGCATAAGGACGTGTGCATTGCCACTACCGCCTTTGCTCTGCCCGATCCTGTCAGACCTTGGAAGCTAAGCAGGGAAGGGCCTGGTCGGTTCCTTGATGGGAGTCCGTTTGGTAACACCAGGAAGCCTAGCGAATGTAGTGAGTGGTGGTGGTCGATGGCGTGGACTGGTTGCCTCGCTTCCGTCACTCTACCCCAGGGCAGCTGTGTGAATGTATAGTGCAATGTAAAGCGTCTTTGAGTATCCAAAAAATCCCGATATAAAACCGATGCATTATTATTATTATTATTATTACTACTACATGTTTCTCGCACAGGTTTTAAACATTAAAAGGAACTGTGGCAAGTTTGGAGTAAGAGTTAGTGATTTAAATTTATATTTTTTGCAAAAGACTCACGTTTGAACAAATCAGTAAAACCAGAGGGCAAGACGAACCTACTCTGTCAACTCTTTGCTTCTTTAGATCAGTTCTGTGATCAAATGCTCCCCTCCTGAAGCAAAACGGCTTCACCATAAGGAAACACAGAAGCAGAGGCTGCAGCCGGGCACTTGGCTCTGGGATACGCCTGCAGTCTGACAGGGGCCTAATGCTTCATGGAGACCTTTGATCAAAGGCAGCGGTTCTCAACAGATGAAGTTTCGGGAACCATTTCCAACATATCAAGACTAAAGGTCTTTTCATTCCCTTATCATCCTATGAGCATTTCACACAATAACCAGTGTATCAGGCTGGCCATGCCAGTGTGATATATTCTGTGTTTTGCTTTGCCTAATGACAGCAGGGAGATGAGATGATGGCACTGGGAGATGTCAATCCACACACTAATTTAGCCCGGATCTGAGTTGTACGGGGATGCCAGGGGGAAGTGATGTACTTATCAGCTCTCATAATGCGTCTGTGTGTCCCGCAGGTGTGTTTGCGTTCGGCCTCTTTGCCACCGACATCTTTGTGAATGCCGGTCAGGTGGTGACAGGGGGGCTCTCTCCGTACTTCCTGTCAGTCTGTAAACCCAACTTCACCGGGACAGAGTGTCGCTTCAACCACCAGTTCATCATCAACGGCAACATCTGCACAGGCAACCCTATCGCCGTGGAGACGGCTCGCCGCTCCTTCCCCTCTAAGGACGCTTCCCTGAGTGTTTACTCGGCAGTGTACCTTACGGTGAGTAGAGAGGGGACTGCCATTACTTTAAGTATTCGTGAATATTTAGCAGCTTGTATGTCATTTTACTTTAAATGTTGCATTGGGTATTTTGCGTTACAATATCAAAAATACTTGTGGTAGGCTCAGCATTTTTCCTGTCGTGGAGTACTGTGACAACTGAAGAAAACGAAAGCTATAAAAACAACTATAGAAGTGGAGACTATTGGGCACTACATTCTGGAATTAATGTTTAACACACTGGGAAATGAACAGTTTTTTAATGACCTCTAGACTAATTCATGATGTACCAGCGCGGAGAATACCAAGCCACTTACTGTACTAAAGTTAATATAAATGCCCCCGAAGGGTGTTAATTATTTTAAAACTGCTTTTATAATTGTTATTTTAGAAACACCCTTATTTCAAATTAGCACTAATATGAATTATGTATAGTTTGTTATTTAATTAGTTAGATATGTATGTCATAATGTCTTAGCTAAGATGCAGACTGCAACATGGTTTTCACTATTAAACTGACCAAAATAAGAAAAGAAAATAAGATGTCAGACATGAGAAATGCCAAAGCAGTAAACTGTCACCAGCCTGTGAACATCGAGGAAGCAGACGTCTTTTTATACGTCTGTGTGCCGTCCATTCTGCCAACGTGTGAGCCGGCGATAACAGACATGTCAAGCTGAACACTTCAGAGGTCAAACTTTGCTGTTCCTCAACCGAGTGATCCAGAGCATTCTTTCATGTTTCTACAGATGTCCTGCAAGGTGACATTTAACATTCCCATCAGGTGTAAAGTCTTTGGATCCAAATGCCTTTCAACTTGAGTTTACAAATACGCAAACAGGATAATTAAGACGATTTTAGTGGTATTCAATCAACATTAATGAATCAGTATTTTTGGCCACTGGTGTGACATAATATGTTCAAATATTTCTGTAGTTGGTGAAGGACAGTACAACAATATAAGATTAAAAAGATAACAAGAAGAACTCCATTAAGGAGCTCAAGGATTTACCTGTTGTACAATTCACAATTCCTTTTGCAGGTTGACTCCACTTTATGATCTTTTATTCACACACACAAAAAAAAATGCTTTGTTTTGTGAGAAATGCAGCTTACATGATGTAAGGTTTAGACATCGTTTTAGTCCGTGCCCCTTCCGATTGTAAAATGTTCTGAGGGGATCCGGGAAAAAAGAAGAAGAAACGATTTAATCTACTAAAAGCGAAAATGATGAAAAACATTTCTCTTTTCAGATGTACATCACGAGCACTATCAAGACCAAGTCGAGTCGCCTCGCCAAACCCGTGCTGTGTCTGGGCACTCTGTGTTCGGCCTTTCTCACCGGACTCAACCGTGTCTCCGAGTACCGCAACCACTGCTCCGATGTGGTGGCCGGCTTCATACTGGGCTCCGCCGTTGCTTTGTTTTTGGTAAGACAGAAATTAGTTTTTGTGGGGGGGAAGAAGAACTACATTTGAAAGTAGATCCAATGACGTCCATCTGTCATAGCTCTGGTGTTGAAATAAAGTAATAGTTCAACTGAATTCATAATGCAGCTGCGGAGTGAGTGTTTTTCAGAGGCGTTTGAGATGCTGATTCCAGATAACCCTGGTACAAATGTACCAAAAGTCTACCTTCAAAATTCTATTCATGCCTATGTGCTTTTCTTTAAGGCACATAGTCACAGCCTTCTCCTTGGCCCTGACCTTTTGAAGAGTTGAGAGTAGTTCACGGAGAGGAAAAAAGCAGTTGACCAGAGCAGAGTTGATTTTGAGGGGTTCAGCATCTGTGCAATGTGAAACCTTCTGAATGAGAAGTGGACCATGCCACCTGGATCTGTTTAAAACGGCTCACGTTTTGTGTGAGCTATTAGCTAGGCTTGACCTTATCAAAATAATTCTATTTATGTACCGATTTATCCATAGAATCCATGCATAAGAGCACTCTTTGTACCACTATACTGTATGTAAAATAAATGACATGTTTTAACAAAGAGATCATTTGTCCAGAAGGGTCCTCCCAAGCAAATAAGAACAATCCTGAGTCCTGCCAGTATTAATATAAACAAAGAACAAGAGTTCAAGAACCAGCATGGACTCTATTAGAAATGTACAGTCCTTGAGTTCGATGTTAAGGATCTTAGCTAATTTATTCATACACTATGGACAGTAAACTTATCAAACTTAATTGAACCTATCTTTTTCTTAACAGCATGACAGCAGGGAAGAATTATTTTTTTTAGCAGCTTGAGTTTACACTTCCCCTCCTGGAACCGCCACCTTAACGTGGTGGAGGAGTTTGAGCCTAAATGATCCTGGAGCTCTGTTGCCGGGGGCTTCGTGCCCCTGGTAGGGTCTCCCATAGCAAACAGGTTACGGGTCAGACAAAGAGCGGTTCTGAAGCCCCCTATGAGAGACCAACAGGCCCGGTTAGAACCATGAGGCCGTCCTTCTGTGGACCCACCACCTGCAGGAGGAGCCATAGGGGCTGGTGCAATGTGATTTGGGCAGCTCCAACAGCTGCCCCCACGACCCGGCAACGGACAAGTGGAAGAAAATGGATGGATGGAGGGAGTTTACACTGAAAAAAGACAGACCAGAACGATCAATACCCCTTCCAGCACAACACATAGTTGTGTCTTTGGGCCAAACACTTCACCCATGATGCTAAAAATAACTTTGTAAGTGGGTAGGTGCAGTTTGACTTCAATTGATGGAATGATTTATGAGCTGCAGCAACTGTTCTTAAACCCTGAAAAGTCTTAGGAACTGGTACTAAGAATATGTGTATTACGTTTGGAGGGTTTGTTTTTATTTCTTTATTTTATTTTATTATTATTTAATTTTATTTTATCTTTATTTATACAGGGAAGGCCCAATGAGAGTACGGGACTCTCTTTTTCATGAGCGCTCTGTTTCATAGCAGAGAACAACAATACACTAGTTAGTTCCATTTGCGGGCAGCGTAATAAGAAAAGCCTCTTTTCCCCGTGTCCCTCTTCACGAGTCAATTTTCCAGAACTAGACAGTCACGTAACCTGATGTTGTATCTACTTGAGCTGTAGTTGAGTTCACATGCGAGACAACCAGGAAGCCTCCCAACAAGTCCCTTATAAATGAATCAAATGCAGTGTTGCTCTCTTCGATTTGTCAGGGAAGACCAGCCGACTTTGTCATATAGTAAACAGTGATGAGTTCTGTATTTGTCTCCAGTTCTAAATCGAATAGCAGAATGATACACACCGCGTCGAGAGGTTTATCATCTGATTCCTATTCCTGCCTAATTTGGAAACTGGGGGCCATCTTTTCTTGTCTTCTGCGATGGGCAAGTTAAGCAATATAGCGTTGACCTGAACTGACATCCTTAAGACGGGCTTTGTCCTTGATTTACAAGGATGATCCCACCACCGCTCCGTAATGAAGGGTATAAGCTTCCGAGGATTGGGCCGTAAAAATTGACACGGGCCGAGTAAGTGATCTCCCGGGAATGACGGACACCTGAAAGTCGATCATCACCTCAGCACTTTTGAACCTGCTCATCTTCGGACGTATTACCGACAAACCGTGAAGTGAATACAGCTACATATAACTCGCACAGTGACCTTATGTTGCCAATTGCGCTTATTATAAAAACTTGTCGCCAAAAATGTAGGGGACGACTATCAAGAGGTGCATTAACTGGTGCTCGGAGACTGGAGATGAAATACCGTATGCTATTAATCTGTTTTCTACGGATCCTAGGCAGCGATGGAGCTCTAATAGGAGACAACTCTTCGGGATCCTATCACTGAGATTAGATTCATCCAAGTTCACGGTTTAAATGTGTTTTTTTTACCCTTTCAGTTACGTGTATGTGCATGAAACAAATATCAAATAAAGCGTTTGGGGGGGGAAAGAAGAGAAACAGGCTTAATAATTAGCATTAGCAGCATTTACCATTTTTTCTAGCTCTCAAAGCGATTACATGAAGACAGATACAGGTGTCAAGGTGTCTTGCCCTAGGACACAACATCACTGTCCAGAGTCCAAAATCAGTCCTCTTTTGGAAACAGTAACTAAGCTTAGCAGCACTATGTGAAACTATATGAAAAACTAAAAGAAAATGTCACGTCTCTTCTCACAAATGAAATACATTTTGATAAAGCGTCGTTGAAATCAGAATACGTCCTGACCATAATATCAATACCTTTTTGAGAACGGGGTAGGGACATCAACTGCGAGACGGCCTCAGACAAGATCTTCGCAAAAGATTTAGGAATCATTGTTTGGAAGCTTTTGGAGATTGAGAATGGTGTCGGTTTAATCCAGGCTCCTGAGCTGGAAGTGTGGCTATCACCGGGACAAAAGGAAGGCTTGCTCAGTGGACTCTGGATGAACTGTCTGAGGGAAAGGCAAAAACAATTGGGCTGTGCTGTTCGTCTTTTTCATTCATGCAATTGCACACATTTCTATGAAATCCTAGGTTCATGTCAGGTTCACCTTCTTACATATTTATATTTATTTAAGACCAAAGAGGCTATTACATATTACAGTCTTTTGTGGTAGTTGTGGATAAGGTTCTGTATATAATCTAATGGTAAAGTGGCCCATTCTTTTTGGCAAAAAGCCTCCAGTTCCTGTTAGTTCCTGGGCTGTCTTGCATGAACTGCACGTTTGAGCTCTCCCCACAGTGGTTCAATGATACTGAGGTCAGGAGACTGAGATGGACTAACAGGACCTTCACTTTATTCTGCTGGAGCCGCTTTACCATTAGATTATATACAGAACTTTCTTCAAAACTACCACAAATAGGGTGTGTAAACTTTTCAACAGGGTCATTTTGGTATTTTATTTTGTGACGGTGATTTGAAATTTGTTCACACTTTTTTTTTTCACAATAAATGGCTTCACAACATCACTGACCATGAGTGAAAAAAATGGCCAAAAAAAATTTACAGCCGGGAATCCCTTTCTAGGTATAGAGGCTAGACTCTGTTTCCTCTTCACTGTGGCTTTGGCGAGTACCTTTACTTTCGCGGCATTGGTCTTCCTGGGTGGCATCTTGTGGATTGGCCCTTCGAAGTTTTCAAATGGGGGACAAAATGGCTGCGGTCAACGCGCCAATTGTGACAGGCCCTTTATCGGCACAACTGTAGCTCCCGTTTAAAGCATTCAAGTAGAGGTGCTGATTGGATCATGCGCACCTCGTTTTAGCCAATCACAGCCAAGTCTCAAAATAACCTACTTCCACAATAGCAAATGCATTTAGTTTTTTAATGTAGGGACCTTGCATTTAACCTTGCATTTAACCTTGCATTTTTTCAGGTGTTATCGTGTATTTTTCAAAAAAGGTGCTCGTTGTCGGCAAATAATGTATAAACCGCCTCCTGCTCAAGATGGATATTATACTTTTCACCCGCGGTAAATTGAAATACTCTTATGAATATGATCATTGCAGGATTGTTAACCAACTCTAAAGACAACTTAATAAAATAAATCTTTTCACTCCTTTTCACTGGTCATTTTCAGGACATACATATGACCAAACTTAAACTATATCAAGTCCACATTTCAATCTTTTTGACATTATACTGTAGTTGTATCATTATTTAATTTGAACTAAAGACAAATTAAATAATGATACAACAATGCAGTATACAAGCAAACATTCTCAGTCCTGAAAAATCTGTTTTATTTGCCAAACACTGAAACCTTTGGGGCATTTTATTTGGTTACAAGGTCGTCACAGTACATACAGCTGCTATTTGCTTTTTCAGCACTGTTGACTGAATGAACGATGCAGCAGAAAAAGAGCCTCGAATCGAAAACAAAATCAAGTATGCATCCTTAAAAATGTGGAAATATATTTAGTGCATGTGTTTGCAAAGTCAATTAGTGACATCTCTGACTCAAGGCTACACCGCGAGTTTGAGCAAAGTGTCTTGTTAGATCGGAAATACGTACTATCTGCAGTTTGAGTTTGGGCACCGTGTTTTAAAACAGATGAATCTAATCAAAAGCAAACTATCTGAACAAGTGTTGGAATCGGGATCATTTCTGACTCAGCCATGCAGGAGACACATCATAAATTGCAGTGCGGAGGCTGCAATTTCCGTTTGCTCACTGGCCCGTGAACCCTCACAAACACAGGGACCTTGAGCCCTCTCTCTTCCGGTGATTCAGCCTGGCTTCATTTTCTGTGTGCTCCGCCTCAGGGCATGGCTGGCCAGGGGATATCCGCTCCCCTCCGGCTGCCTGCTTTGATTAACCAGTCGAAGCCAGCGCGTGTGCCGGTGTCTGTAATGTTAAACGCAGCACAGTGATTTACGCCACACTCTAATGAGGCAAACACAGGAGGATCTGTCAACATGCACTCTGCCCTACCTCCAAATATGGCCATCCATATTTTCTTGGCGTTTGTACCAGCACATTGCCTGATTGAGGTTGTTGCTGCAAACTGTCCAACAACTAATAGGCATTTTAAAGCATTACCTGTACAATGATTATTTTACAAATCAACAACTCCCTAATTGCTTGCAGCGATCCAGTTTGTCAAAAGTTGACCCCCTTACCACCCTTGCCCAAAAAAAAGGGCGCTCAAAGTAATCAACTGAAAGATGGACCAGGTGAGCCGGCCAAACTCAAAATACAGACTTGGCCTCGGGCCAGGTGCTTTGCAGCCGTAGAAGCCGAGACACACATCGAAACTAAGCAAAAAACCAACGGCGCCAGGTCAAAAGAAAAGAGGACAGCCGGTCTCACCTGGCCTGCACCAACTGACTCTGGACTGCAGGTACGCGAGGGGCGAGCGAGACGAGTGTCGAGCTATAAAGCTTTTACAGGCGGAGCTGAAGCCTGCGCTCCAGAGACAAAAACAAGGTAAAGAAATACTAAGAGTATAAGACGCACTAGTCAAACATTGCCTAATGTGCGTGCTGCAGAGAAGGTGATTGGCTGTGAGCTCCCATCTCTCCAGGACCTGTTCACCTCCAGGACACAGCTGACCCTTCTCACCCTGGACACGGACTATTCACCCCTCTCCCCTCAGGCAGGAGGCTACGGTCTATCCAGACCCATACCTCCCGCCACTTGAACAGTTTTTTCCCCTCCGCCATCAGACTCATGAACAAAAACAAGTCTCTGTAGCTTAGTTACAGAGTCATGGATGTATCTGCTCTTGCAGTGTGCGGTGTGTCCACACTTAGATCTGCTGCTGTCACTTTATAACACTTAATATCACTTTATATGCCTACACATCTGTATATACAATCCCGCTGTTGTTCATTGTCAAATTGTTGTTGTCTTACCATATGTCACTTTATTTTATCTTATTTATTTAATATTTTTTATTTTATGCATGCCCTTATAGCCTTATAGTTTAACGTTCTTAGCTTATTTTTTATCTTAATTCTGTGTTATATGTTTTATGTCGCACGTTTGCACCAAGTAAAATTCCTAGTTTGTAAACCTTGTTCACAAACCTTGGCAATAAACAAATTCTGATTCTGATTCTGATTCTGATGAAGAAAAAAACGGCTGAATAGTCGTACGGTTTGCTAACGTGACACATTGATGGTTATATGAAGCATAAACAATGAAATAAATAGGTGTCTGGTATGTTAACGTCACATAAACAGTTCACATAACTATAGCATAAAGAACATACCAAACTCTCGATCTCACTCCAAATCAATCGCCTCGGCAACTACCTGGGCACGGAGATGTAACTGCACCGTTGACAATCCTCTCCCAACAGCATGTTTTTCAAGCTCTCATCTGCGAACTCGTTCCTCTAGCTGTGGCCATCGAGCTTTTAGCCCGTGATTAGCTTGTTTTGTTTACTTCATTGCAGTAACCTCCGCTCTCTCTCGCTCACTCCAAACGTTCTTTCTGCTGCTCGATTAGCCTGCAGTGCGGCATGTGAAAGTATATATTTGAATAAAAAATACTAAATAAAAAAAACACATATTAGTCGCCCTGGAGTATAAGACCCTCTCGCCAAAGTATGAAAAAAAGTGCGACTTATAGTCCGGAAAATACAGTACTCATCGAAGCTAGACGATTGCAACACATTCAGATATGTACGGAGTCTTCTGGGTGAATCTTTCTGACATTTTATGTGATGCTCAGCGACAGAGCAGTTCATGTTCTTACCAATGCACACACAGTTCAACAGGTGAATCAGAGCAAATGGCTAAACTCAAGATAAACAGATACATACGACAACACTCTGCAAACTGGCTACCGTACCGTTCACATATTTTTCAGTTATCATGGAGTAAAAAAAAACATTGTACGCGACATCGTCCTTGTTTTTGTCATCGCAGTTTTTCGTCTTGGTAGGGACAGAGTAAATGGAGAAACTCGCCTGTCATCTCGTTTGACTCCTCTGTTGAACTGTTGCCCGCGTGTCTTTCTCCAGGGCGTCTGCGTCGTGAACAACTTCAAAGGCGTTCACGGTGCAGCAGGTAAACGGAAGCAGGAGGAGTACCGCGGTCTGCCCCTCATGACCTTCCCTCGAGTGGAGAGCCCCCTGGAGACGCTCAGCGCACAGGTAAAGCACAGGCATTTGACCCCACATCCCCCATCAGTTATCTCTGTATAAGTATGTACCCCCCCAGTGATAACTCGGGCTGTAAAATGTAAGGATGTATCGTGTATCTGTAACTTTAAAATCTACGTCATCATAAATTGATACTTCTTTTGCTGTTATACTAGTATGGGACGTTTTTGTTTTCAAATTATACTTTTTACAATGACACCTCAGACTGATCTTGTCGATGTTTTTCACCTCTGTATTCTTAAAAAAAAAGTTGAAATTCGATGTTATCAGTCCCCAATTGAGGGCATGACTAAATATTTGTGTGTGTGTCTGTTTATCTTATACCTTCTTTCTTTCCATTTTTCTTTCCTACTTTTTGTCCTTCTCTGCACGCTGTCATTTTCTTCTGCTTGTGGTGTTGGTTTATTTTCCTTTCCACTTTCCCACATTTATTCCTTGTTCTCCTTGGTTTCTTCCTTACATCCCTGCACTGTTATTCCCCCCCCTTTCGTCACTGTCTTTTTTTGTTGTATCTGCTTTGTTACAGAGATGACACATGCTCTAAATAACACCTCCCTCTCTTTTCTAATATGGCACTATACGGTCTGATAACACTGACTTTCATTTCAACCCCTTTTCCTTTACCCTCCACCTTGGCCCTTTTGCACTTTGCGTTCCCGCCTCCCTCTCCGTCCCTGTGCTCCACGTGTGTTTGCAGAACCACTCGGCGTCCATGACAGAGGTCACATGACTAAGGGGGCAGCACCGGGTCACGTTTGCGTCTCCACAGCACTTCCAGACACAATGACACGAGACGCAGGATGGCGTGGCTCCGATGGCTCAAATACTCACACACTACTGATATAAATGTTGTAGTGGCTACGGGGATGTTCTTTCAAATGCTTTGCTCTCTTCAGGCTGTGCAAGAGCTACAAGGCACAACTTAAAGGTCAGTCGTAGATTAAGATAAAATCACTTTAACCACACTATTATGATGTTTCCTTACCAAGAACATACAACTGGTTTACATTCGCTCTCTGTCAAAAAATGTCCTTCCTCTCATTTGTTCTTCCTCCCAAAACCTGTATCCACTCATGTATAGGTCAGAATGTTGTAACCAGTGAGGCTCTTCCATGTTTTTAAATACCTTTGCCGAAGTTGTTCCGATGACATGTCCATGCTCTTCCGTCATACGTTAGCGTGTTCGTTTTTAGCCTCTGTTGTTTTAGCTTGTTCTGGTTCTTGTAATTGTTTCCACTCTGCTGCAGATCCGTCGGTCACATACTGCAATATTATACAACAGGAGACAATAATTAGAGATTTTAAAATTCTGGTGGAAAAAAAAGCACGATATTGAACCTTTAACATTTACTTCCACTTAAAGCACAGGTGGCTCTTCCTGAAGGACTAAAGCATTTGAAACATTGTCCTTGGAAGATCCCTGTGTTGATGTTGTAGAAACTTTTGTACATTTTGTATGAATGAGTGCTGTAGCCTGACTATGGGTTGCACAAGATTGTACTGGCCGGACGGACGGTCCATTTCGATTGTTTTTTAAAAACCCTATTCTGTTGTATTTTCTCTGTGTGAAAGCTTTAGAAAATATATCGAAAGGTTCTTTGTCACATGGACAGTGTGGCTCCCTGTGAGTCGGTATGTTTGCATTTACGCTGGGAAATCAATGGTTCAATTGTTGTATATAGGAGCACCAAACACTCCCTGGCAAAATGAAGATTTGTGCCCAGAACTACATCTGGTGTAAAAGCCAGTGTTGTGTTAGTCATCTGCTGCAGGAGAAAGAAAACAGGTGCTAAAATGCATATGTAGATCATGCAACAGGAAAAGCATTACAAAAGTCAAGACATTTGCCTGTTTGTTGTTGTGCTATGACAGTTTACCATACCGTAACCCCCGAGCAGTACCAACTAGCATCAACCATTTTAACTTGGCACAGATTCTGTCTGCGGACTCCGTTAGTTTGAACTCACTTCCTCCAGGTGCTTTCCATATTGTGTCTGAAAAAAGTAAATGAATTGATGTTGTTGTTGTGTGATATATGTCATTTGTACAGAAAACAAACAAACAAACAAAAATCCTTTTTATTATCTCCACTGTATATTACATGACCACAGGTCATATTTTGTAAAGATTTTTGTTAATCTGTATGATGCTTATGATCCATTTGGACCTGTCTGCCTGCTGTAAACTTGGATATGTTTTGGTATCAGTTTTGGTGTTTCTTCCCTTTGGAGGAAATGATAAGGAAAAGTGAGACATCCTTGGATTTAGAGGAAGGGTGTATGGCACATGTAGTGCCATATCAACCCCAATGTACTATAATAACTAAATTGGATGATTTAATTGTGTGTTCTCCGATCTCCATCCCTGTTTGTTTTTCTTATTGTTTTTAAAATGTCTGTATAATTCATCTTTGAAATGTCATGGCATCAAGGGAGAGGTTTTGGACACTGCGTCTTTCATCCCTGTTTCCTGATTCACTGTGACGTTTATGGGAGAATATGAAGGTGGAACTAGCCATCATTGAAATGCTTAAATAAATCTTAGTTTGGATTATTTTACTATTTATTCTGAAGTATACTTCCTGTGTGAATGTGTAACATAGTATAAAAACAACTTTAAAGTATTTTTTGGTTTGCCTAGTCATATTAAAACATTCCATTATTCTTCCTCCCACACCCTGCCCCCTGACTCATCAATGGACTATGATATTGTGACTCCATTTGTTTCGGGTGCTGCCCAGCATGATGAAGTTGCCACGTTTTATAGATATCATTATCATCGTGTGTTTTCTTTTTGAAATGCTGCTTACTTTTTGTGTTGGTTTGTCCACAAATTAAATATTCAGTAGCAAAATGTGGTCTCTTGTGCATTTATTACTATCATTTTAAATGAAAAATGCCTGTTTGGATTCCTCATTGTGTCTGAATCAGTATACTGAAGAATAAAAGCACGGTGTATCAACGCGTTATCTTTGATTTCTGTTGTGAAGAGAAGGATTATAGATGTTAGAGTTGCCCCCATGTGAGAAAAAGGTACTGCAGTTCTAATTATTGCAAATTATTATTTTTTAAACACATCATCAGATGATTAGAGTAGTGTTTTTGTCATAAAGTAATTGTCAGAATTCTTCAATAATCCTGCTGTGGTGGGCTCTCTTGATAATTTTACAGTGGCACATTCAAACTTATGAAAGTGTGTTGCCATCTTTCAAAGATTCGACAAACACGGATTAAAACTTTGCTGTGTAAATTGTACTTGCGAACTCATTGCTGAGAACTCATTACTTAAAAGATTTTTCCTAATATGTGAGATGAGATGTGACTTTATACATTTATTACACTATAAGTGAGTCAACCACGTGAACCGATTGATCACTGGATCCTGCCAGAGCACAGTACTGTCCCGTCAGTACAGCACCTATGGCCCCTTCTCCAAATCTGGAAGTAGATTAGAATCAGAATAGATTCATTACCATCAGTGAACAGGTTCACAAACAGGAATTTTATTCAGTTCAAGCATGCAACATAAAACAAAACCTGGTGGATAAATGCATGCATAGAAATAGATTAAGTTAAAAAATATATATATTATAGAATTACTATTTAACACAGAACAACATGGATTTACAGATGTACAGATGCATTAGCAGCAGGTTTGAGTGCGGACATATACCACACAGAGTTGATACTTGATAATGGCATTATCAAACGGTCTCTGTATGACAAACTACAATGAACAAACCTCTGTAGTATCTTAATATGTTAAATTGGTTTCCATGTTGAGGAAATGTATATTACTTCAGCCTCTTTTGCATTTTCCTTTATATTAAATCAAATTAAACTTTATTTATGAAGCACTTTTCATACAAAATATAACAAAAAGTGAAGTACAGTAAAGTACAGATTAAAATCACCCAACCCACACATATACAGTAAATAACAATGAACCCCCACATTAAGAAAGGTGTTCACATTGCTTACATTTAAATAAAGACCTTTCTTTATAATTATTATTATTATTTTTAGTATGCTTAATTTACATAAATAATTGTTTATTCATTATTGAGGACGTTGGCCCCTGGCCGTGGTCTGGTTATCCAATGTGGCCCTGTAGAAAAAAAGTTTCAACACCCCTGGGGTACAGCATGGAAACTACACAAAGATAGGCCTTGACTGGACCATAAAACCAAGCCTGTGAGACCGGCACAAGGTTTGCCACCATTGTTATGCAAACCAAGATAAGATGAGATTGGACTTTATTGAGCTCACTATGGAAACATTCAGTAGTTATATCAGCTCTCAAGACACAAATAGGCAGGGCAATGTGCAAAGTAAGTAAGTAAGTAAGTAAGTGCTTTATTTGTCATTGTACAAGTGTACAACAAAATAGTGTTTAGGTGATAGTCCTGAGCCGCTGCCACTGAGTCACGCTGCCACTGTGGGTCAACCTGACCCGGAGGTTGAGGAAACCGTAGCCTCTGATCTTCTGAAACTGTGCAGCCCCTTCTAGGTTTGTCCCTGTTTTTAGAGCGTGGTGTCCTGCACTGGTAAGCTTCACCTCCTCCTTCCTCTTCCTCCTGCACAGCTCCCTCCGCTCTACAGTCTCCTATGTATATTAAATATAATAGGAGCTAGAAGTGTCTTACATACAATGTAAAAAAAAAAAAAAGACAAAAATCAGATAAATAATTTCCTGTTTTCCTGTGATGAGATACTGCCGGCAGGAAGTATTCATAGTTTACAATTAGCGATTTGCAAAAAACGTACACACTTTTAGGTTCTAAAGCATAATTCCAGGGTTAGAACAGGGACTTCCTCGTGAGCCGTGTGTACAGCATTGAGCACAGCATCATATCCATTGCTCATTGCTCGAACATTACGAAATCAAACCAGGGAAAAACTAGGTACACAGTTTAACGTTCATATTGTGTTGTTTCTCCTTTGACCAGAGGGATGTTTTTGTCACGTCTAAGAAAGTCCTGTTCCAAAAAAAAACTCCAGCGACAGGTCAGCCCTGCATGCTGATCCCAGTCTTCTGCTCAGTCAGGTATTCATTCTGTCAGACCCAGCCTCCCCTTCGGGCACACGAGCTAAACAGATAGGCCGTGCATCTGAGAGGGTACTGACCACACCACGTGTTATATAAATGTCATCCTTAGCTTTCAGAGTACGCCTCTTCTGTGGTCTCTTTAATTGCTTGTCCTCAAGCAACGAGAGAGAAAGATAGTGCCACAAATAAATGCCAATGCAGTGCTACAGGGTGTTTTTTTTTTTTTTTTTTTAAGCCATGCTGGAGTCTGTTTACATCAAATGAAATGGCAAAAAACATATCAACTTTGGAAAAAGTGACCCACTTTCAGCACTCTTCAAGTTCAGCCTATTCAAACTAACACCTTCAAATTGGTTAAAGCCTTGAAACTGGTTATAAGCAACTGGACTTTAGCTTTTCTAGAATGTAAGACCCTCACACAAAGTCAACTAGTCAGGGCAGCCGGGTGAGAGCTTGTCGATTGAGGCTACTTCCCTCTTTCCACTGGCCCACTCCACAGCCTGGCTTCTTAACGCACCACACTATATAGGGCATACAAAATAAAACATAAACACTTATACATAAAAAAAATATCGGAATGGCGAAAGTAATGACAACAATGATTCAGCGAGATCGTTGTGTTTAGCAAATAAGATTCCATACCATTCCCTGCATATTAAATATGCCTGTATAATATTATAACAGCGATATCAATGATGATAACAAAAATGTAATAATAATAATACTAACAGTAATAATCATCCTTCAGCCTCCACAGTAGTGATCCACGCCGGTACCAACGACCTCAAACTTCAGCAGTCAGAAAAACTCAACCAAGACTTCTTTTCACTCATCAACACCATTAAAAACAACAATAAAACGTGCATAGTTTCTGGACCATTCTCTGCGCCCCGTTTTGGGGGCGCAGAGCGAGGCTGCTCCATCTGTTTTTAAAGAACTACTGCACGAAGAATAACATCCCATACGTGGACAATTTCTTCACATTTTTTAACAGGCCTGGGCTTTTCAAAAAGGACAGACTTCACCCCAACGTCACCGGATCCCACCAGTTTTCACAGAACATTCAAATGAAAAGAAATGGAAAAAGGGGAGGTGGCACTGCCTCTATAAGCATAAATACTCTTGCCACCAAACCTTTTTTATTTGATCAATACATGAGTCTCGAGCACCACACAATTATGTTTAGTTTTATGTGTCACTATCTATAGACCGCCCCAAAAGATGTCCTCTTTTTATTAATGAATTCTCAGACTTTCTATCTATTTTACCTAGCTCCTTTAATATGATCATTTTAACCGGTGATTTTAATCTACACATAGACAACATTTTAGACCCAATTTCTGAGTTTTTAAATGTTCTTAATTATATGGATTTCACCCAACACGTCACGCAGCCAACTCACGAGAAAGGGCACAGTCTGGACCTGGTCATCCCGTATGGCCTGTCCACTACTGTGTCCTCTGTGATCGACCTCTGACCTCTGTCCACTACTGTGTCCTCTGTGATCGACCTGGCCGTCTCTGACCATTACTGTGTGTTTTTTAATGTTACGGTTTTATCCAGCAAGAATCCTCTGCAAAAACTGTGAGGAAACGTAATCTCAATCCTGAAGTGGCTGCAAAATTAATTGATGCTTTACAACAAATTCCTCCTGTGATTTTATCTGCTAACTGCGATTTTATTGTCGACAATTTTTACAGTAAACTACTCATCGCCCTCGATGCAGTTGCACCATTCAAACTTAAAAAGATCAATCCCAAACCCCTTCCCCCCTGGAGAAACGAGGAGCTAAAGCAACTCAAGAGAATTTGCAGGAAAGCCGAGAGGAGATGGAGGAAATTCAAAATAACAATAAATGATCACCTCACCTCTGTGAGGCGTTTGCAGACCAGGGGAAAGATAGACACTATCAGATGTAATATTTTATCTACCCAAAGTAACACGGCTTTAAATACATCTGGTTGTCTACTTGTTCCAAAAGAAACACTGCACAGTTTTGTCCAGGTTAATGCTGAGATGCTTGATAAAGTTTTCTCTTCAGTGAGGCCCACCACATGTCTTTTAGAGCCGATGAATTGCTCTCTTCAGACGGGGGTCTTCCCTGCTGGCTTTAAGGGGGCGGTGGTGAGGCCTCTGCTGAAGAAGAGCAATTTGGACTGTAATAATTTTAACAATTCTAGACCGGTATCCAACTTACAATGTTTAAGTCTTAGAAAAACCTGTCTTTATCCAACTTAATGATTTAATTACTGCACATAACGTTCTTGAGAAATTCCAGTCTGGCTTTAGGGTAAACCACAGCACCGAGACGGCCCTTTTAAAGATTTTAAATAATCTTAGATTCAATTATGACTCACAGAAGGTCACAGTGTTGGTTCTACTGGATCTGAGCGCTGGCTTTGATACAGTCGATCATACTATTCTCTTAACTCGTTTAAAACACATCGGCCTCTCTGGTGCTGTCCACCAGTCCCCCGCCCCGAGTTACTGAAAATACCATTCCATTACTCACCCCCCGGCAGCAGTCTGTGATGGGCCATTGGATGATTCCATTCCAGAAAGCACGGGCTGCGCAGAAATGTATTTTTTTTTTTTTAAATCTAACGCACCGGCCCATTTTGGAACCGGCCCACCGGTCAAATGCCCGGTAAAATATAAGCCCAGTCCGCGGCTGCAGACAGGACATTCATGGTAAGTGTGGATACCTGCTCCTCTAATGTCCATACAATTATGTGTGGGGTGCCCCAGGGTTCGATTTTAGGCCCAGTGCTTTTTGACCTGGGGCGACGGTGGCGCAGATGGTAGAGCGGGTCGTCTCATGATCGGAAGGTCAGGGGTTCGAATCCCGCCTCCTGAAGGTGCACATTGTCGTTGTGTCCTTGGGCAAGACACTTCACCCTCCTTGCCTCCAGTGTCTGCGTACACTGGCGTATGAATGAGAGTGTGAATGGGCCCCCTACGAGAGACCAACAGGCCCGTTTGGAACCATGAGGCCGTCCTTCCGTGTACCCACCACCTGCAGAAGGAGCCATAGGGGGCTGGTGCAATGTGACTTGGGCAGCTCCAATAGCTGCCCCCACGACCCGGCAATGGACAAGTGGGAGAATGATGATGTCATCAGGAGACATGGAGTCAACTTTCATAGTTACGCTGATGATACACAGTTTATGTACAGTTTATGTGTATTTTGTATATTAGGAAAATGTAAGCTGCTCAAATAAACTAAACTAAACTAAGAAATGGTAGGTGGTGTGGGTGCATTCAAGTAGAGAATGCGGGCAAACAAGAGAGGTAAACTTTAATAACATCCAAACAAATCAGGTGCAAGAACAGTATATGCTCACAAAAGGACTCCTTCAGTGTGTGCAGCTGTAAGAGAATTACATATCAGAGTGTGGATTAGAGTGAACTTTGGAAAAACAACCACAACGAAATCACATACATCCCATATGAAAGCAATAATGTTGCGGGATACAAAGATTTGTTTAAATCCCAATATGTGATTTAGAAATGTGGCTACAGGGCAATCGTCCCCACTTTGGACACAGCACAGAGGGGGAAAAAATCTTTAAATTATACCATCGAAATAAGAATTCTCTAGATAAGGAACCAGAAATATAAAATGTAATGATTCTTATTATGTCGACAATTTTTTTTGCACAGTGTGAAGAGTAACCAAACGTTTTATATATTAATGAAGTAAATAAAACAATTTCAAGGGGCCCTGAGTTGATCAATAAAAAATAAAAAAGGCATTGAATTTTGACCTGAATAGCCCGCCCAACTGATCCATGGGAGCTATGTTCTCCAACACATTATGGGGGTCATTTACCAAGCGTTTGCTCATGTACAAACTGAGATGTATGCGCAAAAGTGGATCAGAAGCTGTCATTTGGGCCTATTTAACAAAACACAATTCTAATTGTTAATTTTGATGCAACAAATAGCTATGAGCTACTATCCAAGTTGCACACACTATTTAGCACCTGTCTTAATAAATTACCTCCCATGTTTCTGGTGAAGTTCTGCTAAGGTCTTCTTCTAAGGTCACAAATGGGAGTGTAAGGACAGGATGGTTCAGAATCTATTTGCGAAAAAAAATCCTTTTCCCGGTGGGGGTGCAGATGTGTCCCACCCCATGGAGACAGGCCTGAGGAGGGGGCTCATCTGCTCTCCCCACGGGAAACCCAGCCTCACTTAACAGGGAGGAAATTGTGCAGAACGTTAAGATGTAAGATGAGATCATTTCCCCTAAGTGTTAAAGGGATATTTCAGGATTTTTGACACAGGGCCTCATTTCCTAGTTATCCAGAGTATTGTTGATTTCTGGATATATATATATATATATATATATTGAAAATCATGCAGTCCTTATATTTGAAGAGTGGTGCTAGGCTAGCGCATGTCTATGGTAACTAGTAGCCTGCATTAAAAACCTCCTTAAAAATCATCGGGTAGTCCTCCAAACGTTGCCATATCTGATTTGTCGAAAGCTCCTTTGTGAATTCCACATGTAGTAATGTCGGCCGCAGGTAAACAAACTACTGTAGATCCGGTAACCTACCAGATCACTCCGCCGCTGGGTAGCTTACAACCAGGAAGCTGATGCTGCTCAAATATAAGTTATTTTAAATGCAAAATGGTTATATTAAAAAAATGATTCAGTCAACACAGACATTAGTGGGTAGTCTGGTGTTATAAGTGATTTACCTCAGGTGCACTGTGCTTGGGTCAGACTGTTTTTAATGCAGACTACAAGTTACCATAGACATGCACTAGCCTAGCACTACCCTAGCACCACTAAACTCTTCAAATATAAGGACTGCATGAATTAAAAAAAAAATATATATATATATATATATAAATCAACAACACTTTGGATAACTAGGAAATGAGGCCCAATGTCAAAAATCCTGAAATATCCCTTTAAGATACATCGGGTTCAGAAAGTATTCAAACCACTTATGTTATGTTGACATCTGATACTGAAAACATTTTTTTTTATCTTCTATTGTTTGATTGCACTTGCACTTTTCTGCATCATAGCGGGACGGGTCCGCAGTTGTTGTATTGAATTTGACTAGTTGTCATTATGAATTGCCGTTTCTCTTCTTTATTTCTTCTTTTTTTTATTTATAGGGTTAGTAAGAAATAGTTAAAAGAGCCCTGAAAAAATGTCTGAACAACTCACTTTAAGTCTTCATACGTAAAATGTCTTGAACCAAACATTTTGATATCACACCTCGCGCTTGCAAATGCACTGGTTACAATACATACTCGACCCTCTAATTTGTGAGCTCTTATGGTTGGAAACAATGGATCAAACTCTGACACAATGACAGTAATTCTTCAGCAGTGTAATTTCTGAAAAGCAGGGATTTCTACACAGTGATCCATTGAGAAGTAAGACTTGCATTTAGCGAAGAACCAAAACCGCCGTGTGTAACCTTACTAAATCTCGCCACTGTTGATCTCAAAAGCCCTCTAAATTGACCCCTGGATCTGACCAGAGGGTAAGAAATTGCAAGTAATCAAAATTTGAAACTCGAAAGTCAAATTAAACTGTATATATTTTTTCCTTCACCGGTAGAAAGGTTGGGGCAAGACTCTGGGGACTCAACGCCATAACTGGGTGGCTTCAACTCGGGGTCATCTACATTGGACGCAAGGTGAATTAGCCCATTAGTCTTAAACACCAGCGAGCCCTCAAGTATCTATGGCGGAGCTTATCTTCGTTGCAAGCAAATCTGTGCCTTCAAAGAGGGAGCGGGAGATTGGATGGAGTAAAGGGAGAGGTCGAGAGAGAAGGAGAAGATTGTGTGACGGCAAAATGAAAAGAAACAAGAGGCGACGGGGGAGGGATTTGACGGCGTCCCAGTGGGAGAATTGAGCTAGTGAAATACTGAAACACAATTTGGCCATGGTTCTTGCGTTTGGTGCCACCCGATCCAATCTCCTTCCAGATTTGACAAATTGTCTCTCCGGAATATTAAATCCAGATCTTGATGTTTAGATCGACCGGCGCTGTAATCTCCGATCCAAAGGAGGGTCCTGCCCCCAGTAATGCTTTCCCTTTCCGAATAGGGTCCAAAACACCATCAAACCAGGTTTCATTGGACAACGGTGTCCATCAAAACTCCGGTAGCGTGTTTGTGTGTTGGTTAGTCTGCTGGTGGGGCTGGGTGTACGGGGAGAACTGGTTAGCCTGGTTCGTGGGAGGCTGATTCGAAGGAGTATTGTGTTCCGCTTGGTACTGTTCGAGCTCCCTCTTTCTTCTCATAGCAGACTGCAGCTGCTGCTTTATCGCGTGGATTTGACTCTCCAGTTCTGAAAGCTCTTGTACCAGGGTATTTCGGCCCCCAAGACCCTGTCCACACTCCCCCAGTCCCCGGCAGTGCACCGGCAGTGCGCCTGGACACGTGCCACCCTGTCCCGGCGCCAGGCGTGCCAGCAGGTCGGAGCGACCGTTGGAAGTGGTCACTATGGGCAGGTGTTTCTCCAGTAAGGGGATAGAGTGGGGGTGAGGGGAGGACGATGTTGAAGCTGACAGGTCCTGGGATAATGGGTGCTCCAGGTCGTTCTGCACCTCCGGAAGGACCCTCCGTCTGTTACAGTGGGACGGCTCAGTGGCGTTCCAGCATGCTGATTGATTGTTCCCTTCATTGCATCTGGGGAAATATATAAACATAATATTACTTTCTTTTACTTTTACATTTTCATATTTATCCTTCTGTGGACCCACCACCCGCAGGAGGAGCCATAGGGGCTGGTGCAATGTGATTTGGGCAGCTCCAACAGCTGCCCCCACGACCCGGCAACGGACAAGTGGAAGAAAATGGATGGATGGATGGATTTTCATATTTATATCTGATACTTGGATGTCTGTTTACAATTTTCAATTCTGTTAAAACAATGCAAATTTCCACCACGGTATAGGGTTTCTGATACAGCATTCTCTGACATACCTTAACCTCTTAAAATGAACTCTCTGCTCTCCTTGATCTGGCGGTTTCAGATTTGCAGAACGTCCATCTCATCATATGCAACAGTTTCTGAATTCTTTTCTGAAGGCCTTAAATACTTACCCTTCATCCTATCACTGATCTTTCTAACTTTCCGTATTTGTAATGCTTCCCTCGTCTTTCTTTCCTGTAACATTTTTTGTCAATTTAACATCTCAGCCCCCCGCCTGAACCGAGCACATTTTCTCCAGTTCGACTCAAACCAAATCTAATAATCTATAGCATTTCATCCATTGAAGGCCGGTCTAGTTAATAAAGTTTCCACTTGTAAACATCCCTTTGAATATAAAACACCTTTCCTAAACTGAGGATGAAAATACAGCAAGAAAAACAAAAATAAATCACAAAAATGTAGCAAAACCCGCAACAAAAAGGAAATAAAAAGGCAATAAAACAAATGTCAAACAAGTGATGAAAAAGCAACACAAATACGACGAAAAAGTGAGGACAAAGCAAAACAAAAAGGTCACGATCAGTTTTGTAGGTCTTAGCTTTCAAGTGAGTCGTCACTATGGCCTAGAGGCTGTAAGCTCCCGTCGAGAAGCTTTTAGATTTGGGTGAAGCTGAACTGGAGAAAACGTGCTCGGTTCAGGTGGGGGTTAAGAGGTTAACTAGTCCAATCAGGTTCATTTGGTTTTCTTCTTCCTCAAGTGGCACCTCTGAGGAAGGCCGCAGCAGTAGCAGCAGTAGTCGAAACTGTAGGCTATGAAATAACACACAGGTCTGGCTACAAGAACATATTGTCATCGTCAATTGAAGTAGTTCATATATATATGATACATTTATCTATTCATTTACTTGTGAAAGCTACCCTTTTCAGATTACGAAGCAATTTTGTGTCGAGTGAAAATGTTCAAGTTCAACAGCCGGGGGTTGATTGGAGCAGTTTGCGCTCTTTGTATGTCATTTTAATCGTGAACAAAACATTTCCCAAAGCCAAACCAATTTCCTCCGTGTAGTTCGAGTGGATCGTTTTGAAGCTGCAGGCACAGCAGGCACTAACAACCAAACACAGCACAGTTTTAAGGTATTTATACTTGTTGAACATACTGTATGTATGCATGCAACACTTTATTTTACGCTACGCGTGATAATTTGTACCTGTCAATTTTAGTACAATGTAATGTGTTGTAACAGTAACTATGTAGTACATACACAATGGAATAATCTGTATTTGTAGTTTGGAGGTACATAATGTAATAAGACATAAAACCCTAAGTACCAATAGATTATTCCATTGTGCATGTTACGAACCAGAGTTGTATTTTGGGGGACCTGCCCTTTCACACTCTCAGTCATTCACCAATGTACGCAGACACTGGATGTAAGGTGGGTGAAGTGTCCCGCCCAAGGACACAATATTTATGCTCTTTGTATCTCAAGAGATTTTAAAAATCTTCCAGTGTATCAGGCCTTAGTTTCCAGGTTGGAAAAGCCCCATATCTTTCAAATCCAAAGCTCATGAAACAAGTCTGATGCTCTGTACAAGTGGGGGAAGGTCTATGAAGCAATGCAATTTGATTAATCATTCTCATAAAATTATTACAATGTATAGTTGATCAAGTGTTATAGATTTAGTCGACCAAGTTGTCAACTAAAACTATAAAGTATTAACTAAATCCTGACTAAAACTAAAAGACAACAACAAAGACTAAAATTGAATCAGGGAATATAAATGTGCAGTTGGAACACTCTGTTTAGTTCAATATTACAAAACAAATTGGTGCACAATTCCACAAAGCATCAGTAAATCTATCAGCTTTGCAAAATATGCACACTTCTCATCCTTTGACTTGCTTTGAAGCTTTTATCTTTCATTATCCAGCCGTGATCTTTGCTCTTCCATTCAGTTGAGCCCTTATTGCTTTTATTTATGAATATATGATGCTTTCCACTAGAAGGCACTCATCAAAGAGCCCTAGGTTTCCCAGAAAATGGTATGCAAATGAACATTGTGAGCGGGGGACGGGGGGTGGGGGTCTGCTTTTCTGCCAGAGGCATAACTTCTCTTCATTTTGTTGGAGATGTGTAGCTGCTGTAGTTACACCAACACGTGGGTTTGTGCTCTCTCTCTCTCTCTCTCTCTCTCTCTCTCTCTCCTTCCCCTCTGAGTAGCAGGTGGGGGAAATCCTCGACTACTTCATCCATGATTAGTTTTGGCTAATGTTAATGTTAATTGAACTAACAACATAGTGATGCAGCGAGTGACGTAACTTTGTCAATAATTGACAAAGTTACGTCACTCGCTGTGACGGTCGTGATTGGTTCGGCTAGGCCTTAGCCGCTAATCAGCAACTTGTTTACCGTGTATGTCCAGGCCCGCCTTCTTTCGCCCAGAAAAGAAGTGGGTGTGGTTTATCAGGCTCGTGCATGAAGGCAATTTGGACCCGAATTAACAACATTTTGAGGGACAGTGCATGATTTTAGAGGCAGTTGTGGCAAATCTGGGTCTGGGCTCACTCTACACATTAGGACATGGCTGGAACAGGTAGGGGGAGGAAAATACTTAATGTTAACATTATTAAACTCCATATAGTCCCTTTAAGACACAATATTGCCAAGAAAGCTAATAGTTATGCATATGGCAAAACAAAACATTTTTACAAATTCAATATTTCATCATAACGAAACTTGGAATAAACCTGCAGTGACATTTTATATTGTCCTTCAGTATATTGTATAAGCAGACATTTGAGAAGTTTATCAACTTCCAATGTGTTACAATAGAGAACTTACTCACTATTAGTCCTAAGTATTGCTACATCGAAATATAAAAGGGGCTAGTGTGTTCTCAAAAAGTTATTAGTGACCCCTTCTGGAACCGCCACCTTAACGTGGTGGAGGGGTTTGAGCACCCAAATGATCCTGGGAGCTCTGTTGTCGGGGGCTTCGTGCCTCTGGTAGGGTCTCTCATGGCAAACAGGTCCTAGGTGACGGGTCAGACAAAGAGCGGTTCAGAAGCCCCTTATGAGAGACCAACAGGCCCGGTTAGAACCATGAGGCCGACCTTCTGTGGACCCACCACCTGCAGGAGCCATAGGGGCTGGTGCTAAGTGATTTAAGCAGCTCCAACAACTGCCCCCACGACCCGGCAACGGAAAAGTGGAAGAATATGGATGGAAGTTATAAGTGAACTCAATATGGCCCACCTCTGTTTCAAAGACGTGCCTTTTTAAATCTAAACGAAGCTAACAAGGGCACTGACACAGCCACGGGCCTCAGACGGGACAGATAAACCTATGGCCAATTAAGAGACGGCATCTGTAAAACTCCCAAACTCTCTCTGATGCCCAATTAAGATGGACTGATTCAATATCAAACGCAGTGTTCGGGTCAAACAGGAGTCACAAGGTCCAGCAGCCAGATTAAAGATTAGATGTACTTTCCACAACATCATAGTCAAAGAGTAAAAAAAACTATCTCAACAACTTTGTCGGTGGCCGTGAAGTTTCTGATTTATGGCTGCAGATTGAGCAAGGCAATGAGTATAAAGGACTAAGTGAATAAGCAACTGCAAGTCTGTTGTTTGGATGTAATCAATCAAGGTTATTTCTTAAAGCTTTATGATAATTACCACATTATTTATAGAAGTGGTGCAGTGGAAACACCAACACAACAGCCGTAATTAATCTATGCAACAGAGTGTTTATGATTACTCATATGAGCACAGAACATTCGGAACCAACGGCTTTATTTACTCCTAAATTATGTCAGCTGCAACTGTGAGTAAGTATTATGGTTAGGTGTTATGCACAGTGTTGTTTAGACACTGTGATAAGGCAGCATTTACATAAGCATCTGCATTGAATGGCCAACACGCCAGTGGGACAAAGCCAAAGTATCTATACAAACCGTAAAAAAAGAATTGCACTCACAACCCAATGAGGCAGGAGTAATAATTGTCAGGTTGCCGGGAAACAAATACTATCAAATGATGATTCCATGACTGTAAATGTAGCCACACATTTAATGATTAGAGACAACAACAGGGTGGATCTGAAACTCATCCCAGATAGAACAACTACCGTAGTAGAAATTAGGGCTTAGCGAGAAGGTGGACTTGCTTCAGAAGCAGCAGTTCTTCATGGGTGCAAAAGGGTGCCTTGAAACCCCAATGTAGTATGTTTGCCCCTCAGTTTAGTTGCCTCACAATGGACCTCATTTATCAAACTTGCAAAATGGCAAAATCGTGAGCATTGTGCGAGGTGTGCGGAAAATCAACGCCTGTTTCGGCATTTATTCTGTGCCTGCAAGTGGCCCGGGGGTCAAACAGAACCTCGACAGCGCCACAGCTTTGGCCAATGAATAAAGATAAAGACGATGAGTGCGTCTTTGGGTCTTCACAGGCTTTTTCCAGGTGCTATTCAGGGATCCCGGTTCAACATCTTAAATGTTTAGAGGAAGGAAGCGATCCGAGGCAAGTGCGGTCTTTATCAGGGAACACATTTGGGTACTGGTTAGCGCAGTGGTTAGCGCTCGTGCTTCACAGCTAGAAGGTTCAATTCCCACCAAGGACGGGGCCTTTCTGTTTGGAGTTTGCATGTTTTTTCCCCGTGTCTGCGTAGGTTTCCTCCGGGTACTCCGGTTTCCCCTACTAAAAACATGTATAATAGGTGAATCCTCTAGCCAGGTGATTCTGACCATCATGCTCTGCGCTCACCTGTTCCCTCCCCGAGGAAAGCTCTGCTCAGTCTTGGTCCAGACTCTGGTCTGACTGCAGCATTATATCCGAGCTTTTTCCCCATGCTTTAACCACGTTTAACCTTCTTATATTTACAGCCTATTTATAAACAAAGATTACCATTTTTATTTAACAAATGTAATCTTGGATTGGCTAAAGGGTTAATGTGTTTTACTGAAAGAGACTTTAATCATGTGCAGAACATAAGCAATATTTCAGCAGTTCTTTTTTGTGCCTTCATGCCGTAGAATCCGTGGTTGGAGCCTCCTTTTATACATGATTTTTTACAGCATTTCATTGAAATAATGCTGGTTTTCAGCCGACACATTTATTATCATCTGCTTGTGCGTAAGGCAGGATTGGAGCAGCACGCACAGCTTCATAAATGCCACAACCCCCTCCAACGTATGATCAAATACATCAACAAATATACACTGTTCTGTGTGTGTGGGTCTGGGCCAGACTGAGGCAGAGGAAGGGCTGCACTGAACAGGTAAACAGGCTGTTAGTGATTTGAATTGAGTGATATTAAGCCAACCTTTTCCCTCCTCCAATGTCCCACTTATGACTTAACTATGAAAAACTGATATTCTTGTCAGCTACTAAGCGCTTAAGCACTTTTGAGCAGTATGGAGTAAATGTATTGGTCGCAGGCAATCTAAAAACAAAAACATAAAACAAAAACCTAGAGGACATCTCGTGACCGTTTGATCGTTTGATTCTGGTTACTAAATACACCTGCTAGTGTGAGACAGCAGTACAGCTCATCACCCTTCCTGACTCTGTAACAGGATGGGACTCTTTGCAGAAGTGGCTGATTGAATGAGCGTAATTACACAGGAGTGGCTAATTCATTCTCATTACCAGAGGCACTCCTCCCGTAGCCCTACACTTCTGCAATAATCTATGTGTTTAATCCCCCTTCTTGGTGCTTCACCTGAGTGTCCCTTCAATTTGTTCACAGCATTAAACCGGACAATGATATGGAATAGAGCCTGCAGCCTTTCTTTGCAAATGTCCCGTGTCTCTCAGGTGATTCGTGGCACTCTCGTTCAACAGCGGCCATGATTGCACCACTTTGTGTAGTAGTGACGCACATTTCAGACAAAGCAAAGGACAGTTCTCCCAAAGCCACACCATCAAACGAGGCCGATCGTGTTTTGTGAAGTGGTTCTTATTGTTCAGATGGGAGGGCTTACTTTGCGAACATGGTAAAGTACGCTTTAGACAAACACTGGACACAGGAAAAGAGTGATTAAGGCACCGCTGTGAGCATAAGAGGCAACACGGGCGCATTTGGTGCTCTGTCCACGGCGATCCCCGTGTTATTGACAGACCAGAGCCTGTATTATCTGCAGAACTTACGACGGGGTGGAGCGTCATATACACAGTGGAGGTTTTTGACGCGTTTTGGTGTTTAGTCTGACAATTACCACTGTTGATCCCGGACTAGGATCATTTTTGAGACAATCGGCCAATTAGGCTATACATTTGTGATATTGTGATACGCCGAGTTTATTCCGGAGTTCATTTCCAGAGTGGAGCGCAATGGATTGGATGGTCAAAGATTTATTTACTTCACTTTGCAAAAATGGAATGGATCGGGGGTGGTGGTGAAAATGTGGTGGCACAAGCAAAGTCAAAATCTCAAAATGACCACTGCATTTGACCCCAGATAGAGGAGTTTACCGAGCAGCCAAAGCCCACACGCCTGCAGCGTCACAATGACCTGGTGGGTATTAGAGATGAGCGAATAATGGCACAATGTATCAGCATGATTCTGTGTTATGTGTGAAGTCTAATCTGGACTAAGCGCGCCCATGCGGGATATGGCAGTGTAACAGACCAAAAAGAAGGCTCTTTGATTGACGTCCCTGCCCCTCACCGAGTCAAGCTGTGCATGGATGACATCACATGAGATTAGCGCCGCCATTTTCCTGCGCTTCCAGCAGACTGATTATTTCTTTTTTTGCAACGGGTGCCTTTAACAGACACTTGGTGTTAATTGGTGTCACTTACTGTCAGCCAAGTTATCGGGCTGAGGAAACGGAAGTCAATTATAAATATGTCTGCCTGCTTTGGTGACCTAAATTGTTAGAGATATTTGAATTCTGCAAACCTTATGTAAAAGCAGACAATTTGAGGGATTACAACATTCACAATTCCAAAAATATTTAAAGGATGAGTAAATCGCATGGTGCTAATGTAAGATGTCTTTCATCAGATAAAGAATGTGGTCGCGGCCTCAAGAGAAAATTGTTGGATGACCACATTCAAGTCTAGTTAAAATGAGCAATGATCTTTTCCAGGCAAGTCATCGATTGGTTGTAACTCAAAGTATTTTAATGGGATATTTCAGGATTTTTGACATGTCCTAGTTATCCAGAGTGTTGTTGATTTCTGGATATATAAACATATTTTTTAATTCATGCAATCCTTATATTTGAAGACTTTACTGGTGCTAGGCTAGTGCTAGGCTAGCGCTTGTCTATGGTAACTAGTAGCCTGCATTAAAAAACATCATCGGGTCGTCCTCCAAACGTTGCCATATCTGATTTGTAGAAAGCTCCTTTGTGAATTCCACGTGTAGTAATGCCGGCCGCAGGTAAACAAACTACTGTAGATCCGGTAACCTGGAAGCTGACGCTGCTCACACATAAGGTCTTTTAAATGCAAAATGGTTATATTTAAAACAAATATTCAGTCAACACAGACATTATATTGGTAGTCTGGTGTTATAAGTGATTTGCCTCAGGTGCACTGTGCTTGGGTTTTTAATGCAGGCTACTAGTTACCATAGACATGCGCTAGCCTAGCACTAGCCTAGCCGCACTAAACTCTTCAAATATAAGGACTGCATGAATAATAAAAAAACAACTAAACAAAAACAAAAAAATATCCCTTTAAACTTAAATGTAACTTAAAGTATGGAGATGTTATCTGGAAATGTGTTGTCTTCATTTGACCCAGCCTGCAATACCACTGGGCACCAGAGTAACCTACTGGTGACCCTTTCAAGCAGGTATAGGTCACCCATAGGTAAAAAAAAGATGGAAAAGGTTAGCCCTGAATCTGAAACCTTCTCACGTTACAATGGGACACACAACTCTTCTCTTATGTGTAACATTGACTACAGGACATGCTTGTACATTAATCATTGCTTCAAACATAGTTCTTCTTGTGCTCATAAAATGATGCATGAATACTAACCAGTGTTTGGACAGCTGTTTCGTGATCATATACATTAATAATACAGTGAAAAAATTGTTGGGTACGCATTCCATTATAGAGCTGCTTAAAGGTTAATAAGGCTAAATCCCAAGTTGCACTGAATACTCTAATAGGACATAAATAATACATCTGTGCTGAAATTCGGCCAGAGCTGTAGCAAATGGAAACACTTCTCTTTCTGTGCAGTTTCAGCTGATGTAGGACACTTAAATGTGACGTACCTTTTCTCTGGTTTGGTAACAGTTGGTAATTTGTCATCTGTGAAGCCCGAGTTCAGGGCTCGATGTAATCTCTGGAAAAAAAACACAAGATAAATGTGTTAGTAAATGTATATGTTACGACAATTTTGAAGTGTTTACTTTTTAAATTGTGTAAAACAAAACATATACACTGACCTTCCCTCTGGACTAGTAAAAACACGACTGATAAAAAAAATAAATCAGTGGGATGTTTTTGACAAAGTAAAGATCAGATGAAAATAATACAACAAGAAAGTGAAGAGTAGACTAAGAATATATAAGTCTGCTTTTGACTTTTCTGACCTATTTATTGAATGTTTTTTGTTTTTTAATCTGTTGTTTTTATGTATAATTTATGTGTGCAGCTGATAAACTGAATTTCCTTCTGGATTAATAAAGTATACCGTATCGTATCGTACTTAACCATGCTTTTTATGTAACGAAAATGATTTCAAAACAACTAATCCATCTTTACTCTGATTTTTCAGTTTCAATAGACCACTCCATGGCTCAAGCAAACTGTAAACTGATGCCCTATTGTCTCTGCAACATCGTGTGGCTGTCAGGGACAGTGCCTTTTATTTTATTTTTATTTATTGGTTTATTTGGTCGGACAGTGCATGTTAATAAACATACATGGGTCTCATGCATGTAAACACGCCACACCGGATTGTAGCCATGGGCTAATTTCCATCCATCATCCCCCATGCGAACTCTCATTCATCCTGGCCTATTGTACATGTTTTTAGTGGTAGGGGAAACCGGAGTACCCGGAGGAAACCTACGCAGACACGGGGAGAACATGCAAACTCCACATAGAATGGCCCCGTCCAGGCGGACCTTCTACTGTGGAGCAGGAGCGCTAACCGCTGTGCTAACATGCACCATGATTGGCAGACCGGGTTGGTGGTCCCTCTGTTTCAGAAGGGCAACTGGATAGTGTGCACCAACTACAGGGGCATCACACTCCTCAGCCTCCCCGGTATGGTCACCTCCAGGGTGCTGGAGAGGAGAATCCAACATTTGTTGAACCCTGGATCCAGGAGGAACAGTGCGGTTTTCGTCCCATACCCAGCATAGGGTGCTCAAGGGTTCATGGTAGTTCACCCAACCAGTCCACATGTGCTTTGTAGATCTGGAGATAATATTCAAGACCCCCGTGGTGCCCTGTGGGGGGTGCTCCAGGAGTATGGGGTCCGGGGCCCTGTGCTAAGGGCTGTCCGTTCCGTGTATGACGGCAGCAGGAGCTTGGTTCACATATCCGGCAGTAAGTCAGACCTGTTTTCAGTGCGTGTTGGTCTCCACCAGGGCTGCCCTTTGTCACCAGTTCATTTTCATTTTATGGACATAATTTCTAGGCGCAACCAGGGGCCAGAGGGTGTCTGGTTTGGGACCCTCAAGAGCTCATCTGTGCTGTTTGCAGATGATGTTGTTCTGTTAGCTTCATCAAATCACGACCTTGCATGCACCTGGGTGGTTTGCAGCCGAGAGTGAAGCAACTAGGATGAAAATCAGCACCTGGATCTGTGTTCCTACCTGTCTATGCCTCAGTGATCCGACCCCAGATAAAGCAGAAGAAAATGGATGCACTAGTTTAGAGTTTATCCCAATTTTTGGAGGAAGTTGGGACATCGTGTCTTCCTCTAACATCAATGTGGCTGCTCAGACCTGGTGGAGGACAGTGGAAGTAGAGAATGCTGGCCCAAGCAAGCTGCAGCTGGTGCGGCCACAGAGACAGGAACGAGTTTGGGGAGGCTATGGAGGATTACTTTGGGTTAGCCAAAAATTAATTCTGGCATCCGTTCCGCACCTCTGGAGGGGAAGGCAGTGCTTCTCCAACACTGTTTCCAGCTGCTATCAACTGTGGTTGCTGTTGCATGGTGGAAAGAATACTCCACAACCCCACATCACATCTTCCACAGAGGAAGAAGAGACTAGGACTCAAAGGTGGACGGCTGTATCACCGTAGCTGAAGTCACTGAGGTGGTTGGAAAGCTTGGTGGCAGGGCAGTGAGGTGAATGAGAACTGACTACCTTAAAGGCCGGATTCATGAGGCCAGGTGCTATATTGGCAGACTATGGTGGGTGTCCCTCGTGGAACCGGAGAGTGTGTTCCAGGTACAAGGGGATCACACTCCACAGACTCCCCAGTAGGAGGAGGAGCAGTGTGCTTTTCATCCCGGTTGGAGAACACTGGGCCAGCTTAATACCCTCCAAGAGGTGCTTGGACTGGACTGGAGCAGGAGGTTGGTTCATTGCCAGCAGTAAGTCACACCAGCTCCCTGTGTATGTTGGCCTCCACCAGCAGCCCTGGTGGATTTTTTTATGGACAGAATTCCTAGGCACAGACAGGTGCTTGCAGTCTGCTATTTATACACAACACAAGAAAAGGAATGTATTTCTTAACGGATTTCTCTACTAATTTAAACATTGTGCAGTGCATTTGATTACAGCTACACAGTTGTATATAGCCTGTGTACCTGACTGGTATGCAGCCAGTATTTAAAGCGTGGCTCCTTGACTCGTGGGATGACCAGCTTGAAGACAATGTGCTCTGCAACAGTGGTGATGAGAGATAAGGCCACGCCCACACACAGCATCACAAACAGGCCAGAGAAGTGCTTTATGCCCATCTGCAGCGTCTGGAGACAAGACAAAACCCACAATTAGAATACAAAGAAACATTATTATTATTCTAATATTATATGCCAAATGTTGTCACACTGAATTTGCCTTTTTGAAAGCATTTTTACATTTTCAATACTTAAGCTGTAATTTACGTAAAAAGCAAAAAAAATAAAGAAAAAATGCTGGAACCCACAAAATATCAATTGGTGGATATCAAGGGCTCCTAGTTTTATTATAGATAAAACTGTTCTCAATGCTATTTTTTTTTTTTTAACTATTCAAATAAATACAACTCCATAGCGTTTGTCTTATCGTGAGGTCTAGTAGTGGCCTGTGGGTCCAGTGCACTCACTCTATCAGCGTATAGATCAAGAAACACTTAGCTTTGCCAGCCACTTCTTTCCCTTGATATGTGTAAGAAAGTCTCCAGGTTAGAATAAAGACAGTTTAAAATAAACAGAGGAGAATAGTCTCTTGGAAAGCAATTTGAAACCACATTAAAACACTCCGACATACACAGTATGTAGTTACATCAACACATGTATACATGTAATCACTCATGTAAGATTATAGTAAAGTACCAGAGGGACCTATTTTTATCTCCAATAATGTTTAGTTTTCCTATTTGATATGGTCAAATATGTTTTTTCTTTGAATATCCTTACCAATTGCGTTCCATTCACTACATACACGTAGTTTACCACCATCAAGTCTGATACATAAAAAGAATTGTGAAGTGCTTTATTGTCTAGCGTAATACCTGCGTCCGCCAACCAGATCAAAGCTATTTTAGATACATTTTCCTCTCCTGCCTGTTTTCAGAGCTTCATTTTAAGCGATCAAACTTAACACATAGAAAGTTTTAAAAATGCAAATAACCCATGGCACTCAGTGGTTAGAGCAGCATGTCTTAATGGACACAAAGCCCGATGCGTCTCAACCTAATGGCCTTTCTCAGGGGGAAAACAGAATTCAGAGTGAACCATGTGAACTAAATAGTTGTCCATGGCATTTTATCTAACCAGTGAGTGCCTTGGGTATTTGTATTTTTTCTTAAATTGACTATCACTTGGCCAAAGAGCACCTCTGTTTAATTATTTTTGTATCATCCTCTGGAGGTGTAGTTGATGTTCCTCTTGTACTTTTTAAATAAAACGTTTTATTGGATTTATGTGGCCCAGAAGAATGCAAAAAGCTATTATTCTAAATATGTCCCTCTTGTATTCGAGCTCTAGATGAAATGACTCCCTGCTCACTGATCTCGTGATGGGATTACCTCTCATAACTTAATTTGAATTCATTCTGTTACCAGGTTTCCTATTAAGATACTTCTTAATACTGCGCCATCAGGCTGTGCCCAGTCATGGATGCATAATTTATTATGCATCCATTTTTATGACTCCTCTCACTGAAGAGGAGCTAGCTTTCTTTCCATATGCCCAGTGTGAATTATTTTGCTTTTTATTTGGCTGAGTGCAGTGTTGCAGCCCTGTCACTATTTCTCAAGTCCTCATTGTTAGAGTGCGAGTTTAAGTCACACAGGACTAATCCAAGTCATGTTCAAGTCAAGTGATAAAGTGCTCCATATCTTTAGGTCTTTAACGTAATTAAAATTAAGGTAAAGTTTTAATTTTATGTGGGACTAGAATCATCATTGGCTAAAACTAAGTCTGAGTGTAAGACCGAGTCAAAGTCAAAATCAAAGTCAAAAGTCAGTCCAGGCCATTTAAGAACGTTGCTAGCTGCTCCACTCAATGCCCCCTCTAATGATTTTTTATTATTTCATTAATAACATAATACATGTTACACTACACTACACACACAGACACATATCACTTTAGATTTACTAGATTAAATCTGTTAAATTAATATATATATATATATATATATATATATATATATATATATATATATATATATATATATATATATATATATATATATATATATACATATAATTTACCCTATGAGATGCAGTGAGCCAGAGCTGGACATTGACACAGCACACTGTACTTTAACTATTTAGAGAGTCAGATTTGATTCAACCAATTCATTATTTGTGCCAGTGAAAGATCTTTGTGGCCAGACTTCCTGGATAAAATCCAATGTTTTTCGAAAACCCGGTTTGATATAGATCCACAGCTAACCACACCACAAATAAAACATGTACGGTTATGAAAATGATTCATGTAATCCCTTTAATACTCTTGAGCGTGCAGCCAAACATTTGCCTGGGAGTCGGAATATTGTTGGTTCGAACCCTGTCTGAGTGCCCACATTTGTTGTGTCGAAGCTCCAGTAGAGGTTAGATCAGGCCCAAAACATCAAGCCCGACCCGACCCGAGACCTGTCTCCTCTTTGCCGTCTCGCTCCTCCTCCCCCTCCTCCTCCTCCTCCTCCTCGTTGTTTATAAACATCGTGCTGCATTTACGACAGCCTACTTTTTACGCAGTAACAGGAACCAAACTGCTTATTTATCCCCTGTAATTAAACGCTGTCCTGAGAGAGCCAGCACATACGGCCCCCGCACCTGCACCCCCCACATTTTGTATCCAATAGACTAAGCCTATAGCTTAGATTTTTATTAGAGATGATAATGACTTTAATAATAAAAATAATACAATAATAATAATACTTAAAAAAAAAAAAAAAATCTTGAAGCCCGACCTGACCCAAACCCGACGGTCCTGCATGAAATCTCGGCCCGACCCTCGGGCAGAGAATCTAAACTCTAATCTCCAGTCACAGTGATGTCTAATAATGATGTGTCATGTTTCTAATCTTTTTCTAAATATCTATCTGAAATAAAGAACTGGGCAAGAAGATCTCTCTTCCAGTTTGATATTCAAATTTACAACGTTCTCTCTTAGAATTTACTCTGTCACATTAATAATTTCATTTCCATGGATCAGTGGAGCAAACTGACGAGGAGCGCCTCAGAATTGGAATCTTGAATCATTTGATCACAATTTATTTCTTGGTAATGTTTCATTTGGCCCGTTTAATGTTGGCTAATTGAATAATATTCAATTTATTGGTATTGATTTCTTTATTGGATGTAGGGGATGAGAATAGCGGGGGTGATGGGCAGTTGTATGGGTGCCAGTATAAGTTTGGCTGCCGCACTCGGGCCAATCCATCAGCGTTTTCATCTTTCCACGGGGCGGCCCGGCCCACGGCTGTAGCGGTAGCATTTATCTGAATAAAAGATTAGGGAATAAAATGCTGAGCAGGCCTGAGCAGAGCCAGCTCCTCACTAATTCATACTGTTTGAATCATATGAATTTTCCCTGTTGAAGGTGTTTTGACTGCATTGTAGACTTGCCAACACAATGCAAACGCTGATGGACCAAACGCGCTGGAATACAATTTTCAAAAGTAAGCCATTTGCACAAATTGCTGCAGCCACGGTTGCTTTGAATACTGAACATTTTGCCAACAAAGTCCTGACCACTTATAATATTAACATCTTTACAGTTTCTACATATTACAGATTTTTGTTGGCTATTTGTTTTTCTAACTATATGGCTCAGCTCATGCCATGTGCTCCAACAGTCTCCCATGCGTCATTCCATTCCTAGAGGTTTCTCATTATTATTATTATTATTATTTTGATATACATTTTACTCTAGCTTTTCTGTCTCCGCACAGGCTGATGTTAAAATGCCACTCCAAAAATGATGACGAATACATTAACCTTGAACTTTTCAAACGTCTACAGCAGCCAATAGCATCTAGAACGTACCGTCAATAAAACACTTTGCCATCGGCATAATCCATGCAGCCAAGCCAAGTCTGGCATCTCTTTCCAGACAATTCAAGCTCAAGTTAATATTTTAGAGAATTGTGGTGATGATGCCATCGGAGAACTTAAATAGAGCCTATGAACTTGAACATAATGACTTTCACATTAAACTGCCCCACGAGCAGCTTATGGCGGGCTGAAATGTCAGTGAAAATAAATAGAAGTAGCCACTCAAGCAAAGACAATGAACACAATGTGATTTTCATTTGTGTTTGATAAAGGGCGTTTCATGCGGGGCAGCAAAACGCTTGTCTGAGCGAGTATTGGACATACAGCAGTCGAGGCAAAGCTATGGACTGGTATAAAGGGTTCGTCGTAGTACACATTTTTGGATCAATATGGTTGGTAATATGGAGGCAAATGGATGTGTCATGACTGGAAAGGTCATGTGTAAAAGTACAAAAGAGAAGCCGAAAATCACCAACCCCTCACACACAGCTGATCAAATCGGACAATAAAAAAATGAGGACGAGAGCACGTGGCTTGGCCTGTGGGTAAGAAAAGGGCGGGGGACGTGTCACTGGGCAACATAGAGCAGTGCACAATTGCAGCTTAGGGGGAAGATTGAGCACAAGCAGAACACTCGCCATATATGCACTATTGAAAAAAAGTGCATGTAGTTTGTTGGCAAGGTTTAGAATTATACTTTCTAAAACTTCTGACAAGAAAAGGAAAGTTATTTAGCAATTACCTCCTGTCACACCCACATAATCACTATGTGAAAAGCCATATGTTTCTGTCAGTGTGAGCATTTAGCTTGACGGACACATTTGCCAAAACCTCTTTGGCAGTTGTTGAACTGATTGATCGATGTGTTTGGTGTGGTATTGCATATTTCACACTACACTAACCCTTCCATCATGTTGCCTCTTACATTAAACTGCTCTTACCTCAGTGACTGCAAAGCTGCGTTTTCCGCAGGGTACCACCTTGTACCATTTGTCATGCAGCATGTCCATGAAGCCATCGGACTTGTACTGGCTCACCAGCTCCGAGATGTTGGAGGTGAGTGGGGAGTTCTGAGGCAGGCCGATGCCATACCCTACAATACACAGAAGAAATGATATCAATGTCTCCACAGGATGTGAAGAACAGATGGTAAAACATGAAGCAGAGCTAAAGCGTTTCTCCCCTTAATTAATAATAATAATAATAATAATAATAATAATTAGCTGCCCTGGGGTAGACTGATGGATGCGAAGGCTTCCTGGTGTTCCCAAACGGTCTCCCATCCAAGTACCGACCAGGCCCTTCCTGCTTAGCTTCCGAGATTGGGCTTAGCAAAGGCGGTATGGCCTAATAATATGCATTACCCTTAGGCTGAGCAGTGCTTTACCAAATACTCAAAGTCGCTTGACAATTTGTTGCATTATTCATTCACACTATACTTGGTGGTGGTAAGCTAGATACATCGTTCACACCCATGGATATGTGAAGAAAACAATAGAAAAAAGACACGCTCATCCAGAGTAGGTAGGTTTTGTGCCAGATCCAACTGGGGAAGAGGAACCCCTTTTGTGATATTTCAGCCTCATGACTTTGTCTTATTATGATACAATATCTCTTTTTATCTTAAGTCTGTTCATTACTAGTCACATGGTGCGTCCTGACCCACACCTCCACATTGGACAAGAAGAACTGAAGCTCCAACAAGGACTGGACGTTCTGTGATCTTGGCCCGACTGCTGAGTGACTCCTATCGGCCATGGGTCTCTATAGCCCGTCCGTCCTTCTGTGGTTCCACCCGAGGTTTCTTTTTTCTCCCGCTGGTTTTTCATTTAGTTTAGTTTATTTGGTAGGGACAGTGAGTGCATGTTAATGAACAAGCCACACCGGATTGTAGCCGTAGACGTTCTTGTTTTCAATGATCACGAGCATTATTTGTTTCCCCCCACATTATGCCGCGTGAGCATTCCGGCGGCGTCTTTGAAGACCTTCCTGATGCTGGGGTGAAGGGTTGAGCTCTGTGATTGAAGCTGAACCGTGTCCGCCGTGGTGATTGCTTCGCGGGGCAGATTGTAGGAAATGGGGTTTGTGTCGGTGCAGGTAGGTGAGTTCTGAAGTCTTGAGGTGCAAGTGAAGCAAGAGATGTGTAAAAAGCAAATCAAATTATTAAAGGGGAGATTAGTTTCACAACTGGATGAGCTGTTCTCCTATTTAATGAGAGGCCAATTGGATCCCTTCTGAGAGTCTTGCATACTCCTCTTGTGACCTTGGGCCATACATTTTATCCACCTGGCTATAAAAATGAGTAGGTGTGATTGAATCTTTCTTGGGCAGCCTATTAGCAGCCTATTAGCGCAGAAAGCCCTCCGTCAGAAAGCCCCAGGGCAGCTTTGATTCCGACACATTTGAAAGGCTTTTCAATTCAGAAGTAATGTGCTGTTCATTTGTATTCAAACAACTCACTTTAATTGTGTTACATCCCATCGCCGCCTTTCCATTGTTTGCGCCGTACAATGCAAGAAAAGTTAGTGAACCATTACGCAGCAGACAGTCTCCAGGTAAAGACCAGGATCCAGTGCGTGCCGATTACACAAGTACCCTTACTTTGTTGGGATTGCGCTCATTGATTTGCATTGTATGCCGGAAGCTCAGGGGTGCATTAAGTCATTAACAGCAGCCTTGGAATGCACGGCAGCCGAGGCCAGTAATGGAAGTGTCCGCTTTGGGACATGCCCTCGCAGCGGGAGGAAGAAACCCGCTAAATGGACCGAAGATTAACAGCACGGCTAACACTCAATAATCTTTTGAAAGCCCGCGATTAAGCGTTTTGGAGACACGGCTCGTCTTAAATGTAGGAGGCCGAGGGAGTTTGCCACGATTAAAAATAGATAACAGCCACGCGCGTGCCGAGCGCTCGCGAACATGCCGCGCCCCCCGGTGCGTCCCTACCTTCGATGGCGAAGGGTTTCCCGACCGTTAGCGTTTTGCAGTCCGCGTCGATGGACACTTCATAATCCAAAAGAGCCTTGTCCATGATGAATGCGTCCAGCTTCTGCGGGTCGGCCCTGGGAACGCACAGGGGACATGCAGAGTGAGTGGGAAAGGTGGTACGGGGGAAATGCACACAACAAAGTGCAGCGCGGCGGCTTCGGCTGTATCTATTATGCATACATCTAAATGGTCTTTGGGATGGCAATTGTTGTATGAATAATGTGGAAACAGGAGAACGCAGCCATTGCCAAATCCAGAGTCCAAGGGTCATGTGAGGTCTTACTTTAGTTTTAATATATTCAGTAATATAAAAATGTTTTCCTCATGTATGCTAATACAAGTATACGCACCATACACTGTAAACCCGAATGCTCAAATTAATTAAAAAAAATGATTAGTGTATAATTAAAAAAATAATAAACTTGCTACTTAATTAGAAATTTTAATTTTCGAATGCATGTATGCAATTTTCGGCACATTAATTTAATGTTTTAATTATTATTAGCTTAAGGTTTTAATTAAACATACATTATAATTTTTACTTAACTTTAGTACTATTTTTTAATTCCTAACTAATTAATATTTTCATCATATATCCATCTAGACAACAATAACATTTTACAATAACATACAACATGTTTCCACTATTTTATCAAAATTACTTGATTGTAATTGTCAATATCAGTAAACGTTAAAAATGGTCAAATACAGGGCTAGATAATAATAATATAATAATTATAATAATAATAAAAATGTATAGACACGCGGCTGTGAGTACAGCTAATGTTTTACAACTAAAATAATAACCATATTTGGATTACAGCGTCATCTTGGACCTGGAGACCCTTGCACACATGGATATACAATATATCAATATTTGTGATGGATACGTAAAATGTAGACATGAATACGTGTATTCAAACATATATTGAGTCTTGAATATGCGAGGAAAAGCCAGCTTTGCGAAGCCATGTTGCAGCTACACTCTGTGCGATTACGCACAGCATGTGTTCACCAACGCGCTCGCCCTCTGCACCTGAACACTCCCCCTGCCTGCTCCATGTAAGTGGTGGCGCTCCACACATGCCTATGCCAAAGTTAAGTGTTTAAAATGGCAACACAGCACACTATGCTCAACAATCTCACACTGAGGAGCGCCAGGTGTCTTTACGCACGTAGCAAAGTGGTAATGAACGCACGTAGCAAAGTGGTAATGAGCCCTTTACGTTAGTAGACCCTACAACCGCACTGTAACTTAATTCGTTTTACTCACCGGGATGTTGTCCTGCTCACGTGAGGCCTAATCATCGTACGTCTGACACGGGATACGGTTTTGTCCCACGGTGTTCTTTCCCAGATATCACAAAGTCCAAACTTAGAGCCATTCTAGTTGTTTCCCAAGACCCAAGTGGTCGGCGAGTTTGTGGAAAGGAGTCACATGCCAAGCACAAATAAATAGCCGCTGTAGTCCGTTTCTTTTTGGGAGCAGAATGCGGGCATAATTTCTGTATTAAATATCATAAATAAGCGTTCTCTCGCCAAGAGTCCCGCTGAGGAGGCGTGGCTTGCTTTTGCTTCTGGGCGGAAATGGCAATGACAATGCCACTGTAAGGGCAGATGAAATAAAGGTAGCGCATTCAATCCGCATTTGATATTTATTTCAATGATTTGATCATAAGAATAACAAAGTCTGGAACAAAGCAAATCTAGGAAAATAAAAAACGATTTTGTCAAGTAAAATGATGGTAGCCAGCAGCAGCCACGCACTACCCGTGTTTTTTATTTTGAAAAGTAACTTCCTGTTTCAATGTTAACGCATGCGCAGTGTACGCACTTGTGTTTCACTCACTCCAGTGGTCCGCGGCCATGGTCAAGCGAAGCTGCCATCGTTCGCTGCAAGATTTTATCAGGTAACATCTTAAAAATGTACACACTTTCCGAGCAGTATGTAGTCTTGTTATGAATTTAAGAAGCATATTGTCTTTCTCTCATCGATATTACTGTTGATTTATCACATATATGTAATTAGCTCATGTCAGCATGTGCCAATGCTAGCTAGCGCTTCTTTTTACCAATGGTATCGCTCAAATCGGGCTAAAATTTATGGTATGCCTTGGAAACGTTAACACTGTCTTTTATTTGGAATATGTATAACATATTTCTAGAAGCAGGTATAGACCACTCCACAGTACATGTTTCAGACCACACATGCTGGCGGTAACACGACAGCGCACGTGCACGTCTTGGTCAACGACACACAGATCTGACTTTGCAGCTCACGCACAGCCAAAAAGATGATCACATTTTCACAAACGTAACATTTCCCCCTGTTTTTTTTTTTTTTTTTTTTTTTTTTAATCAAAGATAAAGAGCCACCAGAGCATCAAAACTAATCAAAGCAGCCGTGTTCCACCCCATTATTTTTGAGATTATTGCTGCCTATGTTTGTCAAAAATACATAAATGATGGTCCAAAGACATTGAACTGTGGTTTGGCTTTTTTTTTTTTTTTTAAGTTGCCAGTTGCGGCCATTTTGCTTTTGAATATTAAAATGTCCTCTGTATGATGGAATATGCACACAGGTTAAATTAAATATATATACACTTTTTGCATTTGAGACATTATTATATAGAATTTTGGCATTAAATAGCATTTGAAAGCATGAAATCTGGCTTACTGTTACCTGTAGAGTCTAAAGTATTTGTCTGTGCAGGTGATGTGGACAACCCAGCCTCTTGCCAACCGAGCAAAACCTTTGGGGGTAAATGTAAGTACATGTTTCTAATAAATAGCAACCAAGGACACAGAATGTACATGTGGCAAGCCCAGTATATTTTAGTTTTTGATTAACAATACACAGGTGGCTAGTGCAGTGCAGCTCACTTAAGTAAAAGTATCTAAAAATTACTGCTCAAACTACTTGAGTTAAAGTACACCATTATAACTTAAGTAAAAAAGTATAAGTAAAAACACAATCTTGTTGTGAATTGGGTGTGAAGTTGGACTTGGAGTGATTAAATTACAATCAATCTGACATGTTTTTGTTTTTAATTACTCCTTGGTTTTTCCGATGTTTGTTAGCCCACAATCAATGTGAATGTTTTCTCCTACACAATGTCTGTGTGGGAACAATAGCCTTGTGAGCCCCCATGACCACAGATTAGACAAAAACATTAAACGCATTTCTTAGGAGAGAAACTACGGGAGAAATGTTTATGGAAGCAAGTCAATTTTTTAAATGACTTGCTTATCGTTTTGACTTGCTTATTTATAACAAAATAACTTCTGACTGTTTTTAATTAAATGTGCACTATGCAACTCTATAAAAAAATAACAATATATATATTAGAGTGTATTTGACCTTTTCAGTGATCCATTGACTGCTTGAGTAGTTAGTATAGCACCTTTTACTTAATATCCTAGTGGCCCCTTTTACTTAATATCCTAGTGGCCCCTAAGATGCTCCATGATCATTTTGTTTAGGTTTCTGGCAGATCTTCACATTTGATTGAACTATCTCCAAGGTTATGCATACATGTCATTCTGAAAACCTGACCAAAATCCTATAAACCCTGAAATGAAATTGATTGTGAAGCATCGTAGAGACCACTGGGATGGGAAGTAAATGCGCCGCACCAATCACAGCCACTGGGTCATTAAAAGGTCAAATACGCACTAATCAACATTTTCTTTTTACATAACAAGGTGCATAGTGCACTATTGAAAGTGCAATCAATTTAACAAAACAAAAAAAAAACTGAAAAGTCACAGTGCAGTTTTTAACAAAGATTTATAAACATCCAAATGATTCATCCTGAATTTGGACTATCTTGTCTTTGGGTCAAAGACATTTCAGAAGGTTTTAACTTTAGTTGAAAAGTCATAAATGAGTTCATTGTTGGTAAAAAATATGCTTTTTCCTTTTCAGACCTTAACCCTTCCACAAGCCAAAGCGAGCAGAAATACACTTTCTGCCCAACTTCCCTCGAGGAGAGGATGCATCTAGCCTTGAAGAACAAAGAGAACAAATAGTGGAGGAGATTCAAAAAGTAGAAAAGAACATGACCACTGTTGGAAAACTAATGCAAACTACATTTGCCCTCCGAAGACAAAACATAGTGCTTTCTGCCGCACCAGTGAAGAACTTGCTGGAGCTTTGGCCTGCGCTTCCGTTACCATCTGAGGTAATCCAAGTCAGACAATTGTATTTTTGCTAGTACTGGAATATGATAAATGTTCTTTTATTGTAGGTGTATGCTGAATTTCAGCGGATAACTTTTCTTCTTTTCGTTCTACTCTGCGCTCGACGTGCACACCACCCGTCTGATGACTGTCAAGACAAAAGGCATCTACAACCAGCAAGACCGCTGATGCCTTGGTGGCCATTTTCAAAGTTCATGATGAGCAGGTATATATTACTGTAGTAAGGCTGCATCATTCCCTTTGTCATGACTTTCACTCAGCCCTCATAATTCCTCAAGCCTAGCTTTCTCTTGTAGTGTTTGTCCTTTTTCTCCTTACTGTCTGTTTCTCACTCTGTCTCCCAACTATCACTCTGCTCTCTTCTTTGTCTCTCCTCACTCACACTGCTCTCTCTCCTAACTCTGCCCTAACACTCTCCCTGCTCTCACCTAACTCTCTGCTCTGCTTTTTCTTTCCCCTAACACACACTGCTTTCTTCTATTTCTCCTCTCACTCTGTTCACTTCTATTTCTCTCTCCTCACTCTCTATTACTTTCCCTTAACCCTCTCTCTGCTCTTTTTCTCACACCTAACTCTCTGCTCTCTATTTCTCCTAACACTCACTGCTCTCAACTAACTCTGTCCTATCACTCTTAACACTCTCACTCTGCCCTCTCTCCTGTCACTCTAATTTTTCTGACCTCTCCCCCCCTAACATCTTTTCCTCGCCCCCAGATTCAACATGTCCACACACGACGCACAACCGTGCTCCAAGCTCTTCCTGCATGAAGAAACTTAAGGGTTTTTCATCACTCGTGATGTAAGTGCCAGTGTGAAAAGCACTCGTAATACTTAAAGCTGAACTTGAAATTGTGCCTTTGTTTTTCAGTCCATTTTGAAGTTGCATGTATGCGTTTCCTTAAGTGTGTCTGTTGATTGTCACAGGAGGATGTGAAGGGGCCGGATCTATCCGCTACACCTGTGGCTCTACTGTCCAAAGTCAATGGTGGAGATGGCTGTCCAGTGAACTACGGAAACAAGGTCTCTATAGTCTTGGAGGGTCAAGAGATTGTAACATTACCAGGAAGGTTTCTGGAAAGTTTCTTAATGTTTGGACTGATGAACGCATTACACCGTAGCTATCCCAAACAGCTGAAGCTTACCTTTTGAGTTTGTGCAGAAAATATTTCTGGGGCTTGAGGATGGTAAAGCTTTCCCCCAGACTGTAGACTTTACAAAACGAGTTGACAATGTAACAATGCTAAGATGTATGACCTAATGTCGTCTGACAGTTTTGTGTCTGCTAACTTTCGTTTTTCATGAACTGTCACTTAAAAAAAGTGTAAAAAAAAAAGTGTTTCCAAAGAAAGTGTGGTACAAATAAAAATGTAAGTTTAAAGTCTTTTTCACTTATTGAAAGTTTAATTACAAATTTGAAGTGCTTTGTTAAACTGAAGAATTGATGAATGTATCTTTAATTAAATAGTAATTAAAAAAATTTAGGTAAACGGTTGCCTAGCTTTTTTTAAGTTTGTAGTCTTTATTTTTTTGATTACTGTGAAATTTTAGAAGCAAATAAATGGTACTTAAAATCTTGAATTACAAAATTACGAAAATATAATTTACACATATTTACATTTTTGGGTTTGTAAAATTAGATTTTTTAAGTAACTAATAGTTTAATAAATTAAAAAAAATATGTACTGCTTCCTTAATCTTTTTAATTTAGAGCAATCAAACATTTTAAGACTATAAACTTAAAAAAAGTTAGGCAACCGTTTACCTCAAATTTTTTAATTACTGCTAAATTGTTCGGGTTTACAGTGTAGAAATGAGCAGAAACAGCTGTCTTTTACAAATCTCAACTTGCGACACCTGTGTTCTACCTTTTATGTTAAAAAAAAGGAAACCAAATGTTCTATGACTATGACATTTTACAAAAACAATGGGCAGTCATAACAAAGAGAGATGGAAAGGTTGCAAAGGATTGGTCAGTGAATTTTAGTTACATCAACAGTTTCTGATTGAGCGACATGGCTTTCATGTAGCCAGCGTGAGGGTCTTTCTTCTCTCTCAAAGAAAAGTCCTCTTTGAAGAACTGCTGGGCCGAGTAAAGCTAAACGCATGACTCCAAAGATGAAGAACAAGAGAGCACTTCATTACGTTTTTGACTTGAAGATCTGAATAAGTGCGCAAACTCTGGAACGAGTGAATGTGACGATGCAGATTGTGTGAGAAATGGTGTGGCCCGCACCGCGATGGAGCTCATCGGGCTGGTTCTACTGATTGTCCCAGAAGAGTAATGGGGGGGGAAAAAAGGTTAATAATATTAAAGTCAGTCAGAAGGTGTCAGAATGTTGAAGCTGTCAAAAAAGTGAAATAGGAAACAATGAAAGAGATACATTTCCTGCTCAGGCCCAAGACGGCATTTCAGTATTGCAGAGATTTTCTTGGGTATAAATGATATTCCCGGAAGGTTTTGCCCCTTGTACTTTGTAATTGCGCATGGGTTAAGATGGACAGGGGAGTGATAACTTATAAATTCACAAATCACTGCGATATCAAGAAGAAGCAGTTGAATTCCTAATGCGCAAAATTTCAGTTCAGAGTTCCTGACCTACCTAATGTATTTCTCGATGGAACACTGCCCAGTCATGATACGCAGAGGTCCATCAGCAGCATTTGATAATTCAAATGCATAACAAATGCAAAACATTTCACTTTCATCCAATCTCTGTAAGTGTTAAAAGTCAAGACCTTTTCCAAACAACATTCAATGATGCCAATCCCACTTCGAGGGACTTTCACCGAACGCACATCTCCCACCTGTTGTGTACAAACCGACTCACTCACTATTGATACCGGGTAATGAGTATTTATACGAATCAGCATAATAAAAGGCAGTAATTATAGCCATAAAAGGGTGGCTTACTTCATTGTTTTGAGCCAAAACGCTTCCACTGCAGAGGATTGGACCGACCCACCCATATGAGGCGACGGGAGATTTTCTTTTCTGTTTATTTTTAAACTATTGATGTTATACTTTGTTTATATGATTATTTAACATAGACATATGTTTTGGCCACTCCATTCCTTTAGATCTTTCAAATTCGCTGTCCGAGTCCCACTCACATGTGACGTCATTCACCACACCCATCGCTTGTCTATTCAGTCCAAGGTTTTAAAGCACTCCGTCTCTGCGTTGGTCATCCCAGGCCACATTGTATTATGCACCACACACTCTGAGCCTTCCACAGTAACATCCATTTCTCTATACGTAAAATAAACAATGAAGTTTGCTCTGGCTTCATTGAGAATCTAAATGAGGTGCAACCAAGCACTCAATGCATTGTGTAGGAGCATTTCCCAAATCAACAGGAGAGTGTGAAATGCTTGTGGTCATTTATCAGAAAAATAAAGAAATACAACACAAGAAAAAGATAAATGATGATGTTTTTGTGTTTGCTTTGTGTTCTATGACTGTAATGGGGCTTACATTACTTATTATTCAGGCTATTGAAATACTTTTGGAACCCTTAGGAAAGGTGTTTTATGTTTTACAACTTATTATTCCTTTTAACCTGTATTTAACCCGGAATGTCTCACTGAGATTAAGAATCTCATTTTCAGGGGAGTACCAGCCCCAGAGGGGATCCTAATGTACATATTTTAGTGGCAGGAAGACCTGGAGAGCCACGGAGGGAACATGCAAACTCCACACAGACCCGCCTGTGAGCCTGCGCCATTTTGCTGTAAGGCAGTAGCGCTAACCACTGCGCCACCAGCCGTTCGATTTTGTTTGCTACTTGTTTTTTATTACAACAAGAACTTTTAAATGAAGTTCACATTAAAGAGTCAGGACGGCTGAAAAGACAAGATTACTCTAACACGCAAAAAAATAAATAAACGCTAAGCACGGGGCCTTCAGCTTTGCAACATTTTCTTGCAACATGTGACGCAAATCGATGTTCCTGTGGTGTGAACGTCGCTTTTCGGATCCCAGCCTTGTCTGTGGTTTCCCCAGCACTTGGACTGGCCTGACGCCATTAAAATGACTGTGAGCCTGTCAGCCACTTTCTGCCAATTTACTAGTATTTCTCACTCCTGTCTGCAGTACAGAGGTGTGATATTAAGTCACTACGCTGTGAGCAAGGCTTTCACAAATCAAATGTGAGGAGACAGCCAGAGCCTGCCGGGACAGCAGAGGCCTGTATTCTGTGCTTTTTAAGTTCTCATCAAGGACGCCGTTCCCCACTTCGTACCCGGGCCTAGGTCCTTTTTTACCATCGGCTTAAAGTTGCAGTTTATGTCCCTGGTCTTTCAAGGCCCTAGGTTTTGCCAATTTATGTTATTGAGCTTTTAAACATGTTTATAATGTTGCATTCTGATCAACCTGCTTTGTCAACATATGTTTGTGAAAACCTGCATTTAGTCAACCTCAACTTTTTGGAGCTTTAAACTATGTTACAACTTTGTTCTCTTATCAAAAACATACGTATACAGTCTAGGGCGCCGTAAAGGGGTGGAAGGTTAGGACGATTCTAAGGGCCCAGGCTGATGAAGGGCCCAGAAGAGCAGACCCTCTTTTTCTTTTCTTATTTCTTTTCTCTTTTTTATACATACGTGTAATGTGCTAGGGCCCCTCATACACTTAATGTGTTTTTTGTCCGTTTTGACCATAGATTTAATATTTAACAAACAAATAATGTATTTACTGTTTAAGTCACACCCCTCCCCCTCACAATGGTTCATTCCACCTGCGCTGTCCGAGCTACGCTCGCTAGCCGAGCGTCTCTTGCTTATTGCATTTGTTATGATGCAGTGCAGATAGTGACACACGCAGGCATGTCACATCAAAAGTCAGGGCATCAAAAACGGAAAGAAAAGAAGGAAAGAGAAGACCGAGAACGCCGAAGTCGACAGTATGTCACACAGTTTTTCAAAAACAAAGGTAGCTTGCCCTATTCCTGTATTCCAAAACTTTCACTTACTTATTTTTGTTGCTACATGACCTGCTTTTATCTAGCTAGCTTAGTCAAATAATTACTGAATTATGATTTACATCCAACAATAATAACATCTCTGCTGTCTCCGGGTTATCATGTCTCGTAGACACAGATTCAGCGGCTGCTGCACACCCACGTCTCCCTTCCCCCGCGCCCCCCGTCCCCGTCTCAGTCAAACAAGGTGAGCCTGAGCGCAAAACTTCACGAAGATTGAAAGCTCTAAGCACGTCTTATCTACTGTGTTCTCCACATGATGATAACTTTACTAAACAAAAAGTAATCTACACGCTTCAAAAATTACAAAAATCAGTTTGCCGTGTGTTCTGTGAAGTGAGGGCCAGTTACGTGATGATCAAATCCATTCTGTATGCCAGCCATTGATTTCAATATACAACACTGATCTGACTTGTGAATTTGAAGATGAAGTCAGACACCTCAACTCTGTATATAGGGCCACTTTCCCAGGGTGTCTGTCACCAATTGATCTGCTCAACAGCATTTACAAGATGCAGCTGCAGAGTATTTTTGGGCAGGTCTGCATAGTTTTGCGAATATTTTGCACATTGCCTGTGACCGTTGCTGGTGGCGAGAGAGCATTCAATAAGCTGAAACTGATTAAAAATTATCTTAGGTCTGCTATGTTGCAGGACAGACTTTGTCACCTTGCCATACTATCCATTGAAAGCAAACTGGCAAGAAAGCTGAACTTTGATGATTTGATACATGATTTTGCCAGCAGAAAGGCACACCGCTGGGCCATTATAAAGTGATGTTGAACATAACTTTGTTATACCTGGATAACAAACAGTTTATGTCTTTAGGCCCGAGCGGCCTGCCGTAGCAAGGGCCTATTGTAATCGCAACGCAGTGCGCGCAGCGCACTGAACCTAGGTGCGCGGAGCGCACGAAAACAGCGCGAAGCGCTGTCCCCATGTCAACTGTAAACTCACCATGTAAAACAGTGACTGCCCACACCTCTGGTGTGGGCCCTTATACTTATAATTGCTGCAAAATGAATGGGGGTATATGGCCAACTGTCATACGGAGGTGGATGACGAGCGCGAAGCGCTCGTCATCCACCTCCGAGCCCCACGGCTGCGTGGGGGACTTCGAAAGCTTTCCAAAAATGTATAATATGTTGTAGTCGCGAAAGCGACTATATTGTTTTTGCAAGAAATATTATTATTCTTCTTTATTCTTTCTTCTTCTTCTTCTTCTTCTTCTGCTCTTTGAGCAAGAATTTGACCCCCTGAACATAGTTGAAAACTCACCAAACTTTGCCCAAAATTCAGATCCGGTGAAAAATTTATTTAAATGTGTGTTTCGTCTTGGGGAAATAAAAAATGGCGCGACAGCGCCACCTACAAAAGTGAAAATACATTGCGCCTATGGGGAGGGGACCAACGTCAACGTTGTCGTAGAGCGACGGGATTCGGTACAGACATTCGTCATGTGACGACAAACAAAAAACATTATTGTGGCCACGCCCCCTGACAAACCGGAAGTCCGCCATTTTGACAGGAAGTCGGGAAAATGGTGAGTCAGCGTTTTCGCTGACGTCGCATTTTAACGAACTCCTCCTAGGGCGTTTCACCAAATGAGCCCAAAATCGCTCCAGCTCATCCCGAGATGTGGGGCATCAAAAGTTATCCAAATTTTTTGGCTAAGTTGTACGGTTTGTTTGCGGCGAAGCCGCAATCTTTATGAAGAATTTTGTGACTTACCGAAAACAACAAAATGCTCCCATTTGCACAAACAAACTCCGATTCAAAATCGGAAATATACATTTTATTGATCTTTCACTCCCGGACACAACAAATGTAAAAAAGTGAGATTTGGCGCGATAGCGCCCCCTCTAGGCTGAGAAGAAAAAATGCATTATGGGAAAAAAATTAGTTTCTCGGAAATGGATACAATTCGGCACAATAATAGCTGATGGCATCCCGATCCAAAAAGCCAATGAGACCCATACCGTATTTTGTACGGTGTTGCCATGGAGACGCCCGGGGTCCACCATGTTATTCCAATGGGACTGACCCGCATATCACACATTATACACAATTACAGCGCGTTAGCGCCCTCTGTCAGGAGCTAGTGGACAGTAGTGATTGAAGTACGGCCCGTTAAGGACGTCTGATGCTGCTTGTGAAATAAAACAGATTATGGGTGCGCTAGCGCCCTCTGCAGGTTGGAGCCATCATTCACATGGAGACGCTAAAAATCTCGTTTTGATGTTTACTCACAAAGATTAATGGCACATCAGGGCAATAAAATGAAGTGTGGCCACGTTGGCGCCCTCGCTAGAGTTATGGCGCGGCAATGGAGGCACTAAGGGAGGCCTCCATTACATGGTTGCTAGGCGACCAACAGGAGGTCGGCCATTTTGGGAAAAATCGAGTAATCAGCGCCGAAGGCGCCATTTCTCGCCTTTGCTCTTTTATAATCTCGACCTAGGGTGGCAGCGACGTTATAACCACGTAGGGCGCGGCAGCGCCTCCCGGTTATTGCGGCAGCGTGCGGGAACCGGCGTCAACCGGCCACCGCGTCCCGCGAGGGCCTCTCGATGCCGCTTGCGGCTTTAATTCAATTCTTGTTTAGTCCTGGACTGGTTTAGGCCTGGCTTTACTCCTGGTGTGTCTTGATTTTGAGCCCTTGGCCTAGTTTTAGTCTTGGACTGATTTAATTATGGGTTAGTTGTAGCTGATGTTTCCTGATTGAGCAGTTGGACCCAGTTAAAGCTTGTTCACGTAAAGTATATGTCAATATGTGTACATTATGTTCTGTTGTGTTTGCAATTGCAATTGAGATAATAAATATTCTCCTTTTATGTAAACAAGTACATATTTCCATAGCTTTTTCTTGTTTTTGTAGGCTTTGACTCATCAGACATTTTAACTATGCAATGTGCTAAGTATCTTTTTTAAAGTATACAGGGCATGTTTATTGGGTTACATTTTATCTGTAAAAAATGTAGGGGGCCCAGAAATTTTTGTTTCCATAGGGCCCAGAATTTCTGGCGGCACCCCTGTATACAGTTGTGCCAGTAAGTTTGCACCCTTGTGGATTTTTTTTTTTTACTTTTTTGGCCATTTCCCAAAGAATATGAATGTAAACACAAAAACTTGTTTTCACTCATGGTCAGTGATGTTGTGAAGCCATTTATTGTGAAAAATGTCAAATCACCATAACAAAATAAAATACCAAAATGACCCTGTTGAAAAGTTTACACCCCCCAGTTCCTAATACTGTGTATTGCCCCCTTTAGCATCAATGACAGCTTGGAGTCTTACACTTTTATACTCCTCCTGCGCAGGGGTAAGGAGGAGGTGGAGCTGACCAGTGCAGGACACCACGCTCTTTGTTCCAGAGGATTAGAGGAGACTGAAGGCAGCCAGCCAGGTTTTCTCTGGGTGCTACAGTTTCCCCGATCCTCCAAAAACATGCTGGTCAGGTTGGCCCACAATGGCATTGCGGCTCAATCGTAGCGGCTCAGGACTAACACTTGAACACTATTTCATTGTACGCTTGTGCAATTACAATTAAAGCATTTTTAATGAGTTGTTTTTTTTCCACAATAAATGGCGTCACAACATCACTGACCATGAAAAAAAGTTGTTTTGTTTTCATTTATATTCTTTGAGACTCACAACTGTGATTAATGTTTCACTTCATTCACATAATCTGTGTAATCCTGTCCACTATGGTTGTTTCTTCTTAATCTGTCGCATGGCTCCAATCTGTACTTCCTAGATATATTGCATCATAGGTAAAACACAAAACTGTCCTATACATTTTTAAAGCCCATTAGGACATGGAATTCAGAACAAAAGTCAAAGGTAAATTCGGTTGATATAGAATAGACACTGCGCCAGTCTTTCGTTTTCTTATTGACAAACACATTTTGTTTTAAGAAAATAGTTCCACTCAAAGCGACAACGAATACTTCTATAGGAGCCAAATATGGCATTAAGGTAATTCCTATGTTTGTTCACCTGCGTGTGTGTACACTGTGTGGTGCTGTCGCCATTTGTATATAGGCCGGGGCAATCTATGGGAAACCAGGTGTTGACCCGGAAGGGCAAACAGGTTTTTGACAATATACTAGCCAGCCTCGTACTGGGCTAGTGGGATGTTGCCGGTAGGTGGGTATGACGCGCAGGCGGCTTATTGGACCTGTAAGGACTATGTTTTGAAACCATCAGGTAATCAGCCGCCTGCGCCTCATACCCACCTACCGGCAACATCCCACTAGCCCAGCACTAGGCTGGCTAGTATAACTTCAATAAGCACCAAAGAAAGAACATTGGGTGATAATATCTCCATCCAGCACTTTCTCAAAGTAGCAATCATTCACAACTGGCAGCATTGAGCTGTTAGCTCTGTTGTCTCTGTAATGTAATAACACGGTGCATTGTTCACAAAAAAAAACAACTTTTACAATGCACCAGGTGTTTTCACAGAGCTATCTAAAAAAGTCATGAGTGCTTTTTTGAGCACCACCGGCAACACTGTCAGATATTGTTTCGCTTGCTTCAAAACTCTATAGTTGTGCGCAAGTTTGATAGAGATTTACAATACTGGAGGTTTCGAGGTATGACTGGGCAGTGGGTTCGTTTATGTTTTATAATGTTTATGAACATTGGGCCGTATTTTTGCCTCATATGATAAAGTTTGTGCTAGCTCTCAGTCATCCGTTTTGTTAGCGCTTTACCACAGCACAGTAAGCGTGGTATGGGAACTGCAATGTGCAGTAACATGATAGTAATGGTAGTTCAAGACCATACATTTTCTTTAAAAAAAACTTGCTATTACTGTGCTGTTAAGTGCGATTGAGAGTGTCAAAGAGAAGTCTTCGTGGCATGCTCGTCTGGCTGTTTAGACCGAGGTCAAATCGTGGAAAAACAAAAGAAAAAGGAAACATATTAGTTTTAGGCGCACAACAATAATCCATTCTATGTGGTTCATACTGTCATGAAGAGATCAAGGTCGCATATGGGCAAACATGGATTTCGGTCGCGTTTCTGAAAGCTGAATACTCATTACATCTGCATGTATGGATCCAGACAGAGAGAAACGTGTACTATTATAAATGTGTCTGACTTCTTCATATTCCTTCTGGAGTTTTCCTTGACACCGTTTAGCACCAATCAGCCTTTTTTCTTCCACTCCCAGTGTCCCCGCTGCTTTTAACGTTACACTGTGCCACCCTTGTACCCACGTCTTGTTTCTCGCTTGTAATGTCCTTTCAGACCCTTTTTCTTTGAACTTTCTAATCAGCATTTTACAAGCTCAGTGAAAAATCTGGTGTCATCCATTCTAAGGCGATGCCCCCCCCCGTCCTCTCCTGGGCTACCCTTTTCTTAGGTTACGCTCCACGGGGGATGCCAAGGGAATGTCGAAGCGGCTTAAGATGGCAGTGATGGAGAGTAAAGAGTGGGCGAGATCCGAATGTCTTCTGGCATACAGGAGCAAATGACAAATGCAAGGATGGACCTTTTTAGTTGGGATAGACCGCTCAGACTCCCTCGTCAACATTATACAGCGGTTGAGGAACAAAGCGTTGAGGGACAAGTCAAACTATGAAGTATAGGAGAAAACATAACTAAGCAAACATCCGTAGAAAAGTATTTACTTGAAGGAAAGTGTATTGAGAGTGTGTTGCACCAACAGTGACACAGAAGTAGACTTGCAAAAGGGAGGACAAAAAAGATATTATTCATAATCAAACTAAAGCTGCCTCTTACTTGAGGTTGTGGATGCCGTCTGGAGTGGCCGGGACGTTGTATCTTCTCATGTACTCGTGCATCTCAGGAAAACTCTTTTTGACGTAGTCCTCTGCGCTGCTCTCTCTCACTGTGGCAAACCTAAACCCCTGAGAGGGATGGTGCAACTGTAAGAAAGAACAAAGAGGCACCTTGAAAAAAGCTTATGAAAACGACGAGTTTAGTTTTTCCACCTGTGGGCTGCAGTTAAAACTAAAATCAACTTTCATTCACCGTTTAGACTCTCAGATGAGAAAAAAAAAAGTGGTTTGTTCACACATAAAAGCGGGTGCAGACAGTGATGGCTTGTATAAATGTGCTGGATGGGCTAAGCTAACAGCAAGTGTGGCTAACAGTTTACTTTATTGCCTTCCCATGATCTCAACAAGGAACTAAAACATTTAAAGCAGTAGTAAGTAACTTGTTTACCTTAATAAATCCTTTTCGTAGTCCCTCTGGGGGGAATACAAGTGTTAATGGGATGGTTGGGGGGTCTCTCATCTCCCCCTGGTGTCTGTGGCCAGAAAACCACACTTGCAGATTTTCCTGCTCCGACCCGGAGCACCAATACACACTAATAGAATCACAAAGAAGAAGCTAACAGGCTAATGGGCAAAGCTAACTGCGGGCTAGCACCACTTTAAACAGTATTTACAGCCAGGTTTGAGTGAAAAAAATGATCTCCATTTTGTAATTGGATGTACAATATCCCTCTCTCCGTTTGTCTTTTCTGTCAGCGTAGTATTTACTCTCACGGACATTTAAGGAATAAAAAAGCATAACATTCTACGACAACTGCAGGGGCACAAGTTACTTAGTACTGCTTTAATTGAGAAAATAAGTCAACATGAATGCAGCACCATTCACATTGGAAACTGTGTAAAGCTGTCAATGTTTGGCAAAGTAAACATTGTCTGCCAACAGGGGCATTGCATTAGCAAAAAGACATAACAAGCTTGTGGGGAAAAGCAGACATTCTCTGACACAAATTATGGATTGGATTAAATTCTGTGGGGCACATGAGCTGTCACTTTGTGCATCAGACAAATCCGTGTGTTTCTGGACTTGGTTGATCACTGTTTATTTTTTAGACAGCCTGTTAGCGGCCCACCTGTCAAGCACGCAGGTTGTGAGAGATATATCTGAATTCTCTAAAACAAGTCAATATAACTTGCTTGACTGTGCGTTTGCGTCTTATGACAAAATATCACAAGCCTCCTTTATTGCAATACAAGACGACAGACGTGGCATCCATCAGTCGGTGCCTGATTGTGCTTAGGTATGTCACATGCGCCGGGACAGAGAGGTTTCTGTCTCTCTCTCCATTATTGGACAAAACAGCTGAGGGATAGTAAAAACTCCAGCCATAGGAACTGGAAAATAAACTGCCCAACCGAGCGGCTATAATGAGTGGAACATCGTCTGCTGCAAGCGAGGCTCCAGAGACATTTCCACATGCGTACTTTGGCCACTGCTATGCCCACCAGTTGAATTTAATTATGCATTAAGCCTGTCTTTGATCATATCTGCCAGGCATCACAGCATTTTTCACTCCTCTTCAAGTCTCCAAAGAGGATGGTGGTCTTGTATGAAGTGTGTGCACAGAGGATTCCTGCATCAGGACAAACAAGGTGGAACTTTAAAAGTCACACTGGTCACACGGTCTTTGAGCAGCAAGACAACTTGATAAAGTGTTTTGAAGAAATCCGAAAGGATGACACAGTCTTTCGTCTTTGCGTTCCGATACGGAGCTTCTTTCCTTGTTATCATTTTTGCCCTTACGCATGTTGATATGATGTACATTGTTCTACAAAAACTAACCTACAACGCAAGTCCTGGAGAGGTTTTCCTCCTTCACGATTTAACAAAAGACCATGCTGGCCAAGAGGCGGAGGGACCTTCTGACACATGGACATGGCAGCGACAGTGACAAATAACATCCAGCCACTCAACACTGTGACATAATGATCAAAGCCAGACACCTAACTGTATTTGAATCTTGAGCTTTTCAAGCAGTTTAAGACTACATTTCCTGAAACACAGCTCCTCAAAATAAGTTAATATTTCCCAATGACAAGGCGCATTGAGATGCATGAAATGTATAAATAAACACGCCTTGCCTTGATTTGCAGAGAAAAACTGAAAAGTGAGCCCTTACAGGCTTCTTTCTGGATACATTGGCTGTGCTGTCGATCAAATGGCACTTTATTCAGAAAATACCGGACTTCAATGACAAGGTGATTGCCACTCAGAAAAGACGTAGATGTGAACTTAATTTCAAATAATGTAGGCACAGCTCCCTCTTAAAACCAGACAACACTCAATGGGCCCAATGTTGTGCTTCAGGTTTTAGACTAGACTAGACGAGGTGAGCTCTTCATAATCTTCAGCTCTAGACTAAACGCAGTAAGTGGGTTGTTGGCTGAGGGGGGTTGTGGCGGGCGCACGTGCTGGTGTTTTGATCACAATTCTGCGTTGTGTAGAGCCCCGTGTGGCGCTCTGCAATGCCAGAGCCAGCAGTGCTGTTCTCTTTCTTTCAGGACAGGCCAATGTTTCACTCCCAGTGGAATACAGTTTGTAGTTTGTCCTGTAATGCCTAGTGTACAATTTTTGTTGTCTTATAAGATTCTTAGCTGTCACACTGCCCGACGTGGGGATGGTAAAATCGTGAGCTGCTCTCGTCTGCGCTCTGCGATTGTTCAACAAGACAATCGTAGCTACGATCAAAGTTTTGTCGTAGCAGTTTCAGGCTTCAGAAGACGCGTTTAGCAGAGGTGAGCGCAACATGCTAGCGGTGTGTATTTTCCGTGGAAAGGTGCAGAGAAAGTCCTGTAAAATGCGTCGTCGGATCTGGTCTCTGTTGCTGTGACTCTGGCAGCGAGTGGTGTGCGCTGATGTGTAGCTCAGTTCTATTTTAAATCTGTGTCTCACTGTACGACCTAAGACCTGCGATTTTCAGCTACGACTAGTGATCTTACGTCGCAGGCGATCAAAAAAACTGTGCACACCCGCCATATGAGCTTGAAAATGTTGCGGCCTAAACGCTGAAGGAAGTGCATGAGGCTGTGCGTGAAAGATGAGCCGCGGCCGTGTCTCGATTGTAACCTGGAGGAGAAGAGAGATTTTCTTATCACTATATGGCCAGTTGCTGTGACAAACCATTTAATTGAAGTGACCTCTTTTTAAGAATTGTGTTTTTTTCCCCCTTGGACTGTGGACATTTTGTATGACATTTTGTTCTAAGCCCCACTTCCATGCCCTGGCCACGCAAGCTCTGGCACATTGTTTGTTTGCATGCAAGATGTCACTCACTTGGGCCCACTGTGTCTTTTTACCGTTGTTGAAAAAAGTGATGTAGCACATTGAGCATTGACACATTGTGTTTTCAAATTCCATTACACAAAGCAAAATGCACACTAGGGTCCGACTGATACAGGGTATTTTACAATATCGGCCGATAATATCGCTGAAACCGAGTGATGACACTTTTATTTTTGCATTGAAAAGAGCCCAGTCAGAAAATCAGTCACATGTGGGTACACCTACTTTACATATTTTGTGTGGAATCTACAGATTTTTGTCTTTCAAACGACCTTCTTCTGAAGCAGCTACTAAATATGAATGTCCTGAATAAATTATGCCCTTCAAACAGTGCCCCCAGCTGCCACAGTTCAACACTGACACGATTAGAAGCATCACACACAAGACTATACACAAGACATTTTTAATCAATAATCGGCATTGTCCTTAGAAAAACCCACTAACATCTCTCACGCTAGTGTCTGACAAAATTAACCCTGAAAGTTATACCCCTTCGTGTCGGTATCTGACCTCTGACACTTAGAAGCCCTATACCTGTGTTTTCATCAAAGAGGAAGTCACAAAGTGTAGGAAATGTCCCTTACAGGTATAGTTTCCCATATAAATCTATGAAGCAACATAGCAACAATAACGCCTTATTGTGAAGATTAAGCTTTTTCTTTATTTCCAGGTGAACGAGGAAAAATCCGCACAACTGTAAGCTCACCAGCTTCTTTTATTTGTTAGCTCACCACCGCCCGAAATGTCAAATGTGGTGAGCTAATAAATAGAAAAAAAAGCTGGTGAGCTTACAGTTGTGCGGATTTTTCCTCGTTTTCTTGATGACATTTTGACCTTCTAGAAAGTTGGTGTGCGAGTTGGTTCCAAAAATAGTCATTACCTTTGGGTCATGTATCCCAGACAACTGCTCGTACGTCTTCTCCCCCACCATCACAGCAGCCAGGTTGGCAGTGTATGTGGACAGGCAGAACAGACAGAAGATGGCCCAGAGATTCATCAGCAGGCGCCCGGTCCAGCATTTTGGGGTCTTGATAGCCACCGTCCGACCGAACAGAATGGCATAGCACACATTCAGAGCAGAGGAGAAGGAGAAGACTTTGTCGCGGTTACGTCCGCGAGGCGTCATGCCGAACGGGCTGTGCCATTCATACAGAGTGAGGAACACGGCGGTGACGTGCAGAGAGACGAAGATTCCCAGCCACATGGACCAGTGCAGCGGCCACATGAAGGCCCCAATGGGCGCAGCCGTGTCTCGAGTACGCACCTGGAGAAGAAGAGAGATTTTCTTAACACTATAAGGCCAATAGCTGTGACAAACCAGCGCCATTAGCTCTAATTAGGCCCTCATTAGTATACGAGAGTTACAAATTTTCCTTACGGTCTCTTTAATTGTAACTAACCCAGTGTTATCACAAGAGCAATATCTAGTTGTAGAAAGTTTAAAAAAAAAATTGAAACCAGGCATAACAGTTGCTTAGAACATGTGTAAAGTGCAATGCTATCTAATGGGAAACTAGCTTGTTTTGCCACCCACATATGGAGGTACCACCGCATAAACATGGTCTGGGTGTCCCAGTAACATATTATGGCTGATTCACCCTTCCTAATGAATATTAACAGAGTGACTGTTTTAAACGTGACTTGAAAAAAAAAACAGGCCATCTCGATCAATACTTTCAATTTGCATGTAAATTAAAACACCTCACTGGAGTTAATTTGTGCACACATTTTCTTTGTTTGCATAACACACTATTGGAGTGAATGGACCCTGGTCGCTCTACTGTCTGATGTCTTGGTTTGATTGCGATTGAGCCCTGGGGGGGGGGGGCCTGGGATGTGGTGCGAATGTGCAATGGGCCACAATAGAAAACCAAAGCACCAAAAAATAGCACCCAAACACTGCAGAACAAGGCCAGTCTAAAAAAAAGTGTCAATATGCTACGAATTTATGACATGACTGGTCCACGTGGAAATTCCAACAATGAGTTTTACCCATTTTAGGTGTTGGGGAAATCTGTCAGGAATGGGATATCCGTTTGTTAGTTTGGTGGCGTGAGTAGCCTATTATATTTATTTATTTATTTGAATCTGCAAAACTGTGTGATCTTCAATACAGCAGGACTAGTTATTAAGCCCACATTTTCAAATAGCGCCGCTCATGCTTACAAATATGCTTTCTATTCTTAAATGCATTGGTGTCCAGCCAGCTCAGGTACCATAATAATTGCAGTAATGGGGTCACTCCACAAAGCTGTACACTCGCCCACTAGCCCCATATGGGATTGCATTACAATCCAATAACCAACGGCTCTCAGTAATACAACTGCTATATTGATACGAGGCAACAGCATACCAATCAGGAGAGAGTTGAGTTGAGGTCAGGGACTGCGCGAGGTGGCGAATGCACCACATTAGAGCACACAGAGGAAAAGAGGCACAGAGCGCGAGTAGCATTTTGACCAAAATGTAAGAGATATGTCAGCTGGTCCTTTTGTCACCATTGCAGTCATTTAGCCAGAGTTCAGACTGAGCTTGAACCAGCAGCCTTCTGATTCTCGGATGAATGCGTAATCTGTTGCACTACAGTTTCCCCACAATCACTGAACGAACATAGATACAACATAAAATGTTTCAGAGAAGTGAAGCGAAGAGAAGTGATTCCCAAATGAAAAAATGGTACTGACCAGGATTCCCAGGCTGGTGGAGAAAAATGGAGAGGTGAAATCGATCACTTGGCTTCTGGCCGAGTTGATGCTAAACGATGTCACGGCCAAGTGAGCCGCTCCACTGAGAAGATCCCCCACTAAACCGGTCCAGCGCCCGTTTTTGTAGCCTCCATACTTTCCATCGCCCACAATATAGAGGTCAAAGGTAAAGCCCATGTCTTCTGCAAGCTTCTCCAACAGATCAACACAGTATCCATAGCAGCATTTTTTCAACTCGGTTGGTACAGATCCGTTTGGTCCAGCTAGGTTCTGAAAGAGACCTTGCAAGACCGAGGATTCATTGGTGAGTGGGTTAAGGCACAGCAGGCCCGCGGGACATTGGCCATCTCCATCGACTTCCCTGGTGAAGACAAACGGGTGCTCCACCAAAGTGACCACCCGCATGTGCAGACGTGTGGGGCGCCTCCAGTCGCCCCCGCCGCCCGACCCGTGGTGTCCAGGCCAGGCCCCCTGGTCCTTCAGAACTCTGCCCCGTCGCCAGCGCCCGAGCCGGGTCCACGTGGGCTGCCCCAAAGGGTCCAGCTGCAGCGACCAGATGTAATGGTGGGCTTCAGAGTGCACGTTTTGGCTCCCGGGCTCTTTGGATATGAAGCCGCTCTGGCCCTCAAACGTAGTGTTGGAGATAAATCTGGGGAGAAGCAAAAGGAGATGTCACACTATGAGGAAAGGTATTTAAGACTTTTAACGCCATAACATGTAAACATTCACAGGACAGGGAGGGAAAAGTGAGTGAACCCAGGAATCTCACTGAACCGCAGCAGTTTTGTAAAGAGGAATGGTCCAAGATTCATCCTGATCCTTGTGCACGTCTAATCTTTATAAACTTGTGAATTCATTTTTCCATTGACGATGGCACGATTCTCCCTGATTAACCCAAAGCTGAATAGTTTGGGCGGAACACACAACGTCATGTGTGGAGGGAAAATGGATCCGCACGCCAGCATCAAAACCCTATCCCCACTGTGAAGTACGGTGCAGGGAGAATCATAGTGTGGGGCTGTTTTGTTTCCTCGGGGCCTGGACAACGTGATATCATCAATGAAAAAATGAATTCACAAGTTTATCAAGATTGCAGAAAAACCTGAGACATTCACAACAGCGTGGAATAAGTAAGTGAACCCTTGCATTAAATATCTGGCATCTGGCTGATTCTTCTTTTGTAGCAATAACTGCTTTCTTGTAGTTGCAGATTAGACGCTCACAACAATCAGGATGAATCTTGGACCATTCCTCTTTACAAAATTGCTGCAGTTCAGCGAGATTCCTGGGTTCACTTACTTTTTGCTCCCTGTCCTGTGAATGTTTACATGTTATGGCCATTACAAATATGATCACATGTAAAATGTTTCGTAATAGTTAAAGCAGACACATTTTATGACCAATTTAGGCAGAAATGTGCGTTCATATACATTCCCTCCCACTGTATCAATGAGGCTGCTCTAAATGAGGATAAGGATAAGGTACTTTATTGGTCATTGTGCAACAACTGTACAAGAAAATGTGTCCTCTGCATTTGACCCATCCTTCGATGCCGCTGGGACGACCAGTAAGGAGCAGTGGGCAACGGCAGTAGAGGAGTATTCTGCCAAGACAGGGGAGGACAGCAATGTAACTTTATCTGCAGAATGTTTGTCAGACTGTTCGTGACTTCTATATATAGATGAATGACAATGACAATACACGTTGATTGATTGATTGATATCATGAGTTGTATTACAAAGTGATTTAGTTCTGTCATACATTTTACTGGTAAAGTGTCTAGGCAAATTGTCCATCCATCCATTTTCTTCCGCTTTTTCCGGGGCCGGGTCGCGGGGGCAGCAGTCTCAGCAAATTGTAACAAATTAAAGACACATTTACTATTGTAAATTTCAGATGAGGTCAGTGCCATACTGGATTTGCATATAATACCAAATACCACAGAAAAACACAACGTTATTCATCGGTAAAAAAAAAACAATTAACTAACATTTCCTTTGCCAGGGAATCCTAAGGGAGATTAATGTGTTTGTATGTATTTTCCTCAAATATCTGTTTCAAAATATCTGTAAAAAAAAAATACTTGTCTGATTCTAAATGTTACGTTTTAAGAGCAATTCAAGCAATGAAAACACATTCCAATAAATAAGCCGTCCACTTTGATACAATCACAATCACATATATAGCCATGTCTTCATATAGTAAAGGACTCAATCAGCAGCAAACAGATCGCCTCTCTGACACCTGCAGCGCACACCTGCCTTCTATCGCCTAACATCCACCAACACAACACAAGGTCAGCAGGAGCTCAGCCCGGAGCGGGGGTGACAGACGAGAACCAGACTGGCTATCCAGCACCGTGGACAGGGACACAGGAAGGAGACAGCCTGTTCAGCATGGTCAGAGACCCTGCACGTGACACACACAGGCATCATGACAGAGGGCTCAGCAGAAAGCCTACAGCTGTTAGTTAGGATTCAATTGATCTATTATATGAATTATCAATGCAAACTTCATCATGTTAAATGTATTACTTCTATTTTCTACAGGAAAGAGAATGATGCAGTACATCGACACAAAGCACCCCTGCAGATGCACTTGTTTATCCTGTTACTTTAGATTGCACTGGATCACATTCTATGGGAATAAACGATCTTGTGCTTGGTTCGGACACAGTTCAGAGTTTCCCTGCTACAGTAGACGGCTTTATTATGTGAGTGACCTCAGTTTCTGTCAAGAACGCGGTGGGGTGTTTGACTGGAGCAGACGCACCGGGGCCCAAGGACTAAAGCATTCTTCTTATTTGGCCACGCCGCGTGTAAGCTCATGGTGATGGTGCCATATGACGAAGACTTGAACACAAAACAAGTATGCGATAATTTAGAAATCCGGTTCTGTCACAGAAAAGGATAAGTGTGTGTGATAAAGTTGGTGTGCTACTTGACCAATCCATCAGTGTAGAGCTTAGGCTATAGGTACATGGTCATGGAGTACCGAGCTGTTTTGTGTGCAGTGGCTGGGTAGAGAACAGAGCTCATTGCTCCATTAAAAGCTTCAGCGCTGTGACGTGAGTAGCTTTCGAAACTTCAAAATGCAAACAGACTTAAAAAACTTTTTCTATGTTAAGCAAACGATACATTAAAATTTGAATTGAATAGGAAAAGAGTAAATCATCATCATATATTTGTAGCTTAATATAGATTGTGCATAAACCCATGAACCATCCATCCATCCATCCATTTTCTCCCACTTGTCCGTTGCCGGGTCGTGGGGGCAGCTGTTGGAGCTGCCCAAGTCACATAGCACCAGCCCCTATGGCTCCTCCTGCAGGTGGTGGGTCCACGGGAGGACAGCCTCATGGTTCCAAACGGTTCCAAACGGGCCTGTTGGTCTCTCATAGGGGGCCCATTCACACTCTCATTCATACACCAGTGTACGCAGACACTGGAGGCAAGGAGGGTGAAGTGTCTTGCCCAAGGACACAACGACAATGTGCACCTTCAGGAGGCGGGATTCGAACCCCCGACCTTCCGATCATGAGCCGACCCGCTCTACCATCTGCGCCACCGTCGCCCCTCCCCATGAACCAGGAAATACTAAATACATCCAAGAACCATTCACCCATTTATACCCAAGGACAAGAGGACACGTGTACAATGAAGAAGAAGAAGAAGAAGAAGAAGAAGAAGAAGAAGAAGAAGAAGAAGAAGAAGAAGAAGAAGAAGAAGAAGAAGAAGAAGAAGAAGAAAAAGAAATAATGGGAGCAAGGATCAAGTACACCAGTTTTCAGGCGAGTTTCCGCTGAGCTTTGCAATTGTTCACATTTGAATCATATCACAATCTCATCTATGACTCATCTCAGCTATCGACTTGGGTCTTTTTAATCCTCAGGTCACAGTCAATCCTGTGGCAGGAGCAGCACTTGATTTGGACTTTCAAGAAATACAATGGGACACTTTTTTTCTTAAATGGTGCATGAGTAGAGAGCATGTGTCGTCTAGCTTTTTAAAAAGTTATTTCTTAGTGTAATATGATATAAAGAACGCTGTTTTTCCAACTCTGGGACATATTTGATGGGAATAGAGATTCTAACTTATATCTTTGCAGTCTTCATAACACACCTCGTGGGCTGATATAAACATTGTGACCTTTTTACCCAAACATATGCCTTTCTCCTCACCAGCTCCCGTTCTTATCACCTAGCGCTCCCTTAACAAGCGCTAAGCCGACATGACAGTGCGACTACGCTTTCTGAAGGTCAGTGACTTGTACACGTTAAGCTTTACCAGAGAGTGTCATTCTCCTCATCGTGGGCACAGTGGCACATTGTTATACATCCCCAGTAGAGCGGGGAGAACCGTTTCATGCAAAAACCGCAAAATGTCAATGTTCCCGTAAAAGGGCACGTGTGGTTGATAGATCATTCTGGTTGCTCAGGCAAAACATCGCCAACAGTTTTTAGCGTGCTAGTATTACAGCACTTTGAGAGCAGCAGGGTTATGAGAAGAGAGCGCTGCAGTTTCCCTCAAGCAAGAGAAGTCGCATTGAACGCATTGAGTTTCTTTGTGTTCCTCTTTCAATCCGATGTTGCTCTTACGCGATCGCACAAAGACGACAGGCGGCCATGAGGGGCATAAATGCCACATGCTATGACAAACTCCAGCACCATTTGCATGTTTGAAGGGATGTTTTTTTTTTTTTTTCATTCACTCTGTTGGGAACGCTGAAGCACATGATGGAGTCTGATCTGCCTCGCATGAATAGACAGCGGCAGAAAGCAGGGAATTCAAAGCGAAAGACGAGTGGAGCAACTTTGGAAGGAAATGGAAACACATTCAGCTACTCGTTGGTACTTTTCAAAACTAGCCTGAGCCCTGATTGCAAAGTCTAATTAAAGACATTGATTCTCATTTAAGGCGACACACTGCAGGTGAACAGGGGAAAAATATGTATATATATATATGAGAGACATCATTTTGAAACTTTTGCTGAACCTTACTGATATAAATATGAGAAAATATTTAGAATGTATTTAATATACATATACTTTTCTGTCACTTTATGTTTTCATATAAAAATACAACATTTTATGCATAAAAAATGTCAAATTAATAATATTTTCAGCAACAAAATCTAAATAATGGATAGACCCAGATTTATATTTATGGTTTTATTTTGTTAATATATTAGTTTTCAGTGGATTTTGGATCATGCAGGATTTAGATATTTAAAATCCCTCTGAAAAACCTTCAAAAAGACTGGAAGTTTGTAGGAGCTGCTAAAGTGGAGATGCTGTTGCATGAGTGGTACGAAAAGTCGCCTTTTGTGCTACTCGTGGATACAAAATATGTCAATATTTGTGAATGGATACGCGTGGTAAGTAAAGGGTAAGTTATTTGTATTTTTTTTTTACCCTGAGATGGTAAGAGAGGAAACTTGCTAAGAATCTCAATATTCAACACATTCACTGTGTGAAAAGAGTCCCTAGTAATTCTTGTGTGTGAGCTCTCCCCACAGTGGTTCAACAATATGGGCTTTTCATCATAGGCCTTGTTGACAACAAGTGCACCATGCCTACTGTGAAACCACCTCCATAGAATGGAGCTGGTTCGCTGATGCCACTGGCTCCAGCAGAATAAAGTGAAGGTGTGTGAAGGTTAGCTTCCATCTCAGTCTCCTGACCTCAGTATTATTGAACCACTGTGTGGAGAGCTCAAACATGTAGTTCATGCAAGACAGCCCAGGAATTTACAGAAACTGGAGGCTTTTTGCCAAGAAGAATGGGCCACTTTACCGTTAGATTATCTACAGAACCTTCTCCACAACTACCACTCTAAGCTGTCATTGATGTTAAAGAGGGTAACACGGTATTAAGAACTGGGGTGTGTAAACTTTTCAACAGGGTAATTTTGGTATTTTATTTTATGTTTATTTTTTATGTCATTGGCATTGGCTCAGTAGTTCAGTAGTATAGCGTTGACTGAAAAACCTGAAGGCTTGATCCGAGTTTCTCTCATTGCTTCAGAAGGAAGGTAGCACAGATTGGCAGTCATTCCTCCATCAGTCTGATCTTTGGCAGCTGTGACTGCAGAGGGAGCTTACCATGTCCCTGTGTGACTGAGGAGGCAATAGCAACAGGCCTGTTGTGTCCAGGGAAGCACTAAAGTACTATAGGTGAAAGAGGGGGGTCAGGCCATTTACTTGGTAATGTTGCTGCTTCATCTAACCCCCCCAGGTGTGACTCACCCTGTCAAAATAAAGCGCTGACTTGCGACACTAACCTGAAGTGACAGTGTTTGTGTGACGAATGCCGTCTTGTGAATCACCTCGGTTTCAAACAAACCTGTCACTCACACAAGTTTGAAAGGTGGATAACTCATCATAACCATCAGCGCAAACCAACTTTTCATAAACTATTTTTACAAAAATGCGATCGATTGGACGCTACAAACTTTACTTACATTTCAACCAATTTGTTTTCTGTGGATCTGATTCGTTTTCCAAGTAAAAGCCATCAAGTGTTCAGGAGTTTATCTAAAGGAAAGTGGATTACCAAGGAGGAAATCTTAGAACCTGGAATCGCGTAGCTGCATTTCTGTCATTCAATCAGTGCTAAATTAGCTTAATTCTGATGGAAAATGCGTTGGTGGAACTATGAATGAACCTAACTAACCCACTAAACCTCGTTCACGTCTCATTTTGTCACAACAACAGTGAAAAACTTCTCCAAATCCAAAATCCTCTCTTTTGGCCATGGGTGCTGTGTTGAGAGTGAGCCCGCGGTCTGCCCTCGGATTCGAATCCTAAAAATACCAGCCGTGACCGGGCAGTAACCTTTTCGCTGGACTGCAGTGGCAGGATTAGAAGCAGTTGATTCAAGTATAACTCCCCGACTTGTTAACAATATATCTGGACCTTTTTTCAACTCTATGGAAACGGTTGGAGCAAAGCTGTTTAGAATCTGGCCCCGGCTGCTCTTTGACTACTCCAAGCGCTCGTCGTCTTGTTAAAGCAATCCCTCCCCTGAGCAAACTGTGCATTTGGCTTCCCTGGTTCATAGAATACAACCCTCAGTGGAGGCATTTCTTATAGAGCAGTACCATCTCTCCGCTCTGCTGCCTGGGACTTTCACTGTTACAGAGACAGATCTGTTGGGCATGTGTGGCTTTAACATTATTTTTATAACAGCAATTTTCCGGGGAGAACTCAATAAGATAAGCCATGCTATCCTGGGTAAATCTGATCAAAGTTATGGTTTGATATCTACATCTTTGTGGCTTAGTGTTCAGCAGGATTTATCTAATGTCTCACGTCAAGATATGTGTGTGTGATATGCCAGATTTGTTCTATTTCTCAACTGATGCAAATACATTTCAGCATTGTGTGCCACAGATAAAAGACCCCATTTTATCTCAGAGCAGCATGAGTTGCTTTTTAGAGAAGTACTTTATAACAAACTTCATGGCTCATGCATTCTATAAAGAGTCGATAAATCATATTACAAAAGTACTTTCCACCAACATTTTACAGTAAAGTCTGCGTTTTAAACAGTGGAGTGACTGTACTAAACCTGTAGGAAACCTTTGGTATGAAGTTCGCCTGTTCTCCGACGTCTGTTCAGATTTACACCTGATAAGACATCTCTTCATAGGCACTGCTGACCAGATGTAACCTTAACATGTCCCTTCATCCACGATTTCTAATACATATTTTGAATCTACTCTGTTGTGGCATGGTCCTTGCAAGTGGACTGAGGGTCGAGGACCATGGATCTCTCGACCGGCTTCCTCCACTGGCTCCTTTGCTGTGCCAAGGTCGTGCAAGGAGAAAGCTCCAGCACATGTGAATAAATCATAATCCTTGCATTATGTTATTTATAAACAGTCATTACTCTTTTAGCATCATGCAATAAATAATTACGCTCATATACTCATAAACTTTAACCAGGACAAAACTGAAGTTTTAGTCATCGGTCCTAAGGCCCAGAGAGAGAAACTTTTACCCAAACTACAGGCATTGTCTTTTAATCCTTCCTCACAGGTGAAGACTTTTATTCCACACATTAAGAATATCACAAAGACCCCTCCTGGAACCGGCACCTTAATGTGGTGGAGGGGTTTGAACACCCGAATGATCCTAGGAGCTCTGTTGTCTGGGGCTTCGTGCCCCTGGTAGGGTCTCCCATGGCAAACATGTCCTGGGTGACGGGACAGACAAAGAGCAGTTCAGAAGCCCCTCACGAGAGACCAACAGGCCCGGTTAGAACCATGAGGCCGTCCTTCTGTGGACCCACCACCTGCAGGAGAAGCCATAAGGAGCTGGTGCTATGTGATTTGGGCAGCTCCAGCAGCTGCCCCCACAACCCGGCAACGGACAAGTGGCAGAAAATGGATGGGTGGATGAATGGACAAAAATAGGCTTTTACCATCTAAAGAACATCACCAGAGTCCTCCCCATTCTCTCTCGGGCCAACACGGAGACGCTAATGCATGTTTTTATCACCAGTCGTATCGACTACTGTAATGCCTTGCTTTCTGGTCTTCCCAAAGAGTATCTCAGGTTTACAACTTTTACAAAATTCAGCAGCTCGTGTCCTGACGAAGACCAGAAGGCGGGACCACATTACACCGGTTTTAGAGTCGCTGCATTGGCTCCCCGTGTGTTTCAGGATCGATTTTAAAGTTCTTTTAATGGTTTTTAAATGTCTTAATGGTCTTGGTCCTTCTTATCTTTCAGAACTGCTTTTAGCTTATGAACCTTCGCGGTCCCTTCGCTCCTCTGGCAGGGGTCTCCTAGTTATTCCTAAAGTCAACAGAAAGACTTACGGCGAGGCGTCTTTCCAATATTATGGCCCTCGCCTCTGGAACGAGCTGATATTTATTCTTGCTAGGCCTATTTCTTTAATTGTTATTAATATTTATTTTTTCTTTATGTATTTTACCTCTGTCTTATTTTAGTGGTCCTAATATTCTTACTTTTACTTTTTATTTATTTTAACTATTTTTATGCTCTCCCAGTTTCCTCTGGAGGAGCCTTCTGCCTCGGGAGCAGTCATTGGCTGTGGCTGCTGGGGTGCTGTCCTGTGGGTGTCTGGATGGAGGTGTGGTGTTTCTACCGCGCCTCCTCCGGGGGCCCTGTGTTGGTGCCCTGTGGCTGCAGCCGAGGTGCTGCTTCCGATGCAGACGGCTCCTTGGATGGTATTTTCTTATTCTGTACCCAGCCTCGTCTCAGCCTTATGTCCATTGCGTCCATTGTTTACCTTGAGTGTGTGTGCTGTGTCTCTGAGGAGGTGGTACAGCTTCAAAACATCACTGAGTTGAGTCTTTTTAAATCACAGTTGAAGACACATCTTTTCAGACAAGCGTTTGATGCATAGCCACTGACTCGACTGCTATTTTTATGTACATTTGTGTTTTTATTGATGTCTATTATATCTTTTATTTCTATCCTGGAAAGCGCCCTGGGCACCTTCTGGCTGTTGTAAGGCACTATACAAATAAAATTTGATTGATTGATTGATTGGGTGGGGAGAGTGTGAATGCGACAATTTGTTTGTATTTGTGGGAGGAGGTGGGTGTGAGAGAATGTTTTTAAATCTGTAAAGCCCTTTGTGTTACATGAAATGTATGCAAAGCGCTATATAAATAAAGATTGATTGATTGATAGATATACAGATATGGGCCATTTTACTTGTCGTTGCACTTTGGACATTTTTGCACTTTGGGATTTATATGAAAGAATATCTTGATTTTCCCTTTCACAGTGTTGAGTCAATGATACGAACCAGAGGAGCAGCTGAAAGGATGACAAAAACACCAAGAGAAGACCACTGACCCGTTTTCTTTTAGGAACTTAGCAAAGGTATGCCAAAACACTGCCTGAGTGCCGGAACTTGCAGTTCATAGAGCAAGCTGTATTATATATAGCAGGCGATTGCGCAGACGGGTGGCGCTCCTTTAATCTTCAGTGTCATACCTGGCGCAAAGAGTGTAAGAGGGGGCAGGACGGGGGGTGGACAGACTCGCATGTTGTAGTGCCCGCCCCCTCCCCATGCTTTCCCCAGACCGATACAGTGGAAGGCGGTGGGTTGCGGGGGTGCACATTGTAGCGCACAATGTTTAATAAAGCTAAAAGAAATCCCTCCGCTGCGTGCAGCCGCTCGCTCTAGATCCAAGATGAGCGGGCAGGGACAGAAAGGCAGCAGCCCTCGGCGTCGGACACCGTTCGACTGCGCACGTTTACCAAATGAAAAGGATTTCATTGATTAGAAACGGTCATATTGGCTGCAGAGGAGTTGCAGAAGTTATGCAGTAGTTGCAAGAAAATTGTAGCTTGTTGTAACAGTTGCGCTACAGTTACAGGATTCTTGGAGCGGCTGAATAAAAAAAAAAAAAAGATTGCAGTTTGCGCATTTCAAAATGTGTGAAATGGCTGAGCTGTACACGAGGAGCGACAATGCAAATGGGAAACATGAGGCTTATTACAAGATTTATTTGTATTTTTTTTATATGTTTAGCTCTCCACCCTCTGCTCAGAGGAAGAAGGTCCTGCTGTACAAATGTGCCAAGAAGAACAGAGCCCACCTCAGGATTTGTTGCTGTTTTATTAGCTCAATCCAAATAGCCAAGGCAAGGCAGGTTTATTTGTAGAGCACAATTCATACACAAGGCAATTCAAAGTGCTTCACAGTTGCATAAAATTACAAGAAAACAGATCAAATCAATCAATAAAACATCAACATAAAACATAATCAATTACAGTAAAAGGCAAGAGTGCAGATAAAATACTTTCAGTTTTCATATGCTCGGGTAAAAAGAGCTGCATGAAACTGAAACGCAGCCTCACCGTGTTTAGTCCTGACTCTGGGAACCAGGAGACCCCTCCCTGAAGTTCTCAGGGCCCGAGATGGTTCATACGGCTCTAACATGTCAGAGATGGACTTTGGTGCTAAACCATGAAAAGACTTGTACACAAGCAGAGCTGTTTTAAATACAGTATAAATAATATGAATGTTTAACAGTCTTTGTTGTACACTACACACTTTTCAGTTAGAGAAAGGGGTTGCCTCTGCTACTTTGTTTATGTTGATGCACTTTAATTAAATACAATAAATATATTTACAGGTCGCAGTATTTTGGTTTAAATCGAATCCGTAAATCGAATTTTTTATTTTAAAGAATCGCAGATTTTTTTTTGGGGGGGGGAAATCACTAACTGCGCCAGGCGGAGGATCTGGCCCCAAGTGTTGCATTCACTTTTCCCCAAGATCTTGTGATGGAAGACTGTGACCATTGTGCAAAGCCTTCTCCAGCACATCCCAAATATTCTCAATGGGGTTAAGATCTGGCCTCTGTGGTTGACACTCCATCTCCTGCTCCCTGAACCACTCTTTCACAATGTGAGCCTGATGAATTCTGGCATTGTCATCTTGGAAGAAGAAACCCACTGATGGAATAACCTGGTCATTCAGTATGTTCAGCTGATCTCATTGTTTGGGCGCATCGTGTTGCTGATCCTAGACTTGACCAACTGCAGCAACCCCAAATCATCATCGTAATATGAAATAATATATAATAAACCAGATCAATGCAGTGAAGAATGTTTTGTTTCATTATATATTTATATGTGATGCAATTAACTCGGCAGGAAATGTTTGTTTGTATAGATTACACGTATAAATTGCACTCAAAAGTACCTTGCACAATACAGATATGCTAATCGTTATTGCTTGTATTTGCTGTGGTTCCAAAACCTTTCTGCAAAATGAGTTTGTGAAATGGAAAACAACAAAATCGATGTTGTAAAAGGAACAGTATAAGTGTTCAAACCCTCTTCATTGTGTCCTTTGGGCAAGACATTTCACCAGCCTTGCCAGTGTAAATATTGTGAGAGAATGAATGAATGGTGGAGACTGGTGGGGCCAGACGCAGAGATTGGCAGCATCACTTCCAAAGTCTCTTCTTTCTTTTTTTTTTTTCTTTTTCAGCCAGTTAAAAAACTACTTTGAATATGTGTATTCAATATATTGTGCTTGGTCAACAGAATATGTCAGTAGGCATTTTCCCCTGATGATAACAGCCGGTATAGCTGCATCTATTACTCTACAGTGTGTCTTATTGGCTTTACTGCAACAGGGGACAGAGTATAAATCCATACTCATCATGCACTAGATCCCCTCAAGGGTTACTCTGTCCTGTCTGAAGAGACAAGGATCGAGGGAGACGGAGTGCAGGGGTTTGGAGGGCGAGTTGAGAGCCGGTCTGTTTGCATATAGCCAACCTAAAAGCCAGATTGATATTACAGTGCAGGAAAATTCCTGTTTAAATAATTTGAAAAGAGGATGGATTGGATCAAGGGCACCTCATAGCTAAATAACAAAGCACTACAGCATTTCCATCCAATAGCCAGGTCCAACTGTTCAAAAGGTGAGTCGAGATCGGGCAAAGTGGCTCCAATGAAATAGTCATGGGTCTTTTGATACATATGAATAAACCTAACCCACTATTATAAGGAACCTAGACTGGGTCTTACAAAACATTCTTCCCAATTACATTTTTGCTCTTTCATGCAACCATAATTTGGTTCAAGCCAGTATAAAAAACAAAAAAATAACAAGACATTGTTTAAAAGTTATCTTTTGTTATGGAGAAGGAGAACAAACGTTTTCACTTGCTCTTGATCCATTCAGCACTGGTAAATGTCTGCCCGGTAGACAGAATAATGATAAAAAAAAATGTAACATGCAATGTGTCGATTCGTTTTAGTAGATGTGTGCTGCATGTTGACATACCAGTTTGCTCTAATAATTCAGCTTTAAAAAGAACGGATGCAAAACAACTTGTTTTTCACATCTCTGAAACTGAACAGTTACTCAATTGTATTTGTAAAATCCCCTGATGATATGAGTTATTTCAATAAACAATTCACACAGAGTAGGTAAAGTGGCTGTTTGCATGATGCCTGAAGTTGTGAAGTTAATTGAACAATTTAATAGCCACATCATGCAATGAGCCAATTGCTAAAACAAAAAGTAACAAACAAACAAACAAAACGCAAACAAACAAAAACTGTCCAAATAAACATGGAAGGAAACGGAATCTTATTTGTACAGCGGTTTTCACACGTCGCAACTCAACCCAAGCGCTTCATACCCGGTGCCCAACATGTCAGATACTGGACAACATCGACAGTCTGTCCTTTTCATGAGCTCGTCTCTGCAGCAAGAGGGACATGAGTGAAAGTGTGCAGGTAAAATCCTGGCTTCAAAGGTGCCACAGGAGCGGACTGCTGCACTGTGAACTGAGGGCGAGCAGAGGTGGTGGTGAGTCCCCTGACTGGCCGATTTGGATGTTGCCACACCAGCGTTTCTTAACTCGCAAGCAACAATAAACATGCTTGATCACTGGAGGCTTTGGAGGTTCCGCGCCAAAGCAAGTATTTGCTTGCGAGAAACTCTTATTAGGTCCCAATACATGCTTTTTGAGTGACATCACGCATAGTTTCCGGCCGCCATTTTGAATACCGAAGTAGAAATATGCAGTACTACAACGTGTAACAATATCTCTACTCAGGATGAAAATGAAAGACAACTGATTGACAGTGGGATTGTTGTGTACTCGTAATCATTGCTCATAAAGATAACAGTAAAAACACGGCCCCAGAGACGCACGTTTATGTGGTACAACCAGCAAATGTCAATGTTTAAGCTGCTCAAGATGTTAGCAACTGTCAACACGATAAACACACGTGTGGCTCACATCTATGAATACTGAGGAAATACTACAGTAACAGTTCAGCTCTGACCTCGGTCACATGTTGTATCCAAGGCTAGATGTTTGGAGTGTGGTTCTTGGAGAGGTCAGAGCTGAGCTGTTGAAGCTAAATGCTAACCGGTAGCATGCTAACATCTTGAGCAGCTTAAACATTGACTCACTGGTTTCTTCACTTAAACGTGCGTCTCTGGGGCCGTGTTTTTACTGTTTTCTTCTTGTGCAATGATTCTGAGTACATAAAAATGCCACTGTCAATCAGCTGTCTTTCGTTTTCATCCTGTGTAGAGATATTGTTACATGTTGTAGTACTGCATAATTCTACTTCGGTATTCAAAATGGCCGCCATAACATGAAAAGGTCACGTGACTGAAAGGCATGTATAGCTTTAATCAAGCACTACATTAGAATTGATTCCAAATACTAAAACAAACACAAAACACAATTTGAGCGTATTTAAAACTAACAGTGCATTAGGTTGGAAATGGTAAAGGTTGGAAATAAATAAATAAACAAGCCATGTAGAAGTTAATGGAAGATTCAGTGTCTTGTTATCATAAGCCAAATAGAAAAAAAACTAAATTGAGCGAAGCTATGTTGATGTGTTTTGGCAAGTACGCATATAAACACAAAGCAGAGAAAGTTGTGTTTGTAAGTGGCTACATGTTATTTCTGAGTAATCTGGCCTACGGGGCTGTCACATTGCCACATTATGTTAGCAGGTGACTGTTTGAAGTTCACAGAGTGACTGCAGGGTGAACTGAGGCCAGCATCAGTTGGCTTCTCTTGCTGAGTTAACCTACCTTGTGGAGGAAGATGAGAGATATAGCACCCATTTTCTATCAAATTACCACTGAGCCCATTATATTTTACACAATTAAAACATTTGCAACATTATATTCACATCTGTTCTAAATCTCCTTGGAAAAAAGAAAGGATTTATCACAAAGTAATCACTGACTGCAATATATTCGCACACTTCTCTTGGGTGCAAAGGTTCAAGCCCCCTCCAGCAAAATAAGTCCGAGTGGGTTTTAAAAATAAATGCTTTGGCAGAACTTTGTAATCCTGCCAAGCCACTCCAATCACTTCCTCATATTTTTCTCAACCTGAGGATATTTACGACCAATGCTTTCTCAAAAGATGCAAAAGGCCATGACGTGAATGAACAATGATTTGGGGATTTAGTGAATAAGAACATTTTGATAGAATCTGCTTCGCTCACCCTTAAACATATAAGAGTTGGTCTGTTACGCTGTAGGACCTACAGTAATGTAAAGAGAACAGTTGAATTGCCAGAGCTACTGTACTGTACTGTACTGTAACTAAAAACAAAACAACAAAATGCAGCTTGTTATTTTAAGGTAAGGGTTAGCTGGAACAGTATATCCCCCAACCTCCGGCTGGTCAGGTTGACCCACAATGGCAGCGCGGCTCAGTACGCTTGTACAATGACAAATAGAGCACTTACTAACTTACTTACATTTTCATATGTGGTCTAAACTTTGCTAAAGCATTCCTAACTCCCATTGAATTTATAAGGAGGGAAGCAAGGACTTTATTCATATAGCACCTTTTACAGACATGGTCACAAAGTGCTTTACGTGGGACCATTTACATTCACTCCATTCTCGGTGGAGGTAAGCAACCAAATTTAGCTAAATGAAAAAAATGATCGCGAATACAAGCGGACAAAATGAGTTTCCTTCGCAGGGTGGCTGGGCGCAATCTTCAAAATCAGATGAGGAGCTCAGTTACCCGGGAGGAGCTCGGAGTAGAGTCGCTGCTCTTTCACGTCGAAAGGAACCAGCTAAGGTGGCTAGGGCATCTGTTTCGGATGCCTCTTGGTCAGCACATGCTCCAGGCATGTGCTGTGCACATGCAGTTTTCTGACTCAGACTCTCCTGAATCTTCACCCTAGCGGGACGGGTTGACAAATGAAGCCTAGGCGTTAATTCAACCAGGGAAACTAATTTCAGCATCACCTACCTCCAGCCAATGAGGTAGTTACGCGGATGACACACAGCTGTACTTATCAATGAAACCAGGTCAGACAGATAAATTAGATAAGCTTAGTTCCTGCGTAAAAGCCATTAAGACCTGGATGACTGTAAATTACCTCCTCCTTAACCCTGATAAAACCGAGGTTATTATTTTAGGTCCTCAAAACCTGAGAGAGTCTTTATCTCAGCAGATCATCTCCTTGGATAATGTTAGCGTATCAACGAGCTCTACAGTAAAAAACCTTGGAGTTCCGTTTGACCAAGACCTCTCTTTTAAAGCGCATATAAACCAGGCTTGTAAAACAGCGTTCTTTCACCTGCACAACATTGCTAAAATACAAAACATCCTACCTAAGGGTGATGCAGAAAAACGTATTCATGCATTTGTTTCCTCAAGGCTGGACTACTGTAACTGCCTACTGGCAGCGTGTCCTAAAAGTTCCCTAAAAAGTTTTCAATTAGTTCAAAATGCAGCTGCAAGATTATTAACACGTACAAAGAGAAGAGAACACATTACACCTGCTAAAGTCTCTCCATTGGCTTCCTGTTGAGTTTAGAATCAAATTTAAAATCCTGCTCCTCACATTTAAAGCCATAAAGGGTTTGGCTCCGCTTTATCTCCAAGACGTTATCGTTCCATATCGGCCAACCAGAGACTCCGCTCTCAAAACTCAGGAACTAGTGATTCCTCGGGTCTCCAAAATCACTGTAGGAGGAAGAGCCTTTAGCTCCAAGCTCCGGTTTTATGGAATAAACTCCCAGCTCACGTTAAAGAAGCAGAAACAGTCCCTACATTTAAGACTAGGCTCAAAACGTACCTCTTCGAATTAGCTTATGATCAGGTCAGTTAGGTAAAGCTCTGACCCTCAGCCTGAAGTAAAGCTGCCTTAGAAGAAACACTGCTGTGGGAAGTACGGTACACTGAGCGCTATCCTCTTCTTCTTCTTACTGCAAACTTTGTCTTAAAATACAATATTTATTTTATCTGTAGTCTGTTCATTACTATTCACATGGTGTCTCCTGTCCCACTCCCCCTTGGGAGTGCCTGTCTAGATCGAACGGAGGAACCCGGCTGAACGGAGGAACCCTGCCTACTGACAACAAGGACTGGACGGTCTGTGATCTTGGCCCGTCTGCTGAAGGACTCCTTCGGCCTGGGTCTCTATAGCCTGTCCGTCCATGGGAGTGGATCTCTCCTTCTGTGGTTCTCCTCAAGGTTTCTCGTTTCTCCCACCGGGTTTTTGAGTTTTTCCTTGCCGTGCTGGAGAGTCTAAGGACAGGGGACACCTGAGCTGCTCGTCCCACCCACTGCTGACGCTTATTTGGACTTTATGTTTGCCTGGATATTTGATTCACCGGAACTTTACATTGTCTTATTTACTGCTCTGTTTTATTGCCTTAATGTTTGTTGCAGCCCTATGAGGCAACTCCTGTTGTGATATTGGGCTATACAAAACCATTGATTGATTGATTGAATGAATGCTTCCATGAGAGCCACACCTCCACCTCAGCCCATTAGCGTAAGAGCCGCACCTTTGTATCAGCCAATCATCACCCTCGGTCCCGCTTTTAACCCTCCAGTATTCATGGTTCTCTGCGCTGCAACCCACCTCCACCCCGTCTCCACCTCTTCTGCCCACGGCTTCTCCCTGCTGCATTGTTGTTGGGTCTCCATACCACCACCAGTGTCCAGGCTCCGGGGAAGACATCCCTAACTCCAAGCTGTTCATCCATACTGACTTTAATACATACATTGATGTCTACTGGGGTCTGATGGCCAAAACTAAATATATGTCAATAAATCTTCCTAATCACTGCTTTTGTCTGTTTGAATCAATTTAGGATTACTAGCCTGGTAAGTCCAGAATTGTAAAATCCATCAGGTCAGTCGGCCCTTGCTGCTCAAAACTCAAACAGAACCGTGCAGTCAGATTAGTTCATACAGTCACTCTTGGGAGGCGGAAGTCCCTTCAATATCAATGAATGCATGCAGCACGTGAGCAGAGAGTTTGTTCCAATTGGCAGTAATTACCAAAAACACATTGTCAGCAGTTTTGTGATGTATAACCCTGTTATAAATCGTTACAACCCAGAACCACTAAAACACCGGAACAACAACACACTCCCGTCCTTTGCAGATTGCTTTACTCCTGTCTTCTTGTTTGCTAAACCTGAATTTTGTTGAAGACCGCTGGCACAGCAGTGAGTCTGGATTTCTCCAGGCAAACAAACACACTGACTTTGGACTTGCAGAAAAGCTGATCACTAGCACAAACTTACCCATCTGCTTGCCTGATGGGTTAAGTAAAGTCTACGCTTTGTTTAGCAATTGAACAGTTGTTAAATGCTGTTCAGCTCTTGAAAAAAATACTCTGCATACTCCGACTTAATTGTGTCTTCTGTTGTCCCGTTGGCAAATACTGTATGTGAGATGATTTGTAGTAAACAAAGCCAACATAAGCTACTTTGTTCAAGTTGTTTCAATAATATTCTCCCTAATGTATTTATTGGTAATGGAATTTAGTTCAAATGAATTTACAAAAAGTAATTTCTATTTGAACTTGACATATCCCTGCTTGGGATAATATTTGTACTTTGAGATATTACATCATGCCCTTGCTGGCAAATGCAACTAAATGAGTCCTTGTTTGACAAGGTCGTGGCCATAAGGAAATGCCAGTTGGCCCCAACTTTAGATTTTCTTATTAGATTTTTATTTATTCATGGCCACACTTTATTTTACACTGCCCTTGATACATTGTACCTGCCAAACTTACGATAATGTAATGTGCTGTGTAACTTGTACCCTATGCGTTAAATACACGGTGGAATAATATGTATTTGTAGTTTGGAGGTACATAATGTAATAAGACATAACACCCTAAATCTAACCTAACCCTAAGTCTTATGTCCTATTACAGTATACCTCCAAAGTACTAATACACATTTTTCATTGTGCATGTATGCCAAACTTTGCCTGTCTGAGATCTGCAATTTGTGATTTTTCACCAAGTGTAGTAGCGCCAAACCCCTCCCCACTGTGTTTAAATCATGTTGTGCTCATGGGCCAATCTGCCGAGTCAGGGGTTTAGGAGGGAGTCTCTGCTGGAAAAGGTCAAACTGAAAGTGTCTGATTGTGATGCTGCATAAAAGAGAGCTGCTGTACAATACGTCTCTTGAGTGGTCATGGGTTTGCAAATGAATAATGATATAGATCAGAAATACTTTTTTTGTGTGTGTGTGTGTTACATTTGAACATTAACATTTTGTTACATCAAAATAGGACATTTGGCCACACATTATTTTTAGGTCACAATGTATCTAAACCTCTAAATATGGTCAAGACAAAGGAGATTGTTGTGGACACCCAGCATGCTCCTCTGGGTGTGCACGCTACAGATACACTGTAAACCCGAACAATTTAGCAGTAATTAAACAAGTAAGCAGTACATATTTTTTTGTATTTATTAAAATATGAGTTACTTAAAAAAAATCTAATTTTACAGACCCAAAAATGTAAATATATGAAAATTATAACACTGTTTACAGTGCGGGTGGGGGGCTGCTGACCTCGACTGGGGATGTGGTCGGGCGGTGGAAGGAGTACTTCGAGGATGTCCTCAATCCCACTGTCACGTCTTCCGATGAGGAGGCAGAGGCTGGGGACTCGGAGGGGGGCTCGTCCATCACCCAGGCTGAAGTCACCGAGGTGGTTAGAAAGCTCCTCGGTGGCAAGGCCCCGGGGGTGGATGAGATTCGTCCCGAGTACCTTAAGTCTCTGGATGTTGTAGGGCTGTCTTGGCTGACACGTCTTTGCAACAACGCGTGGCGGTTGGGGACAGTGCCTCTGGATTGGCAGACCGGGGTGGTGGTCCCCCTCTTCAAGAAGGGGGATCGGAGAGTGTGCTCCAATTACAGAGGGATCACACTTCTCAGCCTCCCTGGTAAGGTCTATTCCAGGGTGCTGGAGAGGAGGATCCGGCCAATAGTCGAACTTAGGATTCAGGAGGAACAATGCGGTTTTCGTCCTGGTCGTGGAACACTGGACCAGCTCTATACCCTTCATCGGGTGCTTGAGGGTTTGTGGGAGTTCGCCCAACCAGTCCACATGTGCTTTGTGGACCTGGAGAAAGCGTTCGACCGTGTCCCTCGTGGTGCCCTGTGGGGGGTGCTCCGGGAGTATGGGGTCCGGGGCCCTCTACTAAGGGCTGTCCGTTCCCTGTATGACCGTAGCAGGAGCTTGGTTCGCATTGCCGGCAGTAAGTCAGACCTGTTCCCGGTGCGTGTTGGACTCCGCCAGGGCTGCCCTTTGTCACCGGTTCTGTTCATTACTTTTATGGACAGAATTTCTAGGCGCAGCCTCAGAATCTCATCTCTGCTGTTTGCAGACGATGTTGTTCTGTTGGCTTCATCAAATCAGGACCTTCAGCGCGCACTGGGACGGTTTGCAGCCGAGTGTGAAGCGGCCGGGATGAGGATCAGCACCTCCAAATCTGAGGCCATGGTTCTCCACCGGAAAAAGGTGGCTTCCCCGCTTCAGGTCGGTGGGGTGTCCTTACCCCAAGTGGAGGAGTTCAACTATCTCGGGGTCGTGTTCACGAGTGAGGGACGGATGGAGCGTGAGATCAATAGACGGATCGGTGCGGCGTCAGCAGTGATGCGGTCGCTGTATCGGACTGTTGTGGTGAAGAGGGAGCTGAGCCAAGCGGCAAAACTCTCGATTTACCGATCGATCTATTTCCACCCTCACCTATGGTCATGAGATTTGGGTAATGACCGAAAGGACAAGATCGCGAATACAAGCGGCCGAAATGAGTTTCCTTCGCAGGGTGGCTGGGCGCACCCTCCGAGATCGGGTGAGGAGCTCAGTTACCCGGGAGGAGCTCGGACTCGAGTCGCTACTCCTCCACGTCGAAAGGAGCCAGCTGAGGTGGCTAGGGCATCTGTTCCGGCTGCCTCCTGGTCGCCTCCCTCGGGAGGTGTTCCAGGCATGTCCTATTGGGAAGAGGCCTCGTGGAAGGCCCAGGACACGCTGGTGGGACTATGTCTCCGAGCTGGCCTGGTGTCGCCTCGGGGTCCCCCCAGAACAGCTGGAAGAGGTGTGCGTGGATCGGGAAGTCTGGGCATCTCTGCTGAGACTGCTGCCCCCGCGACCCGGCCCCGGATAAAGCGGAAGAAAATGGATGGATGGATGGATGGATGAAAATTATATTTGTCATTTTGTAATTCAAGATTTTAAGTAACATTTGTTTGCTTCTAAAATTTCACAGTATTCAAAAAATTAATAAAGACTATAAACTCAAAAAAAGCTATCCTGGTCTCCTAACACCACCTCACAGGCCGAGAAAGGACATCAGCTTTTCGTCTTCCTCTGCAAATGGAGAAAAGCCAGAGCCCCATCACGTGTACCTTCTAGTGTCAATAGAGAGCGTCCTGTGTAGCAATGCGCCGACACTTTATCCTGCTATACAAGCCTACAAGACACAGCATCACGATCAATAAGGAAGAACATTGAAACAGTTTTCACTTGTTCTTTTTTTAAAGCGTGGCGCAGTCAAAAATGTGTCCTGTTTAAGATCGAGTTTCTCCAGAAATGTCATCCTGGTTTAGATTTCATTTCAAAGATGTAAACAGAAAAGTAGAAAGTATTTAGTTCTGGCATACAATTTAGACCTTTTTAATTGTTATTCTTTACTTTTCTCAAAGAAATAGTGTCAAATGAAATATCCTGTCAAAAAGACTTGATCATCGAGACCAGAGCCCGGAACTGAAATGGGTACATGCTGTGATGATTCATTTTTAAAGAAGTCAATATCCGCTTTTGTAGCTCTCTCCCTGTTCCATCCAAAATCCAAGCCTCCCCAAAGCCATGAGCAATTGTGTAACCACCCACTGCAGGCAGAAGAAAGGTCTGTCCCTGGCAAAAAATCTACTCCTGCGAGCTATTTTCTTTTATCATCAACCACAAGCGACAACTGATTATTGTAGATATGACTATTCACATACATACACCCGGAGAAATTATGGGCGATATGAACAAATGTGTTATGAGAATAGCCAATCTTAATTTAGTATATTATTAATATCAGCAATTACCATATAATCATTCTGCTGTGCTCATTCATCAGTATATCACCCAGTTTAAAATATATTTGAATAAACAAATTAATGCTGACATCCAACAAACCATTCGGCTGAAGATAAAATCACAGAGCCATATTGCACTGGCCAGCTATCGATCAGGGTATGTCTAAAACTGTAGTTTTGTGATCTGCACAGTTCACAGTGTACCGGTGCAGGGAAGATCAGGAAGTGAACTTTGAAAAGAAAAAAAAATACCTTTAAAATGAGCACAACCCACGTTCAGCTTCCTTGAATCAACAAACAATTATAGTAAACAGCATTCGGAGGTTGAGCTAAGGCCAACTTGGTTATTTGACATGACCTGGTCGGTTTAGAAAAAACAAAACAGCGGCGCAGCAATTAGCGCTCGTGCTTCACAGCTAGAGGGCCCTGGGTTCAATTCCCACCTGGACAGGGCCTTTCTGTGTGGAGTTTGCATGTTCTCCGTGTCTGCATAGGTTTCCTCCGGGTACTCCGGTTTCCCCTTTCACTAAAAACATGTACAATAGGCCATAATGAATGAGAGCGTGTTTGAGTGTGTGAGTGTTGGACAACAGATGCAAATTAGCCCTCGGCTACAATCAGGTGTGGTCTGGTTTTACCAGACCCTCGTACTCATTTCGTTTCGTAGAAGGGTCTGGATCTTCACAGTTGAGCTCCGTTATCAGGTGGGAGGGAGGAACTCCTTTGAAACGATTGGATCTGATTTTCTGTAGTGTTTGGTCATGACGTATGTAATGCACCCGAGTGAGTGAAGCAGCATCATAACTCTATCATACCTCTATCATAACTCTATCATAACTCTATCATAACTCCATCATAGCTCTATCATAGCTCTATCATAACACTATCATAACTCTATCATGACTCTATCATAGCTCTATCATAGCTCTATCATAACTCTATCATACCTCTATCATAACTCTATCATAACACTATCATAACTCTATCATGACTCTATCATGACTCTATCATAGCTCGATCATAGCTCTATCATAACTCTATCATAACTCTATCATAACACTATCATAACTCTATCATAACTCTATCATAACTCTATCATAACTCTATCATAGCTCTATCATACCACTATCATAACTCTATCATGACTCTATCATAGCTCTATCATAACTCTATCATAACTCTATCATAACTCTATCATAACTCTATCATGACTCTATCATAGCTCTATCATAGCTCTATCATAACTCTATCATGACTCTATTATAGCTCTATCATAACTCTATCATAACTCTATCATAGCTCTATCATAACTCTATCATAACTCTATCATGACTCTATCATAGCTCTATCATAGCTCTATCATAACTCCATCATGACTCTATCATAGCTCTATCATAACTCCATCATGACTCTATCATAGCTCTATCATAACTCTATCATGACTCTATCATAGCTCTATCATAGCTCTATCATAACTCTATCATAACTCTATCATGACTCTATCATAGCTCTATCATAACTCTATCATAAATCTATCATAACACTATCATAGGTCTATCATAACTCTATCATGACTCTATCATAGCTCTATCATAGCTCTATCATAACTCTATCATAACTCTATCATAGCTCTATCATAACTCTATCATAACTCTATCATGACTCTATCATAACTCTATCATAACTCTATCATAACTCTATCATAACGCTATCATAGCGCTATCATAACTCTATCATAGCTCTATCATAACTCTATCATAACTCTATCATGACTCTATCATAACACTATCATAGCTCTATCATGACTCTATCATAGCTCTATCATAACTCTATCATGACTCTATCATAGCTCTATCATAGCTCTATCATAACTCTATCATAACTCTATCATGACTCTATCATAGCTCTATCATAACTCTATCATAACTCTATCATAACACTATCATAGCGCTATCATAACTCTATCATGATTCTATCATAGCTCTATCATAGCTCTATCATAACTCTATCATAACACTATCATGACTCTATCATAGCTCTATCATAACTCTATCATGACTCTATCATAGCACTATCATAACTCTATCATAACTCTATCATGACTCTATCATAACTCTATCATAACTCTATCATAACTCTATCATAGCTCTATCATAACTCTATCATAGCTCTATCATAACTCTATCATAACTCTATCATGACTCTATCATAACTCTATCATAACTCTATCATAACTCTATCATAACACTATCATAGCGCTATCATAACTCTATCATAGCTCTATCATAACTCTATCATAACTCTATCATGACTCTATCATAACACTATCATAGCTCTATCATGACTCTATCATAGCTCTATCATAACTCTATCATAACTCTATCATGACTCGATCATAACTCTTGGGAGCATTCCTTGCGCATTCCAAGGCTTCAATTTTAATATCTGGATATTTGGGAGCCGAGCAAGAACGGATTGAAGAGCTTCCTTTAATTTCGTATCCGCCGCCATTGCCAAACCACAACCAGCAAATGCGGCGCAAATGCTTGACGTCACCTACAACACCCGCCTCCCCCGCTCACTGAGTGGTAGGTTGAAATTCAACCGATGAATTGCAGCCACTAAGATCAGGCCCAGACGTACATGTAGGGAAAATCTAATAATTGACCGGAGTTTGACTAAGGCCAGGCTAGGAGTAGATGCAAGTTGGTAATTTTTATACTCACTACTGCCTCCTCAGGTCTAACATGTAACTGCAGCTTCTATATTAAGCTTGTGCATGACGGCACTTCGGACCCGAATTAACACCTTTTTGAGTGACAGTGCAGGATGTTAGAGGCAGTTGTGGTGAATAGGTCTGGGCTCATTCTACACAAGGACATGGCTGGAACATGTAGGGGGAAGAAAATACTTATTTTATATATTTTTAAACTCTGTACAGTCCCTTTAAGCTATTGAGAAAATAAGTGAAGTTATTTTCACTTATTTTGTTAATCATTTAACAAAATCGCAATAACAATAAAATAATAATAATAATGGTAAATTCTTGTATTTTATTATTTGGTAAAATTTGGCTTTAACCCTTAAAATTTTAATTTTTAGTCCACTTTAACGGGTAATATGAATTACTGAACTTTGGTTCTATTATGGTGTTTCACTGTATCATAGATAATAGGCCAGATGTGTGTTATTAAAGTACAAACCCAGAAAGAATCAGTCAAGACCCAAACTGAACCGGTTCAACCATACACTGTGTGTACATGTGTAAAGTCTAGTCCGTCTTAACTTTGCGTGAAAACAAGTCAAACCAGTCTTTACATGGGACCTAGCTGAACTGCCTTTCCACAAAATACCAGTGGGCAGGAGGCAAGGGGTTGGTGATTATGCGCCCGAGGTATGTGTCCGCACCGCTGTTTTAGGGCTAACTTTGCTAACTGCGATGTCCCACTGATATTTAACAATAGATTTTGATTGTGTTTGTATTTCTTTCTAGCTTTTGCTTTTTTTAAATGGCAGTTCCTCTGAGGTTATACTGACTTTTCCTGTGTTCAAAAAGCTGTTGGATGTTAGGAGGGAGACAATTATTATGTGCTTTGTACACTATTACTAAAGTATTAAGATCAACAAGATCATGGATTTTCAATAGATTTAGTTTAACAAAAATAGGGGTTGTTGGTGCATAAAAATCTGCGTTAGCGATCATTCTTATTGCCTTTTTTTGGAGTAGGAAAATACGATGAGTATTGGATTTGTAAATGTTTCCCCATATTTCCAAGCCATAATTTAGGTAAGGAAGTATGAGGGAGTTATAAAGTAATAGAAGATATTTTTTATCAAGTACAGTTTTCATTTTATCAATTACAGCAATGTTTTTTGCTAAATTTGTTTTTAATATACCTATATGCGATTTCCATTCGAGTTTTCCATCAATGGTAACTCCTAAAAATGTATTTGCTTTGACTCGTTTAATTTCTGTGTCATTTATTTTTAGAGATGTATGATCACTAACTTTTATATTTCCAAAAATAATATATTTAGTTTTACTCAGATTCATTGCAAGTTTATTTAGATCAAACAATTTTTTTCAGAACTGTGAGTTGTTTCAGACCAAAACCAAACCAAAATACTGTATTCAATAAGCATAACTCATTGTGGCCGCTTTGTATGTGGTTGATGATTCAATTGACTTTATTGGTGCTCATTTCTTGTTCGCAAACCGGTTTAGCGCCGACCTCCACATCACATTTAACCATTCAATGTCCAGTTGAAGCCTAAGAAAGTGTCCATTTTCATTCAGACGTGTCCACATCATCAGACAATGGCATACATGAGAAGCACACGGAAAATGAGGAGATCAAACAAATTGCTCGGAATAAAATGCAACAACGCTTACCTTGATAAGAACTCCCCGGAGCTCCCGTTGTTGGCTTGCCGTACATCCATACAGTTTGTACTTCCGGGTATAAGGGCCAAGGCTGGGTTTTGCATGGCCGCGCTGCCCACAGCTCGCGCAACCAACTCCATGGAATCGTGTACATAGTGATCCAATGAGGGCGACCCCATCACCCCGTGGGCCAATAATCCCAACGGCAACCCCTCTGTCCTGAGCTCTGCCACATTCTGACTATCCCCCAAGACCCAGTGGTAGTCCGGGAGCATTAGCTTTGTGGCTAGCATCGAAATCCTCCGTACGTCTCGAATATCGCACCCAAAAGTCACCACTGTCGTTGTCGTCGAGGTATCCCGGAGCGCATCCAATAATTTCATGACAACCTGCTGCGGGTCCGTCTTAAGAAATGAGGGCGACGTGGTGGTCGATGCAGAAGCGGGCACGAAATACGGCAACGACGACAGCGATGGCGGCTGCTCCGCCCCAACAGACGGTGGCAAGGAGGATGGACCCAGAGGCGAGGTGGAGAGGTTGACGAGAGTGCCCAGTTGGAATTGTGTGTTGTTCTTGATGAGGTGGAGAAAATCGCTGATGTTCCAGTCCTGGCACAGGAGGAGGCTGAGGTCCCACCAGCCGTTCATCATGAGCAGGGAGAAGAGCAGGCGGGAGGCGGTGGCGTCCGACGTCCGCATGGCCACTTGGAAATGGAGAGGGTTCTGCAAATGGTACATTGGGAACAAAGGTTAACAAAGCACGGAGAAAGCTGTCAGCGGAGATGGAACGAACAAATCAGAAAGTGCAAATTCATACAGTGCATTGTGTCTAAAGGAGAACAAGTTATTACTGTAAGAGTGTAGGCAGTTATCCACACTGGTTGTTTTGGAAAAAAGATAGTCCTACTTTGACACATTTCTGTATTGGTGTACAAAGTAAATTCTGCTTGGCTTATGAAGTTGCTTGTTGATCTTTCATTATTAACTAACTGTAACATGTAAAATATATGTTGATTTGAAATTGGAGATTGCACAATCAAAATCACGTAAATCATAATTTAAGAATTTCCCAGATCCAGGAAGAAATGAGTGAACCAGTCAAAGTCACTGAAAAGTCTGCAACATTTCGAGTTATTGCAAAACGATGAATGTTTCCATACACAATATTATATCCAAGGGTTAAGAAAAAGAACAATATTTGGGAAGGGACAATGAGAAAGCACACTGCCAGAGATCGACAGTATGAGACGCAAGAGGTGGCATTTGAAAACCGAGCCAGTGACCATCATCATTCATATTTAATCGAGTTCACCGACATAGACGGTTATGGGAAATAAAGAGCCGAGAAGCTTGTGAGTGCTGAAGAACTGAACAATAACAGTCAAAATAATGAGAAAGGAGATGGGGGAAGCGGAGTATGATGTTAGGGCCACAAGTCTGAACGGAAACTGAAATGATTCTCCTGAGAAGGACATAAATCCAGCATCACTTTCTGTCTTTGAATACAATTTTCCTGAGGAACAAACATGCTGCATATATGGATCTCATTCCCTTGAACTTATTACCAAACATGTTCAAGCACAATCGCTCAGGACCGTTTGGAATAAAACAATGGCATGAGCAAACTCTCAGCATCGCTAATTTACCACTGTTCTCACGTTGATAATCCTGTTAAAGCTTCATGAACAAACCACTTTACATTGATAATCCTGTTAAAACAGTTTGAATGATTCCTTGGCAGCTGGAAGACAGACTTTAGGAGAGGAAATATTAACACTGAACATTTTACAAGTGAAGACAGTGTACCAAGGAGTGATGGATTTCCAATAGGGAGATTGTGGACTGGGCACTTGCTCTGTGTTGAGATGTCTGCACACCATTGTCAACTGCGGAGCCTTCTATTAAACAGAGCTCCCACCATATGGATTTCAGATATTTGCTATCTCAACATTGATCACTTTTATTCCTTGTCTTTTTTTTTTTTTAAAGTTTATTGGCAAACCCAACTCACAAAACCTTACTGACAAAGGTTAAATAGCTATAGGCCCAGAATGTAGGTCTTATTATACACAATCCATAGTATTAGACAGCAAGATCTCAAATGTGCTAAATGAGTCAGGTGTAAAATATATGTGACTTTGCCAGGGCTGCATTTGTTGGTCCAAGTGTCTCCAAAGCGGGCATGTCCCAAGGCTTTCATCAGATTCACAAAGAGACATATGAGCTCGACTCTACTCCGAACTCCTCCCGGGTGACTGAGCTCCTCACCCGATCTCGAAGGGTGCGCCCGGCCACCATGCGAAGGAAACTCATTTCGGCCGGTTGTATTCGCGATCTTGTCCTTTCGGTCATTACCCAAATCTCATGACCATAGGTGAGGGTGGGAACGTAGATCGATCGGTAAATCGAGCGCTTTGCCCCCCGACCCAGCTCCCTCTTCAGCGACCGCATCACTGCCGAACAATGCACCGAGACACTTCAACACCTCCACTTGAGGCAAGAAAATGGAAATGACAAATCCATCCAGGACAAATGTGAAATCCAATCGTTTTTTGTTTTGATAGAACATTAAAAAACTATATATCAAACAAAATGGTCACAATCCTTCAAATTGACAGGAAGTGCAACTGCGAGAATGCCCTTGTAATTAAGTCTGAGGAGCAGCTGAAAGAAGTGGACCGCTGACCCCTATCATAACATCTCTAGTCAGCTCTTCATACACTCTCACAGTCCATTGAAGGTGCAGTATTGCAGTAGGCTCTGATCAGATAAAGTTATGGGGATTTTCTGTAATCCGTCAGATGAAATTAGCAGCAGTTGGTATAGCCTTCCCGATCCTCTGTTGAGATAACTTGGCACACTCCACTGAACACACAACGGTCACTCGACTCATCGGTCATGCCTTGCTCACACACGTAGTCAGACAGGCACAGCTAAAAGGGACCTCAGCACTCCTAATTGATTGAACAACTTTTACACCAACGCTGCACTAAAAGACCATTAGGGGCATTTATCAATCGATATTTCAGTTATTTGATCAATTACCTTACCCATTAGGCATGCAAATGGGGTGACTCTTTTTTTTCCCCATCCGCTTATTGGAAATGCATGAAGGGGTGACCAGAGACAAAAGTATATAGATGGCTTTTAGATTAATTCACATTTTCATTAGGGTCAGCAATAGCGCGTAGAATAATAGTGTCATGTGGGTAATTTTCTTTATGTAACAATGATGCTAGCTTTTCTTATATCATACACTTTTTTGGTGGAAGTATTGAATATCTTTGCATTATTTCCTTGGTTGTTGTCTCTGCTTTCAAGGTAGCAAGCATGTAATATAGATTATGATGATGATTTACCTGTTAGACTTTAAAGCAGTACTAAGTAACTCGGGCACCCTAGAGGCCATAAGCACCACTGCAGGTGTCGTAGCATGTTGCGTTTTTTTTACTTATTAAATGTCCGTGAGAGTAAATACTACGCTGACAGAAAAGACAAAGGGAGAGAGGGATATTGTACATCCAGTTACACAATGGAAATAATTTTTTTTCACTCCAACTTGGCTGTAAATGCTGTTTAAGTGGCGCTAGCCCGCAGTTAGCTTTGCCCGTTAGCTTGTTAGCTTCTTCTTCGTGATTCTGTTTATTGTGTGTATTGGCGCTCCCACCCGGTGGCAGGCAAGTTGCAATTGTGGTTTTCTGGCCAGAGACACTAGGGGGAGATGAAAGACCCCCCAATCATCCCATTAACACTTGCATTACCCCCAGAGGGACTACGGAAATGATGTATTAAGGTAAACAAGTTGCTAAGTACTGCTTTAACTGAAGGTTGTCAACGCAGTGGGATGCTCAACATTGGAACTGTTTTTGATAAAGACCATTCAGAACTTCTCAAATAGAATAGACTTCTGAATGCATGCAAAAGGTTTGTCCATGTTCTTTGTTTCATTAAATAGCAAATGAGTGATGCCAATTCTCCTTCATTAAAGGTGTACTATGCAACTTTTTATGTAAAAAGAAAAGTTGATCATCATAATTTGATCATCCCGATGGCCTGTAGGACGGTCCAGGATCAATTATCTTTTTAGGTTTTCAGTGCTGATTGAACCGTATCCATGGTAACGTATACATTACATTCCCAAAACCAACCAGATATCTTAAAACACCTGAAATAAAACTGATCCTGAAGCATCATAGGAGCCACCAAGATGGAAAACATAGGTGCCACTGGGTCACTGAAAGGTCAAATGTGCACTAATATGATTTTTTTTTCTGGTATTGCATAGTGCACCTTTAATTGCTTATGGCATAAGAGAATAAGAAGCTTGCAAATCACTCACCCGATACAGAATCACACACACCACTGTATACCACTGTCCTGTCCAATGGCACAAGAATGTGCTTATTTCTTATGATCACCAAGTACCAAGTAGTATTTGAAGAAGTAGACTGGTGCTGGCAAATGTCTTTCTTATCTGTCCTTTGAGAAGCATTGATAAGAATGACACGAACGGTGACAACTTATTTCTCCAGGCCTCCGTCACCTTTTTATCTGCAGGAAGCAATACAATCTTGTACAAAGTGACTACTCTTTACACCTGAAACTCTGGTACTTAGAGATACACTTGTTAAAAACCAGGTACCTATAAACCAGTCCATTCAACTACTGCCACGCAACACCCGCGTTCTCAATCACTGAAGTGTAATTCTTTGTGCAAGGCTGCTGTCTGCCTTCCGTATTCCATTCACTACTTCTGAATGGAAAACCCTGCTCTTACATCAACCTCCTTCTTTAACACTCCTCTGCTGTATCATCCGCCAATAACTGTAATTTTGAGCCAAGCAACCTGGAACACTTGCTCTTTACAAAAAAATAAATAAAAAAAAGAAAATGAAGGGAGTTTCAAAACCAATTGGTGAATACAAAAACGTATAATGACTACAGTAACTATTGATTTTTGTCTTCATTCAAATAAAGGCATCCTTTGTTTATGTTATATTTTAGGGAAAACCCATCTCTCAGTCAAAGGCATGCCCGTATGATTAAATTAACTGAAAGGCTGAGTTGGCAGGATATATATTGCAAATATGGCACATTTCGAATTCCCATGGGAGCTCAAGGAGGACCTGACCCTTCATTTCATATGGATCTCTCCTTTCACAGGCTTTCATCTCAGTTCTCAGGATCAGGACGGGCAATATTACTCATCAAAGGAGACTCTGCAATTCAGCGAGCCATACCCGTACATCCGAGGCTTTCGCTCAAATGCTTCCCCGAGTATTATCTTCCCCAGTATTATCTGTAGACACAATTATAGCTTCAACACGCTAATCAGATGAATCAACAAATTCATGTATCAGTAATTGAACAGCATGATGCTCAAGCAAGCCCATTTGATTCCAAGAAAGGTCAATGACAGATTAATCACTTACAGGAGCGCACACAAAGAGCATGCGAGATGGAGGCATGTCTGCCGTAGTAGCTTGACATCTGTTCACCCTGTAGCACCCTGACGTCGCATGATAAGTCAATTACACCTTACACAAGAAGAGCTGTTCGTTTTGGAAAGGCTGCAGCGTTCGAGTCACAGTCGATTCTCGCGAAGGTTCGGCGTTTCGCTTGGCCTCGTGCGGCTTAGCTATTTGCTTATGTAATGCCGCAATCTTCAGAAGACTGACGTTTTGCCAAAATAGTTTAAAAATGCGGGGGGAAAAAGAAGTCCAGTGATTTGAAACGGTAGTATTGATGCTGCTTGCTGATGTTTGAAAGTGATCGGTAATCTCTTTGAGTTTTTCACCTGATACGATCCAGATAAAATATGCATGGGTGTTGCTGTGGCAAAAGTTTCACCGCTCACAAAGAAGCTTCATCAATTCTGAAGTTCCACTGGTCTGAAAGCTGGAACATAGTATACCCGGGGAGAAGGTTGACACGTCATTAGTCCTGCCCTGTTGTTTTGCAATGAAAAAACTCCAAACAGCCAAAGCCAGATGACTTTTGTGTAACACGCCCGAACAGAAAAACAAACAAACAAAACACTTTTCATCTGTCAACATAGGGCTGGGCAAATTAATCGAATTTTAATCTAATCGTGATTTTAATAAAGGTCGATCACGATAGTCGCGTGGTCCGTTTTAATCGAGGAGAATTGGCCAATTCTGTCGCGTTCTGGAAAAAAAATATGGAACGGCGCAATGCTGCAGCACCTGTCAGGTCAATCCCAGGGATCAAACAGGAAGCTCAGGGGAGAGGACCTGGTGATTTTACATGATAAATCAGCTACAAAGTCTATTGGGCAAAACAGAAACACGCGGGGAGCTGTCAGAGGACGAAGAGTTTAAGAGGAAAACTATCGATCGCTCTTTGGACCATGTGGATTTGTTTTGAGGGTGCAGCGTTGGATTAGCTGGACTCCTAACAGTGAATTGTAAGTTTGATTGTCTTTTTTTTTTACTAATAAATTAGCTGTTAGCGCTTCAGAGCAGAGTTTTTAGTTTGGCCGCAGCATCTGTTTACTTGCCAGTCCAGGAAAGACCACATTTATTGGTTTGTTTTTTCTTTTAAACAAAAAAATCGAATCGAAAATCGAGATCTATCAATATGGGGGGAAAATTATTGTGATTATTTTTTTTCGTCAATATCACCCAGCCCTATGTCAACATGTTGAGACTTTCAGTGCTTAAGACATTTTTGATTTTTTCCCCCACTGAGCTTCATTCCAATTGGGTACTTGACATCGTGAGGTTTTTTTTCAAACCAAATTATACACATTCATGAAGATACATACGCAGCAATGCACAGTAGGCGACCCGGCGAGTGAAATTAGGGCTGGGTAATGAGACGTTATCGTTCCATATCGGCCAACCAGAGCACTCTCAAAACTCAGGGCTACTAGTGATTCCTCGGGTCTCCAAAATCCCAGCTCACGTTAAAGAAGCAGACACAGTCCATACATTTAAGACTAGGCTCAAAACGTACCTCTTCGAATTAGCTTATGATCAGGTCAGTTAGGTAAAGCTCTAACCCACAGCCTGAAGTAAAGCTGCCTTTGGAGAAACACTGCTGTGGGAAGTACGGTACACTGAGCGCTATCCTCTTCTTCTTCTTACTGCAAACTTTGCTTATTATGATACAATATTTATTTTATCTGTAGTCTGTTCATTACTATTCACATGGTGTCTCCTGTCCCACTCCCCCTTGGGAGTGCCTGTCTAGATCGAACGGAGGAACCCGGCTGAATGGAGGAACCCTGCCTACTGACAACAAGGACTGAACGGTCTGTGATCTTGGCCCGTCTGCTGAGGGACTCCTTCGGCCTGGGTCTCTATAGCCTGTCCGTCCATGGGAGTGGATCTCTCTTCTGTGGTTCTCCTCAAGGTTTCTCGTTTCTCGCACCGGGTTTTTATGTTTGCCTGTATACTCGATTCGCCTGAACTTTACACTGTCTTATTTACTGCTCTGTTTTATTGCCTTAATGTTCGGTGCAGCCCTATGAAGCAACTCCTGTTGTGATATTGGGTTTACAAAATCATTGATTGATTGATTGATTGAGTTTAATTGTTGACTCCTATTTTTTATATTTACACATTTTTGTGTACCCTTGTCTGTGTTCAGTGCTTGTTTTATAAAAGTAACTTAGTTACTATACTGATTACTTGATTTTAAAAGTAACTAAGTTACATTACTCAGCTGCCGACATCCCTCCCCCGCCTTAAACTGCAAATGATAACCGGTTTTGCCTTGCCTGGCCTGCCAGACACTCCTCCTTTCTGTTCAAAAGGAGAACCGTCTGGGCGGTCCAATCACGCACCAAGAGACGGAAGCCGTCACCTGTCACCACCAGGCACTGTTCCAAAACATTAAAGATGGCAGCCGTTTTCTTCTGCCCTTTCGTCTGTTTTAAATCATTTGGAAAATAGGAAATCCCTAAAACTGGAGCAAGAACCTGCGTTCGAAGTGTTCCTCGTAAAAAAGGACGTTTTTATAAAGGCTTTCTGCCGCTTGTTACTGCAACGTATCTAGCGTTGATCTAATTGGTTGATGTCGTCTGTCAATCACGCCCACCGGGAAATTGTTGAGATCATGCTCCCAGACTATAGGTCTTTGAAATATCTATGGAAAGGCATGTCGTTTGGCAGGCCCGGCAAGGTTTTGCCAATACTTGCGTTACTGGAAGTGCATTTTAACAGCAACATCAACAAAACTGCCATAGATTCAGAATAGTGACGGGTTTCCATCTCTCTCCTCCTCTACAGTTGTTTACGTTTATGTCGTGAGTCGTCCTCATGCTGATAATGTGACTTGTCTGATTGTTACATCACTCCACGAGATTTAAATAAAAATTAAGCGTATATTTTCTCCGAAGGAAAATTACAGAATAGTAACTCACAAAGACCTGGAAAAGTAACTTTAATCTGATTACTTGTCTGGAAAAAGTAATGCGTTAGATTACTTGTTACTGAAAAAAGCATTGCCATCACTGTTCCTGAAATGAATATTTGTTTTTTTGATATGGCATAGGAACCTCCTTTTTATCAATTCCTAGAGAAATAACTTTTAAAAGTCTTTCAAAAAGAAGAAAAAACTTCCACAGTTCCCGTAGAGTTGCTGACCTCTTAAACACCTTAACTCCGTCGTGCTCATGTGCTCAAAGTCCCATGTTTTCTCTCCTTGGACACTTTCGACTGGTATACACTGAGCGCTCATTCCCAATGCGATCTAGATTTGTGTTTGTTTTGCAGGCACCTGCAGTCAAACAAGGTCAATCTATTGAATCACCGGTTCTCAAGAGACTTTCAAAGTTTTCACTGTTCAAAACCTCACTTCAGAATATTTTACTTTCGGAACTCTGCAGGGATTGAGTTAGATGGGAATTCCACAGCAAAAATATTTATAAACTCCTGTCACTTTCCTCAAAATACAATTATGTGCAATGCATCATTGACGCTTAAGAATTTAATTACATGAACGAAATTAATTGCCGGTGGAAGTGGATTTATTTCCAAGCTGTGTCAAATGGCTCCATTGGCTCTAATGAAAGGCTTTTATACACACATGAATTAACCTGAAATTAGATTGCTTCAATTTATTAAACTGTACTGTAAGCAATAGATATCTGATGTAGACTGAGCCTGAGTGAAGAAAAACGTATTTAATTCGTAACCATGCCGTTCTCGAACGTCTCACAGCGGGACTAAAACCGTGATGTGACAACCCGGCTCTGCTGAGATTAAAAGTTGCAACAAAAACCAAGATGTAAAAAGGTTAAATAAAGTTGTGATAAAAGGTGTGTCACAAAAATAACCAAACAAAGGCTACTTACATATTTACAGGGTTAAACCAAAAGAAAGTTAACGTTTTGTTTTCTTGCAAGGGTGCGGCCCCGAACCAAAGAAAGTTGCTAAAATGAAAGATACATTTGGAGAAAATGGCATAGTGATAAATCTCACCACCGCAGACCTTCATCTCTTCAAACTTCAAACAAGTCAATTCCCCCCTACCGTCTCTTTCTCCCACAGAACTGACAAGACAAAAATATCGAAAAGAAATAACCACAACAAAAAGTGTTTTTGGGAAAGAGAGAAAAAATATGCCCCATCTCGAAATAAAAAGAACCAAAATAATAATAATGACTATTTCGCTCCTTCGGTGTTTAGCTGGGAGCGATGATACTCCGTCTGCCCTCACAAACAATGGGTGCCGAGGAAATGCAGCTCGTCATTAGGGCTCATTGATATGCTGAAACTGCCCTGTTAGTGCCACCTAATTAAAGAGCCCTACAGCGCTGCACAAATCATTCTGTGTGGGTGGTGACTCCTCAACGCTGAACTCGTGTAAGCAAACTTCTACAGGCGCAGCAGGTGGTTCCCCCTGTGACCTTCGGGGATGTTGCAATGTAGAAGCCGAACCTGTAGCCCAGGCACATTTGCTGTGGCTCGGCAATACGAAAAAGAGAAAAGAGTATTAAAGACATGGTTTCCCTCCACAACTGTGTAACTGCTAAAAGACGTTTGAAGGAGCCGAGTGAGGACGTAAAGTCTGAACATGAATATGAAATCTAAATGGGATTAAAGAGACTGACGGTCAATGTGGAAACGTATGTTTTCATTTCACTTGCATTTTGATGTGCACGTTTATAATATGGAGTGAATGAGTAGTGCAATGTAAAGCGTCTTTGAGTGTCCAAAAATGTGCTTTATAAAACCGATGCATTAATATTATTAAAAAGCTTTTCAATACTTGAACTTGTAAACATTCACCGTTTCTAAAAATGAAAAATGCTTTAAGACTGTTTTGCATTTAAATAAATAGGCCTACATTGAATAATACAAAACAATGTCAACTTTACTACTTTATCATGACCATAATTATCATAATTATTTTACTATATATTATTAGGCCACAAGCTAGGCTAGGTTTTATGCTCTATGTTGATGTTTTATTGATTGATTTGATCTGTTTTCTTGTAACTTTATGCAACTGTGAAAGCACTTTGAATTGCCTTGTGTATGAATTGTGCTCTACAAATAAACTTGCCTTGCCTCAAACGTTATGCTGTTGCTTAATTATTTGTCAGATGTTTTGATGAACAGAGAATGAAACGTGTTTACAAAATGACTAAGGAGACTCTTTTGAACAGCTGATCTCCACATGTGCGCGGTTTCACTTTCCTTTCTATTGCGCTGAAGCAGAGCGGAGCGTTAGCTTTTTGTTTACATCCTGAGCCAGTTGTGGCGGCTATTTCCGAACATTTGGACAACTTTTTGGGGATTTATGCAGTTCGTTACTTTGACCTGGACATTTACAGCGAAGGATTATCTCCAAGATGTTGTTCATATTCGACGTAGCCGATATCAGCGTCTTTAGCTGCAACTTTCTGACGACAGGGTTTGCATAACAGACGTCCATCGAAAACAACAACGCCTTGGTCATGTTTTGGATCCTAAAGAGGTCCCACTCTGCTGACTTCCTCACGATAACCTACCGCGTCCTTTTAGAATGGTGGTAATCGTAAAACCGGTTAATCTTGACATCCCTAATTGAGAGGCAACATTTTTCTTTGTTTTCTTAGTGGGAAACTCTGTGCAGGAAGTAGCAGTAGTAGTATCAGCCGCAGTAGTCACTTTTTGTTGTTTGCCACTTTCTGGGGGTGAAAAAAACAAAACCCAAAACAAAACACATAGCTCACTCTATTTAGGTCTGTCTTCTAATGTCAGCAAAGCCTTTACACCGCCGTAGCTCCCGGCACAACTTTGACATTGACAGCAACTTAAATGGAACACACAGCGTGCAGTTCACTTTCCCTAAAGAAACCTTAAAAGACTGCCAGGGCGCACAGCGATGACATTTGGAGAGTTTCTCAATAGTTTACAGTTGACTTAATGTGAAGCAACATTTTCTGAAGAGATTTAAATGGCACTTTATATAAACACCTGCCGCAAGATGATGTTTTTCATTATGGTCCAGGCCATAGTCGGCTGCTATTAATGTAACTTAGCCAGGGGCGGACTAGGACCTTATTTCGGCCCGTGAGTTTTATCATTTAGACCGGCCCACTGCTCCCTGGAGTGTTAGCTCAAATCATAGGGCATTAACTTCATGAAGCCTTTTACAATGTCGAAAAAAAGCCCATGGTACTTTGGTATTTTGCATATGAACAAATGAGCAGTGAGCAGAGGGGGGACAGAGCGATGCGGGGATGACGCTTTAAAAGTGCTGCGGTACAAACTTAAGGCTAACTGAATAAATGTAAAGTTCTTAGCAAACGTTCTTCAGGGTCACAGCGATATACCTGTAAATGTATATCCCAGACGATGTCGGGTCCCAGTTGATGACAAACTCTCTTTTTTTCACACACATAATCTGGGCCTGATGCATCTCACGTCACAGTCAGCATCCACTTTTTACACACTGATAGCTGATGCCTTTCTTAGTCAGCCCCAAACTGCCTTTTTTTTTCTGTGCACTTCTCCGCGCACACGGACACTTCACTGGACTGGTTCGAGATGGGGCGGCGCGTCACCTGGATAATCGGCGAGAGTAGACGGGCGCGATGAGGGCTGAGAAAAAAAAAAGTCTGAGGTAAGGCTGCAGAGAACTGCGAGGGCCGCCTCACCACGGTGCGCTTTATTCAGATACAGTGCCTTGTGAAAGTATTCGGCCCCCTTGAACTTTTCGACCTTTTGCCACATTTCAGGCTTCAAACATAAAGATATAAAACTGTAGTTTTTTGTGAAGAACCAACAACAAGTGGGACACAATCATGAAGTGAAACGAAATGTATTGGATATTTCAAAAATTTTTAACAAATAAACAACTGAAAAATTGGGCATGCAAAATTATTCAGCCCCTTTACTTTCAGTGCAGCAAACTCTCTCCAGAAGTTCAGTGAGGATCTCTGAATGATCCAATGTTGACCTAAATGACTAATGATGATAAATAGAATCCACCTGTGTGTAAACAAGTCTCCGTATAAATGCACCTGCTCTGTGATAGTCTCAGAGGTCAGTTTAAAGCGCAGAGAACATCATGAAGAACAAGGAACACACCAGGCAGGTCCGAGATACTGTTGTGGAGAAGTTTAAAGCCGGATTTGGATACAAAAAGATTTCCCAAGCTTTAAACATCCCAAGGAGCACTGTGCAAGCGATAATATTGAAATGGAAGGAGTATCAGACCACTGCAAATCTACAAAGACCCGGCTGTCCCTCTAAACTTTCAGCTCATACAAGGAGAAAACTGATCAGAGATGCTGCCAAGAGGCCCATGATCACTCTGGATGAACTGCAGAAATGTACAGCTGAGGTGGGAGACTCTGTCCATAGGACAACAATCAGTCGTATACTGCACAACTCTGGCCTTTATGGAAGAGTGGCAAGAAGAAAGACATTTCTTAAAGATATCCATAAAAAGTGTCGTTTAAAGTTTGCCACAAGCCACCTGGGAGACGCACCAAACATGTGGAAGAAGGTGCTCTGGTCAGATGAAACCAAAATCCAACTTTTTGGCAACAATGCAAAACGTTATTTATTTATTTTATTTATTTATTTATTTGAATTAGGACAGTGCACATTAATCAACACGTCAGCCAAAAAGCATCAATGTAAATGTACCAGAATTAGCGTGAGAGCTAAATTGCATCCATTGTCCTAAGGCAGGTAAAGAAACATTGACAGAAGGAAAATACAAACATAGTACAAAGAACAGAACAAAGTTACAGTCACAGAGGTCAGTTACAAGGACAGACACAGGTAAGATAACATAACACGCCCAAGAAATTGATTAAGCATTGAACTTTAATTAAACTACCTGTGAGTGCAAGATTGATTTGTTTTTAACCAGATTTTTAGGACCTTTTTAAAGGTGTGGTAATTGTCACAGTTCCTGATATGAGCAGGCAGCGAGTTCCAAAACTGCGAGCCTCTGATAGACTCCACCGTTGGACCGAATTTAGTTCTACGACGTTGCACAATACAGTCTCCTCTGGTCAGAGCTCTGGTATTTACTCGGGTGTTACTTATTTGTGATATAAAATTCCTTAATGGTGGTGGTTATGTTTGGCGTAAAAGCAACACAGCTCATCCCCCTGAACACACCATCCCCACTGTCAAACATGGTGGTGGCAGCATCATGGTTTGGGCCTGCTTTTCTTCAGCAGGGACAGGGAAGATGGTTAAAATTGATGGGAAGATGGATGGAGCCAAATACAGGACCATTCTGGAAGAAAACCTGATGGAGTCTGCAAAAGACCTGAGACTGGGACGGAGATTTGTCTTCCAACAAGACAATGATCCAAAACATAAAGCAAAATCTACAATAGAGTGGTTTACAAATAAACATATCCAGGTGTTAGAATGGCCAAGTCAAAGTCCAGACCTGAATCCAATCGAGAATCTGTGGAAAGAACTGAAAACTGCTGTTCACAAACGCTGTCCATCCAACTTCACTGAGCTCCAGCTGTTTTGCAAGGAGGAATGGGCAAATATTTCAGTCTCTCAATGTGCAAAACTGATAGAGACAAACCCCAAGAGACTTACAGCAGTAATCGCAGCAAAAGGTGGCGCTACAAAGTATTAACTTAAGGGGGTTGAATAATTTTGCACGCCCTATTTTTCAGTTGTTTATTTGTTACAATTTTTTGAAATATCCAATAAATTTCGTTTCACTTCATGATTGTGTCCCACTTGTTGTTGGTTCTTCACAAAAAATTACAGTTTTATATCTTTATGTTTTAAGCCTGAAATGTGGCAAAGGTCGAAAAGTTCAAGGGGGCCGAATACTTTCGCAAGGCACTGTAATTCATTCATTTCAAGTTTATTCTGAATAAAACATATTTTATAAAGGCCGAGTCACCTGCTTGTCCTTTATACGTCACTGTTCGTACTGAAAAGCATCAATCATGGCGCCTATATCGGACAATTTCAATACTTTTGGTTAAATTTTAAGTAACATATTCGGCCTAAATGTCATGGAGAGAGCGTTTTTTGAACAAACCAAACATATCCAATCGCCTGGAGAGCGTTTTCCCATCATGCACAGGGCCATGTAGCCTCTGCAGATGCCCTTGGGGAACTGCTGTGGCTGGCGGCTGTAGGGTCTCATAAGCTTCCCATGCCCCCACATGTCCATGACAGTCGCACAGAAATCCAAACAGCTCTGCAGGCAGTGCTCAAAACTGTGCCTTCTCAAATGAACCTGGCGTTATCTCTGCAGGATTCGGATCGCACCGACTTGTACTTTACCAACGTGTTTCTACTCCTAACCTAAAGGCCTGTAATAGCACAACTCCGAGAGTCCGGTATGAATTTAAATGTCATTTCTGCGGGCCCAACCGAGAAACATCCTTACTCTCCTGATTACCCAGCACACCAGTGAACTTAGGTGTACCTGCCAAAAGTAAAGTTTGTTTGAGTAGCTCGGAAATTCTAGAATACGTCAAGCCCCAAGCATTGTTGAGTTTGAATGCACCACTGGCACAGGCACAATGCCAGCAGTCTTGCTCAATCAGTTCTTTGTTCAAGTCACTTTTCCTAAATAAACTATTCTCCCGGGGCCAGAATCTGAAATTTACCGCCGAACTTTGCACTTAAGGATTTGTCAATAATTACCTTATGACCTCAGCTTTGTCAGGTGGGGATACATGAATAAACACGAGGGTCGTTTTGCACTTAACTTAAATCATATTATAAAGTCAAGAAAAAGTTTAAACTTTGGAAAAAACGAACATGAAAATAAAAGTAATAAAACAGTAATTATGTAGAAAAGTAAATAAAGTACAGGAGCATCATCAACTACTACTACTAAATGTGCCTCATTCTAATACTTACAATATTACCCGTCAAAAGGCCTTGCACATCACAAGGGGCTAACATATCTGTAATGACACCACAGCACAGCGCATAGACGCTGCAAGAAACATGGGTGAAGTGTCTGGCCCAGGGACACAACGGCAGGATGCACTGGCTCCGCTAGAGACGGGATGGAACTGCTAAACTTTGCCTTGTGGACAAAACTCTGCTACAGAGTGTGCAGCTCCACATAGGAGTTCATGTTCACCGCTATCCATGGTTCTGAAATACTGTATCTGAGTCTGATAAGAGTCTTTGTCTTATCAGAGTACTGTATTCTGAATACTTTGAAGACGTTTAGAATACTTTCACGTGTGCAGTGTTTGCGTGAATTGTGGCATAAGGAGTTTTAAATCTTTATTTTATTTTAGGAGGAAAAACAGGTCAATATTAAAAGTTCTTTCTTAATAATGTTGTGCAATGTGGAGCTAAAATGTACTGGTTGAGTACTGGGATGTATTCCCTTGATATTTGGAAAGAAACAGTATTCTATATACTCTTAAATGAAAAATACAGTTACAGAATATGTATTTAGTTACTCCCCAACACTGTCTATTAACACACTATAGGCCATGAATAATATGCTTATTCATGGCCTAACCTAATCCTAACCATAACCTGTAACTCTAAACAGATTACTAATGCTTATGAATATTAATACTTAACAAGCACCCCTTAATAGAAAGCCATACCTCAATTGGCTGTAAAGATTTAAATATCGTCAACTGGACTGGGTTGATTGAGCTGAGGACGTTTTACTTCTATCCTCAGAAGCCCCTTGCTTTTGTAAGACATTTTTCACTATAGTAACATTTGACAGTCACTCATGTGGTGTCACCATCAGGTGTGATAGGTGATGTGCATTTCCAATAAAATGGGAATAGGGAAATCACTCCCTGAAGACGGCTGTCTGTTGGCATGGGAAAGTGGGAAAAAGAAGCACCCAGTATGCAATATTTTAGAAGAATTAGTCCCTTGAATTAAAGGTTTTCCAAGATATACTGTGAATAGAGAATTTTGATGCAGGAAGAGAGCCTCTTGATCTCATCATAATTACATCTAGTGCACGTCTATTGGCTTGTTAAAGTAATTGAGTCACCACTTATACTCGACAGAAAGCATTTACAAACCAAGATGGAAAAATCAATATTGGTGAAAAAGAGAAGACAGAGAAAACGCGTGATTAAAATGACTCTTAGAAGACCTCACATCAATACTGCTCTATCCGAGTGCGTGTAATCAGACGGAGAATAGGTTGGAGACAGGAGACCGCTCTAACGGGCTCCTTTACGCGGTTTACTAATGTCATTTCTATGATTTCACATCGATCGGTTCTGCTGAGACGTGCATGGATCTATGAGTCATTTACGCGCACATGTGTTTCTGTTACTGCCGCACAATCACCTGCGCGCCCACGTTCACGTCACTGCAGCTGTCGGTGTGCGTGTGCGCAACAGTTCCGAACACACTGAACTCGACAGGAAGTTTTACCTGGCTGAAGCGCGTGAACTCCCGCTGCACCACGCTGACCACGGGTACCTGCAGGGCGCTTGAGACAAACTCCAACTTGACAAACTCATCCCTGTTGCGCGGGAAGGCGATCATGGCCAAGACCCCCTGAACGACCACAGTGTGACACACGCTTTCCAGAAAGGACAGCGGGTCTTCCTCGGTATCCGGAGCGGAGGAAGATGATGAGGTGAAGGAAAAAGAAGGCAGTTCTCCGAGTCCAGAACCCACCGCGAGAACCATCTCCATGGTCAGGTTATAGGGCAAAATCCCGGCCCGGTTCAGAGCCTCCACTGCGAGTAAAATCGAGTCCCTGGGTGAGAACACGCGGTTCTCCTTTGGGCTGTTGTCCTCCCGTTGGCGCGCTTGGTTCTTGTTCTTGCTCGCGCCTCTGGTCCTGAGACTCGCCAAGCCAGGCGCACTGGCACTAGTTCTAACCTGTCTGTCGTCCCACTGCTCGGACACGGCTGGCGGGGCGGACATCCGTGGTTGCACGTGCAGAGCCCCGAGTCGGACCGTGTGCCCGATCCTCTTGAGCACCTGGCAGGGCTGTGGGTGCGAGTGAGCGCGTGGCGGCAGGAAGGCAAAAGCGCACAGCAGCAAACACGCGCCATGCATCGTGGTCGTCAGCCCCATCGTCCTGCCTGGCGCTCCGCAGCAGCAGCAGCCGCGTTGTGGTGCGTTGCTCCGCGGACACAAACAACAGGCTGCCGAAGCGCGCGACCCGGCACCAACTGATTTCCAAAAGTGTCCCTTTTCATCTCAAGGCATCACTCTATAGTCTTTGGTTACAAAACAAGGATCAAAAAAGGAGACATGGCATATTCCTGAAGCATGAAGTAAAATACCAAGCCCCAAATTGTGGCTCTATTGCGCATCACGCACAATGCAAACACTCCAATCCGCTGGAAGAAAAAAAAAAAAGATTACAAAATCTTAAAATCACTATCCAGGGGGCTAGATGCAAAAAGGTGCAAGCAGTAAAAGCACAAATAATGACAGCAACAAATGGCAGTTGTCATTTGCGCGCACGAAGCCTGGCTCGAGTCAACCTCCACACTGACACTTGTACCGGGTAGACCTCCGGCACGAGAGCGCGGACTTATGCGCACGTTCCTTTACAGTCAGTCCACCCACAACCCCACCCGCTCCCGAAGTGTGACAGGGAGCAAGTTGCATAATGACTGTATGACCAAAGACATGCAGCGGAGAGGCAAGGTATAATAAAGCATGGAAACGATAGGATTATTATATTATTATTATTATAGCCAAACTAGTATTCCAGGTTTTCTGTCATCATGCGAGTCTCCTCCATGGACCTTGGGATATTGACCTTGGGATATTGTTTATTTCATGGACAAAGCCCTCCTGCATGTGTTACAGTGGTTTTTAAGTCCATATTTTTTTTGGGTACTATTTCAATACAGAAACACAGATAATGAAAAACATAAGAATGGATGGAGAAAAAGTATTCCATTGTATGACAAAAAAAAGTGCCATCTGGATAGATTGCTAAACATTACATACATCTGATATACATCCAATGTATTCCTTCAGAAAATTAGGTATGAAATAATATAAATAATACAGACTTTTGTTGTGTCCTTGGGCAAGACATTCCACCGGCCTTTCGTGTGTGGATGGAGTGTTGGTGAGTAACCCTAACCCCAAAGCGTTGTAGAACAAACAGAGCAACACACAGAACAACATGATTTAAAAACAACTTTATGAGTGAAAGTTACTGAATACACTGTGGGAAAATCTGTTCATTTTCAGTGTGATGTTTCAGTCATCGCTGAAATGAGTCTGAGACACATTCTCCACTGGGCTTTTAAGAATGTAATTGTCATTCAGCTCCTCATGAAAATGAATTCCAATCACTCACTCATGTAGAAGAGTGAAATCAGTTACCAAATGTACTACTTGAAATGTCATTGCAGCACATCCAAACCAGCGGTCCCTTGGTGTCCTTTGCTGCTGTTTGTTTAATCCAAAGCAGGCATGAGCAAATGAACTGAACCAAGTTGAACCATTGAGTTTCTGCATTTGCCACGGGGTCGGGCTGGACATGGTGGAGAGTGTGTCCATTTGAATGAACATATAACATATGTAAATACAGTATGTCAGAACACATCAAGGTCACGTAACAATATCAGCACATCAGGGTTGACATACCTGTAATAATAATTGTATTTTATTATTGTAAATTGTGTGGAAAGGCCCAACCAGGGACATGAGCTGTGAATCAGCACTAGCTAAAAGCTCTTCATGCATCGCATCAGCTGCAAACATTAATTGTTACTATGTTGATCGTATCGTCCCTGATAAATAAATAGATAAATAAAGCACTAGGAACAGTAGGACAATACAGTACAAAATACACAAGCTACTTTAACGCCACACTCACACTGGGGTCACAAGCAACTACTTTAACGGGAGACTGGACAGGACAGAGGACGGCAAAGACAGAACACAAACACTTTCTCAGACTCAGGGGGAATCGACAGCTCAAAGAATCACATAATTCATAATAATACATGAATAATAATAATTACATGAACAAAGTTTATTCAGACTGCAAATTCCCTACCACTAAAAACATGTACAATAGGCCAGGATGAATGAGGGTGTGGCGTGTTCATTAACATGCACTGTCTCAACCAAATGAACCAATAAATAAATACATTAATTCATCAATTTACCAGTAATATTTCACCGACTTCCATTATTTTCTAATGCATATTCACTTGAGTTGCACATTTTCCTTCAGGGTCATACATTGCATAAGTCCATTTAATCCATACTGAGAACCTCTCCTGGAACATGAACACCATAGACAAGTAATCAGTGTCTCTACTTTCTCTGCAAACTGAGAAGAGCCGGAGTCCCAGCCTCTGCTGTGAGCAACTTCTACAGAGGGACTGTAGAGAGCATCCTGACCAGCTCCAGCACTGCCTCCTGCTGATGGAGCCCCCAGCACATCGAGGAGGCTGAAGCTGAACTCCCCCCCCCCCCCCCCCCCTCCATACTGTTGTCAATACTGTTGTTCTGCCAATGCTGCTGTTGGTCAGCGTGGACGTTTTGCGGGCCGGGTTGAAAGGTTAGACTGCAGTGGCCCCCGGGCCTTAGTTTGCTCACTGATGGAGAGCTATGCTGCCCTACAAAGGAAAAAGGCAGTAACTGCATAGTTTGTCAAAATTGAGTTAAGAGCAGATTTGAACTTCTTCTCATCTGTACTATCTTGTACCAAAGTGGTTTATTTCAAAATTATTCTGTTTTAGAGAAAATCCATAATTTAATTTGCAGTAACTACAAAATTGACACAAAAACCAGGGGGAACGCAGTTACTGCGCATTCCACTAAGGTTGCCGTGGTAACCAGGACTCCTCTCCAGCAAACCCATCTTGGCTTCATCAGCCTTCACTGCGGTGGATTTCGAATGGTCAAAAAAGTGATTATTGCTCTGTCACAGGACCAGATGATGGTCGAAAAAGCCACATAACGGAACTATCCATGGAAAAGTTTAATCAAATCAAAAACAATGATATGGTTCATGGAATATTTTTATATTTATATTGTTTTTATATATTATTTTTGTAGAAAGTTTAACATTTAAATTCAAATTAGATTTGTTTGTTTGTTGAATAACTTTGATTCAAGTCAAAATTGGTTGGGTTCTTAAAAAAATTAGGTACTTAATATACATTATACATACACTTAATACAGTATATGGATTCCACTTACCATAAGAAAGTAATGCTTTACATGAACTACTTTACATCTCAAATGATGATTGATACTGACGCAGATCATTTACTATATATACTATATATATATAAAATACCAGAAAGCAAAAAATCTGCATTTGACACAACAAACACGCACATACTGCACATTTCCTTTGTATAACCATATGTGGAATGTAGGCTCGTTCAAAGGAAAAGTGCAGTATATGCATTTTTAGGGACTAGAGTAAATTTAGAGTTTGTGTTTTATACCCATAATAATTCTACCATAAAAAGATACAAAATAAAAAAGAAATAAATGATAAAGATCAAACCATTTTGACAGGGCATCAAAAAAACTAAAAAGACAGTTTTCTCAGTTTCACCCAGAGTGTAGTTACTGCTTTTTTCCTTTGTAGGGCAGTATGTATGCATGTACACATTTTCCTTCTTCATCAGCAGCAACTCTTATGTAGTTATGTTTCAGCAGTCGCCAATAAGTCCTCTTTTGATTGGCCTTCAGCAGTTCATCTATTTTCAACTTTCTGTAAAAGCTTTGTAAACTTTGTACACAATAAAAGCCCTTTAAGCATAAAAGTTAAATCATCGTTTGTCATTGAGATAGACGTGTCGCACCTTTTCCCCAAATACTTCATCATGTACCGCCCATTCTTTCTCCCCTCGACTTGTGTACTTCTCATTCCCCATGTGCTCCCTGTTCCCTTTGTCCCACCTGAATAACCCTCTGACCTCTCCATGTCTGATTGCGTATTCACCGCGCCCCCCCCCCTGCAGTGAGCTTTTGGCTCCTGTCCCTCGGCTGACGGGGGCCGGCACCTGTCTGCTTCTCCACAACTGTTTACAGCTTGCCCTCTACTGGAGTTAAATCTGACAATGAATGTAGTGTAAGTCGTCACTAAACCACTTTTTCTTTTCTTTTTCTTTTTGGTTGGGCCATTTTATTGCTTCAAGGACAATCTACCACAGGCACAGTGGACGATCAGACGTGTTCCTTAGATGCAGAGCTGGTGTCTGTGTGAAAGAGAAGGATTGCATTAAAGGAAGGTTGAGCTAAGTCTGAAACGTGAGAGGGATGTGCCCTACAGTATAATCCAATATTAAAAGGGTGCATTATGCAACTTTTTATGCGAAAAAAAAAAAGTTGATATTTGTGCGTATTTGACCTTGTAGCGACCCGGTGGCTGTGCGAGTGGTCCGCATGGCGCATTTACTTTCCATCACAGCGGTCTCTAGCGCGCTCCAGGATCAATTGTTTGGAGGGTGTTCACGGCTCTGCAGAAAACCTATGAATCAATTTATCCCCGTCCACCGTGATGGAAAGTAAAGGCGCCACGGTGACCACATACAGCCGCTGGGTCACCACAAGGTCAAATACGCAGGAATATCAACTTTTCTCAAGACGGCTGCATGAGAAGGCTATTACTTTTGGGGCCCCATTTTACAATAATTACGTTGCATGCTACTACACACCTTCAAAATTCAAAACTGGAGCTGGGAACTTGCTTCTTCTTCAGATTGGGAAAGCATTTGTGATCCCAAAGGGCGCTTGATTTGCAGCAAACCTGCTTCACAAACACATCATCTAATCAACTACCTGCTAGACTGAGAAACTACACACGAGCCCTGACATGAGGCTCAAGATAAACAATAGTCCGTAACAGTAATAAAGATAGAGCACATTTCAAATCGTATGTCTTACGATAAACACACTCCCTTCAGAATTCAACAGCTCAGTGGCAGATGGGACAGAAGAGTTGGAGAACCGATTAGTTTTCCGAATAGCTACAAAAAAATGACATCCAGAAGGTGTGAGCGAAATCTCTGAGGACAGAGCATGGAGAGGCTGACCCACGATACCTTTGGCCTTCTTTAGCGCCTGCTCCTCCTGTAAGTCTCCTTGTTTAACTCCAGAAAAAACAACAACCTTGTACCAGAAAACAATTGAAAAGGCTAATGGGTTCTCTCTATGAAACAGCAGGAAAAGTATTTACAGTTTCCTTGAATTATACAGAGTTTAAAACCACAGTCTGTATTTGCGTATTGTGTTGTCAATCCAAGAACGGAGATATTTGTCCTTCTCCACCACTTCAACCACTTCCTCTTGTCTATTCTTCCATTTCTTTCTGGTTTTTATAATACAATCCTGACATTATAGTTCTATAGTCCTCACGTGTAGTCTTTGTTTAGTTCTAATCCGCACGGTTCTTGCATTGATGAAACATATCAACAAACTCTCCTTCCTCTGTCGGTGGCGTTGCGTAACTGTCTGCCTCCCCGCCCTCCAGCCTGTCCCTGTGTCTCTGTTTTAGTGGCTGAGCTCGGCTGACCCTTGCACCTGTCATCCACATTTCTCCATGCTCCGATACCCTCCTCTGGTGACAGGCTTATGGACGGACCTAAAAGCCCCCCAAAAGTAAAATCTCAAGGTTGGAACACTTATTAGCTACAGATCTGCTTCTCTAAGGCCCTCTGTAATGTGAGTTCATCTGAATAAGAGAGTTCACCTGAATAAGAGAGTTCACCTGAATAATAGAGTTCACCTGAAAGTGAATAGTAGATGAAGGAACATTTTTTGACCATATAGAGTTATCTATCTATCTATCTATCTATCTATCTATCTATCTATCTATCTATCTATCTATCTATCTATCTATCTATCTATCTATCTATCTATTTACCCATCCATCCATCCATCCATATTATGTTGTACAGTTGTATAATGATAATAAAAGGCACAGCTCAACTGATGTATTGATTGACTATGGAATATTTCCGCAGTCATTAAGGAGTTTCAAGGTTTCAACAGTTTCAAGGATTTCGAGCATTTTTCTAGAAACTTCTGCAGCAATACTATTAAGCAGTGTGTTTATGCAACATAACAGTTTATTCATTTTAAACATTTTATGCAACATAACAGTTTATTCATTTTAAACAGTTTATGCAACATAACAATATGCTATTTAAATTATCCAAATAAACCAGTTCATGCAATTTCGACAGTATATGCAATTTAAACAGTTTCAGCAATTTCTGCATTTGCGTCTGCCCTTCCGCAGTCAATCGCAATGGCAAAAGTAACTCAGTATGGAATCGCAATTCCCAGAATACTTCAAGGTTTTACCGGCAGTCTAGAGCTCTATATCGTGGACTCCACTAACTGAGCCACCAACACTGATCATAGTTGTGCAACAGCTCAATTGACGAACACAACTCTCTCGTATTCTCCCACTGCACTAGGACATAATATTATCTCCACTCCGCAGGTTTTCTCTCATTCACTGCTGTCTTTTTAAGAGCACAGTTCTCTATATTAGTGGCACAGGGGGAAATAACTAAATCCGCCAATAACATAATTCCGACATTGTGGTCAATAAGCCAAGATCTCTGCGTAAAAGATAAGGTCCAAGCACTCATTTGCAAAAAAAAAGAAAAAAACCAACTTTATTTCAGGGCCAGAAACATAAAAAAAAAAAAGATCTTTGTTCAAAAATAATGATCCACAGTTGCAGAAATGTTATACTTTCTTTGACCTTTGGCTTTACCCAGATCCAAAAGCTTCTCGACTGCAGGGCAACAGTGTAAAGCTACGGCCTACACAACTGATTGTAACTCGTCATGTTATGTCACTCTTTGTAGCTTTTTTGTGGATTTATTGTTGCTTTGTCATAATTTTTAATTGTTGCATTTTTTGTTGTGTTTTTGTCACTTATTTGTTATGCTTTTTTCTTTTGTTATTGTGGTTTTTCTGGCATGTTTTCGTTGCTCTTTTGTCCCTTTTTTGCCACATTTTTGCGTTTTCATCCATGTCTTCATCACTATTTTGTATGCTTTTTTCAAGAAGCTTTTCGTTTTGCGTGAAGCCAAACTGGAGAAAAATGTGCTCAGTTCAGGTTAAGTTCAGTTAAGAGATGAAAACGTATTCTTGTTCATTTCCCACGGCTAATTCTTGAAAGTCCAAGTCAGATATCTGAGACGAGAACACGTCAGTGATGTAACGGGCTCCAGAGCTGATGGTTGGAAATGTGAGGAATGTACCGGGACAGTTTGGATCACGTGGGCCTGTCTCTCTGCTTTGAAGCAGTCCGTGCAATCACAGTCACCCCAACTTGAATTATTTACTCTTGCACACAGATGGTTGACACTGGATCAAGCTGTTCGTGTTTGTACATCCATACGTATAAACGGCTGCGGGTTGAGCACAACTTTTTTGGTATTCATTTACAACCTATGGTCAAGACGCCTCTGTCTGTTTGTGTCCATTCAAATGCAAACCATTTCTACAAAGCCAAACGTGAGCACTATAGCCACCCTAAGGTCCACACGTCTCCTCCAGTGGGATTGGAACTGTATAGTGCGGCAGAGACAAGGGCAGAACGGGAGTAAAACAAGTGTTCTCAGTTCGAATATAGGTTTGATTATGCGCTTGACCTGCCAACAACACTCAGCACTATTTGGCCCTCGCATAGATATTCCATTGTTCTGATCATTGCACAAATCGAAAAGGTGCTTCAGTGTTTAGAGAGAAGCTCTGTGAATAAAAATGGTCTGCCAAGTATATCCCACACACCAGAACATTGGATTGCACATTAATGTATTCACGCTCCATGGGTGGGGGGGGGTTGCGACGGTGGCGCAGATGGTAGAGCGGGTCGTCTCATGATCGGAAGGTCTGGGGTTCGAATCCCGCCTCCTGAAGGTGCACATTGTCGTTGTGTCCTTGGGCAAGACACTTCACCCTCCTTGCCTCCAGTGTCTGCGTACACTGGTGTATGAATGAGAGAGTGAATGGGCCCCCTATGAGAGACCAACAGGCCCGTTTGGAACCATGAGGCCGTCCTTCCGTGGACCCACCACCTGCAGGAGGAGCCATAGGGGACTGGTGCTATGTGACTTGGGCAGCTCCAACAGCTGCCCCCACGACCCGGCAACGGACAAGTGGGAGAAAATGGATGGATGGATGGACGCTCCATGGGTGACAGAATACACATTTTAGTTAATTTCTGTCCCTTTTTCCAATGTGAGGATGTGAGGATTTTGAGTCAATAAAAAACTATACAAACAAACTACACAAGCCAAAAATACTGGCTTGGTCTTGTTCATACACGAGTTAATATAGTCTAGACAACAATGGAAGTAGAAACAAAGGAAATGTATTTGTATCAGTCAAAATACGTGACAACATGTTTTGGGTGAGAGTAAGAGATGCATATTGTGACAGATCCAAATGACACGAGTCTGTTCCCCGGTGTTCCTCCCACTTCAGTGCCTCACTGTTGCTTGCTGCCTGATACAATGTGACACAAAATGACACGGTGAAAGTGTTGGTCACGGGAATTTTCTGACACTGACATGGCTCGACGACCCAGCCGTTGCTCTCTCTGCGCTCGATACACGCGTCAGTGCCTCAGCTCATTTAGCCCGTCGCTCCAAACAGTAGAACACGCACAGGCCGTGGAAATGAGAAACATGTACGCAATGATTATGGCCGGGTTTTACAAAGTAGAGCAAAAAAAAAAAGTCAGACTGTTGACCTGAAACTGAGAATTATCATTAGCCCTATTCGCACGGCATTAGAATTATAGGGACCTCAGGTAAAAAGTACATATTACTGACGTCCTATATCTAGTCCAGTGTGGATCTGCCATGTCAGTAATTTGAATGTATACCTTGGGTAATTCTGCAAACTCCGAGGTCCCCAGCAGGTGATTCTAGTCCCGTCGGAGTTTGGAAAGTTTTTAACCAGCGTAATGAAGTATAAATAAGGACAACATCGATTTAAAACGTGTTTTTATCAATATATTTATCTCCACATATCCCTAGGTAATTCTAATCCCGTGCGAATAGGGCTATTATTATTGGTTTGGTTTGTTTTGCCCAACAAATGGAACCTGTATCTGATCTTTTCAAAACTGTGTGAGCAACGCATATTTCCCCCTGTGCCACAATTAGTCTCACGTCTGATCTTTTGTGGTTTCGTTCTGAACTGCCAGGTCTGCTACAAAAGTCTGAACATCACCTAATTCATGGCAATGATCAAACACCATTGTATTGACGATTGTGGCGAGTTGGCCACTTCTTTTTTTTTTAGCATGTCATTCTCCAGTCCAGTTTCGACTTTCTTAAAATGCCTGTGGAGTTAACCATCCTGCTGGAGAAATGGAAGAGGTCGCTGTATGCAGTTTAAGGCTCGGTGTGATTTGATAGTTTGCGGTTCATGTATCTCAGGAGCAAGAGGTGGATTCAGGCAACAGAGAAATGAGCCCGATGATTCATTTTCACAGCACTATTACTATCTGTGAGGAGCTTTGGAGCGGCCGCAGTAAAGAGGCTGTTTTGTGAGGAAAGTGGAACAGGGTCTTTCCACTGCGTCCTGCTCTTCAGCCTCTCTCCATTTTCTGCTTCCAAGGCACTATCACAGACCACCTGATGGATCAGAAAATAGTTTTTTTTCCTTTTAGCATTCTGCCTGGACACTATAGATAAGAGGTTTCACATTTATGTAGCCCATACACACTGCCAGTATAGGCTTTCTAATGGCATGAAGGTCATGCATACTGTTCAGAACTCTCACTTAACATAGATGGCTCATATTTTCTTTTATTCTTGTCTTGTATTATGTATCATAAAGGTCAAATTAATACCAACCAGCACAGATCGACCGGGGGAGAACACCTTTGATTGGTATGGGGAGTTTGACTAAAGCGGGACAATGGAACGTACAATGATGCACACACGTGGCCGGGGACTCCTCTCAAAGTCAATAATAAAACTCTGTGACGGACTTGAGTGTGGTTAAGTTTGGGTGGTCAGTTCGGGGCGGGAGGAGTCAGTGAGTAGAGTATAGCGTGGAGTCATCAACCTTCTGCCCCCTGCTGGCTGACAGTCGCGCCGCTCCTACATGTCATTCGATTTGATCTAGTTGCATGACACAAAAACGATTTTCTCATCAAAGCAGATCAGAGTCGGAGTAGACTTTACATGTAAACGTAATACACCGAAACCCCTCAGAGAACGTCACACTACTCTACAGATGGCATGGTTGAAGTGTGGCTGTCCAGACGGTTCTTCTTTTGAACAGAAAGGAGAAGCGTCTGGCCGGCCAGGCAAGGTTCAAGATGCAACTAAATGAGGCCAGTTACTTTTTTTTAGTCACAGGTCGTGTGACACAATACTGTCAAAAATGTGTCTGATTCTAGAACATTTCTACACAAACACATAATAAAAATGAGATTCGGCACCCATGCCAAATATCAACTGGTCTCTGGTTGATCATCTGTGAAATAATTCTGGATTAATCTATTGTTACTTTATGCAATAGTAAATCTGTGTTTGAAGGGCACACACCTTGCATCTGGAAACCTTTTACATTTATATTCTGATTCAGAAGATTTGACATAATAGTAAAACACTCTCTCCAAACTACACAAATCCTGACAGCAACTTTATTTATTTAATTTATTTATTTGAACAGGGACAGTGTACAATATACATTAGCCTCAGAAAGGAGAGATGCATTGTACCAGGTTTTAGCACTTGTGCTAATTTCCACCTGCAGTCCCTGGGCCTATTGTACATGTTTTTAGTGGTAGGGGAAACCAGATTACCCGGAGGAAACCTACGCAGACATGGGGAGAACATGCAAACTCCCCAGAAAGGCCCCGTCCAGGTGGGAATCGAACCTGGACCTTCTAGCTGTGAAGCACGAGCGCTAACCGCTGTGCTACCGTGCCGCCCGACCCGTCTATTTTTCGTACAGAATTTTTCATTAATCCCATACTCCACAGTTGATCCATACTGTTTTAATTACTTCTGCAAACCACATCAACGCTCAATCAATACCCCTCAGTCATCTCAGTGGAGCCATTATCATTATCTTATTATTAGCTATTACCATTATCTATATGTTATTTTTGCAACACCTGACACGGACAGTCAAGCTCACTCTCATATTTGCACACATCAGAGGGCCTCATCGGCGACACTAATATCCGTATGACACTGTTCATGCTAATCGCTAGCATGTCATCCAGAGGCAATGCTAATAGTGATACTGCAACCCACTTACACATGCAACGCAGGACACTGCTTGACTCGCGCATGCCTCAGCGATGGGCAGGATGGTTGGCTCGGGGTGTTTAAGTCAGAACAATGACAAGTAGAGCTCCTGTGAAAAGATATGTCAAAAAGTACTGCACCACAGGAAGGGCTGATAAGTAGGGCGATGTTCTGCCTGGAAGGAGCATGGACATCGATCTGGATTATATGCCTGTAGGTGCTGTACCAAAAAAGAGTATAAGAGCAGGATTATAAAAGCTTGAACTTGGCGGAAGTTTTGTTTTGTGTCATCCAAACAATTTTCCACAAAAAAAAACAGCGTATATTAAACCTAAACAAGATATCCGAAATCTCCTCTTAGAAACGTCTCTGTAACTAATATGTCAACAAAATAAAACCATAAACTTTATTCTGGCGCAATCCATTATTCAGTATTCATTGCCGAAAATAGGCATAGAACGCCTTCTTTTCAACTGAAAAGGTTTTTTATTTTATTTATTTGGTCGGGACACTGCATGTTAATGAACATGGGTCTCATGCATGTAAACACGCCACACCAGATTGTAGCCTTGGTCTAATTTCCATCCGTCTATGTGCACTCTCAAACACACTCTCATTAATTCTGGCTTATTGTACATGGTTTTAGTGGTAGGGGAAACCGCAGACATGGGGAGAACATGCAAACTCCACACAGAAAGGTGTCCAGGTGGGAATCGAACCCGGGACCTTCCAGCTGTGAAGTGCAAGTGTTAACCGTTGCGCTACCAGCATTTTGGATCAATTCTTTTGTAGGTTTCCTGGTGTGGGTCCGTCAGCAGAGGGTTATATGAAGGTTGAACATGATCTGGATTAGCTTCTGGATCGGTGGTACTACAAACCTTGTTATCAGTCAGTTTAGTTTGTGAGCGTTCATGTGAAACAGGAGGAGTCAGCGCCAAGCGACCAATCGCAGAAGAGACACAGACACTGTTCATCTGAATATTAAAATGTATCACTAAACTCATGACGAATATATTATACAGCGTATAATCAGACACATGTAGTAAAAGTTGGAACTTTATCAAATCCATGCGTGCTTTCAAATAAAGGCCTTCTCTCGCCGCTGCTCAAGGTGCTTCCTCCTCTTCTGCTCCACACCCCCTCCTAGTTTTGTGCTAAGGGCATGTTTCCATAGGGATCTACCCTACAAGGTTATCCCTGTGTTAACCCTGAACTTACCACGCTAACCCAGCTTCGTCGTATACCCTTATGTGAAAACCTACCAGAAACTCCATAGGCAATTGATCCTGGAGTATCATAGAGGCCACTGTAATGGAAAGTAAAGGTGCCATGCTAACCACATACAGTTGCTAGGTCACTGAGAGGTCAAATACACACTTACATCAACTTGGTTTCCTGAATAAAAAGTTACGTTAAACACCTTTTTCATTATCAAGGTTGAACTTTAAAATAGTCCCCCCAGAACCTTTGCACTGGTCTTGAGAACTGCATAGAGTAACGACGTGCAAATCATTCTAATGCAAGATGCCAAATGAATGGACCTGGAGCTATACCTGAACAGTAAGTTTCATTTCAATAGGGAAGCCATATTTAGATTAGATGAATGGGCATGGGTCAGATTCCCAGACGCTTGTTAGATCTGACCTCTGTGTCCAGGGACTGTGGAATGACAGATGTTACGGCATAAGTCTGTGTGTTAATGACATTTACATATGCCGCCCGTCCGAGAGCATTTGGACCAGGCACTGAAGGGAGGAGGTCGGATAGGAACTTCATCTATTACATGTTTTCGGTGGATAATGAGAGGATGTTTATCCAGACCGACTGCCATTGACAATAAGCACTCCCCCATCAGCTAAAACAACACAGCTGTCTCTTTGTGGACACGTTGCAGAAAGATTTAATTGGCGGGTGAAGCTGCTCTGAAAAAGAACAAGGACTGATTCAAACACAGGCTTTAGACATGCATATTTGATTCAATTGAGAGAGGGCTGTATGTTCATTAAAGTTATATGTAAAGCAGTCTGGCTACAGCCTTAGGGAAGATGTTAACACGGGAGTAATAACTATGCAGGTATTCTAGATTGTATGGGAAAATGCATGAACCATCTGAGAACCCTATTATTCACTGAAAATATCCACGCCAAGGTTAACATAGTGTATTTCTCAGGCATGGACTTGACAAAATGCTGTTTATATGAGATGCAATTTCAGTCCGTTAAAGAGCAACTAAACACCAAATTTTTTTTTTAGCTGATGATGTAAATGGGTGTATTTTGACATTTTGTGCAAATTTCTAAATTCCCTTTTTGTGTCTAAAACCACATGGTTAACGCCTCCTCTGGTTTCACGTATCTACTACATGTGAATTTTTGCAGTTGGCCCATTGATACTCCACAAAACGTCACGGATCCAGAGAACGTCCTCAGTTCTGCCCATGGTTCTTCTGCCTCTGTAGTCACTGCCACACACGCCACACACGCCTCGGCCTCTGTCACGTAGCAACCAGGAAATGCCAGGGCGTCCGAGTTAGAAGAGCAGCTGCGCCAGTGTTACGTGATTTATTGTTCCCAAATTGTGGGAACATTTGAATTGTAATTACTAATCAAATCAATAATATTGGATAGACGCCTCGCCGCGAGTCTTTCTGTTGACTTTAGGAATAACTAGGAGACCCCTGCCGGAGGAGCGCAGGGGCCGGGAAGGTTCATAAGGTAAAAGCAGTTCTGAAAAATAAGAAGGACCAAGACCATTAAGACATTTAAAAACCATTAACTTTAAAATCGATCCTGAAACACACGGGGAGCCAATGCAGCTACTCTAAAACCGGTGTAATGTGGTCCCGCCTCCTGGTCTTCGTCAGGACACGAGCTGCTGAATTTTGTAAAAGTTGTAAACCTGAGATACTCTTTTTGGGAAGACCATAAAGCAGGGCATTACAGTAGACGATACGACTGGTGATTAATTGTGAGGATCAATTAATTAACCACATACATTTGGACAAATTACTTGTAATGAATTCTGAAAAAAAAGAAAAAATTACAATTGAGAAAAAGCATCAATTACCAAATAATTGTTGGTATCGGGGACAGGCTCAGGCTCAAATACAAAATCAATGGACAATCATGTCCGTCACATGCATTTCAGCGTGTAGAGCATGATTCAGTTTCTAGAAATTCCTCAGTCATCACATGCTCAAGAAAATGTTCGACCCCCCCCCCCCCAATCTACCGCCATTACGTCAAGTCATTTCCACCGAAAATAGACGCTGTGAACAACTCCAAACAAACCAGTCACGCCGGCAGCATTTTAAAACATCTAATCAATAGCCCAGACTGGTACGAGCGCTCGCTTTCCGGTAATTGTGTCTTTATAACATCCCAGACACCTGTGGGAAGGCCTTTTTAAGCCCACGTCAGTCAGCGGCAGGTTTAACCGAAATAAATAGATTTTCTTTATCAATTTGGATGCTCTGGTAACATCCAGACCACACGGTAAACAAACGCACGCCGGCTTTTGGATGATAAACCGAAGTGCAAAATAGGGGCTGCCTGGAAGGAAGCCAAATTACTTTTTTTTTTCTTCTAATGAAATTGTGACAGTAGCATGGCATGTCAATGTGGCGTAAAATAGGTGCAACAGGTGAAACCTCGACCTACAGCGATTTAGATTTCAATTCAGTAGTAACATTTGGCATTGAAAATTGAAGCGGAAGATAAAAGTGTTCTAGGATTTGAATGTGCAGATAATCAAAGCATCCCGAAGCATCAACAGATGGGATGAAATTATCTGCAGACGTTGTGTTCACATCCACACAATAAAAAAAAAACATCAAATGCCCAAACCCAGAGTACATGCATGCGAGCGGCACATCATTTCCGAGTGAATTCTCCGACGGCTCTGTTGCTCTTGTCCCATTAGTTCACTATTAGGGAGTAGCAGTGTTTTTTACAAATAAATAAATAGCTCAAGGAAACATGGCAGGCGGTGAGTTATTGATAGACAGTCACAAGCAACAGATTTGCGGCTTCAGCATTCATCATGGTACAGGTTTTTGTCTTGAAGCTAATGGCTATTCATGCGTTTCCAATGACATCATGCATAGTTCCGGCCGCCATTTTGAATACCGAAGTAGAATTATGCAGTACTACAACATGTAACAATATCGCTACTCAGGATGAAAATGAAAGACAACTGATTGACAGTGGCATTTTTATGTACTCGTAATCATTGCTCATGAAGATAACAGTAAAAACACGGCACCAGCAACGCACCTGTATATGATATAACCAGGAAATGTGGCACAGACGTAGCAGCTCTGTCTGTCGAGCTACAGCAGGATTTACTAGAGATCTGCTTCACTCCTCAGACTAAATGAACACATCAAAGAGGAAACAGTTTTTACCCTTTGTCATGTCTACAGAGTCTCAGTCTCAGTCAGTGTTTTAGCTGCTCAAGATGTTAGCATGCTACCGGTTAGCAACTGTCAACCATTGACACTTGATTCAATCATTGACAGATGATTGAATCAATAGTCAATGGCTTCAACACGATAAACCCATGTGTACCGGCTAAATCCCATTTAGACCGAGCAAATCCAGGTGAAGTAAGTGACGCGCTGACTGTGCACTTCAATACAGAGCCGAAGAGTCAAATTGTACAAAATTACAGCTGCTTTATTAGTTCAAATTCATATCAAGCTCCAATTATTCTTCATAAAATCCAGTGAGTTATTTCCATAAACAAGGGCTAAAAACACACACAGTGAAGCGGTCAACAAACTGTGCTCTTCTGGATTGCCAACACCTGTGGGACTAAGGTGTGGCTCCCCATTTATAGAGCACCACCACAGCCCCTCCTAGTGGTGACACATGGCTCCAACACCATGTGTGGCTCACATCCATGAACACTGAGGAAATACTACAGTAACAGCTCAGCTTGGACCTCTGTCACATGTTGTATCCAAGGCTAGATTTTGGAGTCTGGTTCAGGGCTTTCTCTTGGAGAGGTCAGAGCTGAGCTGTTGAAGCTAAATGCTAACCGGTAGCATGCTAACATCTTGAGCACCTTAAAGACTGACTCATTGGTTTCTTCACATAAATGTGTGTCTCTGGGGCCATGTTTTTACTGTTATCTTCTTGAGCAATGATTACGAGTACATACAAATGCCTTTGTATGTACTCGTCTTTCATTTATATCCCGAGTAGAGATATTGTTATATGTTGTAGTACTGTATAATTCTACTTCGGTATTTAAAATTAACAACAAAAGTCACATGACTGAAAAGCATGTATATTACGCCACAATCTAGGCTAGGTTTTATGTTAACATAACTTACGCTGAGCAGAGAAGCGCGTTTGCTTTTTGTTTGCACCCTGAGCCAGTTGTGGCGACCATTTCCGGACATTTGGACAACTTTATTGGGAATTATGCAGTGTGTTACCTTGACTTGGACATTTTTAGCGAAGCATCATCTCCAAGACGTTGTTTCATGTTCGATGTATCATCCCCTTTTGCTGCAACTTTACGACGACAGGATTTGCATGACGGATGTCCGTAATCGACACAAAATGTGGCCATCTTCTGGATAGCTAAAGACGGCCCACACTGCTGACTTCAATCGTTTCTTTGGGTGGATACAACTCTGGAGGACAGCGCCCGTCTGCCTTGCTCAACTGCAGTGAGTTTGCGCGCCATCACTAAATAATCGGCAGGTCCATACAATTGGTTTAGCTTTTATTGTAATTTTTTATGCTACCCATAACTTTCTAAAAATACAAAATAAAAACTCATATCTTGATGTATAAAAAGATGTCTCCTCCAGTCAAATACTAACACCCAACGTAATGTTTTTATATCGAGTGCCTGCCCATCAACGTAGTAACTCGCTGTTTTCTTAAAATACTCATCGATTTGGAGGAGACACCTAATCCACATAATCCCTATGAAGGAACTGGTGGGAAAGGATGAGCAGTGGCCTGATTTGAATGAGGCACTCGTGACTTCACTTGACTAAAGTTAGCACTTTTAGGCAGGCGGTTTATTACATCGATCTGAGGTGCCCGTATAACGCAGTAATCAGAGGAAACAACTGGTCCAAAGTCACCTCAGCTTGTGTTGTTGCCTGAAATAGACTTCTGCCGCGCTGACTGAATACCCCAGACTCACCATGCCTACATTGTTTACCCAGTGAAGTGGCTGAATGCACAGAATTGTGATTGAGAAAGTGCCTTCCACACCACTTTGCCTCAAGAGCACACCGCAGCTGCTTACCTCATACAAAACAATTTCACAATATTGTTTTGACAAGGTCCCCGTGCGCCGCGTGTTATTTGATTTTCTGATAGTTCTGCCGAGCACCTGCAGCTTATTTATTTATTTTTTTTGACATGTGACTCAAATCTGTAAGAGTGGAGGATTACAGTGGTTTAGGACGTCTCAGAAAGTCTTCAAGTTGATCCCCTCTCACTCCAGTCCACAAAGGAATCATGTTAATTTGTGCTTGTCACTTTAAAGAGATTATTCTACACATTTTGCCACTGTATCACACTCTAATAATTTAAACTCAATGCCAGGAGGCCTAATCCTGTCAACTCTGGCTGTTTACAGGATAAACAGCGTGTTGGCTCAAAATGGTTTTACCAGTTGGAAGCCCTAAAAGAAGGGAAATTATTTTATATTTCAATTTGCTGACACACTTTTATTGAATGCCGTTGGATCTACTGTTAACTTGTAAAAGGACTTTTGTTTGTTCAGTGGAATTTGACCATTCTTTTATTTGCTCACTGTCAAGACTTCAGGTTCAAGATTATAGCTTTTTGTCCTTCATTAACTTCAAGTCAATGAAGGTAAAGTCAGAGTTGGCAAAAGACGTCCAAGGTTTTTTCATGAAACAAGTAAAACTCCTTCCGGAGGACAATTCAAAGCATAGATAACTCACTCTGATTAGTTTTGTGCAGTTACATACACATACGTCACTGTCTAAACAAATGTATTGTCTGCATAACTATGTTTTTATGTCTTTATAACAACGGTAAACGGCTGTGCAGTGATTTGAGATCTTTCTCCTTTCCAAAACTGGGGTTATTATTCAAATGTATCTACCAGAGCCTAATGCTCAAGTTTATAGTGGAAAGCACTTGTAGGAAATTGAAACCATAAAAAACATGCCTCACAACAAGATCCAATGTTGATTCCTGAACCGTGTGGAGCCTTCATTTATGAAGTTCCCCCGGGTATGATGGTTTAACCAGGGTACTCCTTTTTCTCTTGAGTGGTGTAATAATGTTGCAGGGAGGGGGGTAGGTTAGCAACAGCAAGTGGCAATAGACAACTGACATATTGAAATCAATCCCTAATGCAAATGCAGTGAACCGTTAAGTCTGGCGAAGCTGACCTTCTTACACTCTTGTTAGAGTGTTATCTGTTTAGTGTGTTGGTCAGACACTAAATCAATTGAGTAAACTACAGTCACTCCTAAAATTAACACCAAATTATAACACCTATCTACTCACTGATTTGGAACTGACACTCATCATGTTTGACTGTATTTTGCTACTCATCCAACAGAATCTCTCTCTCTCTCTCTCAAATACTCATTAAATACACAATACCAGCAATTCACATACAGTGAGAGCCGGATGTTTACATATAATAGCATTTTTTCTCACTGTCTGACATGAAACCAGAATTAACTTTTACTTTTTAGGTCAATTTGAATTGAATATATATATATATATATATATATATATATATATATATATATATATATATATATATATATTTCTATTCGCTAAATGCCAGAAGAATGAGAGATAGAATGTTTTCTATTTTTACAAAGTCAGTTCTAAGACGTCATGTCTATAGAAGCATGCACGAGTTTGGTTTATCCTTCTGTGCAATGAGACGTGCTGTGGTCTGAAATGTGAATATCAACCCATGTGGTCTCAATAGACCGTAGCCTCCTGTCTGAGGGGAGAGGGGTGAATAGTCCGTGTCCAGGGTGAGAAGGGTCAGCTGTGATCCGATCCACACGCCTCCGGGTCCTGGAGGTGAACAGGTCCTGGAGAGATGGGAGCTCACAGCCAATCACCTTCTCTGCAGCACGCACAATGCGCTGCAGTCGGTGCTTGTCCCGTTCTGTAGAGCCAGGGAACCACACGGTGATGGAGGAGGTGAGGATGGACTCGATGATGGCCGTGTAGAACTGCATTAGCATCTTGGTTGGCAGCTTAAGTTTCTTCAGCTGCCGCAGGAAGAACATCGTCTGCTGGGCCTTCTTGATGAGGGAGCAGATGGTCGGCTCCCATTTGAGGTCCTGGGTGATGGTGGTGCCCAGGAAACGGAAGGAGTCCACAATGGAAATGTGGGTGGGAGAGTCTGTCAGGGCGAGGGGGACGTCGTGGCTGTGTCTTTCCTAAAGTCCACGATCATCTCCACTGTCTTCAGGGTGTTCAGCTCCAGGTTGTTGTGGCTGCACCAGGACGCCAGCCGGTCCACCTCTCTCCTGTAGGCGGACTCACCGTCCGAGATGAGCCCGATGAGGGTGGTGTCATCCGCAAACTTGATCAGTTTAACGGACTGGTGACCTGAGGTGCAGCAGTTTGTGTACAGGGAGAAGAGCCAGGGGGAAAGTACACAGCCCTGAGGAGTTCCAGTGTTTGTAGTCCGAGTGTCCGAGACGATCTTCCCCAGCCGCACGTGCTGTCTCCGGTCCGTTTGGAAGTCAGTGATCCACCTGCAGAGGGAGTCGGGCACGCTGAGCTGGTAGAGCTTGTCTCGTAGCAGTCCAGGGAGGATGGTGTTGAAGGCAGAGCTGAAGTCCACAAACAGGATCCTGGCGTAGGTTCCTGGGGAGTCCAAATGCTCCAGGGTGAAGTGGAGGGCCAGATTGACTGTGTCATCCACAGACCTGTTGGCTCTGTAGGCGAACTGCAGCGGGTCCAGGAGGGGAGCGGTGATGTCCTTGAGGTGGGGCAGGACCAAGCGCTCAAAAGTCTTCATGACCACAGACGTCAACGCCACCGGCCTGTAGTCATTAAGTCCTGTGATCCGTGGTTTCTTAGGGACGTGGACGATTTAAAGCAGGACGGCCTAACCTGCCTAAATTAATCCTCTAGTAGTATAATTATAGTCTTTTTAAATATTATTTAATACAATATTTCTTCATGTCTATAATTCCAACCATATGGACCTATGCTCTGTTTGTGAAATTATATTTTGCTCTAGATGGCGCTGTTGCACATACTGTATATAGTAAAGTTATTTAGTAATTTAATCTGGCTTTCTCTTGCTCCCCTCTGGTCGCACCTGCAAAAGTTGTGAAGCAGATATAAGACTCCCGTGTGGGGAGTCATTACCCATTCACTGTAACCATAGACAATTATTTCATTTCAGACAGGCTATCAGCTGCCTTTATGGAAAAGCAATTAGCCGTTAGAAGAGTCCCAACCAAATAGTTAAATGTTAATTAGTCAAACAGAAGTCCATCTTGAGATTTGCCACCCCAATGAATTAAATTAAAGCTGATCAACATTTGCTCTTTAACAAGCTAACGGATTCCCTTAACTGACCTCAATCATAATCACTGTGCATAAAAGTTCCGATTGTGATTCCGCCTCCAATAGCTTTTGGATTTGCATAAAAACATCCAATATTGGCCATAGGATAATAAGCTGGTCCCACCGCGGCCGTGTTCACATCACAAACCCCTGCGTCCTCAGTCGAATGTGTCAAATAATCCAATCAGACTTGTGCTCCGGTGTTTGGCCAAGGCGATAGAGTCAGCGCTTCAGTCGCTCCTCTCAAACTTTGCCCTATTTTGTGTATTGTGGAGCGCGGATTATCGAGCCGGCGGGGGGCCTTCTCTCTGCTGAGCTTTCACAATAAAGAGCTGGCCCCAAAATGCTGTGCCTTTCACTCTCTTTCCTGTAATCTATGCTGCCCGTCTATCACCGTTGTCGGGCCGTGGAAATTTATGCTGCAATTCCACTTTGACTACCCATTACTATCTTATACTGTATACTCTCCCGCAGACATAAATCTCTGCTGTGTACAGCTCTCCTTTTCATTCACTCTTCTTCTGTGGAGTCAGGAGTATGTCGATGGTTCACACTGCAGTCGCTAAGAGTCGTGCCTCACTACAAGAAACCTGATTTGATTGCCCAATTGGAGATCAGCTGGTCACGGGGATGTCTCCGTATCCCTGACAATAAGGCAAGTCTCCAGGTAGTCTCGGTGAAAATGAAGCAGAGTCTCCGCATGGTCTCCAAGAGGTCTACGCGGTCTCAAGCAGCTGTGACAATGTTGCGAACGATAATGGTTGTCCTCAGCCTGTGAGACTCCATTATGTCCCATTGGTATCCGACAGGTCTCGGAGACATCGCGGGGACGTCACAGAAACGCCTCATAGGTTAAGGACAACAAAGGCAAGGCAAGGCAAGGCAACTTTATTTATACCGCGCATTTCGTACACAAGGCAACTCAATGCGCCTATAAAGACTATACTATTCAGGACACAACTGCTTGAGACCGCGTGGACCTCTCGGAGACCACATGGAGACTTTTTCAAGTCTCAGTGCCACTTTTACACGGTGGACACGTACAGCTAGTATGTGTAATTGTCATCTGGCTATGTATGGATTCCAACAAAGTTAAAACTTTTCAACTGGACATTTTCATACATAGGATTGGATGATTCTCGAAACGTCGGTGTATGAAAATATCCAGTAGAAATGTATGGATTTGACAGAACTTTGTATATGGCAGACCAACTATTGTCTTAGTATGTAAGTACTTTATATCAAAGGTACCACAACATTGGTGAGTCAACCAGCAACTTAGAGTAGAGCTGCTGCTCCTCCACCACAAGAGGAGCCAGCTGAGGAGGACTGAGCAGTTAAGATGCCTCTGGTGACGAGTTTCCGGACATGTTCCGCCCATTTTCTTGCATTGCCCACACAGAAGAGGAAACGTGAATGGAGAGGAGAGTCTGAACATGTTTGCTAAGACATTTGCTCCCAGAGAAGCAGTAAAACAAGTGGCTGCATGTTCATTCATGATTATATTGGTTGTAATCCTTTTATTTAAGTGTGTTATTGCACTGTATGACAGTGTCAAGGTTTAATTGTTCCAATTCCAAGTCAGCTAATACCGGCTTTGGGGCCATCCTCCCTGGGCCAAAGAAAGCCGTACTGATCCTAATGTGACGTGAACAGAGCACTGCCCTCTGATTTGTCTCTAAAACAGACTATCATACATATTTTATGTTACTCCTCTGTGAAAGATGTGACTTCTCACATTCGAAGGTCTGAGCTTAAATTTTTAAATGTCCTGTGTTGAATTGATGTAGTGGCAATGTTGCTTCAGTGTAACTATATATTGATTAGTTTTGATAATAGCGATAAAATGTGTTGGTAAAGTGTGACAATTTCTATTTCATTTGAATCATATTGTGCTATTATTTACACAGTCCTGACTCCTGGTTAGTCATACTTTACACAATCGAAGTGTAGTAGTAAATAGTAGTAGTAAAGATTTGAATATTTTGCTTCACCTACACCTGCACAACATTACATAACGCTCAATCACATATTAAGAATATAAATCTCAGAACTTAGTCTGAACTTTGTCTGTCATGTGCCCCTGGGTATCTCAGCTACCGGCAAGTGCCTCATTGAGTCCAATTACAAAATAATGATCTTAAACAGTCACATCCTTTCAATTCATCTTCATTAGTTTTAATTGCTTTTACTTGTCTCTAAATGACTCAATTTGAACATTTTCCCTGACCTTGTCTTGACCTAGATTGTTATCAACTATTGCATTCTGGGATGCATTCTGTCAGTGGAGTTTGTGCATGCATGCTTGTCAAGTATTATCACCTCACCGCTGCTGTAGCTGTCCCTGTCCTGTTCCCCATTGTTTCCCCGGCTCCTCTGCTCATTTGAGGGGAAAGCCTGTTGATCCATGACATAAAAGACAGGCCTCAGAGTGTGCGGAGTAATGAAGACGGCGATGAGGCTCAGCTCCTTCACTTCAGTGCTGGATTCTGTTCTTAGTTCAGGCAAATGAACCTTGGTGGGACCATGATGTGCGTGGGAGCAAATGGGGTTTTATTTTTCAATGGGGTTAAAGCATTTGGTTGGTCCGCAACTATCCCTCAGACAGCAGTCGTGTGTAGCTCTTCCATTTTGTAAACAAGAAATGGAAGTGGAATTGAATCGACCAATAAGATAAGCGTGTTTCTTTCTTCCTGCAGATGGGTTCTTGATACAGTGCCACCACAGGCTGTGGAGGATCTCTCGGTTTTAGATGGTTTTAGAACCTCAGGCCTCAGGAGACCATTTGACCCCCAAGGCGGTTTTCATATTCATTATAGCATAGATAAGGGTCATGTGATTTTATGTGATTTTATAGTGACTGACAAGTGCTGGATCATCTTTGTCGGAGTTTGGGTGCACAGCAAGCAGCTTGACTACGAGACTGACCCAAACTTGGAAAACCAGCTTTAGCGTCATCGTCACTGCCAGCTGACATCAGACGCCTCAACAAAGATAAACAATTCCAGCATCACAGGTGAAACTCGGAAAATTAAAAAGTGCATTAATTTCTGTTATTCAACTTAAACTGTGAAACTAATATATGATATACTCATTACATGCAAAGGGAGGTATGTATTGCCTTTATTTGTTATAATTTTGATTAGTATGGATCAGCTTGTAAAAACCCCAAAGTAAAAATCTCATCAAATTTGAATATTTTGAAAATGGACTGTAAGCAATAATCAGCAAAATGATAACAAATAAAGGCTTGACATTATGTCACTTTGTGTGTAATAAGTCTATATCATATTAGTTTCACATGTTGTTGAATTACAGAAATAAATAAACCTTTGAACGGTATTCTAATTTTCCGAGTTTCACCTGTATGTGAGTCTGGTGCATAGAAATGATGGTCCTCCATACTATCAGCCCTGCCTCAATGTTGTATGACTGCTAGAATGCATATCGGAGCCCTTGGAGTACTTCATGAACATTTATTTGGCCCTTAATGTGAAAATGTTTCCCCACCCCTGCTTTCCTCCCTCCCCCCATGCAGAGCCCTGCCCTCCTCCTCTCAGATGGTTTTGGGGATGTGCCCAGGTCTCGGTCCAGGCAGTGGGGCAATGGTGCTGCATGTGCGTCGCGCTGCGAGTCATCACTGACCTGCCACTGTTCAAGTCCAGACTAAAGACTCACCTATTTAGACAGGCCTCCCAGAACACCTAACACTGATCCATTTTGTTTGTGTGCCAGTGTTTTTATATTTTATGTCATTTTATATAGAATACTTTCATCCCTGTGTCTCATGTAAAGCACTTTGGTCTGCCAAGTGTTGTTGTAAAATGCTAAAGAAATACATTTTGATTGATCTAAAATTATGATTTGATGGACAGTTTGATTGCAATTTTGGTCACCAATCGAACTGAGTCTTAGGTGTGAATGGAAGCTTAGAAATCATAAATCAATCACAAGGAATCTTCAGGTGTGTCCAGTAAAAGTTGTATAGATTAATAGATGACAATCAATAACTTTTAAGGTAACGCCTCAATACCCCAAATTGAAAAGAGCGGTCAAAGTTCTTGATTTCATCACTTTAGTAAATGTACAGATGCTGATCAATATCTCTTAGTCATATTTGCTGTAGATGCTTAAAGGGACTGGTAGATGCAAGTTGTCATGTTTATACTCACTACTGCCACCTCAGGTCTTATGTGTAACTGCAGTTTCTATTTTCGGACCCGAATTTTCTGTACCCAAAACTAAATGCTTCGGGACAGCAGTGCAACAGTGTAATGCCTCATTTGAAAGCTAAGACCTGCAAAAGTCTTAGCTTTTTGTCTCGTGGTCGCCACGTTTTTGTTGTGTTCTCGGCTACACAATCCAAGTATAGTTACGCAAAATTAAACATGTCGATTTTCTAAGCAGATAAAAAGGGGTACGATGGCGCTGCTTGGTCACTTCTAACTTCACCACCGTTTGGCCCCATAGAGGAGAGGAGGAGAGGCTAAACGCTAACAACAACTTTGGTCTTTTTGCGTGACTGAGCACACACACAAAGACCAGACAGGTACGCAGCAACTCGTCTCAGCTGAGGTAAGAACATCAGAATCAGAATAGTCTTTATTGCCATTGTTTGAGAAGAGGTTCACAAACTTTTTTCTTGGTGCAGACGTGCAACATAAAACATATAACACAGAATATATCACATGGACAGAGTCTCCCACCTCAGCTGTACATTTCTGCAGTTCATCCAGAGTGATCATGGGCCTCTTGGCAGCATCTCTGATCAGTTTTCTCCTTGTATGAGCTGAAAGTTTAGAGGGACGGCCGGGTCTTTGTAGATTTGCAGTGGTCTGATACTCCTTCCATTTCAATATTATCACTTGCACAGTGCACCTTGGGATGTTTAAAGCTTGGGAAATCTTTTTGTATCCAAATCCGGCTTTAAACTTCTCCACAACAGTATCTCGGACCTGCCTGGTGTGTTCCTTGTTCTTCATGATGCTCTCTGCGCTTTAAACTGACCTCTGAGACTATCACAGAGCAGGTGCATTTATACGGAGACTTGTTTACACACAGGTGGATTCTATTTATCATCATTAGTCATTTAGGTCAACATTGGATCATTCAGAGATCCTCACTGAACTTCTGGAGAGAGTTTGCTGCACTGAAAGTAAAGGGGCTGAATAATTTTGCACGCCCAGTTGTTTATTTGTTAACATTTTTTGAAATATCCAATAAAATTCGTTTCACTTCATGATTGTGTCCCACTTGTTGTTGGTTCTTCACAAACAATTACAGTTTTATATCTTTATGTTTGAAGCCTGAAATGTGGCAAAAGGTCGAAAAGTTCAAGGGGGCCGAATACTTTCGCAAGGCACTGCATATATATAAATATATATATATATATATATATATATATATATATATATATATATATATATATATATATATATATATATTTAAAGCAACTAATTACTCCCCACCTTGCTTGTGGATCGACAGTCACTGAGTTTCCCGTTTTGATATAAGGTTATAAGTGACACGGTTTGTATGGAAAGGAGATAGATGCAACTCCAGTTTATAGATGACCTCAATAGATAGTCCACTGTACAATCAGTGCATACTATCTTGATCATACAGTACTGAGGTGAGTGTTTGACAGGGTCACAGTACAACATGGCTGACAGATGACCAAACATGAAAGGAGCAAAACTAGTAAAAGAACGGGCTCGGTTTTAGGAACGCCTCAAAGCTTAGAGGCGAAGTGCAGCGTTATCAGGAAGCCCCAGCCCCCTTCAGACAGAACCTAGCGTACAGTTTGGGGCGCTGGGACCATAGAAACCCCATTTGCATTGAATAAGAGGCCTGAGCCAAAATCTTTTGGCCAGACACTCCTCCCAGATGGAGCAGCCGAACGTCCTTTCCCCTGGCCCACAAGCTCTGTCCCTGTCTACAGCAATGTATTACAACCACGCAAACACCGCCCCTTCCCTTCTCCCCGGTTGGAGGTCTCAGAAGAGCATTTTCTCCTCCTCCTCCTCCTCCTTGGCTGGCGGTTGTCTTGAAACAGGGCCCTTTAATAATAAGTCTCTAAAAATAAAGTAAAGTACCCGTGACTTTAACCCCTGCTGGGACTGCTGCTGGATTATACATGACAGCGATGCAAATGAAAGGGAAATAAAGAAAGTGGGCAGAGCAGAAAGACCAATTTAGATATCGCACTATACTTAATGCAAACAGCTATTGGGGGGGAAACGCAGAAATTAAGCATACAGGGATAAATCATCAGACGTATGCCTCCTCCATTTCATGTATTAAAATAATGACGTAACGTATGGGAAACAAGTAGACGGAATTTGGGCCTGATTTAGACACATGTGTTGTCACGCCTTTACTAATAAACTCAATAATAAATCTAATAATTGTTCTTATTACAATCTCACCAACCAAATGTACAAAATACAATGATCATACAATTTGAATGAAATAACTACACTGTGTTCCAAATGATCACGCACATTGTATTTCAGAGTCATAAAGGTTAAAAAACAATTAAACTCAAGGAGGGTATTGTGTCTCAGGGCTCTTTGAATCACTGACATCAATCTCAGATGCCTGGGATGATTAGCTGTCAGGTAAGCCCAGTTAAGGGAAAAACTACTGAAAAAGGACGTTCACCATTATTAAGCAGACCACCATTTTCAAGCAATATGGGAAAGAAAAAGGATCTCTGTGCTGATGAAAAGCGCAAAATAGTTTAATGCCTTGGACTGGGTATGAAAACCTTTGATATTTCATGAAAGATCAAGTGTAATCATCTTACTGTTAAGAGATTTGTGGCTGATTCAGAGCACACACGGGTTTGTGCAGATAAAGGCACAATGAGGACAGTTTCTGCCAGACAAATACATCAGATTAAGAGAACAGCTGCTACAAAACAGCAAACAGGTATTTGAAGCTGCTGGTGCCTCTGGAGTTTCCTGAACATAAAGGTGAAGGACCCTCCAGAGGCTGCAGTTGTGCATGAACCGTCTATCCGGCCTCCCTTAAACTGTTCATTGAATGCTCAGGAACAGAAACGGCTGCAGTGGCCCAGAAATACATGAAGACTCATTTTCAAAAAGTCTTGTTCACTGATGAGTGCCGTGTAACCCTGGATGGTCAGATGGATGGAGTAGTGGATGGTTGGTGAATGGCCACCATGTCCCAACAAGGCTACAACGTCAGCAAGGAGGGGGCGGAGTCATGTTTTGGGCCAGAATCATGGGGAGGGAGCTGATGGTGTGAAAATGTGGCCATGCCGCCTTTGCTCTGCCCAATCCCGTCAGATCTTGGAAGCTAAGCAGGGAAGGGCCTGGTCGGTACTTGGATGGGAGACCGTTTGGTTACACCAGGAAGCCTAGCGAATGTAGTGAGTGAGTGAGTGGGTGAGTGGTGGTCGGAAGGGCCGATGGCGCAGACTGGTTGCCTCACTTCCGTCAGTCTACCCCAGGGCAGCTGTGGCTACAATAGTAGCTTACCACCACTAAGTATGGTGTGAGTGAATAATGCAATGTAAAGCGTCTTTGGGTGTCCAGAAAAAACGCTATATAAAACCGATGCATTATTATTATTATTAAATGACCTCTGAAAAATATGTCTAGTTTCTGACTGACCACTTTCTTCCATGGTACAAAAAGAAGAGCCGTGCTTTCCCTAACAAAATCATCGTCATGCTTTTGTTACATGATTTATATCTCGAAACTGCAACCCAGGCTCCTGCTGCAGCCCAGCCTTTAGGCCTGTAGTACAACTGTCAGTCTGTTATTAATTGATTATTTTGATTCTGACGGCCCAAAAGCACCGCGGCCTACGGGGAAACGCCCCGACTCTCCAGATTACCTGCGTTGAGTATGTTAAATTCACTGCAACAGCAGAACTGTGAAAGTCTGTTGGCGAATGAGCTCTGATGACAAATCAGTGTCCGGTGATTTGGGTGGGCGTGATTGTACGTGATGGAGGGCTTTTTGTGCAGTGTCCTCACAGTGAATGGTCAATGACTGTGGTCCTTTTGATGTCAAACACCTTTCTTTAACCAGGTAGGGCTGATTGAGAACCAATTCTCATTTACAACAACAACCTGGCCATCTAGTTATCTACCATATAAACCACTATTTTCACAGGAATGAACTCGAACAATTTCACCAGGTCATGCATGTTGTTGAATGCAATGCGCTGTCTGTACAATACACCTCCAGTATAATACATCTCTCTCCTCTTATTTAATCCCTCGGGGCCTCAGAGAATACAAACCATCTTTAATTGCAGTTGATTCCTGCTCCAACCCTCATTAGAACAGTCAACGTAGACCTGATCAATGGCTTTCAGTTGTGGTAAGACTGACGCAGGTTGTTTTGACTGCAGTTACCCACAGAGTGTGAAAGGTGCTGGTGCCAGTTTGTTTTATCGGCCCATGAATCTGTGAAGAGGTCACCGGGTGAATGTCATCTCATTAAATGTGTTGTTCCGGGGGTTTGCACTGATAAACCACATCGTAAATTTGAAGGAGGGCTGTGACATTTGACTTTTGTTAGTTTTGCTGCCGCAGAACATAAACACAGGCAGCTACCGGTGACGGACCTCATCACTACAACGCGCCAAAGGGATATCTTCAGTGAGCCATTTTAAAGTGCTACAACAGCTGACCCCCCCAAAAAAATGAGAATGATTTATCTTATTTAAAGGAGTTTCTTGTTAGGCGTCACCTGACTTATACCGTGACACATTTTGCAGTGTTATTAGAAAATTAAGGAAAAGTTATTCCACTCTTTTAGTAATTATCCAACATGCCCCGCTGTGACCTTGTTTGTTTAGTCCTCTCTGTGAGCTGCTATAATCTTAATTAGACGCAGTGTTTTAAAACATAGACGATCAAATCTGTTTTCTTGGCAATGCTGGATAATGACGGGGTCTAAGGCGCTCTATGGATGTAAACGTGCACGTGTCAAATAAGGACAAAGCTGAAGACTTACGCTGTGCAGCCCAGGATGACTACCGAGGCTATTACACCCAATGTAATGTTTTATCTGAACATTTATGAAGTGCAATATAAAATGGGCTATAGTGACTCAAAATGCTTTTTTACCATTTGGGTTTTAAGAGGACACGGAGAGCAGGGAAGGACACACAAGAAACAGGGGAAACTTGCTTGAGAAAAAATTTAACAGACTGTAAATATTCAAATCTGCAATACCTCTATTAAACAGCTCTCAGCTGGGTGATTAGCCACAACCCACAAACACAGCTTCAAAAAGGTGTATGCAAAAGTGACACGGATGCTTTAATCTGAACCATACGTGTGTTGCCTCTAAACCAACTGCAAACTGACTCATTAGATTTGTATGCGATGAGGGGCTCCTTGATGTAAAGTATTATGAGTGCCTAATGTGGGTAAAAGGGTGCTATATGAAATTGAGACCACCTTTGTTTTTGTTTTGTTTTTTTATCTCGAGAGGTTGATCTCTTATTGTGCCATGACTCCAGCACAGACAAAGACAGAACAATTTGAATTCAGGTAAAGCTTTATGCCCCATTCTGTAGTAGAACAAGACAAATATACTGGAAGACAAGTGGTGGTATAGCGTGAATCATCAAAATCAAAAGTTTAACTTAAGGCACTTTGTATTCGACATATCCTTCAGTTCTGCTGAGGACACCGGCAGCAGTGCAGCCCCCGGGAACCCTTCTAGACCCCACTGGAGGATTCACTCTATGAGGATTATGAGGATTATGAGAATAAGAACCGTCTTGCTGTGATCTGAGAGGGTTCACCCCTTTGCCAAGGTACCACCAAAACTTAAAGCCACACTGTGTAACAAGCATCTATTTTATTACAGATCATTTTATCGTTAAAATATACAAAACATTAGCGGCTCACATCTCCGAAGAGCTGACTCATAACTTCACAAGTAACAAAAAGGTATAAAAACAAAATGTTACGCACTTTGATTAATAATTTTAATCCCATAACAAAACAGTGAGTAAAATATGTACCTTGAAGTTCTAATTCTAATCTTTACAATTAGAGGATGAAAAACCGACAACATAATAATACAAATAAATAACCCACTAACTTGATTGAGTCAAGCAACTATGCCTTGAAATCTGTTTGGCAGCTTCAGGACCACGGACAGCTCCTCCCAGGCGAACGGATGATTGAGCTGAATGTAAATTAAAGTAATGCATCAAAGTCTAAGTAACCTCCCACGAAGCCTGCCATCTGCTCCCCCCACTAGTTTCTGGAACAATATGAAGCCGAACTTTCTCACCCCCGGACCTATTGTGTGCATTTTTAATCAGTCCAACCGCCCCGTGTGCGTTCTCCTGCGAGACCAATTCTACTTATCTTTCTGTCGTGTATTGCGTGCTTGGTGGTTTGCAACGGCCTAAGCTGAGACCTTGCACCATATGACATTGTTCACACCTCCTGCCTCGGTCAACACTGTTTAATCTTTATTTTTTTTTTATTTTTTTTGTCTTCGCACTCTGGCGCAGAGGACCATGAACCGGCAGACAGCACGCTCTTTAATCACTGCAGGCAATATACGCAATGCTCCACTGAACTCTGAAGGAACTTAACTCAATCAACCTCCGTTTGTCATGGTAAATATCTGCCGTTAATTTAACCTGTTACCTGCCACCTTAGGGTTAGGGTTGGGGGTTAGGGTTAATTATTTGTATCCAAATCTCAAAGCGTATATTGACTGGAGAGCTTACAGAGCTTACAGGCTATGTGCCAGTGTGACACTACATTTGAAAGCCAAGACCTTCTAGTTTCTAAAAAATATGTGTGAGATATGTGTGAGTAAACTTGCATCATATTTGCCGTTCTTAAGCCTGATTAGGGTAACCTAACCCTAACCCAAGCCCAAACCCCCTGATCAGAGGGGACGGCAGGTAACAGGTTAATTGGTTATTTATGAAACGAAAATCAAAAAAGAGGCTGATGTGGAAGTATATTTAATTCATTTCATTTCCATTTTATTTATTTATTTCATTCAAAAGGGACATCTTACAATCACAATAAAACCGCCAAGCCAATACAGTATGAACGAACTATCGTATTCATGTTTATTATTTAAGGTGTTTATGTTGTTTTTGCCACAAAAACTGAAGGATACAAGGAATCATTAGCAACTCGGATCAGATGAGGAGAATTCAACACAAATGTGCAACGGCTTCAATTTCAATCGGTGTACATTTGAAACACTTTTGATTGGCAGCAACACGAAGAAATGACTATCAGAGAAGAAGCATCAACATCTATGCAGGTCCATTCTTGCCAACGTGCTCTGTGATTGGATTGATTTATAAAACTTTACGAGATTCGATTGGCTGTTAGGGAAGTCCCAGACGATGCTGATGTTGGTCTGATCCCAAAAGCAGGTCATAGATTTCACCGTCCCCACGTCGTGCAATGTGACGTCTGAAAATCGCAAAACACACGCACAACAGGTTACATTCACATGACATCACAACATTCCAAACAGCCTACAGTTTAAAATTGAGGCGGCGGTAACTATGGTAACGGTCAAAATGCAGATATTTCTATTGAGGTTTATGGATAAAGTTATTACTAGGACAATCCACTTGAAACAAAAATGGTCTCATTACATTATACTGTAAGAATGAATGAATAGTTGAATGAATAGTTTTTAATATTGTGTCTTGGCCTAATGGGCTTATAAGACACCAATAACAACAACACAAGGACCAGTTGCCAGACAGTAGGCACAATATACGATAAGTAAACGTATTTGAAGTAACAAGTCTGCCGCCTCATCCAGGCTTTAAAAACAAAATAAGCCAATTTAAACACATTAGAATTAAACAACCATTTAATCTTGTCATCACTGATCCAAAACATTTCAGGCTTTTGGACAAACAATTCATCAAACAATACATTTCTGTACAGTATATAAAAACATGTGCACGATGTTGACATTTTTGTGAATCCGGTCACTTTGGACATTTTCTTTTTGGAGATTTCATTAAAGCAGCACTAAGTCATGCCCCTAGAGGCCATAAGCACCACTGCAGCTGTCGTAGCATGTTGTGTTGTTTTACTCATTAATTGTCCATGAGAGTAAATACTACGCTGACAGAAAAGACAAAGGGACAGAGGGATATTGTACATCCAATTACACAATGCACATATTTTTTTTCACTGTAAATATTGTTTAAGTGGCGCGAGCCCACGGTCAGCTTTGCCCGTTAGTCTGTTACCTTCTTCTTCGTGATTCCATTAGTGTGTATTGCTGCTCCGACCCGGTGGCAGTAAAGTTGCAAGTGTGGTTTTCTGGCCAGAGACACAAGGGGGAAATGAAAGACCCCCCAATCATCCCATTAACACTTGTATTACCCCCAGAGGGACTACGGAAAGGATTTATTACGGTAAACAAGTTACTTAGTACTGCTTTAAAAAAAAGGTTTCTCTCCCATTAAGCTGTTCTGTACCCTGCCTGAGTTAAGTGATGTCTTTTGCAATGGATGCAACCATTTATATGTACATCTTTCACATTGACTTCTTGGATTGTCCAACATGAGGCAGCACGCGGACTCCTCCAAGAGCAAAGACCTTTCCTGTCTCGGTGCATCTGTCTCCTGTCCCCTGTGCCTGCCTGTTACTGTCCACTCCACTTTCCCTCTATAACCACTGTCGCACCCACTTAACACATCAGCGCCTTCTCCTCCTTTTGTCCCCTAACATGTTGTCCCCTGGTGCATTGGCATGGTCCCTGTACACAGAGGCTTGTATTTGTTATTTTTTTTAGAACTAATCTTACATGGAAAGCAAAATGACGCCTGTTGACGCCTTGTACTGAAAGCCAGGTGCTTTCAGTACAAGTTAACAATTCCTCACTGTCCCATGGGTGCTCGTGACGGCGTGCGGGCCGCCCTTGTACTGCTTGGCTGTGTATAAAACACGCTCCCGGTGAGTATTACCAGCGCTTTCATTCATCAAATCATTTACGACGTTGTTTACTAAAGCACTCGCTCCCGTAGGCTTCTGTGACTTCCACCTGTTGTCGCCAGATTTAGAGCGCCTCCCCGGCGAGTAGTGGGACGCTCTCATTCATAAATTGGTTCATTCATTGGGGGGTAACTCAGCTTGGTCTTAGGCTGTTGTGTCGGCGTGGGGCTGCGCCTATTTCCCACAATCCTTATTCTCACTCATTGTGCATTCTTGGTAAGACACCTAAACATCATTAATAATTTAGATCATGTATTTTAATTGTGGGCTTATGTTACACTTTTGTGCAGCGCTGTGTATTTAATCTGGAATTAACTAAGAAGTTGCACCTCCACGCTGCACTCTAAACTGCAGTGATCTTGATATGTATGGTCATGTAGCTCCTGAACTAGCCTAATGTTAATATCCTATCCTAATCACATTCTAACCTGTAGGATCATCAGACGGGCCTCCCCTTCTGGGCTACCCTTCCCTTTCGGTGCTCCTTTTGGTTGCCCTTTGCTGCCCTTGTTCCACGACTATTACATTACCCTTCGTTCCACCATCCTTTGGCGCTGCTATTTGGACTATTGTGCCTCTAATCTGCTGTCTGGACGCCCAAAGAAAGACTGGTAACGTACAAACTGGGTTTCAGTAAGGCCCTGATACACCTCAGACGCACCTCAGATACACCTCAGATACACCTCAGACACACCTCAGATGCACCTCAGACACAACTCAGATACACCTCAGATACACCTCAGACGCACCTCAGATACACCTCAGATACACCTCAGACACACCTCAGATGCACCTCAGACACACCTCAGATGCACCTCAGACACACCTCAGACGAACCTCAGATACACCTCAGATACACCTCAGATACACCTCAGACGCACCTCAGATGCACCTCAGACACACCTCAGATACACCTCAGACACACCTCAGACGCACCTCAGATACACCTCAGATGCACCTCAGATGCACCTCAGATACACCTCAGATACACCTCAGATACACCTCAGACACACCTCAGATACACCTCAGACACACCTCAGACGCACCTCAGACGCACCTCAGATGCACCTCAGATGCACCTCAGATACACCTCAGATACACCTCAGATGCACCTCAGACGCACCTCAGATACACCTCAGATACACCTCAGACACACCTCAGACGCACCTCAGATACACCTCAGACACACCTCAGATACACCTCAGATACACCTCAGACACACCTCAGATACACCTCAGATGCACCTCAGACACACCTCAGATACACCTCAGACACACCTCAGACGCACCTCAGATGCACCTCAGACACACCTCAGATACACCTCAGACGAACCTCAGATACACCTCAGATACACCTCAGACACACCTCAGACACACCTCAGACGAACCTCAGATACACCTCAGACACACCTCAGATACACCTCAGACGAACCTCAGATACACCTCAGATACACCTCAGACACACCTCAGACACACCTCAGACGAACCTCAGATACACCTCAGACACACCTCAGATACACCTCAGATGCACCTCAGACGCACCTCAGATACACCTCAGATACACCTCAGATACACCTCAGATACACCTCAGACACACCTCAGACACACCTCAGACGAACCTCAGATACACCTCAGACACACCTCAGATACACCTCAGATACACCTCAGATGCACCTCAGACGCACCTCAGATACACCTCAGATACACCTCAAACGCACCTCAGATGCACCTCAGACACACCTCAGATACATCTCAGACACACCTCAGACACACCTCAGATACATCTCAGACACACCTCAGACACACCTCAGACACACCTCAGACGCACCTCAGACGCACCTCAGATGCACCTCAGATGCACCTCAGATACAACTCAGATACACCTCAGATACACCTCAGATGCACCTCAGATGCACCTCAGACACACCTCAGATACAACTCAGATACACCTCAGATACACCTCAGATGCACCTCAGACACACCTCAGATACAACTCAGATACACCTCAGATACACCTCAGATACACCTCAGACACACCTCAGACACACCTCAGACGCACCTCAGATACACCTCAGACACACCTCAGACACACCTCAGATACACCTCAGATACACCTCAGACACACCTCAGACGCACCTCAGATGCACCTCAGATGCACCTCAGACGCACCTCAGATACACCTCAGATGCACCTCAGATGCACCTCAGATGCACCTCAGATACACCTCAGACACACCTCAGATACACCTCAGATACATCTCAGACGCACCTCAGATACACCTCAGATGCACCTCAGATACACCTCAGACACACCTCAGATACACCTCAGATGCACCTCAGACACACCTCAGACGCACCTCAGATACACCTCAGATGCACCTCAGATACACCTCAGACACACCTCAGATACACCTCAGATGCACCTCAGACACACCTCAGACGCACCTCAGATACACCTCAGATGCACCTCAGATACACCTCAGATGCACCTCAGACACACCTCAGACACACCTCAGATACACCTCAGACACACCTCAGATACACCTCAGATGCACCTCAGATACACCTCAGACGCACCTCAGATACACCTCAGACACACCTCAGATACACCTCAGATACACCTCAGATACACCTCAGATGCACCTCAGATACACCTCAGACACACCTCAGATACACCTCAGATGCACCTCAGACACACCTCAGACGCACCTCAGATACACCTCAGATGCACCTCAGATACACCTCAGATGCACCTCAGACACACCTCAGACACACCTCAGATACACCTCAGATACACCTCAGACACACCTCAGACACACCTCAGATACACCTCAGATGCACCTCAGATACACCTCAGACGCACCTCAGATACACCTCAGACGCACCTCAGATGCACCTCAGATACACCTCAGATGCACCTCAGACACACCTCAGACACACCTCAGATACACCTCAGATACACCTCAGATACACCTCAGATACACCTCAGATACACCTCAGACACACCTCAGATACACCTCAGATGCACCTCAGACACACCTCAGACGCACCTCAGATACACCTCAGATGCACCTCAGATACACCTCAGACACACCTCAGATACACCTCAGATGCACCTCAGACACACCTCAGACGCACCTCAGATACACCTCAGATGCACCTCAGATACACCTCAGACACACCTCAGATACACCTCAGATGCACCTCAGACACACCTCAGACGCACCTCAGATACACCTCAGATGCACCTCAGATACACCTCAGATGCACCTCAGACACACCTCAGACACACCTCAGATACACCTCAGATACACCTCAGACACACCTCAGACACACCTCAGATACACCTCAGATGCACCTCAGATACACCTCAGATGCACCTCAGACACACCTCAGACGCACCTCAGATACACCTCAGATGCACCTCAGATACACCTCAGACACACCTCAGATACACCTCAGATACACCTCAGACGCACCTCAGATGCACCTCAGATACACCTCAGATGCACCTCAGATACACCTCAGATGCACCTCAGACGCACCTCAGATACACCTCAGATACACCTCAGATACACCTCAGACGCACCTCAGATGCACCTCAGATACACCTCAGACACACCTCAGATGCACCTCAGACGCACCTCAGATACACCTCAGATACACCTCAGACGCACCTCAGATGCACCTCAGACGCACCTCAGATACACCTCAGATACACCTCAGACACACCTCAGATGCACCTCAGATACACCTCAGATGCACCTCAGACGCACCTCAGATACACCTCAGATACACCTCAGATACACCTCAGATACACCTCAGATGCACCTCAGATACACCTCAGATGCACCTCAGACGCACCTCAGATACACCTCAGATACACCTCAGATACACCTCAGACGCACCTCAGATGCACCTCAGATACACCTCAGACACACCTCAGATGCCCTCGGCGAGAGTGCATCAACCGCACGAAAACTCCAATGTACTTGGTCAGAGGCGCCTCTGACCAAGTACAAAGTACAAAGTGTTTGCAGTGTGCCGAGGGGAAGAGGGAAGGCGAGGAGAAAACAGGTGTCAGAGAGGAGAGAAAAATGCATTATGCTGGTGTGATGAGCAGCAGCTTCACCAAAGTGGATCTATGCGAATATAAGACATGTCGTCCCCGTGGCTCTCGCTCTCCAGCTCCTGGAAAAGGCTATATAGGCTATTCTCCTCCATATTGCCTGGTAATCTCTGAGGTAAACACACGCCATTGGTCAACACGACGTACAGATCGTGTGCAGTTCTTGCAAACTTCATTTGAAGCCGCATGAACCCACGGTCAGTTCGTTTATTGCAGTGTGACGCACGTCGGGTGCGCGGTGATCTGAACACCACAGCCACGTTCTCCACAAACAAAAAATAAACACAGCGAATTGGGAAACGCCAGAAATCGTACGACCAAAAGGTCTTACGACCGGTTGTGACCAAGGCAATGATTGAAATCAAGGTTTTAAAATCAATTTACTAAAAAAAAGATTTTACAAACTGTATTTTCATAAAATACTGTCTCTTGTGCTCTTCAGTCAATTCAATTTGGTCATTTTTTCTAAATTCATATTTATATATATATTGTACCCTACCTACCATACGGTCACAAAAACGTTGCTGCTTTTTTGCAGCAAATTAGCTGAGACTATGACTTTGAATTACGTTATTATTTTGTTTTTGTTTTTTTTATTGTGGTCGTGGTGCCAGTGGCACAAGAGGTAGAGTGGTGGACTGATAACAGGACCCAGTGTATATCACAGCAAGTTAGTTAAGGTAACTGTGGCTACCTTAAAGCTCACCCCCTAAAAGTATCAATAAGAGTTAGAGTCAATTAAAAAGGAATTGAAAAGAAAAGTCAAAGAAAAGTCAATGCAGTACCACTAAAAAAAATATCAGGCAACTGCACGGATCAATGGATCAATAGGGGATGTATCTTCAGTTTGAAACAGAAGTATAATCATACAAAAAGATTGGACAAAAGAACTGGTTTTCAGTAGTATTACCCTTTGTCATAAAAACACTTTTCTCTTGTCTTTTTTACAATACAGAGATCTCACACGCACGCACGCACACACACACACACACGCACACACACACACAAACACACACACACTTGGTTTCTGATACAAATACCTGATGCAATACACAAGCAGCGAGGCCCAAAGATAAATGAAAAGTCAGCAGACATATCTCAAACCAGTGAACACAGTTTTATGTGGGCTCTTTAGCACTGTGGGGGGGTTATATAAGGATAATGTATAGATCTCAGGGAATGTATGTGTGTATTCTGGGGAGGGGGCCAACTCATTCTTGGCAGAATTGTGTTTGGTGTCAGCTTTTATTGGAAATCACATAGTGTGGAGAAAGGAGGGCTTTTAGTAGCTCTTATTAAGTGCGGACATAAAACAGGATGAGGACCAGATCTCTTGAAAATCCCACTAATGTGGCTGAAGAAAACACAGCCATTTAAGTGAGAAAACAACAGAGAACAGAGCACTTTCATCACCGGAATGCACAGACTGCTAAATATAATTCACAGGAATTCTATCATTGAGTTGAGGTATATTTTTCATAGCAATATAACTTTAAAAAGCTTGAAAATGTTGCACAATAACCCTCAGTATACACAATGTATGTATACATATGATAAGGGCAAGTGTTCCCTTCAATCCTCTTGATACTTGGTGGTATAGCGGAGAAGTTGTGCTCTGCTTATACTAGACGCTGTTTTTATATTTGACCACGTTTTATGACTTATTAATGGCACTCCTAAGAAGGTTTCTGCAGACTGATGACAATGGCTGATATACCTTATACACGGCACAAGTTCAAGCTCAAAGACAGTCGCTAAAGACCGTATTAATATTTCAGAATGCTCACAAGTGAATTACGGAACTGGAAGCTGAACTTTACACATTTCTGTGCAAAATGGCCCAATAACTGAGGCAACCAAAGTTTGTTGTGCTTTCTACAATGCATACAGATTAAAATGGTCTCTAATGTGTTTCTACTGATTGCCCATTGATTCACAGTATACGTGACTCACAATAGAACAAGTTGTGTTTTTCGTTCTCATAGGGATGCAAAGTCCCTGTTACATAATCGTCAAAACCGAAAGGGACATTTTTTTTTTTTCCAGTTCGGTTTTGAACGACTTTTGCACTTAGTCTGGCATTTCACTGTCTGCACTTGGCTGTGATATAGACATGACTTTGGCAAAGGCCCCAACACATTGATTCAAAATGCACTTGTTAATGATCAATAATACAAAGTGTGCCTCACTGAGTTATCATTCTCTTCAAATTATCCATTCTATCCAACAGACTAAGCACAGCGCTGCATAACACTGTCTTAAACAAACACAGATGTATTTGTGTTTGTTTTTTATAAGCTTATCTTTAATTTATTTCTTACCAATAACAACTTCTGTTTTTAGTGAACACTTCATTCACAGGCGTGAACCATGTCCTTTCTGAAGTTTTGAAGAGTTTCTGAGTTTTGGACAAGAAAAGGGTGGGTCTCCAGACCACGTTCCTGTCCCGAATAGAATATAAAAGTGCACCCGGCTTGATACAAAAAGGATTTGTGTGATGACAGAAACTTTATGCAACTTTTGATGCAAGATTGAGTCATTTTGTCATTCCTATATGTCCATCCTATAAGAACACATATACAACTAATGGGAGATTCTTCTTGCTTCTGTGTGTTTATTTTCATTTAAATTTTCTTTATGAATTTTCATTTTGTATAGTTTCACAGTTGTGTCTTTTTTTGTTGTCATTACTTTCAAATAAAATTTGGCTATCAGACAATCTATAGTTTTATTATAGATTTACAGCGGAGCAGGGTGATGTAGAGTCCTTCATAAGGTATTCCAATTAAACTGGCCACTGCTAAAAATGACCTTTGGCTAATGTATATAAGAATATCTACCAACAACAAATATAGTGGATGTTACCCACAATGTTAGATTTCTTTTATGTTTGATCCCAATCTCTTGACCTGAGAAATCTATGATTGTGTTTACATGCACTCGAGTATCCCGGTTATTATCAGGAGTTTCCAAGCAATACGCAACATGTGGATCTTCAGAAAATGTTGACTTGTTGGTCAACCAGACTCAGTCCACTTGGATAATCCACATTGGTCATCGGTCTGGATTGCATTCCCAGGGTGCAGTAACAGCATTAGCCAGCAGGAGGGGAAGGGGTCATTGTTTGGTCGTAACAGAAGCGGACCTTACAGTTGAGTGCCTGTAAGATTGTAAAATGAGGAGAGAAGAATGCGGAGAAATTAACAATGAAACAGGGAGATAAGAGTAAACAATCAAGCTCCCTCCCCCTGCCCTCCGTAACTGACCTGCAAGGCAAGGCAAGTTTATTTATACCGCGCATTTCGTACACAAGGCAACTCAATGCGCCTTCAGGAAAGAAAATCCCTCCATGAACTGGAATGGTGGCCTCAGATTTAATCTTCCGTCACTGTACTCCAATCTCCTTCGGGAGAAACCGAAAGGTCACGGCCAGTCCAAGGGGACGGCACCTCAGCCAACAAAAGAACAATAGGCAGCAGTGATCAGACATGAATAGGACAGATACTGGGTAGTGATCATCCATGAATAGGACAAAACTGACAGATACTGAGGTGAGCAGATTGTTAGAGACGCTCTATTTCAAAGGTGTTTACCCACAGGTGAGAGTAGCTGTGATTAGAGAGGAGGAGTCGGGCCTACCCTAACTCCTCCCCATTAGTTTATATATTCAGCTGCATCCAGAGTGGGACCTTTGTCGCTGACGAAGCCCTTTGGATGAGAGGCGAAACGTTCAAAGACTTCAACTACTGAGTACAGAAGATGAATCAAGTACCTTCATTGAAGATACCACTTTTATTGATATTTATTACTAGTAATTACTACTGTAATTACATAGCAGTTATTGAGCAGATTTACTATTAACTACTACTTTAATTACACAAGAACTACAATTTTTATTGATATGTGTTACTAGTTATTACCACTGTAATTACTACCGTTATTACTAGGTAATTACCTAGTAGTTACCGGGTTGTCATGTAAAGTGTTACCGGAAATTCTCATATGGGATGAACATAAGCTTGTCTCTGTTTATTTATATACTCTGGCATTGACTGACTTTAGGGTTAAACTATTTCAAATGTTCCTCATCCTCTTTCCATCAGAAAAGACAACAAAGACGACAGCCAATTCATTAAAACAATTTACGGGGGCAAGGATCCATCCATCTTCTATTCAATACTATAGATTGCGTCGCGTGTTTTCACCTTCACCTTTACTGTACCCTGCCTTTTTTAGACGATGTGCGGAATCACATCACAGGACCCTGTTGAGCGCTACGCCTTGGTTGTTTACGTTTATTTTTCCAACAATAAAGACAATTGAGCAAGGACAACAAAAGAGGAAAATAGGGGGGAAACGTGTGTCTCTTCAGCACTTACTGAATATGCCCCACATTACAGGCAGTTTCATTTCTGGTCTGTTTCCGGCGTCCGCAAAGCAACAGATCTTATAAAGTATAAGATGGAGAGGATGGAAATGAATAGATTAACCCTGAAAGTGAGACACAAGAAGCAACCTTTGTATTGAGTCTGTAGGTGCAGTATATTTTATGTGAGCATATACTCGTTTGGCGCTAACAGATAGCTTTTTTTTATTGTTCCCACTGCCATTGAGCTGCAGACTCCCATGTGTACTGTCATCTGCATTACAAATGTTAGCAAACCCTGAAAGCTACCGTGCATAACACACCCTGATCTGATTGGCCTTGATGCTTTCCTATCACAGACCACCACATAATGTACTCCTCCTCATACCACCTCTGGAGGCACTTTACCTCGGATGCTCCGCTCATGGATTCGCACGGGAGAATCGGTGACACATTGTGCACGTAAAAGGGACTCTTATTCCTTTTCAAATGTGAAATAATGGGCCCCTGTAAGCAGTTACTCAAATACGTGTGGAACAGGATGCGTAGATTAGGATGATGGGGAGCAATTGGGACTGGTTAAATGTGCATGCAGCAGGTATTTGTGTTTTCTTTTGTTTTGTGTGTGTGCACGTGTATTTATTATTTCGTTTGATGGTATAATGCTGTGGTAAGCCGTCATTTTATGATGAAAACCCAACCGAATGTGGCCATCAGCAACTGATGATCTTCACCCCTACTTGAACCCATGAGCACATCCTTTCTATGTTTCCTACTTTATTACTCTGTTTTGGAGCTGCAGAGTATGGGAACTTAGGGGCTATGTTTTGTAAATGAGGATGTAGACTTTGTGGTACTTAACACTCTTGTGACATAAAAAGCCGACTGTCTGCAATAATGACAGTATGGGCCCGATCTTAGTTAAATGAATAGACTTAACTTATATCGCCTACATTAGGCCCAAAGCGCCTTACAGCAAGGAATCAGTCACCGATTCACACTCTCATTCATAAACCAATGTACAGAGACACTGGAGGTGGGGGAAGTGTCTTGACAGTGGGCACGTTCAGGAGCTGGGATTCGAACCCGCAACCTTCCAATCATGAGACGACCCACTCTAACTGAGCCACCATCGCCCCGTCGATCTTTTGTTTCCGTCTGAGATCTTCCAGCTCCAGACCTTTCGGACGTTTTTGGCCGAGTGCAGACCATAGACATAGACCACAGCGGATCCGGCTGTACATCTCTTTTTCTCGGTACACCGGACGTGGACAGTGTTTAAATCACGGTGGGATCAATAGAGATTTTTGTTTGACCTGTGCAAGCTTAAAAGGCTAAAGGGTGAATATGAGGCAGTGTGATTTAAATGAGGAAAATAATGTGAGGATGCCACAGGAAAGCAGTGCTCCGTGCTGTTTCAATGAGCTGTGCACAGGCAAGATGACCGTCGCGTTTGGAACAATGCTGTTCTTGCACCAGGCGGAAGATCGGGCCCATCGTGTCTTTAAAGCAATATTTAGAAATGGTAAATGGTCTCAACTTATATAGCGCTTTTCTACCTTCATTAGTCACTCACCCATTCACTCTCTCATTCATACACCAGTGACACTGGAGGCTGAAGTGTCTTGCCCAAGGACACAACGACAATGTGCACTTCAGGAGGCGGGATTCGAACCCCCGACCTTCCAATCATGAGACGACCCGCTCTACGATCTGCGCCACCGTCGCCCCAAAAACTAATAATAATTTTGAAACTTGCTCACAAATTAAAATGTCCATGATGCGTAGTGGGCTGGGTGCAGTGTTGGAAACATGATGCAAAACACATGAGCTCTATTAGGAAAGTTTCAGTGTGCTGTAACAATCAGACTTTTTAGCTTCCCAGGTTCACCATTAGAGAGTGCATTTTGCAATTCCTCACTCCCGAAAAATACATGCTTGGTCCATTTTGAATCGAGTTGCGCATGTGCAAGCACGAGCTAAAGAGAGCAAGCTGGGACATAAACATGAAGTATTTCCCAACACCGCAGCAGCAGCAGATCCAGTAGTATAACCCTCCCAGTGGCAGACACATGTTGACTGGTGTCCAAAGAAGAGCCCAGTTCTATTGTGTAACTTTCCTCTAAAGGCTACATGGGAGAACTGCAAAGGTTGTCTTTCCTTGCAATAATTATGTTTTAAGCTCCAGTTGACATTAGCAGATTTCTCTTATGCGTGTGAACTAGGATCATTCTATTATGGAATATTCAAATAAAATACAGAAAATATTAAAGAACTAAGTAATTTTTGCCCCTAGAGGCTACAAGCGCCACTGCAGCTGTCGTGGCATGTTGCGTGTTTTTCACTCATTTATTGTCCATGAGAGTAAATACTGCGCTGTAAACACTGCTAAAGTGGCGCGGGCTCACAGTTAGCTTTGCCCGTTAGCCCGTTAGCTTCTGATCATGATAAACCAAATAACAACATTTTGCAAACTGTTCATCAACAAACCAGAAGCTGTAGACATAACGCAGTCAGGACTTACGTGTACGCCATGTCATAAACCTCAAAAATGCGAGGCAGAAGTGGGGGAGATGAAAGGATTTTTTAAGGTAAAAAAGTTACTTAGTTCTGCTTTAATCTGATGCTTGCACATTGGCTTGTCGACAATCTCAAAAGGCAGCATAAGACACAATGCTGCACATTGCCTAGTTGGTACCTTTCAGCTCCTAAAAGTCCTTGAGCTGAGCCCATACATTAGGGTTCATGTCACAGTTGGATTTGGGCTTCCCAGGACATGAGGCCGTATACAATTACAGGCTGAAGGGAAAGTCAATAAAAAACAATCCGCCACGGCTCTTCCTCCAATTCCCCTTCTTTCCCTTTAGGCTGTGATCACATGAATCGTGTACAGCACTGAGAGAACACAGAGGTCAGTTTAGCAGTTGCCCATAGTGATGGATGGATTGAGCCAGGTTTAAAGTATGTATGTGTTTGTTGATACATTAGTTCCACACAAAAAAGTCCAAGATTGGAATGTTTGGAGATGTTTTTTTTTTTTTTCTTCAAGGTGAAAGGTTATGTGAAGAGACCAAATTGGCCCAAAACTTGAAAGTTGAAAAAAAAAAGAAAAGTTTTCCCTGTAGTGTCCCCCCTTATCTTAGTCAGAGGTATCTCAATGGGCATCTACTATGCATGTGTTGGATCGATGCTATACAATTAAGATTAGGAATTTTATTTCAAACACATGGCGATACACCAATGTAAATTTATATTGTATTACTCTCCAACCCTTGGTGCATATTGAGTCCAGCCTCCTGACAGCCTGATGGATGAAACTGCTCTTCAACTGACTGGACCTGGCCCAGAGACTCTCTCCTCCCGAAGGGCAGAACACTGAAGAGACTGTGTGATGGTACAAGAGTTCACTGTGATTCTGAAGCCTTTGCCAGTGAGCGAGCTACTGTATAAGGCATTGCTCAATTCTCCCCCGAAGCCCTTTGCGCGTTCACGAGAGATGAAGGGGTGTCCCACTTCTGTTTTGTACTGACACATGTAGGGTTAAGGGGAAGGGCTAGCCTTTCAAATGGAGGATTTTTCAGAAGCAGAGTCAAAATGGAGGGGTAGACATTCCGTATTTTCCGGACTATAAGTCGCACTTTTTTTTGGACTCGAACGACTATGTGTTGTTTTCGTTCCCTTTTTTGAATCCAAATATATAATTTCACATGCCACTAGAGGGCACTGCAGGCTAATCGAGCAGCAGAAAGAAATTTTGGAGTGAGTGAGAAGCGGAGGTTACTACAATGATGTAAACCAAAAGAAGCTGATCCCGGGCTTAAAGCTAGAGCCACAGCTAGCGGCACGAGTTTACAAATGGGTGCTTAAACAACGCGCTGTTGGGAGAGACTTGTCAACGGTGCAGTTTCGCTTCCGTGTCAAGGTGATTGTTCAGAAGTGACACCGAGGATGAAGATTTCAATGGATTTAGTGATTTGGAGTGAGATCGAGAGTTTGGTATGTTCTTTATGCTATAGCTATCTGATCTGTTTATGTGACGTTAACATACCAGACTCCTATTTAGTTCGTTGTTTATGCTTCATGTAGCTAACCATGTGTTACGTTAGCATACCGCGTACGCCTATTCAGCCGGTTGTTTTTTTCATTAGGCAATGTTTGAGCAGTGCGTCTCATACTCCGGAGCGACTTATCTATGTTTTTTTCTTCTTCATTACACATTTTTTGGCTGTGTGCGTCTTATACTCCGGAGCGACTTATAGCGTGGAAAATACGTTAAGTTAATTCACAAACATCATCAATAAGCACTTTTACAACATAAGTTATTGGACTTTTCATTCGTGATTGTGTTCACGGTACGCCACAATTAAAACAGCCCATTTCTGTGAACATCTGAATTTTATGATTTTGCTTTGCTTTCGATTTGGCGCTCTACGGTCTTCTTGAAAAGGTGTAAAAAAAAAAAAACACTGTGGATTTTCCTGCATTTAAGTTCCAATTGATTAAATTACAAAAAACTAGATCGTGTCCTCCATATCTTTGCTTGTTGTAAATGGAGGGGCTGTCCCAGATCTTAGGGCTGTCTTTTCAGCCCAAAACCCCAGCCCTCTGTTTTAAGGTATAGGGGAAGGGCTCGGACTAAGGGAAAGGGGTGGATGCTCATTTGGGTGTTAAAACGTCAGTACAGCCAGCAGAAGATACATAGTCTGAAGAAGTTTAAATAAGCCTAAGAGCAATTGCTGCATTGATCTAGTGAATGTGAACACGAAGGAAGAACTTCCCGATAAAGTAAAGCATTACTGCAAACACACATGAATTTGAATGCGGAATCCTCAGGCACATTTTCCACAGCTCAGTCTATAATTGCCAGCATCCCCCCGTGCTCATCTAATTATCCAATTTGACCGCCAAGGCCATGGCTAAAAAGCAGATAATTAGCAATATATTGATGCCTTAATCTGGATTCGTGGAGAGCAGACCGAGCTAGCAGTGCATGGACATGGGAGAACGAATGGGGAAAAGGGACTTGGAAAAGACAAGACAAGAAGTCCGATAATTGAAAAGCTAAGTGAGAGTCTGTCATCGACATGGGGATAGGAAATGAATTATATTATAATTGAAAGCTTGTAATGTTCACCCATCAAAATCAACTGATAATTGTGTTTTATTTTATTCATTCCAGTGAATCCCATTATCTCAGAGCTAATTTCACCCCGCCGTCTCATGGGGTGAAAAACCACCAAGCACAGAATATACAGGTACATGAGTACTACAAAACATGTACTACATAGCATACAGTACAAAACCTACATACAGACAGTACAATATACAAAAAATCAGCCTCAGTCCTCCTTAATACAGCTGCCAGTAGGAGGAGCCCAAGTCAAGGTCTTCACCAGCTCTAGCGGCTGTATTTACTCATTCCTGCGGAGACATGATTTGTTTGTAAAACGTTGTAAAATACCAAAGCTGAGGCACCCACAATAATGTTTTTAAGTCTATTTTTATTATTTATTTTGCATGATATGTCCACTTTAAACCAAACAGCCGACACTTGTATAATGTTACCTTTGGCATGTTTGGAAATGCCCATTAATGGTCATATTCGAAGCAGCCAGTGGGGGAAACAAAGAAGAAGAGAAACTAAACTTTCTCTCCCATTTCTCCACCGTTACTGTTGTATTAAATGTTGTATTATGAATATATTTTTCTTTTAAATAAAGATACAGAGACATGGAAAGGAGCAAGGGGATTCAACAGCCTATACATACTTAAAATATGGACAATGCTAACCTATGCTAGCTTCATGCTGCGTATGCTAACTGTTGGGAAGTGATGCTAACGAGTGCCATTTTTTCTCTTCTACTGAACAATTTGCAGTGAAAAGACCTGATTTTGACTTGACTTTGTTGATGTGAGATAAATATGTTAATAAAAAGAAGTGATTGTGATTGCCATGAGAGGTTTTCTTTCCCCTCGGCCCTTATATGACGCGTTGCCGCCTGTATCTATACCAACTTACATGCACCTGTGCATCAGCTTGTACAATGCTGCAGTGATACACTATATTATAACTGACCGAGAAGGCGTGAGAGTGGACACAGAAAAACACAACAGGGCGTTCTACATCTAGCAAAGCAAATCAAAATCAATTTTTTTTTTTTTTTTTATAATTAACCTTTTGAAACTTCTCCAGAAAAACAATGAGAAACTAAATAGTTAATGTACTTCCTAAGTACGTATCTGTGCAAACTAAGTACAATGAGACGTACTGTACTTGGATGTATTTGCTTTTCTCATTGGGCACACTTGCTAAGTGAGAGAGGCTTTAAGGGGAGCTCTATTCTGACTCTGGTCAAATGAGTCACCTGGGAATCAGAGTGCATCAATCCTGCTGTCAATACTGGACAGCTGAGCCATTCATTCAGGCCAGCCGCCCAACAGTGCCAAAGAGAGAGAGGGAGGGTCAATCAACAGACAAAAAAGAGAGCGCTTGTTTGAGCCAGTAAGGATTTGGACAGATTAAAGGAAGCTGTTTCTGATTAATCCGTGCCCAAATTAAGCAAAATGAATCCAATTAATTCCTTATGTTGTTCTGACCTCTTGTCATCATCTGTTGCCGTCAGCCTCAGCCTGGTCTGACTGATATGCAACTGCAGTTACTAGGGTAGTTAAACAGTTAAACCTACACGCTGAGTCAATGCACTTCATAGTTTTAACACTTATAAAATATCAAGTGGAAATTTGGTTTATACATTGGACACATCACTGTTTTATGTTTCAAAAATTTTCATAATACTTACTGTATCGCAATACATATTGTATCGCCCCTTACGTATCATATTGTATCGCAACTAAAGCTAATCATCCCTGCCCTAGTTCCGTTACAAAGTGTGAACCAGATGACCAAAAAGAAGACACAATTAGGAATGGCTTGCATCAACAGAGCCCATTACCGGCCAACAAATTACCTTTCATATAAATGCATTCTCTCTCCCCTCTTTCCCTCTACTTTTACACGTTCAACTTGTCTGTATATAATGCATTGTTTGACAAGGGAACATGAATGTGAAGATCTTAAAATAGATGGATGGATGGATGGATTAACACATTCATGGAAATAAGATATAATAATATAATAAAGTATATTATACATAATTATATTATATACATAGCAATTGGGCTTTGACAGTTGCCTTTGCAACCTGGCCTTGATGATAGAACACTGGAGTTAATAATTTGAGATAATTTGCCAATTCTTTGTAAACAAAAACATTTGCTTAAATGTTTTGCCTGTGAAACGTTAATACAAAAATAAAAAGAAAGAAAGATGGAGAAATAAGGATATATATCATACAAAACAACAAGTGTATGGATAAAACACTCAACATTAGTTTAACTGGTTTTATCACATGTCTTTTGTATGAAGAGCCTTTAGATTATAGCTGGCTGGAAGGCTCATCATACTGTACAAAACAGATATCAATTTTCAGACATGTTCAGTTGACACATAAAGCTGTAAAGTTCGTAGTACGGCCTGTAAAGTGTTCACTCTGGCATTGACAAACATTTCTCGGCTTCTTCAAAAGAACATGCACAGCGTCATTATAGGCCACCTGCAGCCTGTGCATACTGGCTTTCGTATATTCAGAGTCCAGAGAGGAGCCGTGCACCAGGGAGTACAGTACGCTTTGAATAAAGTCAGCTTCACTCTCTCTGTACATCAGCCAAACTTCCGTGCCAGAGAATTGGCCTGGGCATACACCACTCTGCATTGTCTTCATCGTCATGTCCTCGGTGATGATGTGCCCGAGGTACTTGATTTTGTTGACAACATGTACACCATCATTACACAGGCAAAAGCTTGGAAATGTCATGTTCTTATCTTCCTTGGTTTTACAAATCATAGAACTATGGTACTTAATGTCATGCAGAACACCCCCTTGTCTGACCCCACTGGCACTGCTCACTTTAAAAGAGCCAGATACACTGTTCCCCCATTTAATCTGCACTGTTTGCTGTGCGTACCCCCTGTAAATGCTTTTGAAGCATCCGAAAGCACGGTTTTGTCTTCTATATATACGTAGATGTGGACCAGAACATGTGTACCAGCTGGCGGGTATTCTTTGCCTAAACCAAACATTCTGAGCACTATCTGTACAGAGACTCCATCTAAATGTATCCAATTGTGTACAAATAATGAAATCATTTGGCATGTGAAATCCACAGCTCATGCCGTGTCAACGAATTGTCCTGAGAAGGATGGGGACAAGTGGTTGGCAACCATGGTGCAAATGCTGCCAGCAAATGGTGAACTGTGTGTTAGTTTAAACCCCGGGATCCAGCCCTCCTGGTGATGCTGCTCCTTTCAACAGCCGAAAAACATGAGCCGTGAGCCTTACTCAAACTTAGAGCTGGAAAAATAAACAGGGAAGTCAGTAAACAGTTCTGTACGCACTGCTGGGTTAGATTTTATGGGAAGCATTGTTTTTAACCATTAAGGTGTTATTGTTTTATACATTGCGTGTGTAGTGCTATTGCCGATCTTAACAGAAAAAGCTTTTTTATGATGATGTCCAATAATGACAGCTCATGAAACTCTTGGAAAACGCTTGGTATGTTCTCTCGTCAAAAACATACCACATAATCCATCACCATTCTGAGCAGTTCTGCGCTGTAAGTGTGTCACGACGTCATGTTATTTGCTGAAACTGAAAGGTTGCTTGCACTGTGTCAAACCAACTGCTGCCTTTTTAAAAAAAAAAATTATAATGTCACTGCTGAGGTACTTTAATTAATGTTTTAAAGCCTCAATTTTACATTATATAAATATTTGTTTGGACAATAGGTTTAAACAAATATTCAATCAACCAAATAATATGGTAACATATTGATCTGTATCAAAACATCCAAGCTCAATCAGTTTCATAACATCTCACTTTAAAGTCCTTTCTGCTCGGTACGAGGAAGGTATAAGGAAGATGGATTACACCCTGGCTCGCTCTGGAGAAATGTTTCGTGAGGTCACGGGACAGATCTCCGGGCTGTGCAGAACTGTTGATGGACTAAGGCCGCGGCGAATGTCTGGATAAGTTGAGAACCAGCGAAAAGCGGAAAGCAAAGTGATTTTTTAAATTCTAAATTAAAGCGGACATTAATTAATAAGTCGAAGAATGTAATTCTCCAAGGACTCCAGTCTGCAGCTGTGCCGTTATCTCTCCTGTGCAATGTAAACTCCCCCCACAAGGACACGCTACGGTGATTAGACATACACAACACTTCAAGGCCAGGAGCCTCCGACACAACACCATACATGTCCTGCCCTGACCTACCCCCCCCTCACTCTGTCCGTCTCTCACATCGTTATCTTACCTAAGGTCCCTCCCTCCCTAATGTACCAATGAAAAAATTCCAGCGAGTTTTCCGCTCGTAATGTGTATCATCATAATCTTGTGTAAAATTGTCTATGTATGTGCTTTGCTTTATTGTGATTTATTTTCCTGCAACAATAAGGGGCGCCATGTAACGGCTGCCCTGGTGCGTTCAGCGCATCTGCGCGAACGTACCGTGTAAAATTCCTAGTTGTGAACCTGTTCATAACAATGGCAATAAAACCTATTCTGATTCTGATTCTGATTCTGATTCTATGTTGGTTTTGCTACTGTTGTCGAGTGTGACAAATCCACTGTGATGACACTGGTGCCGGTTTATTTGACTTGGGGATTTTGGAGCTGAACCCGATTGTTTAAGGACGACGTTCCCAAAGCCATGAAATGTCATTTGAATGGTCAGTAGAAATGTACATCCACAAATATCTCCAAACCAAGAAACCAAAAACAATGGAGAAAGTTTGATATATGCAGTAGTAAAAAAAACTATGTTGGCATCACCTTACCCAGGCTTATTCAATTGGCAGCCCAGGGGCCAGGTCTGGCCTGCAATACAGTCTGGTCTGACCCACTGGCAATTTGCCATAACAAAAAAACAATTGTCTAAGCTTATCGCAAAGCATCTGCTAATGCTACCACGGCTACTACGTCCACAGCAGCTTATACTTTCACTGAGGACGCTCTGTAACTTTTTAATAAGGAAAAATATATATAGCCATCCATCCACCCGTTGCCGGGTCGTGGGGGCAGCTGTTGGAGCTGCCCAAATCACATTGCACCAGCCCCTATGGCTCCTCCTGCAGGTGGTGGGTCCACGGAAGGACGGCCTCTCGATTAACCCGGGCCTGTTGGTCTCTCATAAGGGGCTTCTGAACCGCTCTTTGTCTGACCCGTCACCTAGGACCTGTTTGCCATGGGAGACCCTACCAGGGGCACCACGCCCCCGACAACAGAGCCCCCAGGGTCATTCGGGCGCTCAAACCCCTCCGCCACGTTAAGGTGGCGGTTCCAGGAGGGGATATATATAGCCTATTAGATAATTATTACGAGTTCTGTTGCCACATGCTGATGGTGCTGCTTAGCGCCTGCTCAGGCCTTACAAATGATAAAATAGAGCTGGAAAGGCCTTTAGACACAACAATTTGACTAATTCAAAAAAATTAATTCAATAGCCCTGCTGCGACACATATTCATGTCACTGAGAAGCTAAAAGAAAGGTTTTGATGAATCATTTAAATAATTTTCCACACACAGGCACACACACACACCTACACACACGCACAAACATACGCACACACATGCTACTTTCAAATGTAGCCAACCAAGGTTTTTAGCCTTTAACTTTAAGACACGGTAAGTTCCGTTAACAAAGGGGCACAAATGTCCCATTAGTTATTTATTTGTTACAAATTATGTTTTCATTTAGAGTTAATTTGTATACTTTTAAAACCTTTGCAGAGATGTATGTTGAGGGGGTCAGCCCTATGTTCCCCGGGTCCAATGTTCCCCCATCCATAGAAGTGGGTTGAAAACGGTGTATTAAGATTAGGCACCAGCCCACTTTCCTTAAGGTTAGTGGCCAGGCAGGGTCAGGGTTAAGCTGATTGAGATATGCGCGACATTTCACTCTCATCTATAAAAAAAAAATTCGCACCCGGGGAACATAGGGCCCAGGGAACATAGGTACGCACCCGTGTCGAGTCCATGATATACAGATTTAACAGGGCAGAGAGTCCTCCAACAAGTCCCCACCGACCGTTGGACAGACCCAAATCTCAGGCAGACATCAGTCTCCGTGTGGCGCCGGTTAAAGCCACCTTTCGTGCACTGTACTACGGGAAGACGCTCATCCACAGGACCATCGGGAAACCGCAAACCCGATCTACTGCAATGCTACAGCTTTGCGCCATGACGTGTTCCCGGGAACCAAGAAGGGACCCACAGCAACACTGTCGGACAGAGAACCCAAGCGCCAGCACCGGGTTCAACAGGATGTGGGAATTACACAAGGTCAGAGGGCAAACAATACTCAGCTGAGCTATTATTTATAATTTATAATTGATTTATTATTTACAATATTTACATCATTATATTTACATTATCACAAAAAAACAAAAATAAATTATAACTCAAAAGGAGTAGGCCGAAGCAAGGTTTATACGTGCCTACCCCAATTTCAAAATACAATTATTGATTAGCAGCATTGATAATTCGAAGCTTTTACATGTCAAAAAACAGTTTGACAATAGTTTTCTCTTATTTTAATCATTGCTTATATTACCATTCTGGTCACCATTCTATTACTTACTTATTTACTTATTGTTTAAGTAGTCATAGTGTTTTAGATACACATACATTACTAGCGCACATATTTATTATACATATATTATCATTGCCATAATAACAGTGACAATAATAGCATTCTCAAAAGTATCATTCTCAAAAAATATCATCTTCAAATTTATCGTGTTTCTCATTTCTATCCTACCTGCTTCAACTGTAATAATGTTGATTAAGATTGTTCTGTCAGTGGTTTTTGATTGTTTTTCCTATTTGTGAGGTGCGTTAAAAAGCCAGGGTATTATATGGCAAGGTGGTAGAGGGCGCTAGCCCCCCCACCAGCCAGCCCCCACCCTGCTGCCCTAACTAGTTGATGTTGTGAACCGCTTTATAATCCTATACTGAGTGGTGATTTAAAAAGACAAGATTTATGAGCCCGTTGAGAGGGGGACCCTACAACAGGTCCACATCTCGCCTGCCCCAATTCTATTTTATTTGTAATGACCAGCGGAAGCAGGCCATAACAGCATTTTTAATGCTTGTGATTTATCTCAAGTTCCTTTAATATAGATCAAATAGACTTGGTTTATAGAGTAGGTGACAATTGATTATATCAGCAATGATGTGATATTTCACAAGTTCATAGTAATACAGATTACTTAAGGAGAGTGACTGAGAGACAAGGTCACATGTCTTCAGCATACTTCTCAAACACAGTTCTCTCACGGGGCCACGTAACTTTTAAGAACAGTGTCATGATAGGCCTGTCATGTGATTTAAAGGCACTATACCCGATTTATTTATTGTAATGGAATTACATTTGTTTTGTCCTCCATACTCCAAACTCTATTGGAGATGCTGTCGGTGCAGATGGTGCAGCCATGTTTCTGTCGGTCAGTCCCAGGGCAGTTCTGGAAACAAAAGTTGCTTAGTTTGCCCCCTCCAAGTGTGGGAGTGAATGTAAAGAAGCTTGTCATCACCACACAAGCTTACATTTATAGTAAGAAGCAATAGAGAAGGTTCAGAAAAGAAATGCTCTGCTTTAATCATTGGCCCTAAACACTGCCACGCCACCTTCCCCTGGCTGGGCATGCTCCGTGAGTAATGCGCCGCTTGACACCAGAATGGATGCCAAAGCAGGCCCGTGTCAATAGCGGGCGGTGGTTGTGAAGTGTTTCTTTCATTGCTGGCTGTCATAAGAGAAGTGGTTGCTTTTGCATCTCTTGAATCCAAACACTACATCACTGGACTCTGTAAACGCTCTGCAAAAGGCATACCACAAAAGAGCTGTGGATGCCTGGCTTGCACCATGGTTCGTGTTGAATACCAAGTGAAGTTAGCCTCAGATGCATTCACAACACAAAACATCGGCGTAAGGCAATTAAAAAGTTTGACAATTTTATGTACAGCCCCTTTTATGGGGATGGAATTAAATTATGCAGGTACTCGTATGGGACCAAAATAAAATTAAGGAGCTTTTGGTACTGAAGCGATGAAATATTTCCTTTGATACCAAGTTGGATGCTTGTCGGTTGTATACTGTATATAGCGCTAAACTTTCTGCACTAGCATCGAATTCATTCTAAACAGAAGTGTCAAAACAAATAGAAAATTTCATAGCTCCATACTGACAGTCATTTGACAGCTGTTCCCATGCTGTGAAATAATCTGCATACCCTCTAGAAAGCTTTATGCAGATCTGAAAGCAGTATTATGAAATAGGCCCCTAAAAAAGAATGGTCCAATCCACTTCCCATTTAATGCCAGAAACAATAAGTAAATCCTTCCATTCACACAATGGGACTCAGGGAATACTCGAGGAAGAGATAAAGGTAGAACGAAAACTAAATTAAATAATATTCTAAATTATTTTTGCTTTAATCTTTATTAGATAGATAGACATCACAACACGATGTGCCATTAAAAAAAATATTTCATAACAATTATGAACAAATGTTTGAGAACACCCACATTAAACCCAAACCTATAGATGGTCATAATTGTTCAGAACTATCGCAACAGTGCAAGCGCAGCAGGACTCTCTCAACCTTCAGTGCAGCAGGAGTGTGTTTACATCCCCGGCCCTGTCTCCTGTTCCCTGCATCCTGACTCCTGTTGCTGCGCTTCCTTCCACTGTGACGACTCTTTCTGCCTGCAGCCCTACTCTCGTGTGGAATCCTCTAAACTCCACCACAAGCAAATGTGTGAGCATCAAACACACTGCAGCCCGGAGTTCTATATAAAGTTACTGTGTAAGCCGGGATGCCTGCAGATGTTTGCCACAAAGACGCACACATCTGCAAAACAAGGCACTGTTAGTGAAAGAAAGAAGTTTGGTTAGCTTTGTGTATTGACTTTATTGTTCTCCAGTGTTTGGAATAACGCCGTTTAAAATAACGGCGTTAGGTAACGCCGTTATTTTTTCAGTAACGGAGTAATCTAATTCATTACTCTTCCCGACGTTACAACGCCGTTATCGTTACTGGGTCAACAAAGTGGCTCGTTACAATTCGACTGAATGAGCTCCGCGGTGTCAGCTCACGCAGCAGGAGCAGGGAGAGGGTGGGCGGAGTTTCACGGAGACTCACGCTGCCTGTGTGAGCAGAGCTCGTGCTCTCTGCTCCAAAAACTACGTGTGTCCCCGACCCGCGGCTCGTCCTCCGCACAGCGCGGTGCGGCCGCGGGGGAGAATCGAGTTGGTGATGTAGATAATTAAAAGTAAGGAAAGATATGTCCAGGACCTTCTTCCATGTATAAAAACAGCGCAGAGAGAGATGTCATTTAAAGGAGTTGTTTATTTAGGCTTGATACAGGAACAGCTTCTCTGATGTTCATAGAGGGAATTCAAACTCTAACAGTCACACAAACTTTTATACATTAGCTACGCCCAATCCCAATGTACGGAGACAGTGGTCTGATGTCAGATGAAGAGGTACAGCTGTGGACTAGGCTTGTATGCTTAAATACCAAATATGGTCCTGGACTGCGCTGAATATGCTCAGCCGTACCAGGCCGTGTTCATCCCCTGTTTTACGACCCTTACTCGCTCAACCTTAGTTTCTGCACGTAGTCCATAGAGAACATCTCATAGGTTTTATAAACAGACAAATTAATCTCACAGTGATCATTGATCTGTCGTGTTGGAACTTATTTTTAACCCAAAGATGCAGAATCGGTGGAGACACGTCTTCCCCCCTCTCCCTCTCTCTCTCAGCGCATTTTCTTCTTCCTCTGTCCCCGCTCTCCACTCCAGAGAGACTGTAGGCCGCTAAGTTTCTGTTAGGGCATTTAGCCTTATATTTGCTGATGATTGTTTTACGTTTTGCCTGATGAATGAACGGAGAGACTTTATGCACAATGCCTGTGCGCAAAGTCTGCCCTGATCGTTGGCACATGTTTCTTTTTTCATTCTCTTTGAATACGGCCGTATTCCTACATTAATAAAACAGCGGCGCAAATACTGGTCAATACCGTTCAAAACCTACTTGTTTGAGAAAGCGTTTTAATTCCAGTGGGAAAAGGGTTGTTTTATGACCACCATGTTTTGTGATTGTATATTGTGATTGTAACACACATATATGGGTTGACTTTTCTTTGTTGTTTGTTGTATGAATGTATACAATGCAACTATATTTGAACAGACTTTCCTCACACACTTTCTCTCACACTTGTACTCGTAGTTTGTGTGGATGTGTTTTATAGGCGCAGTAAAGTTTAGCACTTTATTGATCTGGACCGATGTGGACTCACTGGCATCAGCTTCATCTCCGTGCCGACCCATATCGACCACGTTCATTTCGACTGGACAATAAAGCTTAAACTGCCCCGCTGATCACCACTCCAGGTCCTCAAACTGACTGTTCAGCACTGTAAGGAGGAAGACATATGGAGAGCAAGGGATGTACAGAATCTGAAAGAAAAGGTGAAGGACCGAAAAATGTCCCTTTGCTTAGCTGTACCGCTGTGGGCTCATTCATTCATTAAAAGAGTGAGAGAGGTGACAGATGTTCTGATTTCAATGTCTATACTGTCAGAATGTGCACTGTACGGTATGTTTAAGCTGGCGACCTCTGTATGTGGTCTTGTGGCCAGGCTGTCAAATAGCGGGGTGTCCGCTGCTTTATTGTCCCGTAGCAGTGTGAAGCACAGCAGCATGCAGCCTTAACCTTGGCATAGGACTCACCGTCGCTGTGTGAGAGGGCTGCATGTAAAAGTGTCTTCATATCATTACTGCTGTTTTACATTCCTTTTCATTTTGTTTATGATTGTTTTCTTGATATGATTTGTTTTTTTTACTATTGTTCAATGACGCCAAACGTTTCAGTAATGTCCATCCATCCATCCATTTTCTTCCGCTTTATCCGGGGCCGGGTCGCGGGGGCAGCAGTCTCAGCAGAGATGCCCAGACTTCCCGATCCACGCACACCTCCTCCAGCTGTTCTGGGGGGACCCCGAGGCGACACCAGGCCAGCTCGGAGACATAGTCCCACCAGCGTGTCCTGGGCCTTCCACGAGGCCTCCTCCCAATAGGACATGCCTGGAACACCTCCCGAGGGAGGCGACCAGGAGGCATCCGGTTTCAGTAATGTATAGATTTAAAAATAAGTGGTTTCGCTGAAATGTTTAAATATTTTTGTTTGTTTATTTATTTATTTATTTTTAACAACAACTGTGAGATTGTGATTGGATTGTGGATTATGTATCCAATATAAGAATAATTAAAAACTACAAGTTAGCAACAAATACAATTTTAAAGTTTCTCTACGATTTACTGCGGCTTACTCTGGCTTGCTTTACCTTAATCTGGTTAATTTCTTTGAGATACAGAAAAAATCTAACAAAACAAAGCTTGTATTTTGTATCTTTATTACTCTTGGAAATTGAGCAGCCTTCCAAAAACAAATGAATGCTATTGCGGTTCGTTCAAAATTAAATTTAATCAAAGTTAAGTCGAGGGGGAACGCAAAGAGGATACAAATCTACTTTCTATCGGCTTAATTACTACTAAACTACTTTAACAAATGCTGAATTATCAGTATAGTTTTCCACCTAAAAATATACAAAGACATGGAGCGTTAGCATCATGCTACATGCTAACGCTAACTATGACTGCCGTTTCTTTTGCTTCTACTGAACAATCTGATGTGAAAAAAACATCCATATAGACCCGATTTAGACTTGCCTTTATTTGTGTGTTATTTGTGTCTGGCTCTGCCAGAAAATGGCAAAAAAAGAGTGAAAACATCTGTTTCCCAACACATAATTCCTTCTCCTTCCCCTCGGCAAGGCCGTGTAGCCTAATGCCGTCTGTATCTACAGCATAGTTATCGGATCAGAATTGTCAACTGAATGAATAGTCACTTAGTATGGACAGAGGCATTTTTCAAACACTTGCCCTTTCTGTAGCACTTAAAAGAAGAAGAATAACTGAATGTGAGGGGCTTTGTGATAATGATAGCTATCTTACACAGTTCAAAAGGACATTTAAGCTAATGCATTCTCGGAGAGTGACTACAGTGACAGAGAAGGAAAAACTCACGTCGGGAAGGGCAGCGTGATAAACATGTTACACCCTCGCTGCCATTGTTTAACACTTTTAACGCTTGTGAAAACAAGAAGGTAAATGAATATTAAAAGGCTGCATGAAGGGAATATAAAAGTCTTGCATATACGGAATATGAAAGTGCACATATGGACAGAGGCGTGATCGGAAGAAACAAGTGCAGTGATTAAACTTTTAAAATCTGCACACCGGGTTTTTATTATTCATGTGGGAATGCATAGGGAAGTAGGTGAGAGGTGGCCAGAGTGGTTCATAGAGTAATGTATAGAAGCAAAAGCAAGTCCAAGGCTTAGTCTGTGATTAAATATTAAAGACTAGCCGAACCTATTGACTTACCAGAAAAGCACATGATCAGGCATCATTTTTGCATCGTATTAATTTATCGAATAATGCAAAATTTTGCCTTGACAATTGCGGAAAATTTCCCGGATAATCTTATACTAACTCTGCTTTCAAGAGGTGTTGGGTCGTTCAATCAATCAAATTGTTTTCTACAGCCTAACACCACAACAGTTGACTGATATTTCTGATTTAATTATACAGAACAACAGGAAATCAAAAGTGAAACAGAGCAAGGCGTCACTTGCAAGTTATTTGGAATGGTTCTTACTAGGGGTGTTGAAAAATATCAATCCGCCGATATATTGCGATATTACATCGCACGATTCTCGTATCGATACAAAAAGCGCCCGTATCAATATTTAAACATCTATTTTTGGGGAAATATTAATTACAGCATCTCTCTTTGGTCCTGCACTTTTACTGCCGCCCGCTAGATGGCAGTGCACCACGCAGCCCGCTTGAGTAACACTAGAATCTAGTGCGAGTTAGAGAAACACAGGAAGAGTTCCTTCCTTTAAAACTCTCCATTTGGCCTCACTTTGGCTTTTACAGCAAAGACAGAGACCTGGATTATTACGAAAATCACCAGCTCTGTGCATATGTTGCCGCTGTGTTTGGAGAGGATTGATCTTCGTAGCATTTTATTACGGAATAAATTCGGAATTAGAGTCTAGACAGATAGATAGATCAAATGTATTTGATACAAATCTAATGAAGGTGGACTAGCTTACTGAATAGTTGTTTCCAAAGTAGTAAAAAAAATAATCGCAATAATCATCTAATTCTTCAATACCGGGATATATCGTATCGTATCGCGACCCTTGTATCGGGATACGTATCATATCGCCTGAGACTAGGCGATACACACCCCTAGTTCTTACCCTTCATCGTTTGAATACAATTTGACATAAATGCATAATTGTGATATAAAACATTATTGTGCCCCCACACTTGGACACATAAGCTGTCCTTGTCACCTGCAGGACTCAAACGAGATGTTAAAAGTCCATCCATCCAGTATTTCACGCAAAGCCAGAGCCGCAATGAGCTTTTCTGATGATTTTGGAGCCTCGTGAAGCGTGGAAAGAAGATGGTGACAATGAATAGACCCGAGGGATGGACAAGAAAGTGACTGATTGCAACGAACAAAACATGTAGTGCAGGTCCTTTGTATTTGCCCGAACGCTCATGACAAAACACATGCGCGTGTTGAATACAAACGACGTTCACAACAGGCAGAAAAACATAGCCTGTTGGAGAATACGATTGCCTCGGCCGAGGTAAAATACATTGTTTTGCAGGACTTTCTTCATGTAACTGTTTGGCTTTAGCCTCTATCCTACGCACCCATCCGAATCGATGTGCGAAGTCTCATGCCTTTTTTCTAAAATACATCCACATGTATGAACATCCCCTTGAAGGAGGGCGCCACTTCCTGACGCCAGGTCGTGCCACACACGTTGTGGACTCATGAAGCAACAGAAGAATACGTCGCATTCAGTGAATGAATGACAAAAAACAACAACATGGCAATCCAGAAATACTGTGCTTCTGAACAAAGCTTTAAAGTTTAATACGGTATGGCACCTTTAAATACAAACACTAAGGCCAAATATATGATACATATATATGTATTAGTTTTAATGTTGGTGGAAATTGGTGGATGCATAAATAGATCGAAGTGCTCATAATCACACTAGGTTTTCAAGTTTAGATTTGTTTTCAGTTATTAATAAAGAATGAATGAAATACATAAATTTATGTAAATAAATAAAAGATAATTTAACAAATTTGAGTCTGGCAAAATGTGTTATTTAAAGAGTCTCTCTTTGCCTACATACACGTAATTCAAGTAGTACAACACAGTTTCACCCTTTTATGGCCAACAACAACCTCCGGTGCTTTTACGCTATACTGTATACTGTAAATGCGGGGACAAAATAGTATTAGTTTCTCGCCATAAATACTGTAGAAGTACGGTAGTGAATATCCAGCTGTTATTCCTGCTGCTATAGTTTTACCGTCTCTACCTGCCTGCCGCTTCTTGCCTGTGTAGGATTTACGTGACCTCTCTCATGAATCATAGACTTTTACTGGGGTGCCTCTTAAAACCTGCGCGCCGAGGGGGAAATTTATGGGGTGAGGAAATGAGATTCAGAAAACCTATTCTAGACAGCTGCTGCCTTCTTATTATCATGTGCTATGGTCACGCGTGTCTCAGTAACAGCAATATCTGGTTATTACTTTGGACTAGCCGTATGTAGCCTAATCTGTTTGTGCTGCAATCTCTAAACATACAAGATGGAAAATTGAAGTTATTTAAGTATGTATTATTCTGTATGCATTAAAGCAGCAGTCGCTACATATCAGTGGCGGCTGGTGGTCTTTCAAACAGAGGTCTTTCAATCTATAGGGCCTAAGGTAGGTGTTCATTCAAGGTTTTTACCTGCCAATCCAAAGTGGGGTAAGTAGATCCCAGTCAATGCATGTTATTGGGCCAGATCTTGTGCCGTGTGCAACAATTGCGCAGGCTTCTAGCGATATCATATTTTCCGAGTGGCGGAGCAGTTGTCCTTCGACACTCGCGAGAGGGAGCCTCATTACAAGCAGTACTGACAGCGGCGCTCTGATGCCAGCCTCTCATTCATTTCCTCGTTTACGTCGGGGCCTATGCCAGTCTCGCTGTGTGGCGCGGATCGGCACTTTCTCTAACTGAATGTGGTGCGGGGTGTTCTCCCTCTTGTTGCTGTGGCCATGTTTTCCTGAGTGCCTGTGTATTGTGTGTGTGTGTGAAGCTCTCACCTGCCGCCTCAGCAGCAGCACCACAAAGGGTCAGGTGTAAATGTGAATTTCCTGACTTACATAATCCAACCCATACATAATCTCCTGAGCCGCTGACTGACAGGCGTGCACCGCATCAGCCGCTTTGCTGCTCCATCTCCACTGTCTGCTGTTTACAGTGCTGAGACGGTTGAAATGTCCAATGGGATATACTGTATGCACCAAATCGAAAGGCAGGGGCACAGAGAAACTAAAATGGTCAGTTTTAACTAGATCAAACATCACACAATTATAAAGTTAGATCTGTTCCCAGTTCCGACCAGTGCAGTGGTTCCTTGAGCAGCACAACAGCAGCAGGACAGGGGCTCAATGAGGTCAATGCTGTGCGTGCTTGTACATGCTAGCTGGCCACACTGTCAGCAAAACCAATTTTGTAGCATGTGTTTGAAGGATCCAGATAGCATCCAGATCTCCCTTTTTTTTTTCTATTTCTTTTTTTTTTTTACTTTGGGGCCACTGGTGCCAGCCGAGCCACCCATGCATATCTTCATAATGCTTCAAATAAACTGTTGCTGTGGAGAATTGTGATCACACAGGAGAGTCTGCACCACTTAAGAAGCTTGATAAGTCCTGCTTTAGTTAACTATTTAATGTGAAGTTCTGCCAATACAGTATTAGGGTTGGGCATGATATTATTATATTAGCCCTAACATAGTATATTATAGTGAAAGTGCACGCAGATTTGTGGTTCCTTTCATTTGATCTGTAGCGGCTGTAAAGAGTCTCTTTGTGAGAATTCCCAAAACTATCTAGTTTATAGATCAGACGGGGTTTCACTGTCGATTACGCGCTATAATTTGTGTCAATGATTGTTTATATTACAGATCTATTTTTAATTATGGAGCCTCAGCATGTGCTGTCAGCCAGATCCGAGATGAGACTCCAGCTGGATTAACACTTGCTGTGAGACTCAGAATTAATGTGGGACTCCAAACGCTCATCACTTCAGCACCGGCAGACAGAGGCACTCACTACAGGTTCCACATGACAACTTGCGTTCAAATTGCCTCAATAAAAAATAAGTCACCCCCTCTGATGAAAAAAGACAAGTGTTGCCTTTGAAGACTTATTATGTCTCGCAACCATCCATTCTCAAGTTTCATGTTGTACCACTCATTCCTTGCAGACACCAGTCCCGGCTGCTTTAGTGCTAATGCGGTGTGTGGTTGAACAATTGTCTGTTAATTGCTGATACAACTGAAGTATGTTGTTGTTTGGTATGAGTGCAAAACTATCCGCCACAATGAACCTCAACCCAATGAGATAACCACCAACCATTTTTCCAGTTCGACACAGAGCAGCGCAGTCTGACCAAACACGTACAAAATACTAACAACACATGATTGCAGCTCGACCAGTGCATCCTGTGTTGTGTAGTGGATACACTTCATGGATACGCGTGGCGTGCGAGTGACTTGGCGGTGGGCAGAGAGGCCGATGGTGTGGATTCACAAAAAAACAAACCAGTGTATTTTGTTTGTTTGTTTTTTTGTCTCTAGTTATCCTCTCGGCTCTAGTTCAAATCCTGGATTCGTCCATGACTAGACAAGGCTGTAGAAATGAGGGCACCTGGGAATAAAATGCAGTCTGACGTAGTACAAAGTCACTTAAGGGTGGGAAAAAAAAACGGTCAAAGGTAAACAACACTCTGAACATACATTATAGAGTAATCATAAAATATACACAGACATGTGAGAGCTGACAACAAGCCTTGCCGGCATCATCACGGCTCATTTGTTGCTAACAGGTCAGCCCAACAGGTCACTTTCGGTAAGTTGTAACACCAACCTGCAATAAACCTACTGACCGCGGGTTCATGCGGGCTTTGTGTGAAGGTTACAAGAACTGCACACGATCTGTACTTGGTGTGTACCAACGCCGTGCCTTTGTCAGCAGAGATTACCTGGCAATTTGTATATTATACAAATGATATATATTTCAGCATACTTTGACCACATTCTCCCAGTGAAAATTGCTACACTGAAAGAATACGGCACACTCCTGGTCTGCTGGCCACTGTCGTCGTCTTCCTTCTCTTCAGGTACATTCTGGGCTTCCTCCTCACAGCTCCTTGCCCTTTCTCTCTGCTCTATATATGACACCTGTTCTCTCTTCGCCTTCCCTTCGCCTTCCCTCTTCCCCTTGGGCATATTGCAAAAACATTGTACAAATGGCCGCCGGCATCTCTGAAGCTTTATACTGTATAAAAACAGAAGAAGGTGAGTGCATCTGCAGGTCCAAAAGTGTGGCGCGGGTGCTCTTCGAAGATCAGGTATAAGACTATATAAAACTGAAGAGCAAAAAAGGGGATCTGAGGCACTCCGACTGCAATATAAAAGTCCTTTATACTGTATATCGGAGTTTTCGTGCGATTGATGTATTTTCACGATTGACTTACACAACATATATGGAGGACGTATTAGATACCTGAACGTGCGCTAATGGTGTAACACACATATACGAAGTCCGCATGTGCGACATACAAAAAGGTTTTGCACAAAATGTACGAATAGACAAATAGCGTTTTTGCAACCTGGAAAAAAACGTAAGCGTCCATAGAGTTTGTGTTTCTTGCCCGTACGACCGGGTGTGACCTAGGTTTTAGTAGACATAATATCAATTACATAGTGTGTGGTGGAAATGGCTTCATTAAACTCTAAACAAATATCTTAAACGTGTCTTATGACAGTCATATTCATATTGTTGGCATAACTTAAATAATTTAGAACTCTAGAAAAATCGCTTCAGACAGTAACGTGTTTTATAACTAATACATTCATATGAATAAAAACATATTCTAGTCTGATTTCATAAAAACGCTTGCAATCAGCTCACATTCCCTTCAGTGGGTTCCAATGTTGGTGCGCGATTCTGAAGAAAAAAAAACTCTGCACTGTTGCTGTTAAGCACTAAGATGTGACTGAAAATTGTTTCCTGATTCTTTGCCTGTGTTTTGGTGACAGTGGACATATTTTACTACCTTTCTCTGACACTTAACGCAAACCTCGCCCTGCTTTCCTCCCTCCTTCCTTTGCCAGACATTATGTCAATATGTGTGGATGTCAATATGTGTGGCATGGCAGGGTGCAGTGCCTATCTGTCCAGCGATTGTGTCATGATAAAATCCCATTTAAGACATGTTTGTAATCCAGTGCGTTGTTTATTGTATCCACATCAGTGTTTGTTGAAGTGTATAATTCCTCTGATCCGAATGCCTCGGCTCGGAAAAGGCATTTCAAACCACAGCTGCTTCGTTGTCACAAAACCTTTCCTCCTCTTTTGAGGCGGTGTGTCTGTTTCACTTGTGTCTTTATGATGTAGTAGAGGTGGTTATGTTGCTCCAAATTCAGATGCTGTGTCTTCCTGAATGTGTGTACTGGACGCCATGTTCCCTGCTCATGCTCACCCGCTCCAGACTGCTGACGCGCGCAGTGTCATTTCATTTAATGTTTAAAACGGGGGGGTAAAATGAAAAAGGCAGTGAAAATGTGGAACAATGCAGCAACAAATGCAGTGGACTCTATTTAGTTGTATATTTGTACAAATGACAAATAAAGCACTTACTTACTATCTGATGCTGAGCTTATATTGTAGTGTTGTAGTGTCGTGGAATGACACACTTTAAGGACGGAGTGTGACATCATCACAGAATCACATTTAAGGCAGCTGCGAGAATTGCACAGATCTGTGATAGAACTCAGACTTAAAACGGTTCAAAAAGATAGTAATGGAGTTGTGATATCAGTTAGTAAGGAAAGAAGAACAGAAATACAAATGTATTGTTAGGAATGTATCTAATAATATTGTATGGAATGGAACAAAATGCCAGGTTTTATGTTATAATTGTGTTAAAGTAACTATCCAACCTATGTCATCTAATACAATAGCATTAAATCAATGAGTAATGACAATGTCTGTCTGTGAAGGTTTTTCTTCCCTTCAGTGAGTAGTGAGTAGAGGAGCCGGAGGCACCAGACAGGATGGCAGAGGAGAAGATAAGCTTCATGACCTCCCTTGCTCCTCTTTAACCTTCTGTCTGACCCAGGGGACGCACGCTTGCTATGCTGCACAGCCCAAAACAAAATTCTGTCACAAATAAAAATGCCTTACCCTGTGGCTGAACTATCTGTAAATTATATGCACGCCTGCTGACTGTTTATTTGAACGTTACATTTGTTTCTCTGTTTGATGTCCATTTTGCTTGATTTCCAAACTCATTATCAAATCAAGTTTTTACCCAATTTTGCGACAGCAGGCCTTTTAGAAACTAGAACAATTCGGAAACAATGACAGACATCAAACTGAGAAAAAGTTAAACAAATGTAAGTTGGGCAGTTGAGGTGGATGTTTGCCCCTCACTGCAGGGAAAAACTGAAAAACCCAGAGGGGGAAAAGAGAAACCTCAGGGAAAAAAAGGCTCAACAAAAACCATAAGCGTTTAAACAAATTAAAAAGCTTTGTAGCCAGTCGCTTTACTTTTTAAGTAGGCAAGGACTGGAGCACCTACACATGTTTGAGCACCCAGGCGATTTTGCTACGATTTAAAAAAAAAAAAAACACCTGTATCGATATTTAAACATCTATTTTTGGGGAAATATTCATTGCAGCATCTCTCTTTGGTCCTGCACTTTTACCCCCGCCTGCTAGATGGCGGCGCAGCCCGCTTGAGTAACACTAGAATCTAGTGAGAGTTAGAGAAACACAGGAAGAGTTTACATTGGAGGAGACGGAGCTATGAGACGCTCCGGGGCTCTTTTAAAACTCTACATTTGGCCCCACTTTGGCTTTTTCAGCAAAGACAGAGACCTGGATTATTACGAGAGCCACCAGCTCTGTGCATATGTTGCTGAGTGTGTCGCCGCTGAGTTCGGAGAGGATTTATCTTCGTAGCATTTTATTACGGAATTAAACAAAGGGAAAACTAAATGCAGCATGCTTAAACCTGTGTCTCGCCACTGCACTACTACGACACAGGTTTCAAAAGAGCCTGCTGTATTTAGTTTCCCCTCTGCTTCGTTTGTGCGCTACTGCTAACACAAAAAGATTTCGAAGAGATGAGCGCTATAGTTTAGACTTTAGAGTCGCTGCATTGGCTCCCCGTGTGTTTCAGGATCGATTTTAAAGTTCTTTTCATGGTTTTTAAATGTCTTAATGGTCTTGGTCCTTCTTATCTTTCAGAACTGCTTTTACCTTATGAACCTTCACGGCCCCTTCGCTCCTCTGGCAGGGGTCTCGTAGTTATTCTTAAAGTCAACAGACTCACGACGAGGCGTCTTTCCAATATTATGGCCCTCGCCTCTGGAACGACCTGAGAAGGAGCTCAGGACCACAGAGAACGTTCATGTTTTTAAGAGCAGGCTCAAGACCCAACACCCACCTCAAGACCATCTGTTTTCCGTTCAAAGTTAATAATCACCATTCAACACAGTCACATGCACATTAGTGAAAAGCATTTATATCATAAGATAGATAGATAGATCAAATGTATTTGATACAAATGTAATGAAGGTGGACTAGTTTACTGAATAGTTGTTTCCAAAGTAGTAAAAAAAATACCGCAATAATCGTCTAATACTTCAATATCGGGATATAGTATAACCTGTAACGCACAAGAGCTGTCTCTTTTTCCTCTTCTTCTCACATCCGAGTGCGGGTCAGTTTATTGCATCAATATAGATGTGGCAGCACAGTGGCCGTGTCACTCGTTTGGCTCAATGGGAAAAGCGCCCGACTTATACCGTGGGTTGAAAAAGTCTCAGTTCTTTTTGACATTTTGAGATAGAGCCTAAATCCTTGTCTATTTTTCTTTATTTCTCTGTTATTGTTTTTTTTTTTTGGTACGGTTGTTTGGCTTGGGCACACACTGAGAAAAAACATACATCAGCATCTGTGTGTACCTGTTCTTGCCCTGCAATTTACCGTTGGTTCTGAGGTGGGTAACATTGCAATTCTGGCCACCTGACTGTGTGTATAACCGGGGGTGTTGGTATGGATTGATTTTCTTAACCTTAGCTGAATCTTCCATCACCAAATATCACACAGGTAATATTGAACGCAGGGGCAGGATTCATTAAATTACAAAACGTATTGGTTTCCATTATGTTTCTCAGTGTAGTTTCACAAAATTAAACATGTCGATCTCTGACATGTTTAAAGAGCTCACTGTATTTAGCTTCATGTTACTGTCACTCATGGTGTCTGTCCTAAAGTCTCACTCTGAAGAAAGTCAATTCACATTTACACTAAGAAGGCTGGAAGGGCGCCCCCTGGTGTCACCTTGCATCCAAAGGCCCAGGCCGTACAGCGGGTCCTATAAGGGCTCAGGTATGTTAACCTCCTCAGCCCTAACGGCACCCGATCGGGGGCCAGAAATGCTCCGGGCAGTTGGACGCCACTGAACACAAGGGGGCGCCCTTCCAACCTTCTCAGTGAAAATGTGAATTGAATTTCTGCAGAGTTAGACTTTAGGTCAGACACCATGAGTGACAGTAACATGACACTAAATAGTGAGATCTTTATTGTCTGTAAAAAAAAAGCTGAGGCGTCGTTGCTCTTCAGTCAGACTGAGAAGTGAAGAAGGAAGTCATGGAGAGTCTGTTTTAGACAGAACTTCAGAGTTCTGCTCGATCTAAGAGTAATATTGTATTCTGAAACTCAAAAACATAGTTAAAAAATATATATTTTTCTAATAAATAAAAGGAGAAATTTAAATGTTAAATTGCTGGAATTATATCATTACGAATATGAGTCAATTATTAATTACTCTCTTTTTACAAAAAAAAAAACATGACAATGATATCTGATGGAGAGTCATGTGTGTCCCGGTTCTTCTGAGTCATGGTGGGTTATGGTGGACCATGACAGATGTGGACAGGACTGTGGTGGATCTACTTTTACTTTGGTGAAAATAGTTACTATAGTAACTGTGTGGAAGAAATGAACCTCATGAGCTCTGTAACATCTGTCCCCATCAGTCCTGCTGCACCACGACTCAAAGGAACCGGGACACACATCACTCTACAGCAGATACAAATGAGAAGGGTTTATTTTTATAGGATGAGGGTAATTAACTGACATTTTAATCACATAAATTTAGGATTTTCACAACTAATACTAAGGAAAACTTGAATTTCAAACTTGTGTTACATCAAGCAGAAGTGCAATGTTCTAAATGAGACTCTCCATGACTTCCTTCTTCACGTCTCAGTCTGTGACTACAGAGCAATGAGGCTTGAGCCTTTTTACTGAAAATAAAGGGTCACTATTTAGCGTCATGTTACTGTCACTCATGGTGTCTGACCTACAGTGAAACTCTGCAGCCAATCAAATCACAATGACTCAGAGTGGGTTGGGCTCAAATGGGCACCAAACGCCAAGATCCAAGCTCTGAGACTAAAATAATAAAACCCTGGGTTTAAGAGGTTAATTTGGGGAAAACGTGGAACATCTTGGTTGCTTCTAACTTGTGACTGAGCACACGCCCAAAAACCAGACAGTTAGGCATCAACTCGTCTAAGCTCAGGTAAGAACATATCTCAGTATGTAAAAACGGTGACCTATTTCTTTAAACTAATCATTCTACCACCTTAGAGTTGATATTTTGACATTAAGGCAAGACAGCCGTCTCGTCCACATTAATTGAAGTGGACTTCAAATTTCACATTTTGATCATACGGATAGACTGCAATATAAACTTAAATATTGAACATTCAATAATTACTAACTTATTGTAAAGCACGCTTTAAAAAAAAAAACGGGAAGAAACCTCCCTCTCTCCTGCTACAACTTAATTTTTCACCTTTTTCTGAAAACTGCATTTGTGGTTTATGTGTTCCACATTGTTTTTGTGGATACTTTTGTACGTCTTGGCCGAGTTTTTGTGGAGGTTTGATGGATTTGTTTACTTTGAGAGTCCAAAATGGTCCTGAAGAAAGCAGCTTTTTAAAGGTAAACAAAATGCTATCTTTTCAGCTAAACCCATTTGAGACCTACACATTTCTTCTTCTGAGACACTGAAGAGGTACCAACAGCCCCCACACCTGCAGCACAGAGGAGGCGTCACAAGAGGAGCTACAGGAAAAAACAAGGAAGGACAAACGAGGAGATAGTGAAAGACTTTTGTGGCGCTGAGGGAGCTGCAGGAGGAGCTGACCAGTGCAGGACACCACGCTCTGAAACTGAAACAGGACGTTTCAGAGGATCAGAGACGGCGAGAGAGGGCAGTCAGCCAGGTTTCTTCCGAGTGCTACAGTTTCCCCGACCTCCAAGGTCATGCGGGTCGGGTCGACACAGTGGCAGCGCGGCTCAGCCGCAGCAGCTCAGGACTAACACCTGAACACTATTTCGTTGTACGCTTGTACAATGAATTACTTACTTATTGGAACTCCATGTACTGCATCAATGTAAACAAACCTCTGTGCATTCTTGCTAGAGTGAAGACGAAAATAAAACACAGTTAAGAGTCAAAAACACATTTGTCTGTATAGAGACACTTGTTCTGTCATCGTTCTAATGCGCACGCTCTACCGCAGGGGATAAGTCAGTAATATCGAAGCCAATTATGGCATGCTTCTATTTATAAAAATAGTGCACTAAGAATTAAGCTGCTTTTGCATTTCCTTTTAGGAACTATACAGAGCATGAACTGTCAGTAGTATATATTCACATTTGCAAAGGAACTTCACCAGTTGTTAAGATGAGGCTAAAAATGAGTGTGTAGTGTGATATAATGTGCAACTGAAAATCAAACGGGGGCTGGCTACTTAAAGAGAAATAAGATCAAAGTCATGATTTCAATATATTATGGCCCAGGACACGCACACCAATTGATGAAAAACGGTTCATTCAGTGTGTTCCTTGGCCTGCTTGGTGCTGGATCTAAGCCCCTTCTATCACTGACCTCGCTCCCCTTCACAACAAACTTTAGCACACTATTAGAACAGGTCTGACCTAGCCTCAGGTTTCATAAGGACAGAAAGCTTGTTGAACCAGAAGGAAAGGCCAGCGGAAATGTTGAATTAGCCATTTCATCAACAAGGCCCTTTGAGTCTCCACAGATTGTTGCCGAGCTATATCATCATTTGATACAACATAGTACACACTATATTGCCCACCCCTATATCAGTAATATATAATTGTACTTTTAATCGCCATTGATTTCCCAATAGATTACTGTTTTAAATCAATCAGCAAACAAGACCAGGCAGTATGATCAACTAGAGCTACTTGGAATTTACTTGGAATTGCTTCATATGTCAAACAATCACAAAGCATGTGTTATGAAAGTGTCTGCCACTCGCTCTCCCATACAGTCATATATCTGCAGCACAGATTCTATACTCTGATAAAGGCTTTGATTTATGACCCCGAGGTAAATACACAACGGAAGCAGACTTAATATGCAGAAGCAGCCATGAGCCCCTCCTGACAGGGGATTTGGATAACTCCTCCATGTCAATGTGTCAAGCCAGTTATAAATGAGAGGGCAGGAGCAGGAGCCAAGTCAGAGAAAATGGAATGTTTGGGACATTTTTGAGCCCCCATTTTCAGATAATCTGATTTACTGGTGGCTTTACAATGATACCGTATAGCACCTCCAATATACAGGGTTTCCGTGGGGCTTTAAAAAGTATTGAATGACAAAAGTGACAAAATTAAGGCCTTAAATGTCATTAAAAAGCATTAAATTGGAATCAAATGGAAATAAATCTAATTCCTTTGAAAGTGTTGACATTGCCCAACTCTCTTTACTGCACAAAAATACTAAAATTATGGTCTGGAAAAAGTAGGGCTTGGCAATTATTTAAATTTGTAATTTCTGTTTTAAATATCCCCTGTCTGCCCTTAAAAGTAAACTTCATAACAAACCAAGGAGTTTTCAAAAGCGTTTGACTTTAATCCTCATGCCTCGAGCTCTGCTGTGATTGACAGCCGTCTCTATGGAGACAGAGTCAAAGGTCAGAGTTAAACGTAGGGCCGTAGACTCGGCTCAAGAGGGGAACAGGAGGGGATCCCGTTTTCTCTGGAAGAAAACATCACTGTGCACACTTACAACACAACACACAGCCTTTGTAAAGCAGCAGAAACTCAGAAAGTCGCCGAGTTCTCCTCTTGTTTCCGAAAACAGTCACTGAGGAACGCTCTGAAACGCCGCTAAATCGGCCGCACGACGCAGGTGAGATGGACATGGAGAGATGGAGCTGATTTTACGATTCAGCCATTTTTGGCTGTTTTCAAAAGCATTAATTAATCAAATTAATAAAATGGCCAGCCCTCAACTGGAAAAAATAGAAATGGTGCCTCTTTGAGTCTAAATGAAATAAACATTTAAAATGAATTGTTTATGTATCACTGAGAAACATCACTTTAGCCCAGAGTGTTTGAATAGCAAAAACTCTACATGTTAGAAACCAGTTTGACCACCACCAGAGGTAGGCGCTGTTAACTATCACTGTCAGAGAAGGAAAAGAAGAAGACGCGATAAGGAAGGCGGGAACAGATTCAAAACAAAAAGGCACAAACGGTCAATGTTGGAAGCGGCAGCACAGAAATCACATCGCTGGACGCAGCTCAGAACGGTGAGTGTATATGTATATCTCACACTAAGGGCGTTTTCACACAGGCACTAGTTAGGTCGACTTAAAAGGGACTTTCGGCCCGAGAGCGGCATTTTAGGGTCAGCACTTTACGACGGTCTAAACAGCCGCTCCGACTGGATGGATGGAAAATGGATTAACTTTAGATCATCTCTTTCCTGTCTTCCACTTCCTACTGCGGTGAAACTTTCCTCTCCATGTGCTTATTAAGTACATTTCTCCGCACTTTGCGTCTATAAGCCTCAGTGTATTTAACCACGAGGGAGAGGAGTGACCACCGCGTAACATCGGGGAAGTGTGCCCGTACGTGCGTGCGTATCGTTGTCGGCACATTGACAGGTCGATGGCCAAATGTAAGTGATAAACAGGCTTCATGCCAGATGCTTTTCATCCATCCATTTTCTTCCGCTTTTCCGTTGCCGGGCTGTGGGGGCAGCTGTTGGAGCTGCCCAAATCACATTGCGTCAGTCCCTATGGCTCCTCCTGCAGGTGGTGGGTCCACAGAAGGGCCAGATGCTTTCCCTTCGGTGAAAAACACAAAAAGTCTTGAGTCAAGCACAGACATTTGACATTTTTGTCCTCAACACAGGCCTTCTTATTATTTGCTGGGAATCTGCCAAGACATTCTCAGTAAATACAATTACAAATGGTTTAGTTTACAAGGTTATTTTCTGCTTTGGTTTTGCATTGGGGAGCGCCATTAAACGCGGTTTAAACTTTGTAAGCAACTGATACGAGTTTGATACGAGTTTGGGATTATATTTTTGCAACTGAAGAACAAGTAATCACAGAAGTCACGGACGCATTTACAGTTTGCAGTCAGACAATTAAAGGGGGGGTATTATGTAAAATCGACTTTTTCAAGCTTTATATCATGTTATTATGTCATTCTCTCATTAAATACATGCCTGGGGTGTTGCCTTGGCTCATTCACATATTTTTGAGCAATCAGTAAAAACTTAGACGGCGGCCATTTTAGGTGTAGCTATGCCTCAGTCCTCCTAGGAACGCCCCCACCTCCTGGAGACGCCTCTGGACCTTTCGTCACCAGCCAAGCCACCAACCACTGCTCCTCAGCTCAGCACAGCCCCCTCCCCGCACAGTGTTGCTGTTTAGATGCCACAGTAGTGTGCTGGAGGGGGCGTGTCGGAAAGCTTCTTAAAGAGACAGAGACCTATTTCAAGACGTTCAGTACAGCCATTTTGAGAGAGCAATTTTATTCAAGGCAGTTATTTTAATTTACTGCATATACAGACCAACAGAAGGTTACGTCATCATTGTAGTGTGCTATAGGCTGGTGCTATGTGGTTGAAAAAAGCATAATACCCCCTCTTTAAGTTAATTTACACATTCATGACATGGTTATGCCATTTCATTTCTCTTACACTTTACTTTTCCATTAAAACAGAAATGATGTGTATTCAAATTAATCCACTGAATTTTCACTTTCCAATGTTTTGTGTATTTACAGATGCAGAAGAGGACACTCATTCTGCAGGCATGGAACAACCGAGGGCCAAAGTGGTTGGTAGCATTTTAACACTTTAATGTTTGCCAAAATAGGAATTAGATTGCAGAGGTGCCTGCAGCTTTTTTCTTTTAGTTTGTAACAATTCATGTGAATAATTTGGCCATCTTAAGTATGTATTAGATGATTGCTCCCCTTTTCAAAGATTGTGGAGTTAGCCACTCACTCTTCACACATCCAAATTGTTCATGTGAACTGTGCAAGTTTTGAATGTGTGTACAGCTTTATGATGAATTAAAGCCACAACAGTTTAAAAAATATTGTTTTTTTTTTAGATTTGAATAATTTTTTCAAGGCGCAACTAATACTTAGTGATTTATTCTGCATGCTACAGGGCTAGTATGTGGATTTGCAAGGGATTCTCTGTCAAGTAGGTTAGTGCATTTTAAGTCATTACAAACTAAAGCGTCCCCATATGTATTTTTTATGTTATTGACAGAGAGGTTAATTTGTTAAGCTAAGCTAAGCTTTTCGTATATCATAACACAACTTAACTAAATACTTGTCTCTTTTCTCTCTTCAATCCCTTTTAAGCAGCAGCCTACCAACTTCAACCAGACCAATACCATCCTTCAAATGAATCATCAAGCTTGTGATGCACCAATGGTTGAAAACTTCATGGAAGACACAGAGGGGAGGTTTTAATTTGAATTTTTATTCTACCATTATTGTTCTGTTTTGCTCAGTATTTGAATTATGGATATGAGTTTCAGATTCAGATTCAGAAAACTTTATTGATCCCTCAAGGGCAATTGATTTGCTGCAACCTCCGACAGATGTTGTACAAACACACATCACAACACTCACTGTGTGTCACTTCCAACAATACAGACAATAGCAGATAATTAAAAGAAAAGGACACATTTCAAAAAGGTCGATGTCACTTAATAAACACACTCCTTTCAGAATTCAACAGTTTAGTGACAGAGGGGACAAAAGAGTTGGCGAAACGATTTGTTTTCTGAAAGGGTACATAAAAACGATGTCCAGAAGGCATGAGCGAAAACTCAGAGGACAGAGCATGGAGAGGCTGACCCAAGATACATTTAGCTTTCTTTAGCGCCTGCTCCTCCCAAAGAGACTGTAGGTCTCTTTGTTTAACACCAATAATTTTAGAGCAGATTTTGACAATGTTTTGCAGTTTGTTTTTATCTTTATGTATGTCTTAAGTAGAGAGAGGTTTATTAACACACACACATAATAATACAGGCCTGGAGACAGCTGAACAGCCAACACTTGGTTAGGGCATTGGGCATACAGAGTCTGGTGATCTATCCACATAGGAGTTAAATAGTCGTAGTGACACGTAGGCATTAACCTTCTACTCACAGACAATGCGCCACGTTTACTAGGCCACATGTCATGTAGAGGGTCGAGGCCGCCGTGTCTTATTCTAACAGTGCAATATGATAAGAGGACTATGTGAGGGCCGAATGAATTCTATAATTCCCCATCACACAGACAAACCCTTGAACCAGCAAACAAATGAAAATGTTAATAGGCTCTCTATGAAACAGCAGTAAAAGTTGCAGAGAATCCTTTTATTTACATTAAAAGAGTTCAGCTTCCTTAGAAGATAGATTCTCTTGCTGACCGCGTTTAAAAACGGAGTCTGTATTTGTTGTCCATCCAAGAACCAAGATATTTGTACTTCTCCACCACTTCCACCCCTTCACCATGGATGACACTGCTGCCCAGAGAGGGCGCTGTGGAGCGTCTAAAGTCCATTATCATGTCCTTGGTTTTTGAGACGTTTAAATCCAAGTAGTTGCTGTCGCACCATTGGACAAACTCTGTCAATGCAGGGCCGTGGTTCATTTCAGATCCTGAAAGTAAGGACACCAGGACTGTGTCGTCTGAGAACTTAACCAGGGATCTATTCTTCTGAGTGACCCGGCAACTGTCTGTGTACAGTATGAACAGCAGAGGGGACATAATACACCCCTGAGGGGATCCTGTGTTAGAGATGGACACTGGGGACATCTGACCATTCACAAGCACTCGCTGGATCCTGTTCGTGAGAAAATTTAAAATCAGTAAAAGAAGCTGGTCAGGCAAATTAAAAACAGCGGCAAGTCTTTCAATCAGAATGTGGGGCTGCATCTTATTAAATGCAGAAGAAAAGTCGGCAAACAAAAGTCTTACATGAGCCCCAGTTTTGTCAAGGTGCTTGTACACTGTGTTCAGTAGAAAGAGTGTGGCGTCCTCCACCCCCTTGTTTTGCTGGTAGGCAAATTGAAGTGGGTCGAGTTTTCCCTCAGTTAAACATAAAATCTCAGACTTTAAAATTTTTTCAAAAGTTTTCATCACAAGTGATGTAAGTGCGACCGGTCTGAAATCACTCAATTCCTTTGAAGTACTTGATTTAGGAATTGGGATTATAGTTAAAGTTTTCCACAAAACTGGAATCTGACCATGATCTACACAACTTTGGAACAGTCTGCTAAAAACACCACTAAGCTGGGTGGCACAGTGGTGCAGGCTACGCCCACAGATGGCATCAGGACCCCTGGCTTTCCCCACCTTCACTTTTCTAAGTAAGGCAGTCACCTAGTCTTGTGCGATCACAATTCCCTCACTTGACTCGAGAGACTGTTTACAAGCAGAAACCTTATCCAAAAGGTCTGCCCTCTCAAACCGGCTAAAAAAGGAATTAAAAACAGTTGGGAGATCAGAGTCTGGCACTCCTTTTACACGAATAGGTTTATTGCCCCCCTTTCGGTGATTAATGGAAGCCATGCATTTGATGCCTTGCCAGGCTGCTCTAAGGTCACCAGTGCTGTACTTTTCTTCTATTTTTTCCTTATATTTCAGTTTAGCCTTCCTGATCCCATCTCGTACTTCCCTAGAGACCGTTTTCTTCTCCAGGGAGTTCCCGCCAGAAGAGTAGACCACTTTCTTTTTGTTAATGATTGATTTAAGCTTTTTGTTAACCCATGGTCTGTTATTTGGATAAACAACAACAGTCTTTGATGGGACAACAGAGTCAACACAGAAAGTGACATATGAAGAGACAGTGTCACATACATTAATTAATGTCCTCACATGAGTTAAAAAAGCAGTTCCAATCCGTACACTCAAAACAAGCTTGAAGTGCTGAGATGCTGTCCTCTGACCAGCACTTCACTGATTTCTCCACCCGGGGTAGTCTCTTAAAAGCAGGAGTGTAGCGGGGCATGAGGTACACACAGTTATGATAGGACGATCCCAGAGGAGGAAGTGGCAGTGATTTATATGCACCACTCACTGAACCAAAGCACACATCCAGAGTCGTATTCCTCTGTGTTGTGGCACAGGTGACATACTGTTCATAAGTTTTAAAAGTCTTATCAAGACGGCAATGGTTAAAATCACCCAGGATGAACTTTAGTGCATCCGGGCAAATAGCGTCATGCCGGTGCGTGACATCATCAATCAGCTGTACCGCGGCGACAGCATCAGCGCGCCGATGAACGTAACAGATTGTGAAAAACAGCTGTTGGAACTCGCAGGGCAAATAAAAAGGACGGAGAGATATAGACAACAGTTCAATGTCTGGGGTACATATCCTCTCTCGGACAACGACGGTTTTACAGTACCTCTTGTTCACGTAGCAACAAACACCGCCGCCGCGCTGTTTGTTGGTCACTTCCTTGTTACGGTCCAGCCTCAGCGGGGCACCGAACCCCGTGAGCGTCAGGTCCTCATCCCGGTCTGATTCACTGAGCCAGGATTCCGTGAAGACAAGGAGGCAGGCATTTTTTTATCTCCTGCCTGAGCGTGGTCCAGGCCTCCAACTCGTCCAACTTGTTTCGGATCGACTGGGCGTTTCCAAGCAAGACCGTGGGGAGAGCCGGCAACTTGCGGCGGTCCTGTAGACTCATGCGTTTAAGTCTCCGGTGTATTCCACCTCTCCTGCCCCTTTTGCGGCGCCTCGAATTTGTCACCACGACGCAGAGCTCCAGAGGAATATTTGGCGGCGGCAGGACAGTACTTCCCCCGGACGGTCGAAGTCTCATGAGCACCTCCCGGCTAAAGGTAATCCTTGGGAGGGCATCTTGCCAGTGCGAGCTTGCTTTATTTCCAAACTCGTGGCAAGCACTGATTACAAAATACAGTCCACAGAGCAGCAAAAGGGAGTCCAGTTTAAACATCCACATTGTCGTAGAGTTGGATGACGCACCAATCACACACCAAAAACTTGCACTGAAACAACACAACACCTGAGCGAGGTAGCTACTCGAGTCGCACGCTGTGGAGCGTCCCCGGAAGACCCGGCCGGAGTTTATATCAATTCTATGTTTTCTTTTTTTGTTTTTGTTTTTTCAAGGTCTTCGCAGAGTTCTGAAGGATATACAGTAGTTCATTCCACTTGAGTCCAGATTCTTGTCACATATTTTTTCCGGAAAACTGGAGAAGAGAGAACAACTGCGTCGTATCGTTGCACAACTGACTCATGTAAGTTCAGTGAAGTTGAGCTGTAGTGTTTAATTATAATAAAATGGCACTTTTTTATGAGTGACCGGGTGGCACAGTGGGGCAGCAGATAGCACAAGGACTTAATGACTACAGGCCGGTGGCGCTGACGTCTGTGGTCATGAAGTCTTTTGAGCGCTTGGTCCTGCCTCACCTCAAGGACATCACCGCCCCCCTCCTGGACCCACTGCAGTTCGCCTACAGAGCCAACAGGTCTGTGGACGATGCAGTCAATCTGGCCCTCCACTTCACCCTGGAGCATCTGGACTCACCAGGAACCTACGCCAGGGTCCTGTTTGTGGACTTCAGCTCTGCCTTCAACACCATCCTCCCTGGACTGCTATGAGACAAGCTCTACCAGCTCAGCGTGCCCGACTCCCTCTGCAGGTGGATCACTGACTTCCTGACGGACCGGAGACAGCACGTGCGGCTGGGGAAATCATCTCGGACACTCGGACTACAAACACTGGAACTCCTCAGGGCTGTGTACTTTCCCCCTGGCTCTTCTCCCTGTACACAAACTGCTGCACCTCCAGTCACCAGTCTGTTAAACTGATCAAGTTTGCGGATGACACCACCCTCATCGGGCTCATCTCGGACGGTGATGAGTCCGCCTACAGGAGAGAGGTGGACCGGCTGGCGTCCTGGTGCAGCCACAACAACCTGGAGCTGAACGCCCAGAAGACAGTGGAGATGATCGTGGACTTTAGGAAAGACACAGCCCCACCGCCCCCCCTCGCCCTGACAGACTCTTCCACCCCCATCTCCATTGTGGACTCCTTCCATTTCCTGGGCACCACCATCACCTAGGACCTCAAATGGGAGCCGACCATCAGCTCCCTCATCAAGAAGGCCCAGCAGAGGATGTTCTTCCTGCGGCAGCTGAGGAAACTCAAGCTGCCAACCAAGATGCTGGTGCAGTTCTACACGGCCATCATCGAGTCCATCCTCTCCTCCTCCATCACCGTGTGGTTCCCCGGCGCTACAGAACGGGACAAGCACCGACTGCAGCGCGTTGTGCGTGCTGCAGAGAAGGTGATTGGCTGTGAGCTCCCATCCCTCCAGGACCTGTTCACCTCCAGGACCCGGAGACGTGTGGGTCGTATCACACCTCCCGCCACTTGAACAGTTGTTTCCCCTCCGCCATCAGACTCATGAACAATAACAAGCTTAGTTACAGACTCATAATCTGCTCTTGCACTGTGCGGTGTGTCCACACTTAGACCCGCTGCTATCACTTATCACTTTATATCACTTTATATGCCTACACATCTGTAAACACAATCCCGCTGTTGTTCAATGTCAAATTGTTGTTGTTTTACCACACGCCCGAGAAAAATTCCTAGTTTGTGAACCCTGTTCTGAAACAATGGCAATAAAACCTATTCTGATTCTGGCAGGTGTGCTATAACACTTTAAACAATGCATCTGGTTCATCCAATGTAATTGCTATGTCCATGTTAAAGAAAGAAAAAAGAAAACAAACCACCGAGTATTCAGTTATGGGGTGAGTATTATACAATGTATAATTCTGTCATCTAAAGCGCTTTGTGACTATGTCTGTGAAAGGCACTATATAAATAAAGTTCTTCTTCATCTCCTTTTGAATATTTCAGTTGTAAAGTTAAATTCTAAACATGAAATGCCGATGAAATGTATTTCAAAAAGCCAGAACAATACATCATATCTGATGAATGAACGCCTTTTCTTATGCTCGGCCTCCAACAATGCGCCTTACTGACGTCACTTCTGTTTTCTTGGCGTCAGCATCATAGTTTGATTGATCGTTGATGCATCCATCTTCATCTTTATGTTTGGTTTGCATTTGTTTGCTTTCTTTGCTTCCCCTTACTCCTCCTGTCCTGAGCCATGCATTCTTAGTTAATCATTCAGATTGGTTCAGTCAATATCCGGAAGTGCACCAGGAAGCCCTCACCACCTCAGCACAAATTGACATCGTCTGAAAAACTACGCAAATAAATTACGCACACACTGTGATGTGAAGCACTACAGCGTAACATCAAGCTAGTGACCAACACACAATTTCTGCAGAAAAACACACAAAATAAAACGTTATAATAAATACACGAATAAAGAAAGAATTGTAATGGATTAAGATATAATAAGCCCAACCAACTAGTACTGTATGTATATTTGACACATAAAAAGTTTAACATCCAGTCAATACAAGTATACTGGTATTGTACTCTGTAGTTTAGGTTTTTAAAGCAGTACTAAGCAACTTGTTTACCTTAATACATCCTTTCCGTAGTCCCTCTGGGGGTAATACAAGTGTTAATGGGATGATTGGGGGGTCTTTCATCTCCCCCTGGTGTCTCTGGCCAGAAAACCACAATTGCAACTTTCCCTGCACCGGGTAGGAGACACCAATACACACTAATGGAATCACGAAGAAGCTAACTGCGGGCTAGCGCCACTAAAACCATATTTACAGCCAAGTTTGAGTGAAAACAATTATTTCCATTGTGTAATTGGATGTACAGTATCCCTCTTTCCCTTTGTCTTTTCTGTCAGCGTAGTATTTACTCTCACGGACAATTAATGAGTAAAAAAACGCAACATGCTACGACACCTGCAGTGGCTACGACACATGCAGGGACATGAGTTACTTAGTACTGCTTTGACTTATTATTTGTCATTTACACTGTTCTCTTCAACGCCAACAACGTGTGATAGCTTCATAAAATGTCACCACTCTTATATTTACAGCACATTATCCAGTATTAGTATTACCGTAAATTCTCTAATATAGGTCGGGGCCTTTATTTACTCAAGCGCATCGAGGACCAGGCCTTTATTGGAATCCGGCCAAAATTAGAGACGTGCCTCTATTTCTATTTGAGCAAAACGGGCGACCAGAATGAGGAAAAACGAGATTTGTGTCCATTTGAACCTAACATATAGGTTTATTTATTAATTAGCATTGCAAACACTCTCCCAGCGGCTGGAACATTGACGCTTTTTATTTTGTAGGGACAACAGGAAGCGTTTCGCTGCTGTTAGCGGAACATGGACATCAATGTCACTGCAGGTTTCTCTTTTTTTTTTTTTTTTACCGCAGACCGGATTATTTGTTGTTATCTCGTGTAAAAGGCGAGTTTAGACGGAGCATTTGTGTTTGTGATCGATCATAAAACAGACCCGGTGAGAAGACGAGACGCTCGCTTTTATTTGCCTCCGCCAGCTACGAACCCGGCCACTGTTGGAGACCCGGCCGGTATTGGAATACAGCCCGGTATTAGAGAATTTACGGTATATAATATTAGCGTCGCTATTAATCTGTTCAATTGCTGATATTAAATGGTGTCAAATAATGGCTTCATCTTACTTGATTAACTTTGAATAACAAGGAAAAAACAAACAGCAAAAAGGCTATAGAGCCAGCAGCCAGCTGTAAAATTGACATTAATATAAACTGGCAGACATTAAGCGTCCAATATCCTCAGGTACATATTAAATAAAGCCCTTTACTGCCTCATTTTGTGAATTGTAACCCACCAAGTGTAATTAAAATGCTGCAGCCGCTTGTTTGAATCATATGGTAATCACCACTCTCCTGGGACAGCCTTGTCTGTTACTAAGCGTGCTGGCTAATTTAGTGCTGCCAAATCAGCCTGTAGGAAGATGACTCTGGTTAACACAGGGCACAGTGCCTGTCCTCTGGGAGAAGATAAACAAATACACTGAGCAAACCTTCCCAGGAGAAAGTTTGACTGAAGAAGGAAGGTCCTACACACCCTCCAGCTAATAGTACATATTATGTACTCATCGCAAGTGCACCAATATATTCAAATCGGTTTCAGTAAATAAGTATCCGTAAAATATGCAGCATGAGTGATCAGCTATTGGGTTGTTCATAGTGAAATTTGATGTCCAAAAATCCACACTTTTTTATTTTTTTTCAATGGATTGATTTCCAGCCAGGGGTTGATCCTGGGGGTGGCATAAGATCATTAGGCCAACACTGTATGTGAATCAGAATCATGTGTATTACTTTATAATTATTATCTATGATCAGATAGATTTTCATGAACTGGGAATTAGCTTTGGAATGGTGCAACAGGAAACCTAATAATAAACCAATTCTGAAATTATTATGGCATGCAATTACAGAAAAGGAAAAAAAAAGATAATGTAACAGAACACAATATTTAGGATGCAAATGAACAATGAACATTTTACTCAAATCAATTTACAGCACATCATATTTTAGCGGTGGGGGTCACGACTGGATTCACGTTTGTGTAATATGGGCGGCGTGGGTGATTTTACCGTTCCGAAAGTGGACACACAGAGAGTGGCACTTACTCGTTCTATAATTATGCTAAATCCAGTCGTGTAGTGTAGATCCCCCCATTCTTCACAAAATCGTTGAAGACGGAAAAAAAAATCGTGTAGTTCGTGCTGAGATCTACCGGAAGTGTCAATACAACGGAAGTGGCAAAAAGAGGCAATAGTGAGCGGGGCAGAATAAGGTGAATAGTAAGATAAACATTTAAAAAATCTACAATTTGAGTGCACATGTAGTGCAAATACAGCAGTGTAGTAACAAGTACAGGCACAATAATAAAGCAGCTGTGCTTTATAATCCAAAAAAAGTAATGAACAACATAGACAAATGAAGAGAGACGCAGTAAAAAAAAAAAAAAAATGATTATTCAATAATTAAACGCAATAAGGGTTTGAGCGCCCGAATGATCCTGGGAATAATAAAGAGACCCACCATAAAGTGGGGGGTAACAATGTAATTTTTGCAGCTCCAATGGCTGCCCCCGCGACCCGGCTATGGTACTCCCAAAATACACACGAAGGGCACACCACTGAGGCTTATAGTCGACAGTATTGGTTCAGTAACAAACCATTTATCCAGAGCCATTGGGACAAACCAAGCAACACTGCAGGAATTCATAACAATTGGCGCAAGAATTGAAATAAAAAAAAACATCAAGGAACACGAAGATGAAATACTGATATCCCATGATGCAATTTCACTCTTCTCAAAAAACACCCACACGCGTTACCTTGAACACAGTGGGAAAACACCTCAGGACAGACAACACTCTACGAAAACAAACTAATTTGACAGTAGAGGACATAACCCGGCTCCTACACTTTGTATCGACATACTTTCAGTTTAACAGGAACATATACAGGCATAAAGCTCTTGTCTTGGCCATCTTAAGTGGCTTTTTATGGAGGATTTAGAGGAGAAGGCCATTAACACTGCACAGCCTCAATGTGGACTCTCATTGTGGAAAAGGTATGAGGACGACGTGCTGGAGAAAATGAAAACAGGCCATATAAAGGTTTTAACGGACCACAATGCACAGCACACGGAGCATTCAGTTCACAGGAAACAAGTCACGCAATAAACTTTCTGTACATGTTGTCCTCCCTCCACCGTTAGGAAAACAGCCCATTTTTAATAATTATCTTTTGTGTCCGAATGGCAGGACGTTGCACAAAAAGGTAAAGTGTCACCACTTTACCTTTTGTCCCGGCACTCCGACATTTCCCTCCCCCCCCCTTTATCGGAGTGCTGGGACGTTTGATGAAAAATGTAAATGCCCCCACTCTGACAATTAGACCTCAATGTCGAAATGGCAACATGTAACTGAGGTGGTCTTGAAGTGGAGCGAATACATGACCGCAGACATCAGTGCCAGAGGCCTGTAGTCATTAACTCCTGTGATCCATGGTTTCTTGGGGATGAGGATGATGGTGGAGGATTTGAAGAGGAAGGCGTTATGGAAGTAGTGATGGAGAGATGAAGCCCCATGAAGCACTGAAGCATCGCAGCCAACTGCGTCACACGTGGTTCGAAGCATCAAGGTGCTTTATTTGCTCCACTACGCCACCATGTGGACAAACAAATGCATGAGTGCTTACAATAAACGGTGGGGGTTGAAAGACAACATTTGAGAATTCATACAGTAGTGATGTAAAATGTGCTTGTGTTACTTTGTTTATGTCTGTGCTTATGCAACAAGTAAATGTGTGTAATACAGACAAAACATGTTTTTATTCATTTTTATTTAGAAATAATAATTTTTTCCACAGTACTCAGGCGGTTTCTTTTCGGCTTTTGAAAAAGTGTGTTTTTCCTCATCCGCTCGCATTTGCTACCCCTCATACGCGCGGACGGCTTTGCTTACATTTCGAAGCGTGTCGGAGCACATCTACATAGGGTTAACATGGAAGTTGGAGGTGTGGTGTGTACGCACCTTCAGATTATACAGACGCTGGAGCATGAGATAAGTACGTGTATCAACCTCCTGAATAAGTATAAGCACTGAGAGGCCCATTTGCATCTGTGTTAGTCTCTCCTATAAAACAGTCAACACAATTATGATTGCATGTGTCAATGCGGAGGCAGAAATAATATTTTACATATTACAAGTAAGGACCATACCTTCGCAGTCATGCTGCTCTTAAAATAGCCAACTATCTTACGACTGTTAGTCCGGATATCACATAATTCAGAACTTTGGTCAAGAGCTTTTTTTATCATCAGGTTCAGACTATGTGCCACACAAATAGTGTGACGCAAATGATGCTCTCGAGCACAAGCACCCATATAGGCAGCACCATCAGTCACCAGACATGTCACCTTTTCAGCTATACCCCATTCAGACATGAGAGAGGTCTTCACTCCAGCCAGGTTTGCTGCAGTGTGTGCCTCAGGGTAATGCTGCACTCCAAGGACAACTGACTGCAGAGAGGTGTCTTCCAAGGCCGTGGGAACCCAGGGTGCTGAGGGCGCTGCAGCACCCCCTGGTGGATGGTTTGCGAACTGCAGGCAATATTACTACATAGGAAATATGCACAGAAAAAGCGATTTTGGGGTACATTTTTTCCCTCAGCACCCCGTAACTAAAATGTCTTCCCACGGCTCTGGTGTCTTCGTCAATAAAATGACACGTCACAGCTAGATAAGCATCCGTGTTAATAGAGGTCCACATGTCTGATGTCAAACTAACAGCAGATGCTTTAGCCACAATGGCTTTGGCTTTTTCCTTGGCTTCTTTGTACCTCTTTCACACCATGGCTTTCAAAGTCTAAAAAAAAGTTAAATCTTGAAATGGCTAATCTGACAAATAAGTACAAATACAAATGTTCACATACATACATACATACCTGCTGTGTGGGTAGAACATAGGAAGGAGCCAAAGCTTTTATAAGCTTTCTGAAGCCACGTCCCTCCACCAACACCTCAGCCAAGTCAACCTTCTCAGCTGAATGAAATTATATGTCATAGTTAGACATTTTAATACAAATATCAATTCAACTTGTTTGATGCAAATAGTGTAATTAACTAGCAATTATAATCATGAATTAAACTGTCCTACCTGAGACCGGTTCACCCTGGTTGGCCTCCTCGCTGCCATGCAAGGCTCGATAATGCCTTAGCGTATATGAGGTGTTGTTGTTATACCCCCAGTTGCTTGGAACACACCAGACACTTCACCTTAAATAATAATAATAACAATATTATTCAAAACCATTCAGAAAAAGGAAGTGTGAACAATAAAAATGCTGTGTTGTCATAGTTGTGCAATCTATTATTATATAATTATTGCTATGCCTTACCTTATTAGGTGAGATCAGCTCAAAATGCTCCTAAACTGGGGAAAATCTCCTCTTTCTTGCTGGTTCCATCGCAAAAAAAAGAAGCTCGAATAGGATGCCAAAAGAAGCGCAATAACCCAAATACACAAAATGTGAGGGGGAATCCATTGCATTGCACTGTTGCTTTTATTTTGAGTCATCGCGCACCAAACCCACAAGTCAGTTCCTGAATCAGTCACGTGGTACGGCCACTTCCCGAGTCTTCCCGACACGATCGGCACATCCCTAGTTAAAAGTGTCCATGAAGACGGGAGTCGGCTCATATGCACCGCGTCTGAGGGTGGAAGCAGGGTCCCCGCTAGGCCCAGAGACCATGCAGGGGTTTTGGTCAAGTGTTATGACTGAACCCCTTGGCCATTTTGTAACAAATAAGGGTCCAATACAATAATTCTCAAAGAAAGACAACACGATTTACAAACAGCATCCACAAACTATACAACTAAATAATAATTCTAAATCACCCACTGCATGTAAATACTGGTGACCTATAATCTATTAAGGGGAAATTACTCAAAATCTAAACACATTGCAGCGTTAATAATTAAGGCTGGGTGAAGCTGTTTACTCCTGTTGTGAAGAACTAGGCCACATGGAGAACGCAATGAAACGAGGCTATACACAACAAAATGCTCAATTATACGGAGTGGAGGGTGTTTCGCTTCCATCTTCTTCTCGCTCTTGCAGTCAAAGTATAACACTTTCATTTTGACCACTAGAGCGAGAAAAAGCAAATAAGATCTAAAGTAGAGGCAGAGCGTCCTAAACTCCATCAACCATGTACCCAGCAATATTTGAAAACCTCTACGATATATGGAACCTATAGGTAAGAGTGATTCAGACACTAGTTTGATTCAATTTTACAATTCAGTTTGAAAAGTGTATTCCCAAACACTTACAGCAGAAAAGGTTTCTACACAATACATAAAAAGTTACGATACTGCATAAATAACAGATCAAGTCTCTGCTAGAGTGCCAGTTCTGAAATGTTTAGGAGGAAAACACATTATGTGATAAGTAATTTTCTGGAACCTGTTTTTTTATGTTTCTCTGCCTTCTAAGAGAGGGCTTTGCTGATAATCACTGTGCTTGGTTTCATAAAGTAAGATGTGGTTTGTCGTAGAGATCGTGGTCTAAAAAAAAAGTATCAAGCACGTGAGAGACCGTGTATTTTACTTATGTGTGCTTATTTTGGGTTGGAAAGGACAAACAGGAGCGACCAGAGGGAACCTGAGACCTTCTTGCTTTGAGGATAGCCACAGAGCAACCTTCCCATCTGTTGAATGAAGCAAACACCTACAAAAAGTGGATCAGGTAAAAAAAATTTGGTGTTGGGTTGCCCCTGTTGCATCAGGTGTTCTTCAAGTCAACTGAAATCGCCGTCATTGCGGGAGTAATTGCAACGCGAAATGAAAGTTGACAGTGTGGGTGTGTATCCATTTAGAAGTGCTTCCAGAGACCTTTCCCCGGGGAAAGATTCAAGCAGCGTTTGATGGAAATGTCCCTTTTGATGTGCCAACGTTGTGTAACAAAGAAACTGAAAACACGCTACAAGGCGCCTTTCTTCTGCCCGTGTTTACAGCCTTATTACTCCCCAGTCAAATAGCCTTTAAACTGAAGCGGAGGTTGAAAGTGGAAGGAGATGAGAAAGGCCACAGGAGGAAGAGGGCAGAGAAGGCCCTCTTCCTCACAAGTGACTGGGGGTTAAGGTTCCGTGTTTGTTTTCTGGACCGTGTATTGGATTATTCTCCCAGTGTCTGGCTGGGGTTTCTGTTGCTGCTCTGGTAATCCCCATCAACCCAAAGCATGCACACTAGGGCCGGTATGGTATGGTAGCCCTGATCAAATGTAGCTCAAGCTCTGGACATGGATCTCAACAGTTTGCCCCAGTGGTACTGAAAGGAATCAACTAATTTATCTAATGGGACACTAGAGTTAAACCTGATATTTAGCCACTAGGCAAATATGACACCCTGACACTTTTGAGTTACCTTGTGTGCGAAATGAGCGGTATAAATAAATGTGCCTTCCCTTGCCTAAATGTGATTCCGTATCACCTGCTCTGCTAATTTTCTACTACTCATTCTATTCATGAATTTAAAAAAAAGACAAAATGCTCATCATTGTTGGTATTGCTGTTAATTCGCTTGTAAGATTATTTTTTATTGAGCTACTGTCACAACGCAATTTCAACCTAGACTCACACAGACATACTAGTTTTGGCGATCAGACCCGGTAGACCTTGATGTATAAGTCAGTGTAGATGAACAGCTTTGAGTTAGGGATGTCTTCTCCCGGAGCCTGGACACTGGTGGTGGTATGGAAGACCCGTGAAGATGCAGCAGGGAGAAGCCGTGGACGGAAGAGGTGGAGATGGGGTGGAGGTGGGTCGCAGCGCAGCTGGGAAGCGAACGGACCATGATTGCTGGGGCTTAAAAGCGGGACCGATGACGCTAGAGTTTGTCTACCAGGCTGAATTTACGCCTAGGCTTCATTTCCCTTGAGGATCAATTAAATTGGTCTGAAGCCCTATACGCATGGGATTAGAATTACCTGGGGATGTCGGCAAAACTGAGATTAGCATCGGACCCTCCATGTTGGTCTGTCAATAATTTCTTTTCCAACAGGGGCGTGCTTTCAGGTTCACGTCTGTGTAACTTGTTGTTTCATACTCTTTAAATAGATAATAAAAACAGCATTTGGGTCAGAGTAATGTTTTGATAGCATGATATCATTACTATGTCTTAAATGCGGACATACAGGTGCTCGTCATATACCGTAATTTGAAACTAATATATGATAGACTCATTACATGCAAAAAGAGATTATGTATCGCCTTTATTTGTTGATGATTATGGCTCATCTTGTAAAAAACCCAAATATTCAAATTTTATGAGATTTTTAATCTCATAAAATTAGAATATTTTGAAAATGGACTGTAAGCCATAATCATCAAAATTATAACAAATAAAGGCTTGACATATGTCACTTTGCATGTAATGAGTCTATATCATATATTAGTTTCACATTTTAAGTTGAATTACAGAAATAAATGAACTTTTTCATGATATTCTAATTATATGACGAGCACCTGTACATATAGAGGTAAAATTAGTTTTGAATCGATGTTGCCCTTATTCAGATTTCATTACGCAGGTTAACACCTCTAAAAACTCCGATAATGACTCATGGGAGTCTAAAAATTCCCATGCTTCAATGGGACTAGAATCACCTGGGGTCCTTGGAGTTTGCAGAATTACCCAAATTACCAACATGGCAGATTCTCACGGGCATAGAAACTCAGAGGACGTCAGTAATATTTACTTTTTACCTGAGGTCCCTAGGTAATTCTAATCCCGTGCGAAAAGGGTTCAAATCTACGTAGTGAGATCTGTTTGAACTATTCATATTGAGGATCCGTTCAAAAGATTTGATTCCGGTATGAACGACACATCAGTATCACGCATTCGCAGTGGTGGTGGTGGTGGTGGTTGGCAGCGGCTTGTTGGCCTGACTCCAGTGCACTCATGGAAGAAGGAAGGGGTGTCAGCTCAGATCAGGGTGACGGACAGCTCAGTGCCACTCAAGGGCCCTGCTGGCAAACACATGGAGGCACACGGCAAGCATGAGACTAGGGAGTAACACAGCAATGTCTAAGCATAGTGTTAAAGAGGACATACAGGTCATTCAAATCAGGGCAGAAAACTAAACTAGTGGTACGTGTGGATTGGCCTTTTTTTCCTTTCAGGTTGAGTAAAAAAAAAAAAAACATATATTTTGTGTTCATGTGATGGCACAACATTGCAAAAGTTTGTTGTTGAAATTGAAAGAGGTTCTTTAAATATCGGTTGTTTGGTCAAATATCTTGTGCTCTTTACTTAATAAATCTGAAAATAAATTAAACACACTCTGGACAATGGAAACATGCCTCAGGGAGACACATGTGATCAAATATACGAGCTGAAAGAATCATTTCAACTTAAGCCAAGAGAAATTGGCAAACACACCTTGCGGCTAGCGTGCTTTGCATAAAACTGAGGAGGATCCAGGGCTATCAGAGAGATGCTGATGGGCCATTATCTATATGGGCTTTAATTAATGACATGGAGAACATCAATTCTCTGTGCACATTATGTACAGTCAGAACAACACAGACATACAGTACAGTGCATAAAAATGTCTGATGAAGTTATGTAAAAAGATTATGATCCAAAGAATAATTTGCGATTTTCGAACTTGCACGTGCTCTAAAAATCACAGACAAGTATAGAAAAGTATAGGGGAAAAGTAAGGAGGAGGGGGATCATATTTTTATAGCACTTTTACATGACACGAGTCACTCCAAGCAGTTCACACGGGATCAAATATGTATGCTGCAGTAGAAATTCTATTCAATTGTTACTTTGCCATCGAGCGTACACTTTAGCAGCCAGACGGGATGTCAATCTCAAATTGTGATGCCGTTGCCGTTTAAGGATGTTGGAACACCGAGCTACTAGATGTTGGTGATTGTGGGTTTAGAAGTGGGTAGGAAGTCAGCCAGATAAGAAGAAGAAGATCTTTTATTGAGGCTCTGTCCAACCCTGTTTGTAATATAATCTCATGTGAGCCATGCTTCTGCTGTCTGTTTTTCCAAACCTCTTCACTCCTTTCTGCTTCTTATAATGATGGTACTTGTGACCTCCCAAACTGATGGGTGCCCTCAAACCCCGGGGCAAACCAGTGCACCAAAGCAGAGGGGGATTTTGGTGAGACCCCTATCAAGCAATTAGGACGGCCTGGTGGGAAGCGTGCTGAGGAGAGATCCTAATCACTTTCTATGGTGCACGAGATAGAATCGGTTAGTAAAAGTGCTTGCCAGTTGGGTTAGAGGGATATGTCTTCTTTTTGCATTAATGGTTTATATTAAGTCAACATGAATAAAAAAACAAAACTTAAGAAATGAGAACTGTGTGGCTCAGTATTTTGAATTGGTCTGCATCAGCAGCATTGCCTGTGGAAACAAAAAACGTTTTTAAGATAATTGCATGCTTGTAAATCTAAAATGCCATAATTAACATGTGATGATTTATAGACTGAAAAAGGGTGGAGGACAATTACGCATTCCATCTTTTAGGCAATGAAATGCAGGTCCGAAACAGGGTACACTCAAAAAAATGAAACCTTACATTTACCTAACAATGTTGTTTCAAGTGGTTACAAACAACGGCCTTCAGTAATTGCTAAGATATGCAACTAAATAAAACCTACATAATCAATACAAGTAAGCCTTAATAAATGTGACTGCATACAAACTACTCAACTTTCTTAAGTCCATATTAAGTAAAGACTTCTCTTAAGAATTACCGAATGGAGTTGAGTAATTCCTATTAAATACTTTTACATAAAAAGTACTCAACCAGATTATGTAAAAATTAAGAAACAGCTCCTCTTAAGAATTACTTAATCAAGTTCACTAATGCCTACAGAATAGAACTATTTAAAAATAGCTTCACTAAATAAACTAGATATTAAGAGACTACATATACTAATATTTAGTTAACATGGTTGTGTGTAACCACTTGAAATAACATTGTCAAGTTTTTCCTAAGTAACATGGCTTATTTATTCTAGAACAGACACAGAACAGTACCAGAAACATTTTATAACAGAACATACTTCATTTATTAGTTTCAGAATATCAAGATTTAACAATACAAAGTTCGTTAAAAAGTTCCATTTCAAAATGTCTTGCCATCAGTGTTTGACATAAAGTGTCTAAAAACTGATCATGGCCATCTCAGTCTTATTTTTTGAACAGAATTATCCTAAAGGTTTTCCAAAATGCCCCCTCTCCAGATTTCCATAAACAGTTTTGAATATAAAAATATGTATGAGAGAGAGAGAGAGTCGCTGACATGTTAACATTTTCAGGGAAAATTTGTAGTTATAGCAATTTTGTAGTTGTGACAGTCCAACATTGTATTAGTTTAAGCAGACTCACAGTCTCACACTAACAATGTTATGATCTTATTGTTTGAACCAAGACAGACTCTTAAAATGCTATGTAACTTTTTTTTCCCTTGAAGTGTTTAAGTGCAAAAGTTTTGGAAAAAAATGTTGCCAATTATTTTTCAAAGTAGATGTAAACAACCTACAGTCATAAGGCAAACAACAGCATCTGTAAACTACATTTTTAAAAACAGAAATACTCAAACACGTATAGTATGGTTCATGTGTTACTGTAATTGGAACACAATCAAATTTCAGGACAAATGTTCACATAGCCATAAGCCAGCTCAAAAGGTAATCTCGTTCAAAAGTCCCTCACCATCAGAAAGTTCCATTAGGACCTCCAAAGAAAATTCAAAGGTTTACTTGAGATCAGATGGGTAGTTGAAGTTGAGCACGTTGAGACCAAACAGCAGAGATAGAATGGAGTAACCGCTCAGAGGTCCTTCATCACAGTGCCACCTCATCATGACATTGATCATGATGTCCACATCTTTTGGTGCTTCCTGTTCACCATCAACTTCATGCTTGATGACACAGATGCCGATGGCTGTCTTCTCCATCTGGCTCTGGGTATCACGGAAGTCCTGATACTAAAACAAGGACACACAAAGAAAAAAGATGTATGGAGGATATAAAGGTTTTGCAATTTCCACTTATAGCATCCTTGTTTAAAGATTCAGGACTGTAAACAAATGTATAACAAAAGTAAGGAAAGAAGTCAACCACTTACTTACAAGAAACAATAAAAGTCATTTAGCAAGGTTCACAAGTTTTAAATACTTTCTGAATAACTGTCATATACAAACAAAGCCGGAATAAAATCATCATGCATATTAAATGCAATATGCATCTTTAAGAGTTAACATCTTTATGTTCTAAATGTATCTGCAGTTGTAAAAAATGTTCTATTTGTGAAAGTCAATATTAACAGTTGAAACTTACCATATATTGGGTAAGAGATTGCCTGGATCCTCATTTAATTACACCACGAGTGCTTTCAGGATGCAAGACCTCCATCTGTGGACAATACAAACAAATGAGCATAAATGAATGCAAAATGTGTAATGTAGCTCCAGTGAAGCCTGGTTCTAAGAAACAATTAACAATTTTGGGTATTAAATTCCCTGCCCAAATAAAATAAATTATCAAAAGTATATTAACTGCATAATAGAATTTCAACCCATCACTACCACCCCTAAATAAATACTACAATAGTTCAGTATTAGGCTCCTGTTGGCATGTAAAGTTTTATGTATGTTCTACAAAACTATTTGATTATCAAATTAGCATAATTATAAATGTGTAAAATCGTACCGTAATGTTCGGACTATTGAGTCCACCTGAACATGAGCCGCACAAACTTAATTTTTAAATAATATTTTTTGATATACTGTATATGTATTAAAAAAAATATATATGTGAATTTAGCCCACACTTCGCTTTGTCTCTCCATAATATTTCAGCAGCGAGTTAATTAAGCGCATTTATTTTGCACCAAATGCCACGTTACAGGTGCAGGAGGGCGTCCTACAGCCATAGCATTTTCCACATGTCTGAGTTATAGTGCAGATGAGTGGGGTACGTCCAAAAGGAACTGCATGAGCTTGCCATCGTCTCCACGCACAGGACTTTATGTCTGGATTTGGAGCTGTTACAGCTTCTTTCTGAGTTCTTTCATTAGAAATAGCTACGTTTTTTTTGGACCCCGGCGTGTGAAAAAAGTAGAGGCTTATAGTCCGGAAATTATGGCAAATTATTTCAGTCCCCCGACACTTAAAATACCATAACCAAACATTCATGTAAAATCTAGGAAACAATTACTAACCTCATCCATGGCTGCCATGATCTTTCTGAAGATGTTCACCAGTTTAGAGGCGTGCTGGTCCAGTTGTGACATGAACTGTGAAGTCGGTGCAGTCCTGGAGATCCATTTAGATTCAGCATCTATGTACAAAATAAACATGAGACAATGCATTTAAGTAATCATTGTAATCATTACATTTAGTAGGTTTACATTTTGCAAGGTTAGCTCTTGTAATTTATGACATACCTCCCGGTCCCCCTTATAAAAGAGAATGAAGGGCATGTCTTTTATCACTTCCATCCTCCCGTTTGGAAAGGTGTGATCCATGTCCTTTGAATTACTTGCTTGTCGTTTCTTTTCTGGACATCATTGAGTAGGGCCACTCACACTTCCTCCTGACTTTCACAGCTCCAGCAGGATAATCAGGGCAGCAACCCTTAAATATACAATCCACAGACTCATTACTTTTCAGATAGAGAAAAATATTTTTTGTTCTGGCCATCAGAGTAGGATTGTCTTAAACCATAAACTAACCTCGAGTGCCTCATTTTAAGCTCTGAATGACATATCTACTTGTCAGGTAAACATGATAAAAGTATTTACTTTTGCATGTAGATACCAAACATAATTTACACCTTCAATTTCAGCTTTTCAAAAACATTTTACCATGCAGAGAACCACCATGACATAGGGACCGCGGTAATGTGGTCCGCATTTTCGAGATCCACGGTAATGTGGACCGCACGGGAAAAGCTGTTGCGCGTTTTATCTGTTCCTTACGGTAATACCACAACACACAATCGAAAACACCTTTTCCTCCTCTCACAAGAACACTTGGGGCTCGAGCACCCAGGAAAACTTTCCCTAATAATAAAAATAGAGAAAATAGGGGTAAGATATAACGTGTAAAGCACAAAAGCCGTCAACGGCTTCTCTTCGAACATTAAGTCACAAAACCTACGTGCGGCGGTGCTACACAGCTCTAGTCGTTTAGCTCTTTGGCAGGGCGCACGGCCTCACACTCTGCGCAGATGACAAACTGTAAACTTTTCACGCATTTTTTTATTTATTTATTTATTTTACTGATGAAATGACACGTAGCAAGAAATAACTGGATTTTTTTAGCAGGAATTTTTATTATATGTTTGCAGCTTTTACAGGCTACATCAGATTTTCCAAAAGTCTGGGACATTGTGGCCCCAAAGGAATTTGTCCATCCATCCATCCATTTTCTTCCACTTGTCCGTTGCTGGGTCGTGGGGGCAGACGTTGGAGCTGCCCAAATCACACTGCACCAGCCCCTATGGCTCTTCCTGCAGGTGGTGGGTCCACAGAAGGACGGCCTCATGGTTCTAACCGGGCCTGTTGGTCTCATGAGGGGCTTCTGAACCGCTCTTTGCCTGACCCGTCACCTAGGACCTGTTTGCCATGGGAGACCCTACCGGGGGCATGAAGCCCCCGACAACATAGCCCCCAGGATCATTCGGGGAAGGAATTTGTGATTATTTTAATTACATAATTAGCAACATCTAGCTAGATGAGAGTAGGAACAATAATGTTTTGAACAGGTACATTTGTTCAAATAAATACAATGAGTGTTTCCTTTCGAAATTAACATTTTCTATATACTTGGGATCCACTGGGCTACATGGCTTGCTTGTAAATACATTATAAACATAGGCTCGGAATTATGTTGCAATAAAATAAAAAAGCATAAATACGATCTAAAGTATAAATTGATGGATGAGACTACCTTGTACATAGAACTGTTTCCACACAAGTGTCATGGGTTTGACTCCTGGCTTTGACGATTTGACCTAAAATTGTCAAATGTTAAATTGTATTAAAAAAAATACTCAAGAAGGCTGTGCAAGATATTGCACTTTAGTCATGGCCTCAGTACTGCCCCCTATCCCCCAGCAACAAATCAGCCACTTTTACTGCAGAAATCTGGAGTAAATTGAGTTCAAACATGGTCATCATTGACACAAAAGGACAATTTTGGCATCAGATTAAAAAAAAATCAAAAAGGCTGTGCAAGATATTTCACTTTAGTCATGACCTCAGTACTGCCCCCTATCCCCCTGTAACAGACCAGCCACTTTTACTGCAGAAATCTGGGGTAAATTGAGTTCAAACATCGTCATAATTGACACAAAAGGACAAATTTGGCATCATATAAAGAAATACTCAAAAAGGCTGTGCAAGATATTGCACTTTAGTCATGGCCTCAGTGCTGCCCCCTATCCCCCTGTAACAGATCAGCAACTTTTACTGCAGAAATCTGGAGTAAATTGAGTTCAAACATGGTCATAATTGACACAAAAGGACAATTTTGGCATCATACAAAAAATACTCAAACAGGCTGTGCAAGATATTGCACTTTAGTCATGACCTCAATACTGCCCCCTATCCCCCAGCAACAAATCAGCCACTTTTACTGCAGAAATTTGGAGTAAATTGAGTTCAAACATGGTCATAATTGACACAAAAGGACAATTTTGGCATCAGATTAAAAAAAAATCAAAAAGGCTGTGCAAGATATTGCACTTTAGTCATGGCCTCAGTGCTGCCCCCTATCCCCCTGTAACAGACCAGCCACTTTTACTGCAGAAATCTAGAGTAAATTGAGTTCAAACATCGTCATAATTGACACAAAAGGACAATTTTGGCATCATATAAAAACATACTCAAACAGGCTGTGCAAGATATTTCACTGCCGTCTTGGCCTCAGTGCTGCCCCCTATCCCCTTGCAAAAGACCAGCAACTTTTACTGCAGAAATCTGGAGTAAATTGAGTTCAAACATGGTCATAATTGACACAAAAGGACAATTTTGGCATCATATAAAAAATACTCAAAAAGGCTGTGCAAGATATTGCACTTTAGTCATGACCTCAGTACTGCCCCCTATCCCCCTGCAACAGACCAGCCACTTTTACTGCAGAAATTTGGAGTAAATTGAGTTCAAACATGGTCATAATTGACACAAAAGGACAATTTTGGCATCAGATTAAAAAAAAATCAAAAAGGCTGTGCAAGATATTGGACTTTAGTCATGGCCTCAGTGCTGCCCCCTATCCCCTTGTAACAGACCAGCCACTTTTACTGCAGAAATCTGGAGTAAATTGAGTTCAAACATGGTCATAATTGACACAAAAGGACAATTTTGGCATCAGATTAAAAAAAAATCAAAAAGGCTGTGCAAGATATTGGACTTTAGTCATGGCCTCAGTGCTGCCCCCTATCCCCCTGTAACAGACCAGCCACTTTTACTGCAGAAATCTGGAGTAAATTGAGTTCAAACATCGTCATAATTGACACAAAAGGACAATTTTGGCATCATATAAAAACATACTCAAACAGGCTGTGCAAGATATTTCACTGCCGTCTTGGCCTCAGTGCTGCCCCCTATCCCCTTGCAAAAGACCAGCAACTTTTACTGCAGAAATCTGGAGTAAATTGAGTTCAAACATGGTCATAATTTACACAAAAGGACAATTTTGGCATCATATAAAAAATACTCAAAAAGGCTGTGCAAGATATTGCACTTTAGTCATGACCTCAGTACTGCCCCCTATCCCCCTGCAACAGACCAGCCACTTTTACTGCAGAAATTTGGAGTAAATTGAGTTCAAACATGGTCATAATTGACACAAAAGGACAATTTTGGCATCAGATTAAAAAAAAATCAAAAAGGCTGTGCAAGATATTTCACTTTAGTTGTGGCCTCAGTACTGCCCCCTATGCCCCTGTAACAGACCAGCCACTTTTACTGCAGAAATCTGGAGTAAATTGAGTTCAAACATGGTCATAATTGACACAAAAGGACAATTTTGGCATCAGATTAAAAAAAAAAAAAAAAGGCTGTGCAAGATATTGCACTTTAGTCATGGCCTCAGTGCTGCCCCCTATACCCCTGTAACAGACCAGCCACTTTTACTGCAGAAATCTGGAGTAAATTGAGTTCAAACATCGTCATAATTGACACAAAAGGACAATTTTGGCATCATATAAAAACATACTCAAACAGGCTGTGCAAGATATTTCACTGCCGTCTTGGCCTCAGTGCTGCCCCCTATCCCCTTGCAAAAGACCAGACACTTTTACTGCAGAAATCTGGAGTAAATTGAGTTCAAACATGGTCATAATTGACACAAAAGTTACACCATATAAAGTAAGTAATTGCTTTATTTGTCATTGGACAGTTTTACAACTAAATTAGGTTCAGGTATTGGGTTAGTCCTGAGCCGCTGCGACTGCGTGCGCCGCCATTGTGGGGCAACCTGAACAGAATGTTTTTAGAGGTTGGTGAAACTGGAGTACCTGGAGGAAACCTGGCTGGCTGCCATCAGTGCTCCTTTGATACTCTGAAATGGTGCACCGCCTCCTGGGTTTTTCCCTGTTTCAGAGCGTGGTGTACCGCACTGGTCACCCCCTCACCTTTTCCTTACTCTTCCTCCTCTTTCACCTTCTTCTTAGCAATAGTGTAGCAGTTAACCCGTAGTTACAAGGTATTGTGTTATGTGCTATAGCATTTCACTACAGTGTAATGAGAAAGTGCCAGTGATATATTTTATAGGCACACTGCTTGCACAAATTAAATTGCAGCACTGAAGAACAAGATTTGTATATCTTTCAGTATCTGTCAAAATCTGTGACCAAGGGAGCAGCAACAAACAGTAGCCAAAAAGAGACAACTGAACACAATAGAGCAGTGGTTCAAGCTTTTCAACTTTGGGGCATCCCTACATGTGCCACTCTCAGTCCGCTGCAAAACAATGTGTGTTTGTTTGTTATATCTACACTATTACCATTACGGGGCGACGGTGGTGCAGAGAGTAGAGCGGGTGACAAGAGGGTCAGCGGTTCGAATCCCGCAGGTGCCCACTGTCGTTGTGTCCTTGGGCAAGACACTTCACCCACCTCGCCTCCAGTGTCTGCTTACATTGGTGTATGAATGGGTGGCTAGTTCCTTGATGTAAAGCGATTTGAGTGCCTAAAGCAGGTAAAAAGGCGCTATATGAATGTGACCATTTACCATATGATCTTACAAAGGTTTCCCACATCAAAATAGCTGTTTATATACTTATTAAGGAACAGTAATGATTGAATGACCATGGATGCTGCAGGTTATATTGACCACAATAACAATAATATATATTGTTTTATTTAATAATCAATGGAAGCTGTTAAAAATGTAAATTTTTGTCAAAAGCTATGTGTTATTGGCTCAATTTTTCGAGCCGCAGGCCGGGGAGGATTCTACCAATAGTCGAGCAATTAGTAAAATTTAAAACATAAAGAAAACATTGCCTGCTCGAAGTACATATAATAATTATCTGTATGTTGAAACATATGCAGAAAAGTGCTAAACAGAAAACGCCTCCATCAATATCATGCTCTTCACCTCTCCATTTAGTTTTATTAAAAATTCTATTTTTCACAGTACTTGGCGACATGCTGCATTATAATAATGCATAAATTCTTCACCAGTGTTTGCAATTATTCTTCTGCCTTGTGAACATTATTATTATTATTATTACAAGACGGCAGTGAAATATCTTGCACAGCCTGTTTGAGTATGTTTTTATATGATGCCAAAATTGTCCTTTTGTGTCAATTATGACCATGTTTGAACTCAATTTACTCCAGATTTCTGCAGTAAAAGTTGCTGGTCTTTTGCAAGGGGATAGGGGGCAGCACTGAAGCCAAGACGGCAGTGAAATATCTTGCACAGCCTGTTTGAGTATGTTTTTATATGATGCCAAAATTGTCCTTTTGTGTCAATTATGACCATGTTTGAACTCAATTTACTCCAGATTTCTGCAGTAAAAGTGGCTGGTCTGTTGCAGGGGGATAGGGGGCAGCACTGAGGCCATGACTAAAGTGCAATATCTTGCACAGCCTTTTTGATTTTTTTTTAATCTGATGCCAAAATTGTCCTTTTGTGTCAATTATGACCATGTTTGAACTCAATTTACTCCAGATTTCTGCAGTAAAAGTTGCTGGTCTTTTGCAAGGGGATAGGGGGCAGCACTGAAGCCAAGACAGCAGTGAAATATCTTGCACAGCCTGTTTGAGTATGTTTTTATATGATGCCAAAATTGTCCTTTTGTGTCAATTATGACGATGTTTGAACTCAATTTACTCCAGATTTCTGCAGTAAAAGTGGCTGGTCTGTTACAGGGGTATAGGGGGCAGCACTGAGGCCATGACTAAAGTGCAATATCTTGCACAGCCTTTTTGATTTTTTTTTAATCTGATGCCAAAATTGTCCTTTTGTGTCAATTATGACCATGTTTGAACTCAATTTACTCCAGATTTCTGCAGTAAAAGTTGCTGGTCTTTTGCAAGGGGATAGGGGGCAGCACTGAAGCCAAGACAGCAGTGAAATATCTTGCACAGCCTGTTTGAGTATGTTTTTATATGATGCCAAAATTGTCCTTTTGTGTCAATTATGACCATGTTTGAACTCAATTTACTCCAGATTTCTGCAGTAAAAGTTGCTGGTCTTTTGCAAGGGGATAGGGGGCAGCACTGAAGCCAAGACGGCAGTGAAATATCTTGCACAGCCTGTTTGAGTATGTTTTTATATGATGCCAAAATTGTCCTTTTGTGTCAATTATGACCATGTTTGAACTCAATTTACTCCAGATTTCTGCAGTAAAAGTGGCTGGTCTGTTACAGGGGGATAGGGGGCAGCACTGAGGCCATGACTAAAGTCCAATATCTTGCACAGCCTTTTTGATTTTTTTTTAATCTGATGCCAAAATTGTCCTTTTGTGTCAATTATGACGATGTTTGAACTCAATTTACCCCAGATTTCTGCAGTAAAAGTGGCTGGTCTGTTACAGGGGGATAGGGGGCAGTACTGAGGTCATGACTAAAGTGCAATATCTTGCACAGCCTTTTTGAGTATTTTTTTATATGATGCCAAAATTGTCCTTTTGTGTCAATTATGACCATGTTTGAACTCAATTTACTCCAGATTTCTGCAGTAAAAGTGTCTGGTCTTTTGCAAGGGGATAGGGGGCAGCACTGAGGCCAAGACGGCAGTGAAATATCTTGCACAGCCTGTTTGAGTATGTTTTTATATGATGCCAAAATTGTCCTTTTGTGTCAATTATGACGATGTTTGAACTCAATTTACTCCAGATTTCTGCAGTAAAAGTGGCTGGTCTGTTACAGGGGTATAGGGGGCAGCACTGAGGCCATGACTAAAGTGCAATATCTTGCACAGCCTTTTTGATTTTTTTTTAATCTGATGCCAAAATTGTCCTTTTGTGTCAATTATGACCATGTTTGAACTCAATTTACTCCAGATTTCTGCAGTAAAAGTGGCTGGTCTGTTGCAGGGGGATAGGGGGCAGCACTGAGGCCATGACTAAAGTGCAATATCTTGCACAGCCTTTTTGAGTATTTTTTATATGATGTCAAAGTTGTCCTTTTGTGTCAATTATGACCATGTTTGAACTCAATTTACTCCAGATTTCTGCAGTAAAAGTGGCTAGTCTGTTACAGGGGGATAGGGGGCAGCACTGAGGCCATGACTAAAGTGAAATATCTTGCACAGCCTTTTTGAGTATTTCTTTATATGATGCCAAAAATGGTCCCTTTGTGTCAATTATGACGATGTTTGAACTCAATTTACTCCAAATTTCTGCAGTAAAAGTGGCTGGTCTGTTACAGGGGGATAGGGGGCAGCACTGAGGCCATGACTAAAGTCCAATATCTTGCACAGCCTTTTTGATTTTTTTTTAATCTGATGCCAAAATTGTCCTTTTGTGTCAATTATGACCATGTTTGAACTCAATTTACTCCAAATTTCTGCAGTAAAAGTGGCTGGTCTGTTGCAGGGGGATAGGGGGCAGTACTGAGGTCATGACTAAAGTGCAATATCTTGCACAGCCTGTTTGAGTATGTTTTTATATGATGCCAAAATTGTCCTTTTGTGTCAATTATGACCATGTTTGAACTCAATTTACTCCAGATTTCTGCAGTAAAAGTTGCTGATCTGTTACAGGGGGATAGGGGGCAGCACTGAGGCCATGATTAAAGTGCAATATCTTGCACAGCCTTTTTGAGTATTTCTTTATATGATGCCAAATGTGTCCTTTTGTGTCAATTATGACGATGTTTGAACTCAATTTACCCCAGATTTCTGCAGTAAAAGTGGCTGGTCTGTTACAGGGGGATAGGGGGCAGTACTGAGGTCATGACTAAAGTGAAATATCTTGCACAGCCTTTTTGATTTTTTTTTAATCTGATGCCAAAATTGTCCTTTTGTGTCAATTATGACGATGTTTGAACTCAATTTACCCCAGATTTCTGCAGTAAAAGTGGCTGGTCTGTTACAGGGGGATAGGGGGCAGTACTGAGGTCATGACTAAAGTGCAATATCTTGCACAGCCTTTTTGATTTTGTTTTAATCTGATGCCAAAATTGTCCTTTTGTGTCAATTATGACGATGTTTGAACTCAATTTACTCCAGATTTCTGCAGTAAAAGTTGCTGGTCTTTTGCAAGGGGATAGGGGGCAGCACTGAAGCCAAGACGGCAGTGAAATATCTTGCACAGCCTGTTTGAGTATGTTTTTATATGATGCCAAAATTGTCCTTTTGTGTCAATTATGACGATGTTTGAACTCAATTTACTCCAGATTTCTGCAGTAAAAGTGGCTGGTCTGTTACAGGGGGATAGGGGGCAGCACTGAGGCCATGACTAAAGTCCAATATCTTGCACAGCCTTTTTGATTTTTTTTTAATCTGATGCCAAAATTGTCCTTTTGTGTCAATTATGACGATGTTTGAACTCAATTTACCCCAGATTTCTGCAGTAAAAGTGGCTGGTCTGTTACAGGGGGATAGGGGGCAGTACTGAGGTCATGACTAAAGTGCAATATCTTGCACAGCCTTTTTGAGTATTTTTTTATATGATGCCAAAATTGTCCTTTTGTGTCAATTATGACGATGTTTGAACTCAATTTACTCCAGATTTCTGCAGTAAAAGTGGCTGGTCTGTTACAGGGGGATAGGGGGCAGCACTGAGGCCAAGACGGCAGTGAAATATCTTGCACAGCCTTTTTGATTTTTTTTTAATCTGATGCCAAAATTGTCCTTTTGTGTCAATTATGACGATGTTTGAACTCAATTTACTCCAAATTTCTGCAGTAAAAGTTGCTGATTTGTTGCTGGGGGATATGGGGCAGCACCGAGGCCATGACTAAAGTGCAATATCTTGCACAGCCTTCTTGAGTATTTTTAATACAATTTTACATTCAGCAATTTTAGGTCAAATCTTCAAAGCCAGGAGTCAAACCCATGACACTGGTGTGGAAACAGTTTTATGTACAAGGTAGTCTCATCCATCAATTTACACTATAGATCTTATTTATGCATTTTATTTTATTTTTTATTGCAACATAATTCAGAGCCTATGTTTATAATGTATTTACAAGCAAGCCATGTACCAAAAGCCCAGTGGATCCCAAGTATATGAAAATATTAATTTTGAAAGGAAACACTCATTGTATTTATTTGAACAAATGTACCTCTTCTAACCATTATTGTTCCTACTCTCATCTAGCTAGATGTTGCTAATTATGTAATTAAAATAATCACAAATTCCTTTGAATAGACCTTTTGATTGATAAAGGGGCCACAATGTCTCAGACTTTTGGAAAATCTGATGTAGACTGTAAAAGATGCTTACATTGCCATAATAAAAATGTCTGCTAAAAAAATCCGGTTATGTCTTGATACGTGTCATTTCATCAGTAAAAAAAAAGTGTGAAAAGTTTACAGTTTGTCATATGCGCAGAGTGTGAGGCCGTGCGCCCTGCCAAAGAGCTAAACGACTAGAGCTGTGTAGCACCGCCGCACGTAGGTTTTGTGACTTAATGTTCGAAGAGAAGCCGTTGACGGCTTTTGTGCTTTACACGTTATATCTTACCACTATTTTCTCTATTTTTATTATTAGGGAAAGTTTTCCTGGGTGCTCGAGCCCCAAGTGTTCTTGTGAGAGGAGGAAAAAGTGTTTTCGATAGTGTGTTGTGATATTACCGTAAGGAACAGACAAAACGCGCAACTGCTTTTCCCGTGCGGTCCACATTACCGTGGATCTCGAAAATGCGGACCACATTACCGCGGTGACATAGGGGAGGGGACGGCTAACTCGAACAACATGCTGGTTGTAGCCATTAGCTTAACGTTTTGCTCTCTGTAAAAAATAAAAAATCTAGCTACATTTAGACCGCGTGGATATCAAAGCAAACAATGAAACGTCGCGTAATGTTTTTTCTGCCTTCTGCACCTGTCTCCTCCCGGGTCTCCGCTTTGACGCTCTCCCCCTTTGAACGCGCTCCCTTTCACTGTTTTTAGACTCGTGCTCATGGCCGTGGATGGCAACAAACAACCCACGTGTAAGTCGCCCCTCATCAAGTCAATCGTTTGGCCTACGTTTGTACCGTTTTGTGCCATAAACAATGTGATGTAAAAAAAAACGTTTTACATCACAAATCAGCTCAAATGACGCAATGTTTGCCTCTGTGCATTTTACAAGCCAGTAAAACCTACACTGTATGCTGTATCGTAAATAAAAATAATAATAAGACACCCGCGGATGAGCAGGGTTAGTGAAATCACTCGATTTCTCACGTCCCATTTACATTATCTGCACGGTTACAGTGCGTTGAAAATTCATCACGCCAACTGAAAAGGAACAATATAATTTTACGGTGCTGAAAATAACAAAAAAACATTACCTGTTTTGTGGATGAAGACGAGTGAAGAGGCTCGGAGATTCAAATGCAAAGGGGTTTGAATTCCTGCGCATGCGTGTTGAGACCACTTTGAGAGCGCGCAGCTACAGTGGAAGCTACGGCATCTTCGGAGGGACAAAATTAATGTCGTCTATGCAACCGTCCAAAGTAAATCCTAAGCAATGGCCTTGAGTAAATGTAATACTTAACAGTATTACATAAAAAATAGAACAAGTGATTGGGTAATGAGTAAAAAAGCAACGTTGATGCATAAATATTGCAAAATTCACCTATTTAAAAGCTGCAGTAGTGAAAGTTCCTTTTTTTGAGTGTACTGTGCTGAGGTAATGGCCTCAGTAAACAGGATTACTTCAAAAAAGTTTATAAAGAGGGAATAACATGTTAAAAGCTCAAAAAGATGATTTATATTTTGTAGAATAAGTGCATTCTTGTACGGTGTGTCTAGGTTCTAGTGTGTGCCTACATGTGGACAGGAAGGTTAAATAGAGACAGCAAACCCATTACGGTACAGGAGTGTGGATCGATGTACAAGCCCTGTTCCAGACCTCCTGCACGACTGAATAGTTTTGTGACAACTTGCTCTTCCAGCTGAGACAGCAGGTCAAATGGCTAAATGCTAGGCTTCTGGTTCTATATAGTTCTATAAATTGAACAAAAATATGTAGTATATTAAACAAAGTTGAAGGAATCTACGATCCAATGATAGTGGACTGAAAGTGGCAGCCAGTCCCCAAAAGCCCCAGCTAGTCTTGCAGTTGTCCACAAACCGTAACTTGGATCTTTGCTCCTTAGGCTGTCATAGTGAGCTAAACACAGTATGCAGGCTAAAACATTATTACACTTTCATATTCTAATCTCCTGGTGTGATAACAGAAAGGGAGCTCTGAATGGTTCAGAACACATGCATAAAGCGTGCTCATGCATGGTTGTGAGCCTTTATAGGGAAGATTTCTTTCAATATTTTCCTTCTGCAAATGTACACTGTCTGACAAAAGAAGTCGCCTGAATTTGACCTACTGTTCTGATCTGGGGTTGCTGCAGTTGATCAGGTCTAGATTCAGAAACACTATGTGCCCAAAGAATGAGATCAGCTGAAGACCTGAACATCCTGAATGACCACCAGGTTACTTCATCAATGGATTCCGTCTTCCCTGATGGCACGGGCATATTATTCCATGATGTCAGTGACAAGATTTATTGGGCTCACATTGTGAAAGAGTGACTCAGGGAGAATTGAGAATCTTTGGCATGTGCTGAAGAGTAGTCACTCTTGCATTTGAGCATTTGAGACCTACAATTTTCTTCTTCTGAAACCCTGAAGAGGCACCAAGAGAGCCCTCCACAGCTGCAGCACAGTGGACGTGTCACAAGAGGAGCTACAGGAAACAAGGAAGGGACAAATGAGGAGGTATACAGGCAAGACTCATAGCTAAGCCACACATGCACTGTAAACCCTGACTAGCTATGATAACTCAAATAAAGTGGGGAAACTCGCTGCACCATATGGTTGTGGTACATAAGCCTAAACCAATTGAGTTCACTTGGACTCAAGTCATTTAGTCAACCATAGCTCAAATTATTTAGTCAGCGATAACTCAAATCATTTAGTCAGCGATAGCTCAAATTATTTAGTCAGCGATAGCTCAAATTATTTAGTCAGCGATAGCTCAAATCATTTAGTCAGCAATAACTCAAATTATTTAGTCAGCGATAGCTCAAATTATTTAGTCAGCGATAGCTCAAATTATTTAGTCAGCGATAGCTCAAATCATTTAATCAATAGCATTAAAAGTATAGGTTAATGAACCCAAATGATTCGATTATTATACTCAAATGCTACATTAACTTAAACCCATTTTAAAAGGTTTATTCCCTCAATTATGAACACTAGGGATAGTAGGCATGTCTACTATCCCCAGTGTTCTGGACAATGGACATTCACTGGAGAATAAAACAGATTAACTGCTAAGCTCTTCCCAGAAGATGGTGAAAGACTGTTGTGGAGCGGATGGAGCTGCGTAGGAGCAAGAGGAAGGAGGAGGTGGAGGAGCTGACCAGTGCAGGACACCACGCTCTGAAACAGGGTCAAACCCAGGAGGCTCTGCACCGTTTAGGAGGATCAGAGGAGCACTGAAGCAGAGGTTCCCATTAATACATTAGTCTGTGGCGGCCCGCCATAGTCTATTTTTATCCGCCACAGTCTCGATCCCCCCTCTCTTTCTCTGTCTCTCACCCAACACCAGTGACGTGCGGTCAGAGGAGGCAGGTGAGACCAGGCCTCAGCAGTCATCATGGGAAAAAAATAAATAATACAATAAACTTTATAAAAACAGGTCCCTTCTCATAAGATGACTGGGATTTCTCGTGGTTAAAAAATGCCCAAATGTTTTATCAGTTGTCAGTATCATGTAAAGAGGGCGTAGGTGCAGCGAGCCTCCAGTGTCCTGCACATACTGGAGCTCGGCTCATTCACTCAGCACTCTTTCCCATTCGGGGCTTTTTTCGCCCCCTATAAGTAAAATACATTTGTAAATGGGTTTTTGTTGGGCGCGTTGGTTTTCTATCACCTGGATAAAGAGCAACACACCTCACCGCGTGTCACTGCCCAACATCTGCAGCAGAGGCGCAGGTTTAGCAGGACAACTAAGGAGCAGTGAACAATGTCTCGCTGTTTAAGTAGCCTATTATTATTACAAAAAATGAAGTCAGCTTTGCGTAGTTTTGTTTTCGCGTATAAACTAAAATAGCACATGGCTAATTTGCATAGTAAACCTCTTTACTGCGCAAATGCAGCTGTCACTATAATGAATTAAACTAAAGGTCACGAAATGGCCGACGTCAGTCTGGTTCCGGACCCACTCGCCAACCCGTCCGAACCCGAAACTTGGATCCAAACTTTAGACCCGACGTGACAGTCCTGTAGCTGAGCCTGCACTGTCTCCCTCTCCCTCTCTCTCCCCCTCACGCTGAGCTCGTTTTAAACTTTTAGAAACAGCTGCAGAATGATTGAATTACGGCTCGCTAAAGATTTAGTTTAGTTTAGTTTAGTTTATTTGTTTATTTGAGCAGTACACATTGTGCTCAAAAGGAGTGGGCTGAAGCAAAAGCTTATGAGCGCCCACCCCAAAGTGCAATAAAATAAATAAAAAAAGAACATTACAAAACATTTCAAGCAGCTACATTCGTACAGACCAACTTACAAACTTACAAAAAAAAATATATGAACTGTTTATACAATTAATTGAAACAACGCACAACTACAACAACAATCTTTTTTCATGTACGATGTCTAGTACAAAGCAGTCAAAATAAAATAAAAATGTGATCCTTAATATATTTCTTTCAGATTATTACCCTTGATAACCGAGAGTTACTTTTATGTTATGAAGGTACATTAATAGGTATTATACTCCGAGATCTTGATACCTCCCAGTTGTCAATACCATTCTCAGTATAATTTTAATTTGGGTGTAATTTTCATAATCATTATTATTATTATATATTTATTTAATTGAGTTATATATGAAGTATGCTGTAGCCCTGCATAGTGTGGTGCATTAAAAAGCCAGAGTGTAGAGCGGGCCATTTGAAGAGAGCAGTAACTCCCAATCAACAAACCCCCACACGGCTGCCCTAACAGCTGATTTTGTAGAATATGTTCCTATGCTGAGTGGTGCATTAAAAGACAAGGTTTAGAGCCCGTTGGGAGGGTCCCTCTCAACAGATCCATAACCTGCCAACCCTAATTCTCCATTTGTGAATTTGAGCAATAGAATGACAACCGTTCCAGCAGCAACACTCTTCCAGATTATAGAGGAAACAATACACATAATTGATCCCACTGCTCCCCCTAGTGGCAACACATTTCTTCTTGTCTGTATATTTCAAAAGTCTTTTGTTTATATTTATATTTAAACAGGTTGATGTTTGGACATCGTTTCAAGTCCATCTCCAGTTTATTCCACAATTGTACACCATTAACTGTTTTGTTCGTAGATATATATTTAAGATGAGATTTCCAAGTAATTCTGTCATCAATAATCACACCAAGGAATTTGATTTCATGCACTCGCTCTATGACAACACCCTCTATCTGAATTGCTTCCTGAGCATTGGAACTACAGCCGCCAAACACCATCATTTTGCTTTTACTCAGATTTAAAGATAGTTTGTTTTGTTTGAACCACTTGTTGACACTTTTGAGTTCCAAGTTAACAATCCGACACAGCTGTTGCAAGTCGTCTCCTGATGCAAAAATATTTGTATCGTCAGCAAACAAGATAAATTTAAGTACTTCAGACGTTTAACAAATGTCGTTAATATACATATTAAACAATTTTGGGCCTAGAATAGAACCTTGAGGTAAACCACAGACAATTTGTCGACAACTCGACTGATAATCACCGATTTTCACACATTGTTTTCTATTTTTTAAGTAACTGGTAACCCACTGTAGAGCTACCCCCCTAATTCCATAATGTTCTAGTTTATTAATTAATATATCATAGTTTATTGTATCAAACGCTTTACTCAGGTCTATAAATAACCCTATTGCATATTTCTTGTTATCTACAGCATTAGTTATTTCTTCAGTTATATCAAAGAGCGCGTGTGAGGTTGAGTGATTGTTCCTAAAACCAAACTGATTGTCCGAGAGTAAATTACACTTTTCAATAAAGCCGTCAAATCTAGAGTTAAACACCTTTTCTAAGATTTTAGAGAATTGCGGTAAAAGGGAAACAGGCCTATAGTTTGTAAAGAGATGTTTATCTCCTGCTTTGAACAGAGGAATCACTTTTGCTACTTTCATACTATCAGGAAATTGTCCAGTTTGCAACGATAAGTTACAGATGTAAGTTAACGGCTTAGAGATACTTTCAATAACAGTTTTTAAAGTTTTCATGTCCATGTCATGGTAATCGGTCGAGGTCTTATTTTTACACCCTTTAACAATGTCCAGTATCTCCTTTTCCTCCACAGGTTTGAGGAACAGGGACATAGGATTTGCTTCTATCAGATCACAATTATAATTCTCAACGTTTGTAATTTTTGCAGCAAGGTTCGGTCCAACATCTACAAAGAATTTATTAAATGTTTCGACGACTTCATTCATATTATTTAAAGTGTTATCCTTGTCTTTGAAATATTTTGGATAATTAATCGTTCTTGGTTTATTTCTAATTATACTATTTAAGATGTTCCATAAACCTTTAATATTATTCTTATTAGTATCCAACAACTTATTATAATAATCCTGTTTACATTTTCTAATGATACCTGTCAGTTTATTTTTATACTTCTTATATTTATATTTAAAACCGAGAAGACGCTAGTCATCTAATTAAACATGCACGCGCTGTTTCTCGATCGTTTAAAACAAAACAGCAGCGAGCAGGACCAAACCTAGACCAAACCTGGACAAAACCAGGACCAAACCAGGATTAAGCTTGGACTAAACAGGGCTCATTGCTGAGCTGAGCAAATTTGGAGAAACACAGCATTGCATTGGCACATTGTATATATATTTTTATTTAGAAACCCAAAATGTAATTGTAGAGTAAAAACAAAACTATAATTAATTGTTATGTTCCAGACCTTTGCTTGACAATTATTCTACTTTCTTTTTTTTTTTGGATTGCAGTGGAATTAAATTCAGGACCCCGTTCTAAACTTTAGTTCTCTCCCCTCCCTCTCTCTTGCTCTTGCCCTACACGAGGTGAGAGCTGCTCATGTTGGTCAGTGTTTTCGCTCTGCAGCATCAGGCTGAGGTTCAGTCTTTATCTGAGAGCTGCAAAGGTGGAGCTGAGAGAAGAATCAAGGGCCTGCGCTCTTGAAAGAAAACTGATCCATTACATTATTTTAAAAAAAAGCTGTACCCTATGTAAATTAACCAGAAATTATTCTTTTCACGGCAGCATAATAGCCAAAAATAGTTATTATGTTTTGCTTAAAATGCACCAGAATGCAGGAAAACGCATCTAACTAAAAAAAAAAAAATCTCCCGGGGGAGGGCTCGGGGTGCACTCTCTCCCACCACAGTCTCCTTGAAATCTGTGGGAAACGCTGCTAAAGGCAGCCAGCCAAGTTTCTTCTGGGTACTACGGTTTCCACAACCTCCACAAACATGCTGGTCAGGTTGGCACACAATGGTGGAGCGGCTCAGTTGCAGCGGCTTAGGACTAACTCAACACCTGAACACAATTTTGTTGTATGGTTGAACAATGACAAATACAGCACTTATATCACAAAAATCAATGCAGCCCTGGATCTTCTGACATTGCAGAAGCTTATTGAATTGGACCACAGTATACTGTACATAATAATAATAATAATAATAATAATGCATCGGTTTTATATAGCGCTTTTCTGGACACTCAAAGACGCTTTACATTGCACTATTCATTCATTCCATACTTGGTGGTGGTAAGCTACTATTGTAGCCACAGCTGCCCTGGGGTAGACTGACGGAAGCGAGGCAGCCAATCTGCGCCATCGGCCCCTCCGACCACCACCAACCACTCACTCACATCATTCATCCCGGCCTATTGTACATGTTTTTGGTGGTAGGGGAAACCGGAGTACCCGGAGGAAACCTACGCAGACACGGGGAGAACATGCAAACTCCACACAGAAAGGCCCTGTCCAGGTGGGAATCGAACCCGGGACCTTCTAGCTGTGAAGCGAGAGCACTAACCGCTGTGCTACCGTGCCGCCAAAGCATACAAAGATAAGATCCAGGCTCTTATCATTTGCAAAAATAGAAAAAAAGGATTTATGTTATGGCCAGAAACATTAAAAAGCGATGTAGTGTACAGCCTTGAATGCCCTGTGGGTGCTTCTATGCGTTTCTCACTAAAAGGAGCCTTAGGAATAGAGTGGCCTAACATAGGTGAGTCATTTGTTCCGAATACTAAAATCATCCCATGGCCAGACATTATATGGATGTAAGTAATGTTTCCACTCTAAAAGTGTCAGGAATTGAAGTCTACTGCCAAAGGCAAAGAGAATCTTACTGGACCCCTTACTTCAACAGGCCTGAATGAAGATCCGGACCTCTTATGTTATCTATAATGTTGTTTTGCATGTTACTTGTCCTATTGTCTCTGACACAGTGTCCACCCCTTGTGTACAAAAGAACTTTGAGGCGACGGTGGCGCAAAGAGTAGAGCGGGTCGTCTTGTAATTGGAGGATCTGCGGTTCGAGTCCCGCAGGCGCACACTGTTGCTGTGTCCTTGGGCAAGACTCTTCACCCACCTTGCCTCCAATGTCTGCATACACTGGTGTGTGAATGGGTGATGTAGAGCGCTCTGAGTGCCTAAAACAGGTAGAAAGGCGTATATATAAATGTGAACATACATTTATCATTTAACTATGACAGCCGTTTTCTCACTTCCAGAGACTACACATCGGTGTATCTATACTTAGTCACTATACACAACCTGAAGAAGGCGCAAGCCGTCACATGTCTCCAAACCAAATACTTCTATTTCTGTGAATGAGGAGTGCTTGGACTGTATCTTTGTACGCCTATTGAGCGGCTTCTTTCCATGAGCGACGTCTGTTTGCTGGATACCAGTTGCTCCCTGTAATAATTGCTGTTGAACAGTATTGGCCCCAAATAAAAGTAGTATGGCTACACAGAATAACTACGTGCCGCATTAATGCCTTGTTATTTTTCCTCCAGACAAAAACACCCCCACATATAACAGGCCATGAGAATCCAGCAGAGACATTGACTTTAACAACACACTGTCCAGGAAGGCGGCTCAGATCACGGTCATTGTTTGAAGGAAAGAACATCTGCTCAAAACAATAATTGGGTTGTTTTTCCAATAGCCCCGTCCCCTGTGTGCTAATTGCAGTGGCAGCCGTCAGAAATCAGTTGTGCTAGACTGCACAATCAACAGGTGTAGTTGTTGATAACACTTTTGGTCTCTGCATCTTTCTACAGTCGTTTATTTGCTCCCGGGGTATTGTCACTAATTGACCATCTCCTGACAGGATGTGATCGTCTCAACTTCAGAAGGTTATGATAGTGGTTCCCAGTCATGCAGGAGAAGCCCATTTATATATTTAGTTGTTATGCTTGATAAGCTTCAGTGAGCTTTAAAACATCTTAGTGGAAGACACAATCTAACAATGTCATTCCACCCCTTTGCATTTCATAACAAAAAGAAGATACTGAAGCATAACAGGAAACGGTAGGGATAATCAGAAAGATAGTCAAACTAGATGAGCAACTACTGCACACAAGTTGTCTACCCTTACAATGGTCAAGGTGCGGTCTTTAGATATCAAGCAGTACAACATTGTCCTGCTAAACTTGACTCTGTGAACAGTGTAAGTTATGTTTTTGTGTTTCAGGAAACATGGTTCAATAAAAATGTCCTTGCCTGTGTGAGCTTAACCGACTTCCTTGTGGCAGTGTTATCTCAGAGGGGCATTCCGTTCTGGGCCAGGTCCAACCAACTGAAGGACAACATCATCATTCACAAAGCTGACAGTAGGGCATATAGGAACCCGGTGAAGTCAGATCTTTGTCCAAAAGACAAGGCAATTCCCCAACAAGTTCCGGAGGAAAGAATCAGATATCAACAGGTTTTAACAACATGATTCGTATTGATACATGTATACGTCCATACTGGATTGGTGTTTTTTTGCCGTTAAAGGTTGCCAACATGTGTTTCAAATTGATTGGGATATCCGCACAGCATGCTGCAATAACTGATGCAAACTTGCTAAATGCTTCTAAAATATGCCAGCCGCCATATGAAGCACTGGGCAGACCAAAATGTCTGTCCAGTGCTCATTTGTACATCTAATCATTGGAGCACCTGTCAACTTGTGTAACAGACGGAGGGAACCAGAACATTACACTCTACTTTGTCACGGATTAGCCAGAAATGTTTCCGAGATGCTGAAACTGAGCGACAAATGGAATGGATTCTCCCATGTGGGGGAATCCATTCAAACAATGTATCTGCCCCATTTAGGATGACTAAATCCCCACATTGCTATTCCTAGTGAGATAAGTGGGATCTTTATTTCATGTATTGTGATTATTATGATTAATGAGTCAGACAGTGGCACAGTAGTCAATGTGTCCAGATGGTAATCATTAACCGGGTTTTCAAAAATACCTTTTCATGTTACCCGCTTTTAGAAAGATTGTGCTTTATTTGCATTTGAAGCAACGTGCGCACTGCTGCATGAGAGAACATTGAAAGCACAAAGGAGCCCTTTTATGAGATGGGCATTATCGGAGTGTAATTGAACCTAATATGTCTATGCCTAAAACCCCTAACAAGGAGACGGACATGCAAAATCAAGGGACACTACTTTAACTTATAACACAAAATGCCCCTCATAACCATAAACCATAAATTCTATTTTGGCCTTGACATAAAAGCATCCATGCTTTTAGGTTGAAATATGCTAAAAGTCCTGGAGCTTCCCACTGATGAGTCTTTCTTTTCGGCAAAGCGCCAGCATCACTTTTTATTATTATTATTATATATATTTTTTTTTAAACAATAGCTTGTTGTGTTCTAGCCCACGGGGGTTGAACCTGTGAAATATTTAGCACACAGCATGTCACTTCTACTCCACACTTAACATCTGCAGCGTGTCCCCCCCATCACCCGCCTCCCTGTCCCCTCCTATCCCGCTCAGCTGGCATCAAAGATGGGCAGAGGGGAGGGAGTTCTGCCCTGAGTGCCAAGTCAGTTGGATGGTGATGAGTGATCCGCCGTGCGTTTGGAATACTAAACATTCCGATTTTTATTCCACATTTGGCCTGGATTCAAAAAGCTCTTATTCCATCGCTTTTGTATCTTCTTTCCATGTGTTGCTCGGCTTCCCAGATCAGCATTTGTCCTTTGCCTTGTCCTTCTATTGTGACGCTGATTCAAAGGAAGCGTGGCCCAGAGACTAGCTCCTCAGAGTGTAAGCGTAAAATAGCTGCATGACATGTAACGTAAATGATTGTGCAAAAAGAGAGACTAATGAAAGAGACCAATGAAAAGTTTATCTACACAATAATTACAAAACAAAGTGAAAGCATGGATGGGCAAAGTCAATGCCGCATGTAGAAGTAAAAGTATATTTTCAACTCTTAAGCTTCTGGTCGAGGTGTAGATAATGGTTTTGTAATCAATGTTATTTTAGCCCACACAAATCTCCCTGACCTCCAAGCATGAAGAAGCACACAGGCAATGGCATAAAGGTCTGCAGGAATTATGACTTAATGTTGTAAGATGTGCCTAGCATTGCAACTGACTGAAATACAGTAAGTCGACCAAACTGGCATTTCTGAAGCTATTTGTTATGACTTAAAACCAAAAGTAACATTTAATTTATTCAGGATTCATTGAGCCATTGATGATAACTACACGTATTCTATAAAGATAAACTCATTGGGCCTCATTAACGAACATTCACAGCACGTTATTACGTACATAATTTGTTCTTAAGGCCTTCGTAGGAAGTAAGGACTCTTACGCATTAAAACATTCTGCAGTTCTGTTCACAATCTGCTCCTGATGGAACCCAACATTCTGAGTCATATATTTGAACATATTAAATCATGTATAATTAATTCCAGAATGTCCTCATCATAAATTACCGAGGCCTTTATACAGAAATAAGTTGGTGATATTACTTTTTATACAGAAATAAGTTGGTGATATTACTTTTAAAGCAGTACTAAGGAACTCTTACCCCTAGAGGCCATAAGCGCAACTGCAGGTGTCGTAGCAAGTTGCCATTTTTTTATTACATATTAATTGTCCGTGAGAGTAAATACTACGCTGACAGGAGAGAGGGATACTGTACATCCAATTACACAATGGACATTTTTTTCACTCAAACTTGGCTGTAAATACTTTGCCCGTTAGCCTGTTAGCTTCTTCTTCGTGATTCCATTAGTGTGTATTGGTTGCTCCGGTCCGGTGGCAGCCAAGTTGCAATTGTGGTTTTCTGGCCAGAGACGCCAGGGGGAGATGAAAGACCCTCCAATAATCCCATGAACACTTGTATTACCCCCAATGGAAACGAAAAGGATTTATTAAGGTAAACAAGTTACTTAGTACTGCTTTAAAACGCTGACCCATGAGTAGAGAAGGAAAACCCTTTCACGATGTAAAAATCTGAAATATGTTGGCAAACCCCAGGAGTAATTAACTTCCTTCTCTAAAGGTCTTCGATAGAAAAAGTTTGAACACTTGAGTTTCCGTTACTTTGAGTGTTTGAAATATATTACATTTACAGCGTCTTAAATTAAAGAACGCAAGTGAAGAGACTCTCACACGGACACACCACAGATCCTGAGCGTGCAGCTTTTGTGAACCAATCAATATGGGGCGAGTCCACACACACTCTGATCACCCCCTTATATAATTTCCAATACCCTTTCACACTGCTGCCACAGAATCACAATATGGCTGGCAAGGGGCGACGGAGTGGTATAAAATGCCACAATAAAATCTACAATAATTTTGTACACCTCAATTTGGGGTTTATTCAATATTTTACACATTTTTATGAAGAAAACAAGCAAGCGAAAGCGTCTGCAATCACTATCTGTAAACCAGTGAACCTACCTAAAAAAAGCCATACTAACGGTTTGCACAAACAGTTGCTTAATCACTCAATTTTGGGGTACAAAATTAGGAACTGTTTTTTAGAATTATACGATAGTGTTTTATGTTAGCGTTCTATAGAAAAAGTTCAAGTATTTCAACGCAAACTGCAAACAACTTTGAACTCGTGGTACACAGTGTTTATGATTGATGGTGAATTGTATTTGTGATTTGCATATGTTGACTTTGTAAGAGGGGACAAAGTCTATTTAAAAAAAAAAAAAAAAAAAAACTTTTTTAAAGTTTAGTATGAGGTCACGTTTTCTATTACAGTCCTGCCCACCTCATTAATCAGGATTAATTACATTTTTAAACTTTGTCTTTAATGATTTGAAACATATTTTATCTCGTAAAAACCACTGAACTCTTAGGTAGATCAACGCACTCTCGAAAAGATTAATGTGTTTGTTTAGGACCTCTTCTATGACCAGATTTGACCCTGCCACACGACGTATCCAGATGAAATATTGTTTGAAAGCTTTGCACTGTAAAGGCGCTGGCCCACTCCCTGCAGGTGTTCAGTCCTGTTAGCACTATGCGATCGGCTCTCTGCTGATTGCTCGGGTGATGCATGGGTGCTTCTCTGCAGTAGCAGACGCATCCAAATTTACGACGTGGTAATTTACTACAGCAGTCCTAGAGCTAACATCTGTTATGCATGTTAGTGTGGTTGAGCGAGGATGCGCTGCACGAGGTGGGGGGGGGGGGGAGAGACGTGAAGTTACTTACAGTAAAATCAAACAGCGCTTTATTGTGCGGCTCTAGACCACACAGCTGCTCCGACGACACAGCCTTTTCCAAAACTGCAGTGGCCAGATGTTCTGTTAAGTTAAAGGGATATTTCAGGATTTTTGACATAGGGCCTCATTTCCTAGTTATCCAGAGTGTTGTTGATGTCTGGAGATATTTTTTTCTTAAATTCATGCAGTTCTTATATTTGAAGAGTCTAGTGGCGCTAGGCTAGGGCAAGGCTAAAGCATTTCTATGGTATCAGTTAGCCTGCATTAAAAAAAAAAACAGTCTGACCCGCTCCACAGTGCACCTGAGGCAAATCACTTATAACGCCAGACTAAAGATATAAATGTCTGTGTCGATGGAATAATTTTTACAATTTTGCATTTAAAATAACTTATATTTGAGCAGCATCAGCTTCGTGGCTGTAAGCTAACGCAGCGGCGGAGTGATCTGCGAGAAAACAGTCCCTCAAAATGCTGTAATTCATGTGATACACGGTCAGTTATATTTCAAAAATGATTCTATTAACACAGACATTTATATCGTTAGTCCGGCGTTATAAGTGATTTACCCCAGGTGCACTGTGGAGGGGGTCAGACTGTTTTCAATGCAGGCTAACTGTTACCGTAGAAATGCTTTAGCCTAGCACTAGCCTAGCGCCACTAGACTCTTCAAATATAAGAACTGCATGAATAAAAAAATATCTCCAGACTTCAACAACACTCTGGATAACTAGGAAATGAGGCCCTATGTCAAAAATCCTGAAATATCCCTTTAATACATAAAGCAATACCAAACATGGTGCGCGACTCAATGCCAGAGCGAGGCTAAAGTAGAAGCTTGTTTTGTGTGTGTAAAATTATGACACAGACAGAGAATGGTTCCCGGTTGGCTTACTGTATAATTTCCTAGGCAGAGGGTGACATTTTTTTTTTGCCTAGGGTAAGTGTCCTTGGGCCAAGGTTTGCACCAGCGAGAAGCCTGGATTCATACTGCCAACCTCTTGGTTATTGGGCGACCTGCTATACCATCTGAGCAACTGTCCGCAGAGATAAGGAACTGGCCCCTCCTGAGATGAGAATTCAGGACTGTACCCACCTATTTCTTGTTTACGGTTTCACAAAATACAGTCATCTTTGTTCTGGGCTGGGGTGAAACCAGGGTTGTCGGGTCACTTTGATTCATATTTTTTTGTGACAAAGCCATGCTGCAACTGTGAAGGATCTATAGCCCAGGGGTCTGCCACCTGCGTCTCTGGAGCCCTTCCACACGGCAAAAAAAAAAGAGAGTGAAAAACACTGATATTTTCATCTACATAATGTGCAAAACCAGCCAGGCAAATTCAAAAAAACAATCTGGTCCTCATATCAAAAAAATGTACCCATACCTGCTCCAGCAGATTGTCACACTTAAAAAAAATAAAAATACCGCGATAATACCGAAAACCGTGATAATTTTGGTCACAATAACCGTGAGGTAAAATGTTCATACCGTGACATCCCTAGATACCTGTTCACAGTTTGATGCTGTTATATAGTGCACTGACTTTTAGTTTTGTATGACACAAGTCTGATGAAATCTTGTGTTTTTTTATATGACGTCATCTTCAGTCAAGTACGTCACAGGTACCAACAAATATAATTGCCATTTCTAAGGACTTTAAAACTAATCTATTGAGGTGCTGAAAAGTCTGCAAACTTTGATATCCTTCCCATGCAGTCATCAAACTGACACGTCTTTGGGTATAACAGCAGTGAGCAAGACTCCAGAGGGCATCAAAATGTCAGTTTGCCATTTTCAATTCTGACTTTCATCTTGATGGTGCACAGGGCATCAGCTGAGCTCCCAAAACTCTCCGTCTCCTCGGTCATTTTTAGAAACATCACTCCCATGTCGCACCTCTGGCTTTTAACACCAGGATGGCCTTGCAAATGCTTAAAAATGTGCAAATGTACACTCACTTAACCTGTATCATTTCATGAGTTGTCCAAACCACATCAGACAATGCCAAAATGTAATGGCACCCTCTGATGTCCTGATGACAAAATATTCTGCCCTCACAGTTAGACACAGCTATGCAGATACTGTAGATAAACTGTGTGATGTCCTTTTTATTGATGTATCCTTCAATTACCGACAGAGTGAAACTTCAAACAGAAACAAATAAACAGCATTTGCAGTGTAAAACCACATTGGAAAAAATGTAATGTAATGTTTTTTAGCATAAATGGTAGCACAAATAATTACAAATATTGTCTTCAAGACTCATATTAAACATAAAATACTCACAAGCAATGCTTTCTGTAAAACAACAAAGAAGGATGGATGTAGATCACACATAAGTGGATTCTGCTGTCAGCCACAGTTCAACATGTGCAGTTTACTAACTCTATAAGCCAAATCAGCATTATCAGTACGCATGCGCGATTCCCGGGTCAATATATCCGGGTCAGAGTTCACCAATACCCAGCGTGTCAACAAAGCCACTGTCTAGCGGAACAACCGGCAACTTATACGGACTTTTAGGCATTTACTTTGCTTAAGGTCGTTTTAAGGCAATATGCCAGGGTCCCATTGTTCAGTGTCTGGCTGTTCCAACGGTACACGTAAGCTTAATAAGTGGATGAAAGAGTGTTGCCCTGTTCACGAGTGCAATAAAGGAACCTCACGTTGTATATGCGACCCGCCATACGTACTCATTCCATTTCCTACTGAAAGAAAAGATCCAGAACGTCGTGCCGCATGGATTAAATTAGTAAGTTTGACATATACTGTACATTAAAGCTAACTAGTAAACTAGTATATAAATGTTATATTGTGGTGTATATGTTAGAGAGGTGTCTCTCACCCAGCAGGTTTCGGGGTTTGTTTGCGTCCTTTTCAAATGTATAATTTAAATCAGTTAATATATAAAGGGATTGGGGAAGTTAGTATAAATGTGGAGTGGTAGAACAAAGTGCTAAAATTAAGTTACCTTCTTTATAGTCGTTAAGTCTTGTTAGCAAGTTTTGCTCGTCCTTGCGAGTCAGATAGTTATTTATATCTATGTACATGCAGGGGGGCCATTTATTTACTGCTGTCGACTCGTTCTCCCAACCTTCTCTCAGCTGCAAGGGATCTGGAATTGTCATCTGACAACTGTCAACATCGATCTCGAGCAGAGATATATAATCAAGGTTGACAGCCTCTCGTTCCTGCTGTTTTGTTAAAACTATAGGCGCTTTTTGAAATGACAATGCCCAAGCGAGGGCCACCAGTTCTTTCTTCCTCTTCCCAGTAACACTGTGTCCGCGTCTTTTACAATATTCTTTTAAAACATCCACTTTACAACGCTCAAAATATTCAATATCTTTGTCAGACTCGGCCATGTTTACATTTTTGGGTAGCGCTTACCTTTGACCCGGAACAGCATACTTTGCGCGCAGCGAGATGCCGAATTCGCTTATTGCCGGTAACAATTAAACATCACATTCATAGCCACTACAATGCCTCCTGCTGGTGGGAGAGAAAACTACTCCAGCGCACATAAACAGCCACAGAAAAAGACTTTTAGCCAGTAAAAAAATAAAATAAAAGTTATTTCCATCCTAATGTAAATTTAATTCATTTAATTTATTTGGTCGGGACAGTGCATGTGAATGATCACTCATGGGACACGCCTTTGCCTGTGTTATTCTATATTGCTATAGCAATTCGGACCAAAAAAATTACACCAACATCTACGTTTCTATAAGTTTCCTAAGTGGAAAAGATGCTATGGATATGGAGGGCAGGTTGAGCGAATTAGCAGAGGACACCAGTCAGCCTGGATCTCAGCCGTGGAGCGCAAACCGATCAACACAATGATTGACAAGTGTCATATGACACGCAGCCCAAGGAGGTCACGTGTCTTCATTTGAACGATTGTAAAAACATTGCTTTAAACCTTATTGTGGTAATCAGCTACGTACATGTTTGCTTTTATGCTGGACAAATTGTAACTGAATGCAACAGAGCTAAACATTTTGGGATTCCTGGCACATTCTAGAGGCATTTTTCACATACAGTACAAGGAACACTACAGCATGTTACATGCATTTACCAGTACTTTGTTTCTACTCTTTTTTTATCTAATGTTAAGTCTACTGTAGAAATAAGTAGTATCTAGTACCCCCCTCTGAGTGAGTGAGCGAATGAAGGATAAATGGTGATGGCGATTGAGCGTATTGCTCATAGTGCTGCTTCTTGGCAATTCCTGGTCAGAGCTCATACATAGTGACATACACAAAATCCTCTCTCTCAAATGTTGTTCACAAATCTGTCTAAATGTGTTAAAGAGCACTTCTCCTTTGCCGAGATAATCCATCCCACCTTAGACCGCATGAATATTGCACGGGTGTGCCCTAGGCTGGCCACAAGTAAAAGCCACTCTGAAATTGTTTAATATAGACAATGGCACAATACCACAGATGTCACGAGTTTTGAGGGAGTATGCAGTTGGCGCGCTGACGGCATGAATGTCCACCAGAGCTCTAGGATTATTGCGTCAAAGAAGTGCTCACTACCACAGATTTAGACAGATTTGAGAATAATGTCTTTTTTTTGTGTAAATCAAAAATGTTTTATGTCTTTGAGTTCAGCTCATGAAAAATGGGAGCAAAAACAAAGAGTTTCGTTTATATTTTTGCTCAGTGCTGTTAAATTACAGCCAGACAGATTGCACGCAAGTTCGCCCAGTTCATTCATTGTATTTGTGGTCCACAAGCATTCATTTTCTTACACCCATTTCATAAAAATCAAAAACTGAAAAGCATTCTTCTTGTAGGAATACCCAAACAGATCATAGGCAAAGGCAACTACTCAAGAAAATAAGAACATTGCTTCCATTTGAAGCAACGTGAAGGTTAAGAGTAGCTTTTGTCCTCAATGAGTAAAGCACTTCATTTCTGCATTTAGAGCAGAGAGCCTCTGTGTAATCAAATGCAGTGCCATGCACACTTAATAGGGACTCCATAAATGTCTGCTTCTTTCTCCTTAAGTTAGATGGCTGCCATTATCGGCTTTGGCACATCCTCCGCTGTCCAGCCCCGTAACTGCCCTCTAGCTGTACAGTCCCAATCGGCGCAAGCCTCCTCCTGCGGAAGCCCCATCTCAGTGCGCACTGAGCCGCGCTCCATCTGATCAACCCCTGATCAACCGCTGATCAACCCCTGATCAACCCCTGATCAACCGCTGATCAACCGCTGATCAACCCCTGATCAACCCCTGATCAACCCCTGATCAACCCCTGATCAACCGCTGATCAACCCCTGATCAACCCCTGATCAACCCCTGATCAACCCCTGATCAACCCCTGATCAACCGCTGATCAACCCCTGATCAACCCCTGATCAACCGCTGATCAACCCCTGATCAACCCCTGATCAACCGCTGATCAACCCCTGATCAACCCCTGATCAACCGCTGATCAACCCCTGATCAACCCCTGATCAACCCCTGATCAACCCCTGATCAACCGCTGATCAACCGCTGATCAACCCCTGATCAACCCCTGATCAACCGCTGATCAACCCCTGATCAACCGCTGATCAACCCCTGATCAACCGCTGATCAACCCCTGATCAACCCCTGATCAACCCCTGATCAACCCCTGATCAACCCCTGATCAACCGCTGATCAACCCCTGATCAACCGCTGATCAACAGCTGATCGTGCACATGGAAATAAACGCACTGATTTGACCGGTGTAAGAATCTGTTATCCTCAGAGAAGTGTCTCCCTGCCCAAGATGTTTTATTACTGGGTTTCTGAGCAGGTGTGTTGAAACAACTTTGGTCATGCTTTAATTTCTTCGATCAGCAGTAGATCAATTAGAAGTCGTAGCATCACATAACAGGTTATTGAGGACAAATGCAGTTCCCTTAATATAAAATTCCGGACTATTGAGCGCACCTGAATAAAAGCCGCACCAACAAAATGTACCCTTTTTTTTTTTACTTATATTAGCCACACTCGCTGTCGATGTGTTTTTAGTCATTTACCGCCGATTGGAGACACGCTCTTTTTCTCTGTCGTGCGCCGTTCGTAGATTGTTGTTGAGGGGAGTTGGACTTCCAGTGAGTGACTCTGCGCGTGAACAACACGTGACGTAAATAAACTAATCGGATTGCACAGGCTCGTTTTGAGTTTTCTGATGGCGCCAGCAAGGGTCGTGGGTTCTAGAAAGATCCCCCTCTGTATAAAAACAATATTTAGGGGAATAATTCTAGTCTCACCAGGCTAATAAGCTGCAGCTGTTCCAAGCGCATTTGAAGTGCTGGAAATACTGGACTTTTCTCTTCATGCGCAGTTGAATTTACCAAGGGACCGGTGGCCTACAGCTGCATTTACTTTAATTAAAGTGTGTTAAGAACTTTGATTCTATTATTTTTTAAACGCGCGTGTGTTCAGTGAAGCCAAAGCGCTGCCCGCACCTCCTCGGGAGTTTGGCCGTGTTTAGAGCCGCCCTCGTCGGCTTGTTTGCACACACACAGCCTCAGGAGCTCAGGACTTTCCCGTTGTTTCAAAGCTGCTCAGAGCTGGGTCCGTGGTAACCGCACGTGGCTGGCTTTTGATACCCACGTTTCGCTGGACCCTTCATAATAGTGAGAGAATTAAAAGCCCTTATTTTGCACCTGCAGCCACGTTAGCTATAGCGCAGGAGGGCATCCTGCTACCTCCGCTCGTCCGGTGAACAGTAAACTCCGCAGACAGAGGTGGAGGAACACAGCGTTAGGACGACACATGACACAATTTTTTTTCCACGCCCCCCTTAGGAAGAAGAAAACATTCTGCGCTCTTACAAAGCGGGATGGTTGTTGGTGATATTCAGCACGTTTTCACAGAAAAACTCAAGCGCCTTATCAGCGTGACTGGGGTGTAATGTCTTCAAGTGACTCCTTCATTTATTTGGCTTCATGCTGTCCACGCTGACCCAATATTTATAATAGGAATCTATTCTATATTAGGTTATTTAGCCTATTTCAGAATAAAGAAAAAAAAAAGTTCTGTTCTGGAAACGGGTAATGTTCCAGCCTCCCTCAAAACTGCCCTTATCAAACCTCTGCTCAAAAAACCCACCTCGGACCCTGAAACCTTGTCAAATTACAGACCAATTTCACATCTCCCATTCATTTCCAGATGTATTGATGAAGTTGTTTCTACCCGGCTCCATAATCACCTAAAATCTTGCAGTCTGAGAAATTTCAATCTGATTTTCCTCCCTTCCGTAGCACAGAAACAGCTCTCAGAGCCATCTGCGTCACCAGTGACCCGCTGATGGCTTCTTCTTTCTTTGTTCCACTGTTTCCCTCCTCATTCTTGTTGACCTCTCTGCTCATTATCATTGTTATAATATATTATGATAATCTAAACATGTGCAATCATAATTTTTATTATGAGCCTCCCACACCTGCAGCACAGTGGAGGCGTCACAAGAGGCGCAACAGGAAACAAAAAAGAGACGCATGAGGAGGTATTCGGGCAAGACTCACAGCTAAGCCACTCATGCCTTCTATTCTGGCTAATGCACGTTCACTGGAGAATAAAACTTCTCAGAAGATGGTGAAAGACTGTTGTGGAGCGGAGGGAGCTGCACAGGAGGAAGAGGAAGGAGCTGACCAGTGCAGGACACCACGCTCTGCACCATGGAAATGCACCATTTCAGAGGACCAGAGGAGCACTGAAGGCAGACTGCCGGGTTTCCTTCGGGTTATGTTAAAAGCACTTGACAAATAAGATTCCATTCCAGCTACGATACTCCACATACAGACTCATCATAGTTTTAGTTTTAGAGTCAAAGCTGGAAGCCTTCATTGTTTGAAGGCTTAAGCTTAAGCTAGTGAGTGATTATATACTGTATATGAATTGTTTAATTTATGCTCTATTAATTTTGTGTGACTTTCATAAGGATCAGCGGACTCCAGCTTCTATGCTTGCCTAACGTTGTAAACAGAAAAACTGGCTGTGGGCCCAGTATAACCTATAAAGCTTGCACCATAGGGGGAGTCTCTGTATTGTAACCTTGATGTATCATTTGCTATTTTTTGTTCCCAACAGTTGTTCCAAGCCCTGTGACATAAAGCCGCCGTGTAGACTCTTGCTTCACAGTAAGACAATTCTGCACGTCTTTCCCTGCCCTTTCGTCAAAGAAAATTAAAAAAAATAAATAAATAAACTGCCGGTCAAAATTGTAACATGCAGTACGTCACAGCAACTAGTAACCCTGATTCATGCAATGTGGTTGTAAATCTTGTATGAACTAACCTGTATTTATATACTGTATATAAAAAAAAATGCTGATTGTTTGCTAGGCCTGTTTTAACTTCATACTCAGTCTTATAATGTTGTACCCAGTGGTTTCTTTAAAACAAGACTCTTGGGACCGGAGTCAGCAGAGGTCACTCTTGGTGTGAACTGCAGTCATAAAGACGCTTTGATGGATAAATCTCATTAGCGCTAATACGTGATAGTGCATCGCATTCTCCATGGTCTCTGCTTCATCATTGCACTCACGGAACCAAACAGCCGAGGCTTCTAAAGAGTTTTCCAGCAACATTGAGACTATTGGCGCATTAAGGGCACTTTGGGGGTGGCTGATATAGGACCTTTAAATACAGAAAGACGTTAAATCCATGACAAAAAAAAACACAACCTATAGACAAAAGATTCAAAAGTGAACGCTTGCCTATGCTTGAGTGACCCCACACCCCAACCACATACACACACCGGTCTCCTCGGCTCACGTGTTCATGTTCTTTATTCAATCTGAGGCCACACTGAGGCACAAATATTTAAGCGAGTGTGTGTGTGTGTGTGTGTGTGTGTGTGTGTGTTTACTAAATCCATTTTGTAATCAGTTGCATAACATTTGAATTTATATAGGCAGTGGCGCTATCATGCTCCCTCTGGTTCATAGCTTCTGGTGCAATTCCCTGTGGATCAATTGACAAACCCCCCCCCCCCCCCCCCCCTCTGCCAAAGCGTTTCATGGCAGCGGATTAAAGAAGGAAAACAAGTTTGAATCCTGACAGTCTCGCTCAGCTCACAACACACCAAGCCTTTTCTGTCACTCGCCCAGTTCTGTGATTCAAATTCACTTCTCTTCCAAGACTTCGGTCCGTGAAACAGCAGGTGACGCCGCATCGCAGCGGCACTTTGTATTTGAAAATGTTTGGAAATGAGGACATTTGAGCAAAGTTCAAGTCACATGTATCAAGCAATTGTTGTCCTTAAATGAAAATTGACTTGCCTCCCTTTTTACGGTTGCTCATGTATGTGTAACCCCCTTGAAGTTTGACCCAGGCTGCAATGACGAGACCACTCGAGAAGGTTTTGTGGCTTTTATATGAAGCTGTGGAATCACACATAGACAGGGCAGGTGATTACAGGTGGTCCGACAGTGTCTTCTGCCCCTGAACGCACCACACCAGATACAAGAGTATCATTACAAAGTATGAACTGTACATTGTCTCTATGGAGCTGTGGCAGGTACTCCCCTGACAAGCTCACTGACAACGATTGACAACTTCTACACTTGACCAAATGTCAATATAAATCCCCCAAAATTCAAATGATCACTTCAAACATAGATTTAACAGTGTTATGTTACAGATAAAACAAATTAAACTGATATAAAGTTGAGTAAAATTACCAAAATGATCATAACATCACAGAGCCAAACCAGTTACTTTTAGTCAGAAAGCCGCTGAACCGGTCTTTTGTGCGAAGGCTCCTGTTCGCTCGCCCACTGTTACAGCTGAGTGGAGGGCAGGGGCCGTGCTGCTCTGTTTTATAGATGAAACATTTATGCCCCTTTTGGATATTATCAAAGGAGACTCTCAATGTGTCATGCTGTTGATGCTTTGCTTCAGCCGCTCGTGATAACATACGGTGTAGGCTGTTCGGGGCATCCAGACCTTTCCTCAAACGAGTAGTGACCAACCGGCTCTTTAAGGGGATCCGTTTGAACCGGATCTCAATTGTGAAAACAGACAGATCTTTTTATTCCAGACAATTTTACCCAGAACTCCCGCGAACGAATAACGAAGAGTAGGCAACACGAGTGAAAGCTTTTCGCTCTTAAGTCAAAGCTAGAAAATGCACAAGGAATGAATTGTCAGACAGTTTCAGCCTTTAGTTGTGGCGCAGGATCAAAGTGTAAATATCAATCAAAAAAGTGCACCATAAAACTTTTGAAGTCACATAGTATTTCACTGTAACATATTATGTAGCATATAATAGATCAATACATTGTGATATCAAGCTCATATTGTTCATTTTAAATAATCTACTCATACAAAAAAAATAAAAAATGGTAAATGAATGAATGAATGTCCTGGTTTCCATTTGAACTGAAGTGCTACTCTCGGACTCCTGCAGCTGTTAATCAAAGATACAGATATTTTCATTCACTCATGTTAAAGTGCAAAGCCTCCTCACTCACCCCATAAAAGGGTTTCCCCATGTTATTGTGCAATGCTGAGTTTCATAGACTATAGGAGAAACTATCTGCATAATTTTCTTATTGCATAAAATATCCATTTACAAAGCAATGTAAAAGCCCGTATTAAAATAAATAAAGATCACCAATATATCAGAATTAGAACCCCAAAGGTATGCCTTAGGATTGCATGGAAACAAATATTCATTCATTAAACAAATAAAGTGCTTTTCTTAATTTAAGGCAAAACACAGGTGCATATGGATAAAAAATATTGGATTTAGATATATTTATAATTTTGAAATATATCCTGTAATTAACATGAGGAAAACATGTATATTGCAAGTTTTCAATTGTCAATAAGTTTGAATCCCACAGTGTTTTGTTGAATAAATGGTGGTGGTCAGAAGGGCCTGGTGCTATGTGATTTGGGCAGCTCCAACAGCCCCCACGACCCGGCAACGGACAAGTGGAAGAAGATGGATGGATGGATGGTCAGAAGGGCCAATAGCACAGATTGGCAGCCTCGCTTCCATCAGTCTACCACGCATGGCAGCTGTGGCTACAATTGAAGCTTACCACCACCGTGCATTGAGTCAATGAATAACGACTACGGCGTAGTGCTTTCAGAACCTTGTAAGTTAGGCTTGCAGATCCCCAAAAGCAATACTGTTTGAGGATGGGTTTCCCCATAGGAATGATAAAGCCTACCTTATACCTTGAAACTGTGGCGATTAAGGTCACATTTATATGCATCATCTTGAATTGCACTAACAACTTTTTTTTTTTAAATCACATTCATAGCTTTACGTTTACCATTAATTCAAAAACTTCAATCAAAATAAACACATTTCAGGACCTCCCCAGTGTGTTGTCTATAGACCATCTGCTTCGTTAAATTAGATAAGATTGTAGACTTTGCTGCAGGCAGTTCGCACTCTTACGGAAATGTCCAAATCATGCAACAGGCGGCAAATAGAGTGAGCTTTAGAAAATCAATTCCAACAGGACTATATCATTGTCAATATCACTCTCCTTTTTTTTTCTATTTCTGAACAATGCCAAATGCAAAGTTGGACGACCGAACATCCAACTAGAATAATGCAAAAGTTAGTGCAGAGTGGGAGTTGCAGGCATAGAAAAGAGCATAAATCAGAGTCGTATACCTGTGCTGACGCAACACTGGAGCGCCCACACACACGCCACTGATGACAAACACACACACACACACACATGACCGGCTCATACTCAAACCTTACACCACTCATCCCTCCCATATAGCTAGTGGACCCCTTTTAAGCTAATTGGCTCGAGAGCAGGCCAGGCAAAGCTCATTATGCCACTTTCCTTCCACCTTCTATCTCTGCAATACAGGGGCTCCAATACATGACGTCTAAATGGAAAGGAAATGGGAGGAATTTGTTTTATAGAAATTAGATTATTGTAAGTAAAACAAATCGAATTACATCTCCCACTCTACAGGCAAGAGTACACGTCGCGCAGGCAACATAAAATCAAACGTGATAGTAAATGGATTTAGTAAGTCCATAGGGTAAAAACTAAGGACTTTGAGTCATAGAAGTAAATGAATAGAGATCTATAAGTGAATACACAATTAGGTATGTTTCATGCTTATCTGAAACTTTTACTTACTTTTCCATTATTAGTTTTAAGTGAAAGGGAGTATAGATATAGGTCAAGGTATTTTCAACAAATTGTAAAAACGCATTTCATAAGTAAGTAAGTGCTTTCTTTGTCATTATACAATTATAGGTTGAACTTGCCTCCATGTATTGGGTTAGTCGTGAGCTGCTGCGACTGTGGCCCAACCTGTCCAGCATGTTTTTGGAGGCCGGGGAAACCACAGTACTGCCTTCAGTGCTCCTCTGAAATGGTGCAGTGCCTCCCGGGTTTGTCCCTGTTTCAGACCGTGGTGTCCTGCACTGGTCAGCTCCGCCTCCTCCTCCCTCTTGCTCCTGCGCTGCTCCCTCAGCTCCACAACAGTCTTTCACCATCTTCTGGGAAGAGCGTAGCAGCAGACAAATACAATCCGTATTCTCCAGTGAATGAACATTAGTAGGAATAGAAGGCATGTGTGGCTTAGCTGTGAGTCTTGCCCGGATACCTCCTCGTGTGTCTCTTTATTTGTTTCCTGTTGCGCCTCTTGTGACGCCTCCACCGTGCTGCAGGTGTGGGGGGCTCTTGATGCCTCTTCAGGGTGTCAGACGAAGAAATGTGTAGGTCTCAAATGTCTTTAGCCCATAAGCTAGCTGTTTGTTTACGTTTAAGAATCTGGGTCCTTCATGGCTAGTACAGACTCTGTGCAGTAATAAAAAAAAAAAAGAATCCACTTAACCTCCCTAAAACACAGCAACGATGTACAAAAGTATCCAGAAAAACAATGCGGCGCACAGAAACTACAAATGCTGTTCACAACAAACGCAGCTGTACCAAGAGAGGGGGAGGCTGCTGCTTGCTTACACGTCACTATTAATTTATATTGCAACACCCCTGAATTGTACAAGTTAAGTTTGAGTTTTACATTTGTCCAACAGGTGCAAGGTAAACTTATCCCCCACCTAAGCTTGTTTTTAGGACTAACCCCTGAATACTATTTCGTCGAAGCCTTGTACAATGACAAATAAAGCACTCACTTATCCTTCATCTGTTTTCCAAAGGATTACTCTAAGTCTTTGTAATTATTTTTCGCTAGACCCTCTTGCACGCAGAGGGCCTGATGAGGAGCGAACAACAGCTTAGAGAATCAATACATTTTAGAGCAACGTTCAGCCCTGGAATGATGGACAAAACTGCCATCTTCAAATACCTGCTCTCATTTTACTCGACTCTGCGCGCGTGTCCCTGCTGGCATGTCGGCTTCCTGCCTTACTCCCTCAAACACTTTCTCCATGTCATGTCAAAACATCCAGGCATTCCTTTTCCCATCCATCATACCCAGTGTCTCTTCGTGTCTCTTGTCTAACTTTCTGACATAAAAGCACTGGGGTTGTACAACAAGTATCGCTGTGGAGATTAGGCCTTTTCCTCGCAGCCGTCACTGTGACTGCCCACACCTCCGCCACAGCATCCAAAGCAGAGGCTGACAGGTTGGTGTGCGTGTCGGGAGGAAAACAACTTGGCATGACAAGTTCTTCCAGACACACAGAACGGAATATCCAAATAGTTATTTTTAGAACGCACGTCCGAGTGGGGTGCATTTGACTGCGTGTATGTGGGGTATAAGACAGTTCTGTGCCAAGAAGTTGCCCAATAGAAATTGTTAACGTCTACTGCGCTGTCTATGGTGACACCCCTTAATATAAACTTTTTATATTTATTGAAGTCGTTTATACTTTACACAACTTTACAACTAATTTGGCCAAAAGACAAACCTTAGGATTTTAGTCCTGTAACACTGCACCAGCTCAGTACCCTCCATTAGGTGCGTGAGTGTTCATGAGAGTTCACCACAAGTAATCCGCTTTGTGGATCTGATTAAGACATTTGAGCGTTGTTGGAAGTGCGAGGAGTATGGGGTTTGGGGGGGGGACACACCTCTGCAAAGGGCTGTAAGTTCCCTGTACGTCCAGTGCAGGAGCTTGGTTCATCAGTAATTCAGACGTGTTAGTGTATGTTTGGCCCTGGCAGGGCTAAGCTTGTATTATTTTTGAGGACAGAATTTCTAGAGGCCCAGAGGGGCAGATTGTGGTACCTAGTGTAAACCGAGGGGTAAGGGTCCCCTTCAATTTAAGTCTGGCCTCAAAACTTGTACAAAAGGCAGATGTGGAAAAATATAACAATCTTTTCACAATAATAATATACCGTTATGAGCAAATGCATAAGTTTACCATGAAAAGTGCTTTAGCTTAAGTTCAGCTAATTGATTCTCAGTAATGAAATGACTGGAGGTTCGTTTACAGTGAAAGAGAGCACAAACACTAATCCAAACTCTTAAATAGCATCAAAGTCGGCTATTCCAAGCCCAACAGTGCACTAATAAGTCTCCACAATATGATTAGAATCAAGACGCAGCAGTAGTGGGGGTTAACTGCTTTGCCAACGCTAACAAGTGCAGCTCAGTAATGTGAGAGCGGACTGTCATGTAAAGAGCAGAACAAGAACAGCAGTGGCATACTGACTTCTCAGAACTTTATAGCATTACCTGGGGGTTTTGGTGTACTGCCGGCGCAACAGCACAGGCCTGCAAAACAGCTTGGCTAAAACCAACGCACGACAAGCTTTTGTTTTGTTTGTTGGTTTATTAAGATCCCCATAAGACACTACCTTGACAGTGGCTAGTTTTCCTGGGATCCAGATTTGAAAATCACACTTTAATATATTGAAATCACATTCTAAAATATTTGCACAGTATGAAAAATATAAAACAAGCATAAAAAACAAAAATCAATGTATTTGTTGCAATGTGTCAACAAAATCTTAATATTATACGATAATGACAGAACAGCCTTCTGTCCCATGGTAAATGGTCTCAACTTATATAGCGCTTTTCCACCTGCATTAGGCACTCAAAGCGCTTTAGAGCAAGGAACCAGCCAAGCAAAGAAGGGCAAAATACTCTATTCTTCGCCCATGTTAAACCTAATGTTTGGTACACGCTTCATTATTATGTATTTGTGTGTTTTGGTACACGGCAAATGAACCGACCATGAGCTACTCACAAACCTTTTCCAGTAAGCTTATTCATGGCCAGATGAAGCAGGGGGCAGCTTGCACTGGTGATGCCCTTCTGGGCGGCTGGAGGGCATTACATTACTATACGAAAAAACTAACCACACTAACTCCCCCAGTGAGGGTCGAAAGTTTTCAAAAAACGGTACTTTCACCATTAGAGTTTATTATCCATTCCATAAATCACCGCGTGGGTGTTATGTATTCTCATTACATACAGGTCAGAAGTGCCAACGGCATATTAAACAACTCTTCGACTCTGCTGTCAGAATGTGACTTTTTATAGCCCTTTTTACCTCCGTTTTATCTAGTTCTTTTATGGGTTTTATTTGCTGTTTATTTGTCGTGATCTGGTTTGCTGTTTGGAGTTTTGTTAAGACTGAACTGAATGGATCGCTCCTCCCCACTGAGAGCACTTGGTTGTGCAGGGACCTGTGCTTTTCTTAAAGATGGACAGAGGGCCTGAGAGGGGCGGACACAGGGGAAGAAGGGCGTCCCAGGCGAGGTGACGGGGGAACAGGAAGCTGGGAACCGTGGAGGGAGAAGCACTTTGTGGGACGAAGAACGACCAAAGGACACAACGGGGAACTTACAATGCCTAATCCAGATAAGTGAAGGGACGTAGTGATCCTCCCTATACTGTGTGGGTGTGGCCCAAGCGGGAGTGGTGGTGACGGCTAAGGAGATCCACTTCATGTCCACAGCTACACGGAGCGGAGGGACGAGGCGAAGGCGGCAGTCTGTGATCAACGTGGACGCACGGAGACGGCTGAATTGGTAAAAGTCCTTTGCAGTACTATAACGACTCCAGAAACGTCTTTACCAGTGGCGGCTGGTGATGTGAAAACCAGGGGGGGCTGTTGCCTCTATTTACCTTCAATTATATTTTAAAAGATACTTATAAACATTGTTTTTAACTTCAAAAAGAAAGTTAATTTTGGGGCATTTAATATTATTATTTTATGCAGAATATAATCAAAATTAAACTTATTTAGTTTTATTAAACTAAAAAATAAAGAAGCATGGAATGAATGTATGTTTTTGGATAATCTTTTTTCTGATGAAATTAAATCAAAGTGTAAAGATAGTCACTATACATATTTTTGTTTTGCACCACTGATTTGTGTTTTGTACCAACAGAACAAAGGCAGGAGGTGTTTCCTCTTTGATTTCATGTACAGTATTAGTTCCTTTAGTTCTGACAGTGACATCCCTTAGCCATGCCGTGCTAATCATTTAACTGTTTATACCAGACCAGCCTAATATTGTTGCAGCCTTTATTCGCCTATATGTGGCCATGAAAGAGCTGTATTGACAGAAAGCTGAGAGAACACCCGATGAGAACAGAGTCATTAGGCCGCCATGTCGGGCCCTGTGTGTTGTATTGAATTGCACATGGATGTGTGCTTGCCACTGTGGAGATTTGGGCTGAGTAATTGGGTCATTAGATACAAGCTTTTTTTTTCTTCAATCTGTCAGACCGTCATCAGGTCGATCTCAAGCTAATCACATAATGGCCTTAAAGGCTGGCAGCAGACAGACAGAGTGAGGCTGCGTGGGTATGTGTGTTTGGTATGCTGCACCATCCCAGTCACGAATTTGGGGTTTAATATCTGATACTTGACCATAAAGAGATGTGCAAATAAAATAAAAATAAGTTAGATTTTGTAGTCTGATACATGTTTCCCGCACATTGTCAATCTTGCAAAAAGTGAGATTTATTTACAAGTGAGGTGCTACTTTTCAGCAGCTAGCCCTTCTTCAGGCAACGGGCTGTAGAGGAGAGTGGTGAGGAGCCATCTTAAATAGGAGTGGCCGATGATGCTAAAATGACCGTGTCCACAATAAGAAATATATGGGCCGTGTAACGTACATTATGACAGGCGGTCAAAGATCAATGCACACATTGTCCACACATACTGTAAACATACACACATTATCTATGTAGGATGCAATAGACAGACAGCCGAGAGATAGAAACCTGACTGTGTCTATTTATATCACTCGGGCCACCTCAATCAGAAGAACATAAACTTAAACCGCATCAGTACCATGTATTCTCATCATTTAGACCCTTGGGAGCCAGAGTCTGAAGGGCAACAAATCCAGTAAGCCTCCTGTTGCTTTTTGAGTTTGAGTTAATGATCAATTACCCTTTAACACGATGAGCTAACACAATGTACTTTTAGAACATGGAATGGAGCGATGGTTGCTGATATATATATATATATATATATATATATATATATATATATATATATATATATATTAGGGGTGGGCATAGATTAATTTTTTTAATCTAAATTAATCTAGATTACTTTTGAAATTAATCTAGATTAATCTATAGATTAAAATGGTTTATTTTATTTCTGCCGGAATATGTGCTACCCAAAAATAATAACTAAAATTGAGACCAGTTGTTTACAAAATGCATCACAAGCTGCTTAAGAAAGCTGTTAAACTATGATAATTGGTGATGAAAATAAATCATGTACAATAAGATGTAGCCTACCGAAAGCGAAGGAGTGAGAGAAAAAAATATTTAAATATAGTCGGACTCGGCGCGCAAGGGACAGCGGCGCCCCATAGCGTCAACGTGCTTATTTTGCGTAACAAAAGTCACTGCTGGAGGGGGGCGGAGAAAGAAGTGTAGGATTGACAGAGGGACGGTTTGTGAATGCACGACCGCGGGACGTGAGCGCGGCCTGCGGGCAAACTGTTTCAGAGCGCGGCTCTGGGGAAACACTCCCAGCTCCAGCGCTGTCCCGGGCCATAGGAGAGGAAAAGGCGCGCGGGGTCCGTGAGTGACGAGGCGGCTACAGGAGCCCCGTCACTCACGTCCTCCACCTGTTCGCTCAGCTCCGCTCTGGGCCGCCTCCGAACAGCAGCGACATCACCCCACACTGTCTCCTCCTCAGCCCACCCCGGTCATCTCCCCCGCTGCTCCACGAGGAGCTCAACGTGAGTCATCATAGCTTGCGTATAGATCCCACCCCCAACTCAACTTTGAGAATAGATTAATGCCGATATTTTTTTTATTGCCCGACAAGACTATCGCATTAACGCAGCACGTTAACGCCGATAACGGCCCACCACTAATATATATATATATATATATTAGTGGTATATATACCTTAGTGGTATATATATATATATATATATATATATATATATATATATATATATATATATATATATCAAAGCTGATATATTATTGATATACAGTATATAGAAAATTATAACAAAAAACAATAGATGGACACAATGCTTGTAAACACACCTTACCAGATTGCAGCCATGAGCTATTTTCAATCTGTGTCCAACACTCACAAACACGCTCTCATTCACCCTGGCCCATTGTACATATTTTTTTTGTGGTGGGAAACCTATGCAGACCTGGGGGGGGGGGGGAACATGCAATTGAGAAAGGCCCCGCCCGATCTGGGGACTGAACCTCCATACTGTGAGGGGAAAACACTAACCAATATTGTCTTCATATTTGAAAATCTACTGGTGACATGCTGTTTTTCTTTTCCCGTTACACACTGTTGCAGGTAAAGTGATTCAGACACTAATACTTTCCCAGCGCCAATGAAAGCTGGATGATAGAGCTTCATTCTGAAATGCTGTCGGAGTGAACAAATAAATACAATTCATGAAACTGAACATAAGCAGAACTAAATGACCATGTTAAAAAATGCATCAACTATCAAGCAAAAATGTATGTTTTGTAGTTATAGCATTGACATTTGCTCACAGTGGTGCACAGTAAGGTTGGCTTGTTCAAGATTGATTTTTATCCGTGGTAATTTGCAGGAAACCGACAGGTCACAAGGTCAAAACTACTACTAAGTACTTCCCAGGCATACTTAGTGGAAGGAACATAAGCGATGACTGTCTGCCAACACACAATCAAAGATGAGAGCCACACTATTAAAAAGCTTTTTATCTCACCTAATAATTAACACCTAATAAAGCCCAGATAGAATTGTTCTGCATTTAAATAGAAATGTATGCAGAAGAAAAGCCATTTCTAACACACACTCAAACTTAAATAATTGTTGTTGTTTTTTTTTAAACTTCAAGCTTTCCAAATGCTCAATTTAAACTCAAAACAAAACTTTCCAGGTCGCACCTGCCGCCTACAACAGCCCAAGGATACAGTCAAGGAAGTTTAGAAATAACTATGCACACAATTGTCTGCGTATTCCTGGACTCATTTGCAAAATGCAAAATACTCGCATCGTCGCACAAAAGCATAAATGAAACAAGACCGGTTTTGACTTTGAGCGTTTTCCCAAAAGTTTGCAAAGGAGAATTGCAGGGTCAGGTACCAGAATAAGGTCAGCATAAGTATGAAAACTGTGACGCTGTCGAAAGGTTGTGGGATGGACCTGGGAGAATACTCAGATAGAGGTTGATCCATTATTTACATGTGCTAATGTGTTTTCTGGACACCTCAGGGGGAAGTAGCTGGCATTTAGCCACTCTGTACCACTGTGGAGTCAAATGCCGTCGAGTCGAAAACTTCAACTCGCATTAAGTGACATCAGCCAATCTTTCAGTCCAACGCCATCATGAGGGATTAAAAAGAGTGTTCCAAAAGTAAGTTTCCTCTTATAGAAACAGTTTTCTTGACAACATGGATCTGTTTTGAAGGCAAGTTCATGAATTTGTTGCGCTGAACTTTTGGTGACTCTGTAAACATCATTTATGAACCAAGACTTCATAACTTCAGGTAAAGTGTACATTTGAACTTGCTCTAGTGAGTGACGGCACTGGCACGTTTGTTCTTTTGCAATCAGAACATTATGGAAGTGACTGTGAAAGGATCTCCAATTACTCATTTCGTTTCGTACAGAGGGTCTGGATCTTCACGATCGAGCTCCGTTATCAGGTGGGAGGGGTGAACTCCTTTGAAACGATTGGATCTGATTTTTGCTGTAGCGTCTGGTCGTGACGTATGTGATGCGCCCGAGTGAGTGAGTGAAGCAAGCGATCATAACGCTTGGGGGCATTCCTTGTGCATTCCAAGGCTTCAGTTTCAATTTCTGGATGTTTGGGAGCCTAGTCAGAACGGATTGAAGAGCTTCCATTACTTTGTTATTTGTTTAAGTTTTCTGTCCTGGACATGTAAAAGAGAGAGAAAAGACGGATTACTCTTTTGCTGCAAACGTTTTTTTCAAGGACAGGCTATCTGAGGTAAATCAATGCTTTCAATTTGGTCATCACCTTTCCCCCATCGGCTCCACTGTGATCAGTATTCACATTTTCTACTGTAGTCTGTCTCTAGCACAGTTTGTTTACATAAGTGGATGCTTCTTCACCACAGATATGACCTTGTTCTGCTCCACTCTTCTTTAAAGGGACTATACGGAGTTTAACAATGTTAAAATTAAGTATTTCCCTCCCCCTACATGTTCCAGCCATGTCCTAATGTGTAGAATGAGCCCAGACCTGTTCACAACTGCCTCTAAAATCCTGCACCGTCACTCAAAAAGGTGTTCATTCAGGTCCGAAGTGCCGTCATGCAAGAGCTTAATATAGACACTGCAGTTACGCGTACGACCTGAGGTGGCAGTAGTGAGTACAAAAATGGCCAACTTGCATCTAGTCCCTATAAGAGTTTTTAAATGACTGAATTGCTGTTTTATACTAAAGTATTCTTGGTTTTCTTATGTGTTAGTTGATATTGAAATCTCAAATCACTGGTAGTGCCCATTGCTATTAAAGATTTTGTTTTTTTGTTTTTTTAAGACAAGAAACACTGCGACTGCTATTACATAATTTGTTCCTGCAAGGTATTTGATTTGCATTCAGCCAACATGACAGGACAAGAAATAACATTGTGATGTTATCGTACAGACAGTTGCATATGAATAGCAGGTACAAATCTTCGACCAGGATAAGTCAAACATAAATAAAATAATAATCTGTTGTTTGAATATGTAACAGAAAGTTAAGCCTCCTTATCTAACCTGACCAGATTTCCTATGTTTTTGTCTTCTAAATAATTGTAAGACGACACTGGAGCTGGCACATTAATGATGAGTATGAGTCTGCCCTTTTCGAAAGTTAATAATGCTGAAAAAGCTACATTTTAGCCACAGTCTCTGATTTCATGGTCTCATTAATGATTAGTTCTACCTGAATGGTCCATAGCACTGATAGCAAAGGCGGATGAGGCTGTGTGTTGACGTGAGAAAGGAAAGCTCTCAGACTGGACCCAGATTGATTATAGACCCGTGAGGAGGGAAAGGATGACACGAGAGAGCATCTGACACATAACAGACCTAAGGCTGTAAAAGTCAAATCCAATGAGAAACAATACACTCTTTTAATTAGGCTGCATTATAAATTCTCACTTGCATGGTCTGAAATGTCAAGAGTCTTTTACCAACTGGATTTCAAATGCAGATCAACATCTGGCAAATTCAGTCAATGCATTTTTACTTAAACTAAATGAAGATTATGAAGCATATTCTTGCACTTCCAGTAATGCAATCTTAACACATTAAATCAGGACACCGTGTGTCAACCAGCAGCTCTTAAAAAGATTGACAGGTGACAAATCCCCAACATTCCTGCGAGCACGAAGCGGCTCAGTGTCAAAACTGAAAAGCATATAACACTAAGTCACAACAATAAAAGGTACAACTCTTAACTTCCCAGAAATATGAATGCTCAGGGGAATACAGTGCACACAGCCCTGTCCTCTGGTCCTTGCTGTACCTCCTGTGTCTCCATACACGATGTTACAATATTTGCTTCATCAGTTCCACCTTCCTTCTAGCGAGTGACTTCTGTTTCAGATTCCGTGCCGCTGGCTGCTCTATGCCCTACTAAAAAACATGTATAATAGGCCAGGATGAATGATGTGTGCGCGTGAATGAATGATGGTGGTCAGAGATGTGTGCAGTCAGTCCCCTAGGGGAAACTGAAGCTACATATGCACAGTATCTTACCACCACCGAGAATAGAGTGAATGTAAAATGGTCTCATGTGAAGCGCTTTGTAACCATGTCTGTGAAAGGCACTATACAAATGAAATGAAATCCTTTCCAGTGATGGCTGACCAACCCTTAAAGGAATAGGCCACCGTTTTTACATACTGAGATATGTTCTTACCTGAGCTTAGACGAGCTGATACCTTTCTGGTCTTTGTGCGTGCCCTCAGTCACGACCAAAGATCAAAGATGTTGTTAGGATGTTGCCTCTCCCAGCATATTCCTATGGCTCCAAACGGGGTGAAGATAGAAGTGACCAAGCTCTTCCACGGGCACAAAGACCAGACAGGTACATATCAATTCGTCTAAGCTCACGTAAGAACATATCTCAGTATGGAAAAACGGTGGCCTGTTCCTTTAATGTCTGAGCAACATGATCCTGATCCTTCTGCCCATCTACACAGGTCATTGACTGTTCCTGAGTTTCTGAGCGCGAGTGGCCTTAGTTGACAAATTAAATTTTGACAAAAACACACCCTGCATCATAAAAAAAGGTGAGATGTATAGAGACTAGGGCTGAACGATATGGACCTAATTTCATATCTCAATATTCATGCCAGATATATCGATACGATACAATACAACTATGGGTTAGGTGAAACCCAAACATTTTTCAGAAAAGTAAAAACAAAATATAAAAGAGTGCAGTTTTATTGATGAAAATCTATATCATTTATATCTTGATTTTTTTATTTGAATGTTTTGAATGCCCTTCCTGGAACCGTCACCTTACGTGGTGGAGGGGTTTGACCACCCGAATGATGCTGGGAGCTCTGTTGTCAGGGGCTTTGTGCCCTTGGTAGGGTCTCCCATGGCAAACAGGCCCTAGGTGACGGTTTAGACAAAGAGCAGTTCAGAAGCCTCTTATGAGAGACCAACAGGCCCGGTTAGAACCATGAGGCCGTCCTCCAACGGCTACCACCACGATCCATCCATATCAATACGATAACGATATATCGTTGCTTTTTCGATATTAATATCTTGAATGTTCATATATCGATACGATAACGATATATCTTTCAGCCCTAATAGAGACTATACATGCATACCCGGGTGAAAAAGAAGTACAACTAAATGCACTTCTAACATATTAAAATTTTCAAAAGTATGTTGCAAGTACACTTGTTAATTGTATGTACTAATTTTTAGTACATTAAAAAGAAACTTTGCATACTAACTAAAAATATACTTCAATTTCGAATGTAATTAATTTGTACTTAAAAACACTTAATTAAAATATACTATTAAATAAGTATTTTTTTTGTGTATTTATAGAAAAATGTACTTGGAATCAAATATCATTCATTTGAATTTTATTACACTTTATAGAAAATACACTACAGTTTAATATCTTCTAGTGTACTTTTAGATCAATACACTCAACTCAAGTCTAATTAAAATATAGTTTTCAAATAAGAATGTTCAGTACACAAATCTCCAAAAATTAAAGATAAATACATTCCTTGTAATAAAAACAAGCAAAACATGTCAAGTACATTCTTCTCTTTCACATAAAACAGTACATTAGTCTCTTTCAATATTATTTGGCAAAGTTGTGACAAACATTTTGTCATTGTTATTAATAAGAACACATTTCTTTTTCAAATGATGAGCGTGGACAGCATGAACAGTATTTACCTCAGTCACCTCATGAATAAACCAGGATGTGATTTTAAGATCAGGGTCCCTACAAAAACACCTCCCTGATGGGCAGAACTTCTTTACCAGAACACAACACATTTGGTTTGAAATGTGTTCAAAAGCCACCAGACCAATGATCTTACATAATGTGCCATCATACAATTCAACAACACAGTTATGTCGTTTTTTAAGTCTTGCATTTTCATGTGAGTGATAAAGCACACCATCAACAATGAAACGTTCGAAATACCTTGCACTTTTAACCCTAAATCCAAAAAGCTCCTGAATTGCCAGTATGTGTCTTAAAAGCAGATTAACAGTAGGTGGATTTCCAAAAACACGTACGCTGTCTGAGAGGTGCAATGACTTGGCAGTTTCCAAACAATGATGTTGCAAATCGTAGAAAAGTTCTTTGACTGTGTCTTCTGCATTTTTCATGTACTTGTCTGCCTTATTGGTGAGGTCTCTCCATTTAAGAAACCGCTTAACAATCTGGCTATCAACATGTGTGGTCCCATTAAAAAAACTCATGAGGGTACCATTAAAAGACTCAAAAGAAAATGTGGATGTGGCCCAAAGGGGTCCCCAATTCCTCACACTTGTAGAAATGTGTGTCATCAAGTGCACATTAAAAGTCATGTTTCCTTTTCCATACAACTTCTCAAATCCTTTCACAAATTTTTTCAATGCACTTTCAGCCTGATTAATCTGAATATGTTGCACCTTTTCTTGGAGAAGAGTATAAATCCCAAACACAAGAAGAAAAAAATGATTCCAGTATTTCTTTGAAAGAAGACCACAGAGTACAGGTAAAGCATAAAACAACAGAAAAGACCTCCACTCAGACGCTTTCCAAAATGTTCTGTCTTTAACTGAGCGAGGAACCCTGACCAGTTCTGTGGGGGGCTTAATAGCAAGTAAGTTCTTGTCGATGATTTCTGTTTTTGTTCCGATGTACCACGGTTTTTCATGATTGGTAGAATCTAGCCACAATGTCATTAACTGCCTAGTTACCCCAAGGCACACACTGTGCTGGTATTCGGGCACAAACCCATTAATCATCTGAAACTGTCTGAGCTTCATTAAAGGGGAAGGTCCTTTAACGCCCATGACAGGGTGAGAAGGTGAAGCAGCCATAGCATGTTGGTAATGTTCAGATTCAACTCTCAGCAGTGGTTCAGGGTTGATAAAAGAGTAAGTTCCACCCCCTTTGTGGTAACAGAAATCACAGCCATATTCACCATTAAACTGTTTTGTGTTTCGAATTTGTGGCCGTGCAATAGAGTCTGAGCTACAGATAAGAGCAAAGACTTTGGAGCAATGTGTCTGGTTCTGTGTATCAGTCCATTTTATGCCAGAGTTCTCCAAAACTTGAAGTTCTTCCACAAAAGGTGTCAAGAGAGTCATGATGTTTGGTTTCTTTTCACCAAACCAAATACAGGGTATGCAAATATTTTTTTTGCGCTCTGCTGGTTGGAGTTCTGTTATTTGACATTGAATAGGCCACAATTGACATTTCGAGCTTTTAAACACAGGAATGCCATCACAGTTCCAAATTAAACTTATGTCATCACTCCCCATTTCACCACTTTCAATTAGTCTTTGATATTCCATTCCTGAATGTATGTCTGTTATAGCACTAGAACTATTTGTTCGTGCTAAAGAGATCTGTGGGTTTTCAAGTACATCTTTTAACTGTGCTGACAAACTTAGAACTAGAAAATATGACCCATTTTTTAAACAAGTATCAGTATCAAATGGTGTCTCACAAACTGAGCACTCAGTAAATCCATCACCCTTACCCATGTAATTTGTGCACTCTGAGCAGTAGAAATGCGTTTCATAGTGTCCATACTTGCCATATGCTTTATGGAACAAGTAAGATGTTGCTGGCAGAGATCCTGGGAACAGTTCGTTAAACATTTTGAGGAGGTGTTCAAGTGCTGTCCCTGTCAGGCTGTGTCTCAAAATGTAGGCCATCAATAGAAGTATACTTTGTCCTTTGGTAATTGGAGCACCTGGGTAAAGCTTGTCATCTCCCATCTATACAGCAACAAAAAAGACAAAAAACCAACCAAAAACATATTTTAATTATGCAAATTCTTATTCCTTATCAATTACAGCAACAAAAGTAATTAAATAGAAACAAAATGTGCTGAATTAAGTATAAGAGTACCTCGGATGGTGGTGGTGTGGTTGTTTCAGACTGGTTATTGGTAGAATCACCATCTTGCAGTTTTTCACATACCTACACCATATACGAACATTATTTCATCAGCCAGTAATGATCTAAATCAGATCACATCAAGTGCATACACATCCACAAGATCGTAGCCAATATTGCTGGATCAATAAAGAATGCAGTGAAAAACACAAGAGATCCGCACAACTGATGTGCTCATAATATTTTTTATTGAAATCGTGAGCCCATCAATTATGTGGATCTCTTCACCTCTTTTTAACTGTTTATAGAAACAGGATCACCTACTCCATTCATGATCACTGTGTTCTTCATTCATCATAATCTAAAACAATACTGTCTGGTCAAATGATATGTACCCAAATATATACCAGGTATATATTTTAACACATACATGTCATAATTGAAAAAAAGAAAATAAAAGTAGGTAGGCCATATGGTGAACATGTTTTTGACCCATAACAAATACTGAAAAACAAGATAAAATATGTAGTTGCAGTATCTTACCTCTTCTGATGGAACTGCATCACTGGGTTCATCACTGTGTTCACCATTCAAAGTTTGGACAATACATATTGGCTAGTCAAAAATATTATATTTTTTTTAACATGTTATAAAATTGCAGTTATGTTATCATGCTATGCCATTTCACATTTTCTGTTAATACCTGTAAATTTGATGATTTTCGATGATTCTCGGGTTCATGTGGCACCATAGTCGGATCCAAAGTAAAGGGAAGTTGTTGCATAGTATCATCTTGTGACAACAAATTGGGACCCTAATGGAAATTGATTTGAGTAAAATGTATTTATGTAAGAAAAAAGTAGATTCAATTTGAAAGGCACCTGTTCTTCTAGAGTTGTCTCTCTGAATCTTTTTGATGTCTGAGTCTTTTCAACTTCATTTCTGCTTTGGTCAACGGACTGCTGTGGACAAAATATCGTGCAATCAAATATAGTTTACACTTACTGAAATTAATTCAATTAAACAAAGTTCATATGTATTTTGTACCAGTATTCTTTTTCTGTAGCTACTTGTCCGGGGCACCTCTATGTGGCCTTCCACAAACCTTTTGTAGAATTTTCTAGTGGAATTCTAGAAAGACAAAGCAAAGTAAAGTATTTACACCAGTAAATAGTCTTTCTTAAAAAAAAATAAACTAATAAAACGTTTCAATGAATTATGCTTGCCTCCTTGCTTGAAGAATTTATTTTGTCATGTCGATGGATAGTACTTCTGGGAACCTCGTCACCTGAAGCCTCGAGGTAGGTCTTGTATTTCTTCATTTCGGTTCCATAGTTACCGCCTAAAATTCAAAGCGCCTCAAGGGCGCCAAACGTGATTATGCGTGCAATTAGTACCCACAAATTCCCTCTCGAACAACTGTTAGCGTAGTGGTACATACCTCTTGTCTTGTTATTAGAAAGAGTAATCTCATTCTCACCTGAAAAATATTGTTTTGTATTTTCTGCGCCTCCAAAATGCCGAGCAGATGAGGTGCGCACGGGGCTGCTGCGGTGGGCTTGTCTTTCCGTATTCCCTGTAACGTGACTACGTACGTGATGACGCAGGTCGTATAACGCGGTCGTCGCGTGGCGGTAACCAATCACAGTAGGAGCATTTTGCAAAATGTTAACAGTCGTTATCTTTTTGTAGAAGTAAAGAGTTTTTGAAAAATGTCTGTTCCAAAATTCTGCCTTCTTTATTTCGCTGATGCAAATGCTGTGTTAGTGGAGTCTTCCGATGTGATAAGAGGGGAACATAGAAAAATTGAGTATGCCGTTGAAAGTGTGGAGGAGTTGGAGCAGGAGGATGGGTATGTCGAAGTCACGCTTCCCAGCCGGAGCAGAAAAGGACCAGATCAGACTCTGGCTGCCAAAATCCTTTTATTTGGTGGTAAGTAACTAAAAATATGCATATAATTTTATGTTTGTCCATTATTTATCTATTTTTAGTGTGGTGAGTGGGCACTGCCACATGAGCACATTGAGAAAGCTGCTAAGCTAGCTAACGGTGTGGCTAATTAGCAAAAAAATCGCAATGCTGCCAGATTTTCAGCACTGCTAGTAACTTTTTTTCTGTCTTTTGTTTTTACAAAATGAGTAGCGATTCTTCTGTCTGTATTAACGTACTTGCTCAGTCATTAATAATTTGTTGCATCCCAGTACTGTCGACAAATTTAACATGCAGTCACTAGAGGCACACATGGCAGTGCTAAACTTATGTGCCTCTGTGTTTTAAATATTTCATTAAATATAATGTATTGCTGGCTTGCAGGTGACATCACAGCGTTCTAAAGGCCTATAAGATTATATAGAGTTAAAATTATGAGTAAATTTTTGGTCTTGTACAGAGAGATCATGGACCCAGTGACTGATATTAATGATAATTTTTGTAATTCATAAATTTTCTTTTTAGAGACGACTTGTGAAAGTGTAATGCAGTTAATAGGAAAAACTGGCTCCAGCTCCCACTGGGTCCCGTGACATCATCACGTTCTAGAACCTGAAAACAACCAATTCTTTATTGTATCTGTCTAGATGTCTACCGTGACCTTGTGTTGAAGAAAGAGGCCTTCAAAAAAGGAGACTGGTCCCCTGGTCAAAGTTCTTCTAGCAAGGTATTTCATTGTAACATTTCTTTTAGCACACATTTTCTACATTACATATTGTAATTATTGTAATGTTCTGCTTTCAGATCAGTGAAGCAGCCCCCAAGAAAGCTGCTCCCAAAAAGGCCGCTGCTAAAAAAGCTGCAAATGTGATGACCGAAAATTTAAAGAGAAGTCTCCTTGCGAGGAAGCAGCCAACAGCAGCCCCACATTTCAACACTGAAGATTCTGATGAAACAGATATTGATACAGACATTGATTTATTCGATAATTCGCAGAGATGGTCCAGAAAAAGAAAAGTAAGCAATTATTATATAAAAACATATTTACAAGTATAATTAAAATTTTGTTTTTGTCACATGTTTCATGATCCTTTTTATTCCACAGGCAGTAATAGAAAGTGATGAGGAAATATCTCAAGCATATGGGGCAGGAAATAGTGAAGTGCTGGCAGAAAGTGGACCCATTAGGTACACAGTTTTGGACCAAAGAACTGCCAATGCTATAAAGGGTAATAAACCTTTGTACTTTTATAAAATATTTCATCAAAATGTTAATTTTAGGTTATCTTTGTAATTGTATTTCTCTTTGTAGAACTTCCAAGTGTCCTTTTACAAATAAAAAACACCCTGGACGCGATTCAAAACCAGTCCATCTGCAGTAGCCCCTCTGTAACCTCAGACGATACACAAACGGTTACACAACCAGAAATGGTAAGTTACACATTCTTATGGTATGTAGGAATATTTGTAAAAGTTTCATGAACATGACCTATGCCCCTTATGAAGTAAACATGTCCAAAACAAATACACATACAATTGGTAAAGTAATTTTTTTAAATCATGTTATATTTTGTTTGTTAAGCGCATCACTGCCTATTGTCTAATGAGGCTACCGGCAAAGTTGCATCTTCCTTTCCCCTAACAATGATGACTTTCGACCACTTTTGTTTTTTGTCAACAGGTAGCGCTGGGTGGATCAGATGTAGAAGTCGCAAAAAAACTTTATGACAGGCTCAATACAGCAAGAGTATCCCTCTTTGTCCAAGATCTGGCTACTCTTGTCTTTGGAAAAGAGTGTCTGGGGAGATCAACATTGACAGGGAAGAGTGGGAAAGAACAGTTGGATCCACAAAAGGTGAATGCAGTTACAGGCAAGTGTTGATCAGTGTATCTTTGTTTTGAATTTATTCATTTTCGTTAAAAAAAAAATATATTTTTGTTTTCAGACACTGTGAGGGAGCGCTTCCCAGGAACATCAGTTTCAGAGATCAGGAGTCTCCTCCGTCGCAAGTGTAACAACGAGAGTTACTACTCCAAAAAAACAAGTGAATAGAAACTTTGTCAGTTTTAAGGAGTCCAGTTTTTTTTAGTTACTAACATTTGTATCATGTTTTGAGGTATTTCAGTTAAGTACAGATTTTATTTCTGAAAAAGTGTTTACAAATATATTTCAGAAAAAATAAAGTTTACCTCATAAAAAATGTTGTTTTTATTCTACTATTAGTACGCTTCCTAATATGTATTCAAATTATGTTAAAGTACTATTTAAGGTGTTTTAAAAGTGTGTTAATATGAACTTTTTTGTATATTTTTATTACATATGAAATAGAGCAGAAGCATACTGCTAATACGCTTTTATTATACTTTAAAATGTCATTGTAATACACTTTAAATATATAATTAAGTGCATTTTTGCAAGTGCATCTTAAATATACTAAAACTATAGTTGTTCCATTTTAACACAACTTTAACACTATTCAATATATTAAAAGTATACAAAAGTTGATCTAAAGATCATATAAAATGCAACTTAATGTGTAATTAGTTGTTCCAAAATAACACATTTATAATATATTAAGTATTACGCATATAAAGTATATTTAATACTACAAAAAAAGTACAACTTAAGCATATTTTTTTTCGACCTGGGTACAGAGACCATGTATTAGCTTTGGAGCTAACACTAGCACATTTACAGTGATTTTAATTAATGTGCATTGTCCCTGTTTAAATAAACTAATAAAATTAAAAATTAAAAAAATGTAAGAATTGGTGTCTTTCCAGGTGGATAAAAATGATGTTGAAATAGTTTTATGGTGCTTTTCTGGACAGTGCTCTGGGTTGTTGTGTTGCTTAGGTTGTTTGTATGGGCCATGACTGAGGTGCAATAGAAACGCACTCAGGAAAATAATCATAGTCGCACGCAAAATCCTCTGCCTTTCTCCCAAGTGCATGCGGGACATTTATTTACCTCGAGCTCTGGACAAAGCAGACAAAATATTGTCTGACTCCAAAAAAATCCTCTGTTAAAGAGACTAGATGCAAGTTGGTCATTTTATGCTCACTACTGCCACCTTAGGTCTTATGCGTAACCACATCTCTATATTAAGCTCATGCATGAGTGTACTTCGGACCCGAAGTAACAACTATTTGAGTGACAGTGCAGGATTTTAGAGGCAGTTGTGTTGAACAGGTCTGGGCTCTTTCTACACATTAGGACATGGCTGGAACGTAAAGGGTGATGAAAATACTTAGTTTTAACATTTATAAACTCTGTATAGTCCCCGTAAGAGAGTTCGAACTGCCCCCCTCAGATTGGAGATACAGATGCCCATCCATCCATACATCGTCCTCCACACACTTCCTCCAGCTGTTCTAAGGGATCACAAGGAGGCACCAGACCTCAGAGACATGGTCCCTCCAGCGTGTCAGGGCCTCTTCCCAATAGGACATGCTGGAATTCCTCCGGAAAGAGGCAACCAGGAGGTATCCAGATGCCCGAGCCACCTCAGCTGGCTCCTCTCGATGTTAAAGAGCAGCACTGACCGCAGTCTTGTCCTTTACCCAGATCTTATGACCATAGGTGAGAGGAAGAACATAGATCCACCTGTAAATCGAGCCCCCGACTCAGCTCCCTCTTCACCACAACAGTCCGATACAGCAACACCGCACCAATCTGTCTGTCGATCTCTCTCGTGTCCCTCACTTGTGAACAAGACCCCGAGGTTCTTGAACTCCTCCACTTGAGGCAAGGGCTCTCCACCGACCTGGAGATGGGATGCCACCCCTGGAGCAATGTTGCAGAGGAGCTTCTCCAAGTCCTCAGTCTCTGCTTCCTCACTGGAAGGATTAAAGAGATCCTCAAAGTATTCCCTAGTTGGGTTTTATGTAATTGTAGCATTGTATTATTAATGTATTTTTGAACTATTTACGTTTTTTTTGTAAAACATAGTCCAAATAAGTAAAGTGTTCAAATAAACATGAATTAGTCCAATTTAAAAGTGTTGCACATTGCAAATTATACGCCAATTATACATTGTTTTTTTCTGTGAGGGGTCTTGTGCTGCCCCGAAAACAATATTGTTCTAACATTATGCCGTGGTTCTGTCTTTAGGTCGAGGGCATTTTACTTACACAACCAAACAATCACAACTTGGTGTAGCAGAGCGAGGCAGTGGCTAGCTAGTTAACCCACTACATTAACTTAATTGTGTGCAATAATCACAATGCCACTCTGAATTACGGGTCAGAGAACCCAATATTTACATTACCCCACTCTAAGCTCACACAAGTTCGTTGGACTAGGTAGGACAGAGACAGGTTAAGAAAATATATTGTTTTTATTCATTTCGATTTAAATATATTTTGACTTCATTTTTGAGTTGGAGATCGTCTAAAAACAATTGTGGCGCAAATATAAAACTTGCAGATGAAATGAAAATACAAAACAAAGGATAATCAAGTCCTTGCAGAACGGCTGGCAGCCCAGATTCAGCAGCCCCACATTTCCATCACACAGCAAAGGGCTGTCCTGTCACATTAGTTTCAATCGTATACTGAATTTTGGACTTTTTCATTCATCAACACATTTCAGAGGGATTAAAAAAGTAGCCTAATACATTATTTCATAACCTTTGTTTTGTATAATCAAACCCAAGAGAGGATTGAAAACCTTAACTAAGACCTTCTTCTTTGATCTGTTATTTTCAAATGTATAACATGTCAGACCCCCTCTTAAATGTATACATTGAAAATAAATACACATTTAGGTAAATTCTTTCAGTAAGGTCCAGAGTCCACTATGCGCCCAATACTCTGATAGTATTGGGGGCATACTACCAGACAGTCATATAGGAGGAGATTGGAGGAAAGAGGGGGCACATGTGCTGAGGGAGCAGGAGCAGGTGAAGATGTAAGGGACTGATCCCAGAGGAAATACAACCAACGAAATCCATGGCTACATTCAGGAGCAAGCCACTATTTTCCATTTCTGCACAGATAACAAACATATGAAGCAGGCTGTAGATAATTGACTCTTGGGAGGATAATGTGAAGCCTATGCTGGATTGACAGGTGATAGAAAGCTTAGATTGGACGCCTCAAATATATTAATGAAGATGATATTAAATCTTCTTTGCTTTCACATGTGGGCTCTCAGTGTTTTACCATTTGATGCTGCACCCTGAAAATAAAGGAAGAATATATATATTATTTATATATATATATATATATATATATATATATATATATATATATATATATATATATATATATATATCAGTACCCACTGATGTCTCTAACCATGAAGCGTGACCACACAAATCCCACCACTCGATAATTGGTCAATATAATTGTAATAAGTGTATAATGTTCAGCGAGCGGAAATGGTTAGTCATACGTACACTGACATACAGCAGGCTACATGAATGTTGATCTGCATAAGGGACACAGTGACAGAACAGAGGACGGCCAGGGAGCACATTAACCTGAGCCAGACTGATATTACAGTGCACATTTCATAAGCGAAGCAAGTTGTTCCTGATTGAATCAAGCACAATCACAATCTAGTCTCAAAACATAGCCAAACAACAAAGAACTGATTAATGATTTAGTTTTCAAAAATGTTACTTAATAAGTAATACAAGTGGATGTTGTTGTCTGCTATGTAGACTCGCCCTCTCACGGCAAACAGCCACGTGCTTGGTCCAAAACACTGTGGATTTGAGCCGAACGCTGAAGTTGGCGTCTTTCAAGATTTGGGTGAGTTTGTGAAATCACAAAACTTGCGGGAAGGTTTGGAGGACATCTGCACAGACAATAATCACGAGATTTTGTCATTTAAATGATACATATGATGATTGTACACTTTCTGGTGTACAAATATATATATATATTTTTTTTTCTTCAGCATTTTTGGCCTCTTAGATGGGTTGAATGTGGAAATGTAAAAGAACAAAGATCAAACAGTTGGAATAGTCAAATCTGTCAGGACCGTTTTCAGCTCAGTGGGAGCCCTATGGTCCCTCCCTTAGTTTTGAAATTGAACAAAAGAGAATATTCAAATTGACCCAGGTTCATGAGCAAAGCAATGACAAAGATGTCAGTGCTTCACTGTGGAGATAACGGTGTATGCTGATGGTGATTTCCTATATTCATCCGCACTGCCTGTGTGTGCCAGAAAAGTAGATCTCTGCAACTTGAGTTAATCTTTGAAGATTTTTTTTTTTTTGTACTGTAACCCAATTAATGAGCAACAATCTCAAATGTGTGAGTCTTTTGAAATTGCTTCTTTGAATAGCCACTCAGGCTTTCACATGAAGCAATAAAGAAAAGCAAATTAAGGTTTAAGTGAAAGTTCAGACAATTTGTCAAAACCAAATCAAGTTGGCAACTCACGTCTCCGGATGTGTCCTTGTGTGGACCTGAAAACTGTAGCTTTAGCTTTGTAGGTCTTATTGCCTCAAGCTACAGAAAATGTAAGGCTCAGTAGTACACTTCAATCGATTATGTTGTGGTATTTGGAGATGCTTACAGTGTGTTTTTTGTTTTGTTTTACTGTCAGTAGATTTCACTTCACAAACTCTTTGCAAATGATCAATCTAATGCCAAAAAGGACATGTATGACAGGCCTCCTGGTCTTAAGGGAGCATCGCAGCACCCTCATTAGGACACTCTTCTTGTGGTGCGGAGGGGGGAAGAGGGCTGACAGAACCCGGCCACATTACAAACAACTTCAAAAAGTCACTGAAGCAGAGACTCGGCGAATCGGAGGAAATGTGTGAGGAGGAAAACAGTGGTGACAGAATGGAACTGACAGATACACAAACCCAGATGCAACGGCACGACCACTGAGGACTGCAGGTAGGAGCAGAGTTATGAAGGGAATCAGCGGGATGAAGACACACAATACAGAAGTTATGGTTCAACTTGAATCCAAGACAGATAACTCGCATTTGTTTCTGTTCAGATGTTTTATTTATTGTTTCATTATATGTGACCCATCTCGGAAAGTGTCAGTTCTGGGGCATCTTAAATTGGACATAGATTAAGAATGTGTAGTCTCCAAAGTTTCCAGTAATAATATTTGGAGAAGATGTGGCAATTTGAATGTAGGAACTCAAAATATCTCAAAGGTGAGTAAACGACCTGTAAAGTTTGGGCACTTCTCACCTCTCTCTGCTGCTCCGAATGACAATAGGGCTCATTTAGATCCCATTTAGACAAGCCATCAACTCAAATGCAAAATCCACCGAAATAAAAAGACACTAAACTTACAGTTTGGGGCTTTGCGGGATGCTTTTATTTAGCGCTGAAGCTGCCGTGGGGAAAGTGTTCTCCTGTCCGGGGAGCAAAGCGTCTCTGTCCCGCCGTCGCTGCTTTTGCTATCAATGCTCTTCATGGGGAAGCGGCGCCAAATATCCGTGATTAATAAATCCACTTCTTTCTTCTTCTATGTGAGGTTTTATGGCGGCGACAACTTAAGAAAAAAGTGTAAATCCACTTCCCATTGCCTCGTTCGGATAACATGCATAAGAAGTCGCCAAGCCGGGCCCTGGAGGGCGGAGGCAACGAGAAGGAATCTGAAGGAATTTCTACCTAAAATTGTACGCTTTTAAATATAACAAAACTGCATTCTCAAACATAGGAAGGCTTCTTCGTGATATCAACTAACAGATTCTGCAAAAAAGTCAAAAATCTAAAACATTTTTAAAATACCCTGCTTTTTCAATTTGCATGAAAGTGAGTCAGCTGACTCGTGTCCCCCGTTCTCGCGACAGGTCACATATAATGTAAGTAACAGAATATAGAATGCAATAAAATGACTATTTCACACTGTAAACATATATATAATAATAATAATCTGTTTTATATAGCGCTTTTTTGGACACTCAAGGGCGCTTTACATTGCACTACTCATTCACTCCATACCTGGTGGTAGTAAGCTACTATTGTAGCCACAGCTGCCCTGGGGTAGACTGACGGAAGCGAGGCAACCAGTCTGCGCCATCGGCCCCTCCGACCACCACCAACCACTCACTCACTCACTCACTCACTACATTCCCGGTCTCCCATCCAAGTACTGACCAGGCCCTTCTCTGCTTAGCTTCCAAGATCTGACGGGACTGGGCATCGCAAAGGCGGTATGGCCACATATAATTTTGGATTACTTTGAATTGGCATTTTGTGACTTATAACTTTTAGATGTTCTATACTATGCAACTTTTTATGTGAGAAAAAAAAAAGTTCATATTAGCGTGTATTTGACCTTTCAGTGACCCAGCGGCTGTATGGGTGGTTAGCTTGGCCCCTTGGCTTTCCATCCCTGTGGCTCCTGTGATGCCTCAGGATCAATTTTATTTCAGGTTTTTAGGATTTCCAGTGGATACAGTTCAATCAGCAGTGAAAACCAACAAAACAATGGATCCTGGAGAGTCACACAGGCGAAGGCGAAAGTGAAGGCGCTATGCTAACCACCCAAGCATCCGCTGGGTCATTGAAAGGTCAAATAAGTATTCGTATAACCTTTCATAAAAAGTTGCATATTGCACCTCTATTTATCTATGGAGAATGCGTAATTTTATACGGACCCACTTCTGCAACATTGGAGAAATGTAAGTATTTTGAAATCGAGCATTCAGAGGGAGAAAGTACATTTAGCATCACCCCGGCTCGCCTGTTATCTTAATTCTCTTGACCCACTTCACTCGAGGAAAATGTTTATAGAGATGCATTCGCTGGGTCCATATACATTCACGTTTTCCGCAGTTGAGCGGGCGTTCCCGTGCATTCCCCAGGATCACATGAACGCACCATTAGTCCAGCAATAGTTAAAATCATGCTGTTTCCAATGTAACGATAAACAATTGAGCTGGAACTAGCTTCAAGTAAAACAGCTACATTTAAAAAAATATCCTGCCCCGGACATAAAAAAAAGCAAACAGGCCACAATGAACAGTATCAGTTTGTGTGACCATGGTATAAGCGGATTCAACAACTCGGAGCCGTGCAATAGACAGTTTTAATGCACTTTGCGGTTCTTGCCTCCACGTCATGCATTAAAACTGCCTAATGCACGGCTCCGATGCATGGTTCTGGTGCCGAAAAGCAGGTACTGTGGGGAGTTGAATGGCAGGCCTGCACAGGAGTAATGAGAGTCATTTTCATATTCCGCAGCAGCAGCAGCAGCAGCAGCACAGTTAATCCCCTCAGCAGGAGTCGTTCTCACCTCCGAGCTCTGCTGACACATCACCAGAGCAAATCCAAACATGTGCTATGGACACATGCATACGTTTAGGGGGGCTAATAATCGACAGAGACAAAACAGTAGGCATTTCCTTTGAAATTCCAATCTTAAAAGGTTGAGCCAGGTCCATGGTCAGGAGAAACTGTGTTGACTTAGTTTTTCCTGATGTGACATTTCTAGTGATGGTTAACTTACTGAAACAGTGAAACTCTGAACCCATGCTGAACAAAAGGGCCGTGAATTCAGTTTTATATTTACTGTATATATTTATGGATGAAAGCCTCTTCTTCCGATGACACGTATGTTTTAGAAGTGTTATAGAAATAACATTTGATTGATTGAACATTGTGGGTCTGTATTTGCACATACAGTAACCATCACGCCTGTTTGTGAGACTGCTTTGAGCCCTTATTCCCTTCTGTCTTCTTCTGACAGCACTATTCAATGTGTGATACATGCTGATGAAGGTGCTTCTGTTTCAGGAAAACACCCATCTGCACTTTGTGAACAGCACTGCCTGCAACAGTTTCCTTCCACAGAACTTCAGAGCTGAAATGAGCGAAATATGCAACGGTATGTGGTTAATACAGGCCAGAGTGACACAAGGACACGGGAACAACAAAACAAAAACAGAAACTGAACCTGCTTTGTGTTGGTAATTTGATAAACAGATATTAATTAATTCAGAGTTAATAGCCATGTAATTGTCAATCAAATATGTGTAATATTAGTTATTTCTGTTAAATCGACTATACCTTTTGGTTACCCTCCTTGTCTGCATTGTAAATAAAATGACCAAAATATACCATGTATTAAGTAAATCATAAGCATTCTCACCATTCTGCTGCAAGTGAATAGACCCTGAATGCACAGTGTCAATGTTCCTCGGGGGGAACAGGGGGGAGCAGAGAGTCTTAATAGTCCCCATGTACACAAGAAAAAACTATGTTCACGGTCCCCTCTGCACAGCAACCACAATATTACTAAACACCTTAACCAGATACGTATATATGTTGATACAGGGGGGAATAAAATGTGCTGAACCCCTCGATGAACATAAAATCACTGACAACTTCCAGTGACAAAAATAAATTAAAAGAATAATCATTTCAAACATCATTGCAACACCATTTGTAGCACTCCTGTGATTTGGCGATTTAACATATACACCAATATTAAGAGGACTCTACTTTAACTTAGATATTCTGATTATTTTCTTATACGAGGAATATAGACAGAGTTAAACATTTCACACCTGTTACTGACAAAACAATGGAAGAGGTTATCTCCGGTCTGAGTTCATGTACATGCTGCCTTGATGAATTGCCCACTAGATTTCTGAAGTCTGTGCTGACCAGCTTGTTACCACAACTTGTTCAGTTAGTTAACCTCTCATTTGAGACGGGAGCATTTCCAAAGGCCTTGAAAACCGCGGTCATCTAAAGAAGAGCAGCCTTGATCCCAAGGTACTGAACAACCATCGGCCCATATCAAACCTACCATTCTTAGGACAAGTCCTAGAGAAAGTAATATATCAACAGCTCACTTACTTTCTCCTATCTAACAATGTGTTTGATACTTTCCAGTCAGGATCTAGGCCCCTCCACAGCACTGAGACAGCTCTGATCAAGGTGACAAATGATATCCGTATGAACACCAACCCAGGTAAGGTCTCAGTTTTAGTTCTGCTGGACCTGAGCGCTGCCTTTGACACAGTGGACCACGGGATCTTACTTCACAGGTTAGAAAACTGTGTGGGAATCTCTGGTACTGCGCTAAACTGGTTCAAGTCCTATCTCGAGGATAGGACGTACTTTTGTCGAAATTGGCAACTGTGTCTCAGACAAAATTTCCATGACCTGTGGAGTCCCCCAGGGGTCAATCTTTGGACCCCTCTTATTCAACTTGTACATGCTTCCATTGGGTCAGCTAATAAACAGCAACAATGTGTCGTACCACAACTACGCAGATGACACTCAGATCTACGGGTCACTGACGGCAGGTGAACAGGGGCCTGTAGATACTCTCTGTCACTGCATCGAACAGATCAGTTTGTGGATGCAAAACAACTTTCTCCAACTAAACTCAGACAAAACTGAGATCATTGTTTTTGGCCCACAGACACAAAGACAAAGTGTTATCAGTCACCTTGAGTCTAAAACCAAAAAATCAGGTTAGAAATCTAGGAGTAATCATGAAATCAGACCTGAACTTAAACAGCCACATCAAAGCAATAACATCATCAGCTTTTTACCATCTGAAAAACATTGCTAAGATTAGAGGAATAGTGTCAAAACCAGACTTAGAGAGACTCATCCATGCATTTGTCTCCAGCAGGTTAGACGACTGTAACGGCTGCTCACTGGCCTTTCTAAACGAGCTGTTAGAGCTGCAGAACATCCAGAACGCTGCTGCTCGAGTCCTGACAAGAACCAGGAAATACGACCATATTAGTCCAGTGCTCTGGTCTCTGCACTGGCTTCCTGTCACTCAGAGAATAGAATTTAAAACAGCTCTGCTTGTGTACAAGTCGCTTCATGGTTTAGCACCAAAGTCCATCTCTGACATGTTAGAGCCGTTTGAACCATCTCGGGCCCTGAGAACTTCAGGGAGGGGTCTCCTGGTGGTTCCCAGAGTCAGGACTAAACACGGTGAAGCTGCGTTTCAGTTTCATGCAGCTAAAATCTGGAACAGTCTTCATGAGGATGTGAGACAGGCCTCAACTCTGACAATGTTTAAATCCAGGCTGAAAACAGCTTTTTACCCGAGCATATGAAAACTGAAAGTATTTTATCTGCACTCTTAATAATAATAATAATAAATAATAATAATAATAATAATAATAATAATAATAATAAATTTTATTTATATTGCACTTTACATTTCAAAGAAACCTCAAAGTGCTACAACAGGTGAATAAAATCAGATAAAAACAAAAAGAACATTGACACAGTAAAACATGGCTACGTAGAAACTTTAACAGACTAAAAGGCCTTTTTAAATAAATGTGTTTTCAGGCCTTTTTTAAAGGCCTCAACACTCTGGGGAGCCCTCAGGGACTCTGGCAGGGCGTTCCAGAGTCTAGGGGCAACTGCCTTAAAGGCTCTATCGCCCATTGTGGAAAGTTTGGTCACGGGCTGGTGAAGAGTGTGGGTGGAAGTGGACCGTAAGCGCCTTGTGGTGGTGTATGGGGTAAGTAGCTCAGTGAGGTATGACGGGGCTGTTCCATGGACACACTGATATGTGAGGAGGCAGATTTTATAGTGGATTCTGTAATGGATGGGCAGCCAATGAAGGGACCGGAGGACAGGGGTGATGTGGTCATATTTGCGCCTCCTCGTCAGGAGGAGGCGCAATAACATCATCAGCTTTTACTGTGATTGATTAACTTTATGTTGATGTTTTATTGATTGATTTGATCTGTTTTCTTGTAATTTTATGCAACTGTGAAGCACTTTGAATTGCCTTGTGTATGAATGGTGCTCTACAAATAAACGTGCCCTGCCTTGCCTTGCCTTAAACATTTGGAATCATTTCACATTTACTTGTCATTGCATCATCACGTCCAGCATGATATTATCATCACCTCAAGCCTGATGTGACTCACGTCTCTTTAGGCGTAACTGTAGCCTCAAAACCCTGCACGGGAAATCAACTGCTGACGTTTTTTCAAAAACTATTATCTCTACAACTAAAAGGTAAATTTTTATGAGCACAAGCAGCCTATAAAAGGTGCTATATGACTTCCCCACTTCTCAACTAAAAAATAACTGGACTGCAGTCTACAGGGTCAGAATGCGGTTGGTTGAACACAAAGTCCATTTAAAAGATACAATTGCATTATATTTTTTAAAATATCCATTCTCTTCTTCGGGGGCCGAGATGCTCATCTGTTGCACTGCATCAACGCCCACTCTACCATCTGATGGGACTTCACATCTTTGGCCCTGATGATGAAAACTGGAGGATTTTTTAAACAAAAAAAAGGGTCTGTTTGCATCGATTGAATAAACTCTTATACACCCAGTTTATACATAATTTAGTCCAGTTAAGGTTGATTTGAGAAGGTAAACTACTGATTTACAGCCTTAACCCCTTACCCTCACCGTAACCAAGAACATTTTCTCCAATTCGGCTTTGCCCAAATCTAAAAGCTTCTTGACCTGGGAGTTTACAGCCTATAGGCCAGTGTAAGGCCTCATTTGAAAGCTAAGACCTCCAAAACTCATCTAAGCTTCTTCCCTGTTTTGTTTTAATCGATTTTGTTGCGTTTTTGCAGGGTTTTGACACTTTTTTTGTCACGTTTATGTTGTCTTGTAGCATTTTTGTCACGTTCTCATTCCTTTTTTTTGTAGTATTTATCCCGCTTTTAGTCTTTTAGTGTAATGTAACTGTAATAAAGCCTCAAAGACGTGACAAAAAACACAACAAAAACGGGACGAAAACATGAAGGAAAGAGGCGTCAAATGAGCCATTACACTGGCCTATAGGCTGTAGACTCTCAGGTCAAGAAGATCTTAGATTTGGGTAAAGCCGAAAAGCTGGAAAAAATTGTCTCAGTTCAGGTGGGGGTTATGAGGTTAACATATGTATTTGTCTCTCACTTATCCACAAAATGTCTATCCAGATATAACATTTAAAAAATATATGTTTTTTAACAAATTCATATATTTTTCATGAAACAAAATTATGTGCATAGTTGAAACCATAGACCGTTAAAAAGAATAGATAACTCCTCCTCCTCACTCCTCCCCGTTTACCATAATGACCACGTTCGAGGGGGAAATCATGGCCGATTTACAGACTCCTCCTCTCCAGCTCTGACGAAGCATGTTCCTAATAAGGGCACAAGGGCGGGATCTTCACTGTAGACTCGGCCCTTGCGTGACCTGTAGCTCGTGCAGCTCCAATGCTAACAGTCCGACTCTCATTAATACGAGATAAAAAAAAAATGTCTTTCTTTAATTGTGACTACCCCAGCATTATCTCAGGAGGAAAATGTAGCCGTAGAAAGAAAAACAGGCGTTAAAGTTGTTTTTAACGTGTCTAAAGTCCAATGCTTTTCAATGGGAGACTAGCGGCTATATGGAGGTACTACAGCAATGGCGGCCTCCAGTGGCCATTGGTTGAAACTCAAAAAAGTCTGTCCTTAAACAGTCCACATGAGGTTAAATAAGTATAAATGTATAAAAAAAAATGAAAAAGTGGTATCAATGTGTGCATACCTACTGTAAAGTGCATAAAATATTGTAAAAATAAAAGTATAACCCCCATGCAAACTTCCAAGGAGTCACTTTCACTACTACAGCATCTCATTGACATTCCCCTTTATGTCTCGTAATCTTTGTTTTGACAATGTCACAAAAGCCAGTGTTTACCCGGGGCTGCAGCCATCATTATTTTCTTGTTACGACAAAGGGAAGAAAAAAAAGGAAATATTCTCAGGGTTTTGCCTGAGGACAAAAATTAATCCATTACTTTCATGTGAAACAGCATTTTGTGTCCCCCACTGCTCGTAATTACAACACTGAAGTCCGATCATGACCTCTGTGTCCCTTATGTGATTTCAGCCCGTCTCTTCGATTTCATTTTCACGCTACTCAATAGAAGAAAAAAAAGAAATAGGCCGATCAGTCTTGTAATGCGTGTGGCTTGATACCTGCAAGTGAGGACTAATGCGCACTTATGACAAACTGACAATATCATTAATTTTGCTGTGTCTCCAAGTACGATTTTGTCCTTGGCCCTAAACCTCTTGCAGAATTGAAAGAAAGAAAAAACGTAACATGGGGAAGTGCTTTGATTTGGATTATTACCATTTCACTCAAAATGATAGCCTTTCTGACAGTTTGATTTATATGGGCAAATTAAAAATGCATCAGACATTTGAGCAAAATTACAGCTTTACATCTGGGGAAAATTCAAACGGAAATAGGGTGATAATTATTCCATACTTCATTTACAGACAGACGGGATTTGTTGGATGACCGTAGCCCCCTCTGCCGTCTGTTCGGGCAGTTGTTTCAGAGAGTACGCTGTGAGCAGTGTTCAGCAGGGGGCGATGGGACCTAAAGAAAATCAATGTCTTTGTTTGGAGAAGTCAGGGCTGTCAGTGGCACAGTAAGTAAATGGGTGAAACAGGCCGGTCAGACATTGTCAAGCCGCGGGGGTAAGAATGCATAATGTGGAGCCATAGCCTTGTCAGACAAGAGATGATCGGGCACGCTGAAATGCAGAGATAAAGAATAGAGGGTATGCAGATGATGTCACGGCTTGGCAACGAAAAAATTGAAAAGAAAAAAAGTGACAAAAACACGACGACAAAGCCAGAGAAAATGCACTCGGTTATGGCGGGTGGTAAGAGGTTAGAATATTGCTCCATCCGAAACCAGTAAATTGGTTTTACTGGTTTCGGATTGGTCTTACGCCAAACCGGATGTGCGCCAGCGTCCGCCATGACAAGAAGCGTCCGAATTGGGTTGTCGGTTAGGCGTTGGGGAAAGTGGCCAGTATGCTAACTATCATAGCCACTTTAGCATAGGGACCTCTGGTGGTCCCTTACCGGCGATTAGGAGCTATGCCATCCCATAAGCCACTGCGCCAATCTCCCACCCCCCTCGCCCCCACCCTAGGGGGATTCATGTGCAACAACTTTTGATTGACAGGTGAACATTTAATAATGCAAATAATAAAAAATTAAAAAAAGATTCTGCACAAGCCAAACTTGATAAAAGTGACAAAATATATGTTAGAGTCACCACAGCACATGGTTTTGAACCTTATGGCCTAAATTAAGGCAGTCTGTGCTTTTGTTTTCATTTAGTAGAAACTTAAGCCGCATGGCTAATTTGCATACTGTAGCTTTATGAAACCGCTGTTGAGATAAAATAAAGGGAAATGTGAAGGATCATTTGGATGTTTCTTTTTTTTTCTCCTTAAATGTCTTCATTTGGACACTATGTCGTTGTTGGACAATATACAGTAGGTGGCGGTATGCGCTTTTGTTTGGCCTGCACTGAACTTTAAAGAAGAAGAAGAACAGCTGTTGGTGATGTCACTTCCCCTTCCCCTGGGTAAGGACGGTCGAATTGGGCAAATGCTGCTGAAGCTGTAGTTCACTGACTGCATAGAGATCTAACAGTTGACCCCATAAAGATTAGTTGCTAGTGTTAGTACTTAGAAGCTACAATTTAATGATTTTGGATGCTGCCGGAGTCTTTGTGGAAGTGTTGCATTTACGCTAATTCGGGCCAGGCTGGTCAGAGTCCAGGGCCGTTTTTCAGCCCCAGTCCGCCCCTGGCCCACAAACCTGAATGTTGGCATTTAAATCCTCAATCCAAACGGTCATTGTGTCCTTTAGCAAGACACTTCACCCTCCCTTTCATACGTGTGAGTTTGTGTGATAGTGCGATTGGTCTGTGGTCAGAGGGGAGTGGGTGTCCTCATGGCAAGGTGCTGACATTGCTGCAATACCACCCTCTAGTGGTTAGGGGCCACTCCACAATGTTTACTTTAACACGGAAACCAATGCTGACTTTACTTTTTTAAGTTTTGCTGCCGATGGCGTGGGTCCCAGACTGAAATCCCGCTCTGTATAAAAGAAAATACAGAGGGGTATCCTTCTGGTCTCCAGGCTCCAGGTTCCTCGCAGTTTTGCCCTTTTTTTGGAACATGCTCTGTAGGATGGGACTGAGCTGCCGTCATGGATTCTCTCACGACTGGTAAAGTCCTGCTGCTCTGGGACAGGTGAGCGGCTGACCAGAGTGGGACTGAGGTTGTATAATTAAACATATATGAATAGAAATACTTCGGTGTTGCTTTTAATCATTCATAATTATGTCGCAATTTGCATAAAACATTACAAGCTGTAAAATTCCATAATTGGTTTAACTACTGAATTGTCATGCTCTGTATCCACCAGAGTACAAACACTCAAGCCATAATTTATGCAACCTAATTTAACCCCCCACTGAAAATAACTGTGTATTTTTGGAGATAATTAATAGCTCTGTGAAGTCTTCTGTTTATGTGTATCCATACGTTTGTAAAGGATATGTCCTTATTAACCCACAAAATGTACATATCGAGACATAAAATAGTGCATTTAGTAGAAGCTACACTTTCTCACCTACACCTATATTTTATTTTGTTTTGTTTAATCTTGGAGGAATTATCAGAAAATCACAATAAACATTTAAATCCTGCACCTTTCTTGCTTTAACAAAACACATGATTTGCCTGTGCACGTGTTGAGCGGTCAAAACCAAATAGTGCGATTTGTGCCAACCGAGCACAGTTACTCCGGAATTATCATAAATGCATTTAAATAGGATGGAGGCGAGGACTGATTTCTGCAGGGGAATCAAGCGTCATGAATACTGACGGGCTGCCCCCTTTAATGTCCCCGATGAAAACCAGGCCAGCGTCAGTTCTCCCAGGAGCAGGTCACATATACTAGCGCTCACTGACATCTAGCGGCCAGAGAAGTAACTACATCTTGAAAACGCATGCCACAATTGAGATTATGAAAGAATGTAAGACCCTATCATTCTTAAATAGTGGTGGTACTTGAGGTTCTGCAGCGACTTTTTACTTCATAAATTATAACTGGGGATCATTTATACTTTAGAAATGCATTGTGTGTTTTTCTGGTTTAGACACGCTGTATAGTCGTCATTTTGTCCAGTTTATACAATTTCATCCTTTGCTTTTATGCGATACATCGAAATGATCAGAACGGGTCTACTGATGCCGACTTAACTTTAAAGACACTGACAAGCGCCACTTTGTGACATCAGTGGATGGACCAGTTTTGAGCCCTAAAGTGCTAATATGACACATTACACACAATTTTGGCTAAAACATAGTTAACGCCATTATATTCAAGATTTTGCTAAAGATTGTACCCAGTTTTCTTTAGTTTGGCCATGTTTAGATTTTCACTTCCTTATTGGACACAGACAGGAAGTGAAGGCAAACAATTTTAACCTGTTGCCATGTCGACCATGTTAAGGTAATGGGAAATGAGTCAAACTGCTATGGAGGCTTTACATCTATCTATGTCACTTCCTGTCAGCAGCTTAAAAATTCTGATAAAAACAAATTTTTTTTGCCCAACTTTTCTTCATAAAAATTGCTGCTTCACTGAAATATAATGATGTATGTGCAACTGATGTTATCCATCTAAAGAAGTCATATATCCAAAAGCATTAAAACCTTTCATATTATGCTCTTAAAGATATGCAGGATTACACAAACATGCATGACTAAATCCAATTCCATTTATTTATTCATGTATTTATTTGTGAGTGTGTCTGGGTGTGGGGAATTATCACATTCAGTGCCTTGCGAAAGTGCTAATACACCTTGAACTTTTGCACATTTTGTCATGTTTACAACCATAAACGTAAATATACTGAAGGTTCACACACACGTAACAGACAACTGTGAAGTGGAAGTAAAATGATACATGATTCTGTTATTTTTCAAAAAATAGAAAACCAAAAAGTGGGGCGTGCACAAGTATTGATACAGCATGACTTAATACTTTGTGGAAACCCCTTTTGCTGCAATAACAGCAGCAAATCTTCTGGGGTTTGACTCTACAAGGTTTGCACATGTAGAGACTGACATTTTAGCCCATTCCTCTTTACAAAACAACTCAAGCTCTGTCACATTAGAAGGAGAGCGTTTGTGAACAGCAGTTTTCAGGTCTTTCCACAGATGTCCAATAGGATTTAGGTCAGGACTTTGACTGGGCCATTCTAACACATTAATATGTTTGTTTTTAAACCATTCCATTGTAGATGTAGCTTTGTGTTTAGGGTCGTTGTCCTGCTGGAAGGTGAATCTCCGCCCCAGCCTCAATTCTCTTGCTGACTCCAGCGGGTCCATCCATCCATCCATTTTCTTCCACTTGTCTGTTGCCGGGTCGTGGGGGCAGCTGTTGGAGCTGCCCAAATCACATTGCACCAGCCCCTATGGCTCTTCCTGCAGGTGGTGGGTCCACAGAAGGACGGCCTCATGGTTCTAACCGGGCCTGTTGGTCTCTCATAAGGGGCTTCTGCACCGCTCTTTGTCTGACCCGTCACCTAGGACCTGTTTGCCATGGGAGACCCTACCAGGGGCACGAAACCCCAGACAACAGAGCCCCCAGGATCATTCGGGTGCTCAAACCCCTCCACCACGTTAAGGTGCCGGTTCCAGCAGGTTTTCCTGCAAAATGTCTCCTTATTTGGCTCCATCCATCCTCCCAACTATTCTTACAATCTTCCCAGTCCCCACTGAGGAAAAGCAGCCCCATAGCATGATGCTCCCCCCACCATATTTGACACTGGGGATGGTGCACTCAGGACGATGAGCAGTGTTAGGTTTGCTCCATACATAATGTTTTGCATTTGGGACAAAAAGTTCAATTTTTGTCTCATCTGACCAACGCACCTTCTTCCACATGGTAGCTGTGTCCTCCATATGACTTCCAGCAAACTTCAAACGGGCTTTCTTCTTGCCACTCGTCCATGAAGGCCAGATTTGTGTAGAGTACGACTTATAGTTGTCCCATGTACAGATTCCCCCAGCTCAGCGGCAGTACGTCGCAGCTCCTGGTTACATTTCTGACCAGTGCTCTCCTTGTTGGGTCTGTTAGTTTAGGTGGACGACCGTGTCTTGGTAAGTTTGCAGTGGTGCTATACTCTTTCCATTTCTGAATGATGGATTGAACAGTGCTCCGTGAGATGTTCAAATATTGGGAAATCTTTGTATTGGTTATTGGTTTGGTTTATTTGGTAGGGACAGTGCAAGTTAATAACCAAGCCACACCGGATTGTAGCCTTGGGCTAATTTCCATCCATCATCCCCCATGCGCACTCTCAAACACACTCTCATTCATCCTGGTCTATTGTACATGTTTTTAGTGTTAGGGGAAACCGGAGTACGCGGAGGAAACGTACGCACACACGGGGAGAACATGCAAACACACAGAAAGGCGTCCCTGGTGGGAATCAAACCCGGACATTCTAGCTGTGAAGCACGAGCGCTAACCGCAGAACTACCGTGCCACCACTTTTATATAACTTAACGCCACTTTAAACTTCTCCACAGCTTTATCCCTGACCTCTCTGGTGAGCTCCTTGGCCTTCATGATGTAACTTAGTGACCAATACACTCTGACCATAGCTCTGAGGCCCTCACAGAACAGCTGGAATTATACTGAGAGTAGATTACACACAGGTGGCCTCTATTTAATGGTTAGGGCAAGGTGTGAACTTTCTGCAGTCATTAGGAATGTTATAAAGGCAATTTAATGCACTCAGAAAATGCTGTATGAATACTTGTGCACGCCCCACTTTTCACTTTTCTATTTTTTTGTAAAATAACAGAATCGTGTCATTTTGCTTTGACTTCACAGTTGTCTGTTACTTGTGTGTGAACTTTCAGTATAAAATTCAAAATAAAATCTTTATGTTTAGGGTTTGTAAACATGACAAAAATGTGCAAAAGGTGTATTCGTACTTTTGCAAGGCACTGTACAACAAAACAGAGTCAGATTTTTTGTTGACAACATTATCACAAACAAACAAAAGGTCAGCCTTAAAAAGTCAGCTTTAGCAAAATGTTATTTAAAATAACAGCTCGAGGCTGTCATTGTGGATTTAGGGGGCCATTTGCTTCAGATGCTCAGTTCTACACTTCCTGTTCTGTCAACACACAATAATGTCAAGGCAGGCATAGAGTTGGTGTCTCTTCTTGTCTCAAAATGTGATGGTACTGCACACGTTATCCTTTTTTTTATTTTTTTTTATGTAAAACGTTGGACTGTGGCACTTCCACGTAGCCACAAAACTGTCCAAGTGAACTACATGCAGCAGCAGATGATTGTATTAAGCGATTTGAACCACTAGAGGGAGATAGCAGCAAGCAAATTACTGGGAAAAAAAAATTGCACGTTGGCTCGTTCTCATGGTACCGATTACTCAATATGAAAATTATGCGTGGACTATTTTTAGCCTTGAATCAAACATTTGCTCAGTACCGCAATTATAAATTGACCCCCTATTTTTACAGTCATCCATCCATCCATCCATTTTCTTCCACTTTATCCGGGGCCGGGTCGCGGGGGCAGCAGTCTCAGCAGAGATGCCCAGACTTCCCGATCCACGCACACCTCTTCCAGCTGTTCTGGGGGGACCCCGAGGCGACACCAGGCCAGCACGGAGACATAGTCCCACCAGCGTGTCCTGGGCCTTCCACGAGGCCTCCTCCCAATAGGACATGCCTGGAGCACCTCCCGAGGGAGGCGACCAGGAGGCATCCGATACAGATGCCCTAGCCACCTCAGCTGGCTCCTTTCGACGTGGAGGAGTAGCGGCTCGAGTCCGAGCTCCTCCCGGGTAACTGAGCTCCTCACCCGATCTCGGAGGGTGCGCCCAGCCACCCTGCGAAGGAAACTCATTTCGGCCGCTTGTATTCGCGATCTTGTCCTTTCGGTCATTACCCAAATCTCATGACCATAGGTGAGGGTGGGAACGTAGATCGATCGGTAAATCGAGAGTTTTGCTTTTTTTACAGTCAGTCACCCTGAATTATGAAGTTGACGCCGTCCTTATTAATTGACTTTGAATGCTGTGAGCGAAATGAACCTGCATTTGCATAAACAAGTATTGTACATGACTTGTATACTCACCATCCCCTGCCCCAGAGCACCGGTCTCATTGGACCAGGGCAATTAACAGATGTAATTAGTGCAATACTGCGATGCTAAAATCAGGCTATAGCCTCCTATGTACGGCCCACGTGGACGTTGATAGCTATCGAGCTCTAGAGGCTTGCGCTTATGCCATACATCCATTCAATTATTTCAAAATCTCCAAAGAGAATCCTAGTGATAAAACGCACGCTGCAAGCCTAATCGATCAATCAACCGTAAAAGAAAAAACAACCTCCTCCCTCCTCCCTCCTCTTCATCGGTGACCTCTTTCAAAATTATGGAGTGGGGAGGCTTGATCCGCCCTCAAGTCAGGGACATGACATTCTTGGTTTGAAACACGTGGAGAGCCGATCACTTAAAGCACAAGTGGTTGCACATGCACGTACATACTGAGAGGTTGGATCTTTTGTATTGGAGGAGTGTATCAAGTGGAGCATTTGCATAATTCAAATGTGCCCTTTTCAGAAAAAACGTTTTTATATTGAAAATGAGAATGTAATATGATCAACGTGCAATACAGTGTTTTCTATTATTCTCCAATCATTCAATGGTTTCATGTGTAGTCCCTAGTCCCTGATCTCTTTGACAAAAGCAAAAGATTTAAAAGTGGAAAATGGGCTTTAATCATGCGCCTGGAGACACTGGATTTGGGACGGAGACATGACTGACCTCCGGAGAGCGGGAAAAAAGTCATAAAATGGCCCTGTTAATACTCCTTAGAGAAGATGTGTTCTACCTGTAGTATGCCTGTCACCATCCTGAGGGGCTGAGATAATTACGGTTTTACTGATGGACAATGGTGATGGAGGCACAGAAAGAGAAATCCACCCCGCTGGGTATGTGGACGTAATGACTACTGTGGTCACTCGGAGACATACCTACTAATAATATAGTCTACCTGGAAACGAAGGCACTAATCAGACCAGGAGGGCCATCGTATGTAGTGCACTGTAAAGAGGTGACCCACATAGATGATCGCACAAATGTCTCTGATACCTAATTCATTCTGCTAAATGAGCTTTTTTTGAGGGGACTATAAAGTCGTCGCTGTTTGTCGGCTCAGGTTTCTTCCCGTCTTCCCGTCTCACCTGCTTGAGCGCAACATTTACATTGAAGCGACCCAAACCCCTGACCAAGCCCGACAGCTGCACGCGGTGGTATGTCTCTCAGTGTAATGTTCGTAGCGTACGTCTAGCATAGGGTGACCAAATGTCCCAGTTTACCCGGGACAGTCCCAGTTTTGAGTCCTTTGTCCCACGTCCCAACAGATTTCTCCAAAACCATTGATCTGTCCCAGTTGTCCCGGTTTTGGCCAATGTAGTCCCCAAAATCGCATACTTTGCTTGAAAAATAATGTATTCGGTCCTTGTGAATATCAATTACCAAGTGTAAACCAATTCAAAATCTCAATTCAGGATGCGGATTGGTGCATGTCATAAGTCGTTGACAGTTTTACCATTCATCGTGGGCAAAGACTGTTTAGATTTGGAACCCCTCCGGCCAATTCCCGAATATTGTCCCAGTTTTTTTGTTGGAAAATCTGGTCACCCTAGTCTAGCAGTAAGATGTAAGGCCTCTGTCGCGGTGTGGTGGTGGGTCCATGATCTCTCTGTACAAGACCAGAAATGTCCTCAAAAACTAAATATTTTTTCCTCCATATAACAGTATTGGCCTTTAGAATGCTGTGACGTCGCCTGCAACCCAGCAATATGAAATGCTCAATTTTGAATATTTAGTGAAGTCAGCCAATCTAAAGTTACTATTCAAGATTATTAATAAAGTTGGCACCTCCACCACTAAAAAGGTTTGTCCAATTAACCTCTGATCAGAAGGTCAGAACAACAAGGTCAACACACCAAAACAAAACACAGCATTAGGACAATTGGCATTTTCTTTTAAAACTATCTCAGAATGGAACAAACCTCCAAGACATAAAACGTTTTTGCCTGGGTGCGCAGCAGGGTAGGGGCTGGGTATAGACTATAGAGGAACAAGTTTTCCTTTTGATGAAATTTACTTAAAAAACTTTTTTTTTTTAATGTAAATACTGTTTGTAAATATTATGAACTGTATTGTTTTATGCTTTTTGTACGGTGTTTTGTAATTGTATGTCTCGGGGACTGCAGATGGAAATGAGCTCCAAGCATCTCTTCATATGCAGAGTAATGCTCCTGTACATGTCCCTGTCAAGTAAATAAATAAACTAAACAATGTCATGATCAACTTTTGTGGAGGCACTGTTTCTTAATCTTCTGAGTGCCTCATTTTGTTTTGTTTTTTTCACTCAGGTAAACTGCCATATCTGCTTTGGCAGAGACAGACGATGTATTTATTTGACCTGTAAATCATGCACAACATAGTGATCTCTCGACAAATCTTGGTTTTAAAAAAATAAATTGTGTAGTCTGGCTGTCCAGGACACCTCCGCGTGCGAGTGATTTTCTTCCCACAGCGCACCTTGTCGGGGAATGTACGCCCTGTGTTTAAAAATAAAAATAGCACAGCAAATGAAAAAAACGTCAAACCCCCACGAAAGCTTGACTGTGGCGGCGGTGGAGCATCTGCTGTGTGGAGTGTACCGGCCTGTTTAATGAGTATTGATCTGTGTCCAGAAGCAATTAACACGTTCCAAATGGGAGAGACGAGCAAAGAACAGAGAGACGTGCCACTGTCGCCAAGCGCACCAGAAGGAGGCCGCAAACCACCTGAGATTTCAGGATTTACCATTAAGAACCTTGCAAATGTTTAGTGCCGTGAACCTGGTATGTAAAAAACCGCTGCACAGAACTGCTACTGCTCTTATTGCTGACTGAACATGTGCTGGCAAAGGGAAAACCAAACGGTTCGAGCAGCGACTCCTAGGTGCTGCGTACAGAGCACATGGGACGGAAAACCAGCAGGAAACAGTGACCAGCGCTGATGAATGTGTGTCCAAGATTTTTTTTAACATAGACGCAGGAACACAGGCGCTCGGTTCGCACATCGGAGACGCCTCCTTCCTTACGGCTAGTGTTCAGCCTCAGGGTGCTGGATTTGGGGTGGAGCCCTCCATGCATGGTTAGGAGCTTTCGTGTCTTAACATCTGCGGTCCGTATCTCATCCTTTGGCCAGTTTATTATTCCTGCAGGGTATCAGATTACTGGCAGGGTTTATTGCCTGGGATTTGTTCTTGCCATTGAGCTGGCTTCTTAGTACCTGCCTTACACGTTGGAGGTATTTTGAGATTGAGAACCTGAATAAGCGCGAAACATCCACCTGTTCCCCCGGGGCGCACCGGGGAAGTGTCTATTGACGGGCAGACTCTGGCGAAGCACTCGGCATTTTTACGAACGCCGTCAAATAGCGACTTTCAAACTATAACTTAGAGGACCATTGCATATACATCTAACTAAGATATTCCATCACATTTCAGAATTTTTACTTGGCTTATTTGTGTATATATTCTTACTAGGGCCGGGACTTTTTTCGATTAATTGCGATTAATTAATGACATGAGGTTTAGTGTGATTAAAAATATAAATCAAAATTAATCACACTTTGCTTTCCACACTTCATTTTCCTTTTTTCCTGCAGACGCACAATTAATGGCAATATTGCACTGGTCTGTTGGACTTGGTTGAACAAAGATAAACAATATTTTGTTGCTTAAGCTTACTGTATGTATTCAGTCATTATTCAATGGTATACTAAAAATCCTTATGAAAAAACTTACTTCTCACCGTTCTCAGGTCAAATATTTATCCAATCCAATCCAATCCACTTTATTTCTATAGCACATTTAAACAACAGAACAGTTCCAAAGTGCTGCACAAAAAAAAGTACACAAAAAATAGAATAAAAAATAAATAAATAAATAAATAATCAATTTATAAAATCAATAAAAATCGTAAAACACTAAAAATTAAAAAGACACAGTGACCACACAACTCACGCGGTGTTAAAAGCCAGAGAATAAAAGTGGGTTTTAAGACGAGATTTAAAACACTCCAATGTTGTGGCTGTTCGGACGTGGAGGGGCAGAGCGTTCCACAGCTTAGGGCCGACGACGGAGAACGCTCTGTCCCCTCGAGTTTTACGTTTCGTCTTAGGAACCACGAGCTGGAGCTGGCCCTCAGACCTCAGAGCGCGCGTTGGGGTGTAGACTTCAATGAGGTCTGCGACGTACTGAGGGGCCAGTCCGTTCAACGCTTTAAAAACAAACAACAAAACCTTAAAATCAATTCTAAATTTGACTGGAAGCCAGTGCAAAGATGCGAGGATTGGTGAAATGTGGTCACGCTTTTTAGCTCCAGTAATAAGTCGTGCAGCGGAGTTCTGGACTAACTGTAAGCGTGAGAGTGCATTTTGTAAAATGCATTTTTGCATTTTATATGCGATTAATTTCGATTAATTAATTACAAAGCCTCTAATTAATTAGATTAATTTTTTTAATCGAGTCCCGGCCCTAATTCTTACATTTGTAGTTGTCGCTTCCACCGGTAGCCGCCATGTTTTCACTCCCTCGGCCGCAAGTCTGCTCCTGACCTGACTCGCTGCGGAGGGGCCTTTTCAAGGGGAGATAGACACTTCCTCTTGCTCCCTAAAGTATTGGGACACCCTACCCTTCCGCGGGAACGCGCAAAATCTAGGGGAGGGGCTCAAATCTAGTGCTAGGGTTTGAATTGGGACTGGGCCTTAGTCACCATCCGACCACACTTCTCTAGTCCGAATGACATCCCAATGTCTGCACTGTATGGGGGGTATGGATCAGTGAGTCGATGTCTCGCTCATTCTTAGCATACAGCTTGATGTCATCCATGTAGAGGAAGGGGTAGGTCAATTAAAAGTTCTTTGAACTTCTTCCTACTCCTTTTGAGCAAAAGACTTGTTTTTTCTGTTTTTAAATTTTAAATGTCTAATTTTTCTGCTCAAATAAATAAATAAATGAAAATGAAAAAAAAAGGATGTGACTGATGGTGACCCTGTTTCTGAGTCGGTATCCATAGCCAGTCTTGTTGATTGTTTGGCTGAGGTGGTTCAGACCTATGCAGACAGCAGTGAGGACAGGACGTCTCCTTAGAGTATGCCACATTTAATGGAGACTTGGGAGACTAATGGAGACTATATATATATATATATATATATATATATATATATGAAATCCTCACGCAAGATGATTCTGACCATTAGTATCGACATCTGGAGATGTGTTATCGGGCGCTGGTCCTTACGGGACATTAAAGTACATACATCACATGTTGCAGGTGTAACCGAGTGCTATTCAGGGCAGGAGAATTTTACTCTTGTACCAATTAGTATGAGCTGTTGCCACAACGCCACTGGATTATTATAATCCAGAAAACCTTTAATATAAAAGGACACAGGTTCATTTCACTTATTGGACAAGAGACAGGGTAGAAAATTATGCTATTTTTTTAAATTATTCGATCTTTGTTGACATAATTTAAACAACAATTTTAGAACTGTTTTTGTAAAACACAAGAAAGCATAACAAGTGCATGATTTATATACAGTGCACGTAGCTCATCTTTTAGGGGAGAAAAACACAACAATGTGGCTGTTTTCTGTGCATTGTATTTACCTTTCTGTGCACTCATATTTCTCTATGTTTCACTCTGACATAAAGGCTGAGTATTGACAAACTATGACTGAGTTGGAGGGAAAGGTCAAGTGGTACGACTGGAGCTGGGAAATGGTTTGGCTGGAGTCAAGTATTGATTTACCCAGTCAATGAGTATGGAAATGGGAAACTGTGTGAGCTTTTTTTTGTTCTTTCAAATAGATTTGTATATTGTGTACGAGTGAGGGACGGACGGAGCGTGAGATCGATAGACGGATCGGTGCGGCGTCAGCAGTGATGCGGTCGCTGTATCGGACTGTTGTGGTGAAGAGGGAGCTGAGTCTGAGGCAAAGCTCTCGATTTACCGATCGATCTACGTTCCCACCCTCACCTATGGTCATGAGATTTGGGTAATGACCGAAAGGACAAGATCGCGAATACAAGCGGCCGAAATGAGTTTCCTTTGCAGGGTGGCTGGGCGCAGCCTCCGAGATCGGGTGAGGAGCTCAGTTACCCGAGAGGAGCTCGGAGTAGAGTCGCTACTCCTTCACGTCGAAAGGAGCCAGCTGAGGTGGCTAGGGCATCTGTTCCGGATGCCTCCTGGTCGCCTCCCTCGGGAGGTGCTCCAGGCATGTCCTATTGGGAGGAGGCCTCGTGGAAGGCCCAGGGCACGCTGGTGGGACTATGTCTCCGAGCTGGCCTGGTGTCGCCTCGGGGTTCCCCCAGAACAGCTGGAGGAGGTGTGCGTGGATCGGGAAGTCTGGGCATCTCTGCTGAGACTGCTGCCCCTGCGACCCGGCCCCGGATAAAGCGGAAGAAAATGGATGGATGAATGAGTGTGCTTTTTTACATACCTTGACATGTTTTGGATGTTCCCTGCATCCATCCTCAGAAGAGCCACATGCAATTAAATATGTTTGGAGACACAACTACAGTGTGAACGGGTTACATGTACAAATAAAACTACACTTACAATGTTTATGTTTTCAGTGTTTGCATACCTGAGCCCAGAGGGGACCCTATAGTGTACTTATGTTATCAGTGGTAGGAGAAACTGAGTCACAATCATCTAAGACTCAACACAACAATAATATTTACCCCAGGTGTGTTCTTTTACTGGAAATAAATCACAGTATACTCAACGCAATGCAATACCTTTATATTGCTTCAAAAATATAGAGTCCTTCACCATAATGTGCTGTGGCGTAAATGCACCCGAGAGTGCGGGAGGCCATGTTTGTTTACGTTGTGAAAAGGTAATATTTGTTGATCAGACAGATGGCTCCGCAGCTGCTCAGGCTAACATCACCGGGCTCGTTTCCTGTGATATAAAACTTAATTAATGACACATCACGTTGCACAAGGAAGCAGGAATGAGACAGTTAATCGACAATGAATATTTAAAAAAATGTGCAGTGAAAGAATAACATCTCTGTGGATCAGTTTCCAACACGCAGATTACAGGAAACAGAAAGGAGAACATGAAAAACACATGAGGATTTATCAAATATATAGACCCTGAACAGTCTTCATATGCATCAGAATTCTTATATATTGTGATTATTTGCATTATACTGATAGAAAGCTTCACTTATTAATGCGCTTTCACCTGATCTTTGCAAGGGTCAAACATAACCATAACTAACTCTCCCTCAAGTTGGCAGCCTTAATTTCCTTTTGCCTTGTTTTATGTTTGCAGTGCTCGCTGTTCTTCTAAATACTGCATACAGTACAGAATATTACACAGTAATCTGTGCAGTAGCCCAGTTACTTGATCATTCCTGTGCCCCAAACTGTGCAAGAACAGAAGGACTGGCAAAATAAAATAATTTCCACAGGTTTGTGTTCCTTTCACGATCCTTAACCTAGTGTCTTCGACCAATGGCCTGCTGGGTTATCATATAAATAAGGTGGATCTGATATCACCAAGTAATTGAGAGTCCAGGGCTAATGTCAAAGTTGTTTGCTCAGGACCAATGTTAGTGTTAGGTTGATTGGTTGGCTGTAACATTTGTCCTGGGCAAACAACTTTACATTGGCCCTGGACTCTTAATTACTTACTCAAGATCTTGCGAGATCAAATTGCCACGAGATTTGTCGCCACAGTGTAATCTTAAGATTTTTATTTTTATTTTAGATTGGCTGCAATTTATATTAGACCTACTTACTGCAGACTGCTTGTAGGGCTTAAGGGAATATTTAGGCAATAGTTATGTAACACTGTGTACTTAATATATTGACACTTGGCACTTAGAAAAGAAAGAAAACTTTGATACGTTTGACAGTTTGGTCCGCTGCCTCCTGAAATCAACTTTTAAGCATCCAATTCTGTTCAATTATCTGTTATTACAATCACAATTAGGAAATCAGAATACACCATCTGTCAAGAGAGCCTTGTTTCATATGCACACAAATACGTAGAGCCTCCATGATTTTACCCATGATATTGGTCAATTCTTATCAATTCCTATATCCTTATTAGTTTGTTCATTTTGTTACAAACAAAACAATGCAATGGCTCCATACAAAGGAAACATAAGAACAAAAGATTGTTTATTATTTAAAATCATGTCTCGTTCTTGTTGATTCAGTCTTGTGTGTCTTGTGTTGGATCAAAACTCTGTCCCCACTGTGAAGTCCGGTGCAGGGAGAATCATGGTGTGGGGCTTTTTTGTTGCCTCGGGGCCTGGACAACGTGATATCATCAATGGGAAAATGAATTCACAAGTTTAACTAGACATTTTGCAGAACAACCTGAGACATTCACAACCGCATGTGAATAAGTAAGTGAACCCCTGTATAGAGCAGACCACATCTTACGACAAATCTAGGCAGAAATGTAAGAAATTCCACACAGTGTACTCACTTTTTCCCTCCCACTGTAGTTCGCCGACTCCCATGACTTTCAAAAACATAAACGCACATATACAACAACACACACATGCAAGTCACAGACATGCTCCAAAAGCTGAATAATGAGGCGTCACGCTTCTCTCTCTCACCCTGGGACCCCCTCGCTCACCCAATCCATTTCTGTCACCACAGACATTCATCTCCCACACTGTACTGTCTTCTCTTCCCTTCCCTCTTTATCACCCACACTCCCTCCATCTCCCAGAGAGACAGCACGGAGGTCAGGTCGCCATGCCCTGAGATGCTTCTTATTGAGAGTGATTACCGCTGCGCTTTGGTTGTTCCCCGGCCTCTTCAATATAACGCACGACTATTGGCCCGGGCCGGCTGCTGTGTGGCCTACCAGCTGGCCCGTTTGTCCCATGTGCTAAAAGCCATTATTATGATTAACGAAGATATTATTTATCGCGCCAACAATGTGACAGTGGAGCAGGGATGGGTCGCACGCCACAATGACTGCCTTTTGTTGCCACGTTCATACATTATCTGTTTTGCATCTATATGGAATTCCTGTGTCAGAATTAACAATGGGTGAAATATTAATTATTTTTGAACGCATTTTTCCAACACAGCTAGTAATTTGTGCTTTACACTGAGGGTATCGCGTCAGTGCATTGTTATTGTTGATGAACTGAGAGCGATATATTGCGTTCAAGTGACATAATAACGCTCTTAACGATAATATACTGGACTTTTAGTTTTGATTTGTTGTTGACTCAGTTAAGACGATTCAACAGTCGTCCACCTGTCATCATCAGTTTGGTCTTTGGGTCTGTGTTACCAGATAAGATGGTACACCTCCCTTTGAGGCAATCTCCCTTTAGTCTAAGGGGGAAGGGTTGCCTCAAACTTCTGAGGTATAGTCTTTAGCACAGCACAGTATAAGTAGTAGGCAAATTGTGCCTTAGCCCCCCCCCCCCCGTTCAGAGAGGGCTACTCCACTTTAAAATAGATGGCCTCCATTACGGCCCTCTCAAACCACCTCCCCTCCCTGTCCAGTATATGGACATCCTGGTCTTGAAAGCTGTTCTGATGTTTCTGCTGATGGAAAAAGACTGCAGAGTCCTGTCCAGAGGAGCTCGGGCCTCGATGTTGATACATGCGCTTGTGTAGAGGCTGCTTGGTCTCACCTATGTACAAGTCTGTACACTCCTCACAACCGCTGTCGGAGCGTGGACATAGGCTTAAAATATACAGGGATTTGATGACTTCAATGAAGGTATTTGAGTCATCTTCTGTACTCAGTAATTGAGGTCTTCGAACGTTTCACCTTCGAACGTTTCGAACTGTACTGTACTAAAAGCTGAGTGGTGTACGTTGCTATTCTGCCAGATTCTGTGCTAAACCACTTTTTTTGGAAGCAATTTTTTTTCCGATTTTTATCCACTTTTTTTTAACGTAATTTCAATGGGCTTCACACCGCCGGCCTACAGCGTCAACACTTTTTTAAAGCTAGCATACCATAAAGTCAGATCACATTGACATTTTGTAAATAAACAAAAAAGTATTAAAAAGTTGGTATCTCTTTTGAAAGCACTCTGGAACACCCATCGTTAAATTTTTATGGTTCCTTTGCTATTGTCTTGCTTTTAGAGCCATCACAGAGTTTCTGTTGCGTGACTCAAAAGTAACACACTTTATTTATACACATGGAAAACACGGCGGCAGTCAATTGAATTCAAGTTTATTTATATAGCACATATAAAAACATCTACTGACTACTGACGAACGTTCTTTAAATACATGGAACAGAGGGACAGGTTTATGTTTCTTTCCATGCTTTCCATTTTTTCCCAATGATTACTATAATTAAAATGTATTTATCTTGTTTGTCCTTGCAAACAAGTGATTCTGCAACGGTGCCCGCAGTTGAATGTGAGGCCTTCTCGCTGTGAAGCAGCGCTCGGTCTGACTGGGGTCGGATCTGACAGATCTTTGTCATTAAAATAGAGATGTGACCGAAACTAAGGGTAAACCTTTTCAAATGAGAATGCAATATACCCTTTTGCACCCTAGATCTGAGCCTGCAGGAAACAGCACTAACCACTCACTGTGCTGCCTTTTTAACATCCCTGGTTAAAGTGAGAAGAAAAAAAAAAACATTAGAAAAGTTATTACATTTGACAGAATATTATGAGAGCATTAAAACACAGTTGCTGACTCAAACCCATGTGTGTACTTACATCATTAAGTATCATGAAACAGAAATTATGACATTGGGCATGTCGTCAGAACATGTCCAATAGTGGAGCAGATGAAGCCAATTTTTAGGCCAAGTTGTTCATAATGTTACAAGCGCTAAATGTAGTATAAATGTTACCCAGGACTTTCTTAGTCAAAAAAGCCTGCTACAGAAAGCCAAAAACAGGCAACATTTCCCAAAACATAATACAAAACGATATAGAAAATAAAATCATATTTTTTACCGGGCATAACGCCATAGGAGGACTGCCTTCACTTGCGCCTGCTGCCTCTCCGGTCTGTCCTGGCTCTGTGCTCCTCCCTCCCGCTGATGTATGCCCGCTCCCAGTATTGTGATGTTTTTATCGGAGGGCGATTGCTACAGCTCCCCTCAGTCCAAACACACACCTCTATGTTGGCACACACGGCGCCGGCTTTAGCTGTCCTCCGGGGAGCAGGCCGTCAATAAAATATGAACCCGGACATACACAAGCCAAACAGACACTGCCGCTAACCCGGGGCTTTTGCACACTCCGGGGGCCTGCCTCGGCTCGTGCCTGTACACCGCTCGGAACAGCAGCGGTAAGTGGAAGTTAGCACGCAAACATGGCGGCCGGGGGAGTTACCTTAGGCCGGTTGCTTTGTCATCCAACAAATCAAAGGCCACCGTGTCCGGCGACGCGTTCCGATTCGATGGCCGAGCACGTTTAAGTCACGCACGCGGTTCGTCCGGCCCATGGCTCTCGTGGCTCTCATGGCCTCGGCGCCAGCGAAAGGGAAAGCGCGACGAAGGAAGTTTGAGCGGACGCCGCTTGGGAGTGGATTTGTGCGGGGGTTAGCGTGGGAATGTTGGCACAGCAGGGCTTGTTTGTTGACGCATCGGCTGACGGCAAACAAACTTCACTCGGCTGAGAGAGTTTAAGTGGCTCTCGCGCTGGATCAGAGTGTTGCAAAACTCATCAATGCAACACAACCACAGGCGGGACAGAGGAGCTACTCTTGCTCATGCAGTATATGCTTGACTGCAGACAATAAACACATTTTCCATTGTTGCAAACACTGTTCTCTAAAAGCAGAAGAATCCTGCGGTGCCAAAATGCTGTTCTCCTCCCCCGTACCCCGTCCTAGACCTTACTTTGCTTTGTTGCATTACACACATACCGTATATACAGCGCGTGTTGTTATGCAACGTCAAACATTTCCCACAGAAACGGAGAGGAGCTTTAGGGGAAGTGATTTAAAAGTTCTGTCTCTTTCGAACTTTGCTAATTAATGTTGACAATATGAAGTGGATTAATAATAATGGAGTGCGTTATCACTTTAGATCCAGACTATTATGTTTTATTGGTCTGGCCGGGTCCCCTTTAAGCTGTCAGGACAAGAAGAGGTGGCTCGGTGCTTTTCAGCCAAAAGCATTCAAACAATAAAAAATAAAAAAAAGATCATGATCAATATCTTTACTGAAAGGGCTAAACCTAATGCAATTTGAACAGCTTTAGCCATCTGGAATATATTAATTTACAACAGTCTGTCTGTATAACTTTTCTTAGGATTCCTTTGCATGTCTTCCCCAGCTTCTTCTGAATGGTTAGGGTGCTCATTTAGCCCACTCTTTATCATTTAATGAAGTCATCGGATTAAAGTTTGCTTTGGCCAGGGAAGAGCAGGGAAGGTAGAGACACACAGTAGTTTAAGTTGACATTTTGCAATGCTTTATGTGGCGCTCACCTTAAACTTGCAAAAGTCCTGAACCTCTAATTCCCTTTCTTATCGTGTAACTGCTGAGCAACAGAGCTAGTGCAACATGTGTGACCTAAAGTGGGCATGTTGTGCATAACAGAGGCCTATAAACATTATTTTTGTTACTTCACTTTGATATTTTGATGTATAATTTAATGTCAATAAGAAATGTCCCATGAGGAGTGAGAACGACAGTGAATACAAGCTTTCACTTTCAGCTAACTGGGTGCCAGCAAAAAGACACCCGGTCTTTGGGCGGAAAAAAAGGTGAAATGTATTGTAGTTTGTAACTGTGGGATTTCTGTATCAGTTTATAGATGCTAAGATACAGATTTAAGGCACGACTGGATTTACAAATTGGATGTGAATCTTTAAGATCTGGTTTTGGAATACCCATTTTGTTGGGTCAGATTTGGAATGAATAATTTGTCTTTCTTTCAAAATGCTGATTCAAAAATCCAGTGTCCAATGTTAATGACAGTCTAGTGCATGGGGTAGTCAAAGTCAGGCTTGGGGCCAAATTCGGCCCTCCAGCATAAAACCTTTGGCCCCCAAGAGGATTTTGAGAGAACATTTATTCATAAATTAGAGATCAAATACGTTATAAAGTACTCTAACATGTGGAAAATACTGCCAATATGTTCAAATTTCCAGGCAAAACACCCTATTAGGTTATATATGATTTGCAAAACCAATATTTGTAACAAGGTGCTTTCCTTGGGGCTATAATTCTTAGTTTCGGCCCTTGGCGTTTTGGCAATGACGAAAATCGGCCCTCAACCAAACAAACTTGCCAACCCCTGGTCTAGTGCTTGTACTAAGTGACTTGTTTACCTAATAAATCCTTTCCGTAGTCCCTCTGGGGGTAATACAAGTGTTGATGGGATGATTGGAGGGTCTTTCATCTCCCCCTGGTGTCTCTGGCCAGAAAACCACGCAGGCAACTTTCCCTGCTCCGACCCGGAGGCGTAATACACACTAATATAATCACAAAGAAGAAGCTAACAGGCTAACAAGCAAAGCTAACTGCAGGCTAGCGCCACTTTAGCAGTGTTTACAGCCAAGTTTGAGTGACATAAATTATCTCCATTGTATAATTGGATGGCCTCTAAGGGCATGAGTTACTTAGTTCTGCTTTAACATATACAAACAAGTCCTTCCTGTTCAGCTCAGGAAGTACTTGTTTGTATCTAAAGTCAGTGGAATGTAGACCGTATAATTTGTTATGTTACGTAAATGTATACTGAATTGAATATGGGGTAGACACATATACGCTTTTTTGCTTCAGCCTACTACATTTTGAGCATCCACAATTATATATGAATTTTGAAAGAAGAAAGAAAGGAATGTAAATTGATCAAAATATAATAAATTAGGTTAATTTGCTTTATGTCTATCTCTTCAGTCTTCACACCTTTTCACTAAACAATCACTAAATGACTAACTTCCTGGAGTGACTTTTTGCAAATAATCAAACAATTTCCAGCTTTTCCTATGTGGCTTTATCAGATCAGCATATCTATGACTTGAGCCTTCTGCCACAAAATACCAAAACTTTAATGCATATTGTTGCTAGGGGTTAAAGAAAAAGCACAAGAAAGTTAAGAGAGTGAACTTTCTTTGACTCCACTTGAGCAAGAAAACAAAATCTCGACGTTTTGAGGCTATTGCTGCAGAAAGAATGCTGAATGATGCAGACCAATAGAAGCAATAATGCATTATACATTGAGGAGTAAATCTCATCACAGATTTAAAAGACAGTGCTTGAAGTAATCTTTAGTATTCACTGTGGTCTTCTCAATGGACTTGTGTAAAAGCAGACTTTGAAGGTGAATAATATAAGATCATTTTAAGACTTTGAGTATTTACAGGAATCTATAGGCGTAAGGTACTTTGAACATTCTGACAGTAAGGGTAAACGTTTTAATATTCATCTGCAGTCCTATCCTGGTGTACATCCTTAAGGGTATAGGAACATCAATAAGGTGTGGTGACAGCTTTTAAGTTGGATGTGGCAGAGCTTCAATCCAGCCGCTCCAAAGGCTGTTCTTTATGTTGTTACCGATGTCAGTGGTTTGAGACGTCTCAACTCCTCTTCATGTCTTAACACTCTTTTTACTGTCTCTTTACCACTCGCATCGCATTACAACACACAGCCCTGGCACTTGATTATGCAATTTTATTATTGATAGCTGTTGCAAATGCCAAAGCGAGGGGTTGCCAGGGGCTGTTGGGGTCATTGCCACGAGGAGGAACCGCTGCATACAGAGTTAGATAAACATAGAAAGCAGTTATAATGACACACTAACCAACATATCTACACTTCCTCCTTTTAAACGGCGTGTGGTTATAAAGCTAAAGTTTAGATCTCATGACGAAGGGGCTTTAATTTTTTTAATTTCTATTATTATTATTTTTACTATCAATAAAAATGCAAGCTATAAGCTTAGTCTATTGGATACAAAATGTGATTATACTTATTATAAAATAGAGGAGTGTTCCTGTAGTTCCGTGATCCCCCACATCCTAGTATCAGTACCAGACTGCGGAAATAGAAACGTGTGCTGAAAAGGGTTTTGTCCACGTTTAACCAGCGCTTTCTGGACAGTGTTTATCTCACAGTGGGCTAAATAAGGAGTTTGGTAACCTGTTAGTATATACTGTATATATACACTAACAGTATCTATAGGATCATGATCAATATTTATGTGTGTGTGCGAATGAATGCGACACGCTATTAGTCTGACTTGTGGAGACATTGGCATGATTGTCTTTTTAATTAAAATTCCATTATTTTTTAATTTAAAAATAAAATAATATTTCCACAACATATGAATGCCTGCAAAGCTGGGATAATTCCAAGTGGACACACCAAAACAATACAAGAACAATAACAACCACCTCCAAAAAAACAAAAAAAAAACAATAAAAATAAACTAAAGAACAAATATAAAAAAAGTAAATACCACAACAGATACAATGTATATAAAATAAACCAAAATAAAATAATAAATAAAAATATAATAATTAATAAGTAAATGACCAAATAAAGATGCCATATAGCCAGGATGTGTATTACAGCATTGCGATCAATTCAAACAGTCAAACTGATTGTGTGAGCTGGAGATGCCATTGAATTTATAAATAAAAAGTAATTTTTATTGAACAATGTATAAGATAACCTCTCTAGTGCAGCGCGTTGACCCAAAGTGCTATGCCAATGAGTAAGAGAGGGAACAGATGGACCCTTCCACTCCCTTATAAGTAACTTCCTCCCTTAAAATTCCATCTTAATTGTTTGTCTAGTCTTTTTATTTTAATTTGAATGGACTGCGAGGAAAAAGGTTGAATTTAATTTAATATATCCGCCTGAACCTATGTGAATCTGTAGACGCCAACACTCTATGTTAAGGAGAATCTAGAGATCGTTGTATTGAATTTTGCACGCTTCTACTGTCGCTGTTCCAAACTGATTACTGTCACAGCTGTTGTACCAAACGTGATTTAGAGACGTCTCGAGAACCACAGCATTAGTTGTAGAAATATATTGAGTAAGAGGGTTTTGTGAAACTGATCTTATTATGCGTGGGATGCGAGACTTGAAAAGCAGTGCCTTAACTTCCAGTCAAAAAGCTGTTACTTTATTTTTCCTCCTTCTCTATAGGAGGACAGATTAGTCTATGCAACAAGTGCACAAATATAAAATATATATATACCTTTTCACTGGTAAATTCCACTTGAGGTAATGTGCAGTGTGCAGTGATTAAGCCTTTTCCATGTTTTCCAGTTACTCTTCCTTCTTCTTCCTCTTCCCTCTCTCTCTCTCTCTCTTGCTCTCTCTTCCCGTTCCCATTTTCACCGTCCCTTTGCGTCTTTCCCCCTCCGCTCTCTCTCTCTCTCCTCTTCCTCCATCCTATAGGGATACACTCTGCAGAATTACCATGCTCTTGATCTATAATTACCTCACCACTCTATTCCTGGTGGTGCTTCTGCCAACCATTTTGAGAGATCTCGCCCTCCAAACACCAAACCTGTGCACTGTCACCTGTACGCACGAGCTGCTTTAGAGCAGACTGACACTCGACACAGCGATGACTTCACATTCAGTGCAGTTCAATCACAAGTCAAGAGTTGCTCTGAACTAATGCATTTTCATGGACTCGTGCCGTAGCATAAACAAGTGCACGTCAGGTATCTGCTATGTGTTATACCTTTAAGGTTTTTCTTTGTAGTAAACCTGAACTTGACATTGTGTGACAACCTGCTGTTTTCTGGAACACCTTAATCTTGATGGTGAGTTGCAAAAGATTATCGAAAGACATACTGCGAGAGTTTTTCTATTACTAGTATCCAAAGATGGGTGGATCTCTGAAGTCTGCGTTTAACCTCCCCGTGCCCTTTAGAATACAAGTTAAAATTCTACCGTTTGTTTAATCACTGAAGGGCCTGGCTCCAGTGTATCTTTCTGAAATGTTGTGTTGTGTTTTCCATCGTGCCTTTTCCTATGTCAAACTCTACACGCTGCGACAATGCAATTTGCCCATTATTGAACAAATAAAGGTTTTCTTAACTTTTTTTTTTTATTTTTTTTTTTTATCAGGGATAGTGCAATCAACATAGTTACAATTAATGTTTGCAGCATGCGATGCATGTAGAGCTTTTAGCTTGTGCTAGTGCACAGCTCATGTCCCTGGTTGGGCCTTACTACACAATTTACAATAGTAAAATACATACAACATTAGTATAAAACTTTTTCAATCACACATACATACAAATACTCACACCTACATTCACACAGACTCAGTGCAATTTACAAATGGGTACAGCTTTGGTTTGATTTCAGGCATTTTAAACCACATCTTTGGACTTGAGTACAAAATGGCCGACTGACCAAATGAAATCTTGCGGAGTGGAATTGCACAGTTGTGACTGATGGAGCCTCTGGTGACTCTGTTGTTGTTTTGTCTCTGTATAAATGAACTGAGTGGCTCAGGTGCTAGATTATTAACACATTTGAATATTAGTGTGAGTTCGCCAAAGTTTTCAAAGCTTAGCAGTTTATGCTTCTCAAGAATAATGCAGTGATGGTAGCGGATTGGCTTTAGGTCCATGATCTTTATTGCCTGATTGTATAATGATGCAAACGTTCAGTGGCTGAGGGAACAGCTTGGGCTCATGCTGTCATGCAGTACGATATATATGAGAATATCATAGAGTGTATGTACAGGAGGGTGGTCTGGTTTTGAATATAATGTCTAATTAACTTAAAACAATTTAGATTTCTTTGTATTGTTTGACATGTTTGTCAAACTTTAGTTGGGGGTAGAGAACCGATCCATGGTATTTAAATCCGGTCACAGATTGTATATTTTCGTTTTGCAAATGTATTTTGAAACTTTTGTCTATGTTTTGTTTTCTAATAGAGAAGCACATGGAAACAGTTTTTTGTAATGTTTAGCACCAACTGATTTTTATTGAGCCACTGACTCGCCTCAGCCATACATGCCAACAGAACCACCGCTGCCTGCTCCGGCGACTTGGCGGGAGCGTAAAAAACTGTATATCCGCATAAAGTTGGCAATGGGCAACGGAACAGGTTAAGGGCAGGTCATTTATAAAGAGACTAAAGAGCAAGGGCCCCAGTATGGAGCCCTGTGGTATGCCCATTTTGATATAACCAGTTTATAAGTGAGGATTTGGACTGGGCAACTTTAACGCACTGTTCTCTATCCTGAAGGTATGAAGCAAACCAGCCCACTGCCTCCGTGGAGATGTTGAAAGATGGCCATTCGGATAAGAGTAGGCTGTGGCTGACCATTCTGAAAGCCTTTTCAAGAACTAAAAATACTGCTCCTACCACCTGACTTCTATCGAGAGACTTTTTTTATGACCGCAGTTTGCAATTTCGGTTGAATAAACAGGTCTAAAACCAAACTGCTGCGGGTGGAGGAGCTGATTGGCTTCTAGATGGTCAACCAGTTGTGCGGCTACTGCTTTCTCAATCACTTTCGATAGTATAGGCAAAATTGATATGGGCCTGTATTTGCACATGGAGTCCTGCTTTAAATATCGGGACCACAATGCTTTTTTTTTCCATTCAGAGGGAAATGTACACGTTCTTATGGACGAATTGACAAGATACGTTAACGGTTTAACCAAGACACTACAATATTTTTGGAGAAAACAACTACTTATACTATATATGTCAGTAGATTTTGAGTTTGACAGTTTTGCAATGATTTGTGCTACTTCTGTTTCATCAACTGCTTCAATACAGAAAGCATTGGCAGAAGCTGAAAGAACTGAATGATTTCAGTGTTCAATCTCAACTTAAAATCAGTACACAAATAACCAGCGTGTTTTTCTGTCCAACAGATAAGACCCCCCAAAACAGTGCCCCTTGCTCTGGGTTGACTTGGGCCCAGACCCTTCAGTCAGGCAGTCACTTGAGTGTGATGAAACTAATAAGGCCGCGGCAGATAAGCCGTTGAGGGTAAACACAGTTTGTAACCTACACTTCTATTCTCCTCAGCATCTATTATTCATCAACCACCATGATTCTTGCATGAGGCGAGCTAGTTGCACATAATTCATAACGCAGGCTGTGGAAACTAGGACAGAGTCAGACAGGGGGAGGGGAGGAGGAAGAGGAGAAGAAAGAGGGTGACGAAGAGGATGAAGAGACTGTCGGCGCGAGGAGGCAGAGGGCTTTGGGTTCACCGGGATATACTGGGGCAAGGCTTCACTGTGAGCGGGTGGGGGGGGGGGAGACAGTAAATGTAAAGAGCGTTTGAAGTATGCAGACGAACAGTAAAATATATATATATATATATATATATAGAGAGAGAGAGAGAATGAAAGAATAAGGGAAACATGTGGGGAAAGAGGATGTTCTAGGGGTGTACGTCTCAGACATCTCTATCAGCAGCAAACAGAGGAGGAGCCTGGAGGAGACAGAAGTTGTGCTGCCATTGGTTCACTTGTTTTAAGAGCGTCTTGGTGCAGAGGCAAATGGTGCGGGGGGGGGGGGGGGGGGGGGGGGGGGGAGCAGGCAGATGTAAATGCGATATTTCCTCAAAATAGACTTGTCTACAAAAGTTTGCAATGTCACGTTGTTATTCAGACCTGATTCTGTTCTGATTTGACCTTGATCCAGGCCTGGGGCATACTACTAGAGAGGGCATGGCAATTAGCATTCCATCACAGCAAGAGTAAGTAATATTATTCTTCGATTTGCCAGTGCATTCCCAATGTTGACGGTTCCATTTAATGTGCAAACCCTCTATTTGTAATTCTCCTCTCTTTTGAACTAGAGGAGAATTCTTCTTGCCGTATCTTTGAATCGATGCGGGGGCTTTGATGCCTTGAGCTTTGGGAACGGCCGCAGTGGAAAGCTTTCCGACGCGACTATTTCTAACACAGTATAATACACTTTTTTCACTCATGTTTATGTTTTACCGAATGTTTTATTGAAAGGATCCCCATTAGCGCGGTCGAACTGTCGCGATGCTTCCTGGGGTAATATGATTCACTTAGCAGAATTCACTTTCACCAAGTATCACCTCGGCATCGTCAGCAAGAACACACTCAAAATGCAACGCAGGAAGGACAAAGTCGCGTTCTGTATTCATACATTTTCCTGTCAATAAAATTCCCCAATTTTCTTTCTCGTTTACCCCCCAAAGCCATGTAAGCAGGGAAAAGTCACGGCCCAAATGCACACCCCCGCCTCTGAATCCCGATGACTTTTTGGCTGAGATTGAACCTTGCAGTTTTTCTCTGTGTATGTGTTGAGAAGGATGGTGGGCGACAGCGTTCCTGTGGGAGCGGAGAACGGGACAAGTCGAGTGCTGAACCGTGAAAATGACACGCCACGGCGGCCCATGCACACATGTGCACCGTGGAGGAGACGTCACAATCTGGCAATTGAAACTGGCAACACAAGCTGGGCACAAATAGAGTTGATGATGTTGTTCCCATTCCCAATGTATCGTATTTGTGAGTTCTGTTTGCTTTTCATGCAGTTCTACAGGAACAGCAGAGCAACCAACATAATGTGTGCAAAACGTTGTCTAGATTAGATTCATTATTTACAGAAGAAAAAAACCCTGACATGATACACATCACACACACACACAAACAATAACTGACCATCTCAGGCTACAAACAAAGCATCTTGGCACCAGTAACATGCGAGGTGAGCCATACAACAATATAATGCGAATATACTGCACTCATTTATTTACAAGGTTGTGTTTCATGGTCTGGCTTTGAATGCCACTTCATCAGTGGACGGAAAGGGTCCATGGCTGTTTGTGGTGCGCCGGTCAGCTTCTTTTTCAACCCGACCCGGTGAAAATCCAACCTGACCCTCAAAAAGGGGTCTCAATTTGTCAACCTAACCCAAACCTGTACATATTAAGCCGCCCTGCAGGTGGCTGTCACTCAAACGGCGGCACGTCACGTCACTTACTGTTTTGTGTTGTTTTGTAATGTTACTGAGCCACTGAAGACACTTTTGAAATCGCTTATGGACTTTCCAAAAACCCTAAAAATCCTGAATTAAAATTGATCCTGAAGCAGCATTCCCGAGATGGGAAGCAACAGAGCACTTGGATGCTCCACTGCACTACTGGCAAAAATATTCTGTGTCAAAACCCTATCCTCACTGTGAAGCCCGCTGCAAAAGGATTCATGTTGTGGGGCTGTTTTGTTGCCTCAGGGCCTGGACAACTTGCGATCGTCAATGGAAAAATGAACTCACAAGATTATCAAGATATTTTGCAGAAAGACCTGAGAAATTCACAACAGCGTAGAATAAGTAAGTGAACCCCTGTATTAAATATCTGGCTGATTCTTCTTTTATAGCAATAACTGCTTTCCTGTAGTTGCAGATTAGACGCTCACAATGATCAGGATGAATCTAGGACCATCCTCTTTACAAAACTGCTGCAGTTCAGCGAGATTCCTGGGTTCACTTACTTTTCCCTCCCTGTCCTGTGAATGTTTACATGTTATTGCGATTAAAAAAATATGATCAAATGTAAATGTTTGGGTGGTATTAGTTTAAGCAGACACTGTTTATTCATTCTTGTGATTTTGGTGAAGATCAAATCCCATGTTGTGACCAATTTAGGCAGAAATGTGATCAATTCCAAAGCGTTCACAAACATGTTCCCCCCACTGTACACTTTAAGTTGTCTTCTTCATGCAGATGCGTTCCCGAAACGTTGCACCTGTAAATAAATCTCACTTTTTGCAACATAGACGTGCGGGAGATTCTTTTCTTTTAAAGTTTGACAATCATTCCTTTTCATGACATCACCAACAGCACCGCTATTATGTGCTTACCACGGATCTGTGACAATCCGGTCCCATACACGCACTTTTCTGTGGGTTTTTAAAAGCTTTTCCATTGATCTGGGTTCGGTTTCACATTACTACAGCTTTCCTGTTCATTTCTCTTTTTAGGTGTAAATCTATACCGGGCGCAAATTCCCAATCATCGCTGCCTGTTCATTATTCCAAGTGAAATGAGGGATTTGTCAGGCTCGGAGAATTTGAGGACTTTGTAAAATTCGCAAATAACTTTAAAGCAAGCACAATCATCCAGATCTACCGAGTAATGTGGTGGTTCAGGCACTGTGGGAACCATGGCAGCCACGTCTCTGTTGAGCAGCCCCAGGGAAGCTGTGGCTACATGTCCCCCATTTCGTTTAAAAATGTGTCTTTCTTTTTTAACCAATATACATTTTGCACGTTATTATGAGCATGAGTGGGATTTCGCTGGAGCACTTAAGGACAGAAAGCATCTCTCTCGTGTTACGGCGTGAGTCGCTCGAATTACTCAAATGTGCTTTAACTGGGGCAGTGCCTGAATGATAACACCATTACCACACGGCAATCAATAAGAACTGCGCTCCTGTTTGTACCGTACCGAGTCAAAGACTGGAAAATGGAAACAGCCTGGCACTTTTGCGGGGAGGGATTTGGATCAGAGGTCATAAAAAAAAAAAAACACACACACACAAAGGACATCAGTCAGCTGTTTATATCTTTCTTTTCATTTCAGTTTATTTAGTGTTCCTTTCGATGTTTATGCACTGGATCCTTACTCCATCTTAGGGGCATTTAGAACACTTTGCAGGTATATTTCAGCAATGCTTTAAAAAGAAATGGCTTTTGAATAACAAAACAAAAAATAAGCATTATGCTCTTGAGGGGGCAGAGATTGAACTTTGAATCCTTTACCTTCTCCCTTCATGCCTCTCTGACGTGTATATTTGAGCAACTTCTCCATATTCCCTGTGTTTAAAATGCATGTTCATATAGGCACATGACTATTATGGTTCGCACAATGCTCTTGGAAAGGAGGACTAAAACATACAGAAGGCAAATTTCCCTATCATTTATTTTCAATGTTGCAACAAACTGACATTGTAATATAAGCAGAAACAGTGGGGAAACAATTAGACAGATCGGCTCCTGGCACCAAAGTTCCTCTCCATAATGACACTTATGCCCGTAGGTATTTAGCGAACGCTCCAGGTTTATCCGACAGGTTGGCGTCTCTTGTCTCTCTGAAGCATTTGCTCATTCTGCCTGCTCGTTCCGTTGCTTGTGTTTTCCCCCTGATCCTGCGGTAAAAGTAGGTTGACACCCCCTCGGAGAGCACGACTTCACGCGCATTTTCCAACGGCGAGTCGCTCATAAGAGAAATTTCGAGTCACCAGAGCCGAGCTTTTCTGCTCGGCTCTGGTGACTTTGGAAGCAGTACTGACAGATTGGACAGGTGTGTGTGTGGAAGGAAGAGGCTGTCCATGGGAATGTTTTATTTAAATCTTCTAATGAATTACCCATAAAGGGGTGCAACGCAGTAATTAACATAACATGTCGGGACAGGATAACAGGAAGCCAAATAAAAATATATACAGTACAACATAACCAGGCCAAACACCGTAAGTTTTAGTGAGATAAGGCGCAGATAAGCAATGTGTCTCTCCAGGAACGCAGTAAAAATATGCGCACAAATATTCGCCATGATACTAATTCGTAAACTACTGTACCACTGTTGGACAAATTGTTACATCAGCCTGTGTTATGTTCTGTGAATCGACTAATACGCTGTTTAGTGTAATTACGTGGCGCATCTTCAGTTCCAGTGCCCCTGGCTCTGTCACCCTCATTCACGCGTGTGCTGTTTGCTGTCAGTGGAAGTGTGACTCCTCTAACTCTTTGTTTATATCAGGGTCAACAACATCTCACTTCCTGTTCACCAGCGATCCCTGTCAGCCCTCTGGCTAACACTGTGATATAGAGCGGTGTATGAAGCTGTCACTACTCATCAACAAGCCCTGGATTAAACAGTCCTCCATACAGTATTTGGGCTATACATTCAGTCCAAATGACAAAGAGAGTAAGGGCCAGATCTTGTGCTCCTAATGAGCTCAAAATGTTCCGCTATGGTCATTTTGAGACACAGGATCGGGCGCGTAAATGTCAAGACAAACTTTCTACTCAGCCCCATCTTTATTTCATGTCCTTCCTGGTGCAGTTGCTCCTCACAGGCAGCATGTTCGGTAACTAAGTTGGCAAGGTGTCACAGGATTTTGTGGTGAGTGTTTTACATCAGCCTTAAAACCACTGGTACTATTCTTAAAAAAAGTTGCTCTAATGGCTTTGAACAAAGTGTCAAATCATTTATTTCTGATAATACCACTCAGCGTAGAAGAAGAATGCCAAACGACTGGGCAAATGACATAACTAAATGTCACCACCAAGGCTACAATCAGCCCACAATTTACGCCATTTTAGCATTTAAACACCTTGTATTTTGGCCCAAGGAACCATACATTACATTTTACACTTGCCCCACAATCATACGTCACACAGGTTTGAGTGCACAGTACAAAGAGCCTTTAAATAGGCCACTGTTTTTCCATACTGAGATACAGTGCCTTTGCGAAAGTACTAATACACCTTGAACCTTTGCACATTTTGTCATGTTTACAACCCTAAACGTAAAGATTTTATTTTGAAGGCCAAGGAGCACACCAGCAAGGTCAGGGATAAAGTTATACAAAGATTTCCCAAGATTTGAACATCTCACGGAGCACTGTTCAATCCATCATTCCATCCAGTATAGCACCACTGCAAACTTACCAAGACACGGCCGTCCACCTAAACTAACAGACCGAACAAGGAGAGCACTGGTCAGAAATGCAACCAAGTGCCCCAAGATAACTCTGGAGGAGCTGCGACGTACTGCCGCTGAGCTGGGGGAATCTGTACATGGGACGACTATAAGTCGTACTCTACACAAATCTGGTCTTCATGGACGAGTGGCAAGAAGAAAGCCATTATTGAAAGGAGGCCATAAGAAATCCTGTTTGAAGTTTGCTAAAAGTCATATGAAGGACACAGCTACCATGTTGTCTGTTGTCATGGCGATGTGAAAACAGGCGGCAACCTCACTCTCTCCTTGTGTAGCTGAGTTTTTTGCCTCTCTCTGCAAACTGCATTTGTGGTTTCTGTGTTCCACATTGTTTTTTCTGGATACTTTTGTACGTCTTTGCCGTGTTTTTGTGGAGGTTTGGTGGATTTGTTTACTTTGAGGGTCTAAAATGGTCCTGAAGAAAGCAGCTTTTTAAAGGTAAACAAAATGCTAGTTTATCAGCTAAACCCAATTGAGACCTACAAGTTTCTTCTTCTGAGACACTGAAGAGGCACCAAGAGCCCCCACCACTGCAGCACAGAGGAGGCTTCTCAAGAGGAGCTACAGGAAACAAAAAAGGACCAACAAGAGATAGTGAAAGACTGTTGTGAATCGGAGGGAGCGGAGAGAGGAAGAGGATGGAGGAGGTGGAGCTGACCAGCGCAGGACACCACGCTCTGAAACAGGGGCAAAAATACAGGAGGCGCGGCGCCATTTTAGAGGATCAGAGGAGACAGAGGGCAGCCAGCCAGGTTTCTTCCGAGTGCTACAGTTCCCCCGACCTCCAAGGTTGACACACAGTGGCAGCGCGGCTCAGCCGCAGCAGCTCAGGACTAACACCTGAACACTATTTCGTTGTACGCTTGTACAATGACAATAAAGCACTTACTTACTTACATATGTGGAAGAAGGTGCTTTGGTCAGATGAGACAAAAATTTTACTTTTTGGCCCAAATGCAAAACGTTATGTATGGCACAAACCTAACACTGCTCATCGTCCTGAGTGCACCATCCCCAGTGTCAAATATGGTGGGGGGGCATCATGCTATGGGGCTGCTTTTCCTCAGCTGGGACTGGGAAGATGTAAGAATAGTTGGGAAGATGGATGGAGCCAAATACAGAGACATTTTGGAGGAAAACCTGCTGGAGTCAGCAAGAGAATTCAGGCTGGGGCGGAGATTCACCTTCCAGCAGGACAATGGCCCTAAACACAAAGCTAAATCTACAATGGAATGGTTTAAAAACAAACATATTAATGTGTTAGAATGGCCCAGTCAAAGTCCTGACCTAAATCCTATTGGAAATCTGTGGATAGACCTGAAAACTGCTGTTCACAAACACTTTCCTTCTAATTTGACAGAGCTTGAGTTGTTTTCTAAAGAGGAATGGGCTAAAATGTCAGTCTCTAGATGTGCAAATGTTGTAGTCAAACCCCAAAAGATTTGCTGCTGTTATTGCAGAAAAAGGGGGTTCCACAAAGTATTAAGTCATGCTGTATGAATACTTATGCATGCCCCACTTTTCACTTTTCTATTTTTTGAAAAATAACAGAATCATGTATCATTTTACTTTCACTTCACAGTTGTCTGTTACTTGTGTGTGAACTTTCAGTAAAAAATTCAAAATAAAATCTTTATGTTTAGGGTTGTACACGTGACAAAATTTGCAAAAGTTCAAGGTGTATTAGTACTTTCGCAAGGCACTGTATGTTCTTACCGGAGCTTAGGGCGAGCTGATGCGTACCTGTCTGGTCTTTACACGTGCACTTTGTCACTCAGTCAAATTGACGAAAAAAGTCAACGTCAAGCCCTGATTCCAACACTAAATTCATGCGTTCATTTGTCCCAATGTTTTCCTAATACCGCCTCACTCATTATCCCAACTCCCCTGTTGTGAGGGGATGCAGTCTATAAGTGATCCTTGGGTAAATCGTGGATGGAGAAAGCTGCATGGCCAGGATAAACAGTACTGAACATAATAGGATTCCCACATCAATAGGTGACACAATTGTGCATAAACAGCATTGTATAAACACAGGAAGTCATGAGAAAGCTGTCAAACCTGTGCAGATAACTGGATGTGGCAGGCACCATGGGGGTATGAAAGCTCAGAAGGGGGTCTCTCTCTTCTGTTACCTCTCCATGTGTGCCCCACTTTCGAGGCTTTAATTTCACTCGTCTTGCGGTAAGAGTGAAGGCATGTTTAAATGTGGTAATGTTGTCACGGCAGCTGTCAGGACAGGTAATGCACAGTTTTGTGATCCAATAATATTTGGGGTATGAGGGAACATGGTAAAACGGTCTGGGTTTTTTTTATTACGGCAGCGCTGTCCCATAATGTGAGTCAGAACTAGAAATAATGCACAGTTCTCCAAGTTTGCCCTTTGAGAACTGGTTGACAGAGTCTGTAACATCACGAAGGCACGTCATTTGTAAGATGCCTGTCACCGCCTGGAAACGTACCTGCTGGATAAATGAGCAACATCGAGCTGTAAGAAAACAAAGGCATCAAAAGATTATGTTCTTTGCAAAAAAAAAAAAAACTTCATGAATAGGTTTGCTTTTTCAGACGCATTAATGATGAAGTTTCTTTGCTGCTATCTAGTATCTGTGCGCTCATTTCAGCTAGTGTGAGTTTATTTGGTAACTTTTTCCCAACAGAAGCCTTTGAGTCCCCTCCCCCCTTGCACAAGGCAGAGATAGAAAATGCAGCTCTACTTGAAGGATTCATGTTAAGTTACTGTGTGCTATACATGTGCTATACATCTCAGTCTGAGCTGGTGAGTAACTCTGTTATTTCGATGTGGATTACCTTTTTTCTTTAGTTAAAAATAATTTAGAATCCATTAATAGAAAGTTGTGATGAACCGTTTTTTTTTTTACTTCAAGCATATTCTGGGCTCGAAATTGCGACCATTTTATTCACATACCTCCCAAATTATGCCTTTGCGATCTAAAAATAGGATTACTCGCATGTTTGCGACTCCCAGCATAAATGCTCCGATCCACCTTAAAAGAAAGCCTTCTCGTGCTACCTTTAAAAAAAGCTCATGTCATTGTTTCACGAACGCTGCCTGTCAGCAACAGCAAACTTTCTGTTCTAAAATTGTTCGAGAGCATAGTAAACTCCGATCTGTTCTCTCCCAGTAACACGGGCTGGGCTGGTGCTGGTCGGCCCAGTGCGTGTTATCTGCGTATAATTGTATGTGCCTATGCTCGCTCTCATTCGTCAGCCCGTTTTCATTGAAGGAGCCAATGTTTTTACGCAACTGTAGTCTCTTTATGAGCAACCGAGGAATATACATCATTCATAAACTCTTGAATATTTTTTACATTAACGTGCAGCTTTTGCAGCATTTGAACATGCATTCATGACATATTACCATGCTTTCATATATACATAATACTGTACATACATTCGAAAAGGAGTGGGAGGAAGTAAACTTATAAGTTCCCACCCCTGTTAATATCATTTAATTAATGTTTTTGGAGCCAGTAGCAGGGCAATGCATAACAACCTGATGGCAACAGTCAGCACAATGATCCCGGCCAATCCCAGCTGCAGCAGGCCGACAACGCAACAACACACCAGTCCCACCACACCCAGGACCAGCCACAACCACCACCACCCTGCCATCACCCACCGTCACACCACCAGCTCCTCCAGTGGATGCTTCCTTTCACAAAAAACAGTTAATATAATACATATACACATCATAATAGATCCATTATATATAATTTATATGTCAGAGAACCAAAATAGTATACTTATTCATGGAATCTACTTGAGTACATCCTAATTAATAACTCCTTCTTCAGCTTTGTAGTCATTCAGAACTTTCGTTTTGTAAAGCATTTTAAAGTGATGAATGTCTGGACATTCCTTGAGGTCTCCTTTCAGGTTATTCCATAGTTTGACTCCACATACCGATACACAAAAGCTGTTTTTGGTTTTCTGAATCTGGGGTTGTTTAAAAATTGAGCTCCCTCTAAGATTGTAGCCTCCTTCTCTATTTTGGAAAATTTTTCCGTATCAGTATACATTATCAGTAATAAAAAATTAATACCCCAAGAATGGAATGGCAGTGTACATTGAATTTACTCACTCTAAATAGTAAGTAAATTCAACCTAAAATGTAATTTTACACACAGACACATCATTTTACACACAGACACGCACATCTTTCTAAATTATGACCCATTTTCTACAGAGGCTAAAACTGCATTTGACATGGCCACCATCTTCCGCTCATACATTTTGCATGCACCTAATTCAATTGCATCTTCCTGCTCAGCCTACATTCATCGATGCACAGGTAATCACACGTAAACCCCAGTGCTGACAAAGGCCTTTGTTGTAGATTTTGCTTAGGGTCTCCCTGATCATAAAAGAAACATAGCGCCATAAGGTCTGTTTTAATGCCTCTGTTTATGGCTGCCCTGTGTTTGTGCCTGCAAGCTGTCGGGCCAGTGTCTCCGCTCTGAGCCCAGCTGTGCCACCGCTCCCCTGGCAGGTAAATGATGAGGCCTGATGAGGCGAGATGCCACCGGAATGTCAGGATTTAAGTACAAATCGCTTCTGCATCCTCATTTTGCTTTATTTAACATACAATATGGGTGAGGTAATGTGTTATGACATATGGCAAATGCACCACATGGAAACAGGGAGAATTGTTCTCATAGTGACCTTCAGGCATCCTTGACATGCAGATTTTTAGAACTGTTTATGTGGAGAGAGAGAGAGAAAATGAGCACTTTGAATGCCTAGTTAAGCCCATTCTACCTGTACTGTCCTTGTTACACAGCCCAGTCTGTGACCATAGCGGAGAAGCAATGAATGACCTGCTGAGCGCGGCAGGCTTAACATTCACTTATGTGCTGTAGTGTGAGCGTGGGCTCGCATATACAGGCTAGTATAGGTTTCTCTGCTGTGTGAGCCAGCTGTGCCGGTCTACTCTTGGCAGTCTACGCCTCAACTGTGTCTGCAGGCATCAGGCTGTATACATGTCCTTCTTTAGACTGGCACGGTGCTTTTACTTCCCTCTCCCAGCCACACCGATAAGGCAAATGCTTTATTCATGGTGCTTACAAAACCAGAAAACGCCGTTCCACTTACACAACCTTTTTTTGTCTTTTCTTTTTTTTTTTTAGCTCATTCTGTTTAAGAGTGCATGACATAAGTGATAAAAGTCGAACACAATAACTATGGCGTTATCTTTCTCATTGCTCAGTATATGCGTCGTATTGTACTCTAGATTTATCGCAGCTTAAATTACACAAAAAAAAAATAGTTTTACCAGGAATGACGATTTACCAGGTTAATTGTCCTGGTTCACAGATCTCAGTGACTCTTTAATCCAGAAACTAAACTTCAGCACAAATTCAACCTGGAAGACCTACTTGCAGCCTTCATTATCCAATCATTCAATCACGGCCCCATCTCGAGCCGCATGCTTCGGCCCTTCACCGCACAGGGTCCCCTTCTCAAGCTCCCCGGTCAATCAACTGGCCGTTTCCCAGCCGTGCTGCGACCCTCCTCCGCCTGGCCTCCTTCCTACTACCACCAGTGTCCGGGCTCCGGGGGGTAATTCTGGCTGTCATCCATCATCGCCATATATTCCACATCATTAACACAATCTTCCGCCGGGGTCTGAGCCCAGTCATGATCCATGTTCAAAAAAACTTCCTAACACATTCTGTCTTGAAGTGGTATTTGTTTCTCTCAGCATTGTGGTATATACCTGGGATGCAGTCCTGGAAAAGGCTTCATAGCTTTCCCTACAGTCTGATAAATCCATATTAACAGGGCACAAGACAACCTAGAAGCCACCATCATGTGACACTTCTGACAACGGACACTAAAATATGTCGATTAACACTACCATGCTTTATTTTGGGGTTTATTTTGGACACCCTAGCTTTTGTGCATTTACAGTGCAACATTAAATTGTCTGCCTAAATATATCCCTTCAGTTGTAAGATTTTTGTCATATCAGGGCACGGGACTTTACATATGGTTGAGTTTTGATTCAAAATATGAATCGAAATTGATCACACTTTGCTTTAGACACCTTTTCACGTTCCTTTTTCCTGCACGATGCTGCTTAGGGACGAAACATTGTGTGAAGCCAAAAAACAATTGCACTTGTTTATTCACAGTTAAGCCGATATAAACTTCTTTAAAACGATCATTCTCCAAAATAAAAAAATCAAACTGCTATTGTCTTGATGATCACACGAAAATAAGTTCAAATGTAGGAAAATACAAAGAAGCATCTAAAATAAACCTCTGAAAAATAAATACAACCACTAAATAAATTATGCTTAAATGCGAATAATTGCGATTCATTAAGGCAGTACTATGTAACTTGTTTATCTTAATAAATATTTTCCGTAGTCCCTCTGGGGGGTAATACAAGTGTTAATGGGATGATTGGGGGGTCTTTCATCTCCCCCTGGTGTCTCTGGCCAGAAAACCACAATTGCACAGTAATGGGATCACGAAGAAGAAGCTAACAGGCTAACGGGCAAAGCTAACTGTGGGCAGTATTTAGAGCCAAGTTTGAGTGAAAAAAATGATCTCCATTGTGTAATTGGATGTACAATATCCCTCTCTCCCTTTGTCTTTTTTCTCAGCGTAGTATTTACTCTCACGGACAATCAATGAGTAAAAAAAGGCAACATGCGACGACACCTGCAGTGGCGCTTATGGCCTCTAGGGGCATGAGTTACTTATTACTGTTTTAATTACAAAGGCCATAATTAACTTGATTAAAAATCGAGTTCCATCACTATGTCAAATATAATATAAGCATAGAAGCACACACTCCTTTCTCTTGTGTGCGTTGTGGACTAAGACAGCAGTTCATAAATGAAACTTAAAAAAAAAGATACACATAGTTTGACCATGGGCAGAATCAGAGTAAGTTCTGTGAAGGTGTCTGAACTTGGACATCTCCATGCGACGTATATATCAGAGTGTGGGCTGGCCTTTTTTTTGAGAGTGGACGAGGGAGACTGACGGAATATCCAGTAATCCTGAAACAAATGTGAATTAAACAAAACAACAATCCAAGTATGTTTATAATAGATATATAACGCATTGGCGGCGCTCAGGCCGAAATTCCTCCGTTAAAATGATCCCTATCACAGCAAAATAGAAATAAAAACCTAGAACGTAAAACACACATAGTATATGCAATGTTTTTAATGCTCAGAAAGAACTGAACCAGCTGAAAATGATACCCACTGACCTGGCAATAGAGGCTTAAATTAGATCTATATTTTTATTACACAGTGGCGTGATGAATCAATTTGCAAGGTTTGGAAAAATATAGCTCCCCGGAGAATAATAGGAACTCTCCTGGGTACGGAAGTGTGCTAAAGCCGCAGACTGTGAAAAATCGTGGTCCATTGTCCTCAGGAGGTTGGAGCTATGATGTGAAGTGCACTTCCACCTATCTGGCAAATTACCCGTGGAGGATTTCACACTTTTATTATATCACATTCAGTGTCCCCTTTGTATGACACCGTTATGCGTCCTAATATACCGCACTGCTATGCATCAATGCACTTGTTTTGTTCGCGACATAGCAACATTCAGAATGTTTTTCCTGGGTTTTCTGTGATAGGCTGTGTCATTTTTTTAACCAGCCTGTTTCCATTTGCATCACAATGATCTCATCTCACACAATTAAAAATGTCATCCACTGACCCTCGGCCTGACAAGCCCATTCTTTGGGCTTCCCTAGTTCAATAAAGGACTATTAGCTATACTATCGGAGTGCCTCGGACATTGCATTTTTTCCTCTCAGGCCATGTTTTCATGGGTTTTGTCTTCAAAGAGCACCTGAACATTTTTCAAACTGCAAATGGACAAATGGATGCACTTAAACTTATCCTACTTTGTACCTATTTTTTTGCTGTAGCTTGATGATTCAATAAAGTTCAATTAATGGAGAAATTTAAAAAAATCAATCATATTTGATTTTGATGTCTATAAAGAATGCTTTTAGTGTTGGCACTGAAATCCATTTGCTGCGTCTTGTGTTGGGCTTACTGATCTTTTGTAGTTGATAAACTGTGTTGTGTTGCCTTTTTAAAGGCTGTTGGCTTTTTCTTTCTTAAACAGCATAATGGATTTTTGCAAAATTATGTTTCTTTTTAAGCATTCTCAAGATTTCCATGACTTTTCTTTCTTTGTGTTGCCAGTCACTACTGCCACTATGCTGCATTAATGGGAGAGACATTCAGCACATTCTCGCAATGATGAGTTAACAAAATGCCCAACATTCATACAGTATGTGCTGCTGCAACTTAAACCCCTACAGAGCCACGGCCATTCACTTCAGGAGAAACATAATGTTTTACTATATTCTGTGAGGGAAAAAGGAAACTTGATTCACTTTTTATTCAACAACGCAACACAGGATTACAAATTGAGTAAATTAGACTTTTATGCATTTGTTTTAACTGTACGTGTAGCAGGATTTATGTTAAACCCCACGAGGCCCACTGTCTTTACCATCTCTGTGATTCGCCCCCATCCACATGCGCCCACACACCATACCGTCTATTACAGCCCCATCGGACTTACTTATTCTCCTCTTTTATCGTTTATATTCTGCTTGCGACTGTGCGTGTGGGTGGGTGAGAGAGGCCATGTGTGGGGCAGGCATTATCTCAGCTGCTGCACAATGAAAGCTAATAAAAAACATGTTATTTACGAGCGCTTTAGGCCAGCATGCTTTGTTAAAGGAGGTTCACATGAGGCATGTCTGAAGGGAGAGGTCGAATCCTGATTCATCCACGGTCTAACCCCATTGTGAATGTTATAGTAGAAATGACCTTGAGCAACTATTACACAATGAAATGTTTATTTGCTACATATTCAGTGTTGGGTAGAACATGTTCCTTGCACATATAGCCCACGTAAAGTAGCACTCCAACACCTTGTGCCTTTATTGTGGCGGGCCGGTTTCCTTTATGATCTCTCTCCTCTCCTGCTCCACTCCCGCTGTTCCCCAAAAGCTGCTACTGTGGCGTTGCCAGGACAGCGTTTTCACTCCGAAAACCTAAAACTACTGCAACTTAAATGAAAATGACTGAGCGGATCCCTTTATGGTGTGCTCTTTCCGTGCTCTTCTCATCGATTCTTTTGAGTCAACGGTGAGTCGCACTGTTTTGTCACTTTTGTGCAATTTAAGAGTTTATGGTGCCACGAATGTCCATTTCGCTCCAACGCTAATTTAATGCTAACATAGCATGTAAACAAGCACGGTCAGCGCAGCTACCTCCACCTTTATTTGTTTAATGTCCGGTCTATTCACTGTATTATTGAAGCCGAATCCTATGGTAGACGGTGTTAAGCTTCAATAATACCTCACTTTTTGTACCTGTTGGCTGTTTATGGACGTTTTTTGTAACCTTTTGATCTAAACGCCCAAGTGGCTATGCACTTTTGAATTGGCTTCAAACTTTTTGAAGAACTGAACCCTGTTGTGCAACAACTATTATGTATTCTCACATTTTGATACATTGGTACAATATTTGATTATTTGATATAAACTTGGCTTTTGTGCTAACGATTTTGATTTAAGTGCACTTTATACCTTTGATATCTCTGAAACTTCACTTTGATCTATGTATGTTTTATATTGACTGTGATCATTTGACTGTGATCATCTGTGATCATCACTTATTGTGAACCTATTTATGTTAATGTTGTAAACTATAACATATAATAACTATTATACCAATACTCCTTAATCTATTACTAATACAAGTACTATTTCTGGTTGCCTATCGTTACACCTTCGGCTACAGTCAGCGCCTAGCCCTACAGCATTACATTTGGCGAGCTAGCCAGGAGCCTTGTTGTGTGAATAATTCAGAAATAATTTCCTACATCACTTCACCTCCGTTCATTCTCCGGCCGCATAGCAAAGTCCAATAATGAAGCCGACTATGAATCATGGCATTCTCAAATTGACTTTCTGCTTGCTGATCCAACTCTTTACACACGTTATCAGACGCATCTTAGAGAGCCTGCTGACACCTGCTGCTGACCTGGTAAAAGGATTGGGACCTGACACCTTTCCTGCTGACCTGCTGTGTGTTCTGGACTCCGCTTTTAGAAAGGTACAGGACGGGGAGGAGTTGTACGCTCAATACCTGAACATTCTGCAGAATCCAGGAGAGCGACCATCATTCTACCTCCAGCGACTTCAGCTCATGCTCAACACCGTTGTAAAGAGAAGAGGAATTTCAGCTGCTGAGACAGACACACATTTGCTGAGACAGTTTGTGCGTGGATGCTGGGACAATGCTGTAATAACGAAGCAACGCAAAGACAATCCACCGCCATTTTCTGAACTCCTGCTGTTATTACAGAAGAGGACAGACAACAGGCTAAAGAATCATGAACGATGAAGAAACACATCAGCTCCAGTACTTCTAAGCCGAAAGCTGATATTAAGTCGCAGAGTACTTGTTCCTGCGGCCATACCAGTTCCAGCGAGCTGAAAGAAAAAATGAAACAGCTCCAGATGTCTGCCTTCCTGTCTGCACAGGAAAATCGAGCAGGAACCAAGCCAGCACCACGCCAGTCCAGTCGCTCTTCAGCAACGTCTGTAGTGAAGCCAAAAGCCATGGTACTCCTTCAACTGTGGAGAAGACGGACCGGTGTCTTCTTCCTGTACCGACGTAGCAAATCCAAGCCTCATCGAACAGAAGAGGAGGCAGCTTCATCAGAAACAGCAAGCATAAGAACACTCAGTCAAACTAGAAGCAGCTTCTGTGATTGGACACTCAGGAACTGCAACCATGACCAGTCCCAAGGAATCACAGAGTGCCAAGTTTGCCAAGGGGACAGGACGAATCCAAATAAAAGGAAACCACTTCAACTGTCTACTCGATACTGGCTCCCAGGTCACCACTGTGCCTCACTCGTTCTACAACACTTACCTTTCTGACCACGAGATTAAGCCACTAAATGACCTGTTGGAAATAGAAAGGGCTAATGGACAGTCCGTGCCTTATTTGGGGTACATTGAAATAAATATTACGTTCCCAACTGCTTTTCTCGGCTCAACCATCGCTGTTGACACTCTGGCTCTTGTGGTTCCCGACCTAAACCAGTCTCAACCGTTGATTCTTGTTGGCACCAACACCCTTGACCTATGTTGAACTCTGTGACAGTCACCCTGATCAGCTCTTCCAGCTCGCTGCCTCAGGCTATCAAGCTGTGGTCAAGAAAGCCACCAATCTTCCCGTGTACACGGTACAACCAGAGGGCAAAGACAAGCCATTACGAACCCTGCACCGAGATCTTCTCCTTCCTTGTGGATACCTGCCTGCTCAAGTGAAAGACTTGAAGGACTTACCTGTGAAGAAGAGAAAAGGATCCCTTCTATTGATTTAGTCCTAAATGTGTATGTATATATATATATATATATATATATATATATATATATATATATAATATAAATATTTGAGGAAAAAGAGACCGCCCGGGGAGGATGAGGAAAAGTTTTTATATAAATAAAAAACTCTTCCTCACCCTCCGTGGGCGGTCTCTTTTTCCTCCAAGCTCGGCCTGGGAGCTTGAGGGTTCTGTGCAGTATCTTTGCAGTTCCTAGAACTGCACTTTTCTGTCTGATATATTTCCTGGGATCTGCTGTAGCCACTCCTCCAGTTTGGGGGTCACTGCCCCGAGTGCCCCAAATATATATATGTATATATAGCGCTTCATTAATTGCTTTTACTTCTGGATTTTAAAAGTCCTATGAGTGTTTTTAGATGGTTTCTTATATTTTTAGGCTCTCCCAGTGTTTCCTCTAAAGGGGCCCTCTGGCTCGAGAGCAGTGATAGGCTGTGGCTGTGTGGGTGCTGTCCTGTGGGTGCTCAGGTGGAGGTGTGGTGACTCTTGGATCAGTGCCCTGTAGCTGCGCTGGACTGCTGCTCCCGGCGCAGACCGCTCCTCAAATGGGGTTTCCACACTTGTCCATTTGTACCCAGTTTTATGTATCTGTTTATTTTATTCTGTGTGTGAGTGTGCGTGTGTTAGTGAGTGAGAGGGTGTGTGTGTAGACGGTGGGCTACAAGGTTAAGTGTGTGTAACATTTGTATATATATTCGGAGGGATGGGAGGGGATGCCGAGCGTATTGTTTTAAATGTTGTAATCTGAAAAGCACTTTGTGATACCTTTCGGTATGAAAAGCACTTTATAAATAAAGTTTGATTGATTAATTGATTGATTGATTGATTGACTGATTGAACTACTGTAAAGAGATGATATGATACAGCAAATTAAGACCTCAGGTTCAGTTTCTATGTGAAGAAGACATTTTTGTGTGTGAACTAAACAAACAGACAACAAATTTGAATTGAAACAAAGTATAATTCAAATATCATTGGCTATATTTACATAGAAACCAACAGTTTGATCATAATCTGATTTCTGGAGTTCTCAGATTATTGGGACATGTAAACAGAATAATCTGTTATACAAAATCTGATAAAGATGTAATCTGATTTCTTTCTGATCTTTCACAATTCATACTGTGAATTCCAACTAGTTTTGCGGGCGGGTATGGCTGAAGGGAGGGGTGGGGAGAACATTTAGTCTGGCTCATGTAAAACCCAGATTTTTGGACAATTAGATTTCTGAAGTGAATGTAATTTTAATGTACTGTAAAAAGGCCCAACCAGGGACTGGAGTTGAAAATTAGCACTACACTGTAAAATGTAAAATTGTTTCAACTCAAAAAACTAAGTCCAAGGGCTGCCAAGAAATTGTATGTGTAACCAATAACCAATTTACAATGTAATCAATTTGAAATTTCAGATTCACCTCTTTAGTTGAATTGTATTCTCAGGTTGACACAACTGATTTAATTTGTAACTGACGTTTTTCATTTCAGACAACTAGAAACAGTTGTCTGAAATGAAAAACGTCAGTTACAAATTAAATCAGTTGTGTCCTACAAACTGAGCAATAATTTAAAAAATAATTAAACAAAAAAGGACTACTACCACAATCATGGAATTATAACGCTTATAGGCGTGGGAGTTCATAAATTTGACTTCTTCCCTCTCCTTTTTCGAGTTTGAAGATACACATGCCAAAAATTGATTTCACTACTTTTTTGCTTTAAGGGAGGATATGTACGCAAAGGAATGTGTACATGAACACCTGTGTAGAGTGGGCAATGGAAATCCAAAGATCAACGTTGAAAATGCCTCCAAAGGTGGTAGAGAATGATAGTGGCAAACCATACCAGACACTGTGGTGGTGGACAAACAGCAGAGGAAAGCAGAGGAAAGCAGTTGTGGTTGACATGGCAATACCAAGTGATGGCAACACCAGGAAAAAGAATCATGAGAAGAGCTGGAGAAGGCCTGAAAGAACAGTCATTGCAGCACTCAGGGCAATTACCCCCAGACTACGTATGAAGAGCTACCAAATAGCTACAATACCTGTTAAATAAAGGATACATCAGTGTTCGGTGTTCTTGTTTTAAAATAATCATCACATGCATAACTTGTTTACAGATGCGTTTTATTTACATTTTCACATGTACGAGGATCAGTCGACAGAGAAGATACAGAACTCGCTTGCACGAGAACTAGACTGTGTTGTCAGCACATTACGAGCTCCCCTCAAATGGACAATTGATTTGCTGCTCCGAAACCCCGGGGAGTGTACAGAGAAAGCCAGTGTGATGTGGAAATTCATAATTAATAGAGCGGGAAAAAAGATAGATTGGTGCTGCATAGTATATTATTGAAATCTTCAGCGCTCACTAGTGAATGTTAACTCAATCAGATAAAAGGGGCCTCCAACTCCTGTGCAAAAATGACAAAGAGTAAAAAAGTTACACACATTTATATAACATCCCTGATCTCTTACTTTTGGCATATGCAGTAAATATGCAAACCCAAGACGATGGAATGGTGGGTGAAGTGCATATAAAATTTCATCCAAGATGCTTCGTCAGTTCTAAGACGCTTTATGAGTTCAAATTGCCATTAGCTCCACCTATGAAATTAAGTAGATTTGTCAATGTATCCTACTACACTGGGACACACACCAGCTCAGAACAGTACAGAATACAGGTTCCGAAAACCTACAGTATGGAGTCAATAGTCAGCGCAAGACCTGGACAGAACAATAGACCACATTACCAAGAAGAGTGCATATTTAAACTTTAGCAGCCACATTAAATCAATGACATCAGCAAATTTACATCTTCTGACAGATAATCTCTACCAGCTCGGGCAGTGGCCTACTCCTGCTCTATCGGTCCCGCTGAGCCGAACACTTTTGCGCAGTTCCTGCCACTCCTCCAGCATGGCTCACAAAGCTCTGAAGGTTGGACCCCTTTCTCTCAACTAGGGGCCAGATCCCACGGCGCATCGACACCTGCACAATTATGCTCTCGATGCACTTCACAACTAGAAAGATATTCTCTTAAAACCACCCTACGATTGCACAGCACTGCCTCCTCACCCAGCCAATAGTTCACTAATTGCTTCTGTAAGACAGATCCTTTGCCAAAAATGCTGCGTTGTAACAGGGAGCACACAGTGAACCCACCTGGTTATAATTCATTTCGTTTTCTTGATTTTGTTTGCCTTCAAAGAGTCATTTTCAGCTACATGAACCTCTTCTCTGTAAAGCCTTTGAAATAGTTTGTGTACAAATTGTGCCATCAACTCTAAAACTATCTCCACTGCAGCAGCAGAGCCATAAGTCACCTCAGCCTCTCCATTGCATCTCTTACCACTAACAACTTCTGGAGCTTTTCTCTCTCTCTGAGATATACGTTTCCCCTCTCGATCATGTCATCTCTTCCTGCTACATTAAAGAGCCTATCTCACCGGAGGAGAGTTGTGGAGCTGTTGCGGGGACTGCCAGTAGCAGCAGTCGTTGCAACATCGCCGCATCTCGGATTGATTGTGCACATACAGAGGATCACTGGCCTGGAGACTAGTTGGAGACTCGAGTTGTCGTTAGTCACAGAGATGTTACCGAGATGTCCAGTGCTTAATTTGTAAATTTGTAGTTTCAGGAACACTTTTGGTCTGATGTGATGGATTCGGGGTACAGGCCAAAACATTTGCCGGAACACTGTCATTAAACACCATTATATCAGATCAAAAGACATCTCACATCGCATTAAGAAACAACAATATGAACAATTGCCGCAATGGGAGGGGGCTGGTAGGATGAAGACGATAGCAAAGATACAAAATAATGTGTGTCTTTGGGATGTGGAGGAAATCAATTGAAAAACATGCCAAAGTGTTGAGTGAAGAGAAGATCAAAGGGGGCAGGTTATATAACTCCAAAATGTCAGCACTGAATTTGGGCGTACTACGAATTCTGGAGTGCTCGCATTTCTCCTCCAAGTTCACTTGAGTGTAATCAGGCCATGGATGCTGTCTCGGAATATGGAGAAGGCCGTACTTATGCTGCACGCAGTGTCCAAACAGGATGCTCCTCCAACCGAATCGTCAGCAGACATCTTATAGAATAGCTTAGAATAAGTGGTAAAAGGTCAGAAACAGGATGGAGGAATAAATCTTTGACAGGCGCGATGTGGGAAATATATATTTTTTTGTTCTTTGTACTGAATATAGCACAAAAGATCAAAGTTTTTTTATGAAGAGAGTTCTGCATAATTATGGCCCACACACTGCCCACAGCGGAGGATGATAGATGCTCCGCTGACACCGTTGATCAGTGTGATGGGTGCTGACAATTAAAGTCAAGGGTTTGGGTTTGCGATGTTGTCTCGGAAATCCAACTGTCAGCAGAAGAAATGCCGAGACACTGTTGAAAAACTGAGCATTTGGTTATGGAACTGGTGTGTGGGCAATGACAGGTTCTAAAATGGTCTGATAATCAACTTCCAGCATCGTAAAAAAAACAGGATAGGATGTTTTGCCGGTATATTTGAGGAGTAAGTAGACAATCAAACAAGGTAATACATAAGAAAGCACAGCCGGTGGCGGAGTGGGTTAGGGCTGCTCCCATGCACGACATTGCACGTGCAACACTATTTCGACCTCAGCGTTGTGGGTTTGAGTCTTCGACTAGTAGATGAATGTCTCTCCGCACTCTTCGCCCCCCTTTCACCCTGAGCTGTCCTTTCTAATAAAGCCCATGGGCCGAAAAACCCTTGACCTCTTACCCCTCGCCTAAACCGAGCGCGTTTTCTCCAGCTCGGCTTCACCCGAATCTAAAATCTCCTGGACTGGAGCTTACCGACTATATGTGACGCCTCATTTGAAAGCTAAGGCATTCAAAACTGATCGTTCCTTTTTTTTTTTTATCGTTTGTCACGTTTTGGCCACTTTTCCATCACATTTTTGTCACCTTTTTGTGGGTTTTTTGTTTGTGTTGCATTTCTGGTGTGTTTCGGTCACATTTTGGACGTGTTTTTGTCGTGTTCTCGTCTTTTTTAACCATTTTTTAAAATTTTGTTGTGTTTTCGTCACTCTTTGGTCGTGTATTTTCGTCGCTCCTTTGCCACTTTTTTGCTTTTAGATTTGGGATTATCAGGTGGGGGTTAAGAGGTTAAAAACAGGAAAAAAATAATCCGTTTAAATTTCTTTCCACCAACTAGTCTTAACATTATTTCTTTGCCTTAAACCTTGACTCTTTTTCTGGTTTTATCCCGGAACAACCTTTCGCCACCTCCTGAAACACATCCCAGTATTCTTCATCTCAGTGGGCTGCTCTTAAATAAGTTGTCCAGGACTAAGCGTCTCACTGGTGCAGGTCCTGAGTGTGGAGATAAATGTGTGAAAAGCGAGCAGCAGGATTTGGAGCAACGTGCAGCGGGGAGCAGCCAAAACAGTGGAATATGAGGCGCAGCGCCTGGCAGCCTCACTGAGCTGCTAAGCAGGGCTTAACCATGCCCAGGGGCTGAGTGTGTGTATCTGCAGTGTGCGCGAGTGTGTTTTTGTGTGCCCCTCTTCTCAATAAGCCTAAAAAAAAAAACAAGAGCTCCACATTTCGGGGTCACATAAAGGCCACTGCATTTGAAACAGAGCTTGGAGCCAATGCGGTTCAAACTTTTTTTTCCGAGAGCTAATGAAGTTGAGGGTAAACAATGAAAGTGGGTGAAAGATGTTTTAATCGCAGCCCAAAAATCCCTGCTGTATATCCTTTGCAAAACAATTTGACTTCCGATAAACAAGCTTAGTTACGAATAATAAACGTGGCGCTGAACCTCATTTGCTCAAGTTAGTTTCCAAATATAGGTCACCGCAACTGCCGGGGGGCTAAGTGGCTGCTTTTTTGCGCCCATGGCCTCCCCAACACATGAAAACTCACAACAGACATAAAGGCAAGGTGCTCTATAGGCTCTTGCAATGACAAAAGATGTTGAGCAATTAATCTTTCAATTGTCTGATCCTATTGATTATTGGATGAAAGATCTTTAAGCCAAAGGTGCATGTATATTTAGCCAATGATGACAATGATCTCTGGCAATCAATCCAAAGAAAGTGCTTATTCATCTTTTAGAAACCAATGCCTCAGCTGACCCATTTAAAAGTGCAAAATTCATAACATTGGATTTAAACCCCTGACATGTCCACATAACACAACTTAAATAGCTCATTTTAGCCATTTCATTTTTATTGTGTGCATTGAAATACACTACAGCTCGATGTTCCTACTGCAGACCTATGCTGGTTATTCATTCCCTCTAACTAGACATGTTATTACAAGAAACAGCTGCAATTCCATCTTTCTCCGATAATTGCGCGCTGTAGTGGAAACAAACTATTGTTTCTCATAAGCAACATTGCCCTAACCCCACGTCTCAAAATTGTCCTGGAATTTCGGCAAAGCCCCGGCGTTCCTTGCAGCATTGGGTGCCAGCTGGGGAAGCCCCCAAAGCTGATTATTTTTGGAATCGTGGGGGTGAAGCGTGCGCCTTGTGGGGAGGGGGTATGTAGACCTCATTTACAGCTCGTGGCCATTGCTCCCCAGAGGCAGCTATAGCCCAGAAGCTGAAAGCGGTCATTTTGACTTATTCACAGCATTTAGCCCTTTTAAATATTGCATGCATTATACTTTATGCAGCAATAACCTTGAATGCGTGGGTCTGTTAATCATGGCTTAATCATATTCATTTGGGCCATGTTCTTGACCCGCAGTGTTGTGTGCGTGATTTAAGTCCACTCTGGTGTATGTAATGTATAATGTTGTCTCCAAATACTCATGTTGTACGGGGCCACTTGGCAAATAGAAGAGTGGAAAAGATGTTGCACCGTGGCATCTTAATACTTTGGACTCGCATACATCTGCAAAACTCTCCACAAATGCACTGACCCCTTGAGATTATATGTAACGGCCGTAGAGTAGAACTGAGAAGAATCTCATTCTTTTAAGGTAATACTAGGACGTGTCAGGAATCAAGTTTCATTGGGAGCATTGCCTACTTTTTGGAAGAAAATAAAATCTTTGATGCGCAAATCAATATTTTTGTTGATGGAGCGGCTGTATAATTGTTCTAAATACAAGAAGGTTTGGCTCATGTGTTTCTTCACGAGAGCATCAGGATGTGTCAGTGACCTCTAACCTTTCCTGGCCTTATCTCCTCCCACTGTCATGAGCGGACACATTGAAGAACTGGGACACGTCTGTGGAGATGTAGGAAGTGCCTGTATCAAGACCATTTTATTTCAACTCTTAGATGATCAAACATATTATAATAAATTACGATCAAATTGTTAGCGGTTAACAAAAAAAAACAAGTATTTATTTAAATATGGACAATTCCCACTTACGAGCGCTTCCCCTTCGCTCTCCTCCTTTTTAACATTGCACGGGTCATGTAGGCTTCACGCAGCATTTTCAAGCTATCACAGGACGAACTACAAACTTTATTCCACTGTGAGTTTAGCACCGGCTGTGTCCTGACTCCCGCGAGAAGCCCGTTCAACCCACTTACTGCGCTAATATGAAGCTGGAGATTACACGGTGTTTGTAGTCTAAAGTCTGATCTTAGAAAAACAAGATCACACTGTGTTCTCGGGCCAAACACCAATAAATCCAAGACAAACATGGAGTCCCTGAGGGAAACTTTACAGCTCTTTATCCAGCACATTTGAATGGTTTATTGTATGCAATAACAACTGCAATAAAACGCTTCACTCTCCTCTCCAGGGTTGTCTTCCTTATTCAGAGAAATTCAGCACATTCGCATGAACTCACCATAATATTTGAATCTCCTTTTAATGCACAGTGGAAATACAAGTGTCTCTAAGGATTACCCCCGACAACTGCAGGACCAACCCCTTCTGCAGTGGAGCGCCGCAGTAGAAAGATGCCTTAGGTCTTCTCTGGCTCCCCGTACAGTCTGTTCTCACTCACACTTTGGTCTTTCCTTGTGCCGTTTTGCCTATGCAGCACTGGCAACTATAGATTGAAACTACAGGAGGAGAAAAGTGACACTTTCAATTGTAATGGTTCTATTTTGTAATAACATGACTTTTAGTACTTTTTAGTACTTTCTTCATCTGGAATACAGTGGAATAGCATTCTACATGCCTGATAATCCAGTGATCTGAAAGGCCTCCTTTAAAGCCTCAATTTGTCACCAAGAAAATGCTATGTGTTGCCCATATTAACCAGACTGATCACTCAACACATTTTCCAGGACTCCAGACAAGCATTTTAGGTTGGTTATATATCAGTACGCTCAAGTATTTGTTCGGTTACTTTTACAGATCCCAATTTTGCAGTCGAATGCTGAAACCATGGCCGGATTTTTGCAGGGGCTTACAGGGGCAAAGCCCAGGGGCCCAGCAGGTTGAAGGGCCCACGGGCGTGAAGAGAAAAATGCATGCTCAGCGCGGGTTGTTCCCTCTCTCTTTGCACACTCCCTCACATGTAAGGCTTTATCAGATGAGTTTGCACCCAAGACTAAACCAGTTCCAAACAAGGTCTGAGCCATTTTCATTGAGTTGACAGGTACTTTTAAATGTGTCCCCCCCACCAGTCTGGCAGTAGTGAAGGTTCTTCCATGAAGGCCACAGACCTCAAATTGGGGTCATTATGTTAAACTGTTCACAAATGTGTTGTTTCTTAAACTAGTACTGTGTTTAAAAAGTTACTTCATTCATTTATTTATCCTTTCATTGTAGAGAGAGAGAGAAATCCGACAGACAGACATACGGTATATGGGGGCCCTGAAAAAACGTTAGCCCTGGGGCCCATTTTACTTAAATCCGGCCCTGGCTGGAACTATACTATTTCCCCATATACACATTTGTAATGTGAGCAAAACACTTGTTAGTACCTTATCTCTTGGACCCTAAAAAGCCTTTTGTTGGTTCATCATGAGGTCACGTTTTAAGAGCAATCAAATTGTGTCTTTCATACACAGGTTTACTGATCCAGAATTGCTCTGGTCGTGAGCGACTTTGTGTCGGCGTGCGTTGGGTTTTGCGGCGTTGTTGTTGCTGATGTCTAATCCGGTCTGACGCCAGGACATCCCGCGTCAGTGCCCTCTGTCACACACCTAATAAAGCGATCCAAAGGGTAATGAGAGTCCAAGTGTTGTGCAAGCGTTTTACAAGGCTAATGTAAAGCACTGGCTGTATATAATAGAGCTGTTAAAGAATATAATAGAGTAGGATTCGTATTTTTTCAATAGCACAAAGATAAAATTACCTTTCACAGCTCATGTGCGCAGATTGGCTCTGTGTCTAGTGCCAGATTGTGCAGGGGGTGTGGGTCTAAAATGATTTCACACACTCAAAATAACACTGAACAGAGATCTTAGGCAAACAGCCCGGTGGTCACCTTTGGAAGAAAAACAAAAGTGAAGTGCATTTCACTTTGTGCCAACATGTCTTTTTTTGTTTTAGGCTTTTCCTGGAGCATTTTGGCATTTACGTTACAGTCGGAGCTGCACACCCACACAGAGGTGAAACTTCCTACGATATTCTGAACACACAGCCAATCAAAGCTGAAGAAATCTGTAGTTCGTGAATCGATAATACTTTAAAGTTTGACCTCTTAACCAGGCACATTTCTCCAGTTCAGCTTTACCCTATAATCTAAAAGCTCCTTGACCGGAGACCAACAGTATAATGCCCCATTTGAAAAAGGTAAAAAACATAATCTCAGTATGGAAAAACGGTGGCCTGTTCCTTTAAGAGATTACACTCCTTTTCGAGCTAGAATGTTATTTTTTTAAATATATTTTTTCTCTCGCTTTTGTGCCAGTGTTGCGTAGCTCGAAATAAAAATATATATAGGCCTATATCAAAAATTCAATTAAAGAAACGGACAGATGGCAGATCTTCAGGACCAAAATCCTGTGTTAGCTGATTATTATTACTGTATTCCACCTCCTCATTTTTCCTGTCATCATCATCTTACAAGGCTCTATCTATTTGCAACCTGTCACACAGCAATTTGCAAATACTGCCCTTCCTGTTAAGGGCTAAGTAAAAGCTATATGTATTGTTGTGTGTTCCAGACTAAATGTAGCTCAAAAGGGTTACGTATAGGCCGGCATGGGAAGAAATGCAATAATGTACATTTCTCTATAATCTGATGCCCACGGGAGCAAACAGCTGTGAGACAGGAGTTAATTGCGGTGCGTGGCATCTGGAAACAGCTTTCCACTGACAGGCGCAGGGCACTCTGTCACAAATCCAATTAGCCCGTCTCCCTGGCGCAGACACGAAAACGCGCGGCTCTTTAATGGCCACCGCGCGATAATGACATTACACATAAAACTCAGAGGCAACGGCTTTTCTTTTGGACAAACGAGACTTGACGGGCCGAGAGTGGGCTTCACCTGCGCGGGCTTTCTGATTGGACGGTCTCCTCGAATGACCCCGCCCCCATGGCGCGCGGAACGCCCCCCCAAAACCCCGGAGCGGCTCATTCTGTGCTGTGCCCGCGCAGCATACCATGAGCGCTTGTCTCTCCGTGCGCACCGACCGCGACACACATGGCACCACGGCAGACCGCTCTGCGCTGACCCGGATCCCCGCTCTTTTGGACGCCCCTGCCCCCCGCCGCTGACTGGCGCTCACTGTTCCGAGGCACCATGTGTTCCCGCTCGTGGAGTTGCAGCGTTGGACTTGTGTGGATTTGGAGTCTGACAGTGCTCGGAGCGCGGGGCATCCCCGCGAATGAAGGTGAGACACGCGCACAAGGGATGGCACTAACAGGGTTTCAGTGACAGATTGCGCTTTTGACGGCCAGAGGTTCTTTCTATGGTTCTCTCAATGGGACCAGTGGGGGGAAATAGGCTCCAAGACGCACGCCTTTAACACCAAGGTGGCATTTATGGCATTCGTGTCTTACGTCTGGTAAAAATGTAAAGAGAGACATGCGCTAAAATGCACTTTTAAACGCAGCACGTCAGTCCATAAAGCCGCCAGTTCTCTGAGGACTTGGATGCGCAGACGGACGCGCAATGCGCTGCAGTCGAGTGTGGAACGTCTTTTTGTGGAGCGTTCAGATAGCCTACTCTTTAATCGAAGGGGAATAGTTTGAGGTTTATGTGATGAAAACGCATTTTAAGGACGTTACGTAAAAACCCATAATGTTATCCAAAAGCACTCCTCCGTTGTGTGGAGGGTGCCTGGTTTTGGGTTCTGATGCACTCTTTTGTCTCCACATAGCATATACGCTACTGTCATTAATGTAGAGAAGTGATGCAGTCTTTAATCCTCTTGGAAAATAAATCTGTCGATATTTTCTCTTCATTCCATGTTTAAAATGTAACAAAAAGGAGATCAATCGTATGTTAAAAATGTGACATAGTTTGAACATGCATTTCTTTGTTTGGCAGAAGACAGACAAAAGTACGAAATTGCGTTTGATTCAAATGACAAAGTGGGTTCAGCGTAACAACTCAAATATATATTTACACTAATAAAAGAGATTCAGCGTAGCAGAGCCTGTCTCACTCAACTTGTTATAGACTATACGACCGTGTCAATGCCAATCTAATCAGATCTCACGATTGGTGGTCAGAGTCTGTTGATTGTGCTTATGTCAGTCTGCCCGAAGGCAACAGTGGCTATTACAATCACCCGGTATGGGGTAGATGTTCATGTTGAAGCGCCTTGGGTGACTTGTGTCGTCATGTTAAAAGTGCTGCACAGATAAGATTGCCCTCCCTTCAACTTGCACTTTGATGTATTAATGTTACATTTAATTTAAAGTGCTTAATGTCAGAAGTTACCACCTGTATGTAACGTGGAACAGACAAGACATGCTTTGAATTATTCTGTTTACTGACGTTTGTATTATTATTTTTTTATATTGACGTCATGGCAGACAAGATCCTCATGGATAGTTGGAAAGCGAGGCAGATATCCACCAGAGTGTACTATTTCTCGCCCAGTGATTCAAACTCAGTGGTGATGAGGAATAAAGTCTCGCAATTAGATTTCTGTTTACTTCGCTATTGGTTGACCAGCTGATCAGTTATATCCATTTTAAAGTTGACTCTGAACTGGGTTTGTTTTATGTTGGCCATTATGGGTTGCATGTGGGGGACCACCGTAAAGCTGCGTATGTATAAAACATGACGGTTTAAGATGAAGCCAATTCCACAGACGTGGTATGGCCGTTGTCCAAAAACCAAACATTTTATTAGCCACGATGAATGCTGTTTCTGAGGGCTATTAGACAACGCCGCACAGGGCAGAGGAAAGATTTGTCAACAGATTGATCCCTAAAGTTTGGATTCACACACGGACATTCCAGTGTATTTTTTTTTTTCTTTTGGCAGTCATAGGTCAAGTAATTCAGTGTTTCCAATTCTAACAACATTACGGGTGATTGATCCCCAATTGCCGGTCCGGAGGCTAATGCGGGTCTCCCAGAACCCCCATTTGGTCCTTGTCACTTTTAAGTAATGGCTCCCTCTTGTCAAATGATGATGAATATGCTCTCAGTTCATGCTCATAAATGGTAAATAAAACTAAGTTTAATGTCAAGCAGAACACTGATTCATGAGTTTGTGTATGAATGAATATGCCGTTTAGAACTTATGTGTAAACGGTAAGTTATAATAGAACTCACGTCTGATTGGCCAGGATAGATAGTTTAGTTTAGAGATAGTCTAACCTATCTAAACTACTACGAAAATGTACCAAAAAGGATAACAAACTAAGAATTTCTTCAAAGCGCTATTGACTCGAATTGAGCAAAAATCTGTTCCTCGCGAGGCCAATTATCCCAAGTCAGGCCATGACGTTTCAATTAGGGCTTAAAAACATGGATGCCAATTATGCAAAGTATTACAATTACATTTTATTTTCATCAAGAGTCAGATTTGATTTTGAACACATGCATTACAGCGTTAGCAAGACCCTCCCTGTATTCATAGCATATTACCCAAACAACTTGTGATGACGTCATATTCAGATGGAGGGAAAGGGCCGATACAACTCCACGAGAAAGAAATCTCCACGCAAAAAAAAAATCTACAAATGTGTTCCCTGATCATGATTCGTTATGCGATGTGCCAAACTGCCATAGCAATAATTTTTTTGGGGGGCTGATAGTCCTTTCGGCGGACCAACATCACATGCTTTTTTTGGAGATCATTATGAGAAAAACTAAGTGGACCTATCATTCCTGTTTGTCAATCCCAGACCACCAATATAAAAAAGTAAAGACTTCATGTTCACCACAGACTCGTCATTACTTAAATGACTTAAATGTAAAAAAAAAAAAACTTCACGATTTGATTTGAAACCCATGACTTTCTAACAAAAAAATCACAACCATTAGATACACTTAAACTGCTCCTCTTGCTCTGATAATTGCAGAGGGGACAGAAGCCTATAATTAATTAAGCCAGCCTTTATTCTCATGTTGGGCCATTGTAATTGAAACCATTGACCCATTTCTCATCTTTTTGGAGGCACAGCTAACAGTCATATCTCAGCGAGACAGAATATGTGTGAATAAGGCGGCGCCAAGTGGAACAGCCAGGGTTCAGGGAGTGGAGGAGGACGCATGATTTAGCAACGGAGAGTGGAGTGGCCTAGAACAGTGGTTCCCAACCTTTTTTTAGCTTGAAGCCCCCCTGTGCCTGCTATAGTCGGGCCGCGCTCCCCCCCCAGCCTAAAAACTGTGGCCCACACAAATGTATCGAAACATGAAAAAAATAATTGCTATTAAGTATTTATTTCAAACAAATACACTGACATTGGAGTGTTTAATGCACCTGTAGTCCTTACTCAGCCATGTTTGATGATTTTAGACCATTTATTTTGCTCAAATAATATCATTTATGACCTGACCCTCTGACCAGGCAAAGCTCTGGGCCCCCCCTGTAATCCCCCCCCATCGTTGGGAACCACTGGCCTAGAAGAAGACCAAGGTGGAGTACAGTCAACCTTTTAGAGCTTCATACTATGTGAAAAATGCCTATGAATGACAGAGGGAATTTAATTTTGCACAAACTTTGTAATGGTGATAAAAAGTGGCCATCATAGGTCGCCTCTCTGTGGAGAACTTGCAGGCAACGTACATTTTCGCTGGAGCATCCCATCAACATCGAGGGAACACCAGTGGAGAGAGTGGACAGTTTTGAATATCTGGGGGTGCACGTATCCCAGGGCCTGAGCTGGAAAAACACGCACTAAATGAGTATATATATAATAGTAAAAAAAAAAGTCTCGCCAACGCCTGTACCATCTCAGACGACTGAGAGACACTGTAGACTCTCACCCCAGGTCCTAAAAAGTAAGTAAGTAAGTAAGTAGCGTTTAGTAGTAGCATATATATTGTCTTGTCGTATGTTGTTGTTGTGTCAGCTGGACGATACAAAAGGAAATGCCACTGTGTGTTATACTGTATGTATGTGTGTGTGACAAATAAACAAAAACTAAAACGTAACATTTGATCAATTCCTTGTCCTCGAGCCTCATGCCTACCACCACCGTGCCAGATGTCCCGTAATTGTTTCAGCATTTGTCATTGTGCTTGATTTAATAATGGCGGTGATGAAGATTTCATGCTGCGCCAAAGTTCAAAACCCATTCATTTTTTTCCCGGTGTGCGTTGGATAAATGACACCAAATGAATGCTTGTAGTTTGTGTGGGTGGAAAGCCCGGAGCGATTCACGTCGGGTCTATGGTCGGCACGGCACGCATCTGGTACGAATGGATTGAATCGGACTCAAGAGGGTCTCGGGAATGACATGCCTCGTGTCGTGAAGCGCTAGTTACAGGGGGCACGAGAGGACAGTTAGGTCAAGCTGCCCCCTAATCCTGCTAGGGCCGTGAAATGGCTAAGGTGCACTTATTGAATGTGCCCAGGACTCTGAGGAAAAATGACATGTTTTAAAGGGTCTATAACAGGGGTGCCCACATTTTTTGTCTCCGAGGGCCAAAATTAAAAAGTGCTTGTGGGTCGCGGGACAAACACGGCGATGTCAAGCGTGAAACACATATAAACTGCAAATAATAATAGTTATTTTATTTTAGTTTTTGGTAGTCTATACATTTACATATGATTCTATCTATGCAAATAACATGCTACATTAAAACAAATTGCAAAGTGGAATTGCAGCAATATAGTACAAAATGTAAACAACAACAACGACACCTGTATCTTCAGCACCTACAGTGACTTTCCCTCATTCCTTTGTTAACTCAAAGAAAATGCCATATGAGATCATTTTGAAAGTCTCAGTTCAGCATCAATTCTTTTTAACACGTACCTCTGTTGATGTCAACGGCCTTTGCAAATAAAAGTTGGAAAACTGGGAAATTTGATGCTACGACGCTTTGTCTAAACACCAAGACACCGCCATAGTGTTTCCTTAACTTTGTGACAGGAGTGAAACAGCGCCCCCAATTTGACGCTGGTGGCCAAACAAGTGTACTGCATCCATATTTACCATCGAGAATGAATGGGAGAGACTTGGTATGCGGCGCAAAAGTAGGTCACTCTCTGGCGGGCCAACGTAATTGTTTCTGGGGGCCCCACTTTGGGCACCCCTGGTCTATAACATGCAAAATCAACCCAAAACATTATCTGGACTGGGCTCATGTTTCAGCCAATCACCCATTTCCGCACTCAAAAACGTCAGTTATATATACGTTTTTACTAGTTCTTCAATGTGTCAATAGTTTGTCGACGCCGTGCCTCGCTCCACTTTAGCCGACTAATTACTGCTCAGGGCAGGTTTTATTGCTCGACAAAGGACTTCTAGGCCCATAGCGTGCTTTTCTTCACCGAAACACAAGGGCGGGCTATCCTTGCTCACCGTTCACTCAAGATGGAGCTTGAGAAAATACATCCTCAGCGCCATTATAGTCCTTTTCTTCTCCTGAATGATGCGTCTTAATGCGATGATTGAGAGTCGGGCTCTAACTTGTTCGCGGTCCGATCCTTGGAGAGAGCGTGAGTGAAGGAGGTTGGTATCCCGTGTGATCTAGTTCAGCTTCACTTATCTGCGCTTTATGGCCTAATTAGCCGTCTAATCTCCTCCTAGGAACGTCTTTTATTATTCCGGGTAGACAATGAGACTGTGGAGGGGAGGGGGGGGGGGGGGGCTGTGGATGGAGATGGTGCACCTGACTTATCTGGCGCTATACGTAGTGTTTGGTAGGTAAGCTTTTATTGTATTTCATTTCCATGTCGGTTGGTAGACTGCTGCTAGTTGTAACTTTTAGCGTTTGACATTACTGTGGCAGTGTTGCTCCCTGACAGGTGTGAGACGTACCTGAACTCACACCTGTGAAGAACCGGGATGTCCCGTGTATTGTTTGCCTCCAATAAACGGCACTGCTGTTGAGATAAAGCCAAGTGAACTCCGGCCCTGACAAAGGTCCTGTTCCACTTTATGACCATGTTGATTCATGATTACATCAGTTATTTTTGCTTTGGTGACTTTCTGTGCAAAATAACTGTGGTATGCATTATTGTGTCTTTAACAATGGGCCTAAGCACCCGTACTGACGGCACTGGTCTGTAAATGAGGGACGTTTATTGTTGTCACTGTCAGGCATAATGGCGCAGAAAAAGCCTGGCGTGTCACCGGGGCTAAAGCAGAGGCAGAAGTGCGCCGTGAGAGGTGCTCTGCTATTGTTATTGAACTTGGCAGCCTTGAGCCATCAAACTGAGAGAACCGGCCTGTCACGGGTCGGTCAGAGCTCTTAATACCGCAATGAGGACACAATTGTTTACTGGAGAGCTTGTCTCCTAAACAAAATCGGAGACAAACAGAAGTGTTGTAAAAGAAGACTGTTATGGAAGGTTTTGTAAACAGATGTCCGAACGTCACTGGTCCGAACGCAATTTAATAGGAAATATGCAATGAAAGCATCTATACGTACAAGTCCATACGGATTACGTGGCTATTGTACGAAGGAGCACACAAGTTGTTTGTCTGTGAGGAGAAAGAGAATATGTTGTCGTTTTGATGCTTCATGTCACAAGCTACAAGCCAGATAACTGTTAGATTTATACAATGTACATGTGACGCGTCAACATAGGGCAAAAACACAGGCAGATCCATTACCTAATATCACCCGACCGTTCCATTATTTTACTTTGTTGATTTATTGTTTTAGGCGCATTCATTGGTGTAAAGATTATATATACTGTATATATTTTGAAGACATAACAGATGTATGGTCAACAATTGGTTCCAAAGCATTATGTCGCCTTGCACTTCTCTTTATTATAGTCTTAATTTGTGTGATTTATTTATTTTTTTCTCCCGACAGTGAACCTCCTGGACTCGCGATCTGTGATGGGAGACCCCGGATGGGTGGCCTACCCAAAGAATGGGGTGAGTGCCGTCCTTCATGTAATACATTAACGTGCATTAGCCAATTCATCCAACTTCCAAACTGTATTTCTATAACACATAGGGCTGGGAAAAGTCGAGTTGGTAGGTCAAATGCCCTCTGCTCAGAGGAAGAAGGTTCTGCTGTCCAAATGTGCAAGAGCTCAGGATTGTTTGTTGTTTTATTGCTCAATCCAAATACAGTTTAAATAATTTGGATGTTTAACTATCTTTGTTGCAAACTGCACAGTGACTTTTCAGTTAGAGAAAGGTTTTGCCTTTACAATTGTGTTTATGTTGATGCACTTTAATTAAATACAATAAATAGATATTTTTTTAAATATATTTACAGTTCACAGTATTTTGGTTTAAATGGGGGGGGGGGGGGGGGGAATCGCCCAGCTCTAATAACACATTTTAACCTCTTAACCCCCACCTGAACCGAGCACATTTTCTCCAGTTCAGCTTTACCCAAATCTACAAGCTTCTTGGAAAAAGTATCAACATAGCAACAAAAATGAGACAAAAACGAGGATGAAAATGCAACAAAAGAGTGACAAGCACGTGAAAAAAAAAAAAGCGATGAAAAAGTGACACAAAATCGACAAAAATGCAACAAAAGAGCGAAAAAATAGTTACCAAAAAAAGCGAAACGTGGCGTTGCACTGTAAACTCCAGTCGAGAAGCTTTTAGATTTGGGTCAAACTGAACTGGAGAAAATACAATTGGTTCAGGTTAAGATGTTAAGAACAAGAGTTTCCAAAATCCTGCATACATTCAATAAGTATTTAAAATTCTCAAAAGAGAAATCCAGGGCAACCTACTAATCAGTAAAGTATACAAAAATAATGAATAATGAAAAAGGTCAATAACAATAAGGACATTAATATACTAAGAATACTTAAAACATATAATCTAAGAATTGAGTAAAGGCCAATAAAAGACAGGCCCACATTGTATTCAAATTTTGAAAATAACAGCGGGTCTTAGGACAAGTCTAAAAACACTCTAGTGTGGGTGCACAGTGTTTCACAATTTGCATGCACAACCCATTTCATAACCCTCGTCTTTTGTAATACCAAGCTGTCGTTTAACTTAGTCTGTGTCCATGATAAATGACTCAAGTGCACGTGCCCTGATTTGTTTGATCAAGGTTAAAGGTTGATGCAGATCCAGGAAGTCCCAGTTCATTATCAAGCTAAATTGAATTCATGAATAAGATATTGAAAGTCATTGTGGAATATATTACTTTCTTTCCCCAAAAATTGAATTGCGTCGTTTTTCCAAGATGACAGCTAATTAACCAGGGGATGACTTACATCTTTCAGAAGTGGAAATACGTAATGCTTTGTTCAGAATATTTAAACCTGATGACGCATTCAAAGGGAAAGGGAAATGTTATTAATCTAACCCACACAATTATCAGCAGAATGAGATATGTAGCAAAGTTTTAATATGTATACTCTCATTTTGTGTAATTTGTGACTGAGGAGAAGTGCTCACTAACACAAATTTGTAACAATATTCAGTGTTGAACAAGTTACTATAATATATTCTATAGTAGTAGTTACAGCTTTGAAAATGTGATATGTTATATGTGTGTATTATACATTACTGTTTCAAAAATCTAGCCGAGTTACACTACTTTGAGTTACTTTTGGCAAAATATAAACCAAAAATAGTCATAATGCCACAGAGCAAAACTGCAGTCAAAGATTTCCTTCTCCTTCCCCCATTCTCTCTCTCATTTTTTTTTTTTTGTATACATTAGCTATACACAACTGCACATCTTATACACCAGTGTCCATTATTTGGGGGTGGGGGGTGTGGCTTTTTTTCATTCATATTTTTTTCCCCAGGCTTAAATACACCTGTAACTCGAGTTACTTACATTGTAATGACTAATATATTCCTGTATTTTGCTTAATATGTTACATTCCTTAGTTACTGAAAAAAAGTAGTATATTTTTTTGTAACCTGTTTCTTTTTTTAATAGATTACCCCCAACACTGACACAATATGTGAAATAAATGGGTCTATTGTGTATGTAGAACAAAAAAAAAAACGTTTTGTGAGTTCCCCCCTTTGAAAAATGAGAGCAAAAACATAAGTGCTGTTGTGGAGGCAACTTGAGCAGTTAAATGATCAGAACAAGTCAAAATGTCTGGATCTCAAAAACAAAGGTCGGGGGACAATAGTTTTGAGCTTCAGGAGGAGACGGACAGAACATGCATGAATACAACTTCATGTATTTCTTTTTTTTCATGAGTACAGTAGCAAACGCAAAACATTAGCATAACCGGGCCCTTTAAGACAAATCATTCGATACCATCTAATTTGCTTCATTCCTTTTATAAAATAAGAACCGTCTGACCCCTAGGAAGCCGATAACGCACTGGCAGCAGATTTTTCATTTGCAGATCCATTTGATGCACATGGAAAAATGTGGGGCAATAACAACTTGTGCTGGCAAAAATATGCAAATATGCACACACCGGACCGTTTGTGCTGACCGCGGCGTTTTTTCCCCCCCAGCGTAGTGTATTCAAATCAGTTCCCATTGTGTTTGTGTGTGGAGATGGGGAGATAGTGCTGACAAAAGCAGTCATACGTGCAATCATATTAATGAAGACGTGATTATGGCGCGGGCGTGGGGCGTCGCAGCGGCATAAATAACGCATTCAGGAATAAAAGGACTCGATAGGACACTGTAAGAGTCCTCATTATGACCTTGTGTCTGATTAACTGTTGTTGCAGCCTACAGCTAATTTAGATGACACATTTCCATTCAACGTGCCAAACGCTGAAATGAAAAGTCCATTATTACATTCTTAAATAGGAGATGCTGGCTATTAAAATCCTCACTTGCGACTTCCTTAGACCAGCCAGTTCATTGTTACTGCAGAGAATGAAGAATTCCAATGTCTGGGCTTCTGCAAACCTGGTCGATATTGCAGCCAAAGTGTGCATGCATTATGCTTAACTACCTCATCCCTTATTGTTGGAATACCAGGGAGACACGATAATAGTCATGAGAAAGATACGGGTAAAATGAGAGACAATAAAAAGATGTAATAAAAAAATTCTAAATATACACATTTATACACATTATCCTTATACAATTCTGTCAGTCAAGTAAATTTGAAATATTTCATCTTTATTTGTTTATTTATTTATTTGGGACAGTCAATGAATGTTAATTAAAGGGATATTTCAGGATTTTCGACATAGGGCCTCATTTCCTAGTTATCTTGTGTATTATTATTTTGTTTAATTCATGCTATCCTTATATTTGAAGAGTTTAGTGGTGCTAGGCTAGTGCTATGCTAGTGCATGTCTATGGTAACTAGTAGCCTCCATTAAAAAGCTCTTCAAATCATCGCGTATATTTCCATATCTGATTTGTGGAAAGCTCCTTGGTGAATTTCACGTGTAGTAATACTGGCCGCAGGTAAACAAACTACTGTAGTAGTTTGTTTACTACAGTAGTAGTAACCAAGCAGATCACTCCGCCGCTGCGCAGCTTACAACCAGGAAGCTGCTGCTGCTCAAATATAAGTTATTTTAAATGCAAAATGGTTATATTTAAAAAATGATTCAGTCAACACAGACATTATATTGGTAGTCTGGTGTTATAAGTGATTTGCCTCAGGTGCATGGTGCTTGGGTCTGACTGTTTTTAATGCAGGCTACTAGTTACCATAGACATGCACTAGCCTAGCACCACGAAACTCTTCAAAGATAAGTACTGCATGAATAAAAAAAAAAATCTCCAGAAATCAACAACACTCTGGATAACTAGGAAATGAGGCCCTATGTCAAAAATCCAGAAATATCCCTTTAATAAAATGCGATAAAACACATACACATGTGTAAGATGGCACATGCAAGTTTTCAGTGGAAAAATCGTGTTTAATTGAGTCTACAAACCTGCTTTTGTGTTTCAAGTCTATGAACTCAGAATAGATATTAGATATATCCAATATTTTTTGGATCAGTCTGACTCAAAAAACATAGGCTACATTCAGTAGTGTTTTCCCTTACAAGGTTACAAGTTATGTCTTACCACGTGTGTTTTTTATGCTATTTAAAGCTCAAACTTTTGGATAATGTAATTGCTGTTAAATTACAATGAAGTTCAACCATTGTGAAAAATAGGTACAATAAAAACATGATGTATTACAAATGCAGTACTCCACCTCGGCTATGAGTCTGGAGCGTCCTGTAAAAGCCACTGAACTTCAGTTCAATGAAAAAAAAACAAAGACTTACCCAACCCTTCTTGCTTCCCTCTTCAATCCCCGTGATGCTTCAGGCTGTTTTGTTCTGGGAAACATGTTCCATATGGTTTGTTTACATTTCCCTTCTCATCCTGCCCATCACTGTCACGTCTCGCTCCTCTCTCATCCCCGACATCGGCACCATCCCCATCTCTCTTGGTCCCGGAACATTTGTCTAACTCTTCATTGTCTCTCTGTCATCCGTCTCTGCTTTCATCTCACAATCGTTATCCCCCTTTACATTCGGATCCCCTGCAGATTCCCTGTGCTTTGAACGGCGCAAACTCAACTTAAAGCGTTTTAAATAGCTACAAAGTTTGACGGACGACCTTGAGTCACCGAGATGAAAAAAAAAAGTCAGCTAAGTGGATAGAAATGTATAGTTTGACAAAGTGTCCGCGGTCAGTAAGGTTTGCCATCTACAGTTTTTGTTTCTGGCCAACATCATAATGAAAGCCCGAAAAAAGAGACACTGATTGTTGGTTTATTAGTCGAATGATTAGCCATGATCTCTAAGAGTATAACAATAACATGTTTTAACTAAATCAAGTATTTGGAGTTTGTTGAGTGTCATATTCATTGTTTGGAGTCTGGAATTGACCTAAAGTCGACACATCATGCGATATCTATATCTTTCATGCTGTTTTGCGTTAGTCTGTTGACTTTGGTTGTTCCGTCTTCTAAAGCCCACCCATCTGTATTTCCTGGATTTTGTTTCGTTATAGATAGCAGGCCCGGACTGGGCTTATATTTTACCAGGAATTTGACTGGTGGGCCGGTTCCAAAATGCGCCGTGCCCCGTGCTCTCTGGAATGGAATCATCCAATGGCCCATCACAGGCGCATTAGTGGTACATGTGCTGCACGCTTGATCAGCGGCACATCATCAAAAAAATAAAAAAGATCTCGTGTACAGAAGGGGTCCAAAATCAAACAAGAAATAACTCAAATAACACCATTTTGACAAAAATATCAGTTGGAACTTTATAATTCTAAGGGGGACGTAGTGTTAACATCGCATTTAACTAGTTTATTTGAAAAGCGACATTTAAAAAAAAAATGTTCTCCTTCTGTCAACATGGGAACATTTGGCCAACATCTCTATCCAAATGGTACTGCTGGCAATGCTCAAATGTGTGGTTCTTAAAATGCAGAAAAATTGATTTCATATGTCAGCATTAGACTGACATGGCGCCTGTATACGCTCCTATACACAAATATTCCTTCTTCATAGCTAGTAGCACAAAATACTAGGAATCCAATGATTTATCTCATGACCACTTGATAGAACAGATACTTTTACAATAGCGTCCTGAGTTGTAGTTCTGCTCTCTGTGTTCTTTCATTGAATCAAATAAGATCATGTTGTGTTTGTTTTTAGTGTATGATATACACTACAACTAGGGCTGCTCGATTATAAAGAAAATAATAATCACGATTATTTTAGCAATAATTGAAATCACGATTATTTAAACGATTATTTGTTGCCTTAAAAATATTCTTTATTATTTTTATAAAAAGAAAAAAAGAAAAACATTTTCTTTGAACAGTTAAAAAAAAGTCCACATTATATTAAAAATGCTCACGTTTCTAAACTCATCCTCTATTAGAGAGTGCCCAAACAAACCAAGCTGCGCAGCCTGATGACATCATCACACAGCACTATTTGTTTATGTCGGACCAAAGCATTTGCCAGTAGCTCGTGAAATGTGAAACAAAAAAAATAAAAATAAAAAAATCATCCCAGCAGCATGAAATAATAGGAGTTAGCTTTGAGCTGCATTTGTGATATCTGCTCCTGAAGAAGAGTTTTAGACTTTTCTACAACAACCAGCCCTGAGCAAAGGATATAGAGCCTTCTAAACTTCGGTTCTCCTTTCGTCAAAAGAGGAGCACTTATCAGTAGAGCCGTGTATAAAAAATATTATTATTTACGTGCTCACACAAACCGTGCAGGACGGACTTTCTGCGCTTTGGATGGACAAGCAGGAGGGAATCCTTAATAACAGTTTTTTCTCGATGATGCCATTTTTGTAATCGTCTAGTGTAATAATCGAAATTGTAATTGAATTTCGATTAATTGCACAGCCCTAACTACAACTAACAAAACGTGATCTCCATCCATCCATCCATCCATTTTCTTCCACTTTTCCGTTGCCGCTTCGTGGGGGCAGCTGTTGGAGTTTCCCAAATCACATTGCACCAGCTCCTCATGGCTCCTCCTGCAGGTGGTGGGTCCACAGAAGGAAACCTGATGTCGTTCGAGAAAAAATAAAATAAAACGTTGCTTAATTTGCGATAAGTATTGCTTAAGCAAAGCAAGTGATTTATTTATTTTTTGTTTTTATTGCACTCTTGTTCTCCACACTTAAAGATCCATACTGGATTGCTCAGCAACAGTGTGTTTGCTTCTGTAAGTCTAGCAGTCGAAATCAAGGACACGGGGGTGAACAAAAGGGGGAGGGAGAGTGAAGAACACTTGGTTATGAAAGCTATCAAAAAAAGTAGTCCACACCAGTTTTCTAGGTTGCGAGACGATTCTGGATAGTTACAGAATAGAGGACACCGGGAAACTGTAATAGACTAGGTTGGATTGGAAACATAATAGAGATATTTAATCTCAATGAGTTTTATCCTGGTTAAATAAAGGTCAAAAAACACAGATGCAAGAAAAGGTGTAGGTGAGTGTGTGTTGGATGGTAGTGTCACGTCGGTCAGTGGTAATGGCTTGTAATAATCAGTTGGAGACAGCTTTACAGACTTAGTGCCAGGAGGGCACTCAGCCGAGCCACAGGGGGTGCACTGACAGCGCTGACAAATGTAGGGCTGTACGGAGACTGCAGCACTTGCTCTATAACTCTCAATTCGTCTTTACCCCTTTCTTTCTTCTCTCTTGTCTCCCTTTACCTCTTCTCTCTCTGCGTTCTGTTTCCTCATTACCTATGTTGTTTATCTTTCATTCTTTAACTCTCTCCCACAGCAGTGAAATGCATTTTAGGAGCCACATACAGGACAATATTTCTGTGGAGTTCTGTGATAAATGCTCGATGGAAAGACAACTGTATTCATGACGAAGTCTGGATATATAAGACTGAGTTCAACAAGATAAAGACGGAGCATTGTGTTTCTTAAAAACCTGATGCATTCAAGAAAAAAAAAAACAATATCAGTCTTTGCTGCTTATAGGTAGTTCTCTGACATTTCAGAAAATTTGCATATATATAAATATGCCTTTTTTCATGACAAGTGCGCATTATACAGTATAACAGACGGCTGGCATATTGATAATTGAAACTGGATAATACCATTATGGAGGTGGAGCTCTGCTTGCCAAACAACTTTACATCCATTCATGAATAACATCAGGCAATAGAGCTTGTATTTAGTATGTTCGTGCACTCTGGGGCGTGCGTGTGCCTGTTTAAATAAAAGTAATTTGCAAATAACAAGTTCATCTTCTTTTTTTCCTCATATATTGGTACACCCACACTACTCTGTGTGTGTACCCATATATGATTTACAGTTATGTTGTTGCAGATTTCAACAGTACAATTGTTGATTAGCAGCGTTGATGATTCGAATCTTTTACATGGCACAGGTTGAAAATCTGATGAGACTTACAAGGCAACTTACAAGTATGAAAAACATAGAAGCGAACATTATACATGACATCTCAATGGGGCTAATCATGTATGCTGTAAATCGTGTAAACTAATACGACCCCCTAATACGTCTCTCAAAGGTGTACATTTGAAACATTTATAAAGAAATTAATAAATAAACTAATGCACATAAGTTATATTTCTCAACGTGACTTCAGCATGGTATTGCCTTTTTGAAAAACAAAACCCAATAGACAAACTGTTTTAAACTTCCGGCATGACATTACAGAAGCCCTACTCGGTGCATCTCACAGTTCTGTATTCCACACCATTTGGTCCCATGCATAAGCAAAGAGAGTCGTCTGTCGAAAGTTAGCCGTCATGGTGTGTGGGTGTGCACTGGTTAAGCTGAATAAAGCTGGAGCAGGCTGTTGGATCTGTGTGATCAAACCAATAAGAGGCTTACTGTCTGCGATGAACTGCACTGCAAAGTCTATGAAACGTCACTGCTCAGAGAAAATGCCATAACGAATGTAAGTCTATCTAGTTCATCCGATGAGTGAACTGTATGTCTATCCGTAGACCTTTTGCAAAGCACTGTGGTCAACAATAGCAGACCAATTTGATTGATTCGTTTTAGAAAGAAAGTCCTGGGTTTGAATCCCAGACCAGGGTCGGAGCTTTCTACAATCCCTGTGTGGCTGCATAGGTTTCGTCTTTGTGCATCAACCTCCGGGCGTTTCTCTTACCACCAATCCAATGTACAATGGGACAATCTGTGTTAAATAAAGGTCAACTGAATAAAGATAGTTAGGTTCCACAGTCTGCCTCACCCTCGCGCTGCTCTCCTCTGATATACAGTTACTACAGACATAAGATATTGCTTATTACACAAACCCAAAGTGCGCCCATGCTGTTCGGTTTTAATGATGCCAGAACTTTAAACACGTCTCGCAGAGTCCTAGCAACCAGGTGGCAACAGACTACAACTTTAGCTTTGTTCAGAACCTAAAGGGGTCTGATTTGCTCAAATAAGCCGTTGACGAAGCGGTTTTGATCCCCGAGTGCCTCCCGAACTGCGCGATAACCCCCAAAACAAAAGCGTCTTAACTAATGCGGAGACAAATGCGGCGGGAAAAAGGGGGCAGAGAGAAAAGGAAACAGATGGGGAACAAGAAAGAGAAAAGAGGCGCAGAGGAGACAAAGACACGGGCTTGTGCGCAACGGCTACGGCAGGGATTGATTAATATGGGCTATTAAGCTATAACACCAGATCATAGTCTGCTCCCTGTGGCCATATTACGGTGACATGATGAAGCGTCTGTATTAGCCATGGGAGAGTGCTAGTGATGCAGATAATAGCCACATCCCGGGAGACCTGCGAGGGGAATTAATGCTGCTGTCTACCTCGCATACAAGGAAACACTTGTACTATCCCGGCTACAGCATTTGCATACATTGCGCAGATTAAAAAAAAATAAAAAAAGACACTCGCCTATTTTAGACATGTTATGGTATCCACTGATATCTCCCACACGCCTAACAGCACCATAATCCTTTTCTTCTTATGACAGGTGTGCCACCCTTCATTTACACTAAATGCAAATATGTTGTTCAACAATACGGTGTTTCCTTTGTGCTTGTTGCAGTAGGAGGCAATAGGGTGGAAGAGAAGGGGATTATTCTGCTATCTGTAGCCGCACATCCGGCCAAGCACCTTTCCTAGTTTCCACGCCAGTGTTAAGCCTCCAGAATGTCTCTGCAAAGCCTCTTCTCGCCAGATTTTTCCACACCTTACTCCCTCTTAATGTAAAAGGTGCTATGTTCCGTGCAGTGATGCCCTGGCAGATTGACTGCAAGAACTGGGGAGTGTTGGCAGAAGTGATAGCAAACTAGAGGAAGTTCTCTAGTTAGGGCATAGCAAGGGCCTTGGTTGTTTGGTTGATAGATATAAAGATTGGCAGATAGAAAGATTGATTGATCCCGAGGGAAATCCCTGTACATGTTTTTTTTTTTTTTTGGGGGGGGGGGGGCAAGTTGTACATCCTCAAATTGCCGTTTGCTACTCTTTTCAGGGGAAATCATTAGAAAGGTGATCAATAACACTAGCGACAAACCATATTGTGCGCACATTTCATTTTTCCATTTTGGTGTCGAAGAGAGATTGCAGGACATGCATTGAAGACGACTCATGTGTCACATTAGTAGCACATGAAAAAGTCAGAGGATTTAAATATATTATTGACATCAGTTGTTATGAAGCCTATGCGTTAATTCAAACTGGTAGACTAATTTCAGCATCACCGACCTCCAGCCAATGATCACTTCCGAGAGGACACACCTCCACCCCAGCCAATCATCGCCCTCGGTCCCGCTTTTAAGCCCCAGCAATCACGGTTCGTTCGCTTCCCCGCTGCGCTGCGACCCACCTCCACCCATTCTCCGCCTTTTCCGTCCACGGGTTCTCCCTGCTGCATCTTCAAGGGTCCTCCAATACCACCACCAGTGTTCAGACTCCGGGGGAAGACATCCCGAACTCCAAGCTGTTCACGTACACAGACTTATACATCGATGTCTACCGCCGGGGTCTGACCGCCAAAACTAACACTCATGTCAATGAATCTTCCCAATCGCTGCATTCGTCTGTCGAGTCTATCCAGGTTGAATAGTCATTAGTGACCTTTCCAAAGTAAGAAACCCAGTGTTTGAGTTTGTAATGAGCATTTTCAAATCTTTAACCTGTTGCATCTGTATGCCTCTACATTACACTTTGATCTTAAACCATGGTTCACATGTAACTATATATATATATAATATATATTAATTTCAAAATTAATCTAGATTAAAAAAATTAATCTATGCCCACCCCTAATATATATACTATATATACACACACACGCACACACACACACACACACACACAATTGCAACAGATGCAAAAGATGTGACAAAATATCCCTTTAACCCCACATCTTACTCTTTGTTTTCTTTCTCCCTTCTGCAGTGGGAAGAAATTGGCGAGGTGGACGAGGACTACGCTCCTATCCACACGTACCAAGTCTGTCGTGTGATGGAGCAAAACCAAAACAACTGGCTGCACACCAACTGGATCCTGACCGAGGGCGCCCACAGAGTCTTCATAGAGCTCAAATTCACTCTGAGAGACTGCAACAGCCTACCAGGTGGGGTGGGCACCTGCAAGGAAACCTTCAACATGTACTACTATGAAACTAACGGCGACGATGACGAAGAGGGTGCACTGCGAGATGGGGTTGGGATCACGGATGAAGAAGATTGGGCCATGAAGGAAAGTCGGTACATCAAGATAGACACGATAGCAGCCGATGAGAGCTTCACAGAGCTCGACCTTGGCGATCGAGTGATGAAGCTAAACACAGAAGTTCGAGACCTTGGCCCGCTTACTCGGAAAGGGTTCTACCTAGCGTTCCAGGATTTGGGTGCTTGCATTGCCCTGGTGTCGGTGAGGGTGTTCTACAAGCGGTGTCCATTTTTGGTGAAGAGTTTGGCTGAGTTTCCGGACACTATTCCCGGTTCAGAGGCCTCGCAGCTGGTGGAAGTGGTGGGACACTGCGTCAATAACTCTCTGCCACTGTATGAGCCTCCCAGGATGCACTGCAGCACGGAGGGGGAGTGGCTAGTGCCCATCGGGAAGTGCGTGTGCCAGCCAGGATTCGAAGAGCTTAATGGGTTGTGTCACGGTAAGACGTTTTCCTGCATATAAGATGCATCCAGTAGAGTGTGTTAAATGTTGAGAATGTCAGTTGTTAATTAGATGTTTCAGTGTGGTCTCCCCTGTAATATGCCTGTCCCCTCAGAGCTGCCTAAAGCTCTATGGGAAATCCCATTGAAGCTCTGCTGTTAGAAAGCAGCTTCTGATTGGCTAGCTTTGAAGCTCCGCTTCAGACCAAAGGACAGTGACAGCTGAATGGTGATTGGCTGCTTCCCCAAATGTTTTATTTATTTATTTTTTTGACTGACAGCTCTTGCCTGCTCCTGTGTGTGTCTGAGAGCAGCATGTTTGTAGCATTAGCAGCTGTCACCGTGAAGCTACAAGAAGAAAACAGAAGCTGACAGTTTCAATCAACATGACAATTTCAGTCGTGTATTACATATTTTATGGAAGTTTTATAATAATGTACTTTTGTGGAATAAGAAGACATCTGGAGAGTAAAAATGTTTTCTGGCGTTGGCTCCTCCTGCTTTGTCCTGCTTTTAGCCACATCGTGACATGAGCACAACAGCTCAGAGTTTGCTCCGAGGACACTAAACCATGTCCTCGTTTGAACATGGTTTACTGCCGATTTAGTCCCAGCTTTTCTTTGTTTAGTCCAAGTTTTGTATTGCTCCAGTGCAAAACCTGTGTTTCGACTTAATTTATTAGCTGATGTAGAGATAGGTTTACTGGATTCATTGTACTCCTATACTGTACCGAGTAAGTGGCCGCTTTATAGCTGCATAATGCCAGGTTCAGATACTCGACCCTCGTTCTCCTGATGTATGGAGCGGGTTCACTTCGGGCATCAAGATCCTGACATGGTGGCCACTCACTGCCTTTGACACGTTACTCACACACAAAATATAAAATCCAATACACAGAATCTAGAAAAGAGACACACAAGCTCGTACAATTGCATCATTACAGCAAAAACAATTAAACTCCACAATGCACTACGGACATTACGTGCCCTTACTTAGCCTCCATCCTCTCATTGTTCAGCCTTTGTGTTGGAACACCGTCTTTCACAAATATGAATGCCATTAATTGTTCAGTTTAAACTTGCCAAAATGTCCACATGCAGAAATACAGTCCCCCTCCGTTTGCTCCAGTCAGTGATTCCTGCACATACTTGTGATGCGGGAGACTGCTTTGAATTTCCCACTTTGCCTTGGCCCCCCTCTCTGCACACATCCACGCTTGCCTGTGCGCCCTCTCTATCCTGCGCTTGTCTTGTTTATTTTGGTTTAGCGGCGTGTTTGTTTTTAGTGCTGTGTGCTTGAGTGCGCCCCTGTCTCCTGTTTATTCCCTTTGTAAGAGTAGCACAGCGGGCGCCCGTGTTTTTTAGCCTTGCAGCGGATTTCCCCCCGGGCCCCCTAGCACTCTGCGATCCCATGCCAGCACTCTTTCCCAAACATTCGCTCACCACCAGCTACCTTCAGCGTCAGCTTTCTCCTCTTCAATCTCCTTCGGAATTACTTCATTTCCAGTCTGCGCTTGTCGAGTGGTCCAAGAGAACGGGTGGAGATTTTTTTCTGCGGAGAGATAGATCCGTGAAAGGCTTGATCTCTGAACTTTCTTTGCATTTTTATGAATCTGATCTTTTTGCCGAGCACTAATGAAGTGTCACTCCACACGGGTAATCACGAATAAAGGCGTTCTTGACAGGAATGGATATGCAAATGAATATGTCTTTCATTTGAGGGTGTATTGCTTTTGCCTAACTACTCTGACCACTAGAATTCTGATTTCAGCTGTTTTTTAAATCAATACATTATATGGGGTTTGGTTTGTAGCATTCATCATCTTTGTGTTAACTATAGTTTTTCATCAATGTCTTTTTTTTTTAATAATTCTTAATGTATCTGTAGCTTCTGGAAATACAATTTTACAAATACATTTGACTTGCAGTTTGACTTAAGCTGCATTTTAATTCATTCTGTTTATTTATCAAACTGGGAACCAAATGTAAATTAAAAAGAAGAATTTCTGCAAGCACACATACGCTCCTGGTCAAGTTTTCAGTGGTGCATTGGAAAAGATCAGATACATATTCGCTTTAACACTACAAATAAAGGTCTCTGTGTTGTTTTAGACCTGCAAAACAATACAATGTGTGTGGTGGCGGTTTGAGTGATCAGAAACAAAATGGCAATCGCCTGGCTTTAAAAGATACACATAAAAAAAAAAAGATTTAATGAATACATGTATGTTAAATAGGGATGTAACGATTCATCGAAAATCGATTTAAAATCGATTTAATATGCGTAAAATGTGAATCGATGTAAAAAATAAAAAAAATGATTTTAAAGCCACCCTCAGCTACTCCATTTTGCGCGACCGAAACAGACCGGAACATGGCTCGACAAGCTCCACACCGTCCCCGCCTCACCCCCAACACACGCCACACGTACACGTGCAGGCATCGAAGCAGCAGACGCAGCTAACGTTAGCGGCTACGAGATTAGCGTTAGCGGCTAACGCAGAGTTTTGCATTTTGACAGAAGTTTACCAAAGATCGTAAACTGACAAACATCTGACCAACCTGCTCTGATTCTGCTGAAATCCTCATCAAATGTCCGTCAAAATAATCCAATACCTACAGGAGCTGTCATGTCTTCTTATGTTTACAAAGGCTGGACCAGAAGCAGTGAGGCGTTCGAGTGTGGAAAAAACTGCATTGTAAAATTAGTTCTAAATGGTAGTATTATGTTCAAACTGCAAAAAAAAAAAGTTTTAATAAAGGTTTGGTAAAATAAATATAATCTCAAAATGTTTGCTTTGCTACATAGTTTATTTATGCTGAAAACATGTACATTTACAAGCACTCTGTAGTTCATTTTCATGTCTTGTAATTTTTTGTAATGTAAAGTTCTCTTACTGAGACAGTTGCAATTTGTTGTAAGGACAAAAATACAGATGGTAAAACAAAAAGAACATTGGTATGAAGGAGACATTCTTTTCTAAAAAAAAAATAAAAGGTTTAAAAAAATCGGGAAAAATCAAAATCGGGAACTTCAAATCGGAAATCGAATCGAATCGGGGCTTGAGTGAATTGTTACATCCCTAATGTTAAATATCTAATGAAAGAAATAAGCCCGTGTATGTATCCCCTAATTTGATTTGATTCTGTAGTATTTGTTGGTGGTCATTGTCTACCCCCCCCCCCCCCCCATCCCGAGCAGCCTTCCTCTGGGATGACGTGATTACAGTCAGAGGCACAACAGAGCGAGTCCGTCAGAGCGGCCTGTATCGATCAGACAGTGGAGCCTCTGCCGGGACGTCATTAGGCGACGTACGTCAGATGTGTGTCCAATGCTCTATAGTCACTGCACTGTCGCCCTAGACTGTTGCCTCGTTGGACTTTTGTGGACGGAGGCAGCTGACGGGGCACACGAGCTCACGACTCAAGTCCCGTTTTCCGTCATGGGGACTTGTGCTGGCTATTGAAGTGGCGGTTCTTTCTCCGGACAAAGAAATAACGACTGGACCTCCATAAGTCTGCGCCTGAACCGAGCGCATTTCCTTCTCCAGTTTGGCTTTACCCAAATCGAAAGGCTTCTCAACTGGAGAGCAAAAGTGTAATGCCCCGTTGGAAATCTAAGATCGGAACGTTTTTGTCACATTTTTGAAGCGTTTTTGTCTCTTATTTGTCTTTTTTTTGTCGTGGTTCTCTTTATGTTTTTTCACTTTTTTTTGTTTTGTTTTTCATCACACTTTTGTTGTGTTTTCCTCCTCGTTTTCGTCACTATTTTGACGCTTTTCTTTTTTTTTTAAGCTTTTAGATTTGGGTAATGCCAAAGTGGAGAAAATGTGCTCAGCTCAGGTAATTTTTTTTTTTTTTTTGAGCCTCTCAAGCACAATGTGACATAAAAAGAAAGAAAGAAAGAAAGGAAACACGCAAAGCTGCTTGTGTGGCTGAACTACATACTGAGCACCCTTCACTCATGTACAATGGAGGCCAGCGTAACACATGGAGAACATGCAGACTACAATAAAACCCACAATGCTTTTGCTGAATGTAAGGTCAAAAATGAATCTTAAAGTGACCACCTGTCCCTTTCTTCGTCGTATTTTCCAGTCATTTAGTCCTTTGTCCCCCATCCCCACCAACTTGGATAATGTCCCACTTTTGTATTGCCAAGTGAACCGAGATTTGAATGTAGAAAATTCTTTTCATTTCATAATAAAATGTTCAATATTGGCTGTCCTAGTGATCTGGGTTAGAACACTCTGTCTGAAATGCTTCTATGCTGGTCTTTATCTAATTAACGTTTACATTTCTCAAGTCCTCCACGTCCCACCAGATCACACTTGTCCCACTTTTACCTCTATTTAAGGCGAGACACGGCAGGTGGAAACATTGATTTTTCACGCAGTGCTCAATGTGGGGATTTCTTAGTTTTTATCATAGAGACCAAACTTACCCTGTACGATGACGTTCTGTCCGCTAGCGAGGCGGAGATATCCCGGGAGCAGCAGTTGATATATATTAGATCCACGTATACCGCGCGGGATGCCTCAATAATCCACATATGGTAATTTCCTTTCTGGGAGGCCCCCGTATTGTATAAAAGACCGGAGAAATGTACATGCTTTTCTCAAAATTAGGTTTTTGCTCCACGCATGCATCGACATCACGACTCCAGTAGCTCCTAGAGACTCTCGACCTAACAATATTTTGAAGGGTTTTTTCAGAGAGTATTGTTTTTAAATATCTAAAGAGCCTATTTAAAACTGAGGTGGAGGGCAACTGAAAATTCCAATGGCGGTAACTATGGTAACTGGCAAACTGCAGATTTTTAGTTTTTGGTTAATATCTCAGTCATTACTGTAAGAATCCACATGAAACACATTTTTTTCATCAAAGTTCATTTTCTCCTCTATCAGCACATATATGCCTGTGTCCAATTATTTTCTCCGAAAGGCATCCAAAAACACATTAAATCAGACATAAAAATAATGTGGCGGGTTTGTGAATCCAGTCACTGTCATTACACTGATGTGGAAAAACATTTGTTCATGCCGACATTATGACATCATCACTATTCCTAGCCTGATTTATGGAGCTTTGAACACACATAAAAACAAGGTAAAATTGTATATATTTTTTTTTTTTAAATTTTTTTACAGATTTAAAGAATAGATATTCAAAAACTAAACAAAATATCCCAAATCCCCATTGAAAAAAGTAACTAATCTACAAAAACAAAATAGAACCAAGCATTTAAACCTGGGTCTATCCATTATTTAAATTTATTTGCAGAATATATACGCAATTTTGATATTTTTATATGAAAACTCCACTAAAATGTCAGGAAACTTGCGCTCATATTCATGTCAGTAATTTACAGCAGAAGTTTCAAATTGACAATCGCTAAGTTTTTTTTTTTTTTTTTCATTCACGTGTCTCGCCTTAAGGTGGTGGCGCTAAATTAAAGCATTGTTTTGAAATGAGCTGTACCATATACAACACAAATCCAATCTATGTCGCACGTCTTTAAACTTAAACTTTTCCTTTGTGTGGGAGGTACGAGCCTAAACAAGGTATTCAAAACAGCCCTGGTATTATACATTATACATATTATTTTTTTACTCCAAAAAAACATATCTTACAACTGAATCTCAGTTTGGGATGGAGGCAACATACTTACATTTCTTTGTTCAGGATAATTTCACATTTATACTGATATCTGTTTATTTTTCCTTACATCGACAGTGGTTGTCTAAAGAAAAGAGTTCACACATATTTGTACAGTTATGGAAGTGTAGTGTTATGGAAATGCTGTTAATGTGTATATATATTGGCTGAAAAATAGCGTTGGATGTTGCTGGTTAGTGAGGCCATACGCACGTGCAGTCACACACCTCTTGATTTGCAGTCTTCACTTTTGCTTGCGTTAGAGATGATCTGCCACTTCATACTGTATAATGCAATTATGTAATTCATCAACAATATGGACTTCATAACTAAATAAAGTAGGTCTGCAAAATGAATGACAATCTAAACCACAATTTGAGTAGTTGCATATAACTCAATTAAATACATATATAATAGTATAATTTTAATTTGGTTTTAATTATCATCATTATTATTATTGAGGATAGTAATGACAACTGTGTAGTAGTAAGATTTCAGAGTATAATATGTATTACTGTACCTTTATAACATAAAAGTAACTCTCGGTAATCACGGGTAACAATCTGAAAGAAATATATTAAGGATCACTTTTTTTTTTCCTTGCTTTGTACTCGACATCGTACATAAAACGAGATCGTTGTCGTAGTTGTGCTTCGTTTCAATTAATTATATAAACAGTTCAAATATTGTTTTGTAAGTCTGTGCTAATATAGCGGCTGAAATGTATCAAATTCTCATAAGCTTCTTGCTTCAGCCCACTCCTTTTGAGCAGAATGTATACTGCTCAAATAAACAAATCAACTAAGCTAAACTATGGTTTAGATCTCTACACACATCCATGCGCTTCTTGTATCAGTTTTAGCAGCTGCCTCTCGAAAACGAAATCTCACAATTTCCTGAATCACGGGGCCCTAGCTCATGGAGAGGGTAGGGAGGCACAGACAAAAGGACAGAAGGATAAATGAGTCGAAGTGGGTGGAGTCGAGGATGGAAGAGTGATGGAGCAAGTACAGAAGACTAAAGACAAATTGAGCGGTTGACGCGGCGGGTGCGGTGGTTTAGAGACACGGAGATGGATGGCGCTTGTTCCGGGGCAGTGATGGCGATCGGTGGGACGGGCCTGTGGGCAGATGGAGGAAGGCGGAGCTGGAGAAGGGTGAGCGGGGGTGTAGTTCACAGGCAGATGTGACTGTTTGAAAAGATAGACGATAGATCCAATACGCCTATAAAAGAAATGAACTCGAACATCAGGAGTTTGACCCGACGCGAATGGGGAATTTAAATGAGCGGGAACAGCGCAGTTGTTTCACCAGACAATAGGAGTGCTCAACAACTTTGCTCTAAGAAGAGAATGGTAATGGAGCTGTATTTGTTACAGTTTCCATTCTGCTTAGATTTCGGTAATGCAACATGTTTTTACCATGGAGTCATGAGGCCATTGTACCACTCCCAAGCCTTGGTAAAAGAAACAGGAAGTGAGTAGGGAAAAAAAGATATGGGATACTGATAAAAGGAGGAAAGTCAGTTCCTTGTCATTCTGAATAAAGACATATCTACGTGTTTTTTCCGAGTTCAAAACAATCTTAGACGTCAATGTGATCTCAAATTCCAAATGAGTTATTCTGGATAATGGATTCAATAATCAGATTAGATTATAACATATTGTGTGTATCGCATTTTGCCTATAATAAAGCATTTCTGTCCTGCATGGTTTCCTGTTCTTGGACTTTTTGCTGTTAAACGGGGGGTATCATGCTTTTTGCAGGTGTTTGGCAATCGACTTCAACCTATGTCACAACTGAACGGACGACTTTTTGGCCGTACGACTTTTTGGCTGTGCGATTTTTGGCGTTTGCAAAATCGCGGCGTTCATTTCTTTTGTTCGTGGAGACCGTACCTCGCCTTCCCTCTTCCCCTCGGCTTAACACTTGGCCACAGGCACCTCTGAAGCGCCATATATTGGAGTTTTCGTAGGAGCCCGTACGACCGGTTGTGACCTAGGCTTTAAACGCATCTTTATCAATATCACTTTGTTGGTTAGAAAACGATATACTGACCTCACCCCTATCCCCTCAGTTAAAAACAAACAAACGCCGGGTTCCTGTGGCTTCAGTGGATGTTTTTGAACAATACGCTTGGCATGAGGTCAAATGGTGGTTACGCAGGGCCGCAGGAGGGGCAATGCATTGTATTAGCCGCCGCCGTGGCTATAAGAATATTCACCAGTGAAGATTCAAAGATTACTCAAACATGCGCAAGTGGCTGGAAGCACCACTTCTTTTTGATGACGGAACAAAATTGTAAACGCTCTAAAAAGTCTATTTTGAATTGGCAATATAGTTAAAAGTTGATATTACAATACATTCCTTTGTCTTTGGATACGATTATTCATTATTTTCAGATCCTTCCATCTGATAATAAATCATCTATCTATCTATCTATCTATCTATCTATCTATCTATCTATCTATCTATCTATCTATCTATGTGTCTATCTATCTGTCTGTCTGTCTATTTCTCTATCTATGTATCTATCTATCTATCTATCTATCTATCTATCTATGTGTCTATCTATCTATCTGTCTGTCTGTCTGTCTCTCTGTCTGTATATCAGTCTGTCTATTTCTCTATCTATCTATCTATCTATCTATCTATCTATCTATCTATCTATCTATCTATATGTCCATCCATCCATCCAATTCTTTGCCAAGAATAACTTTTTTTTTTTTTTTTAATAGAACTGCCTTTTCTAATCAGCTTTACCTGCATCCATATTCCAGCTCTCCAGTGGCTGCCAAAATACTGCAGTGATGTAATGCCCTCCAAAGTGATGTGGGTCACAGAGATGCTGCTGCAGGAGGAAAAGGCTGAGTACATGGTTAAAAGCATAAATACTATAAATAATGTATCGAGTGGTGGCTGGGATGGGCACCTTCGTGAATATAACACTGACTGCATATGAGCCGAGTGCAACATGACAATGGCACCGACGCCTCAGAATGGGACTTAATATTGTATCTTGGCGGGGAATTAGACACAATTGGTTTAATTTGCACTGAAGGATGTTGTGACTTGAAGGGGGAGTTGAAATGATTGGCTGAATGCCAGAGAGGGAAGATAATGGGCATGAGCTGAAAGAACGACAAAATAAACTACTTCATAAAGGGGAATAAAGAGGAACATGGGAGAGAAGGTGGAAGTTGTTATATTCCTTCCCACAGATACCATGGGTGCTTGGCTGTGGGAGGAAGGTTGTAACGGAATGAGTTTGACAATAACAAGAGTAATAATATCATTTCTCTGGTAGGACCGAAGATGGGCACCAACACAAAGTTTACATAACATAAAAAAAAACAAAAAAACATACAGCATTAGTTAAAACATTCACACACATGATCTGTACTGGACTGACATCACAAGAGACCTGAAACTATTCAAAGAAAAAGTTTATTTTGTCCTTCAGCAGTAAGTTACTAATTATTGTAACGCATGCTTCTGCATCCCTATAGAACTAAAGGGAGACAAATAGGACAGCCAGCATGCAAGGCAAATGGAAATTAGGATGTCAAATTGAAAGACAATTGGCCGAGTCTTAACTGAACCCGGCGGTAATGAAGTGTCTCTGGCTGAGTGACGCTTTGCGGGGCTGCTGTCATTTGAGTTTGCCTTGGGAGCGCTCGGATCTCCCTTGATACTTTGTTCCGTGGCCTGGCTCCCCTCATGTCGGTGTGTGTTTGGCTGCCTGTCAGACGTCGCTGCAGCATATGTCAACACCTGATCTGGTCGCGGCGTGTCCGGGTGGCGTGGTCAAGTGAGGGAGATCTCAGCAATCGGCCCTTGAGGGAGTTTGGCCGCAAGAGTGGCAGAGAGGAGGCCGGATGGGTGTGGTGACAAGGATACCAGCTGTTTACTGGTGTGGATGCGTGGACGTGCATTTAATGTGGATGTGCACATGCTGGTGGACATTTACGGGTCAAAACCCCGGACTGTAAACATCTTGCTATAGTAACAAATGGTAATACAGGCTTGGAGTAGCGTGCTGGAGGTGCCAAGAACTCACATTTGAACCAATAACGATAACTTGTGCATTTTACTTGAGGCGATGGAAGTACTTTTATTTTGTTCAGAAGATTTATACAAAACCACATTTAATACAAAAACAATAAGGACTTATGGGGCATTCATATTTTCCTTGAAAACTCTGAAAGCAACATTCTGGGCGGAAAGATGCACATGAATCGTTTGGGTCAAAACCTTCCAACCGTCTACCAGTCTTTCACCTGACTTCATCTGCTTCTAGTAGATGATGCAATTTCCCTTGGTTTGTTAATTTATCTTTTTTGTATGAATATAAATGAAATGTCTTATGTTTTAACTGTCACCGATTTTCTCCATCAGCGAGCTACTTTGCTGAGCAGTAAATGTAATGTGCTTAGATTATTAAACATGATTTCCCATGCTCTTAAACTTCTCATTCAACAAAAAAGGCATCCCAAAGCTTTGTGAGCTCTAAAAGAATTCAGCCATTATTCCTTGTTCCTTGCGACTGTTATCTTTGTGGGTTTTATAGCACTAAATAAATCCTTACAGAAATAGTTGTGTCATCCTTGGTTTTCCCAGGAGACTCAGAATGACCCACGGACAGAAGGAGCAGTTCTGTTTCCATCTTGTGCTGAAATATGAATTGACTGCATTTAGTTAAAAAATGGGAGCGTCATTAATCTTTTTGGGCCTTTACCAGAGGACACGTGCTTCTTCTATTGTAGCTTCAGTTTGCTTCAATTTCTTCTTTATTTCTTTATTTAAAGATCCCCATTAGTCTTTTTTTTTTACAGCACTGGACCATACAGCGGGACAATAGTCCAAGTGACATAAAACTAAAGACTGTAATATGAGTTTTCGTGTTTCTAATGACATAAAAGGGGCACTGCATCTTATTAGCGAGATATTCCTTTAGTTACAATGTTATGTACAGTGCCTTGCGAAAGTACTGATACACCTTGAATGTTTACAACCATAAACGTAAAGATTTTATTTAGAATTTTTTTACTGAAAGTTCACACACAAGTAACAGACAACTGTGAAGTGAAAACAAAATGATACATGATTCTGTTATTTTTCAAAAAATGGAAAAGTGAAAAGTGGGGCGTGCATAAGTATCCATACAGCATGACTTAATACTTTGTGGAACCCCCTTTTGCTGCAATAACAGCAGCAAGTCTTCTGGGGTTTGACTCTACAAGGTTTGCACATCTAGAGACTGACATTTTAGCCCATTCCTCTTTACAAAACAACTCAAGCTCTGTCAAATTAGAAGGAGAGCGTTTGTGAACAGCAGTTTTCAGGTCTTTCCACAGATTTTCAATAGGATTTAGGTCAGGACTTTGACTGGGCCATTCTAACACATTAATATGTTTGTTTTTAAACCATTCCATTGTAGATTTAGCTTTGTGTTTAGGGCCATTGCAGGTTTTCATCCAAAATGTCTCCTTATTTGGCTCCATCCATCTTACCAACTATTCTTACGATCTTCCCAGTCCCCGCTGAGGAAAAGCAGCCCCATAGCATGATGCTCCCCCACCATATGTGACACTGGGGATGGTGCACTCAGGACGATGAGCAGTGTTAGGTTTTCTCCATACATAACGTTTTGCATTTGGGCCAAAAAGTTCAATTTTTGTCTCATCTGACCAAAGCCAGATTTGTGTAGAGTACGACTTATAGTTGTCCCATGTACAGATTCCCCCAGCTCAGCGGCAGTACGTCGCAGTTCCTCCAGAGTTATATTGGGGCACTTGGTTACATTTCTGACCTTGCTGCTTTAAACTTCTCCACAGCTTTATCCCTGACCTCTCTGGTGAGCTCCTTGGCCTTCATGATGTTGTTTAGTGACCAATACACTCCGACCATAGCTCTGAGGCCCTCACAGAACAGCTGGAATTATACTGAGAGTAGATTACACACAGGTGGCCTCTATTTAATGGTTAGGGCAAGGTGTGAACTTTCTGCAGTCATTAGGAATGTTATAAAGGCAATTTAATGCACTCAGAAAATGCTGTATGAATTCTTGTGCATGCCCCACTTTTTACTTTTCTATTTTTCTTTCACTTCACAGTTGTCTGTTTCTTGTGTGTGAACTTTTAGTAAAACATTCAAAATAAAATCTTTACTTTTTAGGGTTGTAAACATGCAAAAGTTCAATGTGTATTAGTACTTTCGCAAGGCACTGTATATGTGTCGTCCATGACAGAGTTTGATCTAAAGTTACTCCCAACAGTTTAATCTGTCACATGTTCTAATGATTTGCTATTGAGGGAGAGTTTTAACTTTGTTTTTTTTTCTCATAGCATGTTTTGAACCTACAATCATACAATTAGTTTTTAATACATTCCGTTTTAGCCTGTTCTCAATCACCCACTCATAACTAGACATTAGCTCCTGTTGTAGCACATTTTTGACCTGGTCGACGGTAGAGGCAGAAACATACATTGTTGTATCGTTTGCATATACAGTCATACGGGCCTTAGGTAAAACATACGACATATCATTTACATAAACACTATAAAGGAGAGGACCTAGGCAACTGCCCTGTGGTATTCCAGAGGTTAGGGCTATAGTGTCTGAAAGGGAACCATTGAAGGCAACACATTGTGTTCTGTCAACCAAATAACTCCTTAAGAAACTGTGTTTGAAAAAACATATGTCTGTAGTTTCTCTCCCGCCTTCCATCTCATATTTTTCATACATACATATTAGCCTGCCACGCTCTTATTTTTATAAAACATGGTATAACTTCACCTTAATGTCACTTGCGCTTTTGAGATTCCCAGTTTCTGATGTATGGTGAAAGTGTTGATATGATGTGTTCTTTGTAGTATACTGACACTATTGGTATCTTAGACCATGCCAACATCATCACACCATCATCCCGACGTGGCTGCGCTGTCATGACAACTAAAGTGCTTCCTGAGTGCTTGTTGGGTAAACTGACTCTCCCAGAAGTGTGTTCTCCCTCAGTTCTGCTTGCTAACATGTACTTGCTAGCAACATCCCACCATAACTTCCGAGCAAACACATACAGTATAATATTTGAACCACACTTTAAGGAGATGCTCCCATTGACCCCCGTTTGATTCAGTGGTCAGTTTGGTAACAAAAAGCCTGCGCCAGACGCACACTCATTCCGGTGGCTTGTGAAATATTAATCTCGTTTTTCATGCAGCGCTACATGAAAGCTCGGTGGTCTCAGGAGGGCAAGCAGGCGCTGGAAAGAAGGATTCTGCAACTCATGGCCACTTCAAATGCATTTAGGTCACACGATATAGTGCTCCCGGATGAGATCATTTGCCAATATTTGCAGTATTACAAGACTTGTTTGGAGACACACGTTTATGGAACAATAGAACAATGATAGTTGGATTTCTGGATATAAGAATGTGCATTACTTTATGGAAACTAATGAAAATGAATGGAAGCCGTAAACACTTCCTGTAGAACTGTAGTAATTTGTCGACCTAATTGTCTTGACTGGAGGTTAATTTGTAGCGTTGATTGTTAAATGATTTAGAATCAAGGGAACAAAGATCAATAGTAAGTGAAGAGGTTCTGATTAATATTTTTTCATGAAATATTGTTATGTAGGTCGTTCTCTGCCACCATATAAAATTATTTAAAATCAATAGAAAAAGTGATTATCTCATTAATTTCAATGTATTGTTTCTCTGAAGACAAGCCTGGCCTATCATTAATGTGTGTTCCATAACTGTCTCGTCATAAGCTCATTACAGTATGTAGGTTTTATTGTTTGTCTGTTAATCTGAGGCCCTCATAATCAGGGATGCACCGATCCGATACTGGTATCGGATATCGGAGCCTTTACTGGAAAAAATACGATATTGGGTATTGGCTACTAATATCCGATTTGTGAATTATGGGCATGCTGTATGTCATTGTAAAGCTAAGAACCCAGAAAACCACTTAGTTAGTTTTAACCTCTGCCGATGTATTTTTGATCGCTGGGCAAAACTCTGTGGTTAGCAATAGCATGCTAGAGCTAGCGGGATCATGCTAATGCTATCTGAAACTAAGGGAGGCATGGTAGTGCAGCGGTTAGTGCTAGTGCTTCACAGTTAGAAGGTCCGGGTTTGATTCCCACCAGGGACGGGGCCTTTCTGCTTGGAGTTTGCATGTTCTACCCATGTCTGCGTAGGTTTCCTCCGGGTACTCCAGTTTCCCCTACCACTAAAAACATGTACAAGGATGGATGAGAGTGTGTTTGAGGGTGTGCATGGGGGATGACGAATGGAAATTACCCCAAGGCTACAATCCGGTGTGGCTTGTTCATTAACGTGCACTGTCCCTACCAATATAAACCAATAAACAATGAACAATAAACAATAATCAAGGCTGGTTCAGAAACTATGATAGAAATACCTAAATTGGCCTAATAAAATAAAATAACCACTGCTGAAGTGAGTTGTTTATATTAATTTAACCTAAAGCCTGTCATACACCCCAGGATATTTAGTGTAGAAAAGTCATCCTTGTTAAATGTTTATCCAAGAGTTTATCCATAGATACAATTTATAATTGTTCTGTAACATGACAATAAAATATGACTTTATTGATCTTACAATCAATGGAGAAGAGTCAATGACAGTACATTTTTCACTCAGAAAAAGTCACTTTTTAGAAAGCCTCTTGGTATTGATAAATATCGGGTATTGGCAGATACTCAAACCCCAGTATCGGTATCGGTAGCCAATAAGCTGGATCGGTGCATCTCTACTCATAATAAACATGCTCAAATCCGGTATTGATTTTTCAGAGCAAAAATGTAATATTGAATGATTCACAATTACAAAGTTACTTGGTTCACCCCTGTTGGTTTTACATTTACTCTCATAGCAAACTCCTTTCATGACGTTTTCTTCTGTTAAACCTTTGTGTAATTTATGGCACTTTTGTCTCTGCAACCCCACAGAGAGTGTATTTCAAAGCGATAACAGAAGGCTTCTTTCATATAGACTCAACAAAAATATAAACGCCTTTTTTTCTGCTCCCATTTTTCATGAGATGGACTTAAAGATCTCAAATTCATTCCAGATACACAATATTACCATTTCTCTCAAACATTGTTCACAAATCAGTCTAAATGTGTGATAGTGAGCACTTCTGCTTTGCTGAGATAATCCATCCTACCTCACAGGTGTGCCACATCAAGATGCTGATCTGACATCATGATTAGTGCACAGGTGTAACTTATACTGCCCACAATAAAAGGCCACCCTGAAATGTGCAGTTTTGTCTCACAGCAAAATGTGTGCACTTGGCATGCTGACAGCAGGAATGTCAACCAGATCCGTTGCTCGTGCATTGAATGTTCATTTCTCCACCATAAGCCGTCTCCAAAGGTGTTTCAGAGAATATGGCAGTACATCCAACCAGCCTCACAACCGCAGACCACGTGTAACCACACCAGCCCAGGACCTCCACATCCAGCAGGTTCACCTCCAAGATCGTCTGAGACCATCCACTCAGACAGCTGCTGAAACAATTGGTTTGCATAACCAAACAATTTCTGCACAAACTGTCAGAAACCGTCTCAGGGAAGCTCATCTGCATGCTCGTCGTCCTCTTGACCTGACTCCAGCTCGTCGCCGTAACAGACTTAAGTGGGCAAATGCTCACATTCGATGGCATCTGGCACGTTGGAGAGGTGTTCTCTTCACGGATGAATCTCGGTTTACATTGGCAGACAGCGTGTGTGGCGTTGTGTGGGTGAGCGCTTTGCTGATGTCAATGTTGTGGATCGAGTGGCCCATGGTGGTGGTGGGGTTATGGTTTGGGCAGGCATCTGTTATGGACGAAGAACACAGGTTCATTTTATTGATGGCATTTTGAATGCACAGAGATACCGTGATGTAGTGCTGGGCGAAATGGAAAAAACGTATATCACGATATGGAATTATTTTATATCACAATAACGATATATATCACGATATACCATAATATAGTCCGTTTTCAGTTATTCTTTCAAAAGTTTAACAAAAATATCTTACTTACTTTTTTTCAACTTTATTTTTGGTTTCGCTATGAATAATTTATATAGCCTGTATTGTTTATGTCAGGAAAAATGTGAGACAGCAGGATAAATGGGCTAAACATGATCTGAACATCTGAGTCGTGACACGAATTTAACAACAGAAATGTGTAAACTCGTGCGTAGAGAACGACTTATTCAGAGCATCATCTGCTCCTCAATATCAAGGCTCATATTACACTAATACAAATGTAAATTGGAGCTTATATCTCAATTTTAAGGTAATGTTTAAGAAACAGTGGGCGAGCAGTTTGCATTGTACGTCTTTAGCAAGGGGGGGATACGCCCCTTTTCACCCAATTTCAGTACGTGCTCTAGTGGCAGGCCGTGGTATTGCAGCCCTGCGGCTCAAAAAGCCCTTTTTGTCATAGACACTCATGTAAAAGGAGGAGCCTGTAAAATGGTCCACAGGGCATCTAGAGTTTCAGACTAAGGCTAATATATTTCTTGAAAATTACTATTTTTAGGACATATACTTTTTTTTTTCCAAAATATTTTTTTACAAGTTTTCCAATGGTGTGACGTCACCAGGCCTGTGGACGTGCTCGTGCGCGTGCGCCATGACTCATGAACGAGCACAGGTTTTCTCTACGTGTGGTCTCTGCGGGTCTGAGAGCCAAACCATTGATTCAAACAAATAATGAACGGGAATCTACGGGACTGTACTAAGATAAACGCTAAGAAGCACCTCAAGTAAATGTTTTTCTTTACTCAGTACTAAAATGTATTGCGAACCTACACATGGCGGGCGTGTGTTTTAATGTTAAACATTAGGCTTATAGCTAACATGAACAACAACAACAAACTAATGAAGACGTGATAGTTTCCTGATTAGCCTGCACGCTTTTGAAAATAGCTTAAATGTTTGACGGAAAGCAACGTAATGAAAAGGACAAAATAAATGGGTTTTAAGCGTAAGGTAAGGTGACCTCTTTATGATGGACAGTTCGTGAATCATAACCTTTAGTAAAGTTTGATCAGAAACAGAAACGGCAAAATATACATGGCTGACAACAACAGAATAATTGTTCATGTTGACAAACGCCCTTGTAACTCAATTTTTCACTTCTTAACTTATGAACATGGCTACTTACATACATTAACTTATAGAGCACTTTTGTAGTGCTCCTTCTTTGTATTCAGCCAAACAATTATAGTAGTGAGTTTATATTAGCAAACAAATTGAAGTAAAAACTCGATTTCTATCATTTTTATCACAATAACCAGGCTGCCAGCACTTACGGAACTTCTCGGAAAAGTGGCCGAGCGTGAGTACATTAGCGCGGCTACGTACGTTCGAAGGGCCGCTGTAAGCTCCGGTTGTTGTACAAGATCGGAGAAACTTAGCATATTTGGCCCCGCACTGACAAACTGACTCCCCAGGTCATCTTAACATAGTAGCTTATTCGCCTGAAATGGCCTTAAACATTCATTTTGTATTTAAAGAACGATGATATTAAGAGATTTGATACGGCTTAATGGCGCTCGCTCCGCTCTGAGACTATGAGTCTATGAAGGCGCGTTCACGCTGCTAGATACAGGTGACGCGACATACGGGTACCATGGGCCGTAATGGTGGACGAAGTGGAGTGGACCAACATTCCACAGGCCACAACTGACAAAACTCTATGCGAAGAAGATGTGTTGCACTGCATGAGGCAAATGGTGGTCACACCAGATACTGACTGGTTCTGAGTCCCCAGACCCCCAATAAAGCAAAAAACTGCACATTTCAGGGTGGCCTTTTATTGTGGGCAGTATAAGGTACACCTGTGCACTAATCATGATCAGCATCTTGATGTGGCACACCTGTGAGGTGGGATGGATTGTCCCGGCAAAGCAGAATTGCTCACTATCACACATTTAGACTGATTTGTGAACAGTGTTTGAGAGAAATGGTAATATTGTGTATCTGGAATGAATTTTAGAACTTTAAGTCCATCTCATGAAAAATGGGAGCAGAAACAAAGGTGTTGCGTTTATATTTTTGTTGAGTGTATGATAGCGAATGTGCGCATTTCAGATTTTTGGCCAGACTGTGCTGTTTGATCCTATATCATTGGGGGGATGCAGCCATACATGCTTGCCACGGCTGAGAGAATGTAGGTCAACTCTGCTGCTATATTGTGGGTGTCTACCGAACACGATGTGCAAATCCAAGCGCAAGACGACAATGCGTTTGGCCACGGTCTCGTTTTAGGTTCCAGACGCAGCCCAATAGGCTTCTTATTCGTTGTAATCAGGTTGTTTGAGATTTCCTGCCATTTGCCATACATCTCGGCATGTACACATAAAACTGAGCTCTGACGACATGCTGATGACAAGAGCACTTCACCCGTCTTGCCTGTAAGGGTGGTGAACGTGGTGGTGAACGTGGTGGTGATTGGCGAAGGGACGGACAGATTGGCTTGTCTACTCCAGTTCAGCTGTTGCAAAGCGTAATACAAGTGGAGGCCATATTTTGAATCATTTTTATCACTGTTGAGTTAGCTGATCGTTGACGCTGATTGCTGAACCAATGCTTCGTGCCCCAATCTTTGATCACATGTGTTTTTGTTCTTTGTCGGCAAGAGTGTGGCTCATATGAGATCAGTTTTAACCAAAAGTATAAAAAAAAACTGGTTTACAGATACTTTAGGTGGTACAATGCTTTGCCTCATGAGGTGATGCTTGGTCTTGGGTACACAGTAGGTTGGGAAGGTTTCCTCTTCTGGTAGATCAGACAAATAGCTGGTGTACCTGACTTTTTTGTTGTTGTAAAGTAGGGATGGGAGAATAAACAATAATATCGTTAATCGCGATGACAAATGTGGCAATTCATCGATCGCCACATTTTTTAATTATCGCGATTATCGCGCTTGAAGATAATCGCTAACTCCACCCGGTAGTGCTACGTTATGAAACGAGCAACGATGACTCTCTCTCGATTATGGCGATGAAAAGATTAGCTGGTTTTCGTTCTATGTTTATAATTTACTGCAATGTTTTGTTTTTTTTTTGATGAGTTTTGAGCTGAATTTGTTTAAATATACTTTATTAGGTCTCACTCAATATGACATTAATAGGAGCCAATGAAGAGGAATATTTTGTTACCCAATTCCCATAATTTCTGTAAACTCTGCTGTTTCAGTGAATTCAACCATAGGCAAATATCGTGATAATGTCATTAAAGGCGCACTGCGTAACATTTTGGACTATACTGTTGCCATCATACAAAACATGCTCTTAATGACCAGCTTGACACAGAAAATGCTATTACTGCAGTGGATAATCAAAGAATGGATTTGGATGGGAACCTGACCTGTTTAAATCTCTAATTTTGCTGACTTTAGTTGACATCTCCATGGAAACGAGCTTGAGACATACCCACTCCCGGTTAAAGTTTAGAGTCACGTCTTAGGAGATCTGAGCCGCTCACAGCAAAATCACGTGTTTGTTTAAAGCCACACCGCGTAGCATTTTATTCAATAAATAAAATTGAAATACAAGCATTTATTTTATGACAGATATTTTCATCACTGAAAAATACCTCATAAATGTAAAAACAAACATTTATGAGGCTAGCCTCTCCTACGATATGAGGGTAAACTTTACCGGGAGTGGGTACGTCTCCAGCTCGTCTCCATGGAGATGTGACTAAAGGCAGCGGAATTTGATATTTAAATAGGTTAGGTTCTCATCCAAATTCATTCTTTGATTACCCACTGCAGTAATAACATTTTCTGTGTTGAGCTGGTCATAAGGAGCATATTTTGTTTTGCTGGCAACAGTATAGTCCAAAATGTTACGCAGTTTACCTTTAAGGTATTTTTCAATGCTGACAATATCTGTCATAAAATAAAAGCTTGTATTTCAGTTTTATTTTTTAGGTAAAATTCTACGCGGCGGTGTGGCTTTAATTATTATTTTTAAATTATTATTTAACAATAATTTTCGCGAAGATAATCGTAATTCTATATTTCATTATCGTCCCATCCCTATTGTAAAGCAAATGTAAATGTGTTTGTGTCACCTCAGAGTATGTTGTAAACATCGCAACAAGCAGACGTTTTTTCACGTACATGTTTATTGAGCGATGGAAGATGTGTACAATCTTTATTAGTGCAATTAGCGCTGCTTTCGCTTTGCCACCACTCAAAGCTATACGGCCGTGAAACGTGCGTATAATTCATTTGCTTGAAACAATTGCCTTGGCCAGAAACGACTGCTGATTTTCATTTATTTATTCATTTTATTTTACTGACCGTTACCATTTCTCCCATTAGCTTTTATTAATTTATTTTGTTTCACCATGACGGAACAGGGTTATTTGCTGTTATGGCGTGGGATGACAAACTCTGCTAAAATAATATGCCGCAGTTATAAAGCGATCATATCTGAGGTCCCAAACCTCTTCAAATATTCCATGCTGCAATTGCTGTAGTTGCAGTTTTCCAATTGCACTGATGCCCTGGGATTTCCTCAGAGCTGCAGTATGCACCATGTGCTATAAGCCGAATTCCGTGCAAGCAAAAACCGATATATTAAAAGCCTATTCCGTTTTATGCAATGGCTTCCAATCAGCCCATTTTTCATTGCGGATTTTTTTTTTTCAGGCCGAGGTCCGTTTAAGTTTGTGAGAATAACTGAACAATACGTTTCCCTGTCATCCCGCAGACGGAAAAGCCCTTTGAGTTGACTGTGTATTTTGGTTGTGTAATCATCTGCTTGTGTTTACATTCACACAAACTGTAGAGAAATACTAGACGGCATGTTACCCATACAACTGGACTCATAAGCAGCCACGCAATGAAACAATAACAATGAAGGTATGACACTTCTATGGACAAGCACATCCAGACACACACACACACACACACATACCCTGAGTTTATCTTCCCCGGACCAGTGCAGCGCAGTGGGACAAATACAGGAACAGGATATTTACCGCATTGCCTTTGCCTGGTTTATTAGTTTCACAATGGTGTCTATTAAAACACAGGCATTGTATCGAAATGCAGGCTCTGTTTGTGCGCGGCTCTTCTGCTAACGTTTGTGTTAAAGAGAATGAGGGAAAGCAGGAGTAGAGAGGGTAGAGAGGGAATGAGTTTTAGTATGTGACTTGAGGGGAGTGGGATTGTAGTCTGTCCTTATTTTTACAATTGACACAATACACTTCATGATTGCTCAACTGTTCTGAGACAATAACCATTCAGAAGTCAGATGTTTCTATTATATATGCAAATCTATCTAATGTCAAACTATAAGAATATTTGAAGTAGTTAGGGGTGGACGATATGGCAAAAATAGAATATCACGATTTTTGAGTTATAAAATTACAATGTTGCAGTTTGCCACTGTTAGGTGACTTGACAATAAGGAACTTTCATATTTTCAAAGACATGGATAGACAGCGCTAATTTTTGTTGATGTGAGTAGTTGCCATTCTGACACGTTTCTACAGAACAGAATATTTTGTTCTGAATTTTTGTCTTTTGGATGCAGACCTCATGTTGTGTTTATCACAGTGAATTGTAAATTAATGGATTACCGGGTAGGCATTGCTTTCTTTCCTCAGCATACCCCTTTTGAGCTTCCATACATGTAAAATGTGAATGTTGTAAAGAGTTAAGAAAGCAAAGTGCTCAAATAAACTAAACACAATTTTTTTTGTATCTAGCCACGTGAAATAAAGTACTGGTTACACCTTTTTTTTTTTTTACCGTCTGTAGCCGATCAGAGACACGTAGATCTAAGTCTCATCTGCGTAGTTGTGGTACGACACATTGTTGCTGTTTATTAGCTGACCCAATGGAAGCATGTACAAGTCGAATAAGAGGGGTCCCAAGATTGACCCCTGGAGGACTCCACAGGTCATGGAAATTTAGTCTGAGACACAGTTGCCAATTTCGACAAAGTACGTCCCATCCTCGAGATAGGACTTGAACCAGTTTAGAGCAGTTTAAACCAGTTTAGAGATTCCCACCCAGTTTTCTAACCTGTGAAGTAAGATCCCGTGGTCCACTGTGTCAAAGGCAGCGCTCAGGTCCAGCAGGTTTATTTGACTTTTTTCCTCATTTCCTTTGATGCGTGTCTGCGCTTTACTCATTAGCCTCTCTAATCCCACCAAATGACAGCCAGTCATATAAATCAACATGTTTACAAAGAAATGTTTCCAATTAAAATGCAAGCTCATTAGGCTGCATCGGCGGACACCACTGCCTCCTTAATTACCTGGGACGCAGTGTGGAGTGCATATTAATTACCTATTAACCTCACACACAGACGCTCTGATAGCCGGCCATATTACCGACTATTGCATATTAATTACCTATTAGCCTTTGTGCGCAGCATTAAGAGGCGCGTAGCATCCGAAAGACAGGCTCGCCCAAGGGCAGCTGTCTCCCTCACGCTCGTCGTGCCTAGTACCACCAACTGGATCTGTACCGACTGCATACGCAACAACAAATGAGGCGTTTTACTGGACTCGCCGGAGCAATTAGAAATATTACAGCAGAAAAAGGTGTGCATCTTTCCGAATCGAATTGATCATCTGGCAGTGGAAGTTGAAGAAATTAGAATTTGATTTATGTCTTGGATAAACATGAACAAATTACTGAGACACATGATTTGCCATTATATTCTCCTGCAAATGTATATTTTAATCATAGACCATAGACCTGTCACGATTAGGGTAAAACATTTCGGATATTTGGGTATTTTACCATATCGGTTATAGGCCCAATATTAGCTAATTAAATGCCGATATCTCCGGAACCAAAAGTGAGACTTTTTTGCAATGGAAAGAGCTCAGTCAGAGCTTCAAAATGAGCCCTCCCACGACTTCCTCAGGGGAACTGAAAAACATAATGGTGAAAATGTGTCACAAGTTTCTACATATATTTTAAATACTTCAGAAAAATTAAATATTTCAACTGGACTTTTAGTTTTGATTTGATGTTGTATCAATTAAGACGTTTCAACAGTCATCCCAAAAAAAAAAGGAGCTTACACAGATATATTTTACATATTTTATGTTGTAAGTAAATAAGTAAGTGCTTTATTTGTCATTGTACAAGCGTACAACAAAATAGTGTTCAGTTGTTAGTCCTGAGCCACTGCGAGCCACAGCATGTTTTTGGAGGTTGGCGTAACCGTAGCAACCGGAGTAAACCTGGCTGGCTGTCTTCAGTCTCCTCTGATCCTCTGATCCTCTGAAATGGTGCAGCAGCTCCTGGGTTTATCCCTGTTTCAGAGCGTGGTTTCCTGCACTGGTCAGCTCCTCCACCTCCACCACCTTTGACCATCGTCTGAGAAGAACTTAGCAGTTAATCTGTTTTATTCTCCAGTGAGCGTCCATTAGCCAGAACAATAGAAGGCATGTGTGACTTAGCTGTGAGTCTCGCCCGGATACCTCCTCGTTTGTCCCTTCCTTGTTTTCTGTAGCACCTCTTGTGACGCCTCGACTGTGCTGCAGCTGTGGGGGCTCTTGGTGCCTCTCCAGTGTCTCAGAAGAATAAATGTGTAGGTCTCAAATGGGTTTAGCTGATAAGCTAGCTTTTTGTTTACTTTTAAAAAGCTGCTTTCTTCAGGACCACTATTGACTCTTTGCAATAAAAAAAAATCCATCGAACCTCACAAAAACACAGCAAAGATGCACAAAAGCATTAAAAAGCAGTAAAAACAATGTGGAATACCGAAACCGCAAATGCAGCCCGCAGAAAAAGGCAAAAGACGCAGCTACACCAAGCGAGAGAGAGAGAGGGAGGGAGGCGCCACCCGTTCCCACTTCGCCATGTGTTTTTTTTTCAGGTTCTAGAATGTGATGATGTCACAATACCCAGTGGGGGGCAGGAGGCCTTTAGAACGCTGTGATGTCACCTGAAACCCAGCAATAGATTTTGCCTAAAATTTCAGAACCATAAGAGACAGAGACTTACCCTTTTTTGTTTTGGAATCTGCTTATCTCTATCTTTCAAGCACATTCCCTCTAAAGTACCTACTAAACATGCATGTCCTGAATAAATAAGCCCTATGCCCCTCATACAGCGCCCCCTACTGTCACTGTTCAACACAGACACGTTGAGAAGGGTCATAAACAGGATTATAGACCAGACATTTTTGCCAAAAATATCGGCATTGGCCAATCAATATCCCCAATAATCGGCATCAGCCTCAGGAAAATATTTGTCGACCGCTACACATTTCTATATATTTCTGTGATTGAAATCTATACTATAATAATAAATGTTAGGCTAACTATAGGCTATTTGAGACCTACTTACTTAAAATATTGGCCTATTATTCCAACCCCCTTCATATTGGTATCAGTATCGGACCCCAAATATCCATATCGGTCGGGCCCTAGTCACGATAACAGAAATTGAAGTTCGATAGACCTTTTACCACCATATAGAAACTAACTCTAAAGCTGAAAAAAAATTACAGCCAAGTCTTGTTCAAAAAGGAAATATCCCACTAATACATGAACCTACTTAGGGTAAAAAATAAAACATTGACAAAAACATTTAAACAAATGTACAGAGGATACATTTTGAGCTCAAAAATGTATTGTTTGTCTGTAATGTATTGAACGATAAGTCATTATAATAATTAATAATTATCGGCCAATGTAAACATAAATAAATCTACTTTTTTAAATTAGATAAGGTCATGGCTGGCCTCACTGTCTTTGTCCCTGGTAAATGCATTTTTATATGGCTGACCAATCACTGGTTTCGCCATCACCACAGCACCTCCACAAAGTCACACTAAAATGCTGACCACAAGCACTTTTCTTTGTCTGGTTAAGGACCTTGCGCAAAGTCAAGCAGCCCCTTCGCTTTGCGGCGCCTTTTGTGTGTTTGAAGAATTTATTAACGTGGGAAACCCCCCACCACCACCGCGAGAAAAGCTCTCAAATGCTAATGTCCCTTTATACTTGAACCCGATACTTCCAAAATACGTATGCTTCATGTTTAGATTTACACCGGGTCCCATTCCTAAAAAAAACAACAACTTGACATTCATGTACTCCGGGCTGCTCAGTTGAGCGGCTGGCTATATCGACGTCACCCGCCTGGTAATACTCCCAATGCAAAATGTGCGAAATGCCTGGACTCTATTAACGTGCCCTGTGCACCAGAAGACGACACCCAGAGACGAGCCATGTTTGCAAATGCCTTTTGTTCCTCTATCTCACCGCTCACCCCTCCTCCTTCTGCCCTGACCACGCCACACATTCCCCTGTATGTTGTTATTTACTCTGCACTGCATTTTTAATTTAGTTATCTCCTCCTTTTCCCCCCGACCTCCGCGTCCTCATCAGCCCGCACTCGCGATACCCTTCGCCCTATAATTAATGGCGCACGCTCGCACATAACAAATAGGGTCGCCGACTCGCCATGTAGCCAGTCGCGGTCACACCAACATGTCACCGCTCACAATACCGGCATCTCATTTGCAAACGTAATCCCATGTTCGCTGCGCCTGTGCACCATGGATAATGTATTTAAGTGGAAATGAGCCAGAATGAATGATGATAAATATTGAACATCTGTGTTGGGGCTTATTAGTGGCTGACTTGCACTGAAGTGACACGTGAGGGATTTCTTTTTTGCACATAATTATGGAGGTTTAAAACGCCATTCGCAATTTGCGACTTTCAGGAGGCAAAGCGACGAGCAGTTCCTACTTCCTCCATAAAATCAAGTCAATTATCTGATCTTAACAAGTGTGAATGCGCACTGTTTTTTTTTTTTTTTGACTTTCCAATCTTACACCAAATGCAAAAGTGTTCATTAATTTATATGGAACAGAATGTGTTTCCTTTTTTTGTAATGGAGGGAGTGGATTTTATTTGTAGAGCACAATTCATACACAAGGCCATTCAATGTGCTTCACAGTTGCATAACATTACAAGAAAACAGATCAAATCAATCATTAAAACATCACCATAAAATTGATCAATTACAGTAAAAGTGCAGATACTTTCAGTTTTCATCTGCTCGGGTAAAAAGAGCTGTTTTCAGCCTGGATTTGAACATTGTCAGAGTTGAGGCCTGTCTCACATCCTCATGAAGACTGTTCCAGATTTTAGCTGCATGAAACTGAAACGCAGCCTCACCGTGTTTAGTCCTGACTCTGGGAACCACCAGGAGACCCCTCCCTGAAGTCTCAGATGGTTCATACGGCTCTAACATGTCAGAGATGTACTTTGGTGCTAAACCATGAAAAGACTTGTACACAAGCAGAGCTGTTTTAAATTCTTTTCTCTGAGTGACAGGAAGCCAGTGCAGAGACCGGAGCACTGGACTAATATGGTCGTATTTCCACCAAAGACATATACATTACACAGAAAGGACATTACTGAAATGTGTTCATGTTTTAGAATACGACGTCAGGGGCTTATTTAATTTTGTGAGTGATTCATTGTTTTTTGTACAGTATATCTTGTAGGTTTAACTCTTCACCTGAGAACAATCACGTCTATGGGTTTTGAATGGGGGTCTCATCATACTGTTTAATACTGCAGAGTGGAAAAGAAAATCCTTCTCACATAAAGAGGACATTGAACTTCATATTATAGTCTCTGTTTCTTGTGATATGTCCCAGTAATTATAGAGATAGTGAACCTGGCAGATTAAAAAGCAAATTGTACCATAGGATTCTAGCCTGTGTCCATGAACACAGTTTCCCGTTAATAGAAACCCGAAAATAGCAGTTTCTTTGTAATGAGAAACCTGGATTCTCCGGCTGTAAACAGTAACCGGGATATAACGGCATGTTAACTCTATTTCCCGGTTGTATATGCAACTTCTTTCTTGTGCATGCACTGTTAATTGTAAATAAACAATTTAATTTCGAGTCCGAAGAGCTCTTATTTCTGGAGTCAAGAGGAGACTGAGTTTTTTTAATTTTTAACCATGAAAGAAACCAAGAGGCTCTCGGTGAACTCCATCAGCTCAATTCTCTCCCTGATCGGCGTCGTTGCAAGAACAGACCCAGGACGAGTAAATGGTAAAACATTACCCACAATCTGCCACCATTGTCGTCTGCCGTAGCTCAGGATGTAGTGAATGTGTGCTTTTAATACTTTTGCTGTATTGTGCTCAATTCCTTATTTGATCATGTAAACAGGGGATCTGAGTTTCCTGATTTCTCCGTAACATATAAACACCATATCCCGGAAACTGTCATAAGCGGATTATGGCTAGTAACCGGAATACTCAAGCACAATGTAAACGCTCTCCATGTCAAACTAGCCATGGGGGCCGTTGCCAGCAACTAATAATTAAAAACAAAACATTATATCTTTTGAAACGTTAAAAGTCCTTAAAATGGCATTCACAACAGGGAAAGGACGTGTGACAAATATACAGGTGATGCCACAGCATGGCAACAGAAGCCAGATGAGTGGCGACATACTGTTTGTAAAAACTGTTTGCATCATCGTGTAGAACGATGATGCAAGCGGATGCCCTCAAAAGGCTCTTTAGAATGTGTTGATGCTCCTACTGAGGGGCTGCCTTGTTGAGAATCCAATCAGCTACATTTGGAATACTCCATCTATGAGCCAAGCATCACATGAATCCTACACTTGAGATTTCTAACCTGAACTCAGTCCCTCCCATACGAAAAATGACCTGAATCACTGCATGGGCCCACCAGTGTACTGCACTACATCTGAAACGGCAGTGGAGTCACCCAGAGCAGAGCGAGAACTGACATCAAACAAGTGCTGCCCAGGCCACCACAGACAGGGTGCCGCACTAACAGGCTGTCATAGGGCTCTTCTCCGACACTCCACTGTGATGGACTGGGAGTCCAGCGGCACAACTATAAATAAACCACAAGTGCACTACGGGCTGCAAACTCCATGCTGGCACCCAAAAACGTCTCTTTTGTTTGTACTGGTTTGGATTCTTCCCATATAAACACGCGTGCAAAGTAACGAAACCCAAAGTAACTGAACCCATACATATAATCAACTTAGAGTTAAAGATTGTCTGAAGAAGTTTACTAACACGCAGGCGTAGATGGACCCCAGGCAAACACAAGCCGAAATACAAGCTGAACGTCGAAGATTGGAGCCTTTCAAGATGTATGTTTGTGAGTTTGTGAAATCACAAATCTGGCGAGAATTCATCTTGCTTCCATCCATTTTCTTCCATTTTTCCGTTGCCGGGTCGTGGGGGCAGCTGTTGGAGCTGCCCAAATCACATTGCACCAGCCCCTATGGCTCCTCCTGCAGGTGGTGGGTCCACGGAAGGACCATGGTTCATGTCCATGGTCCATAGTTCTAACCGGGCCTGTTGGTCTCTCATAAGGGGCTTCTGACAACAGAGCTCCTCAGTCGGGCGCTCAAACCCCTCCACCGCATTAAGGTGGCGGTTCAAGGAGGGGGCACATTAATAAACAAGTATGTGTTACAATTTATGGATCGACTAAATTAGACAAAGCCTGAGAGTAAATGGTTAACTGGTCGCAAATTAGGACTAGGTTAAGTAATTTGATGACCATATTGTGTGAAAACATACATGAAGTACATGTGTGCAGGATTTTTTTTTTTTTTTTCCTTCATTTTTGTACATTTGATGCTGCCTCAGAGAATGTAAAAATGAAATATAATGTCTCGACAGTTCCTTCTACATCCTTTTGCAAGCAGTGTGTAATGGCATGTCATCCATTTTGTCATTGATTTGGCCATGGGGCTTATAGGCGGCTGAAGCGTAGACACCAGACCATGGCGATAAATCTATATGCAGCTGCACGTGCCGCAGACACCGGCGAGACAAAGGAATAGGTCAGGTGTGTCATATTTGTCTTCAAGCCCGCCATGATTTTATTCACAACGTTCTGTGGTGGAAGTGGTCGTGGTTGGTTAGATTAGTGTTACAAATAAATAACTAAAGCACATTTTGGTGTAATGATAAATAGTAATACATCCAGGTCGAATAGTGCATCAGTATTCTCCGCATCCAACCAATTTACTTTTGCAGAACCAAAATCATATATTATTCTCAGTGAAGCGTGAAGCAACGGTGTGTGCCCATGGTGCAGAATTCGAATTTTACTTTCATCGTTTAATTGTATCAAAAGCAACACAGTCAAACTAATGCTAGATTTATTTGTGAAGATTTTAGGTACAGTGGGGAAAAAAAAAAAGTATTTGGCCAAAATCCAATAGGATATCTATGGGGAACTGACCAAATACTTCACTCATGCCATTTTAGTTTGAAAGTTTTTTATAATTTATCTTCATGTTGTGTGTTTCATGTTGCACAATTGCTCGGAAGGAAATACTTTTGTAAACATGTTCACTGACAATGGCAAGAAAACCAATTGTGATTCCAGAAGATTTCCAAATAAATGTTAAATACATTTTTTCCCACCTTGAATAAAAATGAAATAATTTTAAAAAGTACAAATGAAGTGGCCACAATAACATAACACACCCACACACACACACACTCAAAAAAAGAAATAAATAACACAATTTGAAATGTAATGTGCTGCTATAGTTCAGCCATTCAGGCTAATGGTCAGAATCACCTTTACTGTAATACAATTTTCCTATACTATAATTGTGCTGATGGTAACATTGGGGGTGGGCCATATCGCATCGTATATCGTTATCGTGATATAATTTTTTTATATCGTTGTGGACACGATATAAATTATGTTACGCTCAGCTCCACTCAGAGCAGCAAAAGTGAAATGTAAACTTCTTGAGTAGCTCATATTTGCGAGGAAATTAGTATGGCGCAAAAATAAAAATGAATATCACTGAATTAATCTTCCCAGTAGGCATAAGGCTGGAATTTTGATGTAATGTGTCTGTTGTCATCAAATACATCATTATCGTGATATAAAAAAAAAAAATAGGAGATATATACCCTACTGTATGTCAGATGTAGCCTCAATATGAATTGCATCTGCCATTGGTGTCAAACGGCTCAGTTTTGGCCCTGTTTGTATGTCGCTCATATAGTGACTCCTCCTGCTGCAAAGTCTAAGTAATTAAGCACATGTGGCTTCCTGTGAGGAACATAGCTCATAAACCCCGTTGTCTGTGCGGGGCTGAGGTGAGGGGGGGTCCAGGGCAGAAGGGGCATTTTTCAGACCTAATGTTGCATGACAGTAGACCAAGGTTCTGTCAAGGTGAATCAAAGCCACCACAGACCAGTCCTCCTCCCCTTTGTTCCAACATGGGCACTTCATCGGATCCTTATCATTTCCTTTAGGGTAATTTAGTTTATTCCTTTTAAGCAAGAAATGCCATGGAATAAAATGTTAAAACAGGCACGGTTGAAATCACCAAAAATAGAAACTCCTTCGTTTGTCACAATAAATGTGCACAAAGGCTGAGTCTTACAACTCACTGTGATTAGTTGAAGTGATCTTAGATTAGATGTGGGAAACGTGTCACATACTAGCCGAGGGGGAAGAAAAAGCTCTCCTGGGAATCACAATTTTCCCCTCTTTTTAGCCGTGTTCTGGCAGACTATAAACATATTTATCGCACACCAATAAAGTCAGGAAAAAATCCAGTCCATAAGGATGTTTTTTTTCACAACTATTAGTAGTAGTGTTCAGTTGTTTGTCGCTAATGTTAGCATATGTAGCATGAGGCAAACGTTAGCTTCCCGCATTGTCGTTTTTTTTTTTAAAGTAGGGCCTATTTAAGGGCTGTCGAACCACTTTGCCCCTCTCCATGTCTCTGTCTCTTTGTTTAGTAGAAACATATATATCCATAATTCAAGAGAAAGCTTCAAACATTACCATATAGTCTATAGGCAATTCCAAAGATGTCATCTGTATCTATAAAACAATATCTCCATATCTGGCTTATAGTTGATAACCACAGGATCATATTACCCCCTCCTGGAACCGCCACCTTAACGTGGTGGAGGGGTTTGAACACCCGAATGAGCCAAGGAGCTCTGTTGTCGGGGGCTTGGTGCCCCTGGTAGGGTCTCCCATGGCAAACAGGTCCTAGGTGACGGGTCAGACACAGAGCGGTTCAGAAGCCCCTTATGAGAGACCAACTGGCCCAGTTAGAACCATGAGGCCGTCCTTCTGTGGACCCACCACCTGCAGGAGGAGCCATAAGGGGCTGGTGCTATGTGATTTGGTCAGCTCGGACGGCTGACCCCACGACCCGGCAACGGACAAGTGGAAGAAAATGGATGGATGGATCATATTACATGTTGATCAGGAAAATGAAAGAAAACACCAGACCAAAATATTGTATCTCTGTTGTTTTGAAGATTACATTTGATAAAAAAAAAAAAAAAAAGAGCAAATCTGGCTGTTCTTTTAAAAGGCCACTTCACCCCGAACTCAATCCCAGTTAGAGCCATTGCATACCGCCGGTGTTTTCAGAATAGGCCGTGTAAGCATTTGTGATGGAAAAGTGCTTTGACTGCCCTTTGGAGGTGGAAAAGCACTGGCCACTATAATTCGAGACCCCCATGTACCTTTGCAGTTTCTCTGGCCTCAAGATGTTGATGCCCGCGCGTTACCTGCTCCTCAATCACAATTCTTCCTCATCCCCCTCTCCCCGTTGTCTACATCTCGTCATAGGTGAACTTTAATTACTGAACGTATATCACAGCAGCAGTCGAATCACGTTTTTACTGCCACATTTAAAAATGCCACTGCACAGCTTCACATCCCCCAGAGGACGTCCCCCCACCCCAAAGAGGAATTCTGCCGTCCTCGACACATTTCTCCATTTCTCCATAGCCTACGATGTGTTTGGATGCAATGTCAGAATTGCGAGGGAAATAATGCCATGCTACGACAGTGATTGGTTTGGCTTGGAGCCGTTGACATGGCGACTGAGATTGTTGATGTGTTAACATGCGGCGCGCATCACCTGCTGTCTCCTTCTCCCTGCAGCTCAGATGTCTGCAGAGGTCTGCGTGGGAGCAGAGACGGGGTTTGGAGGAGCATTGGCTTATAGCCGTATAGTGCGTACGAAATGCCCAGGATTATAAAAAGTGTTGAAACGTGACCATGAATTCAAATATAATCTGAATGACAATGGTAATCGGTGACATTTATTTAGCAACAGTTGGGGAACACTGAGGGTTAGATTCTTGGGCTGATTGGATAATGTTGAATGTTCCTTTCCTTTGCTCATTGCCCTGGGTGTATAACATTATGGTAGACTGGGAGTGGTCGGTCGGTAGGGCATGGACGAGGGAAGAGGGTGGGGTTTGAGGGGAGCGGGGTTTGGTGGGGACGTGATGGGTGGTCGGATGCTGCATGGAGTTTCCCATCCTCTTGTAATGATACAGCCACTGTATGTAAACTAAGGTGGAATAAATAAAATAAATATATTATAGTTTGTGTTCAAAAGTAATAATGACAATAATGCATCGGTTTTATATAGCGCTTTTCTGGACACTCAAAGACGCTTTACATTGCACTATTCATTCACTCCATACTTGGTGGTGGTAAGCTACTATTGTAGCCACAGCTGCCCTGGGGTAGACTGACGGAAGTGAGGTAGCCAGTCTGCGCCATCGGCCCCTCCGACCACCACCAACCACTCACTCACTCACTACATTCTCTAGGCTTCCTGGTGTCACCAAACAGTCTCCCATCCAAGTACCGACCAGACCCTTCCCTGCTTAGCTTCCAATGTCTGACGGGATCGGGCAGAGCAAAGGCGTTATGGCCAAAAGTAGGACCCTAACCACTAGTAAAATATAGTCTTAAATGTAGTAAAGAATCTACCTGTGTAATGCTTTTCCGTGTGGTCAACTAAGGGTGAAGAGTCTTCTTCATTATCCTCGTGTTTTTTATGCTGTTGACCGCTCTCTTTTATTACTCTCAAAATAAGTAGTTATATGCTTCATCTTCTCTAAGAGTATTTCCTGTTTGGATTCTCCTACCATTAAACATCTCAATTGAGTTGCTAATATGCTTTGTATCCAAACGTTTTTGTTGCAAAAACAACTTTGATTGTTTTAAATTCTTTACAGACGTAAACAATGTGTATGAAATGCAGGGTATAAATAAGTCCATTAGTCTCCACTCAGACTCAGACCCAACAAACGTTTGAACCAATTGTTATGAGGCACTCAAAGGTTTCTACCGTGCCCAGTCTGCTGTGCCTAGTATTATTATTACTTTGTTTGTTCATTTCTCTTTGTGTTGTGCTATGATATGCTTTTATTTGTGCGGGGGGCAGTGCAGCCACACAAACAAACACATGCATTCCTGGCACCATAGGGGAGCACATTAATATGTATTGCATTGCTTCTGATTTTGTGAGGCAATTTAAAGAAAGAATCACTGTAATCCTACAAAAGCGAAGCAAAGAAAACATTTCCCCACAATGTCCATCTCTGAACGGCACACACACGCGTTTGCCTTTAGATAAGACAAAATGGATAAACAGTGGGTCGCACAGGTGGTAATCCTTGGAGAGATATAAAAAGAAATCAAACTTCAAAAGGAGATATAGATTAAAATCTAAAATTGCCAAATGCATTTGCCAAAAGTGCTTTTTTTCCACCCTGAACACTGGCAGTCTCTATGATTAGGAAGCACCGAACAACAGCAGCCGCCCAGGGAATCACCACCACAGGGAAGATGACCTGTTTTCTCAAAGACTTTCCATGCTTTCCTCCCTCTATGGGCCCTTTCATTTAATTTCTGACAACAAGTCGCTTTTGTCCCAACTGGCATATGAGCAAACACAACATCCATAGCAAGCAAGCAAGATACAACATATGCTGCCGTAAAGCTATGATGTTAAGATGGTCATAACTTCGAGTCTGCACATTAGTTCATGAACATGCTTTCTGCGTTCATACGGCTGCTGTATTTAATTGGAACAAAACGCTGTCCTAAGAAAGAATTAGACCGCAGTTAGTTAAGTCTGCCAGCATGCATACAGTGCCTGTTGCACTGTATTGCATATTTGGATACCGTAGCCTTTTGAACATGTGTTTTTTTTTTGTGTTTTAATATTGTAACAGATGCTGTGTGCCTTTTAGCTATTTTACAGTGTCATTTATATTGTTGTTATTGATTTGTCAAAGGCTTATACGTGTATTTTCATGCTTTTTTTTTTTTACATCTTGGCCAGTGGACTACAGATGAAAAATAAACTTCTGGCTGTTTTTTTTTTTTTTTTTTTTTTTACTATGTTTGTTCATGTGTTATATGAAAATGCACTGTCCCCTTTCAAATAATCTAATCTAATCAGTAATGTGACAAGATTGATCAGTATTTCAAGAATATTGTCAAATATTGCACCTTCTTTCTGAACATCTCTGCTAGTCTCTTATTATTGGCGTACCCAGCTCCTCACATCCCACTCTCTGTGTTTCAGTGTGTAAGCCTGGGTTCTACCGCTCAGCGCTGGAGGCCCCGTCGTGCAGTAAGTGTCCTCCCCACAGCGTGGCCAAGCAGCCAGGGGCCACTGCCTGCAGCTGTGAGGACGGGCACTACAAGATCGAGTCCGACCCTCCATCCATGGCCTGCACACGTAAGCAGCTCTTGTTATTTCATTTACGTTTTTGCAGAGATATGTTTGTGTGCTGTTTCTTTTCGTTTTTCATTTATCCGGGAAGATATTTTGTGAAGCTTTGAAACAAATATTGTAATTGTAATGTTTTTGTTTTGTTTTTTGCTGCAACTTATACAAATGTCAAATATCACAGTCTTGTACATTAGAAGGGTTATTCAATATCTAATTCCTATCCTAATTAATTGAGTAAAAAAAAAAAAAAAGCAAGCTAAATCTTTGTGTCTAACATGTTGACAAAATAAAACCACATATTTAATCTGGACTCTATCCATTATTAACATTTTGTCGCAGAAAACAGGCACACTGTAAAATGTAAAATTGTTTCAACTCAAAAAACTAAGTCCAAGGGCTGCCAAGAAATTGTATGTTTAACAAATAACCAATTTACAACTAGAAACAGTTGTCTGAAATGAAAAATGTCAGTTACAAATTAAATCAGTTGCGTCAACCTGAGAATACAATTCAACTAAAGAGGTGAATCTGAAATTTCAAATCGATTACATTGTAAATTGGTTATTGGTTAAACATACAATTTCTTGGCAGCCCTTGGACTTAGTTTTTTGAGTTGAAACAATTTTACATTTTACAGTGCAGTTTTGACCTATTTTACACATACAATGGCTTATTTTTAATACGAAAACAATAAATGAATGAAAACCGGCAACATTTCTTCCTTCAAATAGTTTCAAATTGAGATTGCCAGTTTGATTTTATTTTTTTGCAGCTCGTTTTAGAAGACCCCCTGTTTTGTTGTTTGCAGGGGACAGTAAGTGCTCTGTATTTATAATTTGGCATTTAATGGTGCAAACCTTGAAGAATGCGTCTTCCAAAGAGTACGAGGGGAATCAATGAACGAGACAGTGGACGTGTAAAGCTCTTATTTTGAAAAAGGTAAACTGGCGCCGCATGATGGTGTAGTGGGAGAAGGGCGCAGTTGCAGGCACAGTATGACATCACACATAGATTGGGCCGTTGAATAAATGTGTCAGCTGGCAAAATGTCTGTAGATTTATGTGACGCCCAAAAGCTCAAGAGCGATTTCAGCTTATCCGGGCAACATTTCCTCTCTAGCAATTTATGTACACAAAACCATTTTAAGGATGTGTTTATGCGTGATTGACTGTGACTAATGATCAAGAATAATGTTTTGTTTTTTTTAACCCCTATTGAAAAATGTATCTTTTCAAGACACTGTGTTTGTTGGGATATTCGTTTGTCAATGATCAGCCTTTTCGAGGAGCTTTTATTAAATATGAGGGTTTTGGGTTTGTTATAGTTTGGAACAATGAGCTGAAAACTACATAAAAAGTGTCAGAACTCTTAAACAGCATCAGGCGACGTACAGAGCGTTGCCATGTTCCCTTCGCTTCAAGAAAATGAATGGCATTATGTTAGAAGAACGAAGCTTATTTTAGCCATCGCTTTCAATTTATATGCTATACATCTGATTTCTTTGTCCAGGGCCTCCATCAGCCCCCCGCAACGCCATCTCTAATGTCAACGAGACCAGCGTGTTCCTGGAGTGGTCCGTTCCCATGGAGACCGGAGGTAGGAAGGACGTGCGCTACAACATCCTTTGCCGGCGGGTGCTGCCAGAGGGGCGAGGCCTGGAGGAGTGTGGGCCCAACGTTCGCTTCCTGCCGCGCCGCCTGGGCCTCTCCAACACCTCGGTCATGGTGGCCGACCTGCAGTCGCACACCAACTACAGCTTCCTCCTGGAGGCTGTCAACGGCGTCTCCGACCTGGCTAAAGAGCACGCCAGGCAGTATGTGACGCTGAACGTAACCACCAACCAGGCAGGTAAGGAGCAGAGCTGTCTCTCCCATTTCCCAGCGATGGTGTGCATGTTTTGCATCGCATGGATAATTCCTTAAAGGGTATAATGCAAGATCGACTGTTGTTCTCTCATCTAACATGTACCTGGAGCTGTATTTTGACCCACGCGTGCATCTTTTAGTCATCTTTGGATCTTCTCCAGAGGCCCCTCAAAAAGCTCCTCCTTTTCCCAAACAGCTCCTCCAGAGTTCCAACGTATCCAAGAAACGCTCTCCTTAGCTCACAACCTGATCTCTTGCTAAGCTTAATCCTTCCATCTGAAAAAACAAAACAAACAAAAAAACACTCGCAGAACAACTCATAGTTCACTGCAGCCGCACAAGCCTAATTTTTCACTCCTTTTGTTTCCAGTCGGATATTGAAAAGTAATTTTGTTGGCATATTAAAGCAGTGATTTAAGATGAAATTAATAGTGGTAATGTCTATTGTGTAGCAGCCTTAATAAAATACACTATAGGGGCGCCTGTGAACCTTAATCGTTTGGCCACAAACCTTTGCTTGGGGCCCCATGGCACCCTTGCTACGCCATTAGGAAGGGCATGCAGTAGATCATGTGAAAAGCAGGAAGTGAAACTACTCAATATTTTTAGATCAATATTGCATTTTCTAACCGACAAAGTGTACGTGTAAAGATGTCTTTGAGAGTATGACCAAATAACGTACCAGAGACCACCTGCAATTACCCCACGGCAAAACGCTGATATCCATATGGGGTAGTTATGACTCTGACTGTGACTGACTCTTAGTGGATAGTGAGCAGTTTCCAGTAAAATGCATTTCTTGACTTTATTCTGATACGTGTACACGCACATTCAAAAAAGAATGGGATAAGAGGCTGGGAATCACTGATATACACAAACAAAATGTGTCACTTGCGGATATTGCGAGGTACGACTAAGCAGTACATTGAAGAATACAGATGGCAAAAAGTACATTTGTACTGAAAACGGTCTAGGCCAGTGATGTGTGTCATATCAGTTGCATGTATTGACTCGCATGCAAAAGAAAGACACAAAAGATACCACATGTGGATAACTGAGACAGTGCTACATAAAGTTACTTGAGAGGCCCAGCAAAAATAAACGGCCTTTGATTGATTTATGAACATTATTGTGTTGTTAATTGTTAATGATTAATGCAACATACTGTAGGTACAACACAAGTATTGTTCATGTATTGATATTGTTAGTGTACTGTGCCTTACTTGCGCATCATTTAGCAAGAATGTTGAAGTAAAAAAAGCCTAATAAAAATAAATTCAACCACCAATTCAACCACTCAATTCAAATCATTTCGACTAGTGTATTTTTGCAGTCATTATGCCTCTCAGTCTCTTATTGAAATCTGGCATAGATAAACATGTGTGTCATTGCGCTGGCATCTACATAATAGCTTGGTAACAAAGACGCCAGATGATCATATTATCATCAAGTATTTGTCCAACAAATCTGTCGCTGTATTAATTTTCTCTCAAGCACCATCCCCGCGGTGACGGAGAGACACACAGTGAATGGCCCCTTTGTTTTTACTTCTGAATCTCAGATATTTTCATTGAATAAGCAGCTTGAGCTCCTCAATTAGGCGGCGCATTTTTATCAACACAGCAAGCGGGAAATAAACCGCAGCTCTGGAGTTGCAGCTTGTGTATGGCGAGTGTGGCAGCAGGTGTTATTCTGCAGGCCTGTCAACAGAGATTAATGGGACAAATTCCTTTTTTTTTTTGTAATGAGCTTTTATTGGCCTAGGAGCAATTTGGAGAAAGGTTCGGCAACTTGAATCATATTTGGCGTCTTTTGCACACAAAAAAATAAATACTTATTTTTTCCATTACATCATCATAATTTGTGATTGCATATTGATGTCTTATTTTATGGACTATCATCCATTGATCAGGTATATCATGAACAATGACATTAGTTGGCTTGTTTTGAGTACTAAAATCTTCCAAAATGTGCAATCAGATAAATCCTAATGAGCGTCACGAGTAACAAATAGTGATAGTTAAAATAATAATAATAATACATCAAACTTGTATAGCGCTTTTTTGTACACTTAAAGACGCTTTACATGGGGAATAAACAAAACAAAAAAGTGGTTTAAAGAAAAGCTAGTTTTGACAGGTGGGTTTTGAGTACTGATTTGAAGGTTGGTAGTGAGTCAGAGTTTCTAATGGAGCTTATATTGAATGCGATATTGAACGGGGAGCCAGTGGAGCTGTTGGAGGACGGGGGTGATGTGTTCTCTGGACCGGGTGTGGGTGAGGAGGCGGGCAGCAGAGTTCTGGATGTATTGCAGTTTTTGGAGATGAGTGGTGGGAAGTCCGTAGAGGAGGCTATTGCAGTAGTCGAGTCTGGAACTGATGAATGCGTGGATGAGGATTTCAGCTGTAGACTGGGTAAGGGAGGGGCGGAGGCGGGCAATGTTGCGGAGGTGGAAGAAGGATGTTTTAGTGATGTTGTTGATGTGTGTTTTGTATGAGAGGGTGGAGTCCATTATGATGCCGAGGTTGCGTACAGAGGGGGAGGGGGTGACATTGTGACCGTCGATGAGGAGGGTAAAGTTCTGGACAGATGGGAGGAGAGATTTGGGGCCGGTGGTGAGGAGTTCTGTTTTATTGCTGTTGAGTTTGAGAAAGTTATTGTCCATCCAGGTTTTGATGTCGGAGATGCAGTCAGTGATGGTGGAGAGGATAACCGGGGTGATGGATTTGGTGGAGATGCAGAGTTGGGTATCGTCGGCGTAGCAGTGAAAGTCCATGGTGGCGGATGATCTGACCGAGGGGAAGCATGTAGATGGTAAAGAGGAGGGGGCCGAGCACGGAACCTTGGGGGACACCGTGGGTGACGGGGGAAGTGTGGGAGTTGCAGTTGTTGACAGAGACAAAGTGGTGACGGTCGGAGAGGTATGAGGTGAACCAGACGAGTGCTGTGCCGGAGATGCCGATTGATTGTAGACGGTGGAGGAGTATGGATATGGAACCAGAGTCAGCGGCGATGAAGGAGATCATTTGTGACTTTAAGAAGTGCTGTTTCTGTGCTGTGAATGTAATCCAGACTGAAATGTTTCGAAGAGATGGTAGGAGTGGAGATGTTGGTGGAGTTGGGTTATGACGGCGTGTTCCAGAATTTTTGAAAGCAACGGGAGATTGGCGATGGGTCTGAAGTTGTCCAGGCTGTCAGGGTTGAGGCCGGGTTTTTTCAGGAGGGGTGTGATGGAGGCAAGTTTGAGCGGGGGTGGGACAGATCCAGAGGTAAGAGAAGTGTTGATGATGCTGGTGATGAGAGGGATGAGAGTTGGTATGCAGGTTTTAAGGAGGGGAGATGGGACCAGGGCAAGCTGGCAACTGGGAAATTTCATAATTGAAAGGAGTTGGTGTCAGAGGGAGACAGAGGAGAGAAGCAGGGAAGTGTGAGTGGAGCGAGGTCATGTTCAGAGGGGGGAGAAGCAGAGGAAGTGGATGCAAGTGAACAGTGTATGGTATGGATTTTAGTATGGTAGGATGACAGGAAGTTAGAAGGAGACTGAGGCAGTTTTAAGGGGGGCTATTTGGTTGAGGCAGGAGGAGAGTGTGCGGTTGTAGAAGTTGACGAGATCAGTGGCAGTTGGATCTGAGGGAAGCGAAGAGCTGGTGATGGCATGGGATATGGAGGCAGAGAGAGAGATGGGACTGAATGATTTTAGGTTTTGGAATGTAATTGTTCTTGAGCGTTTGGCAGTGGGAGAGGGGGTAATGATGTCCAGGTTGATGGCCGGATGATCAGAAATTGTGAGGTTGGTCAATGACAGGTTATGTATGGTGAGGGAGGGTGTGGAACAGACCAGGTCCAGGATGTGTCCATGATTGTGTGTGGGAGAAGTGACGTGCTGGGTGAGGTTAAGGCAGTTTAAAATGTCCAAAAAGTCAGATGTGGATTTAGCTGTAGGGGAGTCAATATGGATGTTGAAGACACCAAGGAGGAGAACGGACAGGGAAATGGAGGACAGCTGAGTTACAAAATCTGTGAAATCTGAAAGAAATGATGGGCAGTTTTTTGGGGGGCGGTAGATGACTGCAGCGGTGAGTGATTGGGAACTGGGAAGTCTGAAAGCCAAGTGTTCAAAGGAGGATACAGCCGGGATGGAGATGGGGCGGAGGAGGATGTCGCTGTGATGGATAACTGCAATGCCGCCTCCACGCCGGTCCAGACGGGGGTTGTCGATGTAGGAGTATCCAGGTGGGGTGGTCTGATTTAGTGCAATGTAGTCCATGCATGGGCTTGTGCCAGGTTTCAGTGCGACAGAGTAAATCCAGTTTATTGTCAATGATGAATTCACAGAGGAGCAGGCTTTTATTGTTGAGTGATCTTGTATTGAAGAGTGCTGTCTTAAGAGGCTTTTGTTGTGAAGCCCATGTGGCGGAAGTTGAGACGGGCAGGAGGTTAGATGAAGTCACATGGTGAGTGCGCAGATGACGTAGGTGGATGTAGTCAGCTCCTCGAGCAGAACACGGTCGGGCCGTAGGCAGCCCCGGGAGCTAGCTTGATGGTGGTCGCAAACGTGTTGTCAATAAAACAGACATTGCCAAAGATAACACCATTACAGAGATCACAACAGCAATCACCATCATCCAACATTCATTCATCATACAAATGCAATGGAGCAGGATGCAAAGGAGTTCTTCCTAATCTTTTTTGGTCAAGAGCTTTCAAAAGTGGCCCTTGGAGGAAACAGTGGACAAGTGGAAAAGTGACTGCAGAGGAAGCTATTTCTGGTTTTGTTTGAGTAAATTACTCGCTTAGCAATAGGTATATCTACAGAATGTACAGTGCCTTGCGAAAGTATTCGGCCCCCTTGAACTTTTCGACCTTTTGCCACATTTCAGGCTTCAAACATAAAGATATAAAACTGTAATTTTTTGTGAAGAACCAACAACAAGTGGGACACAATCATGAAGTGAAACGAAATTTATTGGACATTTCAAACATTTTTAACAAATACAAAGTTAAGTTAATACTTTGTAGCGCCACCTTTTGCTGCGATTACTGCTGTAAGTCGCTTGGGGTTTGTCTCTATCAGTTTTGCACATTGAGAGACTGAAATATTTGCCCATTCCTCCTTGCAAAACAGCTGGAGCTCAGTGAAGTTGGATGGACAGCGTTTTGTGAACAGCAGTTTTCAGTTCTTTCCACAGATTCTCGATTGGATTCAGGTCTGGACTTTGACTTGGCCATTCTAACACCTGGATATGTTTATTTGTGAACCACTCTATTGTAGATTTTGCTTTATGTTTTGGATCATTGTCTTGTTGGAAGACAAATCTCCGTCCCAGTCTCAGGTCTTTTGCAGACTCCATCAGGTTTTCTTCCAGAATGGTCCTGTATTTGGCTCCATCCATCTTCCCATCAATTTTAACCATCTTCCCTGTCCCTGCTGAAGAAAAGCAGGCCCAAACCATGATGCTGCCACCACCATGTTTGACAGTGGGGATGGTGTGTTCAGGGTGATGAGCTGTGTTGCTTTTACGCCAAACGTAACGTTTTGCATTGTTGCCAAAAAGTTGGATTTTGGTCTCATCTGAGCAGAGCACCTTCTTCCACATGTTTGGTGTGTCTCCCAGGTGGCTTGTGGCAAACTTTAAACAACACTTTTTATGGATATCTTTAAGAAATGTCTTTCTTCTTGCCACTCTTCCATAAAGGCCAGAGTTGTGCAGTATACGACTGATTGTTGTCCTATGGACAGAGTCTCCCACCTCAGCTGTACATTTCTGCAGTTCATCCAGAGTGATCATGGGCCTCTTGGCAGCATCTCTGATCAGTTTTCTCCTTGTATGAGCTGAAAGTTTAGAGGGACGGCCGGGTCTTTGTAGATTTGCAGTGGTCTGATACTCCTTCCATTTCAATATTATCGCTTGCACAGTGCTCCTTGGGATGTTTAAAGTTTGGGAAATCTTTTTGTATCCAAATCCGGCTTTAAACTTCTCCACAACAGTATCTCGGACCTGCCTGGTGTGTTCCTTGTTCTTCATGATGCTCTCTGCGCTTTAAACTGACCTCTGAGACTATCACAGAGCAGGTGCATTTATACGGAGACTTGTTTACACACAGGTGGATTCTATTTATCATCATTAGTCATTTAGGTCAACATTGGATCATTCAGAGATCCTCACTGCACTTCTGGAGAGAGTTTGCTGCACTGAAAGTAAAGGGGCTGAATAATTTTGCACGCCCAATTTTTCAGTTGTTTATTTGTTAAAAATGTTTGAAATATCCAATAAATTTCGTTTCACTTCATGATTGTGTCCCACTTGTTGTTGGTTCTTCACAAAAAATTACAGTTTTATATCTTTATGTTTGAAGCCTGAAATGTGGCAAAAGGTCGAAAAGTTCAAGGGGGCCGAATACTTTTGCAAGGCACTGTAAATTGGGTATAGGCAGAACTGCACACTCAAACAATAATATTATGTTGTTCTGAACTGGATCTTTTTTGATCTATTTGAAGAAAAAATAGGTTTCAAGAGCTAACTGCTCCCTTCATCAGAGCTTAATATACACCGAAATATCTTGTGTGTGTTATCAAACCTTACAATTGTGACCCAATAGTTCAAGAAATACAGTCAAATTCTGTCCAAAATAATGATTGGCTTTAAACTGCTTTTTGTAGTTGCTCTGGTAAACAGCTAACGCTAGTCAGTGATTTGAAACAATCGCTCTACTGCATTGTGGCGTCCTATTAAAGATTGCAATGAACTTGGGAGACTCCACTCCCCAAAGCTGTAAATAATGAATGCTTTGTGAGACGGATCTTAATGGAGATGAAAATGGACCTTGGGAGACTGTTTTTATGTTTACACCGGTGTGTGTTAATTTTATGGGGAGATAATGAAATGGGTAGCACACAGTGTCGTAAAATAAGGAAAATATGAGATTAATGTCCTTCTCCCTGAGGACCGAGAGAGAAAACCATATGCAAGAAAAGTGTGAGCTTCTGGTTGATAAGCATACGGGTCAATAGCTTTTAACTAAAAGGCATTGTAAGTAAAAGGTTTTGTAAGTAATGTAGTAATGGTATAATAATACACTTTTCAAATTGTTAAAACGTCTAAAATGAACAAGTTATTAAATTATATCAGATAGAAGGACAGTACATGAGTGTGTTTTTTATGTTTTCAAGTTAATGAATTGCAGGCGCCGTGCTGATTTAGTAATAGACATATTTCTATAATACCTTTTTACCCGTGCCTTTAAATGTCATTGTATTTTTTTTTTACAATGACTCTAAATAAAACAACTAAACTAAATCAATCAATCCATCTTTATTCATAAAGATTATTTATTTAGCGCTTTGCATACATTTCATGTAACACAAAGGGCTTTACAGATTTAAAAACATTCTCTCACACCCAACTCCTCCCACAAATACAAACAAATTGTCGAATTCACACTCTCCCCACCCACGTCCCCAGAGACACACCACACACACTCAAGGTGAACAATGGACGCAATGGACATAAGGCTGAGACGAGGCTGGGTACAGAATAAGAAAATACCATCCAAGGAGCCGTCTGCATCGGAAACAGCACCTCGGCTGCAGCCACAGGGCACCAACACAGGGCCCCCGGAGGAGGCGCGGTAGAAACACCACACCTCCATCCCGACACCCACAGGACAGCACCCCAGCAGCCACAGCCAATGACTGCTCCCGAGGCAGAGGGCTCCTCCAGAGGAAACTGGGAGAGCATAAAAATTGTTAAAATAAATAAAAAGTAAGAAGATTAGGACCACTAAAATAAGACAGAGGTAAAATACATACAGAAAAAATAAATATTGATAACAATTAAATAAATGGGCATAGCAAGAATAAATATCAGTTAAAAGCTAAACTAAAAAGGTGGGTCTTGAGCCTGCTCTAAATGTCTCTTAAGGACCGCTGCTTTATCCTTTATGTAAATCCAGTTAGTGGAGGGCTATATTTAAGGCATTAGGTCCATTTATCCTGTACATTTGACCTCTTAAGTGCCACTGGGGAAACCTTCTAAGACGCAGAAGGCAGAGGATAATGGCCATGAGTAAATATCTGGTGTATTATACGGCTGATGTTTGAGCATTCAAAACAAACCCGCCGTGTTTAGACCATGCAATGCTATACATTGTGAGGTGAAGGTGAAACCACGTGTTTGTTTGGCATTTTTTTTGCTTCTTTGTGAACGATATTTTGAAAGACTTTGCATTGTGTGAATGAATTCAAATCAGTTCATATTAATATTCAGTTTTAAATAAGCGTTTAGATATTTTTATCAGCAGATGTTGATAGTATACTATTCACTACACTAGTGAGATGCCAGGCACATGGCGTCTGGCAGTGCACAGAGCATCGCTGTATCTGTCAGCAGACTGATTGGATTAGCCCAGACTAGAGCACTCCACGTCAGGTTTACTGCAGTTAGAGCAGGATTAAACAAGGCCAGTCAGTGGACCAAGGCGAGTTTAGGATTAGGTTAGATTACACGGATTAGAGGAGTGAGACAGTAAGGGTGCTTTATACAATTGGGCATGACAGTCGTACTTGTACTTAACATTGACAGATACAACGAACTTTGAAATAGACAAAGACAACAAACAAAGCACCTTTAACTGATAATTTTTTTATTTATTTATATTTATTTTTGAACAGGGACAGTGTACAATCTACATTAGCCTCAGAAAGGAGAGATGCATTGTACCAGGTTATAGCACTTGTGCTAATTTCCACCTGCAGTCCCTGGGCCTATTGTACATGTTTTTAGTGGTAGGGGAAACCGGAGTACCCGGAGGAAACCTACGCAGACATGGGGAGAACATGCAAACTCCACACAGAAAGGCCCCGTCCAGGTGGGAATCGAACCCGGACCTTCTAGCTGTGAAGCACGAGCGCTAACCGCTGTGCTACCATGCCGCAAATAATAATAGAATAACAATAAGCACAATTAATATATGTTTTATTTTGTTGTATCTTATGAACACCACTATGTGCTTGTATTGACCATTCAAGTCTTTTTAGTCTATTTAGTCTGAGCACTTGACGTCAACCGCCAAAAACAAATGATCATCCGTTATAGGCTATCTTTAAATGGCCTAAACGTCAAAGCTAAGTATAATGCATCATCGCCAATGTCAGAGAATTTACACAAACCTGGAACTGTTTGTTGCAATGTTTCAGTCCTCACCTTAGGCAACTTTGCTAAACATCCTAGAGAATCCTTATAGCCCAGAGGAGGCTTTGACAGCCTCAAGGATAAACAGAGTATAAATAAACTCAGTCTAAAGGTCAGTGAGCTGCATAAAGGCAGTGGGCCAAATTCATATCCAGGTAAACTCGCAACCTGACCTACACAAAATAGCACCCATTTAAGTCCGTTAAAAAGACTTACTGCGACTTTTAAAACCACAAAGTGAATGTGAAATAGTCTGTCTGAATGTCTCCAAGTGTCAGCTTTGTGAAGTGCACATGCAGCCAAGTGCCCAGTAAAGCTATATAGCGCATAATGTCATCCATATGAGCAACTTTTTTTTTTTTTGCAAACATTTTTATGCCATCTTGACTTGAGTACAGCGCATTGTCAGGAGCGCAGACACTGCCGCGACTTCCAGAAAGTTACCAACGCCCTCATTTTCTCCTGTCGTGCCTGCTGCAGCTTCCCCCAACAACCCTCCCCTGCACCTGCTAAAAGCCAGCAACAAGGCTTCACTCTGGTTTTAACAGATGGCGACGTATCACTCCGTGTTTAGCTTCCCTTCACTCGCTTCTCGCGCTGCATTCAGGTGAAACTAGGAAAATTAGAATATTGTGGGGGGAAAAAACAACTTAAAATGTGAAACTAATACGATATAGACTCATGGCATGCAAAGTGAGATACGTCAGGCCTTTGTTTGTTTTAATGTTGGTGATTTTTGCTCACAGCTAAAAAATCCAAATTCATTATTGTGAAAGGGATATATAGTGTAGCTCAAAGTGTCACCTTTTTATCAGCTAATGAATCCAAAACACCTGCAAAGGGTCCCTGAGACTTTAAATGGTCTCTCAGTGGTTCAGTAGAATTCACCATCATGGGGAAGACTGCTGACCTGACAGATGTGCAGAAAACCATCATTGCCACCCTCCATAAGGGAAAGGCTCAAAAGGTAATAGCACAAGAAGTTGGATGTTCTCAAAGTGCTGTATCAAAGCACATTAATAGAGTGGAAGGGGAAAGTGTGGAAGAAAAAGGTGCACAAGCCACAGGGATGAGCGCAGTCTGGAGAGGACTGCCAGGAAAAGGCCATTTAAAAGTGTGGGGGACCGTCATAAGGAGTGAGTGCATCAAGAGCCTCCACACACACACGGATCCTGGACATGGGCTTCACATGTCATATTCCTCTGGTTGAAGCATCCTGGTCTTCCATAACACCTCAGCAGTGCCACAGGCTGCCACGCAACTGCATTAAGGCATTAAATCTATGACTATTTACTATTTAATTGTTTGCACATTTCCTGAGAGCTGAATGCAACGAGTGACTTTCTCCACTTCTCAATAAAGGCTATCTTAATCTTATCTTAAGTAAAAGGGGGCCAAACCCAGCACTAAGTACTTGTGCATGATTATAGTTTTCAGAGGGCCGACATTTCTCTGTTTAAAGGAATTTTGTTATTGATTTCATGTAATATTCTAATCTTATGAATTTTTAATTTGGGGTTTTTACAAGCTGTGAGCCAAAATCATCAAAATTACAACACATAAAGGCTTGACATATGTCACTTCGCATGCCATGAGTCTATATCATGTATTAGTTTCACATCTTAAGTTGAATTACAATTCTAATTTTCCGAGTTTCACCTGTATAGGACTTACCGGTCACTTTTAAAGTTTGTTTAGGCCTCAGCTCTGGCACGACCTGCCAAGGGAGATCAGGCTTTCTCCATCGGTATCATCTTTGAATCGACTGCACTTCTTCAAAGCGTGTCCTGAATGTACTACAGATGTCCTGCATTACTACAACCACTAACCCTTTTTTGGTTAACTTGACCTGTGCTGTGATCAAACTTTATAGCTCCTGTGCCCTCTCTGCAACACTCATTCCCAAAGTAATCACACTAATGATCTTAATCCATATTCCTTCCTCCATAAAGCGTAATGACCAGTGTAACAAGCACCTTATATTGCCCCACTCGCAATTACCAGACGATGACCTTGAGCATCCTCTTTTGACTGTTGGGGGCAATTGGATGTGTGTCTGTGTGTCTTCCCCAGAGAGGCCAAAGGGTGCAAGTATTACACTGGCACTGAAGTGGAGAAAGTTTTGGTGCGACTTTAGACGGATACGTGGTGCTTTTTTAATGTGTGTGAAGTCTTACTGTTGATAAGGGATCCGTGAAACAGGTGATTTCCCAGCGTCTCCGAAAAGCCCGGGTTGAAATGTAAAAAAAAAAAAAAACAGTGTTAGTGGGAAAGGCAGGACATGCAGAAGGCGAGGAGAGAGAGGGCGGTTGCTGTTAATGGAAGTAATAAATAATGAAGGCAATAAATGTGCTAATTAATCAGAAAAGTCATATCAATATTCATAACATTGTTTTGGACACTACCTTGTGCTATGGTTAAAACCTCAGTGATGTCAATTTAGTATAACAGCTCTGCTTTAAAATCAAATCCAGCCTGTAAAAAGACTTATAATAATGATATAAATAATGATTTGAGGCTGCAGTTTTACGAGGGAGCATGCAAAAAGCAACCAGTCGGAGATAACTGCGGAATGATAAACATATACAGTATTTACATCAATAAGTGATGTCACTGAAGAGGTTAAGTCATAGGAGCAGGGGCGGGCCGTATGAACACTGACTGTAGAGCACGGGGACAGGTGCTTAAAAAGTAAAATGAGATGAAGGACGTAAACTGCTTGAGTAGATCATATTTGCGAGAAAATTAGTGCGCTGTAAAAAGAATAATTTAAACATCACTGAATGAATCTTCCCAGTAGGCGTGAGGCTGGGATTTTAAAGTCATTTGTCCATTGTCAATTAAATCGTCAAATATATCATTATCGTGATATTTATTTTTTATATCGCGACATAGATTTTAGACCATATCTCCCCGCCCTAGGAGCATTTCAAGTTGTGTAGTTAAAGACTCTGTATGTATTGAGACAGATAGAGAAGTCCCAGCTCAAAACTCATCCCTGTCCTCAGAGTTTACAGTGGTCCCAATGTCCATAACAATAATATCCAAATTGTTGTTTGGACGATATGCAAAATTGGGATATCGAATATTTCACAATTTGTACAATCTGACCCCCCCACACACAGTTTTTTCGGACTTTGTTGCGTTGTCCTTGTGGGTTACCATAGCCAGGTGTGAGCCAGCCGCCCCTTCCCCTGCGTAACATAGTCAAAACTACAACATGGCAGCGTGGAGCGATCACAGAGATTAAGAATCTAATGTGTTGGAGCTATTTTGCACTTTGTTTATTTTAGGCTTAAGTTAAGTTATAGCCTAATTTATTTCCTTTCTTTTCTTGCTAAAGTTAATTTGTTTTATTTTGCATTTACATTGTTGTTGGTCACATGGTGTTATGTGCATTTGCATAAGTAGGTCAAGGTGGGAGGGACCTCAGGCTGCGAGGGCATATGGTTTTTTACCAGCGTAAGAGAGGCAGCAGAAAATGTCTGTGATCTTGCTTTCCAAGTGTGACTAAACCTCCTTAAACGCATCTTTTGGTTTGGACATGAATTGATTTTGGTACCTCTCACCTGCGTAAAGCCTAACCATGACGTAGCCTCAGTGGCCATTTGAGAAGTTTGGTATTATTTGTTTTGTTTAAGTTCATGGACAAATAGCCACTACATAATGATATGAATGAAGTATGTCACCTGAGTCGCTCATATTTGCGAGGAAAAGCTAGCTAGCACGCGCTGCCTTGCTAGCTAGCTACATTTCCTAACTTTTAGCCTGGCGCTAACCAACAACACGGTGAAGAAAACCACGATACAAACGCGGTTAAGGCTAATAATATCCTTCTCACCTGTTTTCTTCAGATCGCATAAGTTCCAGGACAAACTCGTCTCCTTCTCTTTCTCTTTCCCTCCTGTGTGTGTGTGTCTGTGCGTCTGCCCCGGTGTAGCGATTTCACACCCGCCATTCACCTGACACCCCGGTACTTTGAAATTGACTTCAGATTACCCCCGTGGTAATCTGAAACTGATTTCAAGATACCCCCCCCTGATTTCAGATTACCCCTTCACCAATTACAATATGTAGCTATTGTTTGGCCGCGTTAAATAGAAAATGCCCCGATGTTAATAGCTAATAATAGCTACAACTCTCGTAACGTTTCATCTGCGGTGTTCTGCTCCAAACATGCACATAAGAGCTACACTCTCATTTGATATCCGTGATCGTAAACTCCACTATCCTTAAGGTTAGGGCTAAGGTAAGAAAGCAGCCGAGAGGGGGTTAATCTGAAATCACGGGGGTAACTTGATATCAATTTCAAATGATTACCCCCTGAAATGGGGGGTAGTTTGAAATCTTTACACCGGCCCCAGCCCGTGCATCGGGAGAGACGTGAAAAGAAGAAAAAGGGAAAGACTGGATCCTTTGAAAACTACAATTAAATTGACTCATGTTGCTGCGAACACATGTCCCAAACGCGTTAATACTCACAGGTCTGTCCTCAGTCTCCTGACAATAAAACACAAGTAAACTGCCCAGAGGTGAACTTACAGGAGCATTTCACTGAGATGGAGATGAAGTTGCAAATATTGTAGTAATATTATTTTATCTTATCTTCCGTGTTCTTCCAGATGAAGGTAGAGATTTAGATGAATACTAGGAATAAAATAGCTCTAAATGAATTTGCCCTATCGTCAAAAGGCTTTGATTTTGAAGTATTTTGTCAGGTGTAAATTATATCGCCAAATACATTTCTTCTTCATACCGTGATGTACATTTTTGTTCATATCGCGCGGCCCTAATGTTTAAATCAATAATGTCTCATATCTTTATGTACTAGTAATTCTATACAATAATAGTTCAGATACAGCAAGTCAAAAGACCAACTGGACCGTCTTTGCCAGTTTGCACACATTTCTGCGAAGGATTGCAAAAATATCGTCTGCATATCGATATCGAGATATTGAAAAAAAAAATTGAGATATTCATTTTTGTCAATATCTCCCACCCCTACTATGGATTTGTACTTTCATTTCCACTTTAAAAAAATAAAAAAATCCTGTGTTTAATGTGTGTTGCAAGTCCAGCCATTATCTCTGCCTGTATGCCCTCTAAGCCATAGTAAATTTGCTTTAAATGTACATTGTTTTTCATCTTGTGCCTATTGCTCAAATGAATCGTAATAGATTTGTTCACGGATTATTAGACTAAGTGGTTGATGTTCTTTTGTTTGGATGAACTTAGCAGACATCAGGAGAATAGAGTTGCCGACGGACGTGAAAGCGGCAGGGATGCTTGTCAATGAAGCGCAAAAAAAAAAAGACAGGAGGTGGGTGGCTCTATATTTGGGGCGTGTGGAGGGAAACGTCGTAATCACTCAGGTGTAAGAGAGACAGAATATCGAGGTGAATGAAAAGTCGCCAGATTGACTTTCATTGGTACCATTGTTCTGGATATTTCAAACATTTCAAAGATGATTAAGTTAACACATAATTGAGGCTGAAAAGTAATATTTTTAGTACAGTAGTAGCATTTCTGTTTTGTGTGGTGGGCTGTATTGTGTTCCGTCTAAAACCCAGGAAAAAGAAACAACCGAAGTGAACTGGATTTCTCAAACCGGCGTGAATGCTTTTTGGTTTACTGGTTTGTTTGGTTATCAGAAATGCTTTTCATGTGTCTGACTGATCCAAACATGCAGCAAGATAATGGCCTTACAAAATGTTTCATTCCTCATACAGCGACTGCAACATTTTGCACACACCAGATGTTTTGTTTCTGTTTTTCCCGGGTGGCACGTTGATACCAGACATCATCATGGACGGAGCAGCGTGATATTATCATCACTAAAAAAGGGTGCAGGTCTTGGGGAGTGCAGTTCTTGTGGGTGGTTATACGTCTGAATGCCTTCTCTCTGGTGTGTCCCAAGTTTAACAAAGCAATCTCTCTGCATCTTACCTCGGCGCGCTGGTTCTGTCATTCTCCGAGGGTAGTTAAATGACAATAACGCCCGTGGTTGTTGCGCTGTATTGATTTGGCTGATGCCGCAGACAGATAGTGGCCTGAGGAGCTTATATCTGCCATTGTTATAACGCTGTTCTTATCTGTGGCCGGGCCTGACACACGGGAGGGTTATCCCACGTTCATGACCTCTCCATACATGAGACAGATCACCTCATAGATCAGGATTAATGAAGAACAACAGAACAAAAAGACTTTATAATATTGATGGGCAGCATCGAATATGAATCATCTTTATCTCAATTGCCCCGAGCCCTACGGCTGTTCTTCACAACAGGAGCTTTACAATGCTATCTATGAGACAAGCAGTATGTTTACCAGTACATTTCCTCTTTGTTTAAAGTTTTTGTTTTCCCGTCGGTGTCTGTGTTCATTGGTGTACGAATGAGAGTGTGGATGGGTGACTGGTTCCTTGCTGTAAAGCGCTTTAATGTAGGTGGAAAAGCGCTATATAAGTATATAAGTTACCAATGGAAGTGGGATACACATTCTGCAGGTGACCAGGCGTATACGTTAAGAAAACGGCTCAGCAAAGACGTGTTCACGCCAAAAACTTTCATTTGTATTCGTGCTTATTATCTAAACACGTCTATATCGCGCTCCCACTTTGTCCCTTTGTCAAACACCCACTCTTCATCGCCCCTCCTCTCCGTCATCACCTCCCCTCCTCTCACAGCGGGCGCACGTCTTCAGTCTGTCGCAGTCTGAAAAGAAGCTTTTGTTTTTTAGTTTGGAGGGACGTGCGAAAGGCGTCGTGGCGCGGCGCGGCGGAGAGGTGACTGGCTGTGCTCCTTTTTAGGTGTCGAGAGAAAACAGGGGGGGGGGACGCGCGGCAGTGATAAATATACTCTCGGGCGTTTAGGGCTCTGAGAAATGTGCACAAAAGGAAGAAGTGGCTTTCCTCCCGTCGAAGCGGCGTTAACGCGAGGACGGAGCAGGAGGACTAAAGTTATTGCCTCTTATTACCGAACCGTGTCGGAACGAATAAAATAAATGCAAAGATGAACGCTTTATTGAGTCACCACACTTTCATGTCATGTTTTACTCTGAGATATCTGTCGAGGAAAATGCCAAGTCATTTAAAGTCAAAACAGGGTCGTCTACAAGTCCAATTTTAATGGCACAGTTATTAGAGGACGGAACATTAGTTTTACCAATGTAATGATTATTTTAAGCGACAAAAGCTCTGAAAATCCTTATTTCAGTGAGTTTCAAGGGGTGCATAGTGTGTTCGTAAGACAAATGTCCGCTGAGGGGGACAATAAAGTTCATTTGGATTTGTAAAGGGCTTTTTATAGTGGTACGAGGGGTGCTCTCCAATTTGTGTAATTTGTTTAGTTTCTTTAGTTTATCCTTTTGAGAATTACCTTGGTCATAGTTGAAATGGAAAATAACATTTGCAGTCCAAAAAGAGGCACTATGCTTTTCGGTGAACTGAAGTTGTTTTTTAAATGAGCGATACAAATACAGTTGAATTGAATTGAAGACAGTGTCATGGACGAACACAGGAAGCCGTCTCCATGGTGCGGTAAGTGCTCATGACAGGTGAGCCCTAATGCTGTTTGCACTGCTGAATGCCACTTAATGGACCGCTGTGGGGTCATGACGGCGGATGCAGCATTTACACAAATTGCCGCGGAGACAATAATCTAAATTGCTTTTCGCCTGTTTAATCAACATGGTCACGGACGGTTTTTAGACCACAAAAGATTAAACTGCAAACTACGCTAATATAAAGTAGAATGGGGGAAAAAAAAAGGGGACGGAAATTGGTTACACTTTCGACGTAGGTACATGGAACAAGAATTAGTAATTACACACGTAAGTAGGTATATATGCCAGTGTAACGCCTCATTTGAAAGCTAAGCCCTACACAACTCATTTAAACAGATCTTTTTATTTGCGCTTTTTGTCACTTTTCTGTTACTCTTTTGTGGCGATTTGGATAAAGCCAAACGGGAGACCATGTGCTCCGTTCAGGTGGGGGTTAAGAGGTTACCGTGCAAGGTTAATATAAAGTGTAACAAAGCCGTGCAGGCGTTCCGGCCGTCATATAGATGTGCCAGGTTTATAAAGTTTCATAAATTGCGGATACTTACCGCATAACTGACGAGAAAATGCAGCGCAACCAATGTGTAATTACGCATGAGCGCGGGCTGTCCCATCTACAGTGAGACGCTATGGTCTGTACCTGCAAGAAACAATAGCGAACAGAAAAGTAAAGAGTAACGAGGTGGAACTAGGGAAAATACATAATGCACCATATCTAATGTGTATGTGCACGTAAGCTAAAGTGAGACGCTATGTACAGCCTCATTACTCTTTGTACAGCTTTATTAAATCTTGCACTTTAATGTGTAATTACTTATTACCTCTACCTACACATGGAACTTGCAGGCTGCGATCTAAAGTGTTACCTTGGGTTTTATTAGATCATTTGTGGAGTAAAATCCAAATAACAGTTGCCTCTAAAATGCGTTTTATGATGATTGGTATATTGTGGAAACCAAAAAATAAACAAACAAACAAACAATGACAAATAAAGTACTGTAAATTCTAGGGATGTAACAATTCATCGAAAATCAATTTAAAATCGATTTAATATGCGTAAAATGTGAATCGATGTAAAAAATAGAAGAATCGATTTTAAAGCCACCCTCAGCTACTCCATTTTGCGCGACCGAAATAGACTAACAACATTGACTTTTTCTCAAGACAAGCTCCACCCCTCCCCCGCCTCACCCCCAACACACGCCACACCACGTAAACACATACACGTGCAGCCATCGAAGCAGCAGACGCAGCTAAAGTTAGCAGCTACGAGATTAGCGTTAGCGGCTAACGCAGAGTTTAGCATTTTGACAGAAGTTTACCAAAGATCGTAAACTGACAAACATCTGACCAACCTGCTCTGATTCTGCTGAAATCCTCATCAAATGTCCGTCAAAATAATCCAATACCTACAGGAGCTGTCATGTCTTTTTCCTCCTTATGTTTACAAAGGCTGCACCGGAGGCAGTGAGGCTTCAAGGGTGAAAAAAACTGCACTGTAAAATTTTTCTAAATGGTAGTATTATGTTCAAACTGCAAAAATTAAAAACTAAAGGTTTGGTAAAATAAATATACTCTCAAAATGTTTGCTTTGCTACATAGTTTATTTATGCGGAAAAATCGAAATTGGGAACTTCAAATCGGAAATCGAATCGAATCGGGGCTTGAGTTAATCGTTACATCCCTAGTAAATTCTCTAATACTGGGCTGTATTCCATTCTCTAACAGTGCCCGGGTTCGTAGCTGGCGGAGGCAAGCCGGTGTCTAAAACAGGGCTATTATGAGAAACTATAGCGGTAGAAATTATGTCCCATGTTCGGAATTTGTCTCATACTAGTGTAAACGATAACTCACGTGCAGGAAGTGAACAAACGGGAGCCCAGGCCGAGAGAGGGAACGCTGCGAAGTTGAGCTGAACCAAGCGTAACTTTGAGACAGATTTAGCCACTTCTCAAACCTTCTGTGACTATGTTTTTTTGGAAACAGGGCAAGCAACAAATGTTGTGTGGCCCTCCAGGGTTTTAATAAAGTCACCATCGCGTCCTCAAAGCACATCCAGCGGCTCTCCGTGTGCAGGTAAGTCCCGCGCCTCAAAATAGCGTCTCGTCTTCTCTCGGGTCTGTTTTATGATCGATCGCAAACACAAACGCTCCGTCTAAGCTCGCCTTTTTAAATAACAACAAATAATCCGGTCCCTTACTTAATAAATGTACCTAATATTTTAGGTTCAAATGGACACAAATCTCGTTTTTCTTCATTTTACTGGTCGTCCGTTTTGCTCAAATAGAAATAAAGGCCTGTCTCTAATGTTGGCCTGGTTCCAATAAAGGCCTGGTCCTCCATGCGCTTGAGTAAATAAAGGCCCCGACCTATATTAGAGAATGTACGGTACCTTGATCTATGAACATGCTTCGATGTAAAAATCAAGCCTCTAAACTCTATCTATCATTTGATCAGTTTACGTTACTTTCCCTACGGTCTGGATGAGCCCAAATCATTTACAAATGAGTTCGAACGGATTGATGCCACGTCCTTGTGGAGTCACTGACGCCTCTATACTTGAGAGAGAAAGACAATGGGAGAGCATTACATCATGGAAGGACCCACAGACATTTTCTTCGTAGATATTTCATGTTGCTGGTCACGGCCCTTTGTACCTTGTTCCCCCATTTGGATTCAATCCAGACCTCCGTGATCCCACACATCCCGGCGCTTGACGGATAAACTTAGCCGCTCGTCGGGCGCGAGCTGGTGTATTGTTACCTGTTAAGCTGCTGGGAAAGAGGCTTTTTCTGGTCAGTGCCGCCGTCCTTTTTTTTCCGCCGCTTTAACATTGAGTGTGATTGGGTGTCTGCTTTCAGGCTTTTAAGATGTCGCAGATAACACTTTGTGCGCGACCAGCCACTCAGGATACAGTTACTGTGTTGGGTAGCTGTGATTTATTCCCCACGGACCGCGGCCGAGGCCATTGAAACTGAAACTGTTATTGCGCTCGCGGTGATGGTGGACGCACGTGCACGTTCACATGCACCCAAGGAGGGTGGGTGGGGGGAGGGGGGGTTTGCCTGGGGGACCGTTTTGCCTGGTTAAAAGCTCTTTATGTGTCAGGGACTCCTCAATTGTCCCGTTGAGAGATGAGCCAACCGTTCGGGTTTCAACAATGCAGGGTTGGTGACAGAGATAAACTTGTATAGAATAGAAGCTGTCTTATTTTAGAAAGTGGAATAAAGAGGTTGAAAAACATTCTGTCTACAAGCGCAAGGTCCTTCCCATCCAGAGGCAGACAGGGACCAAAAAAAACAACCCAGGACTCTGACCAGTCCGGCCCAGCCCAAATGCTTTTGCTTTATTCTGCGTAACGTAGAAGGACTTTTCCCAGTGCAGTTAGCAGTAGTATTTGCTGTGCAGTTCTGGACAAGTTTGAACAGAGATTGAATAGTTAAGCAAGTTAATAAGTAGTACTAATTATACAAAAATGTAGTTTGAACTTATGTGTAATGACAGTTTATCTTTTGTTCTTTGTCCAGTAGCAGGGACCATTTGTATGCCGTTCACACCAGTGGCAAATGTGTAGAGAACTTGAAGAGAACACATGGCTCAATCTAAATCAAAGAATAGAAGTCACTTTGGGCATCTTATATGTAACACCTTATCAGTTACAATGCCTGTTTTTATATTTTATCAAACCGTTCATTTGAATTCAAACTAATTTCATGAGGAAAACTGTTCTCTGTATCCACCTGGAAATGTATTTCAATTGAAAGTCAGGAGATATTATAAAAAAATAATAATAATAATTCAAGTGCCATATGTGTTTCAACTCTGATATGAGTTTGTAGTTTGTATGCTTGTATGATTCAAAAAGTATTATGAATACCATGAAAATCAAATCTATGTACATTTTAAGGCAAATATATATATTTTTTGCAATGGACCCGGGAAGAATAGCTGACTGCATATGGCTCTCAGCTAATGGGTAACCATTTAAATAAACAAAAACATTCATAAATAAACAAATAAAACACGGTTTAATTCGACACAGGTGCATTTGGTTATTTCGGTAAGGAACAAAAAGAGCTAAAGAATTAGATGTTCCAACTAAACTTTCAATGGTACAAAATATATATATATATATATACACACACAAACACAATTTTACCTATCAGACAATTTGTGAACCAAGTTGTTGTTCTCGGTAAAAGCCAGCGATGGAACAAGGCAGACATTTCCAAAGAAACTGACACTTATGACGCAAATTATTGTCAATATTAGTTTTGGACATGGAATTCTTTGTTGTGACATGCTGTATTATTCAAATGACATCTCCGGTCTTTGATCTGAACAGGATATTAACCACGGAAACAAAACATTGGTCACTTTTAATAATGGATTGTCATGACAGCGTATCACAATGGCCCTCTGCAAATTTCATATCCAACCCATGTTCCAGATGTTCCCGTTTTTGTCATTTCTGTCCCTTTCATGCATAATAATGGCTTTAATATTTCATAAACAGCGTCAAACTCGTTGTGACAAACAGTTTGCCGCCTGCATGTGCACATCAAAGCCGGAGGTGTCAGAGAATCAGAGCCCCCTCCGCTGTTACAACTCCCTACATTTCTCCGCTTTAATCACAGCTAATGAGGAGGTTATGTAAGTCGTAACGTGGCAGAATTAAAAAAACGTTTTTATTGTTGAGCCCCACTGGAAAAACCTTTACTTTAGTCGTGTGATCACCAAATAATGGCCTGAGAGCCAAATCAGGCCTAATGGTGCTTATGCTGCTCTTATTGCTTTATGTACCTCCAAACCAATACACATTAGTCCATTGTGCAGGCTATAGGTACAATGTATTACATATTGTTATATATGTAGCCTATTGTGAAATAAAGTGTTTGGAAAAAAACACACATACAAAAACAGAGATATATGTTTTTGTTTTTTTTATTCACCAAAAAACGCTGGATTTCTTCCCTGTTCGTATCGTCATCACTGTTTGTCACAGGCTGCTGCCTTCTCCTCTTAAACAATCATTCTTCTAGTTCAGCTATAAACCTCCTCTCCATCTCCACCGCAGTAGCAGAACCAAGGCTCCACAGCATTTATTTTGTTTATTTGAACAGGGACAATGCACATTGCAACATTTCTGTAAACGTGCCAGTTTTAGCTATAAAGCTACCGCAGCTTCTTCACCTTCATAACAAGCACCAATAAAACTTCTAGATGCCAGGAGAGCGTTGCATTTTATTTGTATACACCAAATCATATTATTTTGATCAACTATAACAGCTCCACAAAGTCTCTCATGGAGGAATGATTCATGTCTGCAGTGACTTGTGACTGTGTGTTGCAGCTCCGTCTCCTGTGAGTGTGGTGAGGAAAGGCCATACCGGGAAAAGCAGCATCTCTCTGTCCTGGGCCGAGCCGGACCGCCCCAACGGCATCATCCTGGAGTACGAGATCAAGTACTTTGAGAAGGTAAAGCATAGTTTATTTTATTTTTTTAATGTATTTTTTGTTCTTTGGGCTTTTCTGAAAACGTGTGAAACAAAGGATTTGACATTTACAATACTGGGATTATGTAATTGATATTTGGCCCTTTGTCATTTGCTGTGAACATCTTCACTCAATTATTTAAATTGAAGTCTGAAAGAAGATGTCACAAGAATAAGTGGACTCACATTCAAAAGGTTTCGCTGTTCTTACGGTACAGCTTCCTGTGCTTCCTGGCAGTTGTCCATTTTAATATACTTTCTGGATGACTGAGAATTTACATAATCTCAACTACTAACTGTACCACAAAATATGTGATAATGTACAAAACCTTCATATTGAAATAATCATTGTTAGAATTGCATAATTTTATCCACACCTTCCAATCCCATTTGATTTCTTGCAATTCTCTTATCAGGACATTGTTTTCTTCACATCATGTATTACATGCCTTTCATTCATGTGACCTTTGTTGTTATGGTGGCCAATTTCAATACCGAAGTAGAATTTTGCAGTACTACAACATGTAACAAAATCTCTACTCAGGATGAAAATGAAAGACAAGTGATTGACAGTGGCATTTTTATGTACTCATTGCTCAAGAAGATAAGAGTAAAACACGAGTTTATGTGAAGAAACCAGTGAGTCAGTGTTTAAGCTGCTCAAGACGTTAGCATGCTACCGGTTAGCATTTAGCTTCAACAGCTCAGCTCTGACCTCTCAAAGAGAAAGCCCTGAACCACACTCCAAACATCTAGCCTTGGATACAACATGTGACAGAGGTCAGAGCTGAGCTGTTACTGTAGTATTTCCTCAGTGTTCATAGATGTTAGTCACACATGTGCTTATCGTGTTGAAGCCAGTGACAGTCGATTGATGACAGTTGCTAACCGATAGCATGCCGATAGTCTTGAGCAGCTTAAACACTGACTCAGACTGAGACTCTGTTGGCATGACAAACTGTAAAAATCATCGATTTTTCGGTTTCCTCTTTTATGTGTTAATTTAGTCTTCAGAGTGAAGCAGATCTTTAGTAAATCCTGCTGTAGCTCGACAGACAGCGCTGCTATGTCTGTGCCACATTTGCTGGTTATATCACATAAACCTGCACTGGGGCCGTGTTTTTCCTCTTATCTTCTTGTGAAATGATTACGAGTACGTAAAAATGTCACTGTCAATTAGTTGTCTTTCATTTTCATCCTGAGTAGAGATATTGTTACATGTTGTAGTACTGCATGATTCGACTTCGGTATTCAAAATGGCAGCCGGAACTATGCGTGGTGTCATTGGAAGCACACGTATATACTAATTATCACTTGTATCGTACATTATGGATATGTACACAGACACACACACACACACACACACACACTTTCTCGATTTTCATGAAAATAACATGAATCTGGTATCCCGTTGTGAGCACTGACCTCCACCAAGGCATTGACCCCTATAGGTGCCATCTAAATCCAAACAGGTGTCGGTACCAAATACCTTTCCACCTTTTTATTACATCTTAAACTGTCTTACAAACGTGCAAAAAGCAATGTCATACACACACAAGAAGCATCTCTCTTGAGGAAAATTACCAAGTTGGGGCATCGATACTAGACCGAAACTTTGAAGCCACTCTGGTATCCATTAATGCCCACTTTACATTACAGTTTAGTTTATTGCCAAAACTGCTGAACGTGCATGTTACATTTCTTTTCCTTATGTGCCCCATTAAACAAACTGTTAAGTCTATTAAATAGGACCAGGGAGAGGTATTTAGAGAGCACAAGCTTTCAAATCAAACCCGCTGAGATATCAATGCACCTCCCAATAGCAATGGGATGCACTTGTTATTTTCTAATCCTTTCTTAAAAAGCTGGGCCAGCAATCTGATGCGGCTCATTTCGAGATCAATGTTCCGGTGCCCTTCCCTCTTCTAACTTTCATACCCTGATGTTGTGTTCCTTTTCTGGGAAGGTCAGAATAAAGGTATCCAGCACAGGAGAGAGGTTTTGTGGTCAGTGGTTAGCTAATGGCTTCAGGCTAATGGAGGGGCATTTAGCTGTGTTTAAACCTCATGCGGTTACTGTTTGGAAGATGATACCTACATACACGCGCACACACACACGCTCCAATGCACACATATCTTGCAGGTAGATAAAATAGGGGGGGGGGAGTCTTAGGCGCTGAAACAACATGTGCTGAAGATGAAATGCTGAAAATCCCCACAGGAGCAGGACTCCAGCTACACCATAATCAAGTCCAAGGAGACGGAGATGGTGGTGGAAGGCCTCAAGCCCTCCTCTGTCTACATCTTCCAGGTGAGTAGGTGTTGAAAATATGGTCCCATGTGTTGCTTCTTGGACCAAAATGATAACTGCTACTGCTACAACCTTTCTTTCTACAGACAAAGCATTAGACTGTTGGCTTTTCTAGTAGTATACACTACCGCTGTAAAGTTTGGGGTCACCCAATCAACAGTTTTCTGCAGTGCTAGCATAATTGCACGAGGGTTTTCTAATCATTAACCACCCTCAAACACGATTAGCTAACACAGTGTACCATTAAAACACTGGAGCGATGGTTGCTAGAAATGCGCCTCTGCACACCTATGTAGGTATTCCATTAAAAATCCCCCGTTTCCAGCTCGAATAGGGATTCACAACAACTGTATTTCTGATTAATTTAATGTTATCCTCATTAAAAAAAAACATTCACATATACGTGCAGTTATTCACTGTACAGCTTGTTAATAGGATTAAAATGCATGTTATCATCATAACCCAGTAAAAAAAAAATAATAATAATAAAAATAAAAAAATTAGTAAACATTCATTCAAACCTTTATTTAACCAGGAAAAAGATCATTGAGATCAAACATCTCTTTTATGAGAGTGCCCTGGGGAATACTAACATAGTTAGTATTCTTTGGTATTACTATGGAATCTGGGGTTTTTACTTTCCTATAATATTTCCAACTATTCCTCATCATTTTACTTTATTATTACCATGCTCTAAAGCATGTTGCTCTCAACTGGTGGTTCGGGATCCAAAAGTGGGTCGATGAAACATTTTCAGTGGGTTGCAAAGGAAACATTTATTCAAATGAAAAATTTGAAAGTAGGAAAGCCCAACCCGAGTGTGATACAATCAGTACAGTGATCCTGATTTCAGCTTTATAGGATTATACAATGCTTAAATCAACATTCATTTGTAGGAAAATATTCTACAATACTAATTAAAGCTTAAAAGCGTTTTATGAGTTGGAAAGAAGGTCCCCAATGCCATACCAGAGAACCACTGGTCTAAAGAAAATGCGGCCCATGTATGGATTTCAATGGAAGAAATCATTACCGAACCATTTGATTAAGTCAAGCATTTTATAATTAAATTAGCAAGTTATTATTCAAACATCTTATGGTTAGGGTTTGTGCTCATCGACAGATGGAGCGAGCAGTGGGGCGTTCGGTCTGCAACTCAGTGGAGCTCAACAGTCCCACCCCCTTTGAAACAATGGCTTCTGGAAGTAAATCTTCCATTCATTTTACTATTTGACTCTTGAATTTGAAAAGAATTTGTAGATAAAAATTAAAAACTTCACAAACTGAATTATGCCAGAATGAAACAAAAACATGTTAATACAAAATAGTGAAAATTTGACTGTGAAGTAAAGCAGATGCCTGTGATTGTGATTTTACTTGAATTTACTTAATTGCAGGTGCGGGCCAGGACCTCAGCGGGCTATGGTGCGTTCAGTCGGCGTTATGAATTCCAGACCAGCCCTTACTGTGAGTACATCTATAAACTTCTATAAACTTGAACTTGCACTAATCACGGTGTAAAGGTGTACAGTACATTGTGAGATTTTGGCTGACTATGACAAAATATGATTCATTTTGGGGAGAATTTGATGTATCTCCAGTATATAGGTCTCCAACTTGTACATGACCTAAGACGAGCGGCGACATGTATCAAGCAGTGTCTGATACTTTGGAATACTGGCCGGAGATTGACCCATCCTTTCACTGCATCTATAAGCTCTGTCAATTATAAACAACAACACACCTTTCTCAGACCTTCCTTTAGCTGAGGAGCAACAGTGCGCTGCCAGACGCATTGACTTGCCTTGTGTGTGAAACAGACCAATAAACCTTAACTTGTAACTCCCACCCGCCTCTGGACGTGTGCTCAGGCCCTCATTTGCATTCGTGTCTAAATCCGTGTGCGCTTGTTTTGCTGGCAGTGACGGCGACTAGCGAGCGCGCCCAGGCCTCGATCGTCGCGGTGGCCGTCACGCTGGCTCTGGTCCTCCTGGCAGTGGTGGCCGGCTTCCTGCTCAGCGGAAGGTACGTCCGTAAATAAAAACATCATCCGTGGGCACGGGCTGGAGGGGGATTTGCGTGTGTTTTTGAATGAGCAGGTGTAAGGTGTGGGCCGACGCCAACACACGCGATGATGACTGGGAAACGCAGATGGGGAGGACGGAATGGCCAAGGATTAAAAATAAATACATAGAAATGAGGGTGCAGAAGTGGAGGCAGTTATGATGGTGTGCTGTTGTTGGCTGTTATGGGCCGGTGGCACGGTTGGCTGGTTGGTTTATGTTAGTTAGCAGTTAGTTGTGGCCACGACTCATTCCTAACTTTCCTAGCACATTTAAATTTCTCACTGGGATGACACTTCAGAAAGGGATACTGTCACATTAGTGTAAACAACAACATCTGGCCTGTTAGTTCATGACCTCATACACAGTAATTAGATGCACTGTGGTCTTTCTGCTTTTACAATTCACCCAAGGTTATTCCACTACCAGAAAAAAGTCATGTGTAGGGCCTTTAATTATGACATTGCTAAATTACGCTATACATTTTACATCTGTGTTGTTACGGCAGGGGTCACCAACGTGGTGCCCGCGGGCACCCAGGTGCCCTTTGGGACATGCCCAGTAGCCCATGAGACTTTCTCTAAGGTGTAAAACACCTAATTTTCTTGAATCTGATTCTTAAAAATACAATTATTTCTGTTTTTGTGACTCAGTACGAGTTTAAAATAAAGCAATTTTGATATAATATGGGGTCAATAACCTATAAGTAAACAGTGCACGTTCAAGTCTTTAGGATTTTTTTTTTTTTTTTTTTTTTTTTTTTTTTTTTTTTATTAAGTCAACATAAAAACACAAGATACACTTACAATTAGTGCTCCAACCCAAAACCCTCCCACCCTCACCCCCATTCACACTCATTCACACAAATGGGTTGTTTCCTTACCATATTAACATTCTGGTTCCTACAATATATATCAATGCAGTCTGCACGGGATGAAGTCCGTGAGGCACTGCCCTAAACCAGTGCCTTTCGGACACAACATCCACCGCAATAGGGTTGTGTGTGCTGCTGGTCCACTGTTAGTAGTGACATTTACCAGTTACATTTTACTTAAATTCATAAATTATTGTTTTTAAAAAAAAAAAAAAAAAAAAAAATGAAATAAACAAATTTAATTGACAAAAAAAAAAAAAAAAAAAAACACTATCTTCACCAGACCAGGCTTCAGCGAGATTAGATGGTTTAAAGGGCTCTTAAAACCGGGTCCAGTCCAGATTATATCGAGATCGGGCTCAGCAACACACACCTTCATTTGCATACACACAGATTAAGGAAACACAAACACAGATTTGCATATAATCTATAATCAAAAATCCATTTTCAAAAAAGGTCTTTGAGAACTTCCCATCTACGTTTATGTTTTTTGGCATCATTATCGGTTTCAACCGTATAACTTTCTAATGTTAAGAAATGCTGAATAAATGTTTTAAAGAAAGTAATACTAAGAGAATATCTATTTTTTGCCTTAAAAATAAATCTTTTACCGAGTACAATAATTAAATTAACTAAATCGTGACTGTCAATAAAATCTCCTAATATAGTTTAGTTTAGTTTAGTTTAGTTTAGTTTATTTGTTTATTTGAGCAATACACATTGTGCTCAAAAGGAGTGGGCTGAAGCAAAAAGCTTATGAGCCCCCACCCCCAAGTGCAATACATAAAAAAAGAACATTTCAAAACATTTCAAGCAGCTACATTCGTACAGACCAACTTACAACAAACAACAAAAATATATTAACTGTTTATATAATTAATTGGAACAACGCACAGCTACAACAACAATCTAGTTTCATATACGATGTCTAATACAAAGCAAGTCAAAAAAATGTGTTACTTAATATATTGCTTGCATATTTTTACCCGTGATTACAGAGTTACTTTTATGGTATAAAGGTACATTAATAGATGTTATAATCTGAGATCTTGATACTTTCCAGTTGTCATTACCATTCTCAGTATAATTTTAATTTGGGTTTAATTATCATCATCATTATTATATAATTTATTTATAATATAACAGAAATCACATCAAGCTTCATAAACAAACCGATCCTTAAACACATTTTTTCAACTTCTACCCAAAACAAAGACACAATATGACAGTACCAAAACAAATGCAGTGTGGATTCAGACTCCTGACAACAAAAACGGCAATCATCTGACTCAGTCATATTCCATAATTTTAACATTTTTCCGGTGGGTAAGAAATTATACAAGATTTTGATTTGAAAATAACGATTCTGCACATCGATAGTAGTTTTGTAGACTATTTTAAATATTGTATCCCACGGCAACGGGCAGTCAAAATAGTCTTCCCATTTTCCATATGTGTTATATGGGGCAGGATTTGTTTTTAACTGGTAGCCATCGAACAACTTGATGCTCTTGAAGTAGCCCTCGGCTGAAAAAAGGTTGGTGACCTGTGTTACGGCATTGGGTGGCACGGTGCAGCGTTTGTGCTAGAAGGTCCCGAGTTCGATTCCCACCTGGACAGGGTTTTTTTCTGTGTGGCGTTTGCATGTTCTCCTAGCCTGTCCTTTGCCATCCGTAAACTCCGGTCAATGATATTTTCCCTACATGTTACGTCTGGGTCTGATCTCAGTGGCTGCGTTTCATCGGTTGAATTCCAACCTACCGTTCAGCGAGCGGGGGAGGCAGGTGTTGTAGGTGAATGTTACGCATTTCAAAGGAGTTCATCCCTCCCACCTGAAAACGTAACTCAATTGTGAAGTTCCAGACCCTCTGTACGAAATGAGTACGAGGGTATGGTAAGACCAGGCTAATGTTCTCCCTGTGTCTGCGTAGGTTTCCTCCAGGTACTCCGGTTTCCCCTACCTCTATAAACAGTTGGAGGGGCTGCTGGCACAGACTGGTCGCCTCGCTTCCGTCAGTCTGTCCCAAGGGCTGCTGTGGCTACCATAGTAGCTTACCACCACCGAGGCAGGCGTGAAGGAATAATGACTACAGTGTAGTGCTTTGAGAAACTTGGTAATACAGGCTTGTAAAGCGCAATACACGATTAAGAAGTTGGCCCTTAATTGTGCTTTCTATAATTCATTTGACATTTAACATTTTAAAATAGATAGTCAATTATAATTGATTTATTCTGCACTTCCCTCAATTGCAACAGTCTCGGTTTCACTAAAACTTTGTTGAATAATGCATTACCTATAATTGTGGATGTGCACTTCCCGTTCTGCATAATCACATGAACGGCTAACTGCGAAGAGGAGAGATGCTGAGCTGAATCTAGTTTAACCAGACGCTCTATGTGGGGGAGGAGTGATCTAGGAAAATCCAAATTTTCCGCTGCTGAATTTAGGACACAGGCAAACCCCCTTCCCCCTCTTAACTCCCCGTCGCCCAAATCCAGTGCACCACCACCCCTATTGAATCTACCCACGCATGCATGCACTTCCCAAAACAGCAAAACCGCCCTATACCGACTCGTCCGGATGGGTAACAGGAAGTTAGACGGTTGGCAAGGCAGCCTGCCATCTCAAAAGCCCTTGACTCAACAGTACCGGAAAGTTAAATACCCCCCGGCAGCCGTGCACACAGGGGGACTAGAACCCCCCACCCGCCCTCTCCAGTTGCCTTCTAAACCTAGACCGTGTACACCCAGAGGCAATAACTCCAACTGGCCCACAGAATGCAGACATGCGCCAGACTCGCAATGACCTCCGTGTGTGTGTGTGTGTGGGGGGTGGGGGGGGGGGGGGGGATTTGTATTTGCGAATAGGATAAAGAAATCAATCCTGCTGTTTAATCGGGGTTATCTGTGATTATCGCTGATGCGGCTTGTCTAAATATTGACATCGGGCAGTATTTACGGAGCGCGCACACAAATACGCACGACTTTCCAGCAAGTTGTGGTTTGACCATGGCCTCTGGGATATTGAAGTTTACTGGAATTGTTGTATTGATATGCTTCTTTTTTTAACAAGTAGCGCTGTAATTGTCATATAGGAATTTTTATAGCCATTTCATTATTTCAGTGGAAAATTGGACTTAACATTGTCGAAAGCTTAATTATATTAATCAGAATAAGAAAAGAAGTACTTTCAAAAGTTGAACCAGACCAGCTGAGGTTGAGAAATTAATGTTAGTATAAACAGTCTTGAAAACGTAAGCTTCCTTTTTTTCTTTCTTTCTTTCTTTCTTTCTTTCTTTCTTTCTTTCTTTCTTATTACGTATCGTGTTCTTCATGACCACCGGTAGCAAAGCAATTGATTACAGCGCCCTAAATTTCAAACATAAATTTTTATGTTTTCTTAGTTTTAAGATTCTGTGAACAAAAACATGGGGCTGTCAAAGTTAAAGGAACAGGCCACCGTTTTCCCACACTGAGATATGTTCTTACCTGAGCTTAGACGAGTCGATACGTACCTGTCTGGTCTTTGTGTCCGTGGAAGAGCTTGGTCACTTCTAACTTCACCCCGTTTGGGGCCATAGGAATATGCTGGGAGAGGCCAAATGCCAACAACATCTTTGGTCGCTCAGGTAAGAACATATCTCAGTATGGAAAAAAAACGGGGGCCTGTTCCTTTAATACTTTAACTCCTGATTAATCAAAAAATATATAGTTGTTCAAGTTGCGGCTTAATCACAAATGAATCGCATCATATGTTTTGACCTAACACACGCCTGTATCTCAACCGTGACCTGAAAGGCGGAGTACTTCATTACAAATGATTGTAAGCAGTTAGACTTCTCGAACTTCTCACAAAGATTTATGAAATAGTTATTACTTTGTTAATGAAATGTGAGTAAACGCTCACATTAGACCATGTGAGCGTAGACCAGGGATGCTCAAACTTTGTGAACGAAAAAGTGCCTGTGGGTCGTGGGCCAAACACGGCGATGTGAAGCGTGAAACACATATAACTGCAAATAATAATAGTTACTTTATTTTATTTTTCGGTAGCCTTGACATTTGCATAATGATTCTATCTATGCAAATAACATGCTACTTTAAAACAAGTGTTAACTATGACAAAAGCCGAGTTTTAGTAAAACAAAATCAACAATTGCAGCAATATAGTGCAAAATGTAAACAACAACAACACCTGTATCTACAGTACCTAACGTGACTTTCCCACATTCCTTTGTTAATGTAAAGAAAACGCCATATTAGATAATTTTGAAAGTTCAGTTCACCATCAATTCTTTTATAAGTCACTTTTGAACATGTACCTTGGTTAACAACATTTGCAATAAAAGTTGGAAAACTGGGAAAGTTGATGCTACAACGCTCTGTGATAAACACCAAGACACTACAAAAGTGTTTCCTTTGCGAAAGGAATGAAACAGCGCCTCCTATTTAACGCTGGTGGCCAAACAGTGTACTGCATCCATATTTACCATTGAGAATGAATGGGAGAGAGTTGGTATTAACCCTATGAGGCGGAAAAGTAGGTCACTCTCTGGTGGGGCAATGGAATTGGCCCCACTTTGGGCACCCCTGATATAGACCTTGTATTATTAATGAATATAATATAATAAATCAAATTTCAAAAGTGTGAATAATCTGATTTTAAGAACGTATCGATTGACAGTACTAAAATATATAAAATATACATTTCTATAAAATCCAAAAAGGCCCTTGTGTCTTAAAGGTTAGCGACAGTATAATGTACACTTTGGACACATCCAGTTGTCTGAATGAAAGCTGTATTCAACTTTCTGGATGCTTTTACTATTTTTGTGAGCAGGCAAGGGATTTTTATGTGAAAAAAATAAATAAATGTTGTCCAATCAAAGCTCCGTATCTTGGCATAACATCTCTTCGGTGTGTGCCTTTCCCCCAGGCGCTGTGGGTACAGCAAAGCCAAACAGGACCCTGAAGAGGAGAAGATGCACTTCCACAACGGTCACAGTGAGTTAAGCAGCTTATTCAGTCGACAAAGTTCACTTCAAGTTTACATCATTTTTAGGGTCACGCCACGGCCATGTTTTTGTCGGTTTGTCCAATCCTCATCTGTACGTGTAGCGAACAGTGTTGTATGCTATACTTTTTCTTTTGAATGACACAGCTACAAATCGGCTTCACGGCAGACATTTTGGCAAAAGGCGCACAGCGCAATGGTGATTTATTGACCGTGACAGCTTAATATATTTGGCCACACTTTTTAGCTTTTGTGTCCTGCTCCCCATCTGTTGGCGCGGGAGCTGGCTGTGACGGCTCCATTCGCTTCACACCAGTCATGAAAAATAATACCCAGCCAATATGTCATGATTCACGCCGCCAACGAACATTTTTATTAGAGGCATAAAAAGGTGATGTGAATGATGTCTTCCATTTGGGATCATTTGTTTCATGAATCAGCCTGAGACAAAAAGAAATCATGCTGAGACATACAACATTGTTCATACAGTGTTCAGCCAATCTTTGTTTATGTGTACTGCTCGTGGAGAGGACGGAAAGGTGTTTTGTTTGACCATAGTAATATGCCACATCGTGTTTGCTTGTTTTTCCAGTTAAACTAGTGTGAAATCCCACTGAGCAACAAAGTTATTATTTTACAACTAACCAGTTTTTGAAGCGCTGACATCTTGTGGTTGGTGTTGCTATTGGTTGTCCGGCATAGACCATACGTTTGCTAAGTGTGACTTCATGACTTCCGCTTCCGGGAAATATGCGAGAAAAAAACATTAAAAAATTCCTAAAAAACAACCATCAATATTTCTGAAACGCAACAGAGAGTTACTGAAGCTACTTATCTCTCAGACTCATTAGCAAAAATTCCGCACCTACTGCTAAAAATAATAGTAATATTTACTAAAGTCGCTACTTCCGGGTTTAGCGGGGCTGCTGCGCCCTTAGCATCTCCGCTAACCCGGATGTAGCGATTTTGGTAAATATTACTTTTATTGCAGTAGGTACAGCATTTTTATGGCTAAAGGGCCTGATAAATAAGTATGTTCAGTAACTCTCTGTTGAATTTCAGAAATATTGATTGTGGTATTAAAGAGTTTTTTGTAGTTTCTCGCACATCTGCGGACCCGGAAGTAGAGCTGTGACGTCGCCACTTAACAAACCTATTCTCAGTCTCTGTCATTTTTGTTGGCAATCAGCTGTTTCGAACTCCGCCCACCACTACAGAGTGCCTGTTGTTATGTTATCATTTGATTTGCCCATTCATTTGGGGTTCCATTTTAATTTATATTTAAATAGACACAGGTTCAAACAGCTGATTGCCAACCAAAAGTCCCATGATTGATCCCGACAATGTATACGTTCTGAAATCCTTGTAGAAAGCTTAGAATAGATTCCATGTCAAGAGGCCGGAGAGATAATAATAAAAGGCCACATAAAGCACAAAATGGTGATAGCACTTCAAACACCAATCAATCACTTGTTCAGGTTTCTTTAGTTACCGTACCAAATTCCATTCATCCTAATCATCGCTAATTCTCCGGTAAACGCTTATGTTAATGGTATTGGCTTTTTGTGTGTGTCTCATCAGTTAAGTTCCCCGGGGTGCGCACCTACATTGACCCCCTGACGTATGAAGATCCGAACCAGGCCGTGCACGAGTTCACCCAGGAGATCGACGTGTCCTTCATCTCCATAGAGCGCATCATCGGGGCAGGTGAGTTGGTTCATATAACAGAGACACTGATTCTGCTGCCAGGGTGTCGAAGTGTTAGATGGACAAAGCACAATCTGTCACGGAATGAATTATGATTTGTTTCAATCTGTGAAAATGGTGCAGTTCCACCGGGCTAGCCGGCCCCTCATATAGTATGGACCTTTCGCATATTTTTTTATGTAATTGCGTCTATCATTTTATCATATCACATTTTTGTTGAAAATGTGATATCCTTCACTGATGCATAATCAGTTGGTCACTATCCAAAATCTAAATGTTCCTATTGTGGCCTACAAAATAAAAACAGGCTTTATAAAACCCTAATTTACATTCTTAGTTTACAAAATTACATAATAATTGAACTGAAAATGGAGTAATAGGCCAAACCTTAAGCAATAAAAGTAAAATTAAATCTAAAGTAGTCAGAGATACGTTTATGTCCACTGTAGGTGAATTCGGTGAGGTGTGCTGTGGACCTCTGAGGCTGCCGGGAAAGAGAGAGCTCCAGGTCGCTATCAAGACCCTGAAGGCAGGATACACCGAGCAGCAGAGGCGGGACTTCCTGTGGGAGGCGTCAATCATGGGCCAGTTCAACCACCCCAACATCATTCGGCTGGAAGGAGTGGTCACCAAGAGTGAGTAATATGGTCATATATGTTTTGTAGAGCAGATTGTAAAAACAGATACCTGCTTTTACAATTTGAGGAGCAGCTTTTTAGAATCAATGTTTAATATGTACAGTTTTGTAAGCTATCTAAACTACTATTTATGTGACATTTTGCCTGTGGATCAATAAACTGTGTCTGTGTCTAAACACACATTGTTGACAGAAAGAAAATAGAATGCTGTATTTTGTTGCATGTTTGGAAAATACCCCCTTTAAAGTTGATTTTTTTTTAAATCTTTTTTTCTCAGGCAAACCAGTAATGATCATCACAGAATACATGGAGAATGGATCGCTGGACACTTTCCTAAAGGTAATCTTTTGTCTTTGAAAAGTGTAAAAAGGGATGAATTGCAAATCAATATTAAATTGGAATAAACTAAAAAATAAAGATTCAAGAATGTATTCTAGAAAATGGAAGTAAATCTTGAATAAGTAAAGACGTATTATTTCTTATGCCTCTCCGAAAGAGACAAACAGGTTAACATTTCATCACATTTTCTCCATTGTGCCGGTGTGCTAAAGCCTACATGAAAAGTGACACTTAAAAGATGACTAAAACCCCTGCAGCACTCAGATAATGAAGAGATTACAGAAATAAGCTACTATGAACAACAACAACAACAAGGGGACTCAGTAACATGATGGAAACTATGGGCAAAAAACATTGAGGTGTTTATGAAAAATCATACCCGTGCAAGCGGAATATACATCTTTCATCATGATACTTTGCCTTCCATGGAAATGACTCTTTTATTTACAAATGCTATACAGAATATGCAGTTTACAGTCTTGTAATATCCGATCATATAGTAATCACTCCCCACACTTGCTGGTGAGAAGATACACCTGCCCTGAGGTAGACTGACGGTATGCGCCTGATAGAAGCTGCTCACATGATTTTGCCCCGGGGACAGGGGGAGTTCTCCTGGACGGAGGGACACCGGCACGCAGGGCTGGGCAGGGCAGAACAGGGATGCGGACTCTTTGAAGCAATTACATGGATGACTGGTGCACTGAGGCCAGGATAAATGGCACAGCCTTGAGAGGAGCACAGGCGGCAGGGTCCGTAGATTAGCTGTCACTGCCACGGACATTGCACTTAAAGCTGCACTCATCATTTATACCATAGGCGGAACATCTCATTTCACTTGTATGAAAGTCTGGACATGTGGTCATGCTACTGATGCAAGTGAAGAAGCGTTTAATGTTGTAGATGTCAAGATTTTGTAGCATCAGATCCTGTTGTGTCCTGATAAAACTTCAGACTATTGTTTCTCAATGTTTGAACAGATCCCAGAAGTGTGACTGCCTCGCAAGTATAATCTAGTCATGGGCTTAAAACAGAAAGTGACGTATAGGGAATGGAAGAATAAGTCAATTGCTCAATTTGATTATGATACTGTATTTGGTGGAAAGAACTATTACTGAAACTATTAAAACAGAAACTATAATTATAATTTGTTTTTTCTGAAGTTGTCAATTCATAGTCCACTATATTCCACTATTCATTAAGAATAAAGCACACCTGTTTCAGAAATTTCTAAAGAAATTTTGCAAAATTTAACTTACTGTGCAGTACACATGTCCTTATACTGCACAGAGAAATCATAAGAAATGATAAAAGCGTTCTGTTCCTACAAATACTCCTAGCTTTGTCTTCCCTGTACACTGACAGTGAGGGGGAGTTGATGCTTGAAGGTTAAGTCTGGTCTAAAGCAGTGGGAAGTGAGGGGGTGGGTTTGCTTGGCTCCGGGGGTTGGCTGACTTGGCTGCTCTCGACACTGGAGACCAGCGTTTTGTGAAATGCTGTAAGGCTCACGGCAGCAGAGGAGCAATGAACCGGCTCTGGGCAGGATTTGAAGAGTTCTTTATCCTGGTTTGGGGATTCCCTGACTGCTCGACTGGTGAGCTGCGGAGCACCGACGAGCACTCATGTGGACATAAAATAGAGACATGACCGCGGGAGCAGTTGTAGAGCAAACGCAGTGTGAGGAAAGCAATGAATGACTACAGATGAAGTCAGACTGAACAAAAGATGTGTGGACTGGAAGCATATTGTTTTGGGTTGTGGTTCTAATACATATTATCTACTGCTGATATAGAGTGATTCATAGACCGTTTATTTCTTTTTATTTGGGTTGGACAGTTTAAAGTCCCATTCTCATTTACTGATTTAGAAATATTAGTTTTCTCCTATAGTTTTGCTAAGATGAGGTCATTTACCAAGCGTCTGCTTATGTGCAAAGTGAGTAGCACGCTGTCATACAGGCAACATTGAATGGTAAATTAAGAGCAACATGCCCACAGAATATCAGATTTTATTCTTCAGCTTGCACCTGCTATTTAGCACCTGCCTTGATAAATGACCCCCTATGAGTGGCCATTGGAGGTTCAATGTCTTTGAATATAATATATAGTGCTATAGCGAATATAATATTCAATTATACAGCATATTATACAGTGGAAAAATCTAATTTGGTGTTATTGTTGAGAGACATAAATAAATTAGGACATAGAGTATAATGTGGAGTGCCACAAGGATCAATGCTTGGACCCGCATATATTCTTATTACACAATATCATACCATGTCATAATTCAGATATCCTATTAAATCTGTTGTCAGTTTTCATTCCAATTTTAATCTTTGTTCCTGTCTCGGTAGAAAAATGATGGACAGTTTACCGTGATCCAGCTGGTGGGGATGATGCGTGGCATTGCATCTGGGATGAGGTATGTTTATGAACTCTGAGCCTGTCTTTGAACACATCATCGGTGCACCAGCTGTTGGCTAAGGCTGTTCTCTTAATGGAAACCGCAGGTACCTCTCTGACATGGGTTACGTGCACCGTGATCTGGCAGCGCGGAACATCCTGGTCAATGGGAACCTGGTGTGCAAAGTGTCCGATTTTGGACTGTCCCGAGTGCTGGAGGATGACGCGGAGGCAACATACACCACAAGGGTAAGCACTTCAACGTATTTATGATTTTAAATTATGATGGCCATGCCCATACTTCTATTAAAGACCTGATTTTTTTCTTATAGTGAAAAAATAACTTCAGTGTATTGTAAAAGCAGACCGTTTTAAATATATCTCTGTGTGCTGTGCATCTAATGAAAAACCTTTTTATCAATTGTCTGTGTAAGCTCTCAGTCGTACAGGAGTTGTCCATCTTCAATGAAGGTACTTGAGTCACCTTCTATACTCAGTAGTTGAAGTCTCGAACGTTTCGCCTCTCATCCAAAAGGCTTCGAGGAGTTGGGGTAGGCCCGGCTCCTCCCCTCTAATCACAGCTACTCTCACCTGTGGGTAAACACCTTTGAAGTAGTGCGTCTCTAACAACCTGCTCACCCCAGTATCGATCGGTCCTGTCCTATTCATAGATGATCACTGCTAATTACCTGCCTTTTAATCGATTGTGAACCAGCAGGCTTGACATTACATTGTGGTGGTATTGCTCCCCCAAAGAATAAAAAAAAGCCTACAAAAAAATAACTAAATGTTTTATTTAAAATGTATGCGCTCCCTCTTACATTGAGAGTGAAGGGGGACATAACCAGTTATAGGGCCTATAGCTTAATTTTCAATTACCTCTATTTCAGTAAAATGCACTCAATGAAGGATTAGGTCAGAACTTACAAAACTGCCAATTGTTGTGAGATGTTCCATTATACAATTTTAGTAAGCGTACTTTTAAATTCTGTCGTTCAACTTTTGTCTCATATTATTTGCATAGAAAGTCTGGTTCTAGTCACTAAGGCATGTCACTCAAAGCTCGAAGATAAACAAGCACAGCTAGAAGGTCCGGGTTCGATTCCCACCTGGACGGGGCCTTTCTGTGTGGAGTTTGCATGTTCTCCCCGTGTCTGCGTACCACTAAAAACATGTACAATAGGCCCAGGGACTGCAGGTGGAAATAAGCACAAGTGCTATAACCTGGTACAATGCATCTCTCCTTTCTGAGGCTAATGTATATTGTACACTGTCCCTGTTCAAATAAATAAATAAATAAAATAAAACAAAAACAGACAGAGACTTACTGAAAGATGCCATTTATTTGCTTTCCACAATTCTGTTGTTCAGTCAAAGTATAGATGTTTCATTACCTGCTTGACATATTGTAGCTGTTAGCTGCTCTTTAACCTTCCACAGGCACTGTTCGTTATTGCTCTATAAACTACTATTTACATCTTTCACACACGCCAACGTTGACAATCTGGACGTCATAGCTAGGTTGACGGTGTGTGCCAGGGACACGTGTGTTCTCGCATGCAGGGACACCTCCCGACTGGGGCCACAGTACATGCATATGAAAACCTGTGATATGGATATACACTGACACCATAGTTGTTGTATTTTTGGACCGTCAACCTGTCATTGAAAATAGACTGTAGATGGTCTTTTTCTCACCCATACAGTTGGACATTTACATTATATCGTTACAATTTTGAACGCCAGTTAAAGTGCAAAGTTTACACAACTCGCAAAAAAGAAATAAATGACAACTTAATGTTTAATAGTTTTTTTTAAAGAACTATATTGAATGCTTTTTTTCAAACAAAACAATGTCATAATGTTATTGAGTTTTCTTTTGGAACATCTCCAGTAGGGGTGGGCCATATCGTGTCGCATATTGCTATCGCCATATCCTTGTTTTTTTATATCGTTGTCATTTTTTATATCGTTGTGGAAACTATATAATTTATGTTACGCTCAGCTCCATCAGAGCAGCATACACACTGACTGTAGAACACGGGGAAAAGTAAAATTAAATGAAGGATGTAACTGAGGAAATGAGTATGGCGCTAAAAAAAAAAGAAATATAATGTTATCGTGAGATTTCTTATTTATATCGTGATAGAAATTTTAGGCCATATCGCCCTACCCTAGTCTCCAGTATATTGTATGTTGGTGTTACCTGTTTGCCAGTGAGTCCAAAATGTTGGTGCGAGTATAGACAGCCGTGGTGAATTTTTAAATCAAGCTGTGTGTCCCAGGCTGAGGGGCGTCCTGTCAACCCCTCTTCCTGGAGAATGAGGTCCAATTAGTACTCAAGTCAGACTCCACCACAGTCAATTAGCACCAGGGCTATGCTGCTAGCGCTAGTGCTGTCATTCACCCTCTCCACACTGCTGTCTCTCTCTTCTCTGACAGAGCGGCCCAGACAACGTAATTTTCACCCTTCAAATAATCAGGAGCTAAGATATCCTGCCGCCTTTTTTCATCAATACTGCATTGAGCTAATTCCACACTCATCAGCGGAAAGCGCGGTTCCCTTCCGAGCTCTGCAGTCATCCTGTGAACTTGCTCTGCCTATTGCCATGAAAGCATGATAATGAAATGGCAAAAGACATGGGGGTATTGGCAGCCCCCCGACAGTTGGGACAGAGGGGCGGGAGAGAGGAAGGAGAATTTGCTGTTATTAATCCGCGGTTGAATTGGTCCTCATTAGCCAAATTGCGCACATGAACATTGTTTTTGTTAGGCTACGTCTTATGCTTTAAAGAGGGTCGCGTCTGATTTTGCACACATACATTCGTCTAGTGCAACGCTATCGTGCACATACATAGCGTGTAATTTTGATATATTGTGTTAAAATGAATTGTAATAATAACTGGAGTTGTATAGCATGTACACACTATTGCACACCAGGCTTCTCTATCATTCATTTGGGCATGTTGTCACTACACTACAACTTATTAACTGCCTGAAGAATAAAGGTAATCACTTCTTAGTTACTTTAACTGTACATAATGATGAGGAAGGCTTTGTAAATGTTTTGTAAATATGTACCGGGTATACAAGTAAGTATTAACAAATACTCTAATCGTGTGCATTGTTACTGTAAATTTGTGGCATTATATAATAATACGAAGAAGAAGAAGAAGAAGAAGAAAAAGATCTTTATTTATATAGCCTTTCACAGACATGGTCATAATGCAAAAATATACCATATGTTATTACAAAAAGCGGCCCTACAGAACAGGTACAAATTTGAAGATAACATTAGCTAAGTTACATGTGTACATTTCTTGCACATGTAGGGAACATAAACCAAATATTAGCCTCTGCACAGCACAAATTCTTAAGTGCCTAATGTTGCTTAATGTTGGCGGCCGGATAGTACATTTTATGCAACTACATTTCATTTGCGCCTTGCTTTACCAATAAATCATTCTTTTTATTCATAGGGTGGCAAGATTCCCATCCGCTGGACAGCTCCCGAGGCGATCGCGTTCCGAAAGTTCACCTCGGCCAGTGACGTGTGGAGCTATGGCATCGTAATGTGGGAGGTGATGTCCTACGGGGAGCGGCCCTACTGGGAGATGTCCAATCAGGACGTGAGTGCGACGTGTCCCTTTCACCAGACTGTATGTTAAAGGGAGGAAACTTGCACACATGAAAATTGAAATTAGATTTGCCTGGCCCCTTAAGTGTAACCTGGCTGCCTCAAACTGAAACAGCTTTTTGTGAATAATGTTATATAACCCACAGACTCATTCTAGTTTCATATACGTTTTCAATCCCTGATTTAAGAAAAAACATTGAACATTGTGTTAAACCCAACGGTGGGATTACAGTGACACCTTGTCTCTCCTGCTTCTTCAGAAACTTTGCTCACGTTATGTTTACTGAAGAAGCGTTTGTCTTGGTTCCAGTGTTAATTTTGACATAACATATTTTAATTTAGTTTTAGTCTTAGTCTTTTGACAAAAATGTAGTTCAATTTTAGTCGACTTTTAGTCAAAAAAATATCTTCAATTTTAGTCGAGATTTAGTCGACTAAAATTGCAAGTCAATTTAGTCGACATTTTATTTAACATATTCATTATAATCATATTTAATCGAGGTCCTCTGCTTCATGGAGCTGCTCCCTCATGAACAAAGCTCAGACCTGTTCCTTTGGCAGAGAAGTTACATGAAATGAGGCTCTTTCAGACGGTCAATAGAAGTTTGGATGATTTTAGTCTCTCCTTTTCATTTTTATTTAGTCTCAATTTAGTCGACTAAAATATCTGGAAATTTTAGTCATAGTTTTAGTCGCATGAAAAACTTTTTATTTAGTTTTAGTCCAATTTTAGTCGTCAATTAAGACTAAATATTTTAGTCGACGAACACTGCTTGGTTCTTGTCCACGAGCGCGAGACCACCACAACCCTTTCTTCCGTGTTGAGTAGAAATTAGGTGTTTACATAAAAAATGCATGCCGTAAGCGCTGGCTAACTGTCAAACTGCCCTAGGAGCGACTGGCGTATGGTTTCCTGAATTTTAATTGGCAGAAGAATGACGGCTCACTTGCGAAGTTTAGTTTGCCACACACTGAAGGTTTCCCCCACCCACAGACACTTGCACATATGCACACTCAGCCCGGCGGTGACCCCGGTGCCCCCCCCCCCCCCCCCCCCCCATCTCCAAACACGCCCCTCTCCTCCCCTCCCCCTCTCCTGCCTGTGGTTATTAGGCAGTCTGTCTCGCAGCAGTCTGGAGATGAGCAGGCGGAGGATGAGAGGAGAGAGGAGAGCACGCGTTTGATGTTTAATTGAAAGCGTTCTGCTGGATTTTCTCTGATCTGAGCGGAGTCAGCGCGCCGGCTTACCCTGCCCCGCTCTAAGCCTCCCCCTCCTGCTCTGGAACTCAAACTTTTCCTCTCAATTGTCTCTCTTCTTATTTAATACAGTTCGTTCACTTCATTCTCACTAGATAACAGCGGACGGGCAAATCATCAGTATTAGTTTTTTTTTTTTTTTTAACAACGATCTGTAAGACTGACATCTCCAGAAATCACACATGTGCAATAAAACGTGTCTTCTTGATCTTGCTTAGACTTACAATATGACTTATGTTGTTAACATATCATGATTGATTTATTTCCTAAATATTCTCCCGTGTCGTACAGTCCTGCACTTCATGATACCCCTATCCTGACCATTTTTTTTTTTTATAGTGCTTCAGGCTATTTGAAGCAAGCTGTCTCTCCCTCCACCCTCCGTCACCCCTTGTCTTCCCCCACTCCCTGCTATCTTCTCCCACTCATCTCAGCGGTAATTTGATTTACCGCCGTGCCCTCGCTCTTTGGATGTGTCTTGCATCGCACATTCTGTCTTTTGTGTGGATTCTGACACGAGTCGAGGCTGTCATGAACTCGACAAATCAATTCCCCCTCTGTGTCTCGCCCTGGCAGAACTAGGCTGGGAACTGCGGGGTTTTAAAACTCGACGACCCGACGGTATATTCAGTATTCATCGTCTAACAAGTTTCTGCACTTCTGTGATCGCGTTACTCGCGGCGCGATTAAACCAGCACGGCGGCAAATGGCGTAAACACATAAAGCAGTAGGATTTGTTTTTGATCATTTGGGTAATTTCGGTTATGTCTCGCTGCCTCGGTGGCGGTTGGGGTCAGATAGAGAGCAAGTGCCCGGAGGCTTCAGTGCCACCAGGATTCGGAGTTGTCCTGAAGGCAGATCACTGTGGCAGCAGATGACATTCCTCACAATGTGGACAAAACAAAATGTCTTCTCTTCAAACTACAACAGATCCACTCAAACGATTCAAACTGGATGATGATGAAGTGCAAAGGTTACATCACTGCCATGTCCATAGATTCCACATTCAGTGTTGAAAGTGATGTCCAATGTATTAATTAAAGTGATAGTCTGTAAGTTTAAATGTTTTACGAATGTCATTGATTGTGTATAATTGATTTCCTGGCTATGAAATTTGGCGTAACATAAGTAATATTAAATGATAATATTTTTGGTAAAGTCCCCCCCCCCCCCCCTCGCTTAGTTCAGCAACTAATCAGAACCCCCGGGATACCATTTTGACCAATGAGACGAGCTTTCCTATGAACCAGCCTGTCAGGTCCAATCAGGAGAGAAGGGGAAGGAGCTTGATGAATTACTTTTGGAAATTCTGTTCCAGCTTTCTGGTTAAGAGGAGAGGAATTTCATTGATTATCTCTCCTCCTCTTTGCAAACTTACAGACTATCACTTTAATCAGAGGTGGCATAACCTCACTGATTGATTTATACAGCAATGGATTTCATATTTTCCACACATTCCTAAGATAGGATAGCCTGACCTAAACCATGCCTATACCAGGGCGAAATTAAGGCTCAAAGTGGTCCTAAAGGAGGACAAAAACATAGATCAAATTATCTCAAAATAAAACACTTTGTAAAAAAAAAACATTGAGCTGCAGGGGAGCCACCAAAATATGGCTAACCATAGTTTGAGAAACGCTGTGTGCAAGTACTCAAACCTGCATGATATAGCTCAGATAGAAGATGGTGTTTTTCACATATAATAGTGCTTTTGAAATGACTAGGGCATATTCACTATCATTGGTCTACTGGACTCAACAGAAACCGCTTTAGCCAAAAGGGGGCAGTGTGTAAATGTTGGATAGAAACACAGACGTGGACCTTAATATTGCTGCCGACTTTAAATAATAAATAGTAAAGAATAAGATTTAGCACCGGCTGCACAGCATGATGTTGGTGGTGTTTAAATTTGTCGGGGGCGATCAATGTTAGTAAAACATCTAGGTGTAATTAAAGTGATCGTCTATAAGATTGCAAAATGGGGAGAGCGAGAACAAACTTTCAAACGTAAACAATCAAGCTCCCGCCCCCTTCCCTCCTGATTGGACCAGACAGGCCAGTTCACAGGAAAGCTTGTCTCATTGGTCAAAGTCAAATTTCAGACCTATACGGTCAATTATTGCCAATAAGTGTGTAAAACATTTACAGATTCTAATCTGCACTGGTATGGAGTCAAATGCTTCTAACTAACACACTGTTGATAGATGCTCCTATGTTTTTATGTCTCCTATGCCTTTTTATAATTAATTTGCGTCCATCGGTGCTTGTTTTTTTGTTTAGAACTGTTAGTGCGCAACTGAGTGTGAGTGTGTGTGTTCACCCGGTGCACAAACAAAGCCGATTTTCCCAGTAAGTGCAATGGGGTTTGCTTCAAGTGGACCAATGCACTGGAAGCTGAAAAACAAAACCAACAATACACTGACTCCCCAAAAGAAAAAGCCTGGATTGAACTAACTTTATGATCTGGAGTAGCTGCAGGTCTAGGTTCAGTAACACTATAGGCACCTTAACATAACACGCTTGTGTCCCGCACGCCTGTGTTTCCACTACAACCGGAGTTGCTGTGGGCAGCAACCCCACACATGTGCGCTGTACTAAAGCAACAGAACAGCCTGAAAAGTTCTGTAAGCCGCCATGAGAACAAATGTGGACAAGTGCTGCCTTCTAGTGGGGTTTATGGAATCATTCAGAGGTGTCAAGGAAAATACCACAGGAAAGAAGCGGCTAAAAGATATGAATGTAAGCAACATGCAAATGATATGCTAACACCAGCTAAAGTTGCACTAACAGCGGCTAAATGCTAACATTGTTAAAATACCCTTTTAGAACAGTGGTATGATGTTATTAAATTTGTATGACCTGCATGTTAATAGTGAGGGCTGTCCCCTTCACATCACGTTAGTCTTTGTTCAGCGCGTTTTGGCCACAGCCAGAGGACGCTGCCAAAACGTATACCTGGTTAGACCGGTTTGGCCCTGGCCCCGGCAGTTTAAAAAGCTCGCCCAACCGGGTGGACCAGGCACTGGGCTGGGTAATGTCTGCCAGTGGAAAACCCCACTTGTGCCCAAAGGATGAGATCAGTCGACTACCTGGACATCCTGAATGATCAGGTTATTCCATCGATGGATTTCTTCTTCCCTGATGGTACAGGCATCTTCCAAGAGGATGGAATATGCCCGACTCATTGGGCTCACATTGTGAAAGAGTGGTTCAGGGAGCACGAGACACCATTTACACATAACATGGTCATCATTCATGCAAGGGGTCATCGGGAGAAAGAATAAGATGGAGAGCTATTTTCTTTTGGGGTTTGTTAGTTATCAGCACTGTGATCTGTATGAGTTGTTTTCTTTGGTGACCAGAATCTGCACATCAATATGTATGAATAAGCAAGTTTAGCAAAGACACCTTAGCCCTAGTACCAGCACATTTCTACTCTCTTGTCAAACCAGTTCTCCTCTTCTAACTCTCTTTCCTGAGGATGAATGAGGTTAAAAAAAACACACTTTGACATGTACAGTTTGCACAGTTTATGTCCACCCCTCACCTCTGCGTGTTTCTTGTATTTTTCTTGTTCCTGGCAGGTCATAAAAGCAGTGGAGGAGAGTTACCGTTTGCCTGGGCCCATGGACTGCCCTGAGGCATTGTACCACCTCATGATGGACTGTTGGCAGCGCGAACGCACCAATCGGCCCAAGTTTGACGAGATAGTCTGTCTGCTAGACAAGTTTATCCGCAACCCCAGTTCATTAAAGAAACTGGTCAACTCCTCTCACAGGTAAAAAGCACTGTGGCAGGTATGCGATATCATATGTTATAGTTTTTTTTTTCTATGTTCTTGAATTTCCAAAACCGTAATCACAGGTCTATGTGAGAACACAGCATCACTTTGACCCCCATAGTTCAATCAAATTGTGATTTAATTGACTCACTCGGGCTCTAAGTGAGTGAATCGTTCCGACTTAACGGACATGTCATCATTCAGAGGAAATGTAAAGTGAGACAGGTAGTGAGACAAAGACCGCATTTCACCTTTGTCTCTAAAAGCTATAAATGGCCCATCGACCTTTGGATCAGTAGGAAAACACTCTATGAACTATTCTACTGTACCTTCGCCCCATATGTGAGTGCAGTATTGAATAGCAGTTCTGTCCAAAGGAAGAGTTCCTCAAGATCACACAGCAGCACACATATTTAATATTGATTATTGCTTATTATCACTGATTCTTTCTGACATTTCTTGTGGATTTTTGTCATACAGGGTATCCAACCTGCTAGTAGAGCATGCCAGCGTAGAGGGAAACTGTTCAAGCAGGAATCAGACGGTGGGGGACTGGTTGGACTCTATAAAGATGGGCCGGTACACTGAGCTGTTTATGGAGGGAGGCTACGCCTCACTGGAGACTGTGGCACAGATGACATCAGAGTGAGTAGCAAAATCACTTTTTATCAAGTGTCTACAGCTGGATATTTGAAAATTCAGTCTTTCATAAAAATATATTATCTACACAACACATTCAAATTAATTAGCTTTAACTTCTCTCTAAATACCATTATATCGCATAGATATGGCAGATCTTTGGACATCTGTATCCCTACCTACTTAAAGTAAATGTTAATCTGAAAAGCTGATTGTTGCCTGAAACCCAAGCACAATAATTCAGCCACAGAGGGTGGGAAAAGTAGCCTGTTAATACTTTTGATATGCCCATGGATCACTTTCAAGTTGTAGGTGTAATCCCTAAGCCAGGGATAGGCAACCACTATCTCAAGAGTCACTTAAAGTCTTTAAAGTGTATGGTGCAGCCCTTTTGATCTATGATAGAAAAAAATGTAAACCCATATACTGTAATTATATGTTTTATAAGCTGCGTTAGTTAGACAAGACCTATGCCAGAAAGACGGCAGTGACATTTGTTACAAATTTTCTCCAGACCCCTCTATACAGTTTCAAACAATTTACTTGAAATGTATACTTTATATTATCAATAATTGAAGCCACACTGCGTAGAATTTTAGCCAATAAATACAATTAAAATACAAGCATTTATTTTATGACATATTTTCATAATTGAAAAATACTTCAGAAATGTACAAACAAACATGACCTTTGCTGTGAGCAGCTCAACTCTCCAAAGACATGACTGTAACTCTACTGGGAGCGGGTACGTCTCGTCTCCATGGAGATGTTGACAAAGTCAGCAGAATTTGAGATTCAAATAGGTTAGGTTCTCATCCAAAATCATTTGTTGATCACCCACTGCAGTAACAGCATTTTCGAGCATTTTCGAGCTGTTACTGATGGCAACAGTATTGTCCAAAATATTACACAGTGTGCCTATGATATAATTTAAATAGTGTATGCTTTAATAATAATAAGGATAATGGCTTACACTTGTATTGCGCTTACAAGCCTGTATTACCAAGTTTCTCAAAGCTCTACACTGTAGTTTTTATTAATTCACTCCCAAACTGTTCCCAAACCATCTCCCATCCAGGCACCGGCCAGCCCGGATCGGGCATAGCAAAGGCACTTTGGCTTTGGTGTGTGCGGCTCTTTGAGACTTTCGTTTAGAACGAGCAAAGTAGCTCCTATGTCAGTGAAGATTGCTGACCTCTGCCCTGGGCTGATTATTTTGAGGCCTTTCAGCTCAAATAATAAATTAGACTATTATATTTAGGTGGTTTGATTATTTGATAAAGAATTCCACTTGCAGTAAAATAATGAATAAATTATAATTGTGAATTTCACCGCTACTCTACCTACATTATGATCTCCAGGTTATAGTTTATTTTGTCTTCTTCTCCAGGGATTTACGAAGGGTGGGAGTAAACCTTGCCGGACATCAGAAGAAAATCATCACTAGCATTCAAGAGATGAGAGTCCACATGAACAGTGCCAGCTCGACAGTGAAGCTCTGCCAATAATAATGTACACTCATCTACACGCATAGAATGGACCTAAGAGACACGGAAACTGCTGTTGGACCTAGAGCGGCTTGGCGAGCACTTTCTACGCACATGGAAACCCGGCGTTGGGGCTATGTTGTATGGAGGTCAGACGTTGACGTTGTTCGATCTTTAGAACACTGGAGCACTTAAACCAAACGGAACTGAATTGTGCTATGAAGGCAAGTTGCCGGATGAAATGATGACAGCTACGATGAAGACACTTTGATCAATGTTAGTGTTGCATTTTGTGATATATGGAGATCTTTGACATCTCTGCACTGATGAGATTCTATCAAACCGAGGTCTAAACACTGAATCTTGACATCTCCAGCACTTTTCCGGCTGGATCACTTTGAGGAGGTCCATGCAGCATGCTGACTTAACAGTGCAAGCCTGCCTCAGGATGCTACAACCTCCACACGGACACCTTTCTCAGGCAGGGTATACATTTCATTACAGACCACAGGAAGCATTTTAAACTGGAAGAGGGTTCAAATATAATTTAATATTTTTAATTGTGTACATCTGGGTCAGAGATGCCTAATTTTCAAACAATCGGGACATCTTTCCCAAACAAATTAGCTCATGGTGGTATGACGAATAATGGTTTGCACCCTCACTTCTTTGCATGAAGGTGGAAGGTTCGATTCCCAGACAGCAGTGCCTTTCTGGGTTTGGATTGCATGCCATTGCCCTTGCTCTGGGTGGTTTCTCTGGTTCTCCAGGTGGTTTCCCATCATTTTCCCCATTCTAAACCTAAAACATATATGATCTAGTCCTCCAACTGGGTACGCCTTACCATGATCTCAAAAAGGACCTGTTGGAGTCACCCGAAATTGCCAATCGCTCTTGACAGGTCACGAAAATTGCACCAAAGGATGGGAGAAATGCAGGACAAATCTCTCAATTAATCACATTCTGTAAAGTTTTTTTTTTTTCCCCCAATGTCACGTTACTTTGATGCCACCAAAACGACCAATTCTACCGGGCAGTAAATTCTATTACAAGTTTTTCAATCCATCTCGAGCTAGACTAACCTAAAGAGCAGCAATAAGCAATGCAAGTGGCCTACCAGCATCAGCCCTCAAGCGGCATACCGTTATTCTGTTCTTATCACTGAATGTATAGAGTGGAAAATGCAACACAACACCTGCTTGTACTATCAACGTTCTTGTTATCGTATCGAAATATGACGAGGACCAACTTCTTCAGACTGTATAAAACATCCAGCCACATCAGATGTACAGTGCGTGCTTTGAAATCCCGCAGGATTCCCCCGAGCAAAGCTTCTTATGGATTTCAAACTTCCGCGCTGTACAGAGACCCAGCCAGCTTCTGAAGTCAACTCTTTCTGCTACATTCTTCTGTGCGCTACCCAGATTCGACAAGAGCACTCATTATCCGAACAAATGACAGCTTTTCATTTTGGGGAATGTCAAATTATCTTCGACGGTAGAAATGACCAGGGGTAAAGTAAACTCCTGCTGTATGATTGGTCACATCGTGGATTCTAATAGAAGGTTCAGTTCTTGTGGGAATGGTTTTCTAATGGATTGCGGGACGCCCTGCATGTGATCCAGTGGTGCGGGGGCATTATGTGTCCGAAAAGATTTGTGTGCTATGGGAAGTGTTCATACAAAGTTTTGCCATTCTACAATTAGATCTGTGTTTGCAGGAAACTTTTAATGTGCATGAATAGACACAAAACACTTCTGTTTCTGTTTCCACACGCACAAATCTTTTTCGCGCCAATAACAGCGCTCCATACAGTGGCAGCCTTCATTCACTGGTGCACTAACATCTTCATACAGCCTTCACAACCTTCAGGTATTTCATGGAACAAAGGGACTTTCTCCGATCCACCAACACTTTTGCCACAACCCAAAAAACCTCACTCTGCTGGACAACATGGAGGCAATATCAACTTGATAATCATCTATTTATTTGTACTATTAACAGTGGGTAGTGTAACGTGCTTGTGTTGAATCATACTACTTATCTTGGGCTATTGAGCAGCTCGGCCTAAATGTCTTTTTCTGTATATAGTGTAATATATATTTAAAGCAGGGAGCATTGTTATTCCGCTGTTGTTTAGACCACTCGCATAGCCATCAACACAGTACTGAAGAAAAAAATTATATCTGACATATCTTCGTAATTTGTAATTTCAGGGCAAGATGACAGTGGTCTTTGTCGCTACTTGTGTGACAGACACTTTTACTGTATCCACGCTATTTATATTTAATTTTTTTCGGTATGGTAAATTAAGCCCAGTAAAAACACATGCTTTCTTTAAAAAAAAAATGTTTCACATCTTTTCTCTATATCGTGGCATTTAACAATAAGCAATACAGCAATTGGGTCTCTTAGTAACGGAATCATCCACTCCCTTTTCTTACAAAATTTCGATATTCCAATGCGAGTTTTGTAAATCTATTGTGTGGATGTCGCTCAAATAATTCAAGTGTTTTTTGATGGACTTTTGTTTGGTGAATATGGCACAAAGTATACAATGATGTCAGCGGCGCTTTACTTGTGTATGTATATTGCTACAGAAACTAGCCATGTTCACTGTTCGCGTCACACTGCAGGACATGACAACAGATGCATATATTAGTTATCCATATTATTCTACTACAGCCAGAAGTATTGAGATTGTACAGTTAGTTTTGTAAGAAGGGACAGGTGGGACACTGACATGACTGTATGGACGCACGAATAGCACATTAAAGGAATGTAAGGTTAATAGGGGGTTTGGAGAGAGTATGTTGCACTTTTAAAGACTCAGACTGTTATCACTGAAATGAAATACATTTTCCTGATGGTGATTCAAATATAAATCCTTCTCGAAAGAACGGTGAACTGACTGGAACTTGTCGGCACTGTGTTTTTAAATGTGGCAACATCAATGCCCTGTCTGCACATACACTGATGGTAATTATACGAAGTGGAACAAACATTTGAAAAAAACGAAAATACTAATAATAAATACTGATATATTCTTACTATGGGGCTGATTTCACTAAGGCTTAGGGTAGTCTGTAGTTGAGGGTAAGCTTTATAGTGCCAACTACCCAGCCACCGTTACGCGTAATTAATTTAAAGCAGTACTAAGTAACTTGTTTACCTTAATAAATCCTTTTCGTAGTCCCCCTGGGGGTAATACAAGTGTTAATGGGATGATTGGGGGGTATTTCATCTCCCCCTGGTGTCTCTGGCCAGAAAACCTCAATTGCAACTCCCCTGCCTCCCGGTCGGAGCCACCAATACACACTAATGGAAACACACTAATCGAAGAAGAAGCTAACAGGCTAACGGGAAAAGCTAACTGCGGGCTAGCGCCAGTCAAATAGTATTTACAGCCAAAAAAATTATCTCCATTGTCTTTTTTATCAGCGTAGTATTTACTCTCAGGGACAATTAATGAGATGAAAAAAAGGCAACATGCTACACAACCTGCAGTGGCGCCTTTGGCCTCTAGGGGCATGAGTGACTTAGTTCCGCTTTAATTGGAAAAACTGTCAGTGTTCTTGCTAGTTCCGTGGACAAGCAAACTAACAAAAATATGATCAAGCACAATTGTATCCATTTTATCTGAGAAACTAATAGTGTTGATTTTCAGTCAATTAAAGACTTTTTTTTTACCCATTCAAAAAGATTGAATATGTTTTGAATTCTGAAAGATGGAAACAGTCGCCAATTAAGTCACACGAGGGATATCAGTGTATGTGTTTACAGGCTCTGAATGAAATTCACCAGTTGTTTTATTCTACATATTGCTATTATTTTTGGCATATTGATAATGAGATTCTTTATAGTATGTAGCTTAATGGGCTTGGTGAAGTTACTAAAGAATGCATCAGAGGGGCATTTTTTTTATATATATTATATATATGAGAGAACGTGACATGGCTTTTAACTGGGTGCTTTTATCTGCTTGATATTGTCACTATAAGAATATCACAGGCGTCTGATGAAGTTTACAATTGTTTGAAATCTTTTTTCCAGATTTCACGGCATCATTGTTCTTTTTTTTTGGACCAATCTTATTTTCTGATTAGTGCACCCTTACAAGTGCCTCTCGCGAGCACCGTTAATCCCCCCCCCTCCTGCCAAAATTCAGCGTCCCAATTGTGCCCCGAACTTTCCATTTATCTTTATTGCCCGTAAAAATCTTACGGCAATAGCAAGAATGTCAGACTATGTTGGAACTCATTTTTAATTTGCACTTTACGAGAAACAAGTTGCCCTTTTATTTGACTAAAATGTCTGAAGACGTACCTGTGTTCTCTTTATGAATGGTTTACTGTGTAACTATGTGTGGCCTGTCATCATCCACATTTTGAAATGAGCAGCTAAGCACAAGAGTTAAAAAATGTAGACCAAGAGTCATCCATACAACGAGCAAATCATTTAGAGCACCATTGTCTCTGGCACAAAAAACGTCTTTGGAAGGTGAGCACAGGGTTTGACTTCTTACTTTACGACGACACGAAAGCGTTATATCGTTTTTGATCCAACTGCAGGTTATGTTTTTGCACTGGTAGCTGTTTTTATTACCAGTATTCTGATGTAACTAAAGGCAACTGAGCACAAAGAACCAGCAAACTCATCAAATCTGTGTTGACCATCACTACAGCGACACTGGAGTTCCATCAACCCTGCAGCACGTCTTTAATGGTCAACTTTAATTCTATTTGATTACACAGTGCATGTTATAGTAATCATACAGATTTGTTTCTTACAATAAAGGGACACTTGAAGATAATTTGTTCCAAAAAGTACTTGCTTGCAGGTTTGACAGAACTCTATTGTATAAAGCAATATTACATTACAAAAAAAAAAAAAAACATGTTGTACACACAAATGCATGAAAAACAATCATATTGACTGACTGGAACGGATCAACAAATATAAAAGGAACGTACCATTGTGACACGTGTCTCTGTGCAAACTCGGACGCGGAAAACAGCTTGTGACTGGGCCATTGCGTCATCAGAAAAATGTGCAGCTTCTGTTTATATCGTTGCCATGTGAAATCCTATTGAACATTGTAGGCGCCTCCATTTTAAAGACATGCTATGGGTTGACCACACGTAACGTTTGAAGATAAACTGTTTTGTGATTCATCGAAAGCACAGTGAAAATACATAACTATTGATGTGCTATTGGTTTGTCTTTGAGACTGTCATGTATTATGTTTGTGTTGCTGATGTTTTTGTAGCGTGTTAATCAAGATTTATATTTTTGTAATAAAATATTGAAGAAAAAAAAAAAACGTGTTTGAAGCAATTCTTAGACCTTTACATTTTATATTTTAGTAATTCATTCTCTGAGTGTGGTTCCCCGATCAAAAAGCTTTAAGATTTGTGTTTTATTTCATTCAGATATGGTTCTATATTCTATGCATCTCCTTCCCAAGAGTTCAAAAGGCTCTGTTCCATCAGCTCCTTGTGAGGGGCTTCTCTGTTTTTTCAACGTCCACACACTTTGATCTGATCATTCCAGCGCTCAAACTGACTTCACAACAAACACATCGTTTTGGTGGCAGGTATATATTTTTTTGCCTTCCAGTCTATGCCTTCTCTGTAACATGGCATGAATGCACAGAATGAGGCCCAAATGATACTACGTACACATGGTTTTAACTTGTATAGCAGGTGTCTATGTGTGTTGATAGAATAATGCATGATGTAAGGCTTAGTGGTAAGTGTGTGCTCCGTTGACATTTCCTTTCTTCAAAAGCGCTTCGGTCAGTCTACCCCAGGGGGAACTGTCCCCCTGGGGTAGACTGACCGAAGCCTATAATGCAACAGTCAGAATGGGAGTGGGAATGTTTGATTATTTTCACAATGCCTCTGCAATAGCAACAATTAAATGCGTAATAGTGCTTCCAATGTGCTCAATTAGCAATCAAAAGACACTGTGTGATTGGTTATTGACGATTCCTTCCACAGTAATTGGCCAACGTTGATGTTGTGGGATAACTTGACCTATAAGACGGGGAAGAAAAGACTTAAGGTTAACCCCTGAAAGACATAAGGGAGCATCATACACAACGTTTTCATCCAACCTGGGTTGTTTAGAAGTGAAGTCTTTTCCTCTCATCCAAGAAGCTTCCTCAGCACTGGGATTGCATCACTCCCCTTCGTTTCACAAGGCACTCCTGACTCTGCAGCCGGACCTGAGGACCCTTGCCCAAGGACATAACATCAAAAGGCATGGGTTTGAACAGGATTCCCACCACCAAGCTTTATGTGGGTACATGTTCTCACCACTGAGAACCTCAAGCTTGCGGCACCTGGTATTCTCACACGGTCTCTCATCCCGGTCCAAACGGAATCAGATGAGATTGAGCATTCGCAAGGTGGTATGGTTCGAGGGCAACCAAAGATACTGTATATAGAGAGAACATAAGGGTTGACGTTGGCGCAGCAAAGGACAGATGCATGAACAGAAGTGCACAATAGACATGGTCTGAAACGTGTCTTTATCCCGGTGTAAACCACACAATCACACTGCCAATGCCTTTATTTAGAGCTCGGAGGGTGTCGGCGCAGACAGCAGTGTACAGTGGGACGCCATTCATTCCTGCGTTGTGCTGATAACAACATGTGAGGCTTGTGAACAGCCCGGTGTTACAGAAGCTGATGATGCAAGCCCCGGCAATGATTGGTCTGTCAGACGCGGCGGTGAAATGAGTTGCCGATGTCAGCGCTTCGTGCTATTGTGTGATCCCTATTCTTCACTAGTGTCAAAACTATGCACGATATGGCAAGTGGGACGCTCAGTAATTAAATTCAAGCACTCATTTACGGGCATGCATAATGAATGGCGGGATCTTACAAATTCATCATGGTACATTTACAACCACATGTAGTGTAGTGATGCAGTCATGTAATTACGTTATTATTGCTGTACTACCGTGGGCAGCACGGTAGTACAGTGGTTAGCGCTCTCGCTTCACAGCTAGAAGGTCCGGGTTCGATTGCCACCTGGACGGGGCCTTTCTGTGTGGAGTTTGCATGTTCTCCTCGTGTCTGCGTAGGTTTCCTCCGGGTACTCCGGTTTCCCCTACCACTAAAAACATGTACAATAGGCCAGGATGAATGAGAGTGTGTTCGAGAGTGCACATGACTAATGTCATGGCGACGTGAAAACAGGAAGCGACCTCGCTCTCTCCTTGTGCAGCCGAGTTTTTTGCCTTTTTCTGCGAACTGCATTTGTGGTTTCTTTGTTCCACATTGTTTTTCTGGATACTTTTGTACGTCTTTGCCGAGTTTTTGTGGAGGTTTGGTGGATTTGTTTAGTTTGAGAGTCCAAAATGGTCCGGAAGAAAGCTTCGGTTTAAAGGTAAACAACATGCTAGCTTATCAGCTAAACCCATTTGAGATCTACAAATGTCTTCTTCTGAGACACTGAAGAGGCACCAAGAGCACCCACACCTGCAGCACGGAGGAGGCGTCACAAGAGGAGCTACAGGAAACAAAAAAGGCCAAACGAGAGATGGTGAAAGACTGTTGTGGAGTGGAGGAAGAGGAAGGAGGAGGTGGAGCTGACCAGTGCAGGACACCACGCTCTGAAACGGGGACAAACCCAGGAGGCGCGGCACCGTTTCAGAGGCTCAGAGGAGACAGAGGGCAGCCAGCCAGGTTTCTTCCGAGTGCTACAGTTTCCCCGACCTCCAAGGTCATGCGGGTCAGGTTGACCCACAGTGGCAGCGCGGCTCAGCTGCAGCAGCTCAGGACTAACACCTGAAAACTCAATTTCGTTGTACACCTGTACAATGACAATAAAGCACTTACTTACTTAATTACTTACTTACTTATGGAGGACGACGGATGCAAATTAGCCCAATGCTACAATCCGGTGTGGCTTGTTTACATGCATGAGACCCATGTATGTTCATTAACATGCACTGTCCTGACCAAATAAACCAATAAAAAAACTTTCTGAACCTCTTAACCCCCACTTTAACTATGCACATTTTCTCCAGTTCGGCTTTACCCAAATCTAAACGCCTCATTTGAAAGCTAAGACCTACAAAAGATCTCCCCTCGTTGTTTCCATGCCTTGTTGCCGCGTTGTCATCCCTTTTTTTGTCATGTTTTTTAATTATTATTTTTTTACGTCTCGTTTTTTGTCGCAATTTTGACCCTTTTTTTTCCCAGGAAGCTTTTCGATTTGGGTAAAGCCTGGATACCTGGATAGTAACTGGAGAAAATGTGCTTGTGTTGATGGGGGTTAAGAGGCTAAAGAATACCGCCCGATAGCTTTTTGCAAACACGTCTCTGAACAAGAAACTGAGGAAAGATAACCGTTGCTCCATTTGGTTGTAGATGTTGTAGCGGGCGAGTCACTTTCCAGGGTTTTGGCATGAAACATTCAGTTTGTTTGCAATATTTCTTTGCTCTTGCTGCCAACAACCTCCTCACTCTAACCTTCTCCTCACTTGCTATATAGGTATTTTTACTCACTACAATAAAATGTGTTGTTGCTCCAATATTCAAACCGTTCCAAGCTTCTTACTCTCTTGACTTTTTTTTACCCCTTTGGCACCACACAGGAAAGCTTAATAATAACTTTAATAATTTATATTTTCCGTCCAAGAGTCAGATCACCTTGAGGAGGGAAGGTGAACCGCTTCTGCCTAGTTTATATGTAAATATTGAACTGAGCAGTTGTATTTGATTGCTATGTTGAACCGGGTTGCGCCGATCTCTCGGGGAATCCACCGGCAGAAATGCTCCAGGTGATTATTGGAGACTCACACAAACTAGTGCGAGCCGCAAGAAGGTGGAATTAGCCATCAAAATATCAACATGGCTACCACCAAAAGCTCGGTATCAGCGGGTCGGAGGGAGACGCTGCAGGCTGCGTGGAAGTGAGTGGGTTGGGGCTTGCATTGGGTTGGAAGTCCCGCGAGTGCTGACTGGGATTGTTCGGGAGGTTTCGTTGCTCGGAGCCTGACTTCATATTGTTTCTCGTGTTTTTCTTTTGTTTGAGTTTCCTCATTTCCACTGACTCCATTATGCCTCATGCATTGTTGTTCCTGCGCTTTTTTCATTTTTCATAAACTCAATTTACGGTTATCTGTAATTTGGTCTATCAATCTGCCTTATTCTCAAAATGATTATGGTGTGCTTATTGTTAAACTATGATTATTATTGTCCTTCAGTTCTACTGGGGTAACCTGTCAGAAGCAGTGGGCCTTTTAGGAACACCCAAAACAAACTAAAGATTAGATTTTATATTTGCAACTTAAGTGGCCACATGGTCCTACACGGCTACAGTCCGTAGTGGTGTGTTCATTAACATGCACTGTCCCTACCAAATAAACCGATAAATAAATAATGTTTACAAATGCCATAACAAAAAATGCAGTGCATCAAATTCCTGCACACAGTATTCTCGTAATGATATATGACATTATTAGATCTTCCCATCCAGTCTAGCTTTCTACACTGATCTGTCTGGCCCATTATGAGCGCACGTCTGTGTCAGTCGAAGTCCCATGTCCCAAGGCACAATAAACTAATTTCCTTCTGAAAGGTGTCAGTGGTCACAATGTCCCGGGGGTCATTTTAAAATCACTGCAGAGATGGCTCCTTAATCATTACCAATGACCTTCATGGGAAACCTTTGCTGTCAGTTTAGATGACCGCGCTCATACGTCTGAGAATGCATTTAAGAAGAATATGCTGCTGCACATGTTCACATGTGAAAATATGTGTCTGGAGAATGAAATGTGAAGTGCGCTGCAGAATGCAAACCAACCAAATTCCATTCTCCCAACAGACAACGGTTCTTGAATAAATACTATTTTACAGAAGCCATACAATACACAGTTCAATATATTCATACAAATTCTTTAGATTTTGCATTTCCTTCCTGTATTTCTCTGTATGAATTTCATACAAACACTGACATACTGTTGAGCAATTAGTCCCACGCACTACATTTATGTGCAACGGTGGTTATTTAAAGCACACCCGCTCTGCTGTTTGTCACAATTACAAGGTAATTCGAGTGTTCACGGGTCACCCTCGCCTCCCTCTTGATTGTTTTGTTCTAATTTGTTACCCTCCCTAGACATACGAGTGTAACTGCCTGTATGTTTTGTTGCCTCTATCGTTAAAACCCATTGCACTTGGCTAGCTCTGGTCTTAATACAACTTCTACCAAAACACTTTGCATTTCCGGGCTGCTTTGTGTTGTCCTCTGTTTTATTCATATTTTCTTATTCAAATTAAAATCCCAGTGGTAGTAATATGAGCAAGAACATAATATGCTCAGTGGAGCATGTAGTCATTTGAATGAGGACATGAACGGATGCTCTGGATGTCTGACAGTGACTTACTCCTATTTATTATCTGCTAGTATTTAACCAAATAACAATTGTGATATTAGAGGCACTTTAAGTAACCTAATGAACAGGGTGAGATACAAAACCTCATAATATCTGAGACGTCTATTGCCAAATTAATGGATCATTTTATTTATTTTAATTGTCACTTTTAGTGAGTTTTTAATCCAATTATCTTTTTTCTTTTTTTTTTATGACCCGACTTACAATGTTCCACTTTATGTAAGGATTTTGGATTAAATCATATTCAATATAATATGCATTCAAGTGAGATTGGGGCAGAAAATTACAAAAATGTGTAGATTGTGTTGTGCATATAAATGGAATCTATATTCACTCAGCATCCAGATGAGGACTCAAGGTGCATTGGGATAGATAAATCGTGGCCTCCTCTAAGCTGCTATTAAAACCATGACTTGAGGTCTGACCCGGACCCAGGTAAGCTTCTGGTAAATTGTCTTATGCATTGTGCCACGACCCGAGAGGTCTTCTGTGAGAGGACAGTGTGATGTCAAGTGCACTGAAGTCGTATTATACACATACAACATTCAGGCTGGTTTTTTGTGTCTGCCATACAAAGAGCCCTGCCTCTCGTCTCACCGGGCCTAGACTGCTTTGTCACAGGGTTGGTCACATTTTATTTTAAAGGCTCTACTGATATTTAAGCTATATACGTTGGACACTCACGCCTTTTTTTTTTTTTTTATCGTTTTCAGTTCAACCATTTGGAACTAGAAACAACAGCTACTATTTCTTTGCTAAGACCAGGGGTACAGTCTGGTGCGCCTTCCTTTGTGTGGGCCATACGATCCTCTATCCGTCTCTTTCATATAAAGAGACCAGCCTGGGGGATGCATTTGTCAACCCGCCCAGATGTTGTTCCAAGGTCTTTTCTTTCCATCGCTTTCAATCATATAGCAAGTGGAATGTCCCTAATGTGAAATCCCAAAGAAGCAACGGGCTGTGTAAGAGTGTGTACGTGAGTGCGTTCATGTGTGCGTGCGTCGCCAAGGTCGGTCAAGGTGAGAAGGGAGCAGTTGACCCTGGACATGAAATGGGTATTGAGAAAAGAGAAGCAACGCACACCAGAAGTAGTCTCCGAGGTGCAGATGTAGGGGGAAATCTTCATAAATAAAACAAAAAACAAAATCGCACACTCATAAGCAAAAATAGTGGTTACGTTTCGGTTCAAAGAAGAAAAAAGAAAGATCTGATGCCGAAATGCCGAAACGTAATCACTATCATTAAAATGTGGACGTCGGCTTAAGAGTGTGCGATGTTGTTTTTTTGATTTATGAAATGGGTATTAACATGAAATAAAGGGCCTTGCGCAAACTGCAGATTCCAGAAGCCATTGCTAAAGGAGTGAGTTTTGTCAGATATACAGTGCCTTGTGAAAGTACTAATACACCTTGAACTTTTGCACATTTTGTCATGTTTACGACCCTAAATGTAAATATTTTATTTTGATTTTTTTACTGAAAGTTCACACACAAGTAACAGACAACTGTGAAGTGAAAGCAAAATGATAGATGATTCTGTTATTTTTCAAAAAATAGAAAAGTGAAAAGTGGGGCGTGCATAGGTGTTACTTGTGTGTGAACGTTCAGTATATTTATGTTTAGGGTGGTAAACATGACAAAATGTGCAAAAGTTCAAGTTGTATTAGTACTTTTTCAAGGCTCTGTACTTGGTCGGCCAAGTACAATGTTTTTGATCCCAAAGCAAAATATCAAACTGATGCAACTCAAGGCAATTTCCAAATAGAGGTGTCTGCTGTGAAGTTAACACACATAGCTCGGGGTTTATTTGTATCAGTATAATTTTTCTCTTAGTGACTTTATTAGAGCTGGATACAGCTCTCGCCACCTGAAGCAATAAATGAAACATCCTGCTACGAGTAAACCATTTGTCGCACAAGCTTTAATCAAACATAAAGGTTACACAACATTTCTCTTAATAAATAGATTGACGTCAGTAATAGCGTTTCATCTTCTATCTATTATGGACTAATGTGGCAACACATTTCAATTTTCCCAAGACAAAGACTTGTGACTTAAGTGACGTTTATTGAAAAGGTCTTGTTTTCTAACTGTTAGCTCTAACTAAATGTACAATTATCTACTATCTTACTAACTTTTTTGTTTATTTGGACGGGACAGTGCATGTTAATGAAAATACATGAGACTTGTGCATACACACACGCTGGATTGTAGCCTTGGGCTTATTTCCATCCGTTGTCCCACACTTGCACTCACTCTCATTCATCGGGACCAGTGATTCATTTGTAAATGAGTACTTTCAGGAACAATTTTGGATTGATGTGATGGATTCAGGAACAGGACCACATGGAGGAAACCTATACAGGCAGGGGGGAGCACGAGCGCGAACCGATGCCCAGGTTGAAGATAGAGAAATTCAAACAATGTTTTGACACCCGACCAATTACAACCACAATTTAAAGTCATTAACTTTGTGGATGTTGCTCATGACTGCCTCTAGTGGTTGGGTTACGCCACTGGCATGTCAGGATAATATTATGCCATCTTGTCATATTCGAAATACCATTTTGAATTCAACCATTGTGGGGAAACCAGGGCACCCGTCATATTCACAACTAAAAATGTAGAATAGGAGGCTAGGATAAATTATGTGTTTGTGAGTGAGTGAGTGAGTGAGTGAATGAAGAACAAATCTCCAACACTGACTGAAGCGCTTTGGGTGACTTGTGTCATGTGAAAACAAGCTGTATAAGCTTCCATTCCGTCCATTCTATAATACTCGCTTAGTCCTCGTGAAACCCTCAAAGACATATTTTTGTATTTTGGGGGTCACACTCAGGGGTGAAAGTTAGCCGGTACGGTTGGGTACTGCGTTCCGTTAAAAGATTTGCCGGTGGTACGCCGTACTAAGAAGGAGAAGAGGTGCGCTTCCTGTTGGCCTTACAAAATAAAAACAAAAGCCATTGTTGTGAAAGGCATGACATACATAGGATCTAAAGATAGATGCAAATACTCCCCTTTCTCCGTTTTGATTTTCTTTCAAATATCCAAATTGTTTTGGATATTTGTTACTAGTCCACAGATGACACATGTGAAAGTAAAGTTGTGGGAATTTAATTAAGAACAAATGCATATGTTTATGCCGTTGAAACAGATCTGGTTATGAAAACACTGCTATATGATACATAGGTGCCGATTTATATCCATGTGAGCCATGCGCTCTACCTATGAGCGATTTTATAAGCAAACCGGATCTGGGTCTCTACAGGTTAGGTTATTTATTGAATCATTTTGTAATCAGGGCAAATTCGCCTGGGTGCCCAAAGATTTGAGTGGGTGCTCCAGCCCCGCAGCACCCACGGGATCGGCGCCTATGATATGATATATATGCTATATATAATTGTTCACCTTTTTCTGCGACCTGCATTTGTGTTTTTTTTTTTGTTCCACATTGTTTTTCTGGATACTTTTGTACGTCTTTGCCGAGTTTTTGTGGAGGTTTGGTGGATTTGTTTACTTTGAGAGTCCAAAATGGTCCTGAAGAAAGCAGCTTTTTAAAAGTAAACAAAATGCTAGCTTTTCAGCTAAACCCATTTGAGACCTACACATTTCTTCTTCTGAGACACTGAAGAGGCACCAAGAGCCCCCACAGCTGCAGCACAGTCGAGGCGTCACAAGAGGAGCTACAGGAAACAAGGAAGGGACAAACGAGAGATGGTGAAAGACTGTTGTGAAGGAGGGAGGAAGAGGAAGGAGGAGGTGGAGCTGACCAGTGCAGGACACCATGCTCTGAAACAGGGAAAAACCCAGGAGGCGCGGCACCATTTCAGAGGATCAGAGGAGACAGAGGGCAGCCAGCCAGGATTCTTCCGAGTTTCCCCGACCTCCAAGGTCATGCGGGTCAGGTTGACACAGTGGCAGCGCGGCTCAGCCGCAGCAGCTCAGGACTAACACCTGAACACTATTTCATTGTACGCTTGTGCAATGACAATAAAGCACTTACTTACTTACTTATGTTGGTAGTAATTGAATACATGTATTTAGAATATTTAGAATACTCATTTTGGGTAACTGTATTCAGGTACAGTTACTGAATACAGTAATATTAAAGGAATACATCAAAGTACTCTACATTAAATTTCAGTTTCATAATCATAACATTAAAAAGACAGAGGGTCAAAATGGCCGGGGGAAAGTTTAGCTCTGTCCTTTTGGGCTGTGGGCATTTGCAAAGTGCTTTTTTGGATTCCACATTAGTGGTAAATAAGTTGGTAACAAGCATGTAACAATAGCCTAAACATTTTCTTAATCATATGCCGCATTTATGCATTAATAAAAATCAACATGAAAGTAATCAGAATACAGTACTCTGTTTGGACTAAGCAGTGGAATACGTTACTAAAGTATTCTCCCAAAACTGGCTATATTATTTATTTATATATATAGGTATATATATATATATATATGACATAGTACCGGCAAGAAAAAAAAAAGCCAGTGTGACCCCTGGTCACACTGCTTTCATCATACAGGTGTTAGCACTAATGGCTATTGCAAAGTGTTTAATAAAAGCAGAAATATTACATACAAAGCCAAAGGTCGACACGATTTAAGGGTGGCATTTGGAGGTCATTAGGCTTCTGATAATGAAGAGGTGCTGCTTCTGCCCACTGCGCTCTGCTCTTATAATTATCCTGACATTACCCGCAGAGAGCAGAGCAGGTTATCCTACACAGTCTGCCAGACATACATGCCTCATAATCACTGCCGTCATGCATGAAGAGCTACATGCAACACGAAATCTGCAACATAGGGAGAGGTTTGTTGAGGATGACAAATCATATTTTCCTTATTTAGAGGTGTTTACATTTGTTATGTGTGTTAACAATAAGGGGAACAAATATTTTTAAGAGCCCAACCACTAGGGGTATTTCAATTTAGCCCCCACGGCGGGTCGTGGGCCACATATATTATAAAGGACTGTGGCCTTATGAACAACACAATCAGCCTGTGTCACACGTAATAATAGTCATTATTTATTCATTTCACACTCAATGGCGGTAAGTGTAGCCACAGCTGCCCTGGGGCAGACCCACCATTTAACACATGGCTATAATCTGATGTTTACATCCTGATCTCTTATTATGTCAGTGCCCTCTGCTGGACACATATGGAATAATTTTCTGTTTTTTAATTTAAGCTGCCCCCTAGTGGCTGGAGCATTCTGGATATTTATTTAAAAATCCTATCTCCACACAGGAATGGGCTAAAGACTTAATTTTTGTATTATTATTATTTGACATACTCAGAAATTCATGCTCTACAAAGGGCCACATTAAATCATCTTACGCATGTGTATTTAGCTAGGCTAGCCTAAATAAACTAAAGAATGTAATTGATTTGTACAGAATGTAATTGATTCAGCGTTCTACTGCAGTTTTCACAACATTATTTTGAATATTTTCTGTAATAAAAATATATACACTCTTTGGGGGACCCTGGTTGCCTCGGGACCCTAAGCAGTTGCTTAGTTTACTTACAGGCAGGGCCTGTAATTATATTATAATTATTATATTATATTATATAATTAGAGTATAAATTTGAATATCCTGTGCCTTATTTTGTTCTAGTAATATATTTTTTGCCCCTTATACTGTAAGAACAAAAAGATACCAGAACAAACACACAAAAAACACTCACATGGATAATTTTTTTCAGCTGTGATCCCGGAAATAGCACCGATGCGAGGCTAGTTTTTGTGAGCATTGTTGTAACAGTACCTGGGAAATGTTATGATATTTTTAGAATAAACTCATTCTTGTTAAGAATCAAGATTTTAGGAATGTGTGGAAAGAGTTTGGACCACAGCTGACGGTTTAAACATAACTTTTGTTTTAAAAATTCAGAAAAAGAAGCTTTAATAAAAATTAAAAATAAACTCAATATACTGTATGAAACGTTTACTTTCAAGGAGTATACCAGGTCATATGTTTCACCCCAACAAAGAACAAAGAATAAACATCTTTCCAATCAAAAGCAACTGCTAACTTTGTTAGTTATATAGGGGTAACGCAAAATTCACTTTGGTACATATAGGAAACGGACATGATTCCAACTCAAACAAGTCTAAGTAATTTTACAGAATAAACTCGGCACTGGCTCCAATTCTATTGCTTTACCACTGCGTCTCGCAACTGTATTCATAAAAGAAAGGCTTAGTGTCTTTTCAACTTTTTCAACTTATCAATTAATTTCATTTTGATAAGTAAAAGTCTACACAACCCATACCAGTCTCAAACCTGATGCATGTCTACTGTGTCCTTGCCTGTTGTAGTGGATGTCCTGTAATACCCAATACCACACCTGGCAGTTAGTGATATGGAAATGCCTCGTTCACATTTGTATAATCCACAGATAATGACTGTGAATTTGCTTCTGGAAAATGCCTCATCTGTCTTAATACCCACGATCCTCGGCACATGCCGTAATGACAGCAATGTATCACCTGTATGCGCATGGAGAATGACACGTAGCATGGGATATATTCCTCTGTTTTTGTCTCTGCATTGTTCCTTGCTGGTTCATTTATGTGCGTAACATGTGCAATGCATCTTGTGCGTGTAATGAATTCACGCCTTACTGACTGGGCTCTCCTTAAATCACATTCACAAACTGGAGAGGAGTGTGTGAGACGCATATTGAGAGAAACTAGCAGTTTGGTTGTTATTCTGTGAAATGAATTGCTGGGGAATGCCATTTTTAACTAAATGCACACTTGGGTATAACAGTAGGCACAAAACTAATTGGAAGAAATGTGTCATGGTTGAGTTTAAACTAAATGGCAATAAATCCAGTGCTGCAAATACATTGAGATTGCTCAAGTTTGTTTGTTTCTTTGTTTTGTTACCAAATATAAGGCATAAGTATTCATACGGCATGAATGAATACTTTGTGGAACCCCCTTTTTCTGCAATAACAGCAGCAAATCGTTTGGGGTATGACTACAAGGTTTGCACATCTAGAGACTGACATTTTAGCCCATTCCTCTTTACAAAACAACTCAAGCTCTGTCAAATTAGAAGGAGAGCGTTTGTGAACAGCAGTTTTCAGGTCTTTCCAGTTCTGTACTCAGTAGTTGAGGTCTTTGAACGTTTCGCCTCTCATCCAAAAGGCTTCGTCAACGACAAAAGTCCCGCTCAGCTTAAGATATAGACCAACCGGGAGGAGTTAGGGTAGGCCAGGCTCCTCCCCTTTAATCACAGCTACTCTCACCTGTGGGTAAACACCTTTGAAGTAGAGCGTCTCCAATGATCTGCTCACCTCAGTATCGGTCAGTCCTGTCTAAAGTTTAAATATACTAATACTGCGAGCTTAAACATGGAGAGGCTTCTTCGTTACTTCAACTGAACGTAAAAAAAGTGAAAATCACCAAGTTTACATTTGTCTCGATGTAAACTTGCCTGCTAACTTCTGTCCCTGGAAACCAGGGCAGGTCACATATTGTTCCTGAGATGGGAGTAGGAACGTTGGAGAGCTGATCAGCAATAACTGGAGTAGTTTCTTTGACAGAGGCTGGGAGGCTGTCATCAGCCCCGGCCCCTGTATTGTCACAAGGCGTGGCAGGAGAGCTGGTCTGTAGGGCAGGTAGAAGAGGCAGTGGAACAACTGGGGTATCTGCTTTAGTCTCTTTTACTAGAGTCAGTTTGGCATCCTTTTCTTGTATGCTCACTTCCTTGAAGACCGTTTTATTTCTTCTGTTAGACTTCAGTGAAGCAAGTTTAACATTAACATCAGCCACTTTGATTTCAAACTCAAGTTGTTCTCGTTTCCTCTTTAGAACTGCCATTTGCTCTTCAAGCTTTTGCTTTAGTGCAGCTTTCCAAACCAAAAGTGCAGCTATTTCTGCTTTAACTTCCAAACGGCAACCTCAGTCTTTTGTGTGAAGACATGAGCACTAACTCATCCCATTCCCACAGTTTATCCTGTAGAGTCATTTTTCAAAATAGTTGACAAATCATACATGGCTTAATGAGATGAGCGTGTCCATTGAAGTCCAAAGGTGGAGGCACTGTCCAGATGGCTGATGCTCCATTCCCCTCCTCTTCCAGAGTCACTGCCGCTTTTCAACAGGAAGATCCACAGGAGACTCAACTTCTTCCCATCAAACAGAGAAGTCTCGACTTATGTAGAAGCCAGTGGCCCTGTGCCACTAAGCCACTAGGATGCACCAGTGTGCTAGACGTTTCGGACGCGTGTTTCCTTGAGCCCAATACTCAGAATATATGGTTCAAAAATGTCCTTTAGTTTGCCATGTAACACGGTCAAAAGACTGTTTCTCCTCACAGTTGCAACACATCACACCCTGATCACCTCTCTTAAATAGGCAGAGGCCACACCCTTAACACAGCAGCGACACCTAGAGGCCAGGTGGTACATTGTGGCCACTACATCGTCGAAACTGGTTCTAAACCATGTCTAATCTAGAAATGAATGCTAACAAAAATGAATTATGAAAGCATAAATTAAATCATCTCAAAATAAAAGGCACACTTGGACCCGCCAGGGGTGCATGTGCCATATTTCTGTTTGCATCCTCTGTTTGTTTTTGACAGCGCAAGAAAACACAATCACCCTTTTTAGAAAAACAAACGAACAGTTCTTCTATACCACATCCTCTGATAAATAATGTGACAGGGAACAACCCACCCCCAAACAAGGCCCTAATTTAACAGCGGAAACTGGGACTTGTCCTGTGCTTCACTTCAACGGCGTTTGTACCAAGTTATTACTAAGCCATGTTTGTGAAATGACTATTGATTTTGTCCTACAGCAGAGTCAAGTCAAGAACATAAAGATATTAAGTGAGTAGAGTAAGTTACTTTAAGGACATTCCCTTCAGATGATTAATCGCTTCTGCGCGCTTTGATCACTTTGTGCTCTTCTCAAAGCGGTGGAGCCCCGGAGATATTTTAGTCGGTGGCATATATTCCGCCTGATGGGGAAATCATTGAAAGTTTGAGTATCTGAGCGTGTCTGAATTCATAAGAGCTTAAGGAATGAAGTAGAGGGTAATAGCTGGTGAATCTTTCAACAATAATGTATAACTTGGTGTTGGAGAAATGCTTGAATTTTGGAAGTGAAAATAACTAAAATGGTCTGTTATGTATGTTTGAATTGGTATGGACTGCGAGAACCAAATGTGACGAGATCGTTGTTATATCAAGTCAGTGTTTCTCAAGTCAAAGTCACTCTTAACTCCTTATTGTTTGAGCCCAGTCACCTATGATGTATGCTGAGTCAAGATGCAAACAGGTACTTGAGAGTACGTGACCTGACCCTCTGCTACAAACCCTTAGCCTGGCGAGACCAGAATGATACCCCTATATATATATATATATATATATATATATATATATATATATATATATACACCGACAGTGTTGGGCAAGTTACTTTAAAACTGTAAACTGTCCAGGCAAACAAACCCTAAAATGCCTTAAGATAGATAAAACAGAGAAGGAATTCAAAACCTACTTTGGTACAAAATGAATTGTTCCAACTGATAAAAAGTTGACAAAAATGCCTTACAAATCATTATATTTACTTTCCCCGTTACATACTGTATATTTACCTAAATGATCAGACAATCTACATTGCCCATTTGAACCGATTTAGCAAAGCCACAGACGTCCACATGAATGCATAGTCATGAGATTCGTTTTTGTGGGACTGAGGACACCCACCCGTCGGCATGCCTATCCCACTCCCCATGCCTTTGATAGACACTATTATCTGGGTCTCCCTCCTGGCTGCACATCAAACATGGATGAGCTCCCACCATAAAAGGCTCACTTTCCCTTTGATTTATACAAGGGATAAAAATCGGAAAGGTGAAAAGTCCAAAGCATGCATATTTTATCAACACGCCGACACCAAAGGTAAGACGGAACATGTTTTTTTTAGCACAGAGTAAAACTTAAAATAGACCTGATTCAGAAGAGGTGAACTGTGTTGTCCAAAAGCAATCTATCTATTGTGTCTCCCAGCAGTGTAAATTGTTTTTTTGTCTGCTTAACAAGCAGCGGTTGGACCTACATGATGGATTATTCAAGGCACTGCAAATACAACTGCACTGAGCAACTTCACCTTGTGCAATGACTAGTGAGACAACTAGTGAGACATACGGTATACTTCAATTTAGGGCTGAACGATATTGACATTAATTTCATATCTCGATATTCATGCCAGATATCTCGATATCGATACGATAACAATATACGTTTCAGCCCTACTTCAATTCACCACAATTACCCTGTAGTTGTCAAATCAGGGACGTATATCAGTTAAAAAGCCTTGGACACAGGCCATGGTTACAGGAGTGATATAAAACCATCAAAAATAAACATGTATCAATGGCATTAGAGCCCAATACATGCACAGCGTTAGCAAGCCAGCTACTGAAGGAAGTTTTACAGTAAACTGTTGCCTGTAAGATTCAATGTACTGCCATTTCTGTTTTACAGAACCCAGTCTGTTAAGATAAAAATACCAATAATAAATACTATTATTTATTATTATACTATATATATATATATATATATATATATATATATATATATATATATATATATATATATATATATATATATATATAATATATTATTATTATACTATATATATATATATATATATATATATATATATATATATATATATATATAATAGTCGAACCTCGGATCCAGGAGGAACAATGCGGTTTTCGTCCCGGTCGTGGAACACTGGACCAGCTCTATACCCTTCATCGGGTGCTCGAGGGTTTGTGGGAGTTCGCCCAACCAGTCCACATGTGTTTTGTGGATCTGGAGAAAGCGTTCGACTGTGTCCCTCGTGGTGCCCTGTGGAGGGTGCTCCGGGAGTATGGGGTCCGGGGCCCTCTACTAAGGGCTGTCCGTTCCCTGTATGAACGCAGCAGGAGCTTGGTTCGCATTGCCGGCAGTAAGTCAGACCTGTTCCCGGTGCGTGTTGGTCTCCGGCAGGGCTGCCCTTTGTCACCGGTTCTGTTCATTACCTATATGGACAGAATTTCTAGGCGCAGCCAGGGGCCGGAGGGTGTCCGGTTTGGGAACCTCAGAATATCATCTCTGCTATTTGCAGACGATGTTGTTCTGTTGGCTCCATCAAACCAGGACCTCCAGCACGCACTGGGGCGGTTTGCAGCCGAGTGTGAAGCGGCCGGGATGAGGATCAGCACCTCCAAATCTGAGGCCATGGTTCTCCACCGGAAAAAGGTGGTTTCCCCGCTTCAGGTCGGTGGGGAGTCCTTGCCCCAAGTGGAGGAGTTCAAGTATCTCGGGGTCATGTTCACGAGTGAGGGACGGATGGAGCGTGAGATCGGTAGACGGATCGGTGCGGCGTCAGCAGTGATGCGGTCGCTGTATCGGACTGTTGTGGTGAAGAGGGAGCTGAGTCAGGGGGCAAAGCTCTCGATTTACCGATCGATCTACGTTCCCACCCTCACCTATGGTCATGAGATTTGGGTAATGACCGAAAGGACAAGATCGCGAATACAAGCGGCCGAAATGAGTTTCCTCCGCAGGGTGGCTGGGCGCACCCTCCGAGATCGGGTGAGGAGCTCAGTTACCCGGGAGGAGCTCGGACTCGAGCCGCTACTCCTCCACGTCGAAAGGAGCCAGCTGAGGTGGCTAGGGCATCTGTTCCGGATGCCTCCTGGTCGCCTCCCTTGGGAGGTGTTCCAGGCATGTCCCACTGGGAGGAGGCCTCGTGGAAGGCCCAGGACACGCTGGTGGGACTATGTCTCCGAGCTGGCTCGGTGTCGTCTCGGGGTCCCCCCAGAACAGCTGGAGGAGGTGTGCGTGGATCGGGAAGTCTGGGCATCTCTGCTGAGACTGCTGCCCCCGCGACCCGGCCCCGGATAAAGCGGAAGAAAATGGATGGATGGATGGATATATATATATAATTATGTTTTTCTTTTTCTGTCTACAGTCATTAGCATTAGCCAACAAATATGGCAAACACATTTAGGTGGCGAGTAATCATAGCAGTAAACAGTAAATTCATAAAAGTTTATGTTTTTTTTTTTTTGAGTTAGATATGCACCGTACAGTACAACCTCCTCTTTTAATTTGTTAGTGATGGAGGAACCTCTAAAATTATATTAATGCTTTAGGCTACATTTTTAGGGATTGGATTCACCGTTTGATGACACTAATTTGCAACAGATAGTCAAGGGTCTAACTCTATTTCTGAAATAAATTACATCCTAAGAAAATAAAATTAATTGATTCCTCTTCTTTTCCTGTTAATAATCTTTGTCCAAATGTATTTATTTTTTTTAACACTAAGTTCCAACACTAATTAGTGTTAGTGTAAAGAAATGTGGAGGGAACAGTTAAATACTAATAGTCAGAATCAGAATCAGAATTGGTTTTATGGTTCACAACTAGGATTTTTTGTTCCGTTGATCGTGCAACATTAAACATATAACTTTAGATAAATAGAAAACTAGAAAGACTTTAAACTATAAGGCTATAAGACTGTAAGAAGATGAAATTTAAACTATTATAAAGACAACCACAATTTGACATAGAACATCAGCGTGAGTCTATTTCCGGATGTACAGATGCATTGAGTCCTCTAGTTTGCCAAACATTGACAAGGATGTTAAAGATTTAAAAAAAAAAAGAGATCAGTTAAGGGTAAAATCAACTAATCAAGTTATTGCTTATGGTTTGGTTTGAGCTTTATTATTTTGTTGCATTCAAACTCCAAGGACAGTAAACTAGTCCTTGGGGTGCACTTTGTCTTATGGCTGAAAAGACTGTTGATTACAGATCAAGGCTCTGCCACTGGTCCTGGTCCCTGTAGCGCCTCTCCTTCCAGCCGCCACACACAGATGGGGACATATGGGGTGGTCCTATTGTTCATTCCGCTGTCTATTCCAGATGTGCATGGCTGGCTGCTTATGTGGAATAAATTAAAGAAATAATCCATTATTTATTGCAGCTACACGTGCGTAAGAATAATATACTTAATTGGATATGAAAAATGAAAAGTGTGTTCCTACATGATTCTCTGGAATGTCAATGATCAGTCAAATCAAATGGCTGCAATAATAGTTGAGTTATTCAGAGACTATTGGCAATAATCCAAATGAATTATTATTAGTAGTATTATTATTAGCAAAGGTAAGGTGTATTTTATTGTCCCCGTATAGGGAAATGTGTCAACTGCATTAGTGTTATTATTATTATTATTGTGGTATGCTCATTTTTGCCATTTGATGAGGAAAATAGTCCTTATAGCCAGGATGCTAAATCTGAATATAGTTGGGGCTCCACCAAGCACACAACCTTTCTCAATTCACCACCTGCCTGGCTCCACCACACTGTCCGCCCATCTCCATCCATCTCACCACCTCATCGCCTCGGCCGCGTCTCATTCCTGCTCTTATATTGCTCCATACGTCCTCCTCGCTCTTCCCAGCTCCTCTCATTCCTTCCACCCTGCCTCCTCAAATTTCCCACTCTCCCGTTTGTTTTTGCGCCTCCCATCCGTTCCTGTCTGAATAATGCAGCGGCGGCGCTGCCATTGTCCCCGCCTCAATGTTAATGGCGTGTCCTTGTCACAATTATCGGGTCACCATCATCCATCAAACCTAATCATTGTCATACAGTGCCATAGACAGACAAAGCACATTACAGAGAACAAAGGGGCGCAGGCAGATACGTACAGGGCACGGGAGGTTGACGTCCCTTGTAGTTTTGCAGCCTCAAGTAAAATGAAATAATGCCGTTTGAACAGGCAAAACAGACCACGCATGTAACAGATGACTTTTTATTTAAAGGCACACTGCATAACATTGCCATCAACACAGAACCTTCTCCCAATGACCAGCTCGACACAGAAAAGGCTATTTTTTGCAGTGGGTAATCAAAGAATGGATTTGGATGAGAACCTAAACTATTTAAATCTCAAATTCTGCTGACTTTACTCAACATCTCCGCGGAGACGAGCTGGAGACGGACTCACTCCCGGGAAAGTTACAGTCATGTCTTAGGAGAGCTGGGCCGCTCACAGCAAAGGCTTATGTTTGACATTTTTCAAAGATGAAAATATCTGTCATAAAATAAAAGCTTGTATTTCAACATTGATTATTGGGTACAATTTTACGCGGTGTGGCTTTAAATCCATTTCTTCTTTTAGCTTAACCCAGCAATGATATTTTACACGTTTATGAGTGAGGACCGTGTTGGTCTGCATATCAAATTGGCATCCAAGCACCAATCGGAATGGCACATGATAAAACTGTGAATACAAGCTTTCAAAGCATTATGTTCAGCCAATGACCTGCTTAAAAAAGCAATGGTTCCATGATGAACACGCTCTGAGCGAGGCACTGCTCAGAAAGCGTCCGGCGATATATTAAAAAAGCTGAGGATGCTCGTGTTCTATTGGGCAAAAATAGTGCCTTTATGTTAGAGTGAGCATAGATTAATATCTGCAGATATGGACTAGGTGGATTGGCCTGTTGTACATGTTTTAGGGTGACAGAGCCTATGGAGCAGGTAATGCGGACAAAAAGACATTTGGATGACGTTCAGTTTGACAAGGCTAATAACGAAATGCATTGGACACTCCTCATATGGCTCCACTACTTTTGGCAAGGGATAATATAATCCCTTCTATAAAATTACACTCAACGCTCACTGGATAACTTCTCCCCATCATGTCCACACTTTTCATATTTTACCACAGGCACTTACCTTCAAGCTCTAAACATCAAGCTTCAATACACATGTTTTACAAGTTAACGTTATTTAACAACCTGTTCTGCAGACTTATCGCATGTAAAGACCATAGATCAGCATTGAGAAACACCAGCACTCAGTCGCACCACATTAAACCTGTTTTCAGGTGGTTTGAACTTCAGCTAGAGCCCACTCGCTTCCCGCGGGCCCCACTTTAACTCTTAGCCCACCGCTTTATGTTTCATGAGAAGAGAAACCCCCAAAAACTTTAAGCAGTATGCGAAAATCCAGTACGCTTTGGTTTAAAAAAATAAAAAACACATAACAAAAAAACACATATATAAACAGAAACTGAAAAGGTTTGTAGAATTGCACTTGTGATTATAAAACCAAAACAATTGTTGACAAGGCAACAACGAAAAAAAAGCTATGCTGCTACACATTTAGACTAACCTATAATACATCTTTAGTGATTTGTTGTCTGTTTAAGCCTGATTCGTATGAAGCTCACAGCGTTCATGCAGCGAGTGCTTCGCTAAAAGTCCGTCCTCTTCATGAGCCACTCAAATATCCTCATGAATCCGGTATGAAAACGGAAAACAGAGACTCGCAGCGTTCTAAATGTTGTGCCACTGAGAGCCTTTTTCCTTGCAGGTTCAAAATCTATGCGTTCTTCACAAGAGGCGGAGGCTTCTGTGTGTTCCTTACATCAAACGGCAGCTTCTGATCGAGCGTTTCAACGTATAGATCTGCCCTCCTGTAAAGGCGTGACTGAAGGAAGGGGTCGGTATGGATTAAGTTAAATGCTCCCATTGCAACATGAAAGGTGCGAGAGTGAGGCGTCTCCTCTAAAAGACCGAGGCTTTGGGCTGTCATCAACACTACTGTATGCGTGTGTGTCTTCAGGAGCTGCAGTTAAATCGATATGATGAAAGCAGGCCGGTTTCTATTGCCCTTTTAATTAGCCGCGATCAAACGGCTAATTAAAACCAACTAAATGGCAATGTCTGAAGGCAATGTAGCGTTTGACGTGGGCATCTTCTAAGTACATGTAGTCCGTTACTCCCATACACTGAAGTGACAATGATTGTTGTCATGGCGATGTGAAAACAGGAAGAAACCTCCCTCTCCTGCTACAACTTAATTTTTCACCTTTTTCTGCGACCTGCATTTGTGTTTTTTTTTTGTTCCATTGTTTTTCTGGATACCTTTGTACGTCTTTGCTGTGTTTTTGTGGAGGTTTGGTGGATTTGTTTACTTTGAGAGTCTAAAATGGTCCTGAAGAAAGCAGCTTTTTAAAGATAAACAAAATGCTAGCTTTTCAGCTAAACCCATTTGACACCTAAACATGTCTTCTTCTGAGACACTGAAGAGGCACCAACAGCCCCCACAGCTGCACAGAGGAGGCGTCACAAGAGGAGCTACAGGAAAAAAGTAAAGGACAAATGAGAAGATGGTGAAAGACTGTTGTGGCGCGGAGGGAGCTGCAGGAGGAGCTGACCAGTGCAGGACACCACGCTCTGAAACAGGGAGCGTGCACCATTTCAGAGGATCAGAGGAGACAGCGAGAGAGGGCAGTCAGCCAGGTTTCTTCCGAGTGCTACAGTTTCCCCGACCTCCAGGGTCATGCGGGTCAGGTTGACACACAGTGGCAGCGCAGCTCAGCCGCAGCAGCTCAGGACTAACACCTGAACACTATTTTGTTGTACACTTGTACAATGACAATAAAGCACTTACTTACTTACTCACTTACTTAAGTAAAGCAGTGTAAGTCAAATCGTTTCTTCTAAAATCAAAATTGACTATTGTCCATTATTAAAGGGACTAGAGGCAGGTTGGTCATTTTTATACTCACTACTGCCACCTCAGGTCGTATGTGTAACTGCAGGTTCTATATTAAGCTCGTGCATCACGGCAATTTGGACCCGAATTAACACCTTTTTGAGTGACACTGCAGGATTACAGGTCTGGCCTCATTCTACACAAACTTTACTCTAAATTAATTTTATTTTTTTCTATTTCACATCAAAACAACGTTGTCCATTTCACTGTCTGCGGCCAAAAATATACTGCACTTTGCGCTCGCTCTCTTGCTGTTGTAACACCAGGTTCTAAGGTTTGAAGTGTTTTCCAAAACTGGACGTCTGGGTTGTTTTTTTTACAGAGCTGTTAAATTCTGGAATACTTTGCTACAATAGGGGGGGGGGGAACTAATGGATGGATGTTGTCGTTTTTTCCTTAATTCATAAAAACAACTACCATCCGCAGTGACTGGCCTGTCGATAATTAGGTGACAAAAGAGTAACACATCTGCCTGACAATACAGGAGCACAAAAAGACATCTGGATTTTCAGCTGAAGAGCCCCAGCGCGCCCCAGTCAAACATGTGACAGACAGCTGTGTGATAATGCCGATCTGCCAGTCTCCCTTCTCTTCCATCTCCCTGCCACCATTGCATAACACACAATCTGCCTCCATTTCTCCTCTGCCATGTTGTGCATATCTCGTCTATGCATTCTTCTCGGTGCGCTTTTGTGACCTAGAAACGTCCGCCGGTCTCCTATGGCTTCATTAAAGCGTAACGCACACGTTCATATGCTATCATCTGAGGATACATCTGAGAATCCTCGAGCTCTTTACTGTCTTCCAAGCCATTTTGATTTGTTTTGTCCCCGGTCGACGCCAACTGTCGCCAGGTTTTGGGATATTTGCACGTCACGCTCATGCAGATAAGTGTAGTCCATGCATCAAGATGTCTTGCCCAAGGGGTTCCGTGACTGAATGCACAGGCTTGAGCTATAGGATCGAACCGCCAACCTTTGGTCGCATGTGAATCGCTCCGCCACTGAGTCACTGCCAGGTGGGAGGTGGGTGTCACTGTATGAGCATATGAGAGTCACGAGTAACCCTTAAAGGTGCATTTTGCAACTTTTATGTGGAAAAAAAAGTTCATATGTGTGCATATTTGACCTTGTATCATCCCAGCAGCTATACGAGTGGTCAGCGTGGCGCCTCTACTTTCCATCACAGTGGAAAGTAGCTCCAGGATCTATTGTTTTGTAGATTTTCTGGTGTGGTCTGTCAGCAGTGAAAACTTGTGTCCTTGGGCAAGACACTTCATCCACCTTGCCTCCTTGGTGTGTGAATGGGAGACTGGTTCCTTGCTGTAAAGGGCTTTGGGCCCAATGAAGATAGAAAAGTGCTGTATAAATTGAGTCCGATTACCATTTCGTACTAGGAAACAAAGTTGAATTTTGATGCTTTTCCACAAACCCTTTTCTCGAGAGTCTGCCTGACTCACTGCAGATGTTTCAACTAAATCTGAACATCCCAATTTTTCATCCATCCATCCAACCATTTTCTTTCGCTTTATCCGGGCGCCGGGTCGCGAGGGCAGCAGTCTCAGCAGAGATGCCCAGACTTCCCGATCCACGCACACCTCCTCCGGCTGTTCTGGGGGGACCCCGAGACGACACCAGGCCAGCTCGGAGACATAGTCCCACCAGCGTGTCCTGGGCCTTCCACGAGGCCTCCTCCCAATTTTTCACAAATAGACATTTCAATAGGTATTCACATAAGGTTCCTTGGCATAATTTGGCAAATATTTTTCATTCATTGTACTGTATATAAGATAACTCTATTTACTATAACTTGATTTCACATTTCCTGTCTATTTTGCTATTTTGGATGGACAACAAGTTGCGGTTTGACGCGAATACAGACGGTCAGCAGAGAATCTATCTTCTAAGGAAGCTGAACTCTTTCAATGTAAATAAAAGGATTCTCTGCAACTTTTACTGCTGTTTCATAGAGAGCCTATTAACCTTTTCGTTTGTTTGCTGGTTCAAGGGTTTGTCTGTGAAAGATAAAAACAAACTGCAAAACATTGTCAAAATCTGCTCTAAAATTATTGAAGTTAAACAAAGAGACCTACAGTCTCTATGGGAGGAGCAGGCGCTAAAGAAAGCTAAATGTATCTTGGGTCAGCCTCTCCATGCTCTGTCCTCTGAGTTTTCGCTCATGCCTTCTGGACGTCGTTTTTATGTACCCTTTCGGAAAACAAATCGTTTTACCAACTCTTTTGTCCCCTCTGTCACTTTTAATTATCTGCTATTGTCTGTATTGTTGGAAGTGACACATAGTGAGTGTTGTGATGTGTTTGTACAAACATCTGTCGGAGGTTGTAGCAAATCAATTGCCCTTGAGGGATCAATAAAGTTTTCTGAATCTGAATCCCCTCCTTTGTGTTTCTTAAAAGCTGATGAATTTCTCCATTGTGAGATCAATGAAGTCCTATCTTATCTTATCTTTTAAGCCTTGTTAAGGACACATTTTATTTATTAGGGTCAGCCCTAGATTATATATTTCATGTCCCGCCAGTAAAGCAGTCCTCCTTTCATAAATGATCATGTTATTTAACTGCATCTAGTGGAGTTACATAATTCAGAATATTCACTTAGACTGACGGCAGATACACATTTGTAAAACCACGCCGGCAGCACTAGGGCTGGGTACCATTAAACGATACCAGTATGGTATCGGAAGATAAAAGGTTTCTGTCCTACTGGTATTGAAAAAAATGAACGCATCACAAGCGGGCACCCAAGCTGGTGTCCATGTCACCAGTCCAAAAGTCCAAGTCCCACAATGTCTGAACAACCTTCTGATAAACAAATAATTAAAGGCAGGTAAACCAAGAGGTGTACCTACATTAAATCGCCCCCACTTTTTCAGCATAAATCAAGCTACTGCATTTCATACATTTGTATCATTTTGATTGTACGTCATAATCTTCATTGTAGTCGCTATTTAGAAATATTACACAGCCTTGCTCCGCGGCAGAAACCCTTGCATCACATCGCCACTATTATCACCCACGAGTTCATTTCTTCATTTTGCCTCCTCAACAGCGTACCGTTTCCCCCCTGCCCCCCGTGTGGAAAGTCCTAACTCGCCCCCGCTGTCTTTTTTTAATTTTTTATTTTTTTCCTGCAATTCTGCCTGGTAAAGAAGTCAGGTAGGTACCGGAGAGTTATCACATCCACGAGCACTGCGCCATTTCCCACAACTTCTCCCATACCTCCGAGTCCCGCCTCGTCACCCCCCCCCCCCCCCCCCCCCCCTCTCCCTCCTCTGCCAACGCTGCATGCTTTCCCTCTCATCTTCCTCTCACCCCCACCCCCTCCCTTCACTGTCTGTCTGTTCAGGGGGAAAGTAGAGCAACGTCTTAATCGAGACTTTGGCGACGTGACGCGAATGCATAAGCAAACGTGTTTCTCTGCGCAGTAGAAATACTGGCGCGCACACGCACACACACACACACACGCACGCACACGCACACACACACGGGCAGAGCTCAGGCAGCAGCCAATTAGCGGCCTGCGATGGGGCGCCAAAAGGAGTGAGCGCATGCCGATGAGCTTGGCTCGGTTGCATGGGCGCGCGGTGGCCGTCAGACACACTTACATTGATGGAGGGGTATCGCTTTTATGTGGTCGGGGGGAAGGGGGGGGATTATGAAGTATTCAAAGGCATCATGGAGGGGCGAGTTTAGATACTGTATAAGATTGTCATTGGGATTCAGCCTGTTTTTTTTTTTGTATGTAGCTTAAGGTTTGGAAATCACAAGCTCACATGTCCATACATGAATGAAATTATATGAATGAAACACTATATTGTTTTTGTAATGGTCAGCTATTAGACTTTTATTCTGATCAGTAGCAGTAAACGGTTATGAAATACTTACGCCTGTGTGAGATAAAAAAAAATAAAACCTTGGACTACCTTTTCAGCAGTGGTGTTCAAAACTTGTGCTCAAAAATGACTCCAATACAGGTTTTTAGAAAAGTCATGATTAACTCAACTGATCAATGCAGATTAAATAAAAAGCTCACGCTAAGCCAATAAAGCAGAATTCTGTAACAAACGTGATATTCTCTCCCTTTTCCATTCACACATTTTCAAATGATTTAAAAGGTCAGGCCGGCTGTTGTTGTCACAAATGTAACCCAGTGGAATGCGGTAATTGTGTTGGTCGAAAGGCACAGTGGGAGGAAAAAGTAAGTACATCGAGTCCAAGGTCCATGGTCCAAGATTCATCCTGATTGTCGTCTAATCTGCAACTACAGAAAAGCAGTTATTGCTACAAAAGAAGGGTCAGCCAGCTATTTAATACAGGGGTTCACTTACGTATTACACACTCGGGTCTTTCTGCAAAATATCTAGTTAAAATATCATTTTTCTATTGATGATAGCACGTTGTCCAGGCCCTGGGGCAGCAAAACACCCCCACATCATGACTCTCCCTGCTCTATATGTCACAGTGGGGATAGGGTTTTGATGCTGCTGTGCTGTTCCATTTTTCCTCCACACATGACGTTATGTGCTCCTCCCAGATGCTCCACAGCACTACTGGCAAAATATTTTGTGGACTGATGAGCCCAAAGTAAAAAAAAAATTGGGGATGATGGTGACCCCTAGTTTGTGCTGGAGGGGTCATCATGACGCTCAGGCATAGAGCTAAAGAAGTGCCTACCAGTACAGAAGGAAAGACCAAAGAGGAGCAACATGTCCAGAGAGCCCTCTCAGACTGTGGCTATCCTAACTGGTCTTTCACTAAAGCACAAAGGGCAAGAAGACCCAAAGAACAAGACAGACAGACTACAGAGCCCAGAAGAAAGGGAGTTGCAGTGCCGTATGTAGCTGGGGTGTCAGAGAAACTTCAGAGAATCTTTAGGCAGCACAGGATTCCAGTGTACCACAAACCGGTGAACACACTGAGACAAAAATGTGTTCATCCCAAAGACAAAACTCCGAGCCACAAACAAAGCAATGTGGTTCATTCTATTCAATGCAAAGAAGAAGAATGCAAACAACATTATATCGGAGAAACAAAACAAGTATTAAAGAAGAGACTTTATCAACTCCGAAGAGAAAGCACAAGCGGAACCCCGGTCGGCTGTGCACCTCCACCTCAAAGCCTCCAACCCCTCCTTTGAGGACGGGGAGGTCAAAATGTTTGTAAAAGAAGAACGTTGGTTTGAACAAGGAGTAAAAGAAGCTATTTTTGTCAAGCAAGAAAAAACTCTCCATAAACCATAATCAGACTCAGATTTAATCTTTCTCCACTTTACTCTAATCTCCTGGGTTGCAGGTTCTAGAATGTGATGATGTCACCAGACCCAGCGGGGGCAGGACCCAGTTTTTCCTATTAACAGCATTACACTCGGGTGCTCAAACCCCTCCACCACGCCGAATTTACACCAGGAGCTATTCCTGGATGTGACGTACGCGGCGCGTTATACACGCGCATTTTCGAAAGCTCAAATTTACACATACGGCGTCAGAGCAGCTAAAGCTACGCTTGTGTTCGGGTGTCTCTTCCCAAATCACTTGGAATAATTTTGCTTCTAAAAATGGGTATAATAACATTTCTCATGTTATATCATACGTTTTAATAGTCGTACATTGAACTCTGCCAATTTATGAAATGATTTGCATATTTTTTTTAGCCTACCTTAGCTTAGCTTGTGCATTTATTTATAGAAACAGTGCCGAGCACCTTGGCCTTTCTTCTTTTGGTAGAAGAAGTGAGGAGACAGGAGAGACAACAGACCAGGCGACTATGGGTGCATCCAATTAACCAGCAGCGTCATCAGCAAGGTGACTTCTACCACCTTGTGGCCGAGCTGGGGCTTGACAGCCAAGGCAAGGCAAGGCAAGTTTATTTGTAGAGCACAATTCATACACAAGGCAATTCAAAGTGCTTCACAGTTGCATAAAGTTACAAAAAAACAGATCAAATCAATCATTAAAACATCAACATAAAAATTAATCAATTACAGTAAAAGGCAAGAGTGCAGATAAAATACTTTCAGTTTTCATTTGCTCGGGTAAAAAGAGCTGTTTTCAGCCTGGATTTGAACATTGTCAGAGTTGAGGCCTGTCTCACATCCTCATGAAGACTGTTCCAGATTTTAGCTGCATGAAACTGAAACGCAGCTTCATCGTGTTTATTATTGACTCTGGGAACCACCAGGAGACCCCTCCCTGAAGTTCTCAGGGCCCGAGATGGTTCATACGGCTCTAACATGTCAGAGATGGACTTTGGTGCTAAAGACACCAATATTTTAGGATGAGTGCCATGCCTGCATATTCTTCACTGTGTCTTTGTAAAATTTGTGTCGAGCATCATAAAGTATAATGTATTTCTCCACCTCGACAATCTACTTTTCTTCATCCATCGCAAACACAAGGATGCTGCGTGTTATGAACTTCGACAAATCAACAGAAAACGCATTTTGACAGGGTGTCGGAAGTTTACTTTGAAAGATTGTGCCATTTTCCCGTCTAAAATTCCGGAGTTTGCCGCGTATACGCGTCCAAATTAGAACTCCATTCTAATTTAGGCGCTGCCTCGCGTCAATACGCCCGTCCGCCGCGCGTATAACACTGCTAGTGTAAATATCATGACAGGTTAGAATGGAAAAAGGTGTGTGCTGCGCTACAACACTTACGCGCTGTAATTCCTCTGGTGTAAATTCAGCGTCAGACACAGAGCGGTTCAGAAGCCCCTTATGAGAGACCAACAGGCCCGGTTAGAACCATGAGGCCGTCCTTCTGTGGACCCACCACCTGCAGGAGGAGCCATAGGAGGCTGATGCAATACAGAATTACACTTTCACAAGTCATAGCTCAAAAGAAAGAGTATGAATCACAAAAATGATCATTAATACCAGTCACTGGGTCCATGATCTCTCTGTACAAGACCAAACATTTCCTCAAAAACAAAATCATTTTTCCTCCATATAATAGTATTGGCCTTTAGAACGCTGTGATGTCACCTGCAACCCAGCAATTAGCAGTGATCAGCCGTGAATAGGACAGGACACATCGATACTTTGGGGTGAGCAGGTTGTTAGAGACGCTCTACTTCTAAGGTGTTTACCCACAAGTGAGAGTAGTGGTGATTTTGAAGGGAGGAGCCGGGCCAACCCCAACTCCTCCCCGTGGTCTTTATCTGGACTGAGCTGAGCTGAACCTTAGTCCGCTGACGAAGCCTTTTGGATGAGAGGCGAAACGTTCGAGACTTCAACTACTGAGTACAGAGGATGACTCAAGTACCTTTATTGAAGAGGGACAACTCCTGTACGACTGAGAGCTTACACAGACATAAGTGATCACTTGTATTAAATGGCTGGCTGGTTCTGTAGTTGCGGATTAGACGCTCACAACGATCCGGATGAATATTAAACCATTCCTCTTTACGAAACTGCTGCAGTTCAGTGAGGTTCAGGCGGTGTACTTACTTATTCCACGCTGTCCTGTGAATGTTTACATGTTATGGCCAATAAAAATATGATCAAATGTAAATGTTTGGGTGGTATTAGTTCAAGCAGACACTGTTTAATCATTCTTGTTATTTTAATACAGAACAGACCACATTTAGTGACCAATTTAGGCAGAAATGTGATAAATTCTAAACGGTGTACTGTTACGCCTGTGTGAGTTGTAAAAAAAAAGAAGAAAAAAAACTACCTTGGACCTTGGACTACCTTTTCAGCAGTGATGTTCAAAACGTGTGCTCAAAAATGACTCCAATACAGGTTTTAGAAAAGTCAAGATTAACTCCGTTGGTCAATGCAAATTAAATTAAAAAAAAGCTCATACTAAGCCAATAAAGCAGAATTCCGTAACAAACGTGATATTCTCTCCCTCTTCCATTCACACATTTTCAAATGATTTTAAAGTTCAGGCCAAATGTAACCCATTGGAATGCAGTCATTATGTCGGTCGAAATGTACTATATGTTATAAGTTTGAGATAAGTCTGATTGCCCTCATTTATGATCCAATGTGTCAGCCACACACTGCGTAGCAGCCACACAATCATAAGAAATTCTGAATTCAAAATGCATGCTCAAATGTCACTGAATATCTAAATTGCAAACGTAAGGGAATTCGATTATAATTAGTAATTGAATTGAATTGAATTGTTTGACAAAACCCGTGGTAGAGTACAGCATGTAATTGTTATGAAAATGATGATTGATACTGTATATAAAATAGCTACAATTATGTCAAATAAGAAACATGATTTTGTGCCCCCCTGGTCTGATGTTTTCTTAATTATGTAAAATCGACTTTTTCAAGCTTTATATCATGTTATTATGTCATTCCCTCAATAAACACATGCCTGGAGTGTTGCCTTGGCTCATTCACATATTTTTGAGTAATCAGTAAAAACTTAGACGGCGGCCATTTTAGGTGTAGCTATGCCTCAGTCCTCCTAGGAACGCCCCCACCTCCTGGAGACGCCTCTGGGCCTTTGGTCACCAGCCAAGCCACCAACCACTGCTCCTCAGCTCAGCAGAGCCCCCTCCCCGCACAGTGTTGCTGTTTAGATGCCACAGTAGTGTGCTGGAGGGGGTGTGTCGGAAAGCTTCTTAAAGAGACATAGGCCTATTTCAAGACGTTCAGTACAGCCATTTTGAGAGAGCAATTTTATTCAAGGCAGTTATTTTAATTTACTGCTTTACTGCCAACAGAAGGTTACGTCATCATTGTAGTGTGCTATAGACTGGTGCTATGTGATTGAAAAAAGCATAATACCCCCTTAATTCTGGAACTTCAACTTAAGACACACACACAAGAGCTTAATGTAACCGAGCTTTTTGGTGGGGAAGGCTTGATGCAAAGGCAAAGAAGGCGACAGCATTAACTTTCAAAGGACGTATCTTTTTTATTCACTCCGGCCACGCTACCTCAGACTCAGACCCGTAAAACCACTCCTTTTTCCTTCTCACCACACCAACTCACTTCCTGTTTCACAATAAGAGCACATTAGGGTCATGGCTACAAAAACACAGAAAAGGGGCTTACATGCTTCCCCCCCCAACAACAAAAACAAACGTCCTCGTTTGCCACTAAAACATAACAACAACAAAAACATTCTGTGGAACAGCACACATATTGCAAAAACACAGAAATAGTGTATCCTAACAAAACAAAACACCAAAATATGGAAATACAACACTCAACGGTAGGTGACAAAATCCCTAAAACGTGTAGGCATTTTCACCGCCCTGCCCGCTCTAGACCAAGCCTGTGGTGAAACATCCATGCATGACGCCCCTCCCAACTCATCCCGAGGATCCGGTGTGAGCAAACCTTCTTGAGATGTTTGTGAACCTGGGGTCGCCCTAGGGCAGGTATCGGCAGGTTGTCTGGGGAGTAGACCCAATGTATACGGCTTCAACCTGTCATAATGTACCACCTGTTCTAGACTCTCCTCCACAAGGGAATCTTTGATACGATAAGTGAGCCCCCTAACACTGTCAGAACTCAGAACACCAGTGATTTTAAAGGGGCCCCTCCAATGCGGAGCAAGCTTCATGCGATCTTCCCTAGGGTTATGAAGCCACACTAAATCCCCAACAGAGTATGGCACATGGCGCGCATGAGAATCATGATAAAGCTTTTGGTTGTCATGGGCAACAGCAGCACTCTGCCTAGTGTTGGCAAAGGCCACCTCCAAACGACCCACCAAAGCAGAGACAAATTCAGTATGTGAGAAAGCCACTTCAGGAGAAGTGTGGGTTGACAACAGCACATTTACCGGCACCCGGGCTTCCCGGCCGTGTGTAAGATAATACGGGGTATAACCAGTAGACGCATGAACAGACGTGTTGTAAGCAAAGGCCACATGTTGTAAGTAGTCATCCCATTCACCTCCACAGGACAAGAGTGACTTCGCTAGCTGATCAATCAGAGTACGATTAAAACGCTCAACCATACCGTCAGATTTAGGATTATATGGAGCAGTACGTGTTTTCTTAATATTAAGCAGCTCACACAACCTTTGTACAATGTCGGCCTCAAACTGTCTGCCCTGATCACTATGCATAGACTCAGGGATGCCGTGCAACAGAACAAAATCATTAAACAGACATTGGGCGACTGACTGAGCAGTCTGATTAGGCAGAGCATATAGATTGACAAACTTTGAAAAATAGTCCTCCACCACAAACACATATCTGTTGCCTCTGGAAGTCACCGGAAGTTCCAAAATGTCCATGGCAACTCTCTGAAAGGGGCGTACAGTCTGTAACCCCCCCATAGGAGCACGGTGTTTCGGAATAGGAGCCTTGCGAGTTTGACATGCAACACATTGTTCACACCACTGACGAATGTCCTTAAGCATGGAAGGCCAATAACACATCTCTCTGGCGCGCTCCCACACACGTTCGGCCGAGAAATGGGATGAAACAGGGCCACCGTGCAGATGATATAGTACATCCGGGACCAGAGCAGCAGGCACAACCACCTGATGCTGTGTCTCCCCCGCTAGAGAAGAGTGAACAGTCCGGCAAAGAAGCCCATCCGATAGAGAAAGTCGGGGGAATTCCGACCATAATTTCCTAAGTCTCCGGGAGGCACCTCTCAAATGCCCTCTAGGAGGACGAGAGCCCCCAGGTCGGATCCACCCCAAAACAACAGCAATATCTGGGTCATTCTGCTGTTGTAAGGCCAGAGACTCACTGTCATTGAAAAGGAGAAGCAAGTGCTGCCCCCTAGTGTCCAGAACAGTAGGCTGAGGGACAATACTCTGCTCGGGGATGTCACCAGGGGAAACGGGGTGCACAGGGGGAGTGTCCATCACATTAACCAGGGCGGCCGTAGCTCCTTGGGGGCGCCTCGAGAGGGCGTCTGCGTTGGTGTGGTGACGTCCCTCCTTATGCTGCATAATCCAGTTATACGGGTCCAGCTCCAATATCCACCTGGCTCTCTTACCAGATGGATCCTTGTCAATAGCCATGCCCCGTAGACCTAGCAGAGGCTTATGGTCAGTAATTACAGTAAACGAAGACAACCCGATATAATGTCTGAACTGACGCACTGCCCACACTACAGCCCATAGTTCCTTATCAAAGGTTGACCAGCGTTTTCGGGTGTTGGTAAGAGACTGACTGGCATAAACCACCACCCGTTCCAGCCCATCCTTATCTTGAGCCAAGACCGCCCCCACAGCCTCCATGGAGGCATCCGTATACACTTTAAAGGGCACAGTATAGTCAGGCATGGTAACTATTGGGGCGGAGGAGAGCACAGATTTCAAGTAGCAAAAAGCAGTATCACAGTCACTAGTCCAAACAAAAGGAACATCCTTGCATGTAAGGTGATGTAGTGGGGCAGCACAATGGGCAAAGTCTTTAACAAATCGTCTGTAGTAAGAACATAGGCCCAGAAAAGCTCTCACCTCTGACGGTGATTGAGGCGTGGGCCAGGTCTTGACCTTGTCCGTGTTCCTGGGATCCGGCTGCAGGCCCTGGCTGGAAACCACATGACCCAAGAAAACCACATGATCCCGAGCCAGGTGGCACTTTCTTGGGTTAAGTTTGAGGCCAGCCGCCTGGATACGAGAAAACACTTCACGCAGGCTGGCCATGTGTTCCTCGAATGTAGGACTAAATATTAATACATCATCCAAGTACACCATACACACCTGCCGTGGGAGCCCGCGCAGCACCAGCTCCATCATGCGCTGAAATGTCGCATGTGAGTTAGTCAGGCCCATGGGCATAGACCTCCACTGGTACAGGCCCCTACCCGTGGTGAAAGCCGTCTTCTGTCTGTCCTCCTCAGCCACTTCGACTTGCCAATAGCCATTAGAGAAATCGAGTGTACTGAACCAGCAGGACCCGGACAACGCATCCAGAGTGTCGTCGACCCGGGGCAGAGGATGACAGTCCCTCACTGTAACACTGTTTAAACGTCTATAGTCAATACAAAATCTCCATTCCCCATTCTTCTTCCTTACCAGGACCACGGGTGAGGCCCAAGGGCTGCAGCTCTCCTCGATCACCCCATCCGCGAGCAGGGCCGCCACCTGTCGGTCAATTTCGACCCTCTTCTCAGGGGAGGTCCTATAGGCACGCTGTCGCAGGGGCGGATGGTTACCCGTGTTAATGCCATGTTTGATCAGAGAACACTTGCCAGTCACTGCCTTAGATGAACTGAATATGTCCACGTACTCTACCAATAGGGCTTTTAACTGTCCCATCTGGGATGAGCTGACAGGGGAGTCGGACAGTGACAACGGAGGCTCTTCAGTGGAAACGGTCTTATCCGTGGGTGTTGGAAGGGCCACCAGGTCCCCCACACCTACAGCAAAAAACTCTCCAAGGTGCGTCCCCTCTCGTATAGTACACTCTCAGAAATAAGGGTACGTTAGGAGACCATTTCTGTACTCATAGGTACAAATCTAGAACATTGTAACCCAAGTGGATCATTATTGGTCCTTAAGATACATTATTGAGCCTTTTGGGAGTAAAAAGGGTACAATACAAATGTTCAAGTTCAAAAAGCACATAAATGTACCACTTAGGTTAAAAGGGTACAAAAACGTACCACACATGGTACACATTTGACCATAGAGGGTACAATAATGGCCCCAAATAGGGACTATTTTGAATTAATGCGCATGAATACACGAACAACAGTACCAATGAGGAAGGATACTGTCGGTAGTGCTTTGGTCTTTTGATCACTTTCCCGGGCAAGGACACCGGACTTGGACGTCCTCATAGAGGGGCCGGCTTTAAGGGCTCTTTCTACCGAAGAGCTTTTGGATAAAGTAATTCAATTCGGAATAGATGTGTCCGAGGAGGAAGCCAAACGATTCAGGGGTAAGTTTGAACAAACTGAGTACTAGAAGTTTTATTCTTTTGTGAGTTACATTGTGCAAGCCTGGTCTATGCGCACTAAGCTAGTTGAAAAGTGAGTCAAATGCTGTTTTAACCATGGCCTTTGCATGCCCGTGTCTTGGTCAAGATATTTCTTTATCGTGTTTGTGTATTTTATGTGAATGTTATGTCAAATTGACGTGATAAGTTGCGTTAGCGTTAGCTTCTGTTTGAGCGCGTAGCTAGCTTTGGGCGGGAGGCTAAGCTAGCGTCAATTGCTGCATACATTGTATTAAACATCGGTGTATAGGTTACACATTTCACGTTACGTCCTCGTGGGCAATTTAAGCTACCGATTTGAAGTGTGGAGAACAACAGTACCCGGGCGGTAGTCAATTCTGAACAACAGTGAGTGGCCGTGTCAGTGTTTTGTGTTAGTAGTGTTAGGGCTGGTTTTGGTTTAAATCTAGCACAGTTGTAGGTGATGAGTTCGACCGGGATATTTTTTCTGATTTGGGATCATATTTTATGCTTTGGTTCCTTCCTTGTAAGCATACTTGGACAGATTTTTCTAAATAAACAATAAACAATATTTTATTGTTGGGGTATAAACGCATGACTCCGGATGTGTTTTGGACAAAGGAGGAGAATAACCATCAATTACGCGCAACGTGCCACAATTTACCGGGTTCAAAATCAAAAGATAGCTGCGGATGTTCTGGGTTTGTAATGAGAAGAGGAGGTGGGGCATTGTGGGAACACGTGTACATTTCGTGTCTACTTTGGCGCTCTGGCTGCTTCTGTCGTAGGTTAGATCTGGTGCTTTATTCTTTTTTCTGTTATGCCAAATTGAATGCACATCAACAATATGCTAATCAATACAAAACTTTAGAAATGACAATTAAGTTAGAACTTCGTGGTTTCTGGCATAAAATTCAGTCTAAACTGAAACTTTCCACACTGCATTTAGTCTATTGTCTATTAGTTGATAACTTTGTGATCTCTTTTTTTTTTTGTAGAAAATGAGGTGGATGGAGAGACAATTGACTATGGCTTGACAGAAAATATGATAGCTTTTTTGTTCCAAGGCTCGTTCAAAAAACAACTTAAATTCAATCAGTTTATAAACAGTCTTAAAGAGACCGTTTTTACCCTCACACTTGAACCTGTGCCACCAGAGGTGCAGCAGTCACCATCCGGGACATCCAGGTATAAGAACATGAAAAAATGCACAATACGATTGAAAATGTATTACATTTCTCTTGAAGCTTCTGTATACAGACTGAATTGTTTTTTCTAATTTACTCAACAGATTGCCAACAAATTTTGAAATCCCATCATTCCCTGCAAATGTACAGAACAAGCTTAATAACAAAGAACCGTGTCATAGGAACTCAAAAGACCGACACATAATTGTGAGAGTTTTGTATGAGGCTATGGCACAATTCACAATGTAAGTATGTAAATTTTGGGCACAATTGTTAAGTGCACAGTTTTAATAATGTAATGATATCTGGATCTTCCCATTATAGGTATCCCACCAATTCAGAGTATGTACAAGTGGTAAAAAGGCTCATCGTGAAATATCCTTTCCTCAAAGACATTGAAGGAAATGGTTATGTAAGTGTTGTGTTTCAGTTACTGCCATAAATGAAATAATGCTACATTGCATCCAGAATTATTTTATTTGGAGGTTGATGCTGCGTCAAAAAGACAAAATACAATTTTCAATTGGGTTTTGATCAAAAATTATGCTGCAAAGATGAAGTTTCATTTCATTGTACGTATTCTATACAATAAAATGAAATTTAAATGAGCAAAAAAAAGGTTGATGCTTAGCTAACAGCAAACAGGGACAAATCAAGAAACAACTGATTTAATGAATTGTAGAAGGTTATTAAAGGGTATTCCAATTAAGAAGTGACCTTGTTGGTTTTGGATGATTTTACATGCATTGTAAATAAAAACATGTTCTATCTTTCTCAAACTAGCAAACATGGCACGTGTCATTAAAACGGAAGTTTAAAATGGAGCGTGTGCCTTTGGTCCAATGTGATGAGGTTCAACGGTTCAAGAGAAAGTTTGGTCATCAAAATTCAAAGAAGTCCTGTGACTCTGCATCTGTGGCTACAAAACGACAACACATGGTCAGTACTCAATGCATGTCTACCTTTTCATGCATGAACCTTTTGTTCATGAGTCTGATGGCGGAGGGGAAAAAAACTGTTCAAGTGGCGGGAACAGTTTTTTTCCCCTCCGCCATCAGACTCATGAACAATAACAAGACCCAATAACTTAGTCACAGACTCATGGATGTATCTGCTCATTTGCACTGTGTGGTGAGTCCACACTTAGACCCACTGCTGTCACTTATCACTTTACTTTTTACTCCCACTCATCTGTAAATATAATCCCACTGTTGTTCGAAGTCTATTGTTGTCATCTCACCATATTTTACTTTTTATTTTGTATCTTATTTATTAATATTCCTTATGCAGGCCCCCTAAAGCCTTATAGTTTAAAGTTTTATAGCTTAATTGTATCTAAATTCTGTGTTATATGTTTTATGTTGCACGTCCGCATCAAGAAAAATTCCTAGCTTGAGAACCTGTTCTCAAACAATGGCAAATAAAATCTATTCTGATTCTGATTAACTATCATGTTGCCTTTCATAAATTTTGTTTTTCCTTTACTTTTAGGAACCAATCACCCTTGCCGAAGATGCAACTTTCATTGATGCTCACGTCAAGATTCTAAATAGCCAGTACCAAAAGATGATTCCTGATCATGCAATAGTTCGAGATCGCATGCAGCGAACATTTGTATGGCGTCAAAAAGAAATAGCTGAAGGAATGTCTGTGGAGGAGATTATGAAGAAGTACCCCTTTTTAAGTACCACAGAAGGAGTAAGTCTTGTCTGTACATGTCTATCACTTCTAGTTTGACCTTAAATCATTGACTACTTCTTCTCTAGCTCGCTGATGAGTTGGAACGTATCCATCCAGAAGTGACAAACTTATCAAAGAAGTTTAAAGAAGAGTTAAAATTCATCAGTGCTAAAGTACTTGAGCAAACAAGAGGGAAGGCTTCAATCTTTGCTCACTACCAGGATGCCAAAGATGAGTCCCTGACTGAAGATGCACAAGGTATGAATTGGTGGCGTGCAGTGACTTTTTGAGTTAGGCAAGTAGTGGGAGGTGTTCATGATTAACCTGTTCATCGCTATCTTTGGCTTAATCAGTTTGAAGAAATGCTAACAACAAGTTGTTAAACGGTATAAAAGAAAGTAGCTGAAGTGCCATCAGTGATCTAACAGGATTACGGGCAACGGTTTCATAAAATAGACAGGTGCTCGTCATATAATTAGAATATCATGAAAAAGTGCATTCACTTCTGTTATTCAACTTAAACTAATATATGACAGACTCATTACATGCAAAGTGAGATATGTATAGTCTTATAATTTTGATGATCAAGGCTCAGCTCGTAAAAACCCCAAATAAAAAATCTCACAAATTTAGAATATTTTGAAAATGGACTGTAAGCAATAATCATAAAAATTATAACAAATAAAGGCTTGACATGTCACTTTGCATGTAATGAGTCTGTATCATATATTTAACATTTTAAGTTGAATTACAGAAATTAATGAACTTTTTCATGATTTTCACTAATTGTATGACGAGCACCTGTACACTCTTTAATTTGTCTTGAGTTATTGGATTGCCGTTGTTGCTACTTTAAAAAAAAAAAAAGTTCTTACTGGATTACTTAAACCAACTTGTGGATTTCAGGAATTAAAATGCTTAATTTCCAAATGACCAAATAAAAAAATAAAAGCATCATAGATCTCCTTGAAAAAACAAAAAAGGAAGGTAACATCCTCCGTCTCCTTTTGCACTGAAACAGAAAGGAAATTCTTTCGACACTTTAAAATGAAATTGAACAAATTATTTTTAAACTCTTTCAAAGCTTCGGGAATACAAGGTGCACTTTCAGTAACACATGTCATGCGTAATGTCCTGGCGCCCTGATACAAGCGTTATCATTGTTAATGTAATGTATTACAATACTATTTCTTTTTCTACAGATATTGATCTACGTGCCACTGCCATTTTCATGCCAATCTTTTTCAAAGAGAAGATCAATCATTTCATTACTCTTGGAGAGGTAAGTAGTAAATATGACCATATTAGTCATCAAATGATATAGTATATAATATATGTTTTGTTATTTTCTTTTACAGCAAGACCCAAAGCATCCGTACCCTACTATTCAGCTACTGGAAGGAGACTGGAAAAAGGCGTTCACCACCAGAGTCCCAACCGTGGTAAAAGTGGACAGCGTTGAGGTGTGCCGTTGTTCAGGCATTGAAGATGGAGTGATCGCTGCATTCTGCACATACTTCATTTTCAACATTCAGTATCCACACTGCCTCAAGAACACTTTGAATTTCCTTCAAAGATACATTGCAAAAATATCACTGGAGTGGGACCAACCTTTGCCAATTACTGTGAGCCGCAAAATAAATCTACTTTATTGATGCCACAGCCATACCATTGTCCAAAATGCTCCCGCAGAGTATTTACAATAACTAAATTTATCCAGCACATTGGACTAATCCATGCCCATGAGCCCAATTTCCAAATTTCGTGTGGGATTAATAACTGTTGTTCCTCTTTAAAAATATTTGAATCTTTTCGACGGCACGTATATCGCAAGCATTTTAATGGGAATCCTGTAAATGACTGTGCTGAGGAGGACTTTGCTGAAAGTGACTCTGAGAGGGACACTGACATGTCATTAGATGAAGATTTAAATGAACGTTTTCCATCCATTGCTGCACCTTCTATTGATGAACTTTTAAAAGATTTTAAAAATAATTTGTTCAATTTCATTTTAAAGTGTCGAGAAAAAAATCTCCTTCCTGTTTCCGTTCAAAAGGAGATTGTTGAGGATGTTAACTTCCTTTTTTGTTTTTTCAAGGAGAACTATGATGCTTTTATAACCTATCATTTGGAAAAAAACGGTTTCAATATTTCTGAAATTCCGGAGTTGGCTAATGTGATCCAGTCAGCTGATTTTTTTCAAAGGAGCAACAGCGGCAATCCAATCCCCGTATTGCATTACTGAACACTGCAAAAATGCACTAAAAATGACAGAGCCTGTCGATTATAAACTAATAGATGACGAAGGAAAAGTAATCGGTAGCTGTTCATACGTGCCAATCAATAAGGTCCTCAAAAACTACTGTTCAAATGAGGAGATCAAGGATCTTTTGTTGTCCAACCATACACCAGAGACTAATTTTCTGTCTGACTATTGTGACGGGAATATTTTCAAAGAGCACGATTTTTTTAAGGATCATCCATATGCTCTGCGTTTGCACTTGTATGAAGATGAATTTGAAGTGGTGAACCCTTTGGGAGCAAAAAGAAACAAACACAAACTGTGTGGCTTTTATTATACAATTGGTAATTTAGACAAAAAATATAGGTCACTTCAACGACATATTCATTTGGCTCTGTTGGTTCGCTATTCATTTGTGAAAAAATGTGGTTGGGACATTATTCTGAAACCTATGCTCAATGATCTAAAACGACTAGCAAGTCATGGATTTACTATTTCAGTTGATCAAAAGGAATACACTATTTTTGCTGGTCTTGCAACTATATCTTGTGACAATTTATCTGCACATATGCTTGGAGGATTCACAATGTCATTTAACTCTGGGAGAATATGCAGATATTGCATGGCAACATATAGAGACATCAAACAAATGTTCAGAGAAGAGGACTTTATATTGAGAACTTCTGATGTTCACAAACAGCATCTTCTGAGAGTACAACAGTATCCTGATGACAAAGCAACCTATGGTGTGTACCGGCCATCTCCCTTTGAAGAACTTGATTATTTTGACACAACCACAGCATTTCCACCAGATGTGATGCATGATTTATTAGAAGGGGTGATTCCATTGGTTATGAAATTGGTTATTGGCAAAGCTCACACAGAAAAACACGTCACAATAAGAGAGATTAATGAAGAACTAAAAAGACTGTGTATTGGTCAGAATGACAAACATAACAAGCCTGTTCAATTGTCAGAAAGACTGCATGCTGTTGGCATTACAGGGTCTGCGTCACAGAAATGGTGCCTATTCAGATTACTTCCTTTTGTGTTAGCAAATCGTGTCCCTTTAAATTGTAAATATTGGAGCATTTTTTTGTTGTGTAAAGAAATTACAGAGATTGTCATGGCACCTAAGGTGAACAAAGAGAAGCTTCTGTCACTTAATGCATTGGTTGAGGAGTTTTTGTCTGAAATGAAAAGTGTATTTGGAGATGTTATTACACCAAAATGTCATTATTTAATCCATTATGCTAGACTTATGGAAATGTATGGTCCTTTATGTTTGTTATGGTGCATGCGATTTGAAGGTAAACATCAATATTTTAAGAAAATAGCCTTCACTTCTCGAAACTTTATAAATATTTCCAGCACTCTTTGCAAAAGGCATCAGTTCAGACAATGTTGGGAGTTTTCGTCAGGCAATATGATTGCAGATTTTGAACATGTTCAAGGGAAAAGCATTGAAACACCAATTGTTTCACTTCCGGCCGGACTTCAGAAAGCACTGACAGCTGATAGTCAATTCTGTCAGAGGGACTTTACTAAGCCCGTGCAACGTGTTTCCCAAGTGACTGTGAACTGTGTTAAGTATGCAGTACATGACGTCTTCATTATTGGTTTGTTGCATTCTGAAAGGATTCCACTGTTCCTAAAAATCAAATACATTCTGAACATTGATACAGAGTGGATTTTTTGTGGAAAATGTTTATTTCCTTTACGTTTTGAACCCCATTTCTTTGCCTACTCACTCAGGATGGATGATGAATGGATTTTAATGAGACCAGGAGATGAAGTAGATCATCAGGCATACGATGTTTATTCTGTTGACAACAACACGTTTCTGTCCATTCGATATTGTATTTGAAACAATGAATTCAATTAATTTAAATAGTTGAGATGGAGAGGTATTTAGAAGAAATTGTATTTTGTTAAATAAATGAAACATACATTTAAGTCATTGTTTTGTAGCCTCATTATTATACAGTACAAAAAATATTTAAATCCATTAAAGGACAAAATTGTACCTTTTACAAAAAGGTACAAAAAAGTACCTTATACAAAAAAGGTACATCATTTAAGATAAGGTACAGAATTGCCACTGGCAAGGTACACAATTGTCCCTGTAAGGTACAATACACAAGGGTCCTTAAATGTACCCCATATTAGGGGTACAAATTGGCCTTGTGAGGGGCCTGCCCCAGTGACAAGCGATTGTACCCCTATGAGGACAAATCTGTACCTTTATTTCTGAGAGTGTAATCATGCCCAAAAGGTCATGATTGGTGGGGTTTAACAGCCGAGCTGTGGTCTTACCCTGCCTAACTGAGGTCAGCGTGTGAGCTATCACACACTCGCTCTTACTCTGAAGGTTGGGCTCAAGGTAACCGACAAACTCGGGAAGAAGGTCCGCTGGCCCAGAGGGGGAAACACTCACCGGTACTAACATCTCGCTCAGCGGGGGCAACGTTAGAGAAGCAGTAGTGGATACATTACAACATTCCGGGACCAAATCTGCACTACTCAGCAACGCAATATCAAGGCCCCATAGCAGCAGCCTACCGCGGGAGAAATCCAACAGAGCGTGCTGTGCGGCGAGGAAGTCCAAGCCCAGTATAGCTGTCTGGGTGGACTTTCTAAGTACGTGGAAAACATGCTGCATTAACCGATCGCCCAAGCGCAATGTAACCGAAATAGTCCCTAATGTGTCTAATAGCTGGCCATTCACCGCACGGGCCGCTATAATGTCTGTGCTCAGAGGTCGCTGGCGCAGAGCAGGGGTGGACTGACGAAAATCTGCACTAATGAATGATTCAGTGGACCCAGAGTCAATTAAAATATTAAGCTCAGTACCTTCAATACATCCCCGTACATACGAAGTGCGCTGCAACACTGACAGGGGCCCAGCAGTAACATGAATGGGGAGAGGCTGGGCAAGCTCATCTTTGAAAAGCCCTAAAGAAGTAGTAGTCGTAGCTGGGGTCTGGGCCTCAACCCCAGCTACTTCTCGTTTCCCTGCAGGTGAGGGGGGTCCTCTCGGCTCGGGGAAAGAAACCTCACACCTCCACGTTTTGCCGAGTCACGATTAAATCCACCGTTGTTCGATCTCCAGTTCTGCTCCCTTGGAGAAGCAGAGCGATTGTTGTAGGGTGACGGTGAACGGCGGTCAGGTCCAGAATAGGTATCCCCGCGACGTCCCCGCCAGCCAGGTTCAGACGACATCCCTCTCGGCTGGGTCCATGAACGCAGAGAATGGCAACCTCTTCCTCCACACTGACACCGACACTGCTCTTGCCTGGGAGAAAAATCTTCTCTGCCACGGCCACTGGCTTTAAGACTTTCATTTTCGTTTGACAGTCGCTTAATGTCTTTCCTCATCTCCTTCATATCTTCTGCCAATCTGTCCATGGTGCGCTGCCAGCCTGTCTGCTCCGAGATGGACTGCACTAGGGTCGTGGTCGTTTTACCAGTAGTAGTAGGAGGGCAAACATAGTCACTGCTGAAGGTCTCACGAGCAATATCACACCGGCCGGCAATGGTAAGGGCCTCATCCAAATCCGTAGCTCCTTGTTCCTGACACTTGGCTCTGAGGAAGGAGTCAAGTCCCGCTAAGAATCTACGAAACTTCTCTTCACTCTGGGCAGCCTCACCGTAGTTTGGAAAAGCTTCCTGCACTACTTTCCCTATGTCTGCAGCATAAACGTCAAGGCTTTCACCTGGAGCCCGGCGCCGCGCTGCTAGATTGGCCTTAAAACAGTCCAGAAAATGCTGTTGTCTAAAGGCTTCCTGTAGTTTCTCTTTTACTGAAGAGTAATGCGCCTTAACTGCCGCGGGAAGACTGTCCCACAGCAGGAACGCAGCCTTAGACAGTCTTGTTGGAAGAATTCTGGCCAGTTCATATTCATAGTCATCACCGGTACATGCCACCAGTGCTCTCACAGCCACTTCATATTGGCGCGACCAACAAGAGAAGCTCTCACTGTCCGCCCCGGAGAAATGCGTCGGGAGCTCTATTTTCACATTGCTGCTGAATGGCCTCTGGCGCTGGACTCTGTAATCCAGTGGGTCTTCGTCGGACTTCCACATGGTTTGTTGTCTTTGTCTGAATATTCGTCACGCAGCGTTAAGCGGGGTGTGCTTATTCGCCTTACCACAGCTAATCAAAACACGAGTTAGCAATGGCTAACTGTAGCCAGCTGAACTTTACTGTTCCTGAAGAAACTGACGGGTTCAGCACTGGAGCAATCCCACCGCTGCCACCAATGTAACCGAGCTTTTTGGTGGGGAAGGCTTGATGCAAAGGCAAAGAAGGCGACAGCATTAACTTTCAAAGGACGTATCTTTTTTATTCACTCCGGCCACGCTACCTCAGACTCAGACCCGTAAAACCACTCCTTTTTCCTTCTCACCACACCAACTCACTTCCTGTTTCACAATAAGAGCACATTAGGGTCATGGCTACAAAAACACAGAAAAGTGGCTTACATTAACTTGGGATTCACAGTATGAGGGGAAAAAGAAAATTGTGAAATCATGAGCTGACAATGATATTACGACAATATGTAATTGCAATATTGCACTAAACCATGTCCGCACCGTACAGTCCATTGAAAGGGTTCTTCGTCATATTGTGTCGAAAAGTAAATGAGACAGATACAGACGTATTGCACAACCCTGATTTGTACAAACTACAGTATGACTTATTCAGAACTATATATGACCCATTTCCTTCTGCAAACATTACAAATAGTTTTAGCGTGCTACAGTGAACTTTGTACCAAATGCAGTTTTACTTTGTGGGATTGTTAGAGCTAATGCAAGTGAGAAAACTGCAGCATGTGTGTGTTTTTTTCGCAAGCGGCATGGGGGGAGAACAAAGCCCGAAGAAGCTGAGGTTTGCAGCCCTCCTCGTCCTCCCCCTCTCTCCTTCTCCGCGCTTGTATCCGCTTCCACAGCGAGTTCATCCAGAGGTGAACGCCTGACAAAAAATTTATACCGCTACCCACCCTCCCCAAAAAGAAAAAGAAAAAAAATAAACCAAAAAAGTAAAGAAATCTGTGGAATATTCTCTTTATGTGTCAGAAATATTGACACGCTCTTGACACAATATCCCGGAGCAGCCAGGCACCGTGCAGGTTTCATCACCCCGACCCGTTTCTGAAGTCTGCCACATCTGCCGAAAGCCAAAAGAGTGGGCTTAATCCTTGCATCTATATTGCAATGCCCTACTTTCCGCGTACTTGTCCGTGCTGCTGCTTTTCATGCTTTCTAAATGGCAGGTGAAACTTGAAATCACGTAGAACAGAGTCCGACAACAGTGCGTCGTGTCACTGAACTGATGTCTTACTCTGATGCATCGGTGTAGTAATAAGTAAGTCATCCACGGAATGTATATGGTGCATCCAAAATACCAACAACAAAAAAGCAGAAATTAGCAGAACTGTTTAACTTCTTAACAGGCCTAAAAGATGGGCTCTAGTGACATCTAGTGGTGTGACATGGTGAGACGAGAGAAACTATCCTTTTGTAGCTGCAACTATATCTTCAAAGTGGGAACAAGTTACACGGTACTCTTGCGCACGCATGTATATGTATGTGTGTGTATATGTGTGTATGTATATATTTTATGTAATTTTATCAATTAATGTGTTGATTTTTGATTGTGTTTTTAATGCTTTTTATTGTGTTTTTAAATGTTTTTTTTTTGTGTTTGGTGTTGCTGTGAGGCACATTGAGTTGTCATGTACATGAAATGTGCCATACAAATAAACTTGCCTTGCCTTGCCTTGTCCCAGGGCACTCTTGTAAAAGAGATTTTTTTCCTGGTTAAATAAAGGTTTGAATGAATGAAAAGAATGAAAGAGACATTCTATTATTGTGAATTAAACAAGTTGTGCAACCCACAGTACATCACCTTTGCGGCCTCCACAGACCATGTTTTCCATTTAAATTACATTTAAAAATTTGTGCCGGCTCCAGAACAAAGTATATGAGGGTGCGTCAGAGTTTCAAAGTGTACAAATATATCCTTCTCATTAAAACACATTGTGATGCCACCGAGACTGAGGGTGCAAACATAATATTAGGTTGCAATGCACCCAGTAGATCCAGCCATGTAAGAAAATATTCCATATTCCGACTTCACCAGACCAGACAAAAACATTACCAACTCTGTCAAAATGTAAAACTTTTCAATTTGTGGTGGGATAGTGGATTAAAATATCCTGGATGAGCCCCCACTTGTGTTTTATGAACATTTTCTCAGTGTAAATCTGTGGATGCAAAACCGTGATCCGCAGATTCTGCACTTATCACGGCATTTTCCCATCAATAGGCTTATTATCCTAAAGAGAGCAAATACTAGAAATACTAGGATTTGTTTTGAGAATGTTTTTATAATTTCACATTATCAACTTTAATATAATCAATGTTGTACCTGTACCTCAGGGGAATTTTAGTTTAGTTTGTCATGACAAAGATAGGCAAGGCAACAACATTTTTGTTGTCCTCCTTTGGTTAATTACAAAGCATTTATATACATTTAATTTCTAGCATTTCCGTGACAATGACCCTGAAAAAGTGATCCTGCAAGTCCTTGGGAAGAATTACAAATATGTTGGAAACATTTTGAATGAGTTTGGACCACAACTAACACATTAATTGAGTGGCTTCCTCTGTCACTGTTTGTAATTAAATTAAATTAAAAACAGATATAAAGCCTTTCGGGTACTGTTGACTATAGAGCCACCATTCAACAAGAACTGAACGTGTGTTATACAACTCTGCCATCTAGTGGACAGATATTGGAAAGGCATTCAACATTTCACAATAACAATAAAGTGACTGCACTTTTAATATGAAAATTATCATATTAAAAGAGCTATGTAAAATTGATAAAAACTCTGATAATTCATTAATAAAAAGGGCATGTGACACCTGACACACTTGTTGTCATGGCGACGTGAAAACAGGAGGCAACCTCCCTCTATCCTGGTGCAGCTGAATTTTTGGCCTTTTTCTGTGGACTGCATTTTGGGGTTTCAGTTCCGCATTGTTTTTCTGGATACTTTTGTACGTCTTGGCTGTGTTGTTGTGGAGGTTTGGTGGATTTGTTTACTTTGAGAGTCCAAAATGGTCCTGAAGAAAGCAGTTGTTAAAGGTAAACAAAAGCTAGCTTTTCAGCCAAACCCATTTGAGACCTACACACTTCTTCTTCTGAGACACTGAAGAGGCACCAGGAGCCCCCACATCTGCAGCACAGAGGAGGCTTCACAAGAGGAGCTACAGGAAACAAGGAAGGGACAAATGAGGAGATGGTGAAAGACTGTTGTGGGGCGGAGGGAGCTGCAGGAGGAGGAGGAGGAGCTGACCAGTGCACCATGCTCTGAGACGGGGACAAGCCCACGAGAAGCTGCACCGTTTTAGAGGATCTGAGGAGACAGAGGGCAGCCAGCCAGGTTTCCTCCGGTTGCTACAGTTTCCCGAACCTCCAAGGTCATGTGGGTTACAGTGGCAGGGCAGCTCAGTCGCAGCAGCTCAGGACTAACACCTGAACACGATTTCGTTGTACACTTGTACAATGACAATAAAGCACTTACTCACTTAAAATTGGGGGTTACTAAAAATAATTGTGTGGTGCTCGAAACACATGTATTGATCAAATAAAATAGGTTTGGTGGCAAGAGTGTTTATGCTTATAGAGGCAGTGCCACCTCCCCTTCTCCCATTTCTATTTGAAAAGGTACTGCTAAAATTAGGTGGAGAGGCCTCAGCATGAACGGCATTCGCTTCCGCACCCAGCCAGGTTTCAGTTAGGAACAATCAAGATTGGCTCGAGAGAGAATGGGGCGGACTCTGGCTATGTTCTTTAGATGGTAAAAACCTATTTTTGTGATATTCTTAATGTGTGGAATTAAAGTCAGCTCAGAGTCAAAAATCACACCCAGGTTCTTCACCTGTGAGGAAGGATTAAAAGACAATGACTGTAGTTTGGGTAAAAGTTTCTCTCTCTGGGCCTTAGAACCGATGACTAAAACTTCAGTTTTGTCCTGGTTAAGCTGGAGAAAGTTTTCTGCCATCCAGGATTTGATATCTAAAATGCAGTTAAAAAGTGCATCCATTGGCCTGGTGTCCTCAGGAGACATGGAGATGTACAACTGTGTATCATCAGCGTAACTATGAAAGTTGACTCCATGTCTCCTGATGACATCACCAAGAGGGAGCATATACAGGTTAAAAAGCACTGGGCCTAAAATCGAACCCTGGGGCACACCACATGTAATTTTATGGACCTTAGAGGAGCAAGTAACACTTAACATGAATGTCCTGTCTGTGAGATAGGATGTAAACCATTTGTGGACAGCACCAGAGAGGCCGATGTGTTTTAAATGATATTAGATACAAGACACAAACTAGTTGACACTTGTAAAACTTGGTAATAAAACAAAAACTTTACTTGGACAGAGAGAAGGAGTGAGTTGTACTAAACAAAATTTGAGAATTTTTACATTTCACATTTGTAACTCATAGCAGACTATTTCAGCTATGGTGTGGCGTGTTCCTTTAAGTGTTGGCAGAAGTTTAAGGTGGATCAAACATGAAATAGCTCTCCAGGACGGTTTGTTTTTCCAAAGGTTATAGCTTTGGGACAGAAGATATAAAACCCTTTATTTTTGTGTTATTTATCAGGACTGGAAAGCCACAAACCGAGTCATTCACTCTGAACTATTGTAGAATAGATTGTAGAGGTATGTTATGTGTTGATTCCAGGAGAGGGCGCTGTGAAGATAAAACTCAAGTAGCTTTACTGAATATTTTATTAAAATTAGAAAAACAATAAAGCAATTACTTCTCATTGGCTCAATAGGTATGATGTTATTTTGGGGACAAACAGTCATAAAGCCTGTTGCAGCCATGGCACCGGTTGGAATCTGCATCAAGGGTTGAGATTGAAAGAAGACACAAACAACATGTGGGGTAACAACAACAACAACAACACAGTATTTCAAAGGTTGTGCGTTGCAGAATGTCAATATGCAATGAAGCACTTCATGTATCTCTTGAACCTCTTGAGAATTGTTATGTGTAGACACATAGGTTCAGTTGTAAAAACGTTAGTACAAAATAATAGTACATTTTTTATGATATTGTATAAAATACATGTGCAAATGTAGTAAATAGCTGAGGTGACTAAAGGTAACTAGAAAATAAAAAAATATTGCTATGCAGATTGCCTGCACCAATCATTCTGTCTTACAGGCAGGGTCTTCAATAAAGACAAAAGAGAAGGTTTGTTAAAAACAATTATCAAACTGTGGAGTGAAATCCACATATTCAAGATTCAAGATTTTTTTATTTGTCAAACCATGTGACTGATTTGAAATTATATTTCCCCCATCGTTGATTGTGGAGCAGGGGGTGCGGGAAGAGGGGCGGAAGGGAGGGCAGGGAGTTCAGCTTCCCGATGGCCCTGTGTACGAAACTGTACTACTGTACTATACACTTCGTAAAGTTAGGTTAGGTTGCTTTATTTGTACCCGTACGTAAATTTGTCTTGCAATTCTGAGAAAAACGAGTCAAATATTAAAACACATTATATAAGATGATTTAGCAAATAGAAACAATTGAAAAAATCTACTTGACCTAAAAAAAATTAAAGTTAACTCTGGTTTCATGTCATACAGTGAGGAAAAATGCAAATGTGTCTTTTTATAAAGTGTATGTAAACATATGGTTCCGCCGTATGTGTACGCAGAGGCGAGTACTTACATGTTGAGAAACTTTCAAAAGTAAATGTACTTCTTAGAGTAGTTTTACCATGATACTTTTTTTAAATTCCCACCTGGACGGGGCTGTAGGAACTGGTAACATAACAACGGCTGATAATGTAATAGCGGTAACGTAATACATTTGGCCCGTTTCAAAACGATGGAGGCCCAGGGTGTAAAGCAGGTTCTTATGACAGAAACATCGCTGATTCGAGTCCCCCCTTTGACAATTGCATGACGTCGCCGTGTCCTTGGGCAAGACACTTCACTCAAATTGCATATGAATGTGGTGCATGTGTGAGTGAGTGCTTGGTGATGGTCGGAGAGGCCAATGGCACAGTTTGGAAGCCTACCCAGGGCAGCTGTGGCTACAGCACTAGTCTGTAGCAGAAAGGAGGTCAAGAGAACTAGCATCATAGTTTTTTATAATCAATATCCTATTATCACAGTACCAAACTGCGTTTTAGTCAAGTGGAAGTCCTCAGATACAGGATACAGGAGCAGGGAACTTACTATTACTATATCAGCCACTTGGACCAGCACCGACCACTCCCTCCCACATGCACTACATTCATGCACTTGTGGGAGCATGCACCCGCTTTACCTTCTGGGCTACCGTCAGATGCTTAGGAGCTGCGACAAGTTATTTGAAGTGAAAAAGGATTATGCAGTAAAAAAGCTGTAAAAAAAAAAGCTGTAAAATACAAAATCTGATGAAAAACCAGCACAAAAACAAACTTTAATGCGTTAAATTAAAATGTATGAATTATTACATTATTGGCAGAATGTATCACGATTTTCATCTTCATCGTCAAGCCGATAATGTAAAAAACAGCCAATAACGTAATAACTTTTACATTATCTGTAAATGGTAAATCGTTATTACGTTATTGGCTCAACAGAATTATTACGTTATTGCCCGCTATTACATTGTCGGTTCCTACATGGCCTTTCTGTGTGGGGTTTGCATGTTCTCCCCATGTCTGCATAGGTTTCCTCCGGGTACTCCGGTTTCCCCATTACTAAAAACATGTACAATAGGTTCCCCTCTGGGGCCAGGACTCTAATCTCAGTGGGACTTTCCTTGTTAAATAAACTTCACACACACACAAAAAAACAAAAAAGGTCATACTACTATAAAACAATTGTTCCAAAGTGAGTAAATCTTTAAGTGACATAAGCTTGATGTTGACACATACAATAGACGCAGTTTGTGTTTCAAGTACTTTATTCTTCCTTTGGACATACAAGTCATTACTTGTTTAGACATGGCTATAGTAGTGTTTTAGTCCTCATGTTTGTAGTAAAAGCACTCGTAAAAATTAGTTGTGCTTCTTTGCGGATAAGAATGTATTATTTTGGGGGAGAATTATCTCTTTAGTTCCAAAAGGTTGCAGTGCGCTGGACTAAATGAACAATGGTAGTAAATAAGCAACAGGGCCTACTTATGTCAGCAGAGGGTAAGATTAGTTGTGTTTTTTATTTTGCTGTTAGCCTCCGATCATAAACGGGGGCAACAGAAATAAAATGAGTGGTAAAAGATGAGTTTTGTGGAAACACAAGATTTCTAATTGCGCACTATATTAAGGCAAGGCAAGACAAGTTTATTTGTAGAGCACAATTCATACACAAGGCAATTCAAAGTGCTTCACAGTTGCATTAATTACAAGAAAACAGATCAAATCAATCATTAAAACATCCAACATAAAAATTAATCAATTACAGTAAAAGGTAAGAGTGCAGATAAAATACTTTCAGTTTTCATCTGCTCGGGTAAAAAGAGCTGTTTTCAGCCTGGATTTGAACATTGTCAGAGTTGAGGCCTGTCTCACATCCTCATGAAGACTGTTCCAGATTTTAGCTGCATGAAACTGAAACGCAGCCTCACCGTGTTTAGTCCTGACTCTGGGAACCACCAGGAGACCCCTCCCTGAAGTTCTCAGGGCCCGAGATGGTTCATACGGCTCTAACATGTCAGAGATGGACTTTGGTGCTAAACCATGAAACGACTTGTACACAAGCAGAGCTGTTTTAAATTCTATTCTCTGAGTGACAGGAAGCCAGTGCAGAGACCGGAGCACTGGACTAATATGGTTGTATTTCCTGGTTCTTGTCAGGACTCGAGCAGCAGCATTCTGGATGTTCTGCAGCTCTAACAGCTCGTTTAGAAAGGCCAGTGAGCAGCCGTTACAGTAGTCTAACCTGCTGAAGACAAATGCATGGATGAGTGTCTCTAAGTCTGGTTTTGACACTATTCCTCTGATCTTAATGTTTTTCAGATGGTAAAAAGCTGATGATGTTATTGCTTTGATGTGGCTGTTTAAGTTCAGGTCTGAGTCCATGATCCAATCCCCCCTTCAGCACTTTTCTTGGTCACCAATTAAGAATGATTGTTTCTAATCAATGATGTCTTGCTTAGAGAGCAATTTAGCAATAGAAGTGTTTCAGTTTTCTGTTACAGTGGAGTGGAAAAATACTGAGCCGATGTGCAGACAGGCTCCGAGAACAGACCCCATGCACACGTAAACAAAGAGATAACATGGGCCCTACCAAGGCCGGCTGGCAGACATGGGCCGATAAGTGGAAAGTGCCAGACTCGTACGATGGGAAACTGATGCGCTTAGTATAGGCTCATGAATATTATAATTTGAGGTGTGGTGTGAAGAAGTCTGTGTCCCCAGAGAGTTCAGTCTTCTCCGTGTGGGGTGCTGACAGATTGAGTGTTAGGGACCTGGGGAACAGACGCGTCTGTGTGAGGTGACCTGTGAATAAAACCTCGTGTCTTTAAGTTCCTGGTTTCATAGTCTCATCTTTATCCTGGTTTGTTTATTAGGCTGATAGTGCAGTGTTGACGACTAAACTTTCTAATCCCCCTTCCAGTGTGAATGCGCATTGTCCAACGGTGGTAATGGTAAATATGGATGGAAAAGTAGAGACGACGTGTTAATCATATTTTATTGTGTACAAGGTGACCACCGCAAGGACAAAGAAAAGAGGTTTTCTTCATTGGTGACCCCGAAAGTGCTGAAGGGGGGATTGGAGTCGTCAACTACGGACGACGGCGAAGGTCCGGTCCGGTAATTCTTCGCGGTAGACATGCCAGGTGTCTTATCTTCCAAAAACCATTCAACCACGGCTTCATGGACGCGTCCACTCTAGAATAAGGTAAGACTGCTTTTGACTACTATTTTTAACGAGTGTCAAAGTACGTCTATTGGCTATTTTTGTCTAAATTTTAGTTAGGAGTATAGTCAACGAAGCTAAGTGTTGGATGGTTTAAATCTGCATTGATGTTTGGAAGTAAGAAGGGAAAAACACGTCATAACTAAGATACCGAACCAAATACCGAACCAAAATAGAAGTTAAGAAATTGGGAGTATAACTACAGAAGCGAGAGTTTATCTACAGGACTACGCGTTGGGGATATCCCGGTAAAAGCTGATAAGCACGTAGTACGTCCGACCAGCACCGCGGACGCGCGGGCTGGAGATAAGAGTTGTGACACGGCCGTTGACAGTCCGAGGGGCTGTCTGAAATAGGATCGAGGATCCTAAAGTATACGGGCAAGGGGCCCTGGAACGAGGTTCCTAAACGGGTTAAAGTCCCTGGAACGAGGTTCCTAAACGGGTTAAAGTCCCTGGAACGAGGTTCCTAAACGGGTTAAAGTCCCTGGAACGAGGTTCCTAAACGGGTTAAAGTCCCTGGAACGAGGTTCCTAAACGGGTTAAAGTCCCTGGAACGAGGTTCCTAAACGGGTTAAAGTCCCTGGAACGAGGTTCCTAAAGGGTTTGTGTCCCTGGATCGAGGATCCTAAAGTCTGCGAAAACGGGGGAATTAGGGGTGAAAACATTGAAAATTAGGCGCATTGATGTTCGGTTATGTTGTTGGAGTCATAGTCGGGTACCCAAACTGTGTGTGGCTGTTGTTTCGTGTTGTCTTTAATTTGGACTGTGTGCTGAATGTTGAATGGGCCATGTGGTTTGTTGTTGAAACAGTCAGAGGAGTGAAAGCCGCCGTGGGCACACGTGTTGTTTAAGCCTGATTAGAATCGTCTATTGCGGGTGGTCAAATGTGTGTGGCTTGTGTGGGGAAGAGGGTGTGAGGAATGTCGGGGGAGAGTGGTGGACTCTGGAGGAGTAGGAGAGCTGCTGGGGCTCGCGCTCAGTGAGTGTCGGACAGTGGGGAAACGCGTGGAACCGGTTGAGCTGGTAACAGCACAATGGTGGAAAAACGAGAAGATTTTTTCCCCCATCTCAGGGGGCGGGATTCAAAAGCCCCTCCCGGAGGAGGAGCTCCCGCTTTGGGCCCGTATTAGAAATGGTAGTGGGACCGGTGGCCCCACTGAAGGGGGGGGGAGGACATCCCACCCCCACCCAGGAGATCACAAAGAGTATGGGCCCCTTACGGTGTCCATTTTGGGTGTGGGGACTGATACTGGCCTTAAGTATGACAATAATACCAATTATGTTAATGGTGGAAGACCAAAACAGTTGTGAGGGGATAGTAAGGGGACATCCCTTTCCCCAACTTAGGAGAGAATACCTGAGAGTGTGTCGTCGAATAGGCACAAAACCAGGCGGAAAGTTGGCAATCTATTGTAATCAAGAAACATGGGAAAACCGAAAGAAAGAGAAGGTTTTGTTGAAAGGTTTTATCTAACATGTCTGTTCCCACAGAAGGCGTTGGATCTAGGAAGCGACGGTCTCTTAATGTAGACGGCCAGGGTCCAGACGAGAATAAATGGGTAAAGGCCAAGAGCTTGTTGTTGTTGTTTTAATAATAATACAAGACGTATAATTCTTTGACATTATGCTAAAGGAAATGGGGCATAATTTGTGCTTATCAAACAACCAAAACAAATAATATTGATAACGGCCAAACAATATTTAGAAAGTATAAAAGGTGAAATGTCTTGCATTTTTAGTTTATTATTATATAATGTTGTGCTTGCAGGAAGCGCTAATAGAGTGAATACATATTGTTCTGCTGTGATTTGTTTCTGAACCCTGGGTTGGTAGGTCCGGTTCTAAAGGTACCAGGACATACAAAGATATATAGAATATTGTCTTTATCGTTTAGACTTGTGGTGAAGTGAATCTTAGCTCTATCTTTGTAGGTTCTAGGTGTCTGAGCGGGCTCTCAGTTGTACAGGGGTACTTTGATAAAAGGAGAGCTGCCCAGATTACGGCAGGATGGCTTTTCCCGGTTCCTTTAAATTAGTTAAGTAATTGCTTTGTAAACTTTCTTACATCCTTTAAAGTTTGCGCCGGAGGTTAGATCGGAGGTCACCTGGAATCCAAACTGTGTTTAGGAGAAACATATTTTTGATAAGACGGCCATAGCGTTATAATCGAAAACTAAGAGTCTGACACAAAAAGACTATTGAATTTAATAGGATAAAATATATGCGGAAACTGATCACTAATCAATATAAGCATATGAAATAACTAGTTAAAGAAACCTTCCATTAGATCGTTATCCAGTATGTGAATTCCTGAAGTTTTATTATTAGTGATGTGGTTTTAACAACCTAAAAGCAACTACATTATATTGAAAATAAAAGGAGAAATTAATAGCACTATGCTTGTCTTCAAAGGCAATAGTGGAGCATGAGCCTTTTTTGATCGTGGACAGAGGATTCTTTTAATTTTTATTATCAATATTCACTCGTGTATTTTTTACTTTTGTTAGTTTTTTTGAATGTTACCCTATTTTTAATGCTGAGCGTGATAGGACATGCTGGTTTTGAATTTTACTTTTTACTCTGACAATTTTTGGTGGTAAAAGGGGGAGAGGCGAAGGCCTGTTGCGCTCTGCGTGTTCATTGGTCCAAATGCATTAGAAGAGAAAGTCTGCCACACTGAAAGTCTCCTCCACGCTGCCTCGCTGACAATATGCCCTCGAAATATGTCAACAAATACGCTCTCCCTCTGCTGCTCCCTGAAAAGCCCTTGAAAGTCACATGCACAAGGGCCGGTGTTCACAATTTGCCACAGGTCTGATGCCTTGACCTCTGCTCCACTCGGACTTAGATTTTTGAATTTTTTAGGCAAATATACATATTTTTATATTTTGTTTTGATCAATTTCTTTTGTGTTTTGCCAATGGGCCAGGGCCCATGGGACTCCGCGTGGCGGTAATCTATCTCTATTTTTCTCATTTTATTTTTTGATCTTTTAGAATGCTCCAATTGATCAATGTGCATCCTAATTAAACAGCTATAATAATTAAGTCGAAATAGATAATGAAATAAACAGATAAATACACTTAATTAAATATTTTAAGAGATAACATATTTACAGAGTGATAAATAAACATAGCGAGTGTAGGGTTCACACAAAGTGAAAATAATTTGGTGTAGCGAGGCGAGTTTAGGCGTAGCTAAGGCCCGTTATTGGTTTAGTAAAATATTAATTCTAATAATTCTTGGGTTATAGGCAAAGGTGTCCTAATTTGAATGTTACCTGATTTGCAGCGGATCTTAGGCATCTATGCAAAGTACATAAACGATTAAAATGAATATTCAATCAGTGGTGTGATTAGCTTCTCAAGAACAGTATAGTAATTCTCCAATTACTTTGTAGCACAGGTTACAGCTGATAATAATATTGTACCCTTAACTTTGACCAGTAAACATCCACAGGTTACCATTGTCGTGTGGAAGAGTTTTGTTGATAGGAGTGGTTGGGGTTCATTTGCTTGTTTGGGGGTTTGTGTCTAAGGTGTGTTAAGGCGTAACAATTTGTTGATTGTGTAGGTGGTCTCTGAACGTCCCGAAATTGATCAGAGATGTTGTGAATTTAATTTGAGCAAACTGAGTGAGTTTTGTACAGGAATTGACGGCGTAGTGTTTTATTGTTGGGTTTTGGTTGAATACAGGAAAGAGATGGAGTCCTATGTTTTGGTCAGCGGGAGATACTGGTGTATCTTAATTTGGAGCGTTGGTGATAAAGGTGATCATTTACATTTGCACTGGTAAACCCTTGGATGCGTGAGTTGAAATATTGTGTGGTTTGCCAAAGAAGGGGTGGCGGAATCCAGATTTGAACACATGCTTAGATTTTAGATCTGAGGCCGAGATATGGAGTGGTATGAATTCTGAATATAGAGGTTTACATACAGTGTAAGTAAAACGGCATCTTCGAATCTGAAGTTGGTGCTGGCAAACGTGTTTTATTTCAGAATGACAAAATGTGATAAGATCAGTGTAAATCCGGTATCTTAAGAGTCACTGAAAAGGTCACACTCATGACCTCAAGGATATATTGCCCAGCTTTCTAATGGTCATCGCGTCTCTTGGTGCACACAGACTCGCTATGATTATTAAAAAGAGATGGAGAGTCGATTGGACCTCCGTAGAAATAATTGTGACTCTTTCGGATCTAAATAAACAAATAATAAGAAAACATAAGTTACTATAAGATTATAAGTGTGACTATTTTATGTACTGAGTGTGTAACATGTTTTAATCCATATTCATTCCAGGTTGATAACATTAATTTTACACAGAGACAGGGACTTTACAGGAGGAATTGTGATGCTGCAGGGACGGATTCAGGACAGGAGCTGATGAGCCAAGAACTGGTCACAATGGCATGGTAGAATTTGATTTTATGTAGGACGGAGTGTTCTTCTTTATTGTTGCAGGAGGCAGCATGGAAGGAGAAAATGTCGATTGGCTCTGGAGGCCTGGAGGTCCTATCCGAGCAACAGAATCCCTTGTGTAACGATTTGGTGTTCCAAGCAAGAGAGGAAATCGGAGAGGCAGGTTGGATCTGACAAAGACAATCAAGCATCTTTGGAGCTTGAATAAGTATTGGTGGTTGAGCTTCCAAAGCTCGGCTAAAAGTGGAGGTTTGTTTATGAAAACATAGTGTATCAGTGTACTTCATACAAATGAGTAAGAGAATGGGTTCTACATTTACGATTAGAAGGAGCTTTCTAACAAACAGAACTAAACCATAATTGGCTCGAAGACAGTAAAAATTATTGTCCTAAATATAGTTATAATGTACTTCAAAAGGTGGGTATATTAATTGGTGTAATACTGTTGTTGTGTTGTGTGTTGTTCTGTTGTGTTCTCCCTCTCGTCCGCAGCATGGTCTCCAGGGCTCTGGGGACTTCGGGGGGGTTGTACGCAGCTGTGACCCTGCCCCCGGAGGACCCAGAGGCCGGGGACAGGTCCCTGCCTGAAGGGGGTGAGCCGAGCCTGTATCAACTCGGGGCATTTAAGGCTCTGGGATATGGATGGGAGGACACACGTGGCTCAGAATAACTTTAAGAACCATATGATGAGTGTTATGTTGTGTTTTGCTTCGCTGTGCTTGTATTTTGCAGGAATGTTTATTTTCATATTGATTCGAGATGGAGCCTATGGAACTGAGGAAGTGAAATGTATCAGTGAACCCAGTCCTGGGAGATACAGGTTCCGGATGGAACGATTAGTGAGTGGTAATTATACATGGGAAGAAAGTGATGATTTCACAGGACTGGAGGATGTGGTTGCCTATGCCCAAGCCAAATTCGACACCTGGTGGTGGTGGCACTATACATTGGGCAGGGGACAACTATGTTTTGACGACGGCTGTACCTTCATTGATTAGAAACAAGGAAATGGCCTCTTCGAGGCCAGAAGGGGGATGAAAAGAATGATTGTTTCTAATCAATGATGTCTTGCTTAGAGAGCAATTTAGCAATAGAAGTGTTTCAGTTTTCTGTTACAGTGGAGTGGAAAAATACTGAGCCGATGTGCAGACAGGCTCCGAGAACAGACCCCATGCACACGTAAACAAAGAGATAACATGGGCCCTACCAAGGCCGGCTGGCAGACATGGGCCGATAAGTGGAAAGTGCCAGACTCGTACGATGGGAAACTGATGCGCTTAGTATAGGCTCATGAATATTATAATTTGAGGTGTGGTGTGAAGAAGTCTGTGTCCCCAGAGAGTTCAGTCTTCTCCGTGTGGGGTGCTGACAGATTGAGTGTTAGGGACCTGGGGAACAGACGCGTCTGTGTGAGGTGACCTGTGAATAAAACCTCGTGTCTTTAAGTTCCTGGTTTCATAGTCTCATCTTTATCCTGGTTTGTTTATTAGGCTGATAGTGCAGTGTTGACGACTAAACTTTCTAATCCCCCTTCCAGTGTGAATGCGCATTGTCCAACGGTGGTAATGGTAAATATGGATGGAAAAGTAGAGACGACGTGTTAATCATATTTTATTGTGTACAAGGTGACCACCGCAAGGACAAAGAAAAGAGGTTTTCTTCAATTTCTAACCTGATTTTTTGGTTTTAGAGAGAGAGACTCAAGGTGACTGATGACAGTGTTTAGTTGGAGAAAGTTGTTTTGCATCCACAAACTGATCTGTTCGATGCAGTGACAGAGAGTATCTACAGGCCCATGTTCACCTGCCGTCAGTGACACGTAGATCTGAGTGTCATCTGCGTAGTTGTGGTACGACACATTGTTGCTGTTTATTAGCTCTCCCAATGGAAGCATGTACAAGTTGAATAAGAGGGGTCCCAAGATTGACCCCTGGGGGACTCCACGGGTCATGGTCAGGTCAGGTTAATAAGGACATAGGTTTCCCTCTGTGTAGGAACCAGTGGTCAAGCAAATACTAAATTCATACAGTGCAAAATTTAAAAAAAAGTTCTAATATCAAGGTTATATAAAGGGTGTATGAGTAAAAAATCATATTCAACACATTATGTGAAAATTAAATGGGGAAAAGCATCATAATGACTGATGAAGAGTGGCAGGGTTGGTGTTCATCTGTATGGAAATGTACAAATTCACATTTATAGAGGGAATTCAGCTTGAAATGCTTGATTAGATTTTGTATTACTCCAAAGCAAAAGATGCATTGTGGCATATTTTGGGACTGCCCAATAATTACACGATACTGGAAGAATATACACAAAAATATGTAATCTATTTAATGTTACATTACTTTTTGAATTTGTTGCTCTAATAATGGGTAAGACTGAAGAATTGGACAATATTTACTTGTATAGAATTTGAATAGCTCAGTCATCTTTTTTCATGTAACAATGCATCCCCTTTTCAGTTGTTTTGTTTATTTGTATTTGAAAGAAAAAAACACACAAACAATAAACAAAATGTTGAGTGTGGGAAATATTGTCATGAGGTAATTTCAGTGTATTGCTTGTGTTTTTCTCAATGTTTCAAAATAAACATTTGGAGAAAAAAAAGATGAATTATGCAATATTCATTGTACATTCTAAATAGTACTGGTTCAGCAGTGTTTCTCTGCTTTTCAATCCTTTATGAGTCCAGAAAAGACAATAGCGATGTCCATTCATTGATTAAGATGATTCCAAAATGTGAGAATAAAATACATTGCTTGTAAAGAACAAAAATGCATAATAAATTAGGGTTCACATTCAAAGAGTCCAGTCCGTGTTATCTCACTGCGTGTCCTCTGTCCTGCAGCTGTCCAGTACCTCACGTCCCTCTGTGTCTCCTCTGTCCCATACGAGCCTGTCCTCCTGCAGCGCCTTGATGGGCAGCTCTCTCTGTCCCTCAGTGTCCCGTGTGCTGGGGGCGTCCTGGATGAAGATGGTCCCGTCTGGAGACATATAACAGTGCAGGTCTTCAGTCTTGAGTCCTTCTGGCAGAGACAGCTCCTGTGTCCACTCCTGCAGCGTGCGAGAGGAGCATCGGTCCTCCTTTTTGTTTTTCTCGTTCCTACCTTGGACTCTCAGCCGCCTGTTCCGCTGTCCCACACTCAGCTCCTCTGGTGAGAAGCCGTGAGCATCCAGCCTCAGGACAAAGGGCTGTACCTTTGTCTGCGGCTGGGACAGAGCATGAGGGAAGCAGGTGTCCTCCATGAAGTGGTCCCGAAGAGAGTCCATCAACTGCAGACTGCAGTGCAGATCACGGAGCACATCGTCCCTCTGGTGGAGCAAGGGTCTCACTTCAGGCCACAGACCAGACCAGTACAAGTCCTGGGACAGGCCAAAAAAGGGGTGTCCATAAGAGCTCAGCATCTTCAGTGTCGGTTTATTCAAAGCTGTGGCTGTGTGTGTTCACTCTGTCTTCTTCTGTTCAGTCTGACTGCAGTGGGACAGGCCCTTGATTTTATCATCTAATCCAGCACGTCCAGAGACTTCAGGAAGTTTCTAGTATTTACCACGAGTGTCCACAGAGAGGAGCTGTTTCTCCTGTGTTGTAGATTTCCTAGGACTGTCCAGTTGAGTCAGGAACCTAAGGTTTATGAGGTGCAATGACAATCACAACAAAGGACAGAATAACAACACAGCATTTGTTTGTACCTTGATAGCCTTTTCTTTGGACTATTTTAAATTAAAAAAAGACTATAATTATTTACCTTTGCTAATTCCATCGTAAACATAAATTCCTGATCTACTGTTCAATAACCTTCATGTCTCCAGAGGACCCTCTGAATTACACAAAAAATAATTGTGACTTTTCCCAATAGTTTTATGACATACACAGCAAAACACAATATTTATTAGGAAGCAGACTATACCAGGGTTTGCCAATGATGGACCAGTGCTACCATCAGGACCTCCAGAGGTTTCAGTCTAGACCTCAGAGCACTTTCAATCTCTCAATATTGTAGATGCTAAACCAGTGGTTCTCAAACACCACAAAGCCAATGATTATGATCCGAACAGTACTAAACCGGGTCTATAGAGGGTCTAAAATAGAGCTAAATTGGACTGAATGTCGTCTAAACGTGTAAGAAGTGTCTAAATCAGCACCTAACTTAAATGCATAATTAAATAATGAATGCAATGTTCCATGAATTATTGAATAAGGTAAAAACAAAATAATCAGATATTAAAGTCTCACTTCAGGCCATAGACCAGACCAGTAAAATTCCTGGGACACGGCCTCTGGCTGCGTGTGTTCACTCTGTCTTGAAATTCCCTGTACTTACCACGAGAGTCCACAGAGAGGAGCCGTTTCTCTACCGTGGCAGATTTGCCCAGGAACATGAGCGCTTGTAAAGTGATCATGTTGGTAACGCCCTAATATCACTAGTATTCGACAATAGAAAATACAATAGTAAAACTGCATTTAATGTTATTGGATGGGGATAATTTTCATATAATGTATATAATATATGTGTTGTCATGGCGACGTGAAAACGGGGAGGGACCTCGCTCTCACCTTGTGCAGCTGAGTTTTTTGCCTTTTTTGATTTTTTTTAATTACATTTTAATTACATTTTAATACAATTACAAGAATGAAAACATAAAAGAAAAAGAAAAAAAGTTATATTCGAAATCTAATATATACGGTTTACAAATACAGTAGGTGTTAAGGTGGGTGGGGTTGGGGGGGAGGGGGAGAGTAAAATAAAAATAAAATTATTCGGGTTGCGTTTTTTATTGTTTCAGTTCTGCCTTGGTTTGCGGAGTTTCTGTATATGTATGTGAATGTGTATGCAATGCAGGGGTGCATAGGTACTATGTCGAATGTGGTCAAATGAGTCTATATGTAAGTGTAATATATTAAACAAAAAATAAAAAAATAAAAAAATAAATAAAAAAAAAAGTAAAATAGGCTACAATGTCATTCAATGGGACAAAAAAATATATACAAAATAAAAAAATATAAAAAAAATTATATATAATTAAAAAATAAAATATATATATATCAATCAATCAAGGTTTATTTATATATATATATATATATATATATATATATTATTTATATATATTTATCTATATATACACATCATCATCACTATCATCATCGTCATTGCTACAATCATTACCTATTGTAGTTTTTTGCCTTTTTCCTGCGAACTGCATTTGTGGTTTCTGTGTTCCACATTGTTTTTCTGGATTCTTTTGTACGTCTTTGCCGGGTTTTTTGTGGAGGTTTGGTGGATTTGTTTACTTTGAGAGTCTAAAATGGTCCTGAAGAAAGCAGCTTTTTAAAGGTAAACAAAATGCTAGCTTATCAGCTAAACCCATTTGAGACCTACACATTTCTTCTTTTGAAACACTGAAGAGGCGTCACAAGAGGAAACTACAGGAAACAAAAAAGGACAAACGAGAGATGGTGAAAGACTGTTGTGAAGCGGAGGATGGAAGAGGAAGGAGGAGGTGGAGCTGACCAGTGCAGGACACCACGCTCTGAAACAGGGACAAACCCAGGAGGCGCGGCACCATTTCAGAGGATCAGAGGAGACAGAGCCAGGTTTCTTCCTAGTGCTACAGTTTCCCCGACCTCCAAGGTCATGCGGGTCAGGTTGGCTCACAGTGGCAGCGCGGCTCAGGTCTGACACCTGAACACTTTGTTATACGCTTGTACAATGACAATAAAGCACTTATTTATATAAACACCTTTTATTTTCTATTTTACAAAACATCTTTAAGTTGCATTCATAATGAGATAAATTATTTGATGAAGTTCAATATACAACATTACATTTCTCAACTCAGATTTACACCTATACAGTTTACTGCATGGATTACCCCAATGCACTATAGTTGCATTGTATGTCCAGCCTTAAAAAATGGTGGTAGTAATAATAATAATAATAATACTAATACTATTAACAATAATAATGCATTAGTCTTTTATATATATACACACACACACAGTAACTTTAATAATTAAAGGATTTTTGTCAAGTATTTTAAGACACTGTAAATTTTAAGGGAAAAAGGAGCAACAACCAAAAGAACACTCAAATGAACATTTCAAACTGGTTAAATAACCAAATATTCACCACACGGTAACAAGGCGTAACAAGCCCTTCCCTACATGACATGTGAACTCTATGCAAGACATAAGCAAATGTGTTATTTGTTTAGACAATTCAGCTGCACTGTTTGAGGTAGATTAATCCCAGTGTCCTTTAGGAGTGTACCCTCGCGCCCCGCCACCACCAACACATTTGTCACGTCCCACCGACACCTGAAGGGCGCTAATGCTCCCACTTCTTTCAAATGAGGGTGGCAGGAAACGCTCAGCCCTATTTGCCTCACAAATCACCCAACACATCGCATGCGCAGATTCCGGAGATGGTTCCACAGAGCTAACATTTCCTCCGGGTATCTCCTATGCACCAGGAAAATTGATTTATAAGCACACGGGTTGCCCCTTTGGGTATCGGGTAGGTCAAAAGTCAAGAAGCCTGGGTGGTGATTCGGCAATACCCCAAGCTTGCTCAAGCACATCCCCAGGTACACGTCGTCTATTGGAAAGAGAGGGACTTTGTCAGACACCTCTTTCAGTCGCAACGCTAGAGACCCCGAGTAGACCACCCCGCCTCCACCTGCGTAAGATGGATACCTGCCTTGGTAGAAACTATCGGGTATAAAGTACTTCGTCGATGGATCTCGGTTTGGTTGTGCGTTGTTTAGGACTTCCCCAATAAACAGATCCATGCCTTTGTCTGTTTCATTTATATACGCCTGCCACAAGTTGTGTTCCTCCCATTGTTTGTTAAGATAATCCACAAGAGCATCAGTCCGCACGAAGACGTCGTCGTCTCCCTTGAATACGAACACCGCTTTTGGACAGTGCCGTTCAAACCAGCGCCAAAACAGCACGTCCTTCAGCGTGAGGTTGAAGAACGTATCTTGAAAGTCCCATTGCAATATGTCGCCGTACTGCCGGCTCTCTGCGCGCAAATGGTCGTTGAGGTCTGAGTCTGGCTGGGCGTCTTGCTTTCCGAGTAAGAAAACCGTCCGCACTATGCCACCTCTTATATTGTACTCGCCGCTGACGCGTCCGCTGCGTCCCCATGTCTCCCGAATGGCTTGCCTGTTTTCCAAGTTGCCAAGTTGTGATTTGATGGCCATTAGAAGCAACGGCGACTCCGAAGTGCCATTACTTTGACAGAGCCCGGGTTGATTGATGATATAAGGGTACTCTCTACAATGCATGGATGACACAAAAGCTCTCATTTGGTCAGACATGCTTTTGACGTCACGCTCGGGCGCATGGAGTCCCATCTCAGGCACGTAATCGGACATGCAACCGACAGGCGGTCTCCGAAGCTTTGTTTGGGGTTTTTGCACCGTTGCGCTTGTGTTCCTTCTCAATATCGGATTGTAATAGCGGTCGTAAGTGTGTTGAAGGCGGTTCCACACGGCACTGTCCACCAGACGCAGGTTCCAGAAGGAGTTGAGAGGATGAGAGGCCTTATCTGCAGAGCTTCCGGGTGCGACGAAGTGGATGGGAACCTTTGGGGGTGCGTAGGAAATGGTGACAAAGATAGTGACCAAGATGTAAACCAGAAGGTGTCCAGTCATCATGAAAGGGAGGAGGCACATGCACAGCAGTCTCCCGTTGCATTTGCAGAATTTGCCCATTTTTACTGTAAGGGGATGAAAAGATGAGATAAGTGGAACTTCAAATAATAGAGATAACAAGATATCAGAGAAGAACGCTTTCCAATTCACAGTTTTATGAATCTAAAGGAACTGAGCTAAACCAGGTCTAAATTGGTGTAGAAAAAACGGAAACTGAAACGAGACAATTTTACTAAAAAGGTCACCATAATGAAACCAAAGTTAAGTCACTACTATACCGACCCTAATAAGATCGAAACTTAAAGATGCATTCAAGTGGAACTTTTTATGTGAACAAAATGTTGATATGTGTGCGTATTTTACCTTTCAGAGAGACAGCGGCTGCATGAGTAGATTGGCGTCTTTGCTTTCCGTCCCAGTGGCCTCTAGGACGCTCCAGGACCAATTTTAATACAGGTTTTTAGGGTGTCTGGTAGGTTGTTGTTTTTTAGATGGAATGTATGTAACCATGGACATACATTGGTTACATCAGAAGTGGACATGGACATCAGAAGTGTCCGTGGAAACCTACCAGGACCATAAAAAAACAAACAACAATTGGTCCTGAAACACTCTACAGATGGAAAGTAAAGGCGCCATGTTAACCATACAGCCGCTGGATTACTGAGAGGTCAAGATATGAACTGTTTTTCCCCATAAAAAGTTGCATAACACACCTCTAAAGGTTAACAAAAATGCTAGCTTATCAGCTAAACCCATTTGAGACCTACAAATGTCTTTTTCTGAGATACTGAGGAGGCACCAAGAGCCCCCACACCTGCAGCACAGAGGAGGCGTCACAAGAGGAGCTACAGGAAACAAGTAACTGACAAATGAGGAGATGGTGAAAGACTGTTGTGAATCGGAGGGAGGAGGAGAGGGAACTGACCAGTGCAAGACACCACGCTCTGAAAAGGGGACAAACCCAGGAGGTGCGGCACCATTTCAGAGGATCAGAGGAGACAGAGGGCAGTCAGCCAGGTTTTTTCCGAGTGCTACAGTTTGCCCGACCTCCAAGGTCATGTGGGTCAGGTTGACCCACAGTGGCAGCGCGGCTCAGCCACAGCAGCTCAGGACTAACACCTGAACACTATTTTGTTGTACAGTTGTACAATGACAATAAAGCACTTACTTACTTACTTACTTACTTACTTACTTAAACGAAAGCATAAAGAAATGCTTCAAACTTATTCAAGGTTTACTCTACACCGAGACATCATAATACAAAGTGAGACTGCTGGATTGTGAAGAAAATGTGCCTTTGTGTAACAAAAGCAGGCAACTTTCAGGTGTGGTCAAGTCTCAATAGTAGCCTATATGGGAAGGCTCTGAGAAAAGTCCGTATGTAAAGTCAAATCTGATTTGTAATAACAGTGTTAAATTTGTATTTGTCAAGTTTTAAGTTTTAGTTGAATTACTCTCTGGAGTTTTTGGTCTAGTTTTAGTTGACAAAATTTCAAGAAAATGTAGTCTGTTTTATCTATAATATATTGAATCAACAAAACATTATTTATTCAAAGTAGGCCTCACTATCTCTGTTGCACTAAATGTTTCAGGTTTAGGGTTCTTTGATAAAAATGTAATTCAAATGTGTTCATCAGTTACAAGATCTAGTTCCTTTCAGTCTTTCCAGCTGATTTTGCTTTAGTCAAAGTTTTAGTCTTTATTGTTTAATTTGATTTAGTTTTTTAGGCTATTTAGTCAGAGATATTGCATTAACAAAACGAAAAAAATATATAAGGCAGCAGAAAGGTGACTTGCAAGTGAGCTAAAACTAGTGGCCTTAACGCAGTCAAAAGGTTAAGCGCGTTTAAACCCTAGCGTGTCTTCATCAGGGCAATAGCTGACAAAATTAACACGAACCAGAATGGAACCCAACAATGAAGAAGGGTCAGGACTTGACGGACACAACATGAACCAACTTATTCCCAGACTAAACTCTGTCTAAAACCACCTCAAACAGCAGACAGCAGGATTGAATACAGTATTTACATTTTAGCTCGGACTCAAGTGAATCCTGGGTACCACCCACAAGTATTCCACCACATTTTGAGAACCACTAGGATAAATTATAGACTAAAGTCACGGCACAGTCAAACCTAGGGAGGCTTTGTCTCCTTGGTGATAATCCTCAGGGGCCTATTATCTGCTCTTGCAACCACACTTAGGCCCTCAGCTTGGCTATATACTTTCAAGTAGGCAAACAAACCCCCTGAAGATATAGTGTGGAACAAAATACGTAATACTGTGAAATTTGGATAAATGGAAATTACTGTTGTAAGCACTGCAAGATACAGTAGAGCATACACAAATAAAGCTCTAAAAGATGCCCGATACAACAACTAAAAGCTTGAATCTCACAGTGGTATAGGTGTAAATGATACCGTATAAATCATATTATTTGATTGATATAGACCTATGGCTGTCACATTATCTTACATCTTATGGCATCTCTAATATATGTATAATGATTAAAAATAAACGTTTCGTACAAACGTTTTCAAAGAGTAATTTTTGAAGGTTTGTTTTCAAATGAAGTAATCTGTGATAGATTAGTCACCACAAGTGTATGGTGACACAAGTAAGAGTAAATTACAGATTCAAAATGGAACAAGTTCCCAGTATGAATGTCTTACTCTGCTGTCCACACTAAAGCCAATAGGCTAGCAATATGTTCAACTGAGATTGTCGGGTAATCATGTTAATAAAACGTGATACTCTACACTTGATGCTCTACACTTGAAAATGATAAAGGTTGGTTATTGGCAAATGGGAAGTACTTACAGGGTTATGTTATCCAGGAAGAAAAACGTGACAGCAGCAGCCTGGTTGAAGCCTCTAAATTAGAGTATTTCTTGCAATCACTGCTATTGTCAGTTCTTGTCGGCGGTGAATCCTTTGTCGCGGGTGCTGCGCGCTACTGGCAACAGGTCCCAGGTGGGGAACAATGCGCGCAGCATCCGGAATGTAGGAGCCTTTTTTAAAAGTCTTCTGTCCTTCTGTTGGCAAATGCACTCAAAGCCTAAAGAAAGATACGTTAAATTTCTGATTTGCATTTTTAAGCTGTAGCGCAGCCCTGGTCTATGCATTTGCATGGCCGCCTCCTATTACGCAGCTATGGCATTTAAGTGTTGACTTGCAGCCGGATGAACCAAGTCAGTTGACAGAAACTACATATTCGGCTAAACCAGGTCTTTATTGCAAAAAGTAGGCTATTCAAAAAATTAAATGTTGTGGGGTTCCTTTTCATGTGTGCTTATTTCGCCTATTTAGTTTACACCATCTAGCCTGGCTAAGTCTTGTCCAGTTATATTATTTTTATTTTATTTTTTCCCCGCAAAACATCATCTTGTCCTGAGAGAGACTCTTATAGACCCACAGCCTATTAGTTTAGTTTAGTGTATGTGTTTATTTGAGCAGTTGAAGTTCTGCTCAAAAGGCCTACATTATCCTTTGGGGAAAATGTTCGCGCCATTATAGCGTTATCACCAAATTCGTCTGACTTTAATTCGCTGATAAAAGGGTGCTTGCAATGAAGTTCAAACTGTTATTTCAGCCGGACAATCACGGTACCCTCTCCGTACCTTCGTGCTCTGGTCAACAATAGATGATTGACACCTCCGTCGGCCAATAGCGCGACACCCTGGCAACAGGTTAACGAGTACGCGGGGCAATCGAACCAATAGGAAAGCGCGAGGGCGGAGCCTGAACGCTGGGCTTGTGTTTTGAGTGAAGACATACATGTTTGGTTGAGCTTTGAATGAGGGGCCATCATCCCGGCGGCTCGGTGCGGGAAAATACCCTCAAAAGTCGGTTTAAATGGCTTTATAATGACTAATCTGGGCTTTCTGACAGGCACTTGCGTCTGTGGGTCTCCTTGGTGAGTATGTGTGTTTATCGCGGGGAGCATGACCCGCTTTTTTGGCGACAAAACATGCAGTCGTCCTGTTTATTTGTCTGTGACACAAAGTAGCGAGCTTGCTAGCGGATTTCTGGGACGCGGTGTTTGATGTGAGGGGAGGAGGTACTGGGGGAATCAGTCATTTCAAGACAAAAGGAGCTAAGACTTTTGAGGCTCACCGCGACCCGCACACCGCCGCAGCTGCATGCGAAACCTTTTCGTGGTCATTCGTGTGAACCTGCTTCCATTGTTTCGCGAGAGAGGCTGTTTTTTTTTTTTTTTAAAGCGCTGCCGCTACTGTAGCCCTTTAGCCTTTTCATAGCGTGTGTGAATTTCTGCGATGTGTGCGCCCAGGGGTAACCCAAACACACAGGTTCTCACGTTAAAAGCACACACTGCAGACTAAACAAACGTGTCCCATTTGATCACAGGGCCCTGAAAGCTGTAGTCAGCATTTTGAGTCCAAAGACACATGTGGCCAATGCCATATCAGCACGTTTTGTGCCTTTTTGATTCTTGCCTCATGAGCTTCTTGTGGGATCGGTTCCACAAAGACTACGTAGCCTCTCATTTGTAAAGCTTTTAGGATCTATACATCCTATACATAATGTTGTAATGTTGCCCTTTATAGCCTGCACTGACTATTATTTGTATGCATCTTTCATGGGCATGTAAACAACTGTCCCACCTCATAATACAATCAAAAATAATGAGCCTGCAGGGAGATTGCAAAATGTGAACCGTGTCTTGGTCTAAAAGCAAGCAGTCCAAGGGTTAATCCAGTGAAATTAATTCTTAGAAGGAGCTTGGACCTCCAGAGTTGCCCAGCTCTGTTCCCCTCCTCCCCCTGACTTCTCAAGTTTAAAGGGTATGAGTGCGTTTTTTAAAATGTATCGATCAATGAACCAGCACTTAACCTCCCCACGAATATCTTCCCGGAGCGCCTGATGCTATTATTTAATTTTCGTGTTTGTAGATAACTTCCTGTGTTTGCACTAACTCGGGATACTTCTCAGACGGGAACATTGATCTCAGAGATGTTTAAAAGTGTGTGATACTCCAGCTCGCCTCAAGAAGTCTTCCACAATCGCAGGAAGCAGTTGCTTGTTTTTATTTTATTCAACACCGTAAGGCAGGGGTTGGCAATGTCAGGCCCGAGGGCCAAATCCGGCCCTCCAGCGTAGAACCTCTGGCCCTCAGGATGTTTTTAATGTTTTTGAAGATGGCATTATGACACAAATCAGAGCTCAAATGCCTGTTAGAATACGCTAAAAATGTGTCGGATACAGTAAATTCTTTAAAAATGTCCAAACATTACACCAATTGGGTCATGTATAGGACTTGGTGCCGATACCTGAATAATACTTCGTTTGTCAACAATCAGAAAACGGGACAATAGGGTAAAGGTTAGTGTGGAGGATCTGCAAATTTACACCATCGGGTTCATGGGAATAATTCGGGGGAAAATAGTGTTAATAAATGTTGGGGGTAAAATGGGCAATTTTTATTTATTTTTTGGATTGGTTGCCGTCAGCATGTTTTATTCAGGCCTAATATCATAAGAATCCAAAGTAAGTGTAACATTGGGAATTTGCTAAGTTCAAATCAGCAGAATTTTGAGTGTGTTGAAAGAAAAATATAATTCTTTTTACATCGGATATCTTCCAAAATCATGGCAACAATTTAACAGTACAATAATCCTCTACTTATTGAGTGACGGCAATTGCAAGTTTTGGCCAGCAGTGATTTCAGGGTGACGTGACATGGGGTTGGGTAATATCTGACGAAAGAGTTTGTTCTAGATCTGATATGTCGATCTCCCGTTAATCTGTGTGTTTTTTTTTTTTTCTGCTCTGTACTTAGAATCATCAATGATTGTCATTCTGAGTGAGTGGCAGGAGGGTTTAACCAATAACAGTGACATTTCCAAAGCAGGAGGTGTGACTGTAGATGAAGTCAATATGAAGATAGTGAAGGCAATGAAGAGGAAATAGAAAGTTTGATCTAGGCTGAGAGGAAATTGTGCTGTATTTTTTTGTTTTAAACATTGTCTACCTCTATATGGACATTATAAATGATCTCAACTTATAGAGCTTTTCCACCTACTTTAGCCACTCAAAGCGCTGGATAAATTCATGCTTCTGTTACGTGTACTTGTCGTCATTAACCATGATTATCTTTTTTTTCCCGTTGATTCCGTCTTGTCTAGGTTTCCTTGAAGTTCCACGTCAAGGCTACTGAGGACGGGACCGTATTGTGGCATACTGACAGTGACAATTCACGCTTTTGAATTAATTTCTCCTTGAGAGGCTCATCTTCTCACGTTTAATCCGTAATTGTCATAAACAAAACAAAAAAGACACAAAAAAACACATCAGCTACCATGTCATCCATCTTGCCTTTCACTCCTCCGGTCGTGAAGCGGCTCCTCGGCTGGAAAAAGACCCCGAGTGGGACTGGTGGTGCTGGTAGCGGAGGGATCGGAGGTGTGGGAGAACAGAACGGTGGGGGGCTGGAGGAGAAGTGGTGCGAGAAGGCGGTCAAGAGCCTGGTGAAGAAGTTAAAGAAGACTGGACAGCTGGATGAGCTGGAGAAGTCTATCAGCACGCAGAACAGCAACACCAAATGTGTGACAATACCCAGGTGAGTCATACGGCGCACACCGGTGGAGCTTTGGTGTTATTCTCCATTAATAATAATAATAATAATTTACTTTATTTCGGACACTCGAATTATGCTACATATTAAAAGAAAAGACACACATAAAAGCAACACATTTATCTCCTGTATAGGCTCAGAAAGCAGTGAGTCCATATATTGGAAGAATATCGTACCGAGCTTAGTCCAAGGTAGGTCAATGAAGTGATACTGTTCACTGAGTCGAAAGCCTGCACATGCAACGTCCTAAAACTGGTAGATATAAAGCTGTACTAAGTAACCCGCGCCCCCTAGAGGCCATAAGCGCCACTGCAGGGGCGCAGCATGTTGCATTTTTTTTTTTACTTTTTAATTGTCCGTGAGAGTAAATAATACGCTGGCAGAAAAGACAAAGGGAGAGAGGGATATTGTACATCAAATTACACAAGGAAATCCTTTTTTTCACTCAAACTTGGCTGTAAATACTGTTTAAGTGGTGCTGGCTCGCCCGTTAGCCTGTTCACTTCTTCTCCGTGATTCCATTAGTGTGTATTGGGTCATCCGGCCCGGTGGCAGGCAAGTTGCAATTGTGGTTTTCTGGCCAGAGAGATGAAAGTCCCCCCAATCGTCCCATTAACACTTGTATTCCCCCCAGAGGGACTACGGAAAGGATATATGAAGGTAAACAAGTTACTTGGTACTGCTTTAAATCTCAGATTGTCACAATCTGTTCATTGTTTTTAGGGCATGGCTTCACTGAACCCTATTTTATTCAGGAAAGTCCCTTTTAAGATGAAGGAATTTCTTTTCCAAGAGACTTCTGGTTCCAGAGGAGAATCCGTCATACATGTTTTCGTGGTAGGAGCAAACTGGGGTACTTGGAGAAAGCACAGACACGGGGAGAACGTGCAAACTCCACACAGAAAGGCACCACACAGCCTGTCATCGAACCTGGGACCTTTTTAATGACGTGAAGCGAGAGCACTTATCCTGCACCACCATATGGTGCACTTTGCTCTTATATTCTTTGAACAATGATGCCAGAGATTTGACAGATTTCTGTTATTATACTGTAGTGTAAAGTACTTTCTGCTGACAAGGAAGATCGATAATGGCTAAGATGATGTGAGCTCCAATTTTTCAGTTTTTGTGTCAAATTGAAGTGCGACATAAAATGCTCTGGCATTGTGTGAAGAATCAACAATTCTTGGTTCATAAATTTGCAGAGGATTCCGAAGATTTTTTAACTTTTTTTGTGATGGCACTGCAGCACTTTCAAGCTAAGCAGTTATCAACTTGACTGGGTAGTTTGAGTGGGGTCGGTCAGTTGACGCCATTGAAGAACCTCTACTTTGATGAAATATTCCTGGGTGACTGAGAGCTTGCACAAGCACTATTTTTACTGCGTAGAATAAGTTGAACAGAGTTGGATTTTTTGGCTGATAATTACCGCAGCAGAACGTGTGGCGTCACACATTAAAGTGAAATTGGAGGTGACCTTGCTTTCTGAGGTTTGTGAAAAAGCATTGATTTTGTAACGTTGAAACCCACTTCCACATTTTGTTATGGTGCAAGTGTAGTAGGGCAGCAGAACCGAAACTCAATGGAGGAAGCAGAAGTCCATTACTAATATTAACTGTGCATTAAAGAGCCAATGAAACTGCTATGTTCAGGCTCAGGGGTGACCATGAGGACATTTATTTTGTCTTTTTTCACTCATTGAGATATATTATGCGCTTAACAAGCACCTAACTTGTTCAAGAATAGTGTTGTTTTATCTTGATGACAAATAACCCAAAAAAGGTGGAGTCCAGTAAACCTTTGGGCCAAATTTAAGGCTTTCTTAAAATTACATGTTAAACTTACTTTTGTGTTAAATAATCAGGCTGCTCTCGATGTATGATACCATTAAGATATGTTGCCAAAATACTTTAGTTTATTTATTAATTATTTTTTTTAAAGCTGTGCCAGTGCCTGTATGTAATTAAAAGTAACCTTCCACTCTTTAGCTAAAAAGCCTTTTCTCTCTTTATCCTTGCAGAAAACCGACTTGCTTTTCAACAGCACCATTCCTTTTTGACTGAATGAATGGAGTGCTGTTAATCAAATCTTCTGAAAAGGCTTTGAATTCATGCGTTTGAGAGTCTGCGTGCCATGTGCCCTTCAGTGTAGATTTCTCTATTGCCTAATAATAATTAGATGGAATTGTGAAACTTTATTGTAAAGGAGGGCAAGCATGTGAATAATGTCGGCCACTCAAACTAACTAGCTCATTCTTTGAACATTGTGTTAGATTCCCATTCACTTTTAGTGCAGCCCAACGTCCTATGATCTCAGTTAGGATATTGCACGCCGTGGGAGATGGGTACCCCAGTGGCCGGGACCCCATCTCCAGACCAGCTATTGTGCATGTTTAGGGATAGAAATGGCCTCTGCCTAAATGACGCAGCTTGGTCATCCTCTAAACAGAGTGCATTCTTCTGTTCAGTTTTACCCAAATGTCGTCGCTTTTATTTTTCCAGCACGTTTTTGTCACTCTTTTATTTTGCTTTTTAATCGTCTTTTTATCGCTTGTTTTTTGTGTTTTTGTCGCTCTTTCGCCACTTTTCGGTTTTCATTTTCATCCTCGTTTTCGTCGCGTTGTTCAAGAAGCTTTTAGATTTAGGCAATGGGGTACGAATTGGGAGGTTAAGACCTGTGTGTGACCTGATCAATGTGACAGTCGGCTTTTCTGAGTTTTTAAACTTTAATGCAGCTCTACACTCCAGACATTTTTCCCACTCACTGTTCCTGCTGTCTCATTATGCTCTGTGTGAGTGACATGTGGATTTAAATGTGCATTATGCAACCTTTTTTGGGGGGAAAAATTACATCAGTTGATATTTGTGAGTATTTGACCTTGTGTCTGTGATCCGCATGGCGCCTTTAATTGCCATCGCAGTGGTTTCTAGGATGCTCCAGAAATGTATTGTTTGGAAGGTTTTCACTGCTGACGGACCCTCTCATCAGACAACAGTTGATCCTAGAGCGTTTGAGACAACCTTGATGAAGTAAAGGCGTCATGCTAATCACTCATACAGTTGCTGGGCCACTACAAGGTCAAATACGCACAAATATCAACTTTATTTATTTTTTTAACATAAAAAAGTTGCATAATGCACCTTTTTAAGCAATCATGGAACTTTCAAAAAGAAGCATGACTTTTGTTGTCTCTCTAAGGCAATAGTAAGTGCACATGAATCATGATAGTTTGTGATCTTGACCAAAGAATATTGTGATATAAATTATAATGTATTTGCTATATTGCCCTTCTCTACCTGTACTGATTTGGTCTTTGTTTTTAAACCCGTCTTAGTCATGTAATACAAATCTTTTTTTAAAGTTTGTATTCATTTGACAAATTACTAATCTATTTCAACAGCATGTGCTGCTTTATTGCAACATTGCATCACAGTGGAAATGCAAGAGTATTGCAATGTACTCAAGTAGTTCATATAACGTTCTTGACTACTTTTTATTGGCTATACTGATTTATTGGCTATTGTAAAACTGCAGTATAGAATAGAAAATTGGCACGATGGAGTCCGACTATAAAAAGTCTGGGGAAAAATGTCTGTGAACCGCTGGGTACTCTGGATAATGATAACCTCACGGTATGCCGATACTGTGATTATTGAGATATATATATATATAGCATAAAATAACACAACAATATATCACAATTATAAATTCAGAAGCTTATACAATTTTTAACCTTTTAACATTGTTACTTTCTAAACAACTTACATGCTTCTTAGTGTACCTGATCAACATTGGTTGCATGTGCATTGTTCCCCTTTCTCTTGCATAAATACAAACTCGGATTACTGAAAATGGGTCGATTGACCCTATGGTGTCAGTGGAACCATTTCACTTACATTTAAATACTCAAGAAACTAGTACTGTTTCCAAAATGAATACATCATCAACAAGTTAGTTTGTATTAATCTTTCATAAATAAGGTAAATAAATAAGTCATGGTGTCAGCATAACATTTGCATGTTGCTTAAACCCTCACAGACCGCATTTTAGCTGCTTCTTTTCTCTTTTCTCGAGTATTTGCCTTGGCACCTCCCTGAATAACTCCAAAAGACAGTCCACATTCACATTGTTCTGTCTGTTGCTTCAGTAAAGCGTGCACATCTGTGGGAACGCCGCCCACAACAACTGTGGGCCTCTATACGTGACGAGGCAAGTACATAAACCGAGGCGTGCGGGGGACACAAGCATGTTATGTGGAACCGCGGTTGTTGAATCGCCATGACATGAACTCTTTGTATTGCTAGTTTGTGTCATATTGCCCAGCCCTAGCAACTAAAAGCAACTCTGATTGGGCTTTACGTGTGGTAAACGGCAATGAGTCAATAGTGCAAACTACCTACAGCAGTTGATTCATTCCACTCCTCAAACTCTGCTGCGTCTTCAGGTTTCATGTGTCCTCAACTAACAAGCTTGGCGATATTTATCATATCTTCTATCTCGATAAATGTGGGATGTTAGTCAGGCATCTCTAATCCTTTTATCTGACTCTGAAGAGCATTGCACATTTATTTTCTCATCAGATTTGCGGGCTTGTTTTACAAACTGAAGAAATGCATCCTTTCTAGCCTCGCTCTCCATGAAGTGTTCCTCAATTTTCCCAATAACCTTAAAATATAACTGACATTATGCTATAGGTGCTTCTTGTAGTCACTATTCTTGAACATTCTTGGGCTACTTCAGACAGCGGCAGTGAGCAACCTGATAATTCTTGTCTGGAGATAGCCTGTGTGGACCTTTTTTAGGATGGAGGTAGTCAAGGTCTGGGGACTTGTGCTCCGTCGTATCTGCATGGGAAACTGCGGCGGTAAACACTATGACCTCAAAGCGAGATAAGAGGGTCTTGTTTTTTTTAAACTGTAGCCTCTGCCACAACTAAACAGTTCAATTTTTGTTTTGGAAATAAAAGTATGAGGTGATTGATTAAAATGGTGCAGGCTATGGTTAGGGCTCCTACTCCGAATGAAGAAAGTGTTATCCATAAACCTTTGTCACTAGTTTAACTGATTATTGAGTTTTAATTTTAATTTAGTCCTAAGCGGTCTTACTCTTTCTGAATGAGTGTGTTTTGCCTTTAAAAGCGATGTGCCATTTTAGTTGAACACTTTTTATCTTTTGTGCTTTGCCATCTTGCTGACTTGTGGATGAAGAACTGTATTATTTGAAATCGATTGACAGAAGTAGAGTTGAGCATAATATTTGTCAACTTCAGCATTAAGCATGTGCTTTAATTCAAATATGTTGCTCTCCAAATACCATTAGGCATTTTTCAAGATTAAATGGGGACGAAAAGTTCCTAAAATAGGCTTAAAATAAATGTATGTTAGGCTTGTAATTTGGTATACACCATGCATGGCGGCACAGTGGTGCAGTGGTTTGCGCTTGTGGTTCACAGCTAGAAGGTCCCAGCTTCGATCCCTACTCTATATAAACACGTAGGGCTGGACAAATAATCGAAATCGCAATCTCTACTTTGGTCAATCTTAAAAATTGACAGGTTTACAGCCATTTATTTTTTGGCACAAACAGTCCCTAGTTTAGGGGTTTGGACGAGACAATGGAAGACTTTTGTCCGTTAAATGAGACTTGATGAAAGCGTTTGTTTTTGTTTGAGCTGAGGGTTGAATAAAAGGTGCATCTAATTTTATAAATCGGCAAGATGTATTTATTTTAATATGAAAAAATAAAATGGAATCAAATCAAGATCGATCAATATGGGGAAAATAATCGTGATAATTGTTTTCCCCCAAAATCGCCCAGCCCTATGCACACGGTATTAAAGCATTAAGTACCACCCAAAGAAGGCCAAGTACCACCAATGGCACATGCACCTACCATAATTTGAGAACCAGTGCAGTAGTATTTTGTATTTTACCTTTATAATTCTAGTGACTGAAACGATCAGTTACAGGTGCTCGTCATATAATTAGAATATCATGAAAAGGGCATTTATTTCTGTAATTCAACTTAAAATGTGAAACACACGACATGCAACTTGACATGTGTCAAGCCTTTATTTGCTATAATTTTGATGATTATGGCTTGCAGTCTATTTTAATTTGGGGTTTTTACAAGCTGAGCCATAATCATCAAAAATAATAACCAATAAAGGCTATAAATATATAATTTTGCATGTAATAAGTCTCATATATTAGTTTCACATTTTAAGTTGAATAACAGAAGTGAATGCACTTTTTCATGATATTCTAATTATATGACGAGCACCTGTAGTTCACCATAATGTAACAAAGAATTGCATAGCATGCGAGCTAAGTTGGTACAGCGCTGTTGTCAGGAATGTCCAACATAAATATACTTGTGACCTTTTTAAGAAGCAGAGGAAGGCATCAGCTGTATCTAGAGATTGCGTTTGCGTGCTCGGGGTCCGGTAGTGGCACTTTTGAGTGGGGCGGTGATAAGTGTCCTGATAGTTGTTCCTGACCCTTTAGAAAACACAGGAAGGACAAAACAACGTGGGTCCAATCCATTGTGTTGTCACGGTATTTTTTATTTATTCTCATACGAACCACAATCATGTATTTGTTTCAATGTAAAATGTTTTTCATCGTTTAACTGCATGTCTAGAGGAAGAAAAAATAAGTCATAGTATATTTGTGAATATTGTGATGGTGCAGCCAGACAATGCAAGAGATTGAGGGTACTTTATCACAAGTTATTTTAATTAATATTCACACTCTAACCAGCAACCTTCAGAAAACACAAAAAATACTAAAAGACTACAAAAGGTTGAGGTTGCATTTTGTGTGTTAATCTATTAAGCCTTCGCACATCAATAAGAGCTTCTTTTATGAATTTGTTGCGTTTTTTTCCTCTAACTTATCAATTCAGCCCGTCGGATATTATGCGAAGATCAATCTTTTAATCCCATCAAAAACATGCATTAAAAGTATTTTTTTAACTAATTTGGTCATAACATTTCAAAGCCATAGGTAACCATATACAGGTGAAACTCGGAAAATTAGAATATTATGAAAAAAGTTCATTTATTTCTGGTAATTCAACTTAAAATGTGAATTTAATATAGCATATAGACTCGTGACATATGTTAAGCCTTTGTTTTAATTTGGATGATTATGGGTTACAGCTTGTACAAAAAAAAAAAAAAATGTTAACAGATGTCTGCCCTCTGAAAACTATAATCATGCATATGTACTCATTACTTGGTTTGGGCCTTTTACTTGAATGACTTCCTTTAATGCAGTTGCGTGGCATGGATGTGACATTTGAAGCCCATGTCCAGGATCCGTCTGTGTGTGGAAGCTCTTGATGCACTGACTCCAGCCTCAGTCCACTCCTTGTGAAGGTCCCCCACACTTTTGAATGGCCTTTTCCTGACGATCCTCTCCAGACTGAGCTCATCCTGAGATGTTTTATTTGGGTTTTTACAAGCTGTAAGCCAAAATCATAAAAATTAAAACAAAGTCTTGACATATGTCATGTTGCATGCCATGAGTCGATATCATATATTAGTTTCACATTTTAAGTTGTATTACAGAAATAAAACTTTTCATGATATTCTAATTTTCAGAGTTTCACCTGTAAGATCATATAAATTGCATACCATAAAAGGATGCACAAAATTGATCACAGTTGGCAAACCATACATGTATTATTTTTTTCTTTTAGGTGAAATTTAAATTTAAACATAGATTAGATCTGAAATAATCTGAAATTGTTTTTTCCTGTATAACTTTGCAATTCGTCTCCCTTAACATTTTTGAATGTCTGATAAATGTCCACTGTGAACTGCATCTTAATTAAAAAAAATAAATGGCATATATAATCGCAGTCACAGTTCTTTTTTATTTTAATTTTCAAAGTCGTGCGGCCCAATGATAAGCTTCATATGATGATTTTATGTGTGACAGCTTCATACTTGTGCATTGTCTGATTCCTACATGTGTGTTCTGTGTTTAGATGCAAGCTCTCTCTCATGATCATACCATTGTTTCTTATCGAATGAAAGTTGGCCGATGTCTTTCATTTCTAAAAGAACTCAAGTGTTTGTTTTATTTTTTATTGACACACACCATGTTTACCATCTGTTTGCTTTATTTTGATCCTTTTGCACTGTATGTGTGTGTGTTTTGTTCTTGTGTGTCTATCCTCCATAGCAATTGCTCAGATCTTTGGGGGCTAGGCTCAGGCCACACGATAGAGCAGTGGGACTCTGCAGGCATGTACGGATACCAAGACCACGGCAGGTGAATACAGCTGCACAAACCCACTCTAAAGAACTCAAAACTGGTTGGTAAGCTCCTGGCGTCCCACTCTAATATAAAGGGGGAGAAATGTCACTGTAAGACGGACTTCTGTGTCTTCAAATACTACACAAATAAATTACATGCGATAACATAAAACCGCTTAATGTTTGCCAAAAACTAATTCTATACAAATTTGCGCCGCGCTGAATAAATTGATTGCTCCTTTATCCTGTTGTAGAAAAGCGTTACTCAACCTTTTTTAGTCTATAGTCTGTATACATGTAGAAAATATGCATTACATCTATTGCCATCTATCTTCAGAGCAACGCATCACTGGTGCAGCTTTAATTGTTAAATCAGATTGATTTGCAAGATGAATTTAAGACTGATAAAATGTTTTTTTTTTCTCCACGTCTGACGGCCCCCTGAAATGATCTTGCACGGTTGAGAATTATCTTTGTAACTGTGATCATAAATCATATGTTCAACCATGGTAATGTAAATGATGAAAACCAGTTTCCATTTAAGACAAACAACCTTGAACTTTCCCGGCAACTTGTAACACACTTTGATTTTAATATGCTGCTTATCCGTCGCTTATTACCTGTCCTGCAGTAGGGACGGGAAGCCATCCGAATCGTTTGTCTCCTTCATTAACAATTCCTCTAACCTGCAGGCCAGAGCCACAGCAAATCCACTCACCACTTTCACTTCCTCACAAACTAACGTCTCCACTGTTTGAGGATCCGCGCTGCACGTTGTAACGAGTTCCTCTGAATATTGATACTGATGTGCAGCTGCTACGCACTGAAGCGCCCGTGGTGCTACATGTAATTCTGCAAAGGAGCTCTAGAGGAGCTCACGAGAACATTCTTCCACCCTCATTCATAAAAATAGAGAAAGGGAGAGATGGGTAAAAAAAAAAACTTAGTGTGTTCGATGTAGCGCCTCCTTGGCGTGTCATTGTCATCACTGGCCGTCGTAAGGTGAATTAGTCCAATGAGAGTTAATTTAATTCTCAAATGCTTTGTATGATGAAGTTTATGTCCGAGTACATTACAATTGTCAGTTTGTCAGCCCTATTCAAATATAAAACTACAGTATATGAAGCATGCACCTATTATAGCCTATTGTTATTTATTAGGAATGGATAAAGAACTTGATCAATAAGAGAACTGATCAATAGCATTGATATCGATAAAATCTGATCAATTCCCATCCCTATCCTGCAGGTCACTGGACGGCCGGCTGCAGGTGTCCCATCGAAAGGGCCTCCCGCACGTCATCTACTGCCGCCTGTGGAGGTGGCCCGACCTTCACAGCCACCATGAGCTGAGGGCAATCGACACTTGCCAGTTCGCCTTCAACCTGAAGAAGGATGAAGTCTGTGTCAACCCCTACCATTATCAGAGAGTGGAGACGCCCGGTAATTATCCTCCGACGAAATGTCTCTCAAGGTGTCCCCTGTGACGTAATCATTCAACCTGTCGGCCATTGACTTTGAGCTTTCTGTTGTGAGTGCAAGGACAGTGCAGTATCATACAATTATCAATGTTTGGCATATTCACTGACAAAGGAAATACGAACCTGGAGATTTATCCGTTTTATGTTTACTGTGTTTCAAATGATATGTGGCCTAAAATATACAGTGTAGTGCAATAGTGACTAATTGGAACGCTAAAGTTAGAAATTGGCACAGCCGGTTATCGAGTGGATGATACGTAGTGTTGATCCAATCCCAGCCTTAAGGGTTTATTGACTCCTTAATTTGCTGAATATCGCTCTCCGCTCTCCTCCGCCCATGATGATCCCAAAGAACCCTTTCTGAATTGGCTTAACCATGTCTTCAATTACACACAAGCTGTAATAATCATGAAGAGAAAGCTCTGTATTTATCTTTTTGTTAAAAGGTACCGCGACGTCAACGATATTCGTCCCTCAACTGTCGGTGGTTTAGAATTGAAGTTAAATTATCAGTTTTTTTGTGATCTTTTTTTATTTTTTATAGTAGTTATTACTTTTCCTTTCTCAAACTTCTGTTTTCATTAGTCCAGTGTTAATTTCGTCGACTAAAATATTTAGTCTTAATTTTAGTCAAAGTGATTTTTTTGACGACTAAAATTGGACTAAAACTAAATTAAAAGTTTTTCATGCGACTAAAACTATGACTAAAATGTCCAGATATTTTAGTCGACTAATATGAGACTAAATAAAAATGAAAAGGAGAGACTAAAATCATCCAAACGTCTATTGACAGTCTGGAAGAGCCTCATATCATGTACATTCACTGCCAAAGGAACAGCTCTGAGCCTTGTTCATGAGGGAGCAGCTCCATGAAGCAGAGGACCTTGATTAAATATGATTATAATGAATGTTATAAATACAAAGTCGACTAAATGTGTCTTAAATTTAGTCGACTAAATTGACTTGCAATTTTAGATATTTTTTTGACTGAAACTCGACTAAAATTGAACTACATTTTCGTCAAAAAACTAAGACTAAAACTAAATTTAAAAATGTTGTCAAAATTAACACTGCACTAGTCCTAATTTTTATTTTTCCCGTTGGGAGTCCTTTTGTTCAATTTTTCTCTATTTTGTTAAACTAAATCTGTAGTTTTAGTTCTATCATAGCTTTTGTCTTCCTTCTTGCGCCCCCTAGAGCAAATCGGTCGGAACAAACTTACATTTTCTTGTAAAGATAACTGAATAACAAAACATGACAGATCCCCAACTCTTTTTAACAACGCGTTTGTCAATGTTGACCCAATCTGGTTTTGTGTTTCAGTGCTGCCTCCAGTGTTGGTACCGCGACACACAGAGATTTTGACAGAGCTTCCTCCTTTAGACGATTTCACAAATTCTATCCCTGAAAACACCAACTTCCCGGCTGGCATCGACCCTCCGAACAATTATATACCAGGTGAATTGACTTGCTGTGTTTGCTTACTTTGTTTTCCTTACATAATTAAATACACTTTCATACACTTTTAGAATCATATTGCCATCAGATTGGCTGGGATTGAGCTATTAGTTCAATATTGTCAATAATAATTTATTGACAAATAACAATCATTTTGACAATTTTAAGTATTTTAATACTTATGATGCCAGTACCCAAGCAATACTTTTTTTATACCTTTTACTAAATTATTTGTCATCTAGAACTATAACACAGAATAATATTGTTCATTTATTCAATATAAGACTATTGGGCCTCATTCATGAACATCTTCATATGAAACTTCTTCAAATCCGTTCTTGCGAAGGCAGTGTCGGGAAACTGCAAGATTCACGACGCGTTCGGGAAAATCCTTCACCTGTATGCCCGAGTTTGTGAATCCCAACTTGGAAGAACGTGTGTGTGAGGACTAAATGGCATATGTCACCGCCTCTGATTCACCATATAAGGACAAAGAACTGGTGTGTGCAAAAGGCAGCCAAAGGAGGAAATGAATGACCAAACCGAATACAAAACTGATAATAACCAACAAAACCCCAAAACAATCCTCGTAAACCTTTGGGCACGCGAATAAGCTCTCATTACAAAATGTTTAAATGGATATAATCTTTACATCGCGAAAGGGTTTTCCTTCTCTACTCACGGGTCAGCGTTTTAAATAGATGCGGTTGGCTCACCGAGCAGAGCGCGCCTCGGGAACACAAGGTCGCAGGATCGAGGCCCACGTTCGTCTTTATCAAATAACGTTTATGTTGCACATTTAATGCTACATTATTTGTGAACGGCAGCATTCACAAGTTTTAGCAGTAATTGCTGGGTTGCAGGTGACATCACAGCGTTCTAAAGGCCAATACTATTATATGGAGGAACCATTATTTTGTTTTTGAGGAAATGTTTTATCTTGTACAGAGAGAGAGAGATCATGGACCCAGTGACTGATTTTTGTAATTCATAAATTTTCTTTTGAGCTACGACTTGTGAAAGTGTAATGCTGTTAATGGGAAAAACTGGCTCCTGCTGCCCGCTGGGTCCGGTGACATCATCACTTTCTAGAGCCTGCAACCCAGCAATATATTTGGTACGTTAATAAAAGTAGACAAGTGATATTATCAACTCATTTCTGTATAAAGGCATCTGGAATTTATGACGAGCAGGATCGTGAACAGAACTGGAGATTTTTTTATGCGTAAGAGTCCTCTCGACTGTTCTTAGGATTTGTTCTTACAGAGGAACGTTTTCAGCTAAGAACGTTTTGAGAATGCCTGAAACCTTCCTACAAACGTTTTTATGCACACATAAGAACGTGTGATGAACGTTCGTGAATGAGGCCCATTGTTTGTTTATTATTTATTTGAGCTGAAACAACAAAGTCACTGAACCCAGCAGGCATCAAAACCTGGTCTCTAAGGAGATTTTTCTTTTTTTCAGTACCAATTCTCAATATCAGTATCTTATTACAGTAGTACCTAATTGTTTTTATCGATACCATGATGCTAATTTTTTAAAGGTATCCCGCCCTCGTCAGGTTTATACTGGCTCAGTAGAGCTGAGAACCAAAAATGTATGTTACATGCATATTTTATTAAGTATTTCATTAATTTTTTGTATTTTTTTTATGCGTCATAAATATACTTAGAGACGCCACCCCCTGGATACATCAGTGAGGATGGAGAGACCAGTGACCAGCAGATGAATCAAAGTATGGAATCAGGTATGTACTTTTTCAATACCAGGTTTTTGGTTTCAATCTTTTTTACATATTGTTGGTTAGAAAATACTATAGTGACCTAGATTTTATTGAAAGTTGGCCGATATCCCGGATTCAACATGAGCGGCCCCAAAGCCACTTCTTCACTTGCTCCCCATCAAAACAGACTTTCTGCTTCTGGGTCTTGTGTGCTCTCAGGACATTAGTGCCTGTATGAGAAGGTGCAGTGCTGAATTTTCTCACAAGTCACCCAATGCACTTCACATACTAGGTGTTGGGGTGAACTTTATTATGCTCTTAGGGAGATTTGTCTTCTGCATTTGACCCATCCTTCAATGCTGCTGGGACAACCCGTAGGGAGCAGTAGGCCGCTGCGTGCAGAGCCTCGGAACACATCAGATGTTCGAGCCAGGCGATTCTGACTATTGGCCTGGCTCAAGGATTCACCTATTGCTAATGTTTTTGGTTAATGAGAGAAACCAGAGCACCCGGTGGAGACACAAACAGAAACATGCAAACTCCAAACGGAAAGGCATGTACGGTCCAGGGGTTGAACCTGGGACCTTCGTGCTGTGAGGCAAGAACACCAACTCAGCCGACGTGCCCTCACTCACCCTCCCCCCTGAGTGTCCTGGGGAGCTGATGTAACGAGGGAGTTTCTCCATTTGTGAGATCAATAAAGTCCTGTCTTATCTTGTTTGATCTAATCTTGAATAACATTTAGCTAAAGTAATGAAATGGTTCCGCTGTTCTTATTTCCAGGTTCTCCGTCGGAACTGTCTCCAAGTACTTTATCTCCAGTCAGCCACAGCCTAGGTATGATGACGACACAATGCAAATATTGACCTTTTCACTTTCCATTATAATTCTTGCATGATGTATATCATCTGCTAAAATCATGTCCACGTGAGGCTTTTATCTAAATCCTGCTAGTTGGTCTCTACTAATGTTTTTAAATTGCCATGTTTTAATTTTTCATAATCTCATAATCACAACACAGAGAAATTACAACTGGAAATGTTTCCTGTGTGTTGTCTTGTTTTTAAAGACGGTACATTTCACTGATGCAAAGTTCAGATTTTATGAATTGAATTGGTTCTGAATGCCATGTCCTTCCTCTCTTGTGAGATCAATAAAGGCTTATCTTTTTTTTTTACAGACCTCCAGCCTGTCACCTACAGTGAACCTGCGTTCTGGTGTTCTATAGCTTACTATGAGCTTAACCAGCGGGTGGGAGAGACGTTCCATGCCTCGCAGCCATCCCTGACTGTAGACGGCTTCACCGACCCTTCCAACTCTGAGCGCTTCTGTTTAGGATTACTCAGCAATGTGAACAGGAACGCCACTGTGGAAATGACGAGGAGACATATAGGTACACTGAGACATAAATCATTAGTTTAAAACATCACAAATCTAATGGCAAAAATTGTATTAAATGCAAGAGCTCTCTATTGTAAAGGTTTCCAATCACTGCGGTTACATGACGAAGGGAAAGAGGAATCTCTCACCTATTCAGACCAGACAGATTTGATTTGCGGGGGTGGGGGGGAGTGAAGTGCTAATCAGCCTCTTTTAATAGTGTTTTAGGTGGATGTGAGCTTTATCATTGAGGGTAGGCTGTGGGTGTTTAATCAAAGATCCATAGGACATGACATTTAAGCACCTTGGGCTAAATGTGGCTAACTGGGTTAGCTCCTTGCCAAAAACAACAGCCAAAGTTGAACCGGAAATGTTGGGCATAGCCATCAACCTCCTGCCCCCTTGTTGCTCCCCTGCTGCCGTCTAAGGGCATTTGGATTGGTGGATGTTATATAGACTGGGACAAGGCAGGATTTGGGGAAAAACGAATCGAAGTAAAATCATTTGCCTAGTCGGATTAGATGTAAACATAATGAATGTCGTCATCATCCTTCTCAGAGGCTTCTTGCTGAAGCCCAAGTGGGTGTTCGTATTTTTGTGTTTGCAGGTCGTGGTGTGCGACTGTATTACATTGGAGGAGAGGTCTTTGCAGAGTGCCTCAGTGACAGTGCCATTTTTGTTCAGAGCCCCAACTGCAACCAACGGTATGGATGGCACCCTGCCACAGTCTGCAAGATACCATCAGGTTTGTAACGTGCTTTATCTTTAACAGTGTTGGGCAGTAAAGGATTACTAAAGCTGAGCGCTGCACGATTTTCCTATGATTCTGTGTGAACCTCCAGTCGTTCTATAATCGCACTAAGTCATGTCATGTGTACGAAAACGCAGAGCTGCCAGTGTGACATTTTTGACTGCGCTTTCTCCGAATGTAATACCAACTCGTTTTAACGTAATTGCCAAAGTCGTTAGAATGAATGATGAGAATTGTTCAAAAATAAACAACCATATAAATTAAATGCATTTCTCTTGCTTTACTTTCACATAGGTGAGCCTTTTCGTAGCATTTTGTCATAAGCAACATGTATTGTTGGGCGCAATTGTGCATGCTCATACCCTGTAGTATTATGGGGAAAAGGTCATGTTTTTAGCATACTTTTACTGTAAAAAGTCGTTCAAATGACTTTGGCAACATGTTGAAACAAGTTGGTATTACGTTCAAATGAGTTGTCATCCATGTTCGAACGAGAAAGCGCTTTCAAAACCTTTTCAGTCAAACTGGCAGCTCTGTGTTTCCGTACATGTACATCCATACATTCTTCACAAAATATTTTAACACTGAAAAAAATAATGCAGTCTGTGCTCATCTAATCCACTAATGTAATTAGATTACTTTTTAAGTAATCAAAGCAATGTAACAGATTACAATAGCAAAACTGGTGGATCAAGTAATTGCTGATGTATTACTAATATCTTGGCAGCTGCAGCAAAACGAATACAGCTCATTGGCAGAGGAAGACAAGTCAGCGTTTTTAGTTTCTCATCTAAAGCGAAGAATGTTATGGTGCAGGAAACGTAATGTTCTCAAGTGCGCAAAACTCCACGCCAAAGAAATAACTAAATTAGTTTTAGAATCAATAGTTTGATTACTTTTACGGCATAAACCGCCCAACACTAATCTCAAAGCAGTGGTTATTTTGTTGAGTCATAAATTTTGTCATAAATTTCATCAAAGTAATACTAAATATTATAATTGTTGCCTGAAACAAAGCAAACACTAGATTTGTGTTTGCTCTAGGAATTCATCTCTAAATATTTTTGTTAAAAAAAAAAAAGAAAAAGAACCAAATCAATTTTTTCAACCCACTGTATACTTTGTCAGGACCTGTAGGGAGTATAACCTGAATTCTTTATTACGCAAAGGCAGTAAGTAAGATGGCGCAAAAGAACGCAGAAGTCTAACACAATGTGCTATTGTTTCTCAACTCCCACACAGTGACTCATCTGTATCCGTGTCTAAACCTTTCAGTCAAGGCCAAACGAGCTGCTCAATCCCTTTCATTACCGAGTGAGGTGTGCAGACTGCATAGCCAGCTCAGACTGATGATGAGCCACGCAGTTGGAAAGAAGTCATTTGCTGACATAATGTTAGAAAAAGCGGATCGCTTCATTTTTTTAATGTTTTGTATTTTGTAATATGTCTGCGACTCTAAATACATCAGTATTGTTGTATATGTTTCCGCAGGCTGCAATTTGAAGATTTTCAACAACCAGGAATTTGCAGCGCTCCTCGCCCAGTCGGTTAATCAGGGGTTTGAGGCGGTGTACCAGCTGACCAGGATGTGCACCATCCGAATGAGCTTCGTCAAGGGCTGGGGAGCGGAATACAGGTGCGGCCTACTGTCATTACTTTAGTTACTTGTCTGACGCATACATTCTGTCTGTATATTGTAAAAAAAAACAAAAAAAGCAGCTGATGGCAGTGATTTAATGTGGCGGTTAGAGCTCAAGCGCATAGTAGTAGTTTATAAACTGCTTTTTAGTTTCAGAGCGAGCACCAAGGTGTCTCTTTGTTTCTGTGTTCCCGAAGACGATTTAGCCTCGTCTTTGTTCACCTGGAGGAAGTTGTTTTGCACCTCTGCTTCAGAGAGTTCACACTTTACTGTCACCTCTCACTCACTCTGAGCATGACGGAGCGGAGTGGGAGGGGAAAGTGGAAAGCATGTGACTCGTTTGGGAGATTATGATTGGATATATCAGAATTGGATTTTATTATTGCCTTGTTGCTATAGGGCTGGGAAAAATTGCCATAGTTAAGATAAGTGAATTTGCGATAAATGTCCCTGCCCCAAAGACCCATGTGTTTAATATGACTGTGGGGTTTGTGGTTCTGTCCTGAGCGTCCGCTGCTGTATTGACTCAGCAAAGCAAACAACGAAGGAAAATTCTGTTCATTTTTATTTATTTATTGGTTTATTTGGTCGGGACAGTGCATGTTAATGAACATGCATGTAAACAAGCCACACCGGGCTAATTTCCATCCGTCGTCCGCCATGCGCAATCTCAAACATACTCGCATTCATCCTATTGTACACGTTTTTAGTGGTAGGGGAAACCAGAGTACCCGGAGGAAACCTACGCAGACACGGGGAGAACATGCAAACTCCACACAGAAAGGCCCCGTCCCAGGTGGGAATCGAACCCTGGACCTTCTAGCTGTGAAGCACGAGCGCTAACCGTTGTGCTACCGTGCCATGTATTCGTCATAGTCTATTTTTACTCTTGATTTATTATTTTTTTTTTGGCATAAACGTGTGATGCCCGGCGCTTGAACCGTTCAGAGAGCAGGCGGTGTCCATACAGTCGTCCTCTGGTGCTGGTGGAGTCGAGCGATGTCTCCCTGCTGTACTTCCTCCTCCTGCCGCAGCCGAGAGTGCGGCTTTGCGCGAGGGCACTGATCGCTGTTTTCCTCCACAGCGCTGAAGCCCACGGCAAAGACGCGATGTGACCGTTTAAAAGTGCGCATTTTCTACTCAGACGCTGGAGCTGCCACTGAGGGAACGATGAACTCCGCGTTTGTCCGAAAACTTAAAAGTTTCACAAATTCCACGACGCGGTGTGCATGCGTGTGCGTGCTCTGCATTGTGAGTTACGCACATCAGCTGAGTAGAACATCGTCCCGAGAATAGCCTGTACTGATTGTCCCGTCCTGGCGCTGGTATCAAAGAGCGCTGGGTTCTCCGTGCGGCAGAAACGTGCTCAAGACACCGGGACGGGTGCGAATGCCCGAGGAAGGCTGCAGTGCCGAAACATTGACATTAAGTCTTTTTCTCTGTTTGAAGCATTTTATTTAGGTGACTTTTCCATGTAAAACCTTTTTAATTTATTATGATTGATACATTTTATAAATTGTTAGACATAATTCAAGTCACTCAAATTAGAAACAAATAGTAACTTTATTATGGATTAGGCTATAAACTGTAGTTTGACAAGTATTTGTATTTTTTTTATTTTTCTTTATTCTGTTAACTGTGATTGGTCACAATTTAAATAGTCGAGTTGCATTTTTTTCCACATCAATTTCCAGTCCTACTTTTTGCCCATCTGTAATCGTTTCTTATCCCAGTAATGCATGCTTTTATCACCAGTCGTATTGACTACTGTAATGCTCTGCTTTCTGGTCTTCCCAAAAAGAGTATCTCAGGTTTACAACTTTTACAAAATTCAGCAGCTCGTGTCCTGACGAAGACCAGGAGGCGGGACCACGTTACACCGGTTTTAGAGTCGCTGCATTGGCTCCCCGTGTGTTTCAGGATCGATTTTAAAGTTCTTTTAATGGTTTTTAAATGTCTTATTGGTCTTGGTCCTTCTTATCTTTCAGAACTGCTTTTACCTTATGAACCTTCACAGCCCCTTTGCTCCTCCGACAGGGGTCTCCTAGTTATTCCTAAAGTCAACAGAAAGACTCACGGCGAGGCGTCTTTCCAATATTATGGCCCTCGCCTCTGGAACGACCTGAGGAGGAGCTCAGGACCACAGAGAACGTTCATGTTTTAGCTTAGCTTTTAACTGACATTTATTTATTTAGTCCTAGTGATTATATTTTGTGTGTGTGTGCGCGCGGTTTGTCTGTCTGTTATCTGTAAAGCACTTTGTGATACCTTTCGGTATGAAAAGCGCTTTATAAATAAAGTTTGATTTGATTAAAGTTTACACATTCGCTCTTACAGGTTTTATTTTTTACCAAATTTAAATGTTTAATTCCATGTTCTAAACCTCCCTGCGTGTTGAATCCTTTGAACATGTTGTTCTGTACCAGCCCAAAGCCCCAGTGTGTATGAGAGTGAAAGCTGCCCTAATGCCTTTTTTGTATTTCACCCCTGCAGAAGACAAACCGTAACCAGCACTCCCTGTTGGATCGAGCTGCATCTCAACGGCCCCCTCCAGTGGTTGGATAAGGTGTTGACTCAAATGGGTTCCCCCTCAGTCCGCTGCTCCAGTATGTCTTAAACTGTGTGTTCACATTCTGACACATGTAAACAGGAAGTCAAAAAGAAGACAATTCTGTCCATATAAGACCTTTGTCCGGGCAGACTGAATAGCAAGTCCACTCCTGAACGATACAAAAACAGACTCTGGATCTTGGATGGATGGTCAACACCGATGTCCGTGTGTGCAAACTGTCGGCGTGGCATTCCAGTTGTCTTGGACATGCTAAACTTCTACAATCTCCACACTGATGTCATAGTGGACCAAACTTTCTTCTGGATGCTCCAGAAAACACTAGAAAAAGGGTGTGGCAGTGATTATGCATGTTAACACTCATAATTAGGCTCATGTTACCGTGTTACTCCATGCACATGTTCTTTTGCAGAAACATTCAAGTTACTTTTACTTGACTTGTGTAACAATTAGAGGTTGACCTATGCTTTATTCGTTTTCTTTTTTCCCTTTTTTTTTTTTTTTGGAGGCCGATGCCAAACTAAATTAAATGCAGTGCACTTGAAGAGCTGTGCTGATGTTGTAAGGCATATTTACATTTTTTGGTTGCCAAATAATTTATGACGTTACTATTATCTCCATGTATGTAGAGTGCACAGCTGAGCGTCAGAAAAGTGTAATAAGGAATAGTAATGATAATGGCAATGATTTTCGTTGTAGGCATCCACAGAGGCTCTAAAGCTTTCCCAAAGAGCCTTGGAGATCTCATTTAGTCATTTAGTGAACAAAAAAATCTGCCTATGCTGGGGCTCAAAGTCCATTAGCGGATCGTCTTCAAATGCTAATATTGGTCAGTCTCCAAGTCAAACCTAAGACAAATCAACAAACTTAAAATGTTACTTTATTTTTATTATTATTATTTTTATATATATATATATATATATAGTACTTCTCAAGAAATTCATTTTATCTGCACACTTTCAATGTCGTCAACAATTTCTGAATGATCCTTATTGATTAGAGTTTTGGCCAGGTGACGATTGAATATTGAGAATTCTTTCTTGAGTGTCTAACCAGCATACATAAAAAGAATGTATAAGCTATGGGCTAATGAAAGCATAAAGAGTTTTTACTTCGATGCATTAGTGATTTTAAAAAATTCCCCCAAAAGTCCCTAATTTCCCATAGTTGTTTGTGACACAACAAATTGCACTTCTTTCTTTTTCTTTTCTACACACATTCTTTTCAAGGACTGCGTCGCGTGGACCGACGAAGCTATAATTGGCACACAAATGTTTAGAAGTCCTAACTTGACATGCAGTATTAGAAAATCTGGTCTTCCTGACAAATAAGATTTCCACTTTGCAATATCTGGTTTTGCTGCGTTGTTGGATGTGTTTAATGGCTTCTATATTGTATTTGCACTGCCCCAAATATGCACCCATAATTATGTTAGATGTACGTTGCCTTGATAAGAAATAGTGTTCAGAAATATGCAGAGAGGAATGTTTATTAAGCCCAATGAAAGGTAAAATTACTAATATTTTTTTATACATGGTTTCCAAATGAATTTTATGCTCCTTTTTGACATGCGTGCCCTGAATAAATCCACTTCTGTACTGTTTAAATTCGACTTTTTCTCCCAGACTCAAAACCAGCTTGTACAGTTTTGTTCAGAATTGGTATTTAAGCTTTAAATGACAAGCTAGTTATACCACAAATTAAAATTAGACATTTTTTTTGTATCTTCATATATTTGCTACATATAGACGTATATAATTCTTCTCCCTCCCCCTAACAATCATCTGTATTTTAGAGATTTTTGCCATTTGGTCGTTATTTTTAAAATATATAACGGCATGATGAAAACAATATATACTGTGTTGCATTTTCACAGAAAAAAAAAAGTGTTCTTTATGAGTCAATATGAGACATAATAATTGGCCTTATAATGTCCCTGTTATGCAAGTAGAATTTGGTTGCTAGAAAGTGGCTACGTTTGTGTTCTTCAGCACTGAAATAATCAGTGTGGCTAGAAATAAAAGGTCTTGTATCCAAAAGGCCAGACTCTGCTGTAAAATTGATGGTCATAACTAAATGACACTAATACGTGTAGGTTTGTGGTTATGCAGTGTTTCTGTCATGACATTTCATTCCCAGCTGTTTTGTTTGTCCTCTGCAAAATGTGTCAACAGTTCCGACATTAAAATAGCAGTGAGCGTGTTTACATGTGCACAGGAAATCATAATGTAATATCTGTCCTTTTTTTTTTTTTTTTTAATACAAATAGCCTGTGGTTCTCAACTGGTGTAGCTTTGTCACCCATCTGCAATCTGTCAAGAAACTCCAAATAAAAAAAAATATATGTATACATACGCTTTAAACCTGTTGGCCCATCTGCAGTATATTTCCGTGTGGTATGTCTTCACAGAGTTGTGCTGATTTCAAGGGCCTCTGTGACCTGCAGAAAATGGTCAGACCCCCCCACTCTTGAGTCCCAGGCACTTGAGAACCATTACTTAAAAGTTATAAATGCCCAATCCGATATGTACATATATGTAAATGACATGCGTGTAGGCTACATTCTCACGACTCATATTGTCACACTCTGGTGTTTTCTTTTTTTAATACCACAAAACACTATGTCTTGCATGTAAACACATTCACCTTTCCTTTTATATATTCCAAGATATGTTTGTTATTCCAGGGATTCCCTTACAACTGATTATGTAAAATAATTTGGTTGTCACACTTTTCAGGTAAGCGGACACCAGCAGTGTATGTAGAAGATAACGTTTTGTTGATTGTACGTGCGGCTATTGGCCTGGACTATAAGGAGGTGGGGCATTTGATAGGCCTTTAATATTCATCCTAATCCATTATTGGGTAAAAGTATTGTTCTGATGTATTCACATCACTGTAACCTTTTACACATTCATCACTGCCCAGAACCAAGTAGCTTATTTAATTGAGACCAAATTGTATATATATTTTTTTCCTGTTCTTTTGTGTAGTTTTTTTCTTTGTACCATTATCTCAAAGTATCTTGGGATCTTGGGATTAGGCTATTTGGAGAAGGGTGCCTTTTGGGGAAAGAACTTGTCATGTCTTGTGATGTTGCTGTATAGCTGTACTTTATTTCATGCATCCATTCTCTTTTTGCTGTCAGCTTTGTAGGCCTATTGCCTTAGACAAGTTATCTTAGCGTTTCTGTCATCATTATCAAACTTCACGTTCATGACTATTCTGACATCTTCTTGCAGTGTAACTAATAAAGCTGTTTGAAATCTATTTTTCGTCGTCTTGTTCAATAGTCTACTTTGTGCTTTTAATGGATTGGGGCCGCGTTGGAAAGTGGGCTATGGGCCGAGCCTTATCAGGTCAAGTGCTGTGAAAGTGATTCATTGTCATTTGTAATGGTGGAAGATGTAGAAAATGTTCTTATTAGTAAAAAGTATTTTGATTAAAATTCTACTTGAATAAAAGTCTGAAAGTACCCACTTTCAATCATACTTAAGCAAGCTAAAAGAGAATTCACATTGATTGATTGATTGATTTTTATATATATATATATATATATATATATATAAAAATCAATCAATTGAAATGGTATTTTACCTCCGCTTATTCAAAGTGGTATTTATTTTTATTTTTGTATCTAAAACTGCTGTTTTCCAACCAGGTGATTGAATGAGACACTGGCTGCTTTCTGATTACTTCACTATATTTTGGAGTAGGCGTCAGTACTTTATTGCACTCCATGTTTTAATTGGATTATTTGGATAAAAAATAAAATTGGTTTAAATAAAGTATTCACAACATGTCATGCTTTAATTTCAGTGAAAGCAAATCGACTTGTTCTTGTACAGACTAGCCTCGGTTGTAATGACCATCCAGGTGCAGTAGAGGGAGGTACACACTCACAAATATCCAACACAGGTCAGGGTGAAACGGTGTTAAATGAATAACCGAGCCTTGAGCTCCCCGGGGGTGGATGAGATTCGTCCCGGGTACCTTAAGTCTCTGGATGTTGTAGGGCTGTCTTGGCTGACACGTCTCTGCAACATCGCGTGGCGGTTGGGGACAGTGCCTCTGGATTGGCAGACCGGGGTGGTGGTCCCCCTCTTCAAGAAGGGGGATCGGAGAGTGTGCTCCAATTACAGAGGGATCACACTTCTCAGCCTCCCTGGTAAGGTCTATTCCAGGGTGCTGGAGAGGAGGATCCGGCCAATAGTCGAACCTCGGATTCAGGAGGAACAATGCGGTTTTCGTCCTGGTCGTGGAACACTGGACCAGCTCTATACCCTTCATCGGGTGCTCGAGGGTTTGTGGGAGTTCGCCCAACCAGTCCACATGTGCTTTGTGGACCTGGAGAAAGCGTTCGACCGTGTCCCTCGTGGTGCCCTGTGGGGGGTGCTCCGGGAGTATGGGGTACGGGGCCCTCTACTAAGGGCTGTCCGTTCCCTGTATGACCGTAGCAGGAGCTTGGTTCGCATTGCCGGCAGTAAGTCAGACCTGTTCCCGGTGCGTGTTGGGCTCCGCCAGGGCTGCCCTTTGTCACCGGTTCTGTTCATTACTTTTATGGACAGAATTTCTAGGCGCAGCCAGGGGCCGGAGGGTGTCCGGTTTGGGAACCTCAGAATCTCATCTCTGCTGTTTGCAGATGATGTTGTTCTGTTGGCTTCCTCAAATCAGGACCTCCAGCGCGCACTGGGGCGGTTTGCAGCCGAGTGTTTTGCAGCCGAGTGTGAAGCGGCCGGGATGAGGATCAGCACCTCCAAATCTGAGGCCATGGTTCTCCACCGGAAAAAGGTGGCTTCCCCGCTTCAGGTCGGTGGGGTGTCCTTGCCTCAAGTGGAGGAGTTCAAGTATCTCGGGGTCGTGTTCACGAGTGAGGGACGGATGGAGCGTGAGATCGGTAGACGGATCGGTGCGGCGTCAGCAGTGATGCGGTCGCTGTATCGGACCGTTGTGGTGAAGAGGGAGCTGAGCCAAGCGGCAAAACTCTCGATTTACCGATCGATCTACGTTCCCACCCTCACCTATGGTCATGAGATTTGGGTAATGACCGAAAGGACAAGATCGCGAATACAAGCGGCCGAAATGAGTTTCCTTCGCAGGGTGGCTGGGCGCACCCTCCGAGATCGGGTGAGGAGCTCAGTTACCCGGGAGGAGCTCGGACTCGAGCCGCTACTCCTCCACGTCGAAAGGAGCCAGCTGAGGTGGCTAGGGCATCTGTATCGGATGCCTCCTGGTCGCCTCCCTCGGGAGGTGTTCCAGGCATGTCCTATTGGGAGGAGGCCTCGTGGAAGGCCCAGGACACGCTGGTGGGACTATGTCTCCGTGCTGGCCTGGTGTCGCCTCGGGGTCCCCCCAGAACAGCTGGAAGAGGTGTGCGTGGATCGGGAAGTCTGGGCATCTCTGCTGAGACTGCTACCCCCGCGACCCGGCCCCGGATAAAGCGGAAGAAAATGGATGGATGGATGGATGGATGGATGGAGCCTTGAGCCCGGGGTCCCCAACTAAATCAATTCGAGGTCCACACAATTATGTTTTGTAACTTTCGACATATGTCCATGCAGGGTCCGGACATATGCAGTCATTGCAGTAGAAAATGTTAAAACAGGTTGTCTATTTACACAGCAGAGCTGATTAATGAATCAATAATTTAGCCATTTTATTTAAATGTTATTCAACTTGTTTAGGTTTTTAATGCAGCCTTAGAAATGAAGTATATTGAGAGGATGAAAAGGCTTTGGGGTTCGGACTAAAGCTGCTGGAGGTCCGGATCTGGACCCAGGTCCACCAGTTGGAGACCCCTGCTCCAGCCAGCCTACATTTAACCTGAGCTAGTGTGAGTGTGTTTTAAGTAATACATTTAAGTCTTTTAAAAAATCTGTAAAAATCTAATGATTAATAGGTTGTAAGAATTGTACTTGTTTTTCTGTAGCAAAATTTAAATCATTACAGCACTTTCACTTGAGAGAAGTTAAAGCCACACCGCGTAACATTTTACCCAATAAATAATATTGAAATATAAGCTTTTATTTTATTACAGATATTTTGATCATTGAAAAATACCTCATAAATGCACAAACAAACATGAGCCTTTGCTGTGAGCGGCTCAGCTCTCCTAAGACATGACTGTGAACTTTACCGGGAGTGGGTGCGTCTCCAGCTCGTCTCCATGGAGATGGGACTAAAGTCAGCCGAATTTTTGATTTAAACCGTTTAGATCCTCATCCAAATCCGTTCTTTGATTACCCACTGCAATAACAGCATTTTTGTTGTTGTTGAGCTGGTCATTGGGAGCATGTTTCGTGTTGATGGCAACAGTATATAGTCCAAAATGTTACGCAGTGCGCCTTTAAACAAACAAAAGAACAAAAGCAGGTGTCACATTTATATCCTGAACGCAATTTACATTTAGATTTAGTCGTATTAGCTCTCGTTTGGAGCATTGTCACGCTCTCTATTCCGGCCCCCCACGGTGGACACTCCACCGGATACAATAGGCTCAGAATTCCATGGTGGTAACTATGGTTAAAAGCTATAATATCTCTGCCATTACTGGACCAATCTGCACGAAACAAGAGTGGCAACGATATTCAGAAACATGTGTATGATTCGGACTTTCAGACACCGCCTTGGCAGAGTTGTGCATCCAATCACTTCCGAATAATGATTTTGAGTTGATCGATTGCCTGGAAGTGGAATAGTAAGTTCCACGTTACTTGTTGTGGCGTGTTTGTGGTCTTTGTCTGTTCTCAAGTAGCTTAGACAAGTGTGGCGTCTCCTTTATGAGTCAAATATTGATCAGACTTGCTGTAACCATGCCGTTTCATGCAGCGGCTGCAAATGTGAAATGCTTTCCAATAAGTATCGCAGTAATTCACAATCGGTAAATGACAGTCAGTGTCTTACAGAGGGCAGCAGTAAGCTTTTCCAGCCTGTTTATCTACTTACTCTACAGTGTGCTATAGATTTTCTATTAAATGCTGCTGCTTTATGTGACTTTAGATCAATTATTTCCATGTAAATACAAGAAACTGTTCAATGTATTACATCTGAAGACATGTAGATGACGATTAGTTCTCGTAATGATGACGATTCAATTCAAGCTACTCTGTATGAACACGTGACCGTGCGGAGGAACACCCCCGGGCAGCCGCAAACATTTATTTTCTCAAATGGTGGCGCTTAAATCACGAGTTACTCACTGTTTTTTTCAATCAGTTGTAAAATCAGACCTGTGGGCTAAAAGGTGACTTGGAGATGTCCGTCTCCGGAGCTCGCCTCTTCGGGCCTCTGCAGATCCTGCCTTTGGACCTGGCAACTGGCCCCAGACTGTCATCCATCATTAATCTGACTTTTGTTCTGACGCGGGGCTAAAGTTCCCCCGCAGGATTCCTTGCATCTCACCTGCCTGACCCCGGTGCTAAGCCTTAGACTTGGTCGCACGTTTGGCTGTGGCTCTCCCCGTTGTAAATAGGTCTTGCCTGGGAAAGCGGCTGATGTGTCTGTGGGGTACCCTTTGTGTGGTTCGGTTTGGGGCCCCAAAGACATGAGAGGAGTAATCATGTATAAGTTATGTCGACTAATTAAGACTGGTTCTAACCTATGGCTGACCCCGAGCAAATAACAAAAGAAGCTAAAAAGCTTTTGTAGCCGTGTGCGGGCGGCCTCTTAGCCACACCAGAGGCTTGGATGTCCTGTGTGCACGTGTGTGTTGTAGCTGGCCATTGGTGCAGCACTAGCCTGATCTGGTAACAGGAGCACAAGGAGCACAGAAATGAGAGAGCGAAGAGAAAAGGACAGAGTGGAGGAAAAGTTCTTCTTCGGTGAAAGAAAGTGAGAGACTGGTCCATGTAATTAGGCCTAAATGAGTTTTCCACTGAGCCAGTGGGCCGTGGCAACGCGGCGCCGGGACAAAGCTGGAGGTGAGGTCAGGCAGTCAGTCACAGACGGGGCATGTAGGGCGGCGTATTCAGGGGCCCATAATCGAAAGGACGTCAGTGACATTACGCTGAAAAAAAAAAATAAATAAATAAAAGAATCTCCAAAAAATGTGAAATCATGACAAAACATTATGCATTTATTTTTTATGACGGTAATGTTGTTCATACTATTTAACATTCACGAAATCTGAATGTGTGTTTATTGCACCCAATCGACATTTGCAATTTATTTCAACTCCATTGCAGAGCTTTTGGAAAAATATATAATCTTCCTGTCTTTCAATTAGATTTGTGATCCGTTTATAAAATCAAATGTGCACATTTTAAACAAGTCTGTGATCATCAACAAGATGAGATTAGACTGAAATGTAATTGTTAATAAAGGACTTGTTCAACGCAGCGGTCCAAACAACAGTAACAGCTTTGATAAGATCCCAAACGAAACACTAGCCTGACCGGCCCGGACACACTTCTCCTGTAGACGCCTACCCTGGGGCCCGGCGTCTCCTCCACGAGTCCCGATAGGCGGGTTCACACAAGCCCAATGCCCTGACGCCGTTTGGGGGAGCAGGGCGACTGTTTGGCTGCTCAGGTTTCAGGTTATGCCCGTTGCCTTATTTCTTTCTTGATTAGTTGATGAAACTGTGCGCATCAAGCGTGGCACAATGAGTGCGAGGGATGAAGCCCGGTTTAGTGGGTCCCTCACACTCTATTAGGTTCATGATACACACATGTATCACCTTTGTTATAGAGCATATGCCAGCACTGCATCCTAGGAGGAGCCTCCAGCGCAGAGGAGCGGAGAAGATCTGCAGAGCCCCTCTCCCCTCCATTAAGGGTTGGGAAGTAAGTCCATTTAGGACATGTACTCCAGCCGTCTCACCCGCGAAGCCTCTAGAATCACCAGGGACCCCAGGAACCCGTCATACAGTCTATTCAAGGTAATGCCTTCAGGGAGGAGACTGCGGCATCCACGGGCCAGGTCCAGTCGACTGAAGAACAGTTTTACCCACCAGGCTATCAGGAAGCTGAACTCCCTTCCTTCCCTGTGCGTCCACCCCTCACTCCCCACCCCCCGACACAGTTGGGTGAACGCTTCGGTGCCTCACGGGGCCTCGCCATCGCTACCACGACCCACTCACACACACACATCGTTCAGACACAGTGTATTGAATCTTTTGATTGAGATGTCTCTGAACTTCTGAGGTGATGCCCATCAACCAATCATACATACTACATGACACACTGGTGGCCTGCTTCCATCTTAAACCCTGCTAACAACAGGCAGTGAAGGAGATGCATTCATTGAAGGTGTTTTTTTAGTAAACCACAAGCGGCAGGTGTACCGTCCCATGTGACTTCAACTTAACCCCCGGACATCTTTGATCTCTTAAGCGAGTCCTACTCCCGTTCATCGTAAGGATGGCAGCAAACCACGAGCACACTAGGGAGTCGTGTTCTTACGGGTGCAGTGACATCCTGTGACCCGGGCATGACCTGTGCTTCTTGAGTTCAAAAGGTCAGAGGACATCGGCGGTCATCAAGACGGCAGGGAGAAGTTTTCAACAGGGCAACATAATATATTTTTTAAAAATGTGCTGCGGTCTTCTATCTGGGTTTCCGCGGGGCATTTAAAAAGAATTAAAAGTCATTAAATGAATTGTGCTCAAATTAAGGCTTTAAAAGTCAATAAAAGGCATTACATTGGATTCACATTGAATATAAAGTTATTAGAAAATATTATTTTTTTCTTTTCAGACAGAACCCACAACAATGACATTGCCACATTATTTTGACTGCATGCATTTGTCAAAAACACGAAAACTATGGTCTAAAACAGCTCATGAGCCTTTCCCAGAATTTTTTCTTTTTTTTATATTTTTGTACAGAAAAAGCATAAAATCAGTCTTATCATCAATTCATATCTTTTTCATCATATTTGAGTCTATGGGTATTTGGGTCGTAGCTTGTCATCCAGGGTGATTGTGGGTCCCGGCGCCATACCAGTTCTAAAACAAATTCTGCTGCAGTTTTGACTGACATTTTACACAATATTTTGCTCAAACGTTGCCCATGCAGTTTTGAATGTTTAGAAATCTTACGCAACGAAATATGCCATGTTTTTTTTTCTTTTTGCATCTGTGGCATTCAAAATTGAACATTTGGGCATTACAATGGCATTGAAAAGCATTACAGTTGACTTGCTTCCCCTGTAGCAACCCTGGACTGAAATAGTTTATGCATGAAACTTCAGTTCAGTTTTAGTTGTGATTTTCCTAATTTAGTTCTGTTTAACCTTGTTTTGCTCCTTCATTAGCGTTGTTTTCTGAAGCCTTGTTTTGCAGAAAGACACATAAGTCACGATTGAACAAAAACGAAACACACCCTGTTGAAACGGTGTAGCAAAATTCACAATATTGTTTATCCTCCATATCGTGCAAACCTACTTTTTTATCCTTCTATTTTCACCTTTATGTGCGACGATGTTTGAGGACTACTTTTATGCTCGGTACAATTGTAGGGTCGTCACTGCGGTTTCATGTATGTAAACCTTAAAGGGATATTTCAGGATTTTTGACATAGGGCCTCACTTCCTAGTTATCCAGAGTGCTGTTGATGTCTGGAGATATTTTTTTCTTAAATTCATGCAGTTCTTTTATTTGAAGAGTCTAGTGGCGCTAGGCTAGGGCAGGGCTAGCACATTTCTATGGTATCAGTTAGCCTGCATTAAAAACAGTCTGACCCCCTCCACAGTGCACCTGAGGCAAATCACGTATAACGCCAGACTAACCATATCAATGTCTGTATTAATAGAATATTTTTTGAATTATAACTGACCGTGTATCACATGAATTACGCATTTTGAGGGACTATTTTCTCGCAGATCACTCCGCTGTTGAGTTAGCTTACAGCCACGAAGCTGAAGCTGCTCAAATATAAGTGATTTTAAATGCAAAACGCATAAAATTATTCTATTGACACAGACATTTATATGGTTAGTCTGGCGTTGTAAGTGATTTACCCCAGGTGCACTGTGGAGCGGGTCAGACTGTTTTTAATGCAGGCTAACTGATACCATAGAAATGCATTAGCCTTGCCCTAGCCTAGCGCCACTAGACTCTTCAAATATAAGAACTGCATGAATTTAAGAAAAAAAATATCTCCAGACATCAACGACACTCTGGATAACTAGGAAATGAGGCCCTATGTCAAAAATCCCGAAATATCCCTTTAAGGTGAAATTGTCTGTTTGCCACTTGTGGATTTGCATATTTCGTGGCACGCGTCATTTCTTTTTCTTTTTTTTTCTTTCACAATGCTTTATCCTGTGCGTTTATATGATTCTTATCACTCTCACTCTCTCTCTCTCTCTCACACACACACACACACACACACCTTTTCCTGTTCTTATCGCCCCTCACTCCTCCCTCACGTTACACATGCTACGAGGCAGAGCGTGTACAAGGGTTATGAAAACAGTTAGGCTTAATAATTGATGTTCTGCATTTCAATCAATTTCACCACAGTGTTAGGCTAATTAAGGTTAGCTCCATCCTCCCAGGGTCTGACTGCGCTGCTGTGAGAGACAATGTGTGTGTGTGTGTGTGTGTGTGTGTGTGTGTGTGTGTTTCCTCGCTCCTGGGGGCTCCACGCTTCATTTTATACCAGTATACATGGGAATTCTCTATTTTAAGAACAAGAGATGACAGCTAGCCATTCTCTCTCTCTTTTGTCTTTCTCGCGTGCTCTCCATCCTCCTTTCTCCCCATTCCTCGGCTTCTCCCCAGGCAGGATCCTAAATGCAATTAACACTGCTGCTTTACTGGCTGCTAATTATTATCGCCGCACATACTCGATGTGCGCGCGCGCGAGGCAGACATGATTATTTTATGCCGGACTAATTTAAAGTTCATTGACTATTGTTTTAATTAATTAAATAAGAAAAGTACACACTTTAAAAACGTCAGGCTGCCGGGCGCGCACTGCGGGCATTTGCATATGGAGGTAATAATTATCCGCGGCGTGTGCGGCGGCTCAACTGTTTGGTGTGGATTGTTCGTTCAGCTACACAACCTTAAGCTGTGTGTCTCTGTGTTAATGAGACTTTAAAGCCTTTATGCCAGTATTTAACATGACCAAGAATAACTAAAGAGTACAATTAAAAGAAAGAAAAAAAAAAAACAGGGCTCAAGTTATTCTCCGACTTGCTGAGTCATCTAAACAAATCAGGGACGCAGTTGGTTCAGAAGTTATTTGAAAGGGAGGAATATGCGCAAATAAATAACAGCAAGAAAAATTATAAAATGCGGAGTTCCACAAGGCTCCATTTTGGGACCACTTCTCTTTATATTATATGACTTTGCGAATTCATCAATTATTTTCCACAGATGACACCAATTAATTTCTGTCACACAAAACCCCCCGACAGCCTCCGCACTATTGTAAATTGTGAATTAGTCAAAGTAGACAATTGGTTCAAATGTAATAAATTATCCTTAAATATAAATGAAACACATCTTATTATATTGCGTTCAAATAGAAGCCGTAAAAAGACACCGATTGAAATAAATGGTAGAGCAATTGAGAGAGTTGAGAGCACTAAACTCCTCGGAGTATATACATAGATGGATGTATTTTTAACAAAAGCAAAAAATCTAATCCTGTTGGTAGGTGATTGTAAACGGGTACTGGGTGGGTAGATTTTAAAATGTTTTTTTTCTTTTGTAATTCTGTATTTTGTATATTATATGTTGATGTGTTTTTTATGCTTCTGGGGATTCCCTTTCTACAAAACTGACTAATATCAACAAAAATAAACAATATAAAATGATCACGTTTTGTAAATAAATAATACATAAATAAATAAAAGAAAAAGGCAAGTATAAATGTGATTCATTTGCTTTTTAAGGCATTAAACTTTATCATTAAATGATAAAGCACATTTTTCAATATATAACAGTATATATAAAAAATTGCATCTTTACAATAGAACATGAAGTTCAAACCTATATCAAATGCTTCAACCTTGTGGAGGTATATTTAGAGGCCGGTGAGGGCTTGGAGTTGAGCAGGACAAGAAGGATTTTTCAATCAAAACACTTTCTCGGTGTAAAAAAGCTATGAAAGTATCATTCAAAATATCTCCAGGGAGAATTAATTTGAATCTGTCTTTTTTTTTTTGTCCGATCTATTCTAGACCTCGCCATTCTGCGCAAAAATGTTATCAAGTCCAATATCCCTGCTGTGGACACGGCAGAAAATCCCAAACAAAGCAGAAGACGAGAGCTGCTCAACATGAAAAGGTAAGAAGATGAAGACGCGGGAGTAAAGATCTGAGTGTCGTCGTACACGCATGTAACTAGACACCAGGTGTGTTTGTTTAATAATGTCAAAGGAAGACGGGAAAAAAAGGGAGAGGCAAACAGCGGAGATTGTAATATAACTACAAGATGAAAGAGCTCATGTGCCTGCCTGTGCTCAGCCTGTCCTGGACTCAGGTGTTAAAGTACACTCCCATTACACTTCTGAGTTGTCTGCAGACACAAAGCCACCTTTCCTCCACCTCCCACAATCCCCTGCACATCACAAGCTCTCCATTAATTCAGCTGCTCACCCTTTTCTTCATCCTTTCGCTCTGTTGTCCGCGCGGCATTCCTCCTATCACCACTGTGAAATGTATTGATATTCACCTTATCAGTGATAGAATATTTGACAAATAGCCAGCGCTTGTTTTGGATTATTTTTATTTTCTAAAAAACTAAAATGTACACGCGACACAGACGGGACCAACATCACTTTTCTCTCCGAGTCTGACATGAATATTCTGTAGTGGATATACAGTAGACCAGCATGCAAGTAATCATATTATTATACTGTTTAATGCAGGGGTGTCAAACGTACGGCCCGAGGGCCAGAACCGGCCCGCCAGTGGGTTCAGTCCGGCCCACGGGATAAATATGCATTATTAAAGAAGAATAAACTTAATTTTCTTTAAAATTTGCAGTTCTTATATTGTCCACTAGGAGCGCTGTGTTTAAGTCAGTTCTATCGCTTTTCCTGCTTTTTCTGTTGACTCTGGCACCCTCTTCAGTGAAATGTCTTTGTCAAAAAAGAGAAAAGTGGACAAAGAGTGTCGGATTTTTCAAGAAAAATTGACCTCTTCCTATATGTATACAGTGATCCTTGTTGAATGTTTTCACATTATTTTATCGATTGATATAATTGATAAATGTTGACATCTCTTTTGCAAGAAAAAAATGTTGAAAACTGTTGAAAAGAGGACCATTCACTCTAATGAATACTATGTAGCACTTTGAGAAACTTGTAAAGTGTAAGCTGTAATGTTTTATTTTCCTGTTTACATTATATGTGGCCCGCGACCCGCTGTGGCAGCTGAATTTCGGCCCACGACCCAAAATGAGTTTGACACCCCTGGTTTAATGCCATTTTGATATATACATTGAGGGAATGAACAGCTCTGTGGGTCGAGCAACTGAGCACAATTCATACAACAATAATGACATAATAGTATAGTATCTCGAGCTGTTTTCTGAATGAGTCCAGAGAGTTGAGGAGGGGGCGGGAGCAGATTAACAGGCACAATCAAAATATCGGTAATATCAATGCAAGATGAGGGCTGTGTGGATGCACCTGTTAAAAGTTGACAGTGGTCTTATTAAAACAAGTGAAATCAGAATCTCAATAATGGTATATATATTAGATCAAATCATGGCTTATCATATCAAGCATAATCTGTGTGTTATATTACAATTAAAAAATCAAATACTTTTGACTCCAAACGTATGGCCTGGTCTTAAAAGGCCAGCGGGAACTCACTGTGGAGGAATAGTTTGTGTTGCTGGGAGGAATGCATGAATATGTGTGTCACCCAGGCGTGTGTTGGTGGCTCTGGTGTGAATGAATGAGTGTGTGTGGCTGAGTGTGAATGGCGGCCCCCGGCCAGGCCACGTTATTGATGCTCCCGCCTCGGGCTCCGTCGGGGGAAATGGATGTGTACGCGGGGGTCATGTTGTGTCGTCAAACGGCAGCCGGTGAAAGATGGCCAGCGCCGATATGATCAGTCATCTGTTGATCAAGACGTACTGCCACCGCCTTATCGCACTTTCTCTCTGAATTTCACTGTTAACCGACCATCGCCGCGACGTGACCCCCCCCGTTCTTCTTTGTCACGGTTTGCGTTTGGACCCTCGCGACACGCCTACGTTTCCATCATTCAACTGCGGGGTGAACGGAAACGCAGTCGCGGTCCCTTTACGAGATGATCGAGAAAGCAAAAAAAAACGTGTTCATGTTTTAGTAATATGGAATGAGTCGTGGATCTTAGAATGCGCTTCCCCTCATTCCCTAACCTGAACTCTCACCCTCCTCAGCGGCAGGTTTATGGCGGCTGATAGAGGAGACCCACTGGAGGTGTCATGCCCAGTAACGGCGATGGCGCTGGGGTCAGTACTACACTGCAAAAAGTAAATATCAAGCATTTGGCTTAAATGTCTTGAATTGAGGAAATGTATCTAGTTTACTTTGCTAGTTTGAGGACATTTCAGACTGATTCTAAGTTAAATCTCGCTCTAAATAAGAAAGTAAAATTGCCAATGAGATAAGGCCGATTTTCTTGCCCCATTGGCAAAGAAAATTACTTGAAATAGAGACAAAATGTATTGAAACGAGTCAGAAACATCTCAAAACAAGTGAAATAATCCAGGTCAAATGGCCAAATACATTTTACTTAGTCAAAACAACTCAAATGTTGTATTATTATGCTCAAATTGAAACATTTATACTCATCTAGTTAATTACTTTTTGCAGTGTACTTGGCCTCGCGTTCAGAGCCACACGTCTTGTTGTTCTTACCCGGCTCCGTTTGCTGGAGCGCCCTCTCTTTTGCATGTTCCCCCCGCCTCATCGGTCCCACGGCGCCCCGTCCAGGCTGGTGGAGGCTGTAAATGTGGTATGGGCCGCTTTGCTCTGGCGGCTACAAGAGACCGTGAACAGAGGAAAACACCGGCTCGGGTTGAAAGGGCAATGGGGCAGTAGGATTTGCGTGAATGTTGTCATGCGACCGGATACTGTGTTGTCATTTTGATGGACAATATGAACTAAAGTGAACTGTGAATATAACAATATCTCTGTACCGTCAGAAAAAAAATAACTTTTTGGGCCCAAACTGTTAAATCGCTCTTTTCCTTGCCTTTGTTTCAATTGTTCAAAATGGTATGGCGCCCCCACTTGGTCACAGACTGCTTTTCACTCGGAATAAAATGCAGATTTCTTTGATCTGATGTGGCTGGGTGTTGGTCATATCTGTGTCCATCCCTAACATTGTGTGAGTCTGTTTACTCTGTAGACTGTATTCATCTGGGCTCCTCTCATGACTCTTTTACCCTTGTCCTTCAATCTGTTCCCTTCATTAAAGTGTCATATTACATGTACACACACCCAGGAAAGCAAATACATAGTGTGTGGGCTTGACGCACACACACACACACACACACACACACAGACGCAAACACACACGCGCACACTGTGTACAGACATATCTTTAGCGTGGCCGCTCTTTGCGGTGAGGAGGTAATGTGTTTCTGAAACAGTGGTTAACTGGGAAAAAAACAGCAGACTAAAGTGCTGTGCTCTGTGGTGAATGGCTAATGCATTTTGGAGAGTTTGTTTTTTAACCATAAGGCACTTTTATTGTCTGTGGTTAGACGATAATGGGATTTCATTGTGTGGTTAAGATCTATGTGATCGGGTCATATTTACAAGCTATATTATGTGTTTGTTAATATCAGCTGACGTCATTGACTTGAGAAACAGCTTTTGAACGCTGGAAAATACACATACGATTATTTTGCTTCTCGGATCCTCTTTTGCATGTTCAGTGACCAAAGAACATGAGCCGCAGACCTTCCTATATTTGATCAATATTGCAAAAAGTGAACGCTCGAGTTTGTGTACAAAATGCAGATTTGGTCAGGCCTGGCCATGAGCGAGTGGGGGTCTGCGAGCAGCCAATCCTTACCCTTTATGCTTTACATCGCTTCAATCACATATGCTCATTTGTAACACGGCATTCAAATGTGGCAGACGGAAGAATCTTGAATCATGTATCATTCAAACTTCATGACTTCCCTTACCCGTAATTAAAATGGTTTAGTAGCGAGATGTCATTTGGCAGTAGATGGCAGTTTTCAGTGCAATGTTTCTCTGTAAAGTTTATGTTTTCACACACGGTTAAGCCAAAGCCATGTGAGTGAGTGGTCGGAGGGGCAGACTGGTTGCCTCGCTTCCATCAGTCTACCCCAGGGCAGCTGTGGCTACAACAGTAGCTTGCCACCACCGAGTCTGGTGTGAATGAATAATGACGACAGTGTAGCGCTTTGAGAAGCTTGATATTACAGGCTTGTAAAGCGCAATACAAGTGTAAGGCATTATTATTATTAAAGCCGCCATGTTAGACTGACCATGTGTTTATTGAGTTTGTTTATTACCGTTTGCAAACAAAACAAAAAGTTTATTTTCCCTGTAACATGGACATTAAAAAAATCTACTTATTACCTATTATTATTTTTTAATAATAATTTTTATTTTATTTTATCTACTATGGCAAGGAAGCAGTTTAAAGGTTGTTACTATACGGTCACAGTTTTCAGCATCATTGGTTCCGTATTGCTTTTTTGTATGTGCTTTTTTATCATTATTAAAAACATACATAAAAGGAGACAATAGACAACAACAAGACAAAGAAAACAAACAAAACGCATTCTATAAAATGTAGACACACTTAGTTTGAAAATAAGATCAAAGAGATAAAATAGACAAAAACTGTAAATCATGACACTGATACAAACTTAATACTATGAATAAATAAAAATATTACTAAACACAGAAACCATTCAGACTACATTTCAAACAAATTAGTCAGGGAAAATGGAGAAACAAAATCCTCATATGCACATTCATCTTCAAATGTCATGCTTTGCCTTTCATAGAGAAACAAAGAACCACGATACATTGAGACATTATATATCTCTCCCAGATATCCACTCTATCAGACTGGACCACTGTTTTTCATGAAGGCTTTTCAGATTGTATTTTACATCCCTCACTTTGTAATGATATTCAATATAACGTAAAAAAAAAAAAAAACGTAGTATTTTCAGGGAAGCCGAATTTTTGCTTTAAAAATAAATTTCTTACCTAAAAGAATGATTAATTGCTTCCATTTAGAAACCACTGAAAGCAGACCTAATGGACAAGTTATGCTCATGTCATTGAGTATTTGCTCTACTGCTTCCCAAAAAGCCGCCACCACATGGCAGTACCTTCCTTCCTTTCCTTCCTTCCTTCCTTCTTTCTTTAGATGTAAAGCAGTGTCTTTACAATGTGTGGTTAGAGTGGAGACCAGCACAGTTCAGTGTGCACTGACCCTGGCCTATGCATAATGCATCAGAACTGACCACACTGATGTATTAGTGAACTAAATGACTGGATTAATGGAGCCCATGGAAGGAGGAGTGGAAGCACTAAAAGGCCCGAAAAGTGCTTTAAGTCGAGGTGTGGAACTGGATTCAGAGCAGCGCAAAGCAAGTCAGGGAGTTTATAGTTACAGTATAATGAACATTTAGGTGATTTTGATAAAGGTTCACTAAATAGCCTCAAAATCATTCCGTTGACTATTTGCATCGTCCAATCCCATCAGTGACTTTTTGTGTGATTATTTTTATTTCATTTTATATTTGTCCCTGAATAATAATGCATACGCCTACACCCATTGCTCAATTTCTAGCACAGCTAACTTGTATTTATTTATCACGATCGCTTTGCCCAGTACAGCGTTAATCCCGGCAACAAACTTTGCAATTTTAGGTCTTAGAAAAAAAAAACCAACACGACAAAAGCATTGACTCTAGCCTTCATCTCTTCCTGCGTGCCTCTGTGTCTCGCCCGCACTTGTAAACAACTGTCATACTTAGCCCTCTTCAATAGCCTTCACAGTTGCATATCTCATCAATGTTTCAAAGGGAGTGCTGAATATCATCTGCCCATAGCCCATACTTCGCCCTCACTTATTTACATCCGGCTGCCGCTGCGCCACTGAAACCTCAACAGTGACATCAATGATTCATCAGCCAATGTTTTAGCAAAATGCATGAGTCTTCTGTCGATACCAGTGGAGAAACGGAAAAGGGAAAGAGGAGGAGGCTGGAAAATAGCAAAGAACTGTTGGAGGTAAGGAGATCTGATTAAGGCAGTGCCAAGGAAAAAGAGATGGGAAAAGAAGAAAGTACCCTGGATTGGATCAAGTGTAGGGCTTAAAGCGGTACTAAGTAACTTGTTTACCTCCTTTCCGTAGTCCCCCTGGGGGTAATACAAGTGTTCATGGGATGATTGGGGGGTCTTTCATCTCCCCCTGGTGTCTCTGGCCAGAAAACCACATTTGCAATTTGGCTGCCACCGGACCGGAGCCACCAATACACACTAATGGCATCACGAAGAAGAAGCTAACAGGCTAACGGCCAAAGCTAACTGCGGGCTAGCGCCACTTTAAACTGTATTTACAGCCATTTTTGAGTGAAAACAATTATTTCCACTGTGTAATTGGACGTACAGCATCACTCTCTCCCTTCGCTTTTTCTGTCAGCGTAGTATTTACTCTCACGGACAATTAATACGTTAAAAAATTGCAACTTGCTACGACACCTGCAGTTGCGCTTATGGCCTCTAGGGGCAAGAGTTACTTAGTACTGTGTGAAAGTAAAAATAAATAAAATAAAAGCATGGTGTATTAACTATAACAAGGACATTACGTTACTTTAAGTTAGAAATTGTTCTCAAAATCTATACAAGCACACAGAAGGGGGAAAAGTTCATCCAGCAAGACCTACCAGTGAAAGCTACAAAAAAAGAGGAGAGACAGAATGCGGGGGAAAATATATTCAAGTCAGCAGATGTCCAAAGTGACAGGCAAGAAGAGCGCGGACATGCATGCTGAAAAAAAAAAAAAAGAAAAAAGTCCGCTTTCTTTTCACTGTGCCACACTTGATCTCTGTTTTATGGATGAAACATGGCCTTTTATCTTATTTTTGGTCAGAAATCAATGACTTTCGGCAGACGCGCACACACAGGAGTCCGATATATCGCCGTCCCTTTAGATTTCACTAGAACATGACCCCCTCATCCCTCCAGAGGCCATATGCGAGTTCACAGACATTTGCACATTGATTTGAAAAATGTATCTGCGTTGTGTTATTAGGATGGACTCGGTGTGGTTTTGTGGTATACATTTACAAATGAAACGACAAAAGCCTCAGAGCAACAAAGCATTATGTCCGTGGCTGTTTGTTTGTTTTTTAATATGGTTTTATTAGAAATATAACCACCCCACAAAAAGTGTTATATATATTTTTTTCTTTTGAGGTTGTTGTTTTTGTTTTATTATGTATTATTTAATCATGCACGTATGTATTAGTATTTTCTATAGTCTGGTTTATTTTATTTGTACTGATATTATTGGAAATTAGTTACTGGGGTGCACAAGGTGAAAAAATAATGTGATGGAAATGTAACAAAAATGTGATGAAAAATATATATATATATATATTTAATTAAAATTTATTTTAGCCTTGCACTCTGATGCAGTTGAATTGAGGACCACAATTCCAGTAGCAACTGGCTGTTGGCACATGAGTCACCGCGCTTATGTGCCGATGCAAACTATATAACCAAGACCGCTAATATTTCTGGGACTCCGGGTGGTGCATTCATAGACAATTAACCAGTCTAGATTTTAAACTTGAAAAACACTGGAGTTAACGGTAGGGTGACCAGATGTCCCAGTTTACCCAGGACAGTCCCAGTTTTGAGCCCTCTGTCCCATGTCCCAGTGGATTTATCCAAAATCATTGATTTGTCCCAGTTTTACACAAACATTGTCCCAGGTGTCCCGGTTTTTCACCAGTACCATGCCTAAAGCAGCTTTTGTGCTTGAAACTTACTGACTTCTGGCCATGTACGCGTCAAACACAGAGTTTGATTATAGGCTGAACCAATTAAACAGCTAAAGGTCTATCACCTCGATGCTGGTTGGTCCATTTAACTGAGATTAGATTTTCATAAACAGGAAGTTTGACCATTCAATGTGAGTGAAAAAAGTCACAATTTGGCTACCCCCAAAAAACTCCCATTGTGTCCCAGTTTTTAATGTGGAAAGTCTGGTCACCCTAGTTAACGGACATGAGTGTTACAGGTGAAACTCCGAAAATTAGAATATCGTTCAAAAGTTCATGTATTTCTGTAATTCAACTTAAACTGTTAAACTAATATATGATATAGACTCATTACATGCAAAGTGACATGTCAAAAATGATTATGGCTTACAGTCCATTTTCAAAATATTCTAATTTTATGAGATTTTTAATTTAGGGTTTTTACAAGCTGAGCCATCAAAATGATAACAAATGATAAAGGTTAGATCTCACTTTGCATGTAATCAGTCTATATTATATTAGCTTCACAGTTTAAGTTGAATAACAGAAATGAACGCACTTTTTAACCGTATTCACCAGAAGTTCCACGAGTTGTTGGTTCTTGTTTTGACTTATGGCAGTCTACACAAGAAACATGCCAGATATGGTTCATAAAGTTTAATTCATAACACGCAGTCCTGACATCTGAGCCCCATGTCAGAGTAATATATGTATGCTATTCTCCTACGCCTTTGACAACTTTTTTTTTTTTTGTAAAGCCAGAATTACATTAAGGAGCAGGCACCATAGACGTAGAGGGGCAGTTGCCCGTGACTTTGACAAAGAGTTGTAGGCAGGAACAAGGACGAGACACCGCTGCTGTGTTTCTCTGTCTTCCCGTCTCTCTTATTCCTGTCGTTTGGCGCCCAGGGTGAAATTATGATAATACGAGGAAAGAAAAAGCTATTACTGTGGCTGCTCTCTCATTATGTAAATGATATTAAACAGGCCCTCTGTGTGATGTGTCGGAGCGGCCAGGTGCACATATGTTCATGTTTGTGTTCAACGCGGCCCGCCTTTTGTCGGGATGGTAATGTGCAAGGATAGGTCTTTCAGGCAGCGATGTGTTCGCTCATGCCCCGGGGCGATGATGCTAATCTCCACACAGTGATTACATGGTGTCAAAGTCCCCCACATTGATTAGGACACGTTAATTACTCGCTTTGTTTCCACCTGCTTTGCTCGGTTACACAAGGCATACAAACATTAGTTTATTATTGTCTTCCCACGGGTCGCGGCTAAACCTCGTTCCACATCTATGGGCCTGAGATGGGGCACATCAGCAGAAGGGAATGGATGACTCTCGCAGACTGAATTCTTTGATTTGTCCAGATGTAGAGCTCTCGGCTGAAGCAGTGGCCACCTCATATTTTACATTAACATAATTATTTTTTGTGGTCAATATCAGTACGGTTTCACCTGTTGTCAGAAAAAGATTAAATTGCCATAAAGCAGGCTCCATTCCGGGCGAATCAGAGCAACTAATTACAATATGCTTCATGTGATGATCAAACTTTGTGAAATATTGGCATATTGGTCTGCTAAAGGTCTCGTCTCTCCCCAGCCGTGGCTCTCACAGTTAATGCTTGTTGAAAGTGTGTGTTTGAAGCTTGTGCGCTTGTACGTCTCTCCCGCTCCACTCCATTGCTTGTTTATATGCTTCATACCACAGATCCTCAGGGCTTTATAAATATTGATTGTTACAAAGGATGGATAGATTCTTGATAGCTTGTCTAGGCTATGGGAATACACTCACATTGCAGTAAATCCCTTTCACAGGTACTGCAGATCACATTTGCCTTAATGCTACCTTGATGCAAAAGGCAGCTGCATTTCTCAGGAAAATATGTATCTCTTTAAAGTGTATGTATTGAATTAAGGCTTCTAAAGCAGCATTGCTCCATAGATCTTCTATTTGAGAACGTGTTCACATTTGTTTCTACCAACTTTAAAGAAACTTGAAAAAGTAACATAACCACTTTCCCAACCCCTCTCCTGTTCCTCGACGTTGGCTTTGCTAATTAGACGATGAGAGTCTGATGGACCAACTTATTTTTTTAAATACATTTTAGATTATCTGTAGCGTTTGGGGTGCTGGATTCCATAGCAGATTGGAGAACATGTCTTAGTTGTAATGCCTGCAGGTGGGCACTGCCACTTGTGCTGTTGGTTGTGATTACCTGTAGCATGTTGTGGGCTTGTTGTTGTGCGGGCAGCTTGGTGGCTAGGCTGCATTTTGGATCCGAGCCTTGCTGGTGTCAACTGGAGTTTGCCCTAGCATTCAATGCAATAGTGTGCTAACAAACTATACATTTCCGCTATCTTACATCTACAATGTCTGAGCGTGCCTTACTATACAATCTAACCAAGAGAACGGTAACAATATAGTAGCTGAAGCGCTAAGTAATAAATGGTTACTATGACAAGTAATGGGACCTTGAGGCAGAATTGGACAGAAACTCAAAACTTGTAACAGAAGCTTTGACTAATGTATTAAAACCATGTAACCACGTAAAAATGTTGTTTTAACTATATAACCAGCCTTATATAAAGTCTTCCTTTCCTTGCGGTCAATTGCAGCCAAAACATTGGTTTCTTGGCTATTTTTTTTAAGTTCAGCTATATATCAGTCTTGGCCGATGACAAGACAGTTGGTAAAGAAAGCCTAAATGTTAGCCGGCGCTGTTTTTAGCTTCTTTTTCTGCTTTGAAATGGGAGAAACAGACCCTGCTCCATTAGTTTCTATAGGAAGATATCCAGGGAATGTCTGGATATCTGGATAACCCCCCCCCCCCCCCCCCCATTGTTCTTTGCCAGAATATAACTTGACACGATTTACCAGAGATTTCATCAGCCGTTTTGGATGCATTTTTGTTGGCGTTTGTAGCCGTGGCTTGGCTAGCTTGCATGCCTTGGATGATCTTATTTTGGTCTTATTTTGGCACTCAGGCTTCTTTTGCTGTACACATAATGCCTTTGTATACAGCATCACGCTGTACTGTATCTCTTTCGTGACTTAAAACACTCTATTGCAGTGTGATACAGTGATGATGCAAGTATTTTTGGGGTAGTGTTGTTCCCGCTAGGGGCGCACTTTAAAAGGCCCCGGTTTAGTATTGTTCGGCCCTCTGACCTTGTGTAACTCCCTGTTGTACCCGGTGCTGGCGCTTGGGTGCTCTGTCCGACAGGTAGATATCATTGCAATATTTACTTTAAATTCATCCTTGATGCTTGCCCCTGATTAGCGTTCTCTCGTATTAGTGTAGCGTCATGGCGCAAAGCTGTAGCGTCACAGTTGGGGTTGCGGTTCCCTGATGGTCCTGTGGATGAGCGTCTTCCCTAGTACAGTGCATGAAAGTTGGCTCTAACCGGCGCCACGGCAGCAGCACCAACGCTGCCCATCGCTGCCTCGTCTTTGTGCTAAAAGTCTGTCTGCGGTTTGGGTCTGTCCAACGGTCGGCGGGGATTTATTGGAAGACTCTCTCCCTAAATGTGGAATCGTTGGACTAAACAAACATCTGTGCTAAAGGTTTTAAAAAGCTTACGTATGAAAAGAAATTAAACAAAAACATTTTGTAACAAATACATTCTATTTAACAAATGGAACACTTGTGTCCTTCGTCAATGGAACTTACCTGTGTGTCCTAAAAGCTAAGGCTAAAAATCTCGCTCATGCCTGGAAGCGGAACAGCCGTAAAAAGCAAATGTTCAAAGGTTGGGAGAAGAGTGGGCCCCTCAGAGTGTACAATGGACGACATGATTGGATTGAGGCTTGGCTAAAAGTGCAGCAAGACTACTTGAAGGGGTTGAGTGTTTGAAAATGAATAATGAGACACTGAGATCAGTCGACGTTTTACCACAAGCCCATCTGCAACCCGGAGACATAGCACTCTCCGTAAACCATCTTTGTTGTGCACTTTTATAGCAGGTTACAGAGAAAAAAGGATAAAGCATTGGGTAGAGTTTTTAGATGTCCAGGTCCAAAGACAAGCCATAAAGAAGCTGCTATTTATTTTGTACATCTTGAAGTTGAAAATTACCGTCTCACTATTTAGCGAGCCCCATAACCAGTTAGACTTTACCAGCCAACAGCAATTCATTTTTTATTTTTTTCCTCCAGTGGGGCTGCATGATATGAGAAAATGTTGCAATATTTGATAAAAGTCTTGTATATGGCGACGACAATATTATTGCAATATTGACCCTTTGTTAAATTGATGGCTTATGTGATTTTGTGTACATTTTCTTGTTTCATTCTACTCTTTTATTCACCTCCATTGACTCTGTCCTCCCTGTGAAAGGAGGGGTAGGGCCACAAGTTATTACTAACTTCTTCCTACCCCCTTTGAGCAACACAAATACTTATGTTGTTAAAAAATGTCTGTATTTAACATGTGTATCATATCTGTATGCATCTGTTGCTCAAATAAAAAAATAAAATAAAAATAAAAGTCAATTTGATACAACCCAAAAAAAATTTAATAATTGTCAGTCTAAGTGATCTCTATGAGAATTGTATCCAAAATCTTAAGACGTTGGCCATTATTTGAATATGAGACCAACATAGACTGTGTTACTGCACTCGTGGTCTAATCCCCTGTGACAGATCACTAGTTGGAACAAGACTGTGTCAGCTCTGTTTATCCAAGACAGGCCTCTCGGAAATTGGCTCTAACTCATAACCACAGCCAATTGTCCTTGAAAGTGCATTTGACAGGTACGACTAACATTTCACCAAAACTTAATCAACGCAATTATATTTAAGATTTCGCTACCTGGACACTTTTTGTTTAAGTGGTGAAAATTCCATTACCAATTTGAACTATTATATAATGCGTCATCACGATAAGACGTTGCTCTACGAAGCCCTGGAAAGAATATTATTCAGTCTATCATAAATATTCATGTCTAGCCTGATACATCTAGTCAAGCCAAAAGTGCGAGAAAACAACTTATTCAGTAGCTGCCACCTCCACTTAACAAATAAGGCCATTGTTTGTCTGAGCCGGAGTGAACATTTGCCGTGCATGTGTGGCCTGTGTGTTGATGCATCTTTTATGTGTGCATTTGGGAGGGGAGATCCGGGGATGGGGCGACGCTGTCTAGATTAACCATGTAGTTGGCCGGTCAGGCTCTTAATGAAAACCAATAGAGAGTGACTCCAGTTAAATGAACACCACAAGCCCCACATCGTCTCAATTTACCCCCGCAATGAGTCCCTGTCACTGGCCAGAGCGTATTTGAATCAGACAGGAGCAGAGTGGACACATTGCCTGCTTCCACTGTTGGGTTTTTTCTCTGTTTTTTTTTTTTCCTTCACTGGGGCGCTAGTGTTGCTTCACTGTCTGAGACTCTAAATGCAACTTCACTCGGTGGGTTCAATCAAATGACACGTCTGCTCACGCTTACACGACCAGTAAACAAACATGGCAATGAGGGGCTAGCAAAGTAATTGTCAGCACACGGTTGACTGTACAATATCAGAGAAGACAGTGGGGTGTTTTACTTCGAAGGAACAGGCCACCGTTTTTGCATGCTGAGGTTATGTTCTGTCCTGAGCTTAGACGAGTTGATGCGTACCTGTCTGGCCTTTACGCGTGCGCTCAGTCACGCACAAAGACCGAACATGTGGTTGGGCCTCCTCTCCTCATGGACCCAAAACGGGGGGTGAAGTTAGAAGCGACCAAGCTCTTCCACGTTTTCCCTACTGAAATACGGTTAGGTGAGCGTTTTACACGATCCAAGCATAGTCACACAACATTAAACATGTCGATTTTCTGAGCGGCGAAAAAGAGGAACTATATTGTAAGGCGTAATAACACCGTAGGAGCACGTCGACGTCCGCGGAGTAAAGTCTGGAGGCTGGAAAAGGTTAGCGGCAATGTATTGTTGTTGTTTCATGGGTTTCAGGGTTCGAATCCAGGCTCCCGCAGGTGCACACTGTCATTGTGTCCTTGGGCAAGACATTTCACCCACCTTCCCTCCAGTGTCTACGTACATTGGTGTGTGAATGGGTGAGTGGTTCCTTGCTGTAAAGCGCTCTGAGTGCCTAACGTAGGTGGAAAAGCGCTCTATTAGTTGAGACCATTTACCATTAGCATTCCATCATGTTGAAGACTCATTTTCTATTTAGATTTAAAATGTGCATATTCTTTTTTATGTTTCATATCCCATCAAATGTTTATTATCAACTTCAATAACTATATCATGGCTCTTTTTTAAATTTTATTAATAATATATATCCTCTATAGTCGGAGCTGATGGTTTAAAACTGACTTGGTGGGCAGCGAAGTATACTCTATGGTACTTACGGTATTGTGAAAAAAAATTGGCACGAAGTTCAACTCTTTCAGAACAATTGAACATAAAACACACACAATTCTCCAAATAAGGGACATCATTAAAACACATAGGTTAAGGTGTACTTTATTGTCCTTTATTATACGGTCCTTCACAATGCAAGTAGAACGCTCCATTGACTTGAATGTGATTTCCCAACGTTCTACCGGTCATTATGTTCTGATAGAGGACCTCTTAAAAAAATAATGACCGCTGCCAATGGCAACGGAGTTTGTGCTTGTAATACAGGTCTTTCATATCACTCTGCAAGCAGTAGAAGAGGACACTATTTCTGTCCCCGTCCCTGCGAGAGAAGTTGAAGGAATCGCTCGTGAAGTTAATGGGAGTCCGACTTTCACCACCATTCCTCCTCTCCAACTGCACCTTCAACTAAGTAGCTAGGCTAGCAATAGGTAGCTAGCCTTGCTGCTACTAGCCTAGCCACACTGCCTGGAATCAACAAACATTGCCTAGCAACACGCAAACCTGTGGAAACTATTTGCCGCAGAAATCATTAAATAAACCTTTCTGCCTCCATAAAAGTGTATGAAGTTTATTTGTGTGTGTACAGTCGGCAAATTGCCGTTTAATAAGCGGGATAATGTATAGAACGCTATTATCGGGAAAATAAGTACCAACAGGTCTTGTTTCGACGATAATGACCGGCGTTCGATACATTATCCCTTACATAAAGTTGTACCCTGCCCTCCTTCTGAGATTATGGCATTATCTAATTGTTATTGCAAGCTATTACAGCAGAGTGACGTTATTGATTGACACGGAAAATGTTTTCCCATATTAAGAGCTCACGCAGCCTGTAATAACCACGTTGTAGAATTATGCAGCACAGAGTCTATGATGCAGTAAGGTAAGGTGAAGGTAAAGAGAGGCGAGCGTCAGCTTGGTCGAGCTTGGATAAAGTAAGTCAACAGGTCAGCGAGTGTTATCTGAACAGGTATTTGACCTGTCTGACCTGACTGTGTTACGACTAGACTGGCAACGTGATCTTCGCCTGACCGAGCTGAACGCCGCTGACTAATTCAACCGATAGAGCCACCGGGGCAGACAGGCCGCTTCCTCTACCCACCACTTAAACTTAGATGGGCACATGACACTTAACCTGCTCGTCTTTCAGTATGTCCTTCCAATTAGCCGGGAGAGGAGATAGTGAACATCATCTGAAGAGAGAGTGGCAGTAAGCACAGATACAGGAGACTTTGAGTCCCCCTAATGAGTTTGAAATGTGAGCACTGCACCGTCTATTCCACGGTGCCGCCTCGGTCCAATCAAAACAAATCCACTCACGGACCTTCTCTTTCGCCTTGAGTGTCCCGACTATCACTGCAGTAGCGGTACAAGTTTAGTGTTTCCTTTCCGATCCATCTAGACGATTAAACGCTTTTACTATTAATGTTAAGCAACTTCTTCAATTGCTGTGTCCATATCCACTCGCACCTCCGGAGATGCAACCTGCTGACGTGGAGCCCAATGGACGTCACACGGCAAATACTTTGTGGTCGATACATTTAAAATTGTTCTTTCCTTTTAGGAATCGTGGTTTCCACTGGTGCGCCATAGTTAGCGGTAGACTAGAAAGGAATTGCCCAATGGCTGATTCTTGAGCAGCAAGTCATATTTTGGTCCCTCTGAGTACACAACTCATAGTTGACCATTTCTGCCCCAACACGCGGTACAGCCTTGATGATTGCAGTAACTGTTGTTGAAGTATCATGCGTGAGTCTACCAGCGTGGGCTAAAACCTTCGCTTGCCCGCAAAAGTAAATGTGCAGGCCAGACAGGTGAAATGCACACCAGAAAACCTATCACTCGAGCCACCTCTGATACACACTATTGCCTTCCACACGGTTACCCTAGCTTCACACAGTGTAACCTCTCTCAATAATTACCTCAGCTTACACACACACACACACACACACACACACACACACGCACACGCACTGAGAGGTCAGGTGGCGAGGGCAGTGCGTGGGGAACGTCTAACATGGCAAGTGTCGTCTCTAATGACAAGAGGAAAGGCACTCTAACCTGCGTCAATACTTTGGTGAAATGAGAGAAAATGTAAATATAGTGAAATGATTCCCCTATAGGACTTCTAGGGAACGGTGTATTTGAAAGGGGTGCGCAGAACATTGGGAGAAAGGATTTTCGGTCAGTGTCGGACCATGAGCAGTTGTTATTATACTGCTTAGATAAATGTTCCATGCACGTAAATGTCACGTTCTCCCTCTTTAACATTACTGGCACATCCACTGTGACATTCCCCTAATACAGGAGTGGCCAACCCGCGGCTCTCGGGCCGCATGCGGCCCTTGGCCAATCAGAGTGCGGCTCTTTGCATGATTAGATATTTTTAACACAATGCGGCTCTTTGCAAAAGAATTGGTACATGTTGCCCATAAACTGTAACAGTCTTTAAGAATCTTGACCAAAAATCCAACCATAGTCCTACAGACCCTGTTTTCCATCTCTACGCATGAACGAGAGTCTGTCTCTCTTCTTTCCGAGGCGGCGTGTAAAAGGTGCTCGTGCAGCAGCCTCGCTCAAAGCGGGATGTAGGGGAGGTTAAACAACAGTCAGGCAGATCGTGGCACTGGGATCAGCTTCCGTGCTTTTCAAGTTTCTGATTAGCCTACTCTTTATTTGATGAAAGTTGGCCTCATATTCACAGAAAAAGATCATAATTAGTAAATGGAAAAAAGCGGAGCTCTAATGAAGCATATGATGCGAAGCGCGACATCGTAACGCGGAAATACGCAAAGTCATTGACTTTTCTGTCACATGTTGTAACTGTAACAAATGCAACATAAAACATAATCTCAGACGTCCTCCAGAGGCTCCTGATTAAAGCTTATGAACTTTGTGCAGCCTAAAGTTCGTTCTCTGCACAGTCCCGTCAGGACCAGGCTGCATGCACTGAGCGCACAGGCCAGGGGCGAACCAGAGGAGGGGGCTCAGTGGGCAGGGCCCCACACACAAATATACACCAGCATTGAAAAAAACAAAACAAGCAACAACAAAAACTATTCGAAATAATAATATTGTTAATAAATAGATCAAATGTTGTCCCAGTCAGAACAGAATAGCAGAAAATGTCAGTTTATTTAATATACATTTATTTCAATCTAGGTGAGGAGTAAAACTACCACAATTATTGAAAAGAAAAGAAAAAGGCCAGACATAAAGTTATTGTTTATTATGATTAAATATAACAGTTTCATTACATTTAATCATATTAAACTACCACACTCGGATTTCGCGAATGGTCGGTGCCTTTGTGGCCCTTCACAGGATCAAGGTTGAACATTTCGGCCCTTGGCCTCTGACCGGTTGGCCACCCCTGCCCTAATATCATGGAGGTCTAATTATGAGCCAGTGCAGAGTGTGTTTGCCGACATCATCCATCATACTCAGCTAATACTGTCTGTGCCCGCGTAAACCCTCGTAATCATGGGCCGTCGCAGGTCCCATTTGTCATAGTCTACGGCTGACTGCGTTTGCACTAATCACCACTATTATAACCATATCAATACTCCTGAGAAACCCCACCGGGACGTCCTCTTAAATGCAGAGGAACAACAAGCTTTTTATTATTGACTTAAATATGATACGCAGATTTACGTTCTCATCCAGCACAGGTACAGACTGTATTATGCAGTGGCTCACGGTTTAGTTCTGGCTTCTTTTTTTTTTTTTTTTTTGGTGCCTTGTTTATTTTGCTTTTTTTATTAGACAGTACAGTATCGCGTGAAAGGTGCGCCCGATCTGGTGTTTTTCTAAACGCAAACTATAGCGCAACATTTGGCCCTTCGATTTTGCAGATCCTAGACTTAGCGTATTTAAGTGGGAAGTACGTAGGGCGGAGACACACCCCCATGACCAGTGACAATGTTATGTACAACAGCCTTTTTCCACCAACCGGGAAGAGGCGAGGGGGAGGGATTGTTCTGGTTGTGGGCCTCAGACGACCTCTTCTCTTTTTATAGGGCACACAGCTGCGCCACTCGGAAGATAAGCATAGCGTTTAGAGCTTGCGCTGTCCTTGCGCCAGGCACAAGATCTGGCCCTATGAGTCCATGCACTTTTCAATCTTAACACTTCAATAAATATCACACACACAATAGTGGACGTGTGTGTATCCTCTAGTTGGAAAGACATCGGCACTACTGTTGGTCATATCACTTTGGCACCTGAGACAAATTTTGGTTTAAAAAAATAAATAAAAAGAATATAAAACAATAAAAAGCTATACTGCAGGGGTCACACTTTAGAGATTGCATGTCTGTTGTATTCCCAGCAGCTTGTTGTGCGTTTCTATGAGTGAAAAAAGAAAAGTCCATTGGTTTTGGCAAAGCTCCGTCGGTTACACTTTAATTACAGCAATACTTGAAATCCTCAGTGCCAAGGCATCAGTGCTGCTCTTTCTGTGAGAGAGGGAGAAGGTGGCCAGCGGCGGTCATTGGGGGACAAAGAGGTGGAATATACACTAACAGCTGTATGTGTACATGCAGGTCTTGAGATACTTTTGGGGGCGGGTGTGGTCACTCACACCAGGCAACACTGCTAATGCGGCCTTCCCCGGCTCCATTCGGTTCAGAAACATGGCAACAATGCATCTGAAATGGAGAAAGCAAATTCTGATTCTGGCACTTTTGTCTCTTACAATGAGGTGTGTATGTCTTTTTTTTTAATGACCTTTCCAACAATATTACAATAAAGCTGAAACGGCAAGCCAAATAAATAACTGATAAAAAATAAATATTAGATTCAACCTTTGAGAGTATTATACTGACGACTTAGATTGTAAAACAAATCATATCAAAAATAAAATGACCAAATGTTTAGGTGTCTTTAGGCTTACAGTTACAGGCTTCAGCTAACATTATCAGATACACGTCATTTCCATGTCCCTTTCTTTTATTCATGTGAGGTCTTTTCCCGTAATCTTTCTTTCTCCGCCGCCCTTATCCCTTCATTGTCCTAGATCGCCTCGGGCCGGTCACTTGGTCTGATGGGTCCCGGCAGGAGGCCGTATTCAGAAAGCATGAGCATCAGGAGAATAACGCATTACACGGACTCATCAGCTAACGTTATAATTTGAGCATTTATCACACTCACAGCCCTTTAGCGGTATCAAATAGACTTAACATAATACGCTTTCTATTGAGATGTATTTATTTATTCATTTCTAAATCAAGATTCAATTTATTTTGAGGAAAGGCAAAAAAACCTGTGAATGAGTACAGCAATCAGAAATCTTACCGCAAATTGTTTCCAGGTAAGGCTTCAAATGGGTTTTTTGTTGCATTGTTATAGGTTGGAATCACAAGGTTGGCAGCTTTGTTATTAATGATTCATTTCGTTATTATATTTTGACATTAAATCACCAAAATGAATCAAGCCGACCGTTCAGATTGTTGTTGTTGCCGTTTTTGTTGCTTTCAATACATCTCCGTAATCTCTATCACAACGCAGGAGCTTGGCGGCTTGACTGCACCGTGTTATGAACTAATGAAGTGGTGTGCGTACTTTCCCCCCCCCCCCTTCTTTTTCCGAGAGAGAAGGATAGAGATGATACAGTAGTAATTATGAGCGCCGTGTGATGGGATGGTCTTCTCTTGATAAACTAGATTGGCCATTCATTAACGGACTGCCAAACAGCCTGGTTTCGCACACAGCAGGCGTAGGGAGACAATAGAGGGGTCTGATTCAATCTGGGCTTGTACTTACCGACAACAATGAGATAATCAAGTAGAGCATTACGCTGCAGGCCCGAGCGTGTGCACGGCCCGCGCGTCTCGTATAGCCTTTTCCCGCCATCCGATACAATTCTTCATTTTGTGTTCATTACGAGAAAATGTACTCCGAGGTGCCTGGTTTAATTTGTGGAACTCAAAGCTTTTGTTCAGTTTACAACAGTCGCTGAAACACCTTATGGTATTTTTCCAGGGCTGAGATTTAGATTTTAAGGTACAACTCGACTTTACTGCACGATAACAGCCCGTGAATAGACCGGAAACACACGTGGCTAAAGATAGCGAGGGATAAATCATTATCAAGAAACAAAATGTTTTTTTTTTTTTTTACATTTTTATACGGGTATATGCCAAGTGCTTTTGCATTACACTTTTAAGATTTAGTGTTTCCATTGTATTACTGTACTGTAAAGCAGGGCTTCCCAAACTCCAACAATTAAGATTTATAACAAATTCAGGTGCAGTACATTTAAAGCAGAACTAAGTAACTCATACCCCTAGAGACCACTGCAGGTGTTGTAGCATGTTGCGTTTTTTTACTCATTAATTGTCCTTGAGAGTAAATACTACGCTGACAGAAAAGACAAAGGGAGAGAGGGATATTGTACATCCAATTACACAATGAAAATCATTTTATTCACTCAAACTTGGCTGTAAATACTGTTTAAGTGGCGCAAGCCCGCAGTTAGCTCTGCCCGTTAGCCTGTTAGCTTCCTCTTCATGGTTCTATTTGTGTGTATTGGAGCCTCCGACCCGTAGGCAGCGAAGTTGCAATTGTGGTTTTCTGGCCGAGAGACACCAGGGGAAGATGAAAGACCCCCCAATCATCCCATTAACACTTGTATTACGAAAAGGATTTATTAAGGTAAAACAGTTACTTAGTACTGCTTTAAAATCTGGTTTGTTTTGATAGTATATTCTGATATTTCACTCAAATACACTGCTTTCAATCAAAAACGCATCAAATTCATTGTTATGGATTTAAAAAATAATGTTGCCCTGAAATAATCTCACCTACCTTAGTGTTTCCCGACCCCCACGTTTATTAAAATAAAATACAAATTACGCACCAACTTGAAAGATGTCAAAAATCGGAGCAGCACTTGTCAAATGATTTGTACACGGTACAACATCGCATAATATTTAGTTCTGGAGGCAATGGCTATAAAGAAGCGCCCATACCATACTGCAGGTGAGGAATAAAATCTCTGTAAATGTGTGTAATTTATAGGCGCCGGACAAGCAGATCTCCCCATAGATGTCGAAGTGCATGGTCCCGCCTTTTTCCCCCCCCTCCGCCTCTCAGCAGCACTTTGGTATCTGTGTCTGTCTCTCAATTGATATGTGCTTGATTCCCCGGCAGCCCCCTCCGGCACCCGCTGGGGAGCCTTTTTAAATTTTACGCTTGGCTATATCTGTTTAACTCGCTGTTTACCCTTCTGACAACAAGGCGCACACACCACACCGTGTAAGAGCGGGATACACGGGGAGGTGGGGGGGGGGGGGGGGGGTGCTATACCCCACAGTCTCCCGGGAATTAGGTACGATACAGAACAATGGCAGACGGACACGAGCCGTGGTGCACGTGGAGGAAAGCGCGCGCGGGGGGGGCATCTTTATAAATGTGAATAGCACGTGCATTTACTGCTTGTTTTTTTTCTTGCTCAAACTTAGGTGCCCCACACATTAGACAAATAAAAACTCCGTCAGAGGCGTTAGGCTAATGAGGACCCCCTCTCCCTGCCGCAGCATATGATAGTAAATACCGACGCTACAAGTTTGTGTGTTCCTCCATCTGTTTCCGCCTGTTCATTTGAGCGGAAATCAAAAAGAAATTGAGAATCATTATTCTGTAACATTAACTATTGATCAGCTGTATGTGTTGTGTTGTATTTACACAAAGAACAAAATGATGCAGCCTGTTTTTGAAAATACGGGCTTTTATACTGACAGCAAGTCAATGTCGTTTCCAGTACCAACATATGATTTTGTTTTAATGCAACAAACATAGACAAATGAATGAAAATCAGTGCATATTTGATTTCAAATATCAAACAGACGAATGAGGGGGGATTTTGATAATCAGAAGAACATTTGAAAACTTTGAGGAAAAAAATTTCAGCCAAAATTACAGTGTAGTGTGTTCATTTTTGTGTTTCCGCAGTGAAAACAGTCGCGCAATGTCATTATGTGTCAAAAAAAAAAAAAGAAGGTATTTTAATCCAATCAAATGCTTTTTTTATTTACTGCCTTTTTGACTCAACACTTTTCGATGCCCCTGAACATTACACTTTTGCCTAATCTCTTCCGTGGTCAACCCCCCCCCCCCCCCCCCCACGCGCTTGTGATAGAAATGTAACTAAGGCGCCCGGTAATTGATCAGTGATGGCCATTCTTCTGGTGAAGCAGGCGTGACCGAATGAGGGGGCCGAGCCGTCACTTGCTGGGTCCGTCCCCGGCGCCCCTTCCCCGTGTCGAAACCCTCGGCCGTAGACGCCCCAGGCCACGAGGTCAAGGCTGGGCGGGAGGGGGGGGGGGGGGGGGGGGGGGGTGACGCCGAAGAGTTAGAGCGCAGCCTGCCCAGTTCTTTTTTTTTTTTTTCGTTTAAGCAGCTGGAAAGAATGTGATTGTTGAGTTAGATTGATCTCCGCTAAATAGGCGGTACACGTGTGTGTCGCCGTGGCGATAACAATGCATTTCAATAGGTCTAATGTGAAAGCTGTCAATACTGCTGATTCCAAGCCCGGGGCCTCAGGGGTTATCGCCCTTTGACGTCCCTTTTTTTCTTTTTTTTTTCTTAGATACTGTATGCTGGGGAAGCCTATATGTGCGTCGGTTAATTGATAGATGTCGACTCAAATGCGGAGGCCACAAGGCAGAAAGATAACCGTGTATTGATCAGTCCAGACATGACTGTCATCTGGTGCAATTTTCTTATTATTTTTTTGATCGTAACGTCCCCAGGCCCACTGTCCTTTAGACACATTATGGAAAAAAAAACGTTGATCTACACCTGGTTCCGAGGTCAAAGTGTGTGCCACATTTGGCGAAAGATGTGTTTGTTTAAGCAATTGAAAGTTTTGTACTTTTGTTCCACTTTTGGTGCTTTGGTCTGTTCTACTCCGACTCACTACTCGCTGCGGTGCTCACATTTGTTTCCCCGCCTGACAATCATCATGAATAAAATATAAACACGTGAGAGACACTAGGGCGGGGCAATATGGCCACAAAATAATATCTCGATTTTGTTTTTTCCCACACATTTTTTTTTCTTTCTTCCAACATATGGCCTTAACAGTGATGTCTGTTGGCCTCCCAAACATCACAACAGTCATTGCAGGCCTTTATTATACGAGTCGAGATGAGACTCGTATAATAAAGCATGAGACTCATATATACTCGGCAGTGGAGAAAAACTGCATCTGACACACCCTGAAGTGTTTGATTTTTTATTTTTTTTTAAACACTGATTATTTGCAAAACCAAAAATGATAAGGAGTGGTCATGGTCAATACTTCAGTGTTGTTTATTTTACTTTATTGCCACAACCTGTTTTTGGGACAAACCTTAGTATGTGTATGAAACATCTTTTCCCTGATCTTACTTTTGTTCACTCTGTCACTTTATTTAATTTTTGCGTCATTGCTTTTGCCGCTATAACTGGACGTACAGTACATTGTCCTTGTTCACCGATGGAAGCTTTTATATTCAGTTTGATTTAGGAAATCAGTGGTTGATATAGCGAGCACTTTACTCCATTATCGCTGGCCGATGGGACCCTGGTGGCAGCGCGCGTGGCCGCTTTGAGAGCGGGTTCTTAGCCATTCCCACTGTGTGTGTAAGTATCAGCGTGGCTAAATGAGGTCTTATTGAGCCTCTCTGACTGGAGGGTCCCAGCGGTGTCTCGTCTCAGGGCTGTGGATCATTTGTGTAGCTGCAAACACGGTCACCGGGACACGCGTAAGCCCCGCGCCGTTATCAAAAGACCCTCGGATCCTCCTCGAGCTTCACACTCAAGTGGAATTCCATTTGCTTTTTATTTACCGTCAACAAAAGCTTCCGGTCGGCTCTGCACAGGCCGTCACCGGTGCCGTCCTTCACATCCACTGGCCCAAGTGACGCAAACAGGAAAGAGAGAAGTCAATTCTGAAACACTGAAATTTCTATCTTCCATCTAATCTTCTATTTCATCACATATCACATGCAAAATTATAATGATAATACAAAAATCCACCCAAATGACGAGCGCTGTAGTAATAAAGACATAAAGGAGCGGTTCCTCGATTTGCCATCATTTGTTGTTAAACCAAATTGCTTCCCATTACTCCTCAGCTTATACTTGTGTGAACCCGTTTCCGCGTTTTCATTTAAAAGGCTTATAATATTAGAAAGCGGCGTTCAGAAAGCATCCCAGCACCCTTGTTTTATTCCCAGCTTGGCGTTTGATTTCACAGTTGACTGGCGTTCTTTATGGGTGCCACAATGGCGCGCGGCGTGCACGCTCTTAAAGCCGGGACATCTCTAAAAACAGTGGGGTCTAAATGATATTACCTGTGTTCGCCATCGCGGGATGTTTGCGCGGCGAGTCACCGGCGCCGACTCGCGCGTGTGTACGAGCGTCCGAATGGTTTTCTAAGTGATCACATTTGTCCTCTGAATGTAAACTAGGTCTGCGTGATTCCCCACAGACAGCCGGCTGCGGAGATATTACCGGATTTGTGCAGGTACCCTCTGTGTCAGCGCGTCTCCGTGCCAGTAGGATATTATGGAGATCAGGCGCCGGCTGGGAGCCTCCGAGGCTATTAGCTCATCTGGATTGTATTGAGATGAGGGTATGTACACATCTGCTGATGACACCGGAGGATTGGGCATTGTGTGAGTTGATCTCAGACGTACCGTGACTTTTTTTATTTATTTTTTTTTATTTTGCACCTATCTGTGCCTTTGAATATGTCTGTGTAAGGCTCCAATTTGATAGTCATTTGGAGGCCTTGTTCTTGTCGCCAAATTGCTCAGCTGTGGTAAAACAACTGATAACGCAATATAGGCGGCACGAAATATTTGTTTTTATATTCATGGAAAGAGCTTTTTTTTTTCCATCAAGGGACTTATTGCTATGAAAAAGTAACACATCTGCGCATGTGAATTCCGAAACGAACAATAAATATAGTGGACTCAAAGAAAGGGAAGATTAACCAATACAGCAACATATTCTTGTATTTGATCCCGCTGAATTAGGAGCATTGTTTGTTCAGTTGTCTAACTGGCAGCTTATTTTGAATGGACTCATTTGAGAGCCATCTTATAAATGTTGTATTTCTTTGAAGTGCAATGCCTGTTGATCTGCTTATTTTCAATGCATTAGCGTCCGCTGCATTGCACCACTGGGTTTTGTTGTAGTTGCTTTCTATTCCTCAATCCCCCTTCTCCTTTTGACTCCTCTTTTACCCTGAAGATCAAGGTCAATTGATGAATACAAATGCCACCTAATGTCCCATCGAGCAGACAACATGTAGAAAAGAGTAGGGGGGAATGAAATAAAGAATGAGGGTGCGCCTTTTGTGCCAACGTCTGCAGCTTTTTGCCTCCTTTGATTGATACGGCATCAGAAGTGACTCGATTAAACAGTGGCTCACACTGCATAGATTCCTACTTAAAAGTCTCAGGACCTGTAAATTATTTATTGATGTCTATTCCAATCTACATCTGGCTAAGGAGGACTGGGCTGTGCATGCGGGCGGGGTTGGAGAAGATGGCTGGTGCTCTGGCATTGCCTGGAGGACCTTGTTTTCCATGCACACTCGTCCACCTGCCTGTCTCCTCTAATGGGGCTCAGCGGGGAGCAATGAATAGACCTCAAAGTGGCATCGTAGCACTAAAATTGCATTGTGGCAACGCTGCATACACGCTCCCGTGTTCCCCCACTGTCTTTCTTTCTCGTGCTTTCGTCTATAGGCTAAAAAGGCATGTACAGTAAATCTACAACACAAGTAAAAGACACACACACACTCACAAGCTATCAAGTAAAGCATGCAGCCAGGTAAGTGAGAAAATATAGGGCAATCTCCTCTGCAAGCAAGTAGGGGGGAAGTAGGATTGGGAAATACAAGTCTGATTTAAGACGAAGCTCTTGACATTGTTTTAAATGTATTGTAAATTAATGTTGTTTTTTCATTTGTTTCACAATAAATTATGGATGTAATACAAAGGAGTTACTGAATGAATTAATGAAACACTTGACTGGAATCAAGTGCTTTTTTTTCATAATTTAGAAATCATAACAAATCGATGTTCAGTTTGTTATTTTATTTTCTTGTAAAATTTGCTGAAAAAAGGTGAGAGATAAATAATTGTAAATGGAAAATGGTCTCAACTTATATAGTGCTTTTCATCTATCAGGCCCAAAGCACTTTAAAGCAAGGAACCAGCCACCCATTCACACACCAAAGTACGCAGACACTGGTGTGTCTTGCCCAAGGACACAACGACAGTGTGCATCTTCAGGAGGCGGGATTCGAACCCCCGACCTTCCAATCATGAGAGGACCCTCTCTCACTGTCGCCAAAGTAATGACTTACAGAGTTGGTGTCACTCAGCCGTAATTAATAATGCTCCGACAAAAATATCCATCCATCCATTTTCTTCCACTTGTCCGTTGCCGGGTCGTGGGGGCAGCTGTTGGAGTTGCCCAAATCACATTGCACCAGCCCCTATGGCTCCTCCTGCAGGTGGTGGGTCCACAGAAGGACGGCCTCATGGTTCTAACCGGGCCTGTTGGTCTCTCATAAGGGGCTTCTGAACCACTCTTTGTCTGACCTGTCACCTAGGACCTGTTTGCCATGGGAGACCCTACCAGGGGCACCATCCCCCGACAACAGAACTCCCAGGATCCAGGGTCAGTCGGGTGCTCAAACCCCTCCACCACATTAAGGTGGCGGTTCCAACTTAAAAATTAGATATGTTTAAAAAAAATAAATACAATTAAGTCCAAGTCCTCTAGCCAGGACCACCCAGGACCTAGAGTTAAGTTATCCAAGACTTTTATGATTTTTATTTTAATTTTAAGTCATGAGTCCCAAGTCCGAGTTCAGGACTAGAGTCCTAAATCTCAGATAATATGGCTAAAACAATGCTTGGAATTGACTTTGGGAATAGCTGGCCCAGAGGCTGGAGACTTCTGTCACCTGCATGAAATATTTGCTGGATCAAACGTTGCTGCGCTGAACGGCGGATTCATGGCCAGGTCTGAAATAGCATTTAGACCTTGAGAGCTGAGAGACTGGATGAAGGTCTTTGCCTTTGGTTGGATGAAGTTTGTTGCAAAGTGGGGAGTTCATTTACTTTGACTTGTGTAGCGCAGATAGCTTTAGCTGTGGAGGTTGACCCATGTTTCTTGTGCTGCTGTTTATTGTAGACCTGTCCTCTTGGCCAGGTATTGATTTCTGCCTGGATGAGATGGGATAGTCCAAAAGACTCGGTGACAGATGGGTGAAGAACAATGGAGGGGGGAACTGTGGGAGTGTAGCTCTTGTCCCAACACAGAGGCAGTTGTCTGATATTGTTAACTCCATCTTGACCCACACTTATTGGTCCCACTCATAATAATATCTGCTCTGTTTAGCGTGGTGGCACCGTACCTTAGCGCTTCATCTATTCCTCTGAGTGATGCATTGGCATAGCTACATAAACTGGCGCTGCAACATTATGCCACACATTTAGCCTTTTTTGTGTTGAATGTATACATCACTTTGAATTTGTCATTGGATGAAAATCGTTGCTGAAACCCGCAGTTCATTTGGCATCCTCTGGCTCTGGTAATTTGAGAAACTGATGTTACGATCTGCATAACTTGGTCTCTAGTTGCTATTACGATTTTTGCTTGCACTTCAGAGCATTTCACTATTTCATTTTTGGGGCTAAATTCAAGCGGGGTTAAACATTCAGAAAACAGAAAAGTTGATATTCCTCTTTCGTACACAACTCCCATTCTCCATTCACATGCCGGGAGTGCTTCTCCCCAAACGGCTCTCATTCCAACGCGACGCAAATTATACTCTTTGTGTGCCCTTTATCACAAGCGTACGCCGTCTTGACCCGGGACTTTTTCTCCATCAAGGTTGTATACTTGATCGTTCCTGGTTAAGTGCCCAGTGAAAATCACAAAGCGCGCACACCTCGCCGGCCCTCTGTCAACTTAACGGCATGCCGATCAATGGCAGGAGGTCAGCCCGGTGATGGAGCCGTTGCTCGGTGTCTGTATACGTGTTCATTTGTGTGTGTCCGTCTGATAGAGAGCAGGGCTTAAGACTAGGGCGCAATTGAAAGGGGGGGGGGGTGTGTGTGTGTGTGAAAAAGTGTCCAAGATTCATTTTTTTTCCTCCCCATCTGCTACCAGAGCAAGGGAAGCCGCTGTGTTATTTTTCTTGGCTTTAGCCCTCACGGCTCTAAGTGGGTATTGATCAGGTGCCTTAATGCAAACCTGTCAAATTAATTTTGCAGAGAGAGAAGGCTATGACTGCTGTGAGATTGCTTCAACATCCAAAGGGGGGCAGATGGATGGATGGAAGGAAGGATGCAAGTAGTGGGCAGCCTATGAATTTTAATCATCGTTTAAATAGGAAACTCAATTGGATTATGTTCAGCAAATTCTCTACCTTAATATGTTTGTCTCTAGAAGTTTAGCGATACACTTTATCCAATGCTGTTGAACATTTGACATTTGTCGCAGTTCCATTGTTGCGGGATCATCATTGTTGGGGAAGCATTATTACAGGAACCCTTTTGTTCATACTTTATGACTGCCATGTCGAGCACTGATAGTTCCAGATACGGCAGACGTTATATCGATGACAACGTTTCAATATATTGATACAAATTTGCATTCATTTAAGACTCAATATCAGGATACTGGGGGACAAGTGTCAGTGATAATTAGCATTTAAGGTGCGGCAGCAATTATGGAAACAAAAGGACGACTTCTGAGCCTAAACACTGCAGAATCCACTTCGACAGATCCTCCCATATCAGCCATATCGACCAATTGCAATAATGTGCAACCAGTTTTAGAAATTCATATCAATTAAAATGTTTGCATTCATCCATAAAAGCACCAGTATCAGTATCCCAAAAGTATTTGGTAATATATCGATTACAAAAAAAGTGTGTCGAGGTAAGTGCCTTCAGATGAAAAGTCCACGCACTTTTGAGCTTAAATTTGGGAAGGTTTTGTGACAATGGTGTCCAATTCTGTTACTCCCTGAAGACACCGGTTTATTGTATCAACAATCCTTTCTACACATAGAAATCAAATGGAGAAGCGCAGTTCGATCCTAACGTATGTGGACAGTTAACAAGTAGGCTAGTCCATTAGCCTGTTCAATGTATTTTTCCAATAGCCATTAGCATTGGCCACCAAACATCCCAAATGAGGAACGATGTTTTTAGCTTTTGTCAACCCATCGCCCACATTTAGGTGAGGTCAAAGCCTTGTTAGAAATCATTTTAAGGAATAGAATTTAAGGAACATTTTTATATTGTTAGCATTTAGCCTCTCCCAGAAAAGGTATAGCTCCAAACTGGGGTGAAGTTAGAAGCTACCAAGCTGTTCCACGTTTTCCCTTTTTAAATACAGTTACGTGAGCCTTTGCGCAACCCAAGTCTAGTTACACAAAATTAAACATGTCGATTTTCTAAGCGGATAAAAGGGGGAACTATATTGTGAGGCGTAATAACACCTGGAAACGTGGAACAGCTTGGTAGCTTCTAACCTCACCCCAGTTTGGGGCTATACCTTTTCTGGGAGAGGCTAAATGCTAACAACATTTGCGTGACTGAGCGCTCAGGTATGTATGAACTTAGCTAAGGTAAGAACATATCTCAAAAGGTGTTTTATTGTAAAAACAGTGGCCTATTCCTGTGATGAATGTACAGACCATTTGAGATTTTACTTTACAGTAGATACAACAAATCAGTGTCCTCTGAGCTAAATGCTAACTCATAACCAGTTACGTTTTTGCTTTTTGTGGGGTCGACTACACATTCAATGGCCACTATACAGAAATTATATAAATGCCATATGTTAGTATTGCGCCTGCCTTCCTTATTATTGTTATGGGATAGAACATTTCATTTAAATCGGGTCCGGGATTTGGCGGCTGACAACATTTGTAGGCACTAGCTCGTATAGCTAAAAGGCATTTCTCTGATACTATGTTTCTATCAGGTCACGGAGACAAAAAGTTAAAATTGTTATGCTTGGGTCATATTAGATTTATCTTTTATAAAGTTGTTTTGTGTTTCATCCTGCTACGAACAAATGTGTGAGATGTTTTGGATTTAGTTAAATGTCGATTTGGACCTCTTCACTCTAAAGAATTGAACGCAGCCATAAGTAACTTTTTTACGGCAGAGGATAGAGGGGATTGTACGGGCTTAGGGTAAGGAATAGTGTGCATCTGCATGTGATCTAGAGCTACTCCTCTGCCCATCTATCAGAGAGTTTTACGTTGTATGCAGGAGCCAGCACACCCTCTCCATCGACCGCCTCATGCTTTTAGGTGTGCTTTATGACCCATGTATTGCACCATGGCCAAGCACTTGCACTCTTCACACAGGCAGATCAGGTATGCTGAGGTGTGAATTGCAGACTCTTGGAATAAACATGACACGCTGAAGAAAGATCACAATGATTGACTTGAGCTGGTTGTGTTCAGGTTGTTTTTGTATTCAGTGTGCAATGTTTCTTGTCCATTTTAAAACTCCGTAGAGTCCCTTTAAGAACCACCACACTAAATAATAAGACTTTTTAGCAACAGCTGTTTCCGGTTGGGTACTCACTATAATAAAAATGATGCATCTCTTGTTAGGAAAAGATTTAGGCAGCATCTAAAACAAGTTCACTCAATAACCTGTGCGTGATGAGTCATTAAAATGGTGTAGAGGTAAATTTAAGGCCTTGTGAATGCCCGATCCTGTCAGCCGGGGAACATCAGGAAGCCTGTGTGATTGAGTGAGTGAGCGCTATGTAACACTAATTATTAATATGATCATTATTAATATGAAAAAAAGAGGCGATAACAGGAACTACTTTCCCTTTCAGCGTTAACATAGTAATTTAAGTATTTCAGTGAGTTTCAGTGAGTTTATAGAACTCACTGAAATACTTTGAAATAAATAATTTCAACTTAAGAGTGTTTTTGCGGGACATAACACAAGTTGTTTACATTGTAACATTTTTTCAAAATATTTCAATATCATGCAGAAAGGTCTCTGCTGATCGGTCAAAAGCCACAGTACTGGGATCTGTGATGTAGGGTAATCTCTTCTGATTGGCTGAGTGAGGACCACATGCTTCTTTACCTTACAGTACTGATGTGCAGCAGGAAGGCGTATTATGTAAAGTGTGCGGAAAATAGTCACTTGCCCTATAAAGGATTAAGTGACTCGCACCATTCTGCTCCAATTGAAAGACCGCTAAATTGGTCTAATAGGTTGGAGTAATGAAGCCTGGGCGGAAATTCAACCTCGGAGACTCATTTCAGCATCACCTACCTCCAGCCAATGATCGCATCTGCCAGGGCCACAGCTTAAAGGATCTTTATCATGCTATTTTAGTCATTCCAAAGTAAACTATAGGCATTAATATGATATATTGTACCTCTATCACTATGGAGTACTCATTTTTGAGAGAAATATAGGTATTTTCTGGGGGTATTTTAAAACCCGGAAGACAAGACGCTTTGATTCAGTTAACTCCACCCCTCTCTCCGCTCATTCCACATTTGCACTATTATAAATATAAATATCACTGCAAAAAGTCAAGTTACTTCACATAATGCAGTTATAAGGAGTTGACATGTGCAACACAGTTTCATAAATGGCTAACATGCGTTTTGATTGACTTACCGCTCAGCCTGGCATCCCATCATCGGGTGTTAACGTTATGGGACTCGCGTTGGTTATAAAACTTAATCCACTTTGATTCTGGCCAAGGTTCACCAAACATCCATCAGGTTGGTTGATATGGTGGCTGAATCCCGGAAAGAAATTCCAATTTCTGGCGAGTGCACTCTTCTTTAGGAAGGTTGAATAGTCCTGTTCCTTTCATAGACAAATGGGCGATGCCCAGAGTAGGTTAGAAAGAGCTCCGTCTTCACAAACATGACTTCTGTTCGGATCCTCCGGGGGTGCGTTTGTTTACTCTCCCGTGACAGCACAGACGCGTCGGGGACTTCCTTTTTTTTTTTTTTTCTTACAACAGAAATCATGAAAACGCTGTTTTATAAATTAAATTTAAGCCGTAAGGCATTACATTACAGAGGTCTGGCCCTTCCTGTTTGACACTATGAGTGTCACAACTCAGGCGTTTTCCAGGAGAGGGCGGAGCAGCTGGTCAGAGAGCAGGATTCAGGGGGATTATTGAGAACTGTGTGATAGAAGCCAAAAACCACTCTGGGGGTGTTTTTGATAAGGAAATAGCATAACAACATGGTTAAAAACTCCAAAAAGTCAATGTTGCATGATATATAAACTATGGCCACACCAGAAAATTGAGTAACACAAACATAAAGGAGTACTTCCTGAGTAAGTAACAACAGTGGTGCACACACTATAGTTTGAAAATTACCATGTCTGAAATGCTTATACTATTGTGAGATGTAATGGCAAATCTTTCATGAATTTAGTTAACCAAGATCACTTTGTTTATATCCCAATGGTCTGATGATAAACTAAACACAAAAACCCCCAGAAATACTGGCAATGGCTCGTAAGAATGTACTTCATAAGAGTCTAACAGAGCTTCAGTTGTTCTGTTTTTTCCAAGCTTATAAATCCACCTTTACACATTGAGTAAAACTTTATTTTTTCTTATTTAATTCCTTTTCTTTACTCTGTTTTCTCCCCATGCAAATCTCTGTATCACTTCAATTTGAATGAAGCACATTCACTCTTTGTCAGAGCACCGAAGTGAGTCTTGATTCAAGCTTCCCAAATAAAAAGCTCAATGTAACATAAATTTGCCATGCAGGTCGTCTATTTGCATATTCCCACAAAAATCTCGCTGTGCTTGTCCCCGTCTCTCCGGGGTGCTCCCAAACACAACCTTCATTTGAATACCAACTGAAAATGTCTGACTATAGCCTGCAAGTTGCGGCACCACTTGAGAATCAGATATGTTTGGCGGGTGATTGTGTGTGCGTGAGCCTGGAATGTATTTGCTGGGTTGTAGATTGGCTGGTCGGTTCCATTACCTCTCTGTAGCTTTCATCTGCCGCTAGAGTAAAAAGTTCTTACTGAGCTGAATAAGAACTCGCACAAGAAGAGCACACAGACTTCAAAGTATCATGTGGCAGAGAGTACAGCAGTAATTCGAAGAGGACTTGTCATTCTGAACAATCCTACAGCGCTAAGGATGAGTGATGCTGGAAAAGATGGTCTGAGAGGTATTCACGGCAATTTGTAGAGCAGTTCATACGCGAGGTAATTCAAAGTGCTTCACAGTTACATAAAATTACAAGGCAGGTCAAATCAGTCCATAAAACATCAATATAATCATCAATTAATGACATTACAAGCAAAGAGTGCAGATCAAATACTTCCAGTTGTCACATGCGGCTAAAAAATAACTGTTTTCAATCTGGATTTGAACATTGTCAGAGTTGAGGTCTGTCTCGCATCCTCTCGGAGTTCATTCCAGATTTTAGCTGAGGTTCTCAGAGCTGAGATGGTTCATATGGCTCTAACTTATCAGATGGACTTTGGTGCCAGACCGCAAAGAGACTTGTAACAAGCAGAGCCGTTTTAGACCCTATTCTCTGAGCGACAGGAAGCCAGACCGGAGCACTGGACTAATATAGTCGTCTTTCCTGGTTATAGTCAGGGCTTGAGCAGATGGAACAGCTCATGTAACAGGAACACTGCAGCAAAATCTCGAATTGTCGACCAGTTAAAGCAGACATGCCATTTTTCAGGCGACGATTTTGAGTGTTAGCGAAATACCGGAGGAGTCCGGAGAGACACGAGTGGAAGGATGGAACGGAGTCTGGATGTCTTAAGTAGAGAGAAGTTTATTAACACAATATAATAATACAGGCCTGGAGACAGCTGAACAGTCAACACATTGGTCAGGGCATTGGTCATTCAGAGTCTGGCGATACTTCCACATGAAGAGAGTTAAATAGTCTTAGTTACATGTAGGCACTGGCAATCTACGCATGGACGATATGCCACGTTGCCTAGGCCACATGTCATGTAGAAGGTCGGCGCCGCCGTGTAATAGTACGAGATGACCTGATCTAACAGTACAATATGATAAGGGAAATATGTGATAGCCGAATGAATTATATAATTCCCCATCATTGAGCTATTTTTTAGTTTTTTATTCCTTTTGTTTTTCATTCTTAATCTGATACATTTAACCCCCCCCCCCTTTTTTTGTATATATTATTTTTAGATTATCCTGATTTTAGTAATACATAGTTCATTCGAAGACTAAATAAGAGATCCAACGTCTCTCCCCAAATTGGTTCACATTTAAACCAGAGTCTCCCATCAAAATATATGCAATCGTTGCTGTTGTTACACAAATCCTTATTTCAGTCACCTTCAATTCCAGAAACACACACAACTGTTCATGTCAGTAATGTTCAGGGAAAGCTTCAAAGAGATCTCCTTCTCCCCTTGTTCACCTGCAGTGTCTTATATAAGTTTAATTCACTGCTTCTTTCATAGTGCTGTTGTTGGCAGCAGAGTTGAGTGAAGAGTCGGTCTAAGTGGAGAGCGCTCGTGCTCTCCCTACGAGGATCATTAAAGTACAACTTAACCTTCATTTTTAAGCAATAACCCCGAGACAAAAAGGAGAGCGCCATATGATCTCCTCAGCCACCGACCTGTAACACTCAAAGTGAAAACAAAACTCAAGGCATCGCTCCACAAATATGGCAGTTAGTCAGTGTCTGTGTTGTACTGTACTTTCTTGCCGATACTTTTCAAACACATCAATTGGGAGCAATATACCCAAGTAACTCCGCTCATCTCAGTTAACGATGGCACTTGTTTTATCAACTAAATGATTATGAGAGCCGCCGCAGACGGATGACGTGGAGGGAGGCAGCTGCAGACTGTCAGCGCACAGGAAACCCGCGCCCGGCAGGACTGATCGTGTTAGTTATATCTGACATGCAGACCACACAGACACTTATGGCGGAGCTGCCAAACTCCCGTTGGATGTTTTTAATCCTACTGTACAGACGCTCCTCAAAAGAAATGTGCGCAGGATATCCACGCCATCTGCGGCGCTGGTATTAGTACTGCTACTTCCTGGATATGTCGCCCGATGATCAATCTGAGATCCCAGGATGCAAGTGTGTCATTTTTTCGGGGAAGCGCAGCGCTCGATAAATGGCACCCACGCTCGGTTTGTCTGTACATTTGAAACATGTTCCATTGTACGGGCAACTTTTAAAGAGTGATTCTTGTTCCGGAGCCTTTTAGATGAAGAAAATATAAATGAATTAATAAATAAATGATTTCTTTTTTTTTTCAACCAATACAGCCATACTTTGTAATCTAACAAGGGTTCAATGAAATGATAGAAATAGTAACTTTTGCGTCGATATTAGTGTGTATTTGACGTTTCAGAGATCCAGCAGCGGAAATGGTGGTTAACATGGCACTAGGGCGATATGGCCAAACGTTGATTCGATTGGAAATACACTTAAAAAGGTCTCGTGATCTTCCATATGAAGAACATGCCTCAGAGTCCTGCTCATTAATATTTAAATTCATAATATAGCCGACAATTAGGCCCATTTCTGTTTTAAATATTTCTTGTCTCAAAAGTCCATCCATCCATTTTCTTCCACTTGTCCGTTGCCGGGTCGTGGGGGCAGCTGTTGGATCTGCCCAAATCACATTGCACCAGCCTCTTATGGCTCCTCCTGCAGGTGGTGGGTCCACAGAAGGACGGCCTCATGGTTCTAACCGGGCCTGTTGGTCTCTCATAAGGGGCTTCTGAACAGCTCTTTGTCTGACCCGTCACCTAGGACCTGTTTGCCATGGGAGACCCGACCAGGGGCACGAAGCCCCCGACAACAGACCTCCCAGGATCATTCGGGTGCTCAAACCCCTCCACCACGTTAAGGTGGCGGTTCCAGGAGGGGTGTCTCAAAAGTGAAACTTCATAATAAGCCATGGAGCTTTCAAAAGCAGGACACTTTTGCCTGACTCTGTCAGACCTCAGAAGCTAAGCAGGGAAGGGGGACCTGGCAGGACTTGGATGTGAGACCGTTTGGGAACACCAGGACGCCTGCCGAATGTAGTGAGGTTGACTCATCCCCTCCATCATTGATTATGGCGGGAATGAATAATTCACCAAATTGTAAAGCGACTTTGAGCATCTGGGAAAGCACTATATAAGACTAATGCATTATTATTATTATTATTATTTACAGTATATTTATGTTCGCATTTACGATGCTATAAAAGCATTTCTCCGACCCAAATGCTGTTTGTTTATCCATTTAAAAAGTGTAAACGACGTTACACAGACGTGAACAGGAAGCTAAAGTTGTCATGGCAACGTTAAACAGGCCAACATGGAGGCACTGAGGGAAAGTTTGTCTGTGTTTGGTGCAACATTTAGATGAAGGAGGAGGCTGTTTCAGAGTGAACAAATGAAAAGAGAAAGGCAACGGCTGTTTTATGAGAAATCCCAGAGACATGACACGTTTGTTGTTCGCCGTAGCGCGCGGTAAGAAACGGCTCATAAACAAACCTGATCGTCAGCGCTCGCAACACGAATGATTAAAAAGGCTTGTTGTCATCATTCCGCTATTAAAAAAACAACATGTGTGAAGATGAGGGATTTACTGACGTTGCTTATCCCGTGCGAATGCCCACAAAAATGACCGCTGTCCTGGGGCAATTTCAGTTTTACCGACGTCCCCAGGTAATTCTAATCCCGTGCGAATAGGACTAACCGGGATGGAGAGTAAAGGTGAAATATGCACTAATATCAACTCCTGGATGATGATGTCACATTGTTACCAAAGAGTCTGTAAAAGAAGTTAAAAATTTTATATTTTACATTATATTTGCTTTTACATTCATACATTAAACACTGTAGTAGCTATAGGCAACCTAACCTGGTTGATGTCAGTCTGGTTTTGAACGTATAGCATAAAACCTCGGGCCAACATTCAAATTGTGGCAGACGGATAAAAGGGCGAGGGTTTACGTGTCGGGGGAGGTACCTCTGCTGTCGATCCTTATATCCATCAAACACCGCGACCCATTCACAGCAACGTGACACAGACCTAAAGCAATCTGCCTCACCGACAGCATTTAATTTTGAGAAGTCTGCCCAATGAATCCCTATTCGGATGAACAGCGAGCCGGGCGTATTTGCATGGGCGCACTTGTCCATGCACAAAAGCACACTCGTATTTAGCTACCCCCCCCCCCCCCTATCTATTACCTCACATCACCCCGGAGCCACAGCCTCGAGGGAAAAGAGGAAATGTCTTCTTTAGGATTGAATACAGCAGAATGAGCTGTGCCACTTTAACCTTACATATGCAAAACCCATCTGTGTATTCATGCGGAGAGACACAAAACAGGCAGGACGATCAAAAATGTCATTTGCCTGCTAACACAATGACCTTGAAGTTTGACTAAATGCTCTCATCTCTAATGACCGGGTTTGAATCGTGCATTTTGTGTCTAAACAACAAAAATTTTTAATCGAGCATGTACTTTTCACTTTTTAAAATGCCTTATTTTTATTATTATTATTAATTAATTGTGACCTGGTACGTTTCCTGAGGCCCATCACCAGCACGTCTCAATAGATTGTTGTTGCTGTGTTGGCTTTATATACACTGGCCCTCATTTATCAACATAGCGTAAACAAATGGTGTATGCGTAGGTGTATTTCAGCTGATGGTAAACGCCACGGAGAAATCCCAGCGTCATTTGAATGAAACGGCCAAAAATATTCACCTATGAGGAGGCCTCACCCATGGGTTTTACGGAACGCACGCACAAAACACGGCAAAAAAAAAACGTTCTCCAACCAGGAAATGATAAATAGTTGTTTATATGATATTTAAAAAATCTGTCAGTAACCAACTGAAATAGGCTAATAATAAAAAGTGACCTTTATTAAATAAGCTGTATAAAATTAGACCACATTAAAAAAAAAGCGTGGATACAACGATCTGAACCAGCGAAAAGCAGCTTTCAGCTCCGCGGACTCAGCGCTAGAGCCGGGGGCAGAACTACGCGTCTTTCGGCCTGAGCAGAGCTTTCCTCCGGGAGGAAACCGGTGCAGGAGAGCTGACAGCCGGAACATAACGAACCCGTCCGGACCGAAGACAGCCCTACGAGACGTGTTTCGATCATTCCCCTGACGAGAGGAGAGCGCGCGGTCAGCAGACTCTGTGCACGGCGCTCAAACCCGGACTTTACAAACCCGTCCGGACCGACGAAAGCTGTGGAGCTGAAGAAGGATTTGTTTGACGCCCGGGATACTCGCGAGCACGGAATACGGTCCACAGACTCAGCGCTCAGACCAACCAGAACACGGAGCATGGCCTCGCGCAGACCCAGGTGAGGCCCGGTGTCCCGGTACACGGCAGCGGCCGTGGGTGTGAGGCGGGGAATCCACACAAAGACATGCAGCGGTATTTTGTTAAAAACAAAAAACGAAACATAAATATAAAAACATTGTAAGCGTCCCTGGTCCGGGTTCTAGAGTCTCTGGTCCGGGTTCTAGAGTCTGTGGTCCAGGTTCTAGAGTCTCTGGTCCGGGTTCTAGAGTCTCTGGTCCGGGTTCTAGTGTCTCTGGTCCAGGTTCTAGAGTCTCTGGTCCAGGTTCTAGAGTCTCTGGTCCGGGTTCTAGTGTCTCTGGTCCAGGTTCTAGTGTCTCTGGTCCGGGTTCTAGAGTCTCTGGTCCAGGTTCTAGTGTCTCTGGTCCGGGTTCTAGTGTCTCTGGTCCAGGTTCTAGAGTCTCTGGTCCAGGTTCTAGTGTCTCTGGTCCGGGTTCTAGTGTCTCTGGTCCGGGTTCTAGTGTCTCTGGTCCAGGTTCTAGAGTCTCTGGTCCAGGTTCTAGTGTCTCTGGTCCGGGTTCTAGTGTCTCTGGTCCGGGTTCTAGTGTCTCTGGTCCGGGTTCTAGAGTCTCTGGTCCAGGTTCTAGTGTCTCTGGTCCGGGTTCTAGTGTCTCTGGTCCGGGTTCTAGAGTCTCTGGTCCAGGTTCTAGTGTCTCTGGTCCGGGTTCTAGTGTCTCTGGTCCAGGTTCTAGAGTCTCTGGTCCAGGTTCTAGTGTCTCTGGTCCAGGTTCTAGAGTCTCTGGTCCGGGTTCTAGTGTCTCTGGTCCGGGTTCTAGTGTCTCTGGTCCAGGTTCTAGTGTCTCTGGTCCGGGTTCTAGTGTCTCTGGTCCGGGTTCTAGAGTCTCTGGTCCAGGTTCTAGTGTCTCTGGTCCGAGTTCTAGTGTCTCTGGTCCGGGTTCTAGAGTCTCTGGTCCAGGTTCTAGTGTCTCTGGTCCGGGTTCTAGTGTCTCTGGTCCGGGTTCTAGTGTCTCTGGTCCGGGTTCTAGAGTCTCTGGTCCAGGTTCTAGTGTCTCTGGTCCAGGTTCTAGAGTCTCTGGTCCAGGTTCTAGTGTCTCTGGTCCAGGTTCTAGAGTCTCTGGTCCGGGTTCTAGTGTCTCTGGTCCGGGTTCTAGTGTCTCTGGTCCAGGTTCTAGTGTCTCTGGTCCGGGTTCTAGTGTCTCTGGTCCGGGTTCTAGAGTCTCTGGTCCAGGTTCTAGTGTCTCTGGTCCGGGTTCTAGTGTCTCTGGCCCAGGTTCTAGAGTCTCTGGTCCGGGTTCTAGTGTCTCTGGTCCAGGTTCTAGAGTCTCTGGTCCGGACTGAGCCTCTGCGCTCGGACCCGTGTCGGTGCTGCTCAAGTCCATAAACATTAACGCTGTCGCCTTGTTTCATGTTTAAATCACTAATGAGGATCATATGCGATGTGGCGATGCATTCATGTTGTTAAAACTGTTTTCCTGCTGTTTAGTATTTAGTAAAATTGGTGTATCATGTACCACCTCCTGACTTGGTGCAGGATCTGAGCGCACCGTATGCCAGGTGCAGGTGCGCTCAGATTGATAAATGCCAAAACAGGCTCTGATTTTTTGTACAACCCACATACGCTCTGATTTCACCGTACGCAAGTTTGATAAATGAGGGCCATTGTATCTGGTTTTGGATAATAATGAATGAAATCACTTCTAAGCTATGTGGCTGTTTTCCCAATGACATGACCAGAGCACATGTCTATATTATTCACTCCATCACGGTGAGTTCAATATCTGAATGTGGACATTAATAAGCGTAATGGACTAAAATCTCCTTTACCGTTGGTTTGAATCTTTTGTCACCGCTTGCCAGATGCTGCTATCTTTTATCAGCAGTGTGTTGCAGACAATGAGGCCACTAGTGCTGCTAGCATCAGGTGTGAGTCCCTGATAGCCAATATTGAGATCAAAGGACATATTTCAGCATGCTTTAATCGAATGGAGAAGCAGTTGCACAGATTGGTTTTAAATGCGCGTTTGTCTTATTGTATTTGTGTTGTAGCACTTTGAGATTTTCATGTAAAGTGTATTACAAATTAAAGGTATTATTATTATTATGTGGTGATTGCCTCCCGGATTGGTGAGACACATGCAGTAGTTGAATTGAGTGGTGCTAAAGGTGTGAGAGGTGTGTATAACAGAGCGTTGGTACAGTGCACCTGTGGCAGTGGCACAGTCTGCTGCTTGTGTGCTCAGTGCTCCAGTGGCTTTGATGTCAAGGGCACACACCTCAAATGAAGCAGCTACTTGCTTTATCACACTCACAAATAGGTTGCGTTCACGTTATAGAATTCTATTTCAGTCGGAGGGCAGGTGTCAATACAACGCTATGGGAGAGAAACAGTTTTTGAAAGAAATTTCCAAAAAGAAAATGTCCAAATGTTTTCTCTGATCATCATGTGACAGTGATTGGATTCACAAACCTGACATGTGAATTTTATGGCTGAAAGTCCTTTCTACTGGCCAACATCAAGCACATGTTTTTGAATACTGTCTCCACTTCTGGACGCCTTTGTGAAGAAATAATTAGACATACGTTCATATGTGCTGAAAGATATAACTTTGAACTTTGTGACAGTTTTTGTTTCATGTGAATTGGCCTCAGGAACTACAGAGAAATTAGCAATGATTTAAGACTAGACATCTGCATTTTGAGCGTTACTATGGTTACAGCCATTGAATTTTCAGTTGCCCTCCACCTCAATGTTAAACTATAGGCTCTTTAGAATGCTGTGATGTCACGTGAACGCCACCTATTGAGGGGCAAATCTACAAAAACAAAAGAAACGTAAACATGATGAAAATAATGACATGCATTTGATCTGAAATGGACTAGCTGCAAGTTGGTCATTTTTATACTCACTACTGCCACCTCAGGTCTTGAGCGTAACTGCAGCTTCTATGTTAAGCTCGTGCATGAAGGCACTTTGGACCCGAATTAACAACTTTTTGAGTGACAGTGCAGGATTTTAGAGGCAACCAAGACTTGTAAAACCGGTGTATCTGAATGAAAAGGTAAACCAGTAACTTGTTTTGTTTAACGTAAGTAATCCCACTTCGATGAACAAATCCATATGACGAAAGTTCCTTGTGGTATGGAACTCCAGAGGTCCGGCAGAAAAGCGGTTTATGGTAGAAATTGACAATAAAGTTAACTGGGCCGAACTGAAAAGAATAAACAAAAGTGTCCAATCAGAATTGCTTTATTCTCTGAACAAAGTCAATCACTTTAGACAATTCTCTCAGAGAGGGATTTCAAATGGCTTTTCAGAGGTGGTTTCAAAGAGGCTTGAGCTCACTAAGAAGGGCTGCAAACTGCTCTATCCTCCGATGGAATGTCCCAAATACACAGGTTGAACAGTCTGACTGCAAAAAATACAAACATGGACATGGTGGGGCCAAAAAGAACTAGAAAAGGTTATTAAAAACAGTGTACTGTTGATCTATACAATCCATCAGTGAATCAATTAGGAAATGAAAGCTGCGACTGCCAAAAGAGGCCAGAGATTACTCCATTGCAAAACCTGGACTCTTTCAATAATTAATACAATTCAATTCACTTAGCGTGACTTAGAAAACTTTTTTGCAATAGAGGGTGCATTTAAGCACATACTGGGTTCATTTTCACTGGCATCATCATTTTACAGCAGATGTGCAGATCAACACAGTAAACGCAACCAAACACATTATCATTAGATATTGTGTCAGGTCTTTGATTTTTCTTAAAACAATTTCCCCTGTGTTTTATTCTCCTTTTGTTGCACATCCTTCAGAAAACACTAATTCTATTTAAACCTGTCAGAGTCAGAAATGCTGCTTCTTTAGAACTGATACACACACAAAAATAATGTGAATGTCTGTGTATGGTACGGCAGCAGGGGGTGGGGAGGTCTGGTGCACCGTATGTTTCATTTGCCCCCCTATGGAGCATGGATCCTCCTATCACCCATCATCTCTCCACAAACACACTGATGTGCTGCTATGCCTGTGAGGACTTACACTAGTGCCCTAATGTCAACAAAACATTCATATTTTACCATCCATTAAATATTACCATATGAGGCTATTTCTATTCTATTCTTTTCCATGTTAAATATTGTTCCATTTTATTTTATTTTTAACCACACGTTTGATTTGGGCAGTTTTTTCACCGAATGCTTATATGGATCACTAGTAGAGTTTCGCTTGGACTGTTGGTGAGTCCAGGCGGTTACAGCCGAGGGCAGAGAAAGGCATCTACAATCAAGTCGGACACATCACGCGCCTCAGATGATATTTGAAAGAGTTTGTGGAAAAAAAGAAGTAATTTTCCATTTTCTCCCACAGACACTTTTATCATAAGAACAAAGAAAAGATTCCTTTTACAACTTTAAAGGTTCATTTAGTCAGTCACTAGGATTAGAGATGCACAGTGGAGGCGTCACGAGTGCAACAGGAAGGGGACAAATGAGGAGAGGATGGTGAAAAACTGCTGTGGTGTGGAGGGAGCTGCGCAGGATGAAGAAGAAGAGGAGAAGCTGACCAGTGCAGGACACCACGCTCTGAAACAGGGACAAACCCGTTTTAGAGGATCAGAGGAGCACTGATGGCAGCCAGCCAGGTTTCTCCCGGGTGCTACTGCTTGTACGGTTGTACAATGACAAATAAAGCACTTACTTACTTCCTCATGTTGAATTATTTTCACCTTTTCCATGTTGCGGGAAAAGGAACATTTATACTTGGAACAAGTAGACACAATGAACGTTACTAAGTTGATTCCTTTACAGTTTATAGCTTAGACTTGGAATGACTCTAAAGTGATGATTTAAACTTCTGCGCAAACAACATATTTTACAGTTGGACAACATCCTTGGCATTTTCCGTTAATTATGAAGCACTCATGTTGATCCAAAGTGAAAACAAAAAAAGGAGATAGGTGGCATGGAACCAACGCGACATCAGACCCATCATCTGTTCGTCTATTGTCAGTAGTGCAGAGCGTCTCGCTCTCACGAGAGTACCGGGACTAGTGCAAAGATTGTGTCAGAGAAAGTTGAGTCTCTGGCATCTACGTCGGATCAGAACGCACCACTCGCCTGGCTCCTCTTAAACACACCTACACTCGCTCTCCCGACTTTTTCAATCATTATACCTCAAAAACCATGTGTCCGTAGGCGGCACGGTGGCGCAGTGGTTAGTGCTTGTGCTTCACAGCTAGAAGGTTGTGTGTTTGATGACCCGGCCGGACGGGGCCTCTCTGTGTGGAGTTTGCATGTTCTCCCCGTGTCTGCGTAGGTTTCCTCCAGGTACTCCGGTTTCCCCAACCACTAAAAACACGTACAATAGGCCAGAATGAATGGAGTGAGTGGTTGGTTGTGGCCTTGCTTCCACCAGTCTACCCCAGAGCAGCCGTGGTAACTTACCACTATTGAGTATGCCGTGAATGAATAATGACTACAGTGTAGCGTTTTGAGAAACTTGGTAACACAGGCAGAACAAATGTAAGCCATTATTAAAATTGTTATGTGTCTTGACTGTGAACGTGTCTCCCCAGACTTGACTCTTAAGCGAGAAATCACCATCTTGCCTCCATGGACATGTTTCTGCTTTGATCATCCATGTTTGGTATTGTTCTCATGTTTATGTTTTGAGTTGCACCACAGTTGGATTTCTCTTATGATGGAGCAAGGTATTACCTGGAATGTTCAGCAGCTTGCATATATTAGTTGTTCTTTTGGTATGCCTGCCTTGTATGTGTGTAAAGCCAGTTGTAGCAGACAACCAGAGCTGGTCAGAAGTGGTTAGATTCAGAAGAACATGTGGCCCTCCGTAGCCACGAGGCCAGAGCACCGGTGATAGCCTTTTTCTGCCGCTGCTTAGCTGATAACACATTGTACCCCGGCCTAATGTCCTCCCTTCGCCACCTCACTTTACTATCAACACGCTTACTTTCTCTCCCGTCCGCTCACTTATCTGTCTGGCTCCGCGCTTATTTCCCCGCGGCCCTCTCTCTGTCTCTTGTCTGCAGGAATGAATCAGGCGTAAGAGGCCAAACAAGATTTTCAACCCATTGCTTTTGATTAAGTGACTTAACACAGAGGTCTGCGGCCCGGCAATATCACTAATGGTCCGGAGAAAGAGAGATAGTGTTTGGGGGAAGGAGAGGGCGTTATAGGGAAAGACAGACAAATCTCCCGCAAGTAGTACCATTATCCCCCCTGCTAAAAGGGAAAGTGATTATGAACTTAAAAGGAGCTTACAGCTTTCTCAACAAGTGCAGTTGGAGAATTACAATTAATCCAGATTTGGATACTTGTTTAAAAAAAAAACACACACACACAAAAAAAACAACTCTGCACAAAAACACAAGACATATTTTATTAGTAAATGAATAAACAATAGATGCACAGACTACATTAACTTCAATAGCTATTACCGTTGTGGTTTATAACGTGCAGTATTTGAACGAGATAATTACGGTTTCATAAGACTCCAGGGGATGAAAAGTTCACAAACAGATGATTAAATTTCCCTTTTTAGAGGTTTACGCACAGGCACACTTAATTCTACAAATGTTATGCCATTAAGGAAATGCTAAACATATGTCAGTACTTATCTTATTTCCTGCAGGATACAAAAACAATTTGGAATATGATCTCGGCACAAACATATATTATCCAAATAACTTGGAAAAATAAGTGCTAGTGATCACTTGTTCCGGATTATTTTTTGGTAGATTTTGGAATTGTCTTATATTAGTTTGCTTATACTGCTTAGACTTGTGTAGTGTGTCCACATAAATAGTCGCAGGGCGTTAATCCACTCCAGCATTAGTGAGAACTTCACATGGTTAAAGCACGGTTATAGTTTTAGGGATATTTCTCTTTGACCCATCCTTCGGAGCCACTGGGGGGAACCTCTGGGGAGCTGTGGGCAAATGCACTGCAGGCCCTGGTGACCCATCGCCATATCTTGAGCCAGGTTTGATCATAACAAGAGCTGTTAGCCTTTTTGTGCACGTTTCAGTTCGTGAACATTTCCCTCAGCATTAAGGCTGGGTACTGTGACATTTATTCTGGTGCCATCCCATTAGTCCGACGTCTCATTATTCCGAAAATGTACCATTGAGCAGAGGTGCCATTAGTCCGACATCTCTAACCCAGTTGTGTTGTGGATCAGAGCCATATACAACCACTGGCCCTAACCTTAAGGTCAGTGGACTCTTGCCTAATAAACCTAATTTTATTTTTCAACCCCTACTCAACAGGACATTTTCGGGAATAATGAAAAGTCCGACTAATGGGTTGTCAGACTAATGGGCTGACACGATTTATTCCACTACCGGTACTTTAACGATACTTGGTGTACGATACCGATACCTGGACGATACTTTTTTTTCCTATACTAAAATATTTGTCGTAGAACCTGAGCATTCACTCCATAAAAAAACATCTCTTTTAAGTTTGCATCATTTATTTGATCTGAAACCATCAGGTCACTTCCTTTAACGCTGTCCCTGGACCAACAGCATCAAAACTTGGATCTAAAGATAAAGATTATTTTTCAGTACCTGCTTTCGATACTTTTATTTTTTCGATACCATTACCGAATAAATATATACCATACTGGTGTTGTTTATCAGTACTCAGCCCTACTCAACATTTAAACACTTTTAAATTGAGGACAGTTAATTTGTCAGTGAGGCTATTTAAATCCTATTTTTTCTCAATGATCAGGAGCAGGTCAAAAACTCATAAGATTTGGATTCTACAATGAAGTTGAAGGGGAAAAAAAACAATGAGATTCGGTAATGAGCGGCACTTGAAGGACACTGGCAAGACACCTGGAGTGACATATTAATCCCATTATGTGATTCTGGCTGGTTAAATGAGGCAACATAGTGAAAATGGATTTAGTTGCCTAGATTTCAGTGTTATTGCTTTGTGCAGCAGTCACAGTTTGCACAGGGCTAAGTGTCCTCCTGGTGATGTGGATCCGCGTGTGCAGGTGCTCGCGCACGACTTCCACCTGCCCGCCGCCGCGTGTTTGCAAACAAGCGAGGCGGCATGCGTGTGCGCTCAATTTTGCACATTAGCGGTAATTATAGTCAGTAATAACCCTAACGAGAAGAGAGGGACGGCCCGCTCTCAGAGCAGCAATTACAAGTTAATCAGCTAGCATGTTGTTGGGAGTAATTAGGCAACGCTGTGAAGAGGACTTAGATCTCGGATATTTACTGCTGCTTGTGGGTGGGGGTGCTGAGAAGTGTGTTTTACCAGAAGGATCTTGGAAACTGCATGTTTTGAATTGTCACGAAAAGACTTTGGGCGCCTTTGGCTCTTGCTTTCTTGGGCTTGCTAGACATGCGTACATTAGACACAGTCAATTTCATTTATTTAAAAGTAAGTTAGGAAGTAAGTATCCATTCAAATTTGCAATGGAAATTCAGAACGAGTGCGATGCTAGGTGTGTCAAGCCGGCAGTAGACATTTGACATGGCAAAGTCAAGCTGAGGACTAAATGCAAAGATATGTTATCAATCCAGTGTAGCATCCACGCGAACCCGGCGTGTTGGGGGTTTGTAAACGAACATTTTCCAAACTAGGTCCCAGAGTGGAAAGATCTCAAAACGCCGTTCACGTGGCTCCGTTGTTACGACGTCCCCACAACTTTTACTAAAACAATGACATCACGGCGTCAGTGTTGTGTCTGTTATAATAATAATCTACTGACCTTATATTGAGTTTTACTCCGCTCTTCTGTGCTCCACTACGGTCCGTGAGCCACAGGTGACAAGTAGGAAAACACTTCAGAGTTAGCCTCCATTCAGTCTGTGTCACTGACAGTGTTTTTTGCTTTTAGTGGATACACACATTTACTAAGCTGGCTTCGTGGTTACAAAGAAAGTTTCTGAAAATATAAGCATTTTGTCTTTGTGTAGATATAGCCTTAGACACATAGTTTAAATGTCTCAAATTGAGCATAATATTTAAAATCAGAGTTGTTTTGACTAGTTAAGATTTAATTGGGTATTTGATTGAGATGATTTCATTTGTTCTGAGATGTTTCTGACCCCATTCAATACATTTTGTCTTTATTTCATGTTGATTTGTTGTTTGTGTCTAAATGAGTGAAAACTACTCAAAACAAGATTAATATTCTTAAATCAAGTAAGTAAGTAAGTAAGTAAGTAATATTTATTTATATAGCACCTTTCACAGACAGAGGTCACAAAGTGCTTCACAAAAAATACAAATAAAAATACAACACATTTACAATCACAAAACATGGTGGTCATAAAACAACCCTTTTCCCACTGGAATTAAAACACTTTCTCAAACAAGTTTTCAGTTTACTCTTAAAAACATCAACACAATCAAGTAAGCGCAAGGAAAGCGGAAGATCGTTCCAGAGCGTCGGGGCGAACACCTGGAAGGTGAGATCTCCCCTCGTCTTGTAGCGGGTACGAGGGACCATGAGAAGGTTCTGATCCTGAGACCTCCGCCTCCGAGAGGGAGTATAAGGACACAACAAGTACTGTAATGTAGGAGGGAGCCTGACCATGCAAGGCTCTGAAGGTCAACACCAGGATTTTAAAATGGAAACGAAAAGTGACTGGTAGCCAATGAAGGGCTTTTAGAATGGGAGTAATATGAGCCCTTCTGTTTGTGCGAGTCAGTAACCTCGCCGCAGAGTTTTGTACCTGCTGAAGGCGAGACAGCTCCTTTTTGTTTAGAAAATAAAATAAACTGTTACAATAGTCTAAACGGGAAGACACAAAGGCGTGGATAATCATTTCAAGATCATCTCTTGGCACAATTGTTCTAAGTTTGGAGATTTTTCTCAGTTGGTAAAAACAGTTCCTTGTCAGTAGTTTAGAGTGATGCTCTAAGGACATTGCTTTGTCAAAGTTAACGCCTAAGATTTCTAAGGCTTGTTTTAGTAGACAAACTCAGGTCGCCCAAATACTGGTGAATCCCTGGAATAGCGTTATCAGGGGCAAACACCAGCATCTCCGTTTTGTCTGAATTTAGTTGCAGGGAATTTGTACCGAGCCATTTTTTAACTTGCGCAAGACATTTCAGCAGATAACTTAACTTCTGGATCTCAGAGGGCTTGAAAGAGCAATAAAGCTGAATATCATCAGCAAACAGATGGTAAGAAACATCATCAAAGCTCTGGATAAGTTTCCCTAATGGAAGGACATAGAGTAAAAACAAAATCGGGCCCAAAACAGAGCCCTGAGGAACACTAGGACACTAAAGCTCCTCCCCGATAAATAAGAGGAGAACCACGCAAGGACTGGACCTGACATTCCAACCAGGTCACGCAGTCTTGTCAACAAGATTTGGTGATTCACAGTGTCAAATGCTGACAAGAGATCTAACAGCACAAGAACAGTACATCTTCCAGAGTCCGCAGACATCATAATATCGCTGGACACTTTAAGCAGGGGTTTCCGTGGAGTGATGCTTGCGGAAACCGGACTGAAAAAAGTCAAAAATGTTGTATTTCTCCAAGAAGGGTACCAACTGATCAGAGACCACCTTCTCCAACACTTTGGACAAAAATGGAAGTTTTGAAATGGGCCTGAAATTTTTCAGCTCCGTAGGGTCCAGATTAGGCTTTTTGAGAAGAGGTTCCACAATAGCGTGTTTAAAAGAACTGGGAAAAACATCAGTTGACAGTGAAAGGTTGATCAGATTGATAACCCAAGAGCCAATGACATCAAACATTTTGATAAAAAGTTTACAGGGCAGAACATCGGACATCAGAAAGAGGGCATCATTCTGGTTACCAGAGCTGAGACATTGGCCTGTGTTACAGGGCTAAAAGAGGACCACTCGTGGGGAACAAGCTCAAAACCATCAGGTGTGCAAAATGAGAGCGTTGGAAGTTGATCTTTGATAGCCTGGATTTTATCAATAAAAAACGTTCGAAATTCATTGCCGTCAGCTTTACAAAACACAGGTGTAAGAGGAGCAGCAGGACATACAATAGAGTTGATTGTATCAAACAATACTTGAGGTTTGTTCTTATTTATGATGATCAGCTGGCGGATGTAGTCAGATCTGGCATTTTTTATCGTTTCGTTTAAAGAAGACATAAGATCCCTGAGGTGCAACCTATGGACCTCAAGTTTGGTGGACTTCCACAGACGCTCGATTTTCTGACATAGTCTCTTCATATCACGGATACCATCATTAGGCCATTTAAAGCAGTACTAAGTAACTTGTTTACCTTAATAAATCATTTCCGTAGTCCCTCTGGGGGTAATACAAGTGTTAATGGGATGATTGAGGGGTATTTCATCTCCCCCTGGTTTCTCCGGATAGAAAACCACAATTGCAACTTCGCTGCCACCGGGTCGGAGTCACCAATACACACTAATGGAATCACGAAGAAGAAGCTAACAGGCTAGCGGGCAAAGCTAACTTGGGCTAGCTCCACTTAAACAGTATTTACAGCCACGTTTGAGTGAAAAAAAAAGATCTCCATTGTGTAATTGGATGTACAATATCCCTCTCTCACTTTGTGTTTTCTGTCAGTGTAGTATTTACTCTCACGGACAATTAATTTGTAAAAAAACTGCAACATGCTATGACACCTGCAGTTGTGCTTATGGCCTCTAGGGGCATGAGTTACTTAGTACTTAGAGCTTACAACTTATAGACCAGTGTAGCGCCTAAAATTGAAAGCTATGGCCTACAAAACTGATCTAAATGGATCTTTTTCCTTGCTTTGTTGCTGTGTTGTCATCACTTTTTCTATCTCGTTTTTGCCACTTTTTTGTCGCTTTTGTTGTCACTTTTCTGTTTACATTCTTGTCATATTTTTGCTGATTTTTTGTTGAGATTTTGTCACTTTTTTGTTGCTCTTTTGTGGCTCTTTCGTCACTTTTTTGTCACACTGTCTTCGGTTCATTTTGATGCTTTTTTCAAGATGCTTCTATAATTGAGAAAATTTTGCTCAGTTCAGGTGGGGGTTAAGAGGTTAAATAGGCGTATTGTATCGAAGAAAACGTTTTGATGCCGACTTCAGACTCCTTTGGCTTACAGCATATCTTTTCATGCAGCTTGGATTGCCACAAAGTGACCTCCCAAGCCTTTTTTACAAGTAGTTTCTCATTTCTACATAACTCAGTATATCATGGCAAGGCAAGGCAAGTTTATTTGTATGGCACATTTCATGTACATGTACAACTCAATGTGCCTCACAGCAACACCAGAAACCCAAACACAATAAAATGCAATAAAAAGCATTAAAAACACTATAAAATTACATACAAAAAATACATAAAAAATATGTATATCTACATATTAAAATTCGTTAAAATACAATTAATTGCCATAGGCAGCAATAAAAAGGTGTCCTTTCAGCCTGGACTTAAACATTGCCAGAGTTGAGGCCTGTCTCACATCCTCATGGAGACTGTTCCAGACTGTTGCTGCGTGGAACTGAAACGCAGCCTCACCGTGTTTGGTGTTGACTCTAGGAACCACTAGGAGACCCCTCCCTGAAGTTCTCAGGGCCCGAGATGGTTCATACGGCTGTAATATGTCTGAGATGTACTTTGGTGCCTGACCATGAAGAGACTTGTACACAAGCAGAGCTATTTTGAAATCTATTCTCTTAGTGACAGGAAGCCAGTGCAGAGACCGGAGCACTGGACTAATATGATTATATTTCCTGGTTCTGGTCAGGACTCGAGCCGCAGCATTTTGAATATACTGCAGTTGTCTAACAGCTCGTTTGGAAAGGCCAGTGAACAGGCCGTTACAGTAGTCTGGAGACAAATGCATGAATTAATCTCTCCAAGTCTTGTTTAGACACTAGGTTTTTTATTTTAGCAATGTTTTTTTAGGTGGTAATAGGCCGCTGATGTAATGTATATCATTGCTCTAAGGGAACTAAGCAATCCGACTTATGCACTAGTTGATCGCAATCCTTTTTGGAAGCTCCGTTAACCATAAGAAGTAGAATTTAATAAGATAATCGTGGGGCATCATTTCCACATCGCCTCACTCGCCTTATTGTAACGTTAAACTGTTGGCAACCGCGAGACTATAATAAAAGCCAGCAGTGTCAGTCACTAAACAGCAGCCCGTCCTTCCCCCACTGGCGCCGCCTCGCGCACCACTGTGTCGAGCTAATTAGGCGTTAACGTGTTTTGGCGTTGATCGCGTGTGTGAGGCCCCGTAATTGTTTAACTGGGAGGAGGGAAAAAAAACGCGATCCAGCTTCCTGCCAAGCGCCATTTGGGTGAAGGTGCTAATCACAGAGGCCTGACACCGATACACGCACACTTTAATTGTATGCGGTGTTAATGGGGCGCAGGGGAGGTAAGGGGAGACGGTAAGGAAATGGACAGGGATCAGCCAATGGCCTGTGTGATGCAGAGAGACTGTTCTGACAGCTCATTGACCGGCGCTGTCAACCCCGCACTGTGTCTCCAAGTGTTTGCAGGCAGAGCCAAAACGACCAAAAAAAAATGCATACTTACATTAGAGAGACAAACAAACACACAAAAAGCATGCACACATTTATGCGTTAATGACTTTTTTTTCCCTTTTTGAGCATTTCACCCATCTTTGAAAAACACCTGCAGTAGGAATTTTCTCACAGTTCTGTTTAATTTGGCCATTTCTCCAGCAGAGAACAACCTGATCAGCATGTGTTTTTTTGTTTTTTCACCGCCTCCTGGGTTTGTCCCTCTTTCAGAGCGTGGTGTCCTGCACTGGTCAGCTCCTCCACCTCCTCCTTCCTCCTCTTGCTCCTTTCTTATCTTCGCCTTTGTCCTCCTCCTTCTCCCCTTGGCTCTGACTCCATTCTTCACCTGAGGGTCACATTAGCCAGATCAGTAGAGTTCGGGAATGTCACGTCATATCGCTAAACAACATGGGATTAGCAGCAATTACAAACCAATGGAGATATTAAAAGTTAAAATACTGGAGTTATTGTTCACATTAAAACACATGGACACCACAGTGAGTTAGATGTATTTACCAGCAGTAACTCAGCAGCTAACGGAGTTGTTTCACAGCTTTTTTTCTCCACTTTATTTACAGTTTTTAGCTAATGTTAGTCTATGGAAAATGTATGCAAACAGGGCAGCTCTCCATGGTAACTGTGGATTTTCCCAAATTCTATAGTAGCAATAGTAGGTTTGGCCGGATACCTCCTCGTTTGCCCCTTGTTTGTTCCCTGTGGCACCTCCACTGTGCTGCAGGTGTGGGGGACTCTTGGCGCCTCTTCAGTCTTTCAGAAGAACAAAATCTGTTGTTCAAATGTCGCTCCAAAACCTTGAGCACTTCAGCTAAAGACAAATAAAACCCAGAAGCGTCCTTTCCAATTGATTCAAATCATAACAACGCCACCCAAGAAGTGACTTCCTGTTTCGATCCAGCACACCAAATTAAAAGCACCATCATAAAAGCACAGACAAAACACTTAAAATGTGTGTATTTAATTATATTCTTGTAATGTTGCAAGTACCTGCGGAACTCATCAATGAGACGAACTGTGTGCTTTTATTTTGGCGTGCTGGAACAAAACAGGAAGTCACTTCTTGGGCAGAGTTGTTTTTATCATAAATATTTCCCCTTACAGTGGAGGATAAGCCAGCGATCTCTTAATATAAATCTACACTCCATGTGTACTTTCCATGCACACACATTTCAACCTGAATAGACTCACACAGATGAAGGCAGTGATTAGGGAGATTATTGATGAGTATTAGTTTTGGCGATCAGACCCCGGCGTTAGACATCGATGTACAAGTCACTGTAGTTAAACAGCTTGGAGTTAGGGATATCTTCCCCCGGAGCCTGGACACTGGTGGTGGTATAGAAGATCATCGAAATGCTCGGGTAGCGCCGAGATGAAAGAGCGGAGATGGGGTGGAGGCGGGTCGCAGCGCGCTGGGAAGCAAACAGTATACGATTACTGGCGCTTAAAAGCGAGACCGATGGCGATGATTGGCTGCTACGGAGGTGCGGCTCTGACGCTGATGTTAAGGTGTGGACCTTTCGGGAGCGATCATTGGCTGAAGGTTGATGATGCTGTGTTCGTCTACCAGGTTGAATTACCGCCTAGGCTTCATTAATTTAAATGACAAAATGTTAAATGGTCAGTGCTGAGGTGGCCAAAGCTACAATTACCCATATGTCCCCTTTGAATTCTGATATCCTGTGCAAACCTATTGGAAATGCTTTTGTGTAGTGATGGCCCAGACTTGAAGTGCAAATATTTGAATAGCTCAGCCTCAGGGGTAAAACAAACAACGTAAAATTGTGGGTGGATTATATTACATTTATTTGAAACAATAATTGTGTAAATAAATAGATGCATTTTATAAATTCACGTTATTAGAATGTGAGCTTGATGGTTCATTGAGGAGATGTCCGTGCGAGCACTCTGGGCGACTGTTTGTCTGTGTGCAGGGCTAAATGACTGAGGAGGGTTGAATTGACCTCCTAATTACTGCTGCAGTGATAGGAGGAGAGGCACAGGGCCAGAGGTTAATAGCACAGTTGTCGGACAAGAGAGCGAGGCACTGGGGAGGGGCCAGGAGGAGAGAGTGGGGGCACAGATGAGATGGACAGACAAGCGGCAGATGAGAGAGGAGATCCACAGAGGACTCTCCATCTGCCGGGCATCTTCATTGGACACAATAACTGTTGACTAAAGCGATTGGCCTAAGTTAAATCACTGAGCTATAATCAAGAGTGTGTTGTGGCTCACCTTGGGGAAAATAGTCTTTTTTTTTCCTTTTTTTTTTTTTGCTGACTAAAATTATACTAAAACTACTGTATAAGTAAATCTCCAGATTATTTTTTATGTTGACAAATAAAAATAACAACAAAAAAAGAGTTTAAAAACACTGACTGTGAAATCAGTCAGAAAGGTGGAAGATGCATGCAGAAGGGTCAACATGTGTGCCCCATACTTACTGTATGTCAAGGGGCACATTTAAAATGCCAGGTTTCAGTTGCCGAATTGTCTGTAAAGTGAATTCATCATGTTTATGATAATGGCCATTGAGGATAATTGGGGTGTCTCATTAGAACCAGATCATTTTGGACCGTACCCACTCTGCTCAGGAACCTTTTGACCAGTTGTTCTTGGGCAGGCAGGCAGCTTTATCCCCCCAGCAAATATCCATGTGTTAAGTTCCACCATGAACTCAACAGCCATCGGTTTATACCAAGACGGCGCTGTGCACGGCTGCCCTGGTATTAATTATTTAGTGTTTGGGGGCGACACCACCCTCATCGGGCTCATGGTGGAAGGTGCTGAGTCTGCCAACTGAAGGGAGGTGGAACCGAATGGGAGCCGACCATCAGCAAGTCAAATCCGCCATATTCGACCACTGTAAAAGAAAAAAAGGCATTATGGACGGGGACAGAGCCAAAATAATAGGAACAGAGAATAACAAACACTGACGCTGGATTAAGACCAAAGATGTTGTTAGCATTTGGCCTCTCCCAGTATATTCCTATGGCTCCAAATGGGGTGAAGTTAGAAGTGACCAGGCTCTTCCACGGGCACAGAGGCCAGACGCATCAAGCGTCTCAGCTCAGGTAAGAACATATCTCAGTATGGGAAAACGGTGGCCTGTTCCTTTAAGAGAACACGTTTTTTACAAGTTACAGACCTGTTCTGTTTTATGATGAAGCGAAGTGCGGCAGCAGTAAACATTGTCTAGACTTTTTTTGTAATTAATTACCCTGATAGATCCTGACAGCTGCTTTCTTTTGAGTGGCATTTTATCATAATGTTCTTTAGTTAATACCGCACACCCCATTAATAAGGCAACAATTAAAACAGTCATTTGCATGTAACATTATACCCTCTATTATCGAGTGAGGAAAACACTGCTGAAAGGAGCAGAGGGCACATAAGATGCAAAACTAATCAACCAAAGCTGTATGCGAAAACCAACAAAACACAGAGCTTGAAGGAACACAAAGCTTTCATTGGACAGGTTTATGGGAAATGTGACAGCCCGTGCCGTGACCCCGCGACGGTGCTCGATGTCCGGCCCCTCGGTCCCCGCTCTGCGTGCACAAGCACTCACCTACAGTCGCCGTCATTCGCTCGAGTGTAAGTCGCCAACCCAAAGACGAGGGGTCCGCGGGCCGTCCTTGGGGCTGATTGGCTGGGAGTTGTCAAACCATCAGTGCGGCGGTGAGCAGAGGGGCCTCGCTCCCCCTAAAATCAATTTCAATCAACGTGGAGACGCAATATTATCAAATGTCAAGTCCACCACGGCCCTCGGCCTCGTGCCGCGGCAAAAAATTATTCCTGACAGCCACTTGGCGACTTAATTAAGTGCAGAAAAAAAAGAGGGCCCAGTGAAAGATGAGGTTGGGGCTGCAGATGAATGAGGGTTGAGGGGAGGGGGGATTAAGAGTGAAAATACTTGAATTGGTCAGTTGGTCTTTTTGTTTGGTTGACTGGTCATATTGACAGGGCCGCAGAATGATAGTCTCTCTGGGAGCAGAAAAAAAAAACATAACAATAGCATGGGATAGAGATACAGGCCGAGGGTTTTAGGGAGAAAGTTTGCAAACTTTTAAGTTTACAGTCTGCATTTGATTATAAAATGACATTCTGAAATGTGGTATTAAATAAGTTCTAGTAAACTGAATAAAGTAATAAACGAGACATTAAAATGGTACAGCAGGTTTACTTTGCTATTGAAAGTATTGCATCCACTGACTTGTCATGACTTTGTAGTAATAACATCACTATTTATAGGGTGAATTGCACCAGTCATGTTTGACTAAGATTACTAAACAATTATACAATACAGTGATGAACAACAATCTCTATGGAGACAGCTATTTATTTATTTTTTTCATTTCATTTCGTTTATTTTAGCTATTTGTGTAAAAAGAAAAAAAAAAGAAAAAAAAAATGGGTGACTTTAAAAGCTTATCCAGCATGACCATCAACAGTGCAGCTGTGAAGAGGGTGACCACCAAGTTTCTGGGTGTCTACATCTCAGAAAACCGATCCTATTACGAGTATCTTTAAATTTAAATGGTGCCACGTCATGGAAGAACTTTCCTGAGTTCAAAACTCTTTAAACTGAGTTTTACAGGGCTGGCATTAACCTGGTTTGTGCAAAACAGGGGGAAAGAGAAATGGAATAATTGTCCAGAAGATTCTAACTATTGTATAATGCTCTTGACTTGTATTTATTGTATGTATGTGTTTATTTGGTCAGGACAGAGCAAGGAACAGACACAAGAATCACACAATTTGTATCAAAATTTGAAACTTGAGACATAATGAAATCCCACCACCAACTTACATGAAGAAAAAGTGGCATCACTGGAGACGTCAGAAATTAGACTGGTTAAGAGACAGAGCTAAGAGCTAAGCTCGAGAGATAGATGGATTGTAAAAGGAGTGGAGAGAGGGCCACAGGAAGAGAAATAGCAGAGTGAGTAGTAGTTTATTGACAAGGATCTCCCTCCCTCTCAGCGCCTCTCTTGATATTGAAATGATTCCTGGGGAAATAAATCACACTTCGATTGGGTGGTAATTGCCGAGGATCGATGCGTGCGCTCAGCCCGGCCCTCCCCGGGATTTCCCGCTTTTGTCTGTAACACACCAGCACTCACATCCGTGGCCCGCCGACAGGGACCATGAACCCCGGGGGAGAACGGATACCTGATTGAGCGAATCAGTAAACATGAGCTGCTGATGGTTCCTATGCAGATTAATATAAAAGAAAATGGACAAGGAATAGAAATGGTGAGAGAGAATCACTCATCGGGTAAATTCATTTGATTATCAGAGTAGAATAGCATTAAGGGCAAGTGACCAACTTTTCACAGCTTTGGACACTTGTCATAGGCTATACTGTTTTACAACACAAAGAAAGAAACATAATGGGTCTCCCTCCCTCAATGAACAGTTGATTCTGGTTTTGCATGTTCAAAAATATTAATCTAAAATCTAAAAAAACAAAACAACACCCAGCACACTCTTTTTATCCCAGGTCCTGATCAGACAATTAACAAGATACGCACTTTTCATTTTTTGTTCTAATGGGGATAGTTCACTTTTCAAAATACCTCAGGATTTCCCCAGCCTGTTGAGGAAAAACAAAATCGAAATCATGAATAATTTTGATCAATCTTGTTATCGGTCGGCGGCTAAAGGCCCGTCTCTCCCATGCTAAAGTGTGATTTATAAACGGCTAGAGGTCGTTATGACGCTACAGGCGCTTTATCAGGCTAAATGAGAATGGCCTTTCTACTCATGTTCTCTGTATGACGGCGACAAGCAGGATGTCAATACAGAAATGACTGTGCTGCAGGGCTGGAAAGGCATACGCGAAATGCACACAGGGCCTCCGCTAAATACAATGGCGTGTATGGAAGAAAAGCCCCAAGTTTCCACAGTGCAAATACACGAGATGAAAGCCAAACAAAGAAAATGGTTCCGAGGCTATTCCCAAAAGGGTTCTTGGTTCCATTCAAATACGCACTGTTATATACAGTGCGTATAGTCACACCAAGAAGATGAATCAGTCAATATGGGCATTGATCACTCGCTGATTTACAGACGAGACGAGCATTGTAAAGAGCGCCATGGATTTTCCCTTGCCATAAAACACGCAATTTATTCATCTTTTACTGTAGGAGCAGATCAATGGGATTTTCTGGACACACAAATACAAATTCCTCTCAAAGCTAAAAACAGACGGGGCTGTTATTCAAGCATACCGTAACGCAGTAAAAAGTGAAATGGGAACACTATCGACTGCACTTTGAATTTATTTACCAACCTGACAATGAGACAGATGGATCTTTTGAGTTTTGGAAGTAATTGTTGATTCGATTATAGATTCATAATAATGCAGACGAGGCACAGCATAAAGTGATCGATCTCAATCTCACTGAAATGATGTTATTAGCGGATATAATGGAACTGATAGATGTCCAAACTAATATAAGGATAAATAATGTCTTGTCGACTAATTTTAAACAGTATACTGTGTTTTCACTTATTTTGAGATATGATACATCACAACAACATTTCCAAACCCAGTTTCAATAAATACATTTTAAAATAAGTCTGTTTTTGTCGATCATCATCAATCATCCAGGCAGTCTGGGTTGAAAATGCATACACTTTCTGGAGTTGTCTGGAGTCCATATTTAAAAGCATGGCATGATGAGTTCATGATATTTCTATAATTCATGTGGTTTCCGTCAAGCGTCTCTCACCCCGCAAAAACAGAAACATGAATCTCTTACTTTTAGCTCGGATGCTACTTTTACATGTTAACTGGCCTTGCTCGCAGGTGGAGAACCCTGACTAATAATGTTACCTTGCTGTATAAGAACCACAGCCGTGGGGTAGACAGAGCCACTGCAGTCAGTGTCAATAAAGACAAGTTTAGCAAGCAGCTAACTTAATAACTCATTTGCTAACGGCTAAATGTTAATATCAGCAAAATCCCCTTTTAGAACCGCAGTATGATGTGAAATATGAAATCAGTATGACCTGCATGTTAATAGTGAGGGCTGTCCTCTCCCGTTTGCCAATCAGAGGCCAGCATCTGTTCACGTCACATTACTCATGGTTTAGCCCACTTTGGCCACAGCCAGAGGTCGGTCCCAAAACGTATACCTGTTCAGACCGGTCTGGCCTTGGCCTCCGCTGTGGAATAGCTCGCCAAACCAGGATCGACCTGGGCTGGGTAGGGCCTGCCAGTGGAAACACACCATTTGTTGCATATGTATATTCCTCCACTGCACATTGCAACTCATTTGCCTCAATCTGGACCGTATGGTGCTGGTATTGCACTTCTCCCCTGTTATAACATGTGTCAGTTATGATGTGAGTAATCTGTGTGAAATCTCACAAAAGGTCTGTATGTGGTTGATGACTGATCCACAGTAAATATCGATCTTGTTTTGATAATTCCGTGTGTAAAAGTTCAAGTTTTTGTTTTCTTGGCCCAGCTGTGTTCTTTAATTGTACATTTGTGTTCAAGCTTTGCTCTTTGTCGGCCCGAGTCAGGAAGCTCCACACAGACAGCACCTCGACACAAACACCTCCACACCTAAGGGTGCTTTGTGTAAATAAGCGTGCCTGCACCCCTTCAGGGTGGTCAGCACGCCCATCCATCTCAGCCCGCCTAGGGTCAGGACACAAAAACACACTGTGTATTTCACCCACAAAATCGTCCTGTTTACTCCCTGTTTTGCGCCACTGAAAGCCACACTGTGACCTCTGGACAGCATTTTGTCTTTCTGTGTCTTCCCGTGTCATCTCCAGTGTTACACATCCAAAACACTCTCTGAACACAAACCACTAAATGATGGCCGCGGGCTGAGGGGCCGAGGTTGTGTTTGAGTCTATGAAGCGAATGTTTCCAGCTGCAAGCACCTGCAGAGTTTGGCTATAGCAACACTGTCTGGGAATCCTATTGTGTATAAGAGCAAGAGAGAAATCAAATGGATCTTAATTATTTTCCTTTTTCAGTTTACAGTTATGATGAAGTACTTCCCCAGTGGTGACATCACTGAAATACCCAAAGGTTCTTCTTAGTTGTTTGGGTGTGATCCATTCATCCACAATCTACCACTGCAGCAAAACAATAGCAAAAGAAAATACCTACATTGTTTATCAATCTAGATTGCCAGAATGCCAAAATGATATCTAAAAAGAATATTAAGTCCTGCTAAAGTCAGGATTTCCTTCCTGTGTGTGAATGTGGCTTAAGTGACGCTACTTGTACCAGTGACATCAGTGACCTGAAAACACTTTACCAACTCCCAAAACAAAACAAAAAAGAAATATATATATATTGCACTCCATCAGCAGTATTTGACACCAACTGTTGTCAGATTTCTATTTTGGCTGGTCATTTACTCTCACCGACTTGGATCTGAACTGTACACAATCAAAAAATGAAACCATTCAGCTCTTCAAGGCTCTGTTACGCCATGTTTTAAATGTACTATATAATTTGTAACCATAAAATTATAAAATTAATTTGCGTTACACTGGCCTACAGGCTGTAACTTTTTAGATTCGGGTAAAGCTGATATGAAGATCACACAGATAATGCACTTGGTGAAGGCGGGGGTTAGGAGGTTAAAAAAACGCTATAGTTAATTAAATTGTGGCAAGTCAAAGTACCAAGTTTTTGTGTGTAATGTCTTCTCTTTCAGGCTATACAAAAAAATGTCTAGCCTTGATTATTACTGTTGGACAATACATTAAAAATCACATTCCTTCTTCATAATTCTACGATTCAAAAGCAAATTTACAAGTCCATTAACAATTTCATTTCAATATGCTGTTGCACATGTATTAGCTCGCAGTGCATCCGGCAGCCCACAAAATGCTCGTATTGTGGTTATGGAGCATTAGCAGTTGTAGTTACCCTCCTGACCATCACTTAACAGCCCACTCTCCAGCCGGCGTCTGTGGCGTGTTAAAGCTTTTAGTGTAACTCCGGTAAAGCCATCGCTCTAACTGTCAGAGGGACCCCATCCCGGAGCACATGTAGACTCACGAACATACGCACACAGGTGTAGACACACGCTGCGTCCCTGCTGGCCTGTTCTCCCGCCCTCACACTCCTTTTATGTTCTTAAATATTTATAAGTAGCTCTGCAACATTAATATCTTAGATGGCTTACAAGAACACTTAAATAAAATCTGGATTGCGCTCCCTCCCTCTCACTTGTTTTTCATTTGTGTAATGCTCTTGTTTGGGAGGAGGGGGGGCAGAGTCTGAGGGCCAAGAGGATTACTGCCCATATCTGTTTGTATAATGAAAATGGGCACTTCATGTGGACTTAACAAACCGTCAGCGGTTGTGCTGGTAGAAGGTTTGCCAAAACAAATGGGTTACGATTCATTCAAAATGTAATTCATCTAAAATATGCATTTGGCCGTGACGGAGATTTGATGACACAAAGCTCAGACGAATATCATTAACCGTTTCTAATGATAAATGCTCTACTTCCGGGTCCGGCAGATGTGCGAGAAACTACAAAAAAACTCTTTAATACCACAATCAATATTTCTGAAACTCAACAGAGAGTTACTGAACATACTTATTTATCAGGTCCATTAGCCAAAAAATGCTGTACCTCCTGCTATAAAAGTCACATTCACCAAAATCGCTACATCCGGGTTAGCCAAGAAAAATGCTAACGCTAAACCCGGAAGTAGCGACTTTACTAAATATTACTTTTTTTAGCAGTAGGTGCGTTTTTGGCTAATGAGTCTGAGAAATAAGTAGCTTCAGTAACTCTCCGTTGAGTTTCAGAAATATTGATGTTTTAGTTTTTTTATTGTACATTTTGCCCGTCTGCGAGGACCCGGAAGCGGAGGTCGCGACGTCACACTTAACACACGCATTCAAGTGGAAGAGATACTACTGAAGTCCGTGAGAACTTCAGTAGTGCAAAGTGTGGAGAGTGTGAGAATGAAATTTGAAAGTAAACAATCGAGTTCCTCCCCTCCCGATTGGACCAGGCAGGCCGGTTCACAGGAAAGCTCGTCTCATTGGACAAAGTGGCAGCCCGGTGGATTCTGATTAGTGTCTGGGATCGGCAAAGGGAGGGACTTTAGAAAAAAAACATGGTCGTTCAATATTACTTGCGTTGTGTCAGTTAAGAGTCGCGGTCAATTATATGCAATATATTACATTTGTAAAACATTTAGACCTACAGACTATCACTTTAAAGCGAGCATTTGCTAATTCCTTTTTTATTTCAGTAAATTACAGTCACAGTGACTACTTTTAATGAGCTAAATAAGTCAAAGTTATTTACTTAAACCCCATCGTCGGAAGGGTTCAAGGATAAGTGTTTGAGACGACGATTTAGAGCTAAGTTGAATCGCTGTGAGCCAACGTGTCCATAATCCCATTTGGAAGCTTCATTTCACTGACAAGTGTTTGTTTGCTGCCGTTTCTTCAGGGTGACTTGACTTGATTTATCTCCTCGGTCTTCGGGGGCTATTGGGGTTTAAAGAGATTAGAAGAGGATTAAGGGGCGATTGGTACGGATTCGGTCTAGACTCCTCTGCTCTGATTCAGCACTGAAGCAGCACTTTCGGTAACAATGTTAAAGGCCCTGAATTTCTTTTACTTCTTTTACTTTTATCCCCATTGTAAAAGCAGTAATCCTGGAAGATGTGTTGGTGTTGTCATCATGCATCTAGTATCAGTCATGGTTGGTATGCACCATTTTATCAAATTGAATACATTATACAACAATCGAATTACTCCCATAAATGTGTATCTTAACATGATCTAATTTGTTCAAACAATCCATTTGAAAACACAAACAGAGACCACAGTTTAGTTTTTTAAGTTAGTGTCTTTTTTAATGTGTTGCTAAAAACCTGGTAATGTTGTTAATTATAATGAATACTCTGAGAGGGGGAGAGCTAGTTCCCCTAAGCGGCGCCTCTTCCTTCAACCAGACAAATACTTGTTCCGGAGCGCCTGGTGCGTGTACATGAGAGTGTTTGTGTGCTAGTTCTGCTGTGGGAAGTCAAATGTAGAAGAGTGATAGGCCGACATACAGTGAGGTTCATCAAAGTCAAGGCGCGCGACGGCGCTCATTTTTCATTGGCTGAGGGGTCCTGCACACCTGCAACCTGCAGCAGGCGGGCCACCTGAAGGAGAGGGAGAGACGGGGTAAGGAACAAACAGGACGAAGAGTCTGCAGAGGGGAGTGAGAGACACTGGTCACCGAGACAGTTTGAACGACAGCGTTCTCCCTTTTACATTTCACACCCGGTCGCTCGTGCACCGCCGGGGGGGGAGCGGCCGGGGAGGTGGTCGTCGTGGGGAGGGGCTTGTTTTTGCTCAAGGGAGATAGATGAGGAGATACATTCTGTAGATGTTATTATTATACGTTTACCTTGGTTTGGGCTCACAGGGACAAAAAAAGCACAACACAAACGAATGCAATCTCCACTCCCACCGCGGCTCATCTCTGAAGTGAAGTTTACAATTCTATGCTGCATTGTTTAAAGAGCCTGTTTTATTTTAGCAGTGTCAGTGTAATACGATTTAAGATTTCCCATATGCGCAGGTTGGAGATTCAAAGCACATACAGTACCGATGTTGTTTCCCTGAGAACACGCAGACTCAACACAGAAAGACCCTGTCCGGCCTGGGGTTTGAACACAGGACCTTCTTGTTAAACTCGAGCTTCACGGCCAGACTGGTGAACATTGGGCTGACCTTGATGGGCAGTCACTGAAAATCACCCCGTACTTTGTCGTGCAGTGAAATATTCAACGATATTCCTGTCTCAAATGGCCGGCAGTCTGTTCAAGTCACGTTTGTAAAAGCAAGGTTCACTTTGGTGCAGGGGGTTCAGAGTTGTTGGAGGAGGTAGTTCCCTCAACACTTCCATATACACCCATGTCCAGCCATAAAGCGGTTTCTATGAACAAAAAGGTCTCTTCAGTTAACAAAGGAACTCATTTTTCTAACTTTCATGTTAGCATCCAGTGAATGTAACACAACATCGGTCATTTATCTCTCGCAGTGTCGGGGGCCATCATGAACAGTTTGAGGTCATCATAACTGCGTGGTGTCCATCGCGGCTGTCAACACACGTTTGATTGTAAACACGTTGCTGTTGCCCCTGGCGACAGCGGCCCAGCATCTGTCCGCCTCACTCCACGCGATAGTGGACGCATCACTCTACCCCTGTCACCCAAAAACACAGCAGCACACAGGTAAAGACACTTACGGACGGCTCACATCGCTGTCCGGCGCTGCGGCTCCTGCTGCTGCGGTTCACACACACGCCGCCTCAGTCACTCATAACAGACGTCTTTCTGTGGAAATGGAGCTAATCCATCAAGAGGAGCAACGCGGCGGGCACCTTCACAGCTCACCTACTATCACCTGGACAGCAGCGACCTCTCATAAACACGCACCCGCCCACGCACTGATGTAACATTCATGAGTCGGTCATCACGTCTCTGTATGTATAAGACATAAACATCACATGCCACTGAATAAACCAAAAAAAAAAGACGTTCATATCCAAGATGTCATTGCATTGATTTGAACTAGGATTAACTAGTTCTATTAATTTGTAATTGAGAAATGAAATATGTCAAAAATTCATACATTTAAGTAAAAAAATAGGCAAGGCGCATTCATCACCTTCATGATGTTTTGAAAGCAATATATATCGCCTAATGTGCATTTATGTCATCTTTTTTTTTTCATAAAATAAAATTAGACATTACATCGTATTAGAATCGGAATTTTTATTTTGGAAATTTCTATTGCCACACTATTACGCTAGTTTATAAATAGTTTAGTGTGTCATTTGAGATGTGCTTCATTAATTGCGCGAAAACCTCTTCATGTGCACCCTCCGTCAAAAATAAACAAATGCAATGAAATGAAATAAAATGCACCAATTGTACATTCCTGTGAGATTCCCCGCTGTGACAAATGCTTGCCGGCAGCAGCACGGCCCTGTCCCGCCGCTCGCTGAAGGCTATGGCTGTGTCGTTTCATGGCTCTCTTGTTACTGGGCTGTAAATTCAGCGGATGGCTCCTGTCTCTGGGTATTGATCCGCTCCGTCACCTTGAACCTCAGTATTGACACATGGGGTGACGCTGAGCGGGGAAAAGCGGCAATTTAGCCACCCTCAATTATGACATTCATAGATGATGTCACAACAGGGGCACAGGGCTTTGGGACATACACACCGTCTTGGGATTGAATCCATTTGTTTGACTTGTGCGCTCAAAGCACACACAAACACACGCGGCGGACAAAGGCTATCTGCCCAAAACAGCGGCTAATGGGAGCCTTTGTATTGTGTGTGTGTAAATGCTGACTTTTGACTGCCAATCTCATGTGTCCTCTCCGTCCCCAGACAGATGGTTCACTGGACCATGTCATTAGCTGAATACAGCAAGCCATTATAATGTCCTATTCAATACCACATATTAAAAGCATCATAGCGTGAGGCAAAGCATTAGCCGCTCCCTGCAGAAAGCTCCTGCTCAGAGTCTGTCATCAAGTAATGCAGAAGTGTGATTATTGAACAGCACGACTCTTCGCATTAGTCATTCAACTAAAACTGAACTGCAAATGATACAAATGATGAGCTCTAGTTTTAGTTATGATCACTTTTTTTTTTTTAAATGTCACATGTTTTCAACTTGACGTTGGGATTTGTGTGGTTTCGTAAAAGTGGGCCAGGGCACATGTTTGGGCTGCAAGGCCCACCTGAGGGACACAAAATTGCTTTTAATGCGTTATAGTTGATAGGGGACTGGGCCAATGTTACTTTGTACAGATAAAGTGACTTCCCCTGAGGTCGCAAAGGTTATGCGCCAGTGGTTTAGATGCACTCAACAATTATAACAAACAAATGCAACTAAATAAATAATCTTAAGAAAACAATCTAAGTAATAAATGACAAAAATAATCTACATTGTGTTGTTGTCTTTTCATAGGTTTCTTCTAACCCTACTTTCAGTCCTTCACAAACCAACTCCAGGTCCTGACCTCCACATAAAATACATCATTGTATCGCTATATTGTATTACAAATGGATTTCAGATTGGGGCCCTATCAGATGTCACATATCTGATTCAGTAAGTAGTGGCCAGGGGCCACCCAGCCATCGTTAATACTGTATTCACAATCCATTGATGAGATCATGAAAAACGGACCGTGTCTGTTTGCCCTCCCAATAGCCGCTCGGGCATGGCCTGACACTCATAAACATGGACACGCTGAAGCACAAAACAAACGCACACTCCCTGGGGTACACAGGGCTCTCATTGCTGACCATGGAGCATGTGGGTCACAGCGAGGGGCAGAGAGAGAGGGGCTCTTAAGGGCCCCACAGATGGGCCACACTCGCACACGCTCTCAAGCAAACGCACTCATGGGTCAGGGTTCACCTGGAGGAGCACTGGTCAGCCTCATACATCAGTTTTATTACACAGGCTTGTCACAACAGTGGACAAGGCCTTCAGGACAGACCACTCTCTCTATCCCAAAGCACACATGTCTATCTAAGATTATAATCAAAAAGGATTTCATTCTTTCACATTAGCATAGCCTTTTTTCTTTGGTATTGCCTTTTTTGGCATTTGTATGAAATTCTGTTTTTTTTATTTTTTATATAGCCTATTAATATTAATTAATTGACAAAGAATGTGTTATTTTACTCAACATATTAAACATTCAGGTTTTAAAGAAAACAAACAAACAAATAGTTTCCATGAATTGTTAATTGACACTTTTTTATGGGGCTCAACATTTCTGCCCACCGCCGTTCCTGCGCTGGTTCAGGAAGTAAAAATCCATTCAAAAATAAAAGATTTAAAATACCAAGAGTTCAGCCATCTAAAACTACTGACCATATCACAACTATTTTACAAGAAAGCAGGACGGAAAATATCAAGGAAAATATGCTTTTAAGTTTTGATTTATAAAGTTTCAGATAAGCCACTTTAAATGGCGTGCTTTATGGTCAGTGGTTATAATCTTAATGGGAAAAATGCATGGAAAATGTGGCCTTTGATTCAGACATTTTAAAGAAGTTCTTTCCAACTTAGAAAAGAATGTGTTCTTTCCATCAGCCCATTATCATATTATTCATCATTTCAGTTTTATTCAACCTGTCCGCGACACCAGGATGAGAAACATTAAAAGATTGTGGTACGCCACCGGATCTCGGCGTCTACCATGCGTTCTTCATAATGAGGTCTTGTCATTCAGTGTTTTTGAATAGAGACACTCAGTTCTATGTCAAGTCGTTCCTTATTTCCCGGAGTTTACCCCCGGGACAACAGCCGCCATTTTGTCCTGTCACTCCCCTGTGCTTTTTCCCCTCCTCGCCTGTCCAATAATGACAGTTTAATTTGCCAACCAATTACACCTGAGCGGTATTTAAATGAGCCAATCAGGGCAGTGACAGCGCGACTCGCTGCTCCAGTTAGCACCCGGCGCAGAGGTCAAGTCACTGCTTCCTTCACTGAAGGCCCACTGAGCTGTATGCTATTATTAAGGGACGACATGCTTTTATTGTTGCTCTTTTTAATGCTCAAACTGTACTTAAAGGAACAGGCCAGCGTTTTTCCATACTGAGATTATGTTCTTACCTGAGCTTAGTTGAGTTGATGCGTACCTGTCTGGTCTTTGTGCACACAGCCAGGATAACCAAGGAGTGGCTCTGTAAGAAGCATATCAAGGTTCTGGCGTGGCCTAGCCAGTCTCCAGACCTAAACCCAATAGAGAATCTTTGGAGGGAGCTCAAACTCCGTGTTTCTCAGCGACAGCCCAAACCTGGTGAAGAACTACAGGAAACGTTTGACCTCTGTAATTGCAAACAAAGGCTACTGTACCAAATATTAACATTGATTTTCTCAGGTGTTCAAATACTTATTTGCAGCTGTATTATACAAATAAATAGTTGCAAAATCATACATTGTGATTTCTGGATTTTTTTTGTTAGATTATGTCTCTCACAGTGGACATGCACCTACGATGACAATTTCAGACCCCTCCATGATTTCTAAGTGGGAGAACTTGTAAAATAGCAGGGTGTTCAAATACTTATTTTCCTCACTGTAGCTCCAAACTGGGGTGTAGTTAGAAGCTACCAAGTTGTTCCACGTTTTCCCTGTTTAAATACAGTTACGTGAAAAGTTACACGATCCAAGTCTAGTTACACAAAATTAAACATGTCGATTTTCTTAGCGGATGAAAAGGGGAACTATATCGTGAGGCGTAATAACACCTGGAGTACTTTGACATCCGCGCAGTAATATCGTCGAAGTACTGCATGTGTTATTACTTATTTAAATAGGGGAAAACGTGGAACAGCTTGGTAGCTTCAAACTTCACCCCAGTTTGGAGCTATACCTCTGCTAGGAGAGGCTAAATGCTAACAACATTTGCGTGACTGAGCGCACGCACACAGACCAGACAGGTACGCACCAACTCGTCTAAGCTCAGGTAAGAACATATTATCTCAGAAGAATTGCCATCACAATAAATTGTATCAAATGGTGCGGCCCAAGAGAAGAGGAGAACCTACTGTACATGTTTCCAGTGCAACCCAGTCGCTACATAAAAACGTACCCCAGGGACGCTTTTACAATATCGCATTACCATAACAGTGATACGAATTTGAGCAAAATTACGTTGGTCATTTACGTTTACAAATTCATTCAAAAAACACAGGAGCTCGTTCACGCGGCAGCCTGCGGACCTTGCCGAGTGTTTTCTGCCGGGTCTTGGCGGACTTGTAGCCGGCGATGGTGCGTGCTCCTGGGCTGGCTTAGCGCCGCAGCCCGCAGTACCACCACTGGAGGCTCGTACCGCTTATTCCCGCTTCCTCCGCTAAAGTCCTTTTTGTGAAAGTGATGCCAAGTGTCCGCGATGTTATAAATATCATTACATTTGCCTCGGTCAGCCGTGTGTGTGTGTGTGTGTGTGTTCTTGTAATTATGACATTGTGAGGACCCGTTTGCGTTTTTAACAAACAGAGTGAGGACATTTTGGAAAGTGAGGACATTTTGGGTGGTGCTCACTTATTTGAAGGACTCAAGATGTGGTTTTAGGGGTTAGGGTTAGAATTTGGTTTAGATTAGGGTTAGGATTAAGGTTAGGGTTTAGGGGGTAACACATTATGTCTATGAGTGTCCTCACTAAGATAGAATTACAAACACGTCTGTGTGTGTCTGTGTGGAGGTGGGTCCCGCTCCAGAGGTGGATGGCCACTGCTTTAGACGACATATTACAATCAATAGGTCACTTCCTCGGCCGATTTCACTTGGCTTTTGCGATAACCAAAAGTTTAACCTTAATCCCACATTAAAATGATTCAACTGCGGGAGAAGGCAAAGCAATAATAGCCCACAGCAACCGGTTGAGGTCAACTCTAATCCGTTTTTCTCTTAATGTAAATAAAGTCTAAGCATCTTATCCTGCTCATTTGTGTAATGGCTTACTTAAAGGAGGTTGTCAATAATCCGCTTGGAGCCTTAGCTGTAAGTATGTTGAAGAATTATTTTTTATTTTTTCTTCTTCATCGTGATAACAAATGAATGTAAATATGCGTAAATCGGCCTTAATTGACGAATACTTAAGCCTTTTTCTTACTGCGTCCATTTCTCGATTAAAAAGACATTTAATCCCTTCCGCCGGACGCTTTTCCAAGGTCTCCCCCGGTACTTACCTCCACAATAACTGTAATGCCGAGCGATGGTAAGTAAAAATAACCTTAGCCGATAATATCTCGAGATTAAATACATCTTTGGCTTTTGTCCTGCATGGGCCGCTTTAAGCTTGTGAACAAATGCCACGCACGCCCCACACACTCACACCCAGAGAAGAACAGATCTCTTCCAATACACTTATAATTACCACGGCATAAGTACTTCGAATTATTAAATGTGGCCAAAAGGCTTAAAATGCACTTGGATGTGTGACCCAGCTCGGTTGGCACGCCTGAGCAGGAATTACTTTGCCTGATGAGGAAGATGTGCTTCGGCATACGCGCCGCCGTTCATGAAATCCGAGGGGTTCTCCGGCAATTACAAGGCAATGGTTGTTAGATTAATCCTATTGGGGGAGACATTAACCACAATAATTTATCCTACTTTAATTATGTTTTTAAATTAATCTCATCCAAAGAGTAAGCTTTAAAAGATGAAGAGAGACGCTGAAAGAAATGAAAGAAACATTGCAAAGAGGCAAAAGGGAAATCAGGTGTCAGAATATGTTATTCCCACAGTATTCCTATTATTATGTCTTCCAGAATCCCACAACCGTATATTTGAGATGTGCAGGGGAAAAAAGCATTAGGATGTTTTTTCAGGCAAAATGATGACGAGTCGCCCTCACAAGACAAGTCTTTGTATTGTCTTTGTGGGTTCAGCCCAAAGCAAACTTTATGTTCTTTATGTTTAATTATGTATTTTTGGTACCGAGTGTGCTGTGTCCGTATTCTCCATGAACCTACAGTCACTGGTCATGCCCAGGGCACGGCTCAAAGCAATGGGCGACAGGGCCTTTGAAGTCGCTGCCCCCTGCCTGTGGGACGCCCTCCCAGACCACCTCAGGGCCCCGCAGACGGTGGACGCATTTAAAAAAGGACTTAAAACCCACCTTTTTACACAAGCTTATTTTAACAGCTAGTTTTTTTTTAGTCCCGTCATTTAACATGTTGTTTTATATTGTATACTGTATTTTTTTTTTTTTTTTTTACTATGCTGTCCACTGTAGCCCTGTGAGATTTGGTGTCAAATGTAAAGTGCATTACAAATACAATGTATTATTATTATTATTACTTATAACATGGATTTCCAAAGATCATTTACTATTTCTAAATAATTTCATAGTCTAATTAAATAAATGTAAACATTGACTGAATGCCTTTGTTTGTGTTGCATGCGCGTTGGTGTGATGGCAAAGTGAAGCAGCTTAGTTGAGTTAGTTAGTTAGCTCGCTAGCTGGGGAATCGGCACATACTTAGGCCCCAATTATCCACTAAATCTGCCCCTCTCTCTAAATGAGATTATTGCTACTCGCTGAAGCTGTGGCTCCCACTGGGTTCCATTAACTTTGATTACTCCTCATTATTTACTTACAGCTCCGCCACTTATTGGTCTCACACTGTACGGAAGAAAGGGAGAGCGCACGGGGGGATGCCAACATATGAAGTTATGCACGCATATGCACAGTTCCAGCCAAGTGTAAGTAATAAAGGCTAAAGCAGTAAACCGTACTGTTTACACAGCTCAATGTTTGGGGAAACATACAGAAAAAGGGGATGAGGGAAGAAAACTGGAACAGAGTAGAGACACAGAGATTAACAAGAAACCTTTTTTTATTATCATTATTATTATTATTATTTTATTTAACCATGGCAACTACCTGGGCATTGACTGCTCCATTGACAAGCCTCTCCCGGCAGCATGTAGTTCAAGCTCTCATTTGCAAACTCGCTCCTCTAGCTGTGGTCATCTAGCTTTTAGCTCGCGATTGGCTGTTTTGTTTTCTTCATTGCTTTTTTCTTCTAGAGTGCCAGTCCCTCACAAGTTTCTGACTCACTCAACACTTTCTTTCTGCTGCTCGATTACCGTTTTTTTTTTACATGTTGGTGGTACAGGTGTAGCAGGTGCACAAGCCTAGAGCGCCCTCTTGCAGCCGTCCGCATGAAAATAAATGTTGATATATGAGTCGCACCTGAGAATACTAAGTCGTACCCCCGGCCAAAATAGTAAAATAAAAAAGTGCGACTTATAGTCCGGAAAATACGGTAAACAGAATTCAGTTGTTCCCAAATCTACCACATGTAGAGCACTGACATTACTTTGCTCTCAAACCCTTGGTGCCATAAATTTACAAAGCTATTGCAAAATTACACATGCTACCTATGGGGGCCAGCCGAGGGAGGGAAGAGGAGAGATCAGCTTCCCGACTGCCTGGTGGATGGTGAAGCTTTCCCTCAGTCAGTTGGACCTGGCCCAGGCTGAGACTCCCGGAGGAAGCTGTGAGATGGCCCAATTATATACAGCATTATTGAATCCCCCTCCCCGGTATTCACAACACAAGAATCACAATAAAACAATATCCTTGTGTGTTTGTTGTGTGACTGGAGAGCCATTCCGTTTGTTTTCCGAGGCCTGGCAGTGTTTCAGTCATATCGCTCACAGTGCCACGCTACAATCCCAATCCTTGCGTGCTCTGCGACGTTTTGTGCACAGATATTGCACTATGACCATAAGGAGATCGCGGCTGTTTGAAAGTGCCTTGAAACTTTCCAACAGCAAGAAGTGGAAATGCTAAAAGGCCTACAGAAAAAAGAAAAAAATCTTGTAAAGAAAAAAAAAAAAAAAGTGTGCTCTAAGGCCTAATTTCACTGACATTGTCCCTCACCTAATTGCGAAAATCCCTCAGTCTCTCCTTTGCTCCCTGTTGTGCGGCTCTGTAGCGCTCCGAGCTAAAGAACCAAGTCGGGTGCTAATTTCATTTCAGTTTGTCTTAGGACAACTCTTAGATGTTTAATTCTATCCCAATTTCATGTAATCAGGCGAAAGGCTTCCCTAGAGGGCGGGCTAGGCGGGCCAGGGCTAACTGTGTGCTATTTGCAAATGTAATTGGTCCACCTCTATTCTCCACTTTGTCACTCTTTCATTTTTCTTTCTCTATCTTCCATTATCGACGCACCTTTTCTCCACATTATCCCTCCACTCCCCTCCCCTCTAGGCGACGCTGGTGCGGTTGTTATTGTGATTTCATATTTTCTTCTCATCGCTACCTCTGCAGCCTCTGGACATTGACTACAAAATCCATTATCATTTGTATATTTTAATTATGCAAATGAGGATAGCTCAGCTGGCCTGTTGGAAGCTGCAGGGGAGGAAGCAGAAACTCCATTGCGGGTGATTACAATTCATCCGCTCGTCTCGCTTTAATTGTAACAAGCTAATTACCTTGTTTCCATTTAGTTTGAACAATGCCAAAACGAAAAGGGTGCAATGATAGCTTTGGCTAACCAGCGGAGCAAAGCTATATAGCCAGCAGGCAGTGGGGGGGGGCTGGATGTGCGGAGTGGAATGATAGAACTTGCGTAAACATATGGGCTGAGCTCATTTCACACAGGCCTAAATGTATAGCTATAGTATATGCTTTAATGCCGTTGCTTCTTCGTTTATTTATATTCTCAGATACTGTTTTGTTACTAAAACAGATGGACAGACTGATAAGCGGTTAACAAAAAAAAACCAAAAACAAATGTCGTGAAAGCGTGAGGAGATGGGGGATGGAAGGGGACATTCTTTCAATTAGCAAATCACTAAAATGCTTCCTGGCAATTCATTATTTAACACGCTAAAAAATATATAGGTAAAAGCAGCCTTTTAAACTCTTCCTGTGGTGGTTTCTTTCACCACCCCAAAACCCTTTTCAGCGTTGTATACTCTTCAACCAGGTCTAAAGGCTTAAGCCGTGTTTCGGATCTGTCTGCTCGCGGTTTTGCCAGTGGTGCTCATATTGGCGCCGTTCAGAGGTTTCTCACTGAAATGAGTCCAGGGCTTCTGGGGATCAAGACGAGGCCTCGGCAGAGCAAGATCTCATTATCTCTGTGTGGCTCGCGCCCACCTTGCTCATAATATGAAGGCTGTATTCACACGTGCACAAAGTCTGAGGCGGTCCGCTGAGCCCGATGTATGTCACCGTGAACGCGTTACCGGCCGGGACTATGGTACATCTGTTTGAATTCGATTAGGTATTAGACTCAAGCTTGTTTGGATTCATTCAATACTATAACATAACATTGTCATTTCAACAACAACAAAATCAAGGCAATTGACTGCCATCATGTTTTTAAAGTAAATATCAGCAACTTACAATTGGATTAACTTACATCATTTAGTTTCCTTACATTATAATGTGTCTGTTTCTGAATGCCTTTATTCTTTTTGTTGGCACAACAAAAGTAGTAGGTTTTGCCATTCAGAAACTACATTCAGAAACAGATCAAGTATATGTAGAAAATAATGTAAGTTAGAGCAACACATGTACAATTTTTTAAAAGTATTTTATCTTATTTATTTATTCGAGCAGGGACGATATATATACAACCTCAAAAAGGAGAGATGTACCAGACTTTTTTTCCACTTCCCTGGACAGGCTGATGTCAACAAAGTCTTGAAAATACAACATAACGGTGGTATTTGTTGCTCTCGGTGGCCGATGACAAATACCACCGTTGGATCAGAGAAGCCATCGAGATCCGGAAACGCGCCCCCCAGACTGTGAACCGGGTCGAGGGGGCGTACCAACTTTCCCACACCTGGGACACAGTTCTGAAGAAGTCGGACTGCAGATGGCGCTGTCGGCCTGCTACCACAAGCAGGAAGACGGTGCCAAAACCTGTATAAATCAGCTGACCAGACACGTCACAGCAACACCACGTGACAACCTCTGAGGAAGGCCACAGTTGTAGCCGAAACCGTCAGGTACGAAAACCAACACTTGGTCTGTCTATAAGAAAGAAAGCTTGCATAATTCTTAGAAGACCTAATGAATCTAATCGAACTACTGCTAAAACAGCGCCCCCAAGCTCCCGTTGAGGGTATGTACATTTAACCCAATTCGGAAACGACTTTGATACAATGCAGGGCGGTTCGTGAGTGCATCAGTGGGTCCCGATAAAGTGATGATCAGGTGCTCTTCGAGGACAAAAATCGCCAGAACATGGATGAGAAGAAAAAGTTATGTCCGAGGCACCATGTGTTAAGATTAAAAGTCCTTTATTTGACAAGGGACGGCAACGTGTTTCGACCCGGCACGGTCTTCTTCTTCTTCTTCTTCTTGACATGCCCTGAAGAAGACCGTGCCGGGTCGAAACACGTTGCCGTCCCTTGTCAAATAAAGGACCTTAAAGGACATTACATTTTCTTCCCAGAAGTGACTTTGTTGCACGTAGTGTATCTGACCAACTGCGATGACGATTCCAAAACTGCAAAAAAAAATGCATCACAAACTTGCAAACTTAAGCCCCCCATGCAATGTGTGAGCAGCGTGTGCTCACAATTCACCACTCTTATAATATATTATATGGGTACACTACGTTATCGCCATTTTACTCACAACAGCAGCGATACCAAAGCACCACTCACCACTGGAGTCTCCATGAGCCCTCCTCCATATGCGCCATTGCAACTCCATAGAAGCTCACCTGTCATCTTCCAGCGCTGTCCTAGTGTGGTCAGACTCCGTGTCAGCCTGGGTTCAGCGCGTATGATGAGGACAGAGTGCTCTCATCATCCCGGCCTCGGTTCCCGCCGCTGTTCTCCTCAAAGTCCTGCTGTTGTTTCAAGAGTTCCTCTTTCAGAACGCGGTGCCAAATATCCGTGATGAAGTTGATGTCGCTAATTTTTCCCTCCAGTACCGTCATTTAAGTTTCAGACAGTCCTATAATATGCACTCTTGCTACTCTGTTACTGCTCTGAGACGAGGAGTAAGGAAGAATCTGCTTGCACATTTTTATGGAGAAGAACCTATATCTATAGCCCGACATAGCGGGTTACCCATGCCCACCTATATCTGGCAGCCATCAGGGAGATGCGTGAAAGGTATTTGAAACTATCTTCCTTAATCATTTCGCTGATCCCGCAGGACGCACTGTCGTGGTTTGATGGGAAAGGATGCAAGGATAGGAAGGAAGGTGGGAGGGAACCGCAGGAGGAAAAAAGAAAGAGAAACACCTGTCACGTGATTCCTGAAGACTTGTCGCACGCGAGGTTTTGAAAGAACACACACGCGCAAACCACGCAGCCTCCATTTTTGACATCTTCATGGCAATTGAGGATTATAAATTAAAATAGGTTGCTTGTGAAAGTGTCTGACATCCCTGGTCAGTGTAGTTTCTAAAATAAATATTTGTTCATGTAGGGCCGCTTTAATACAAACTGCTAACCGATAACCATGATCTGAGTGTGGCCTTGCTTACTTACATCTCTATACATTAAAGCGAAGGCCAGTCAGATCTTGTTATAAGCATGGATTAGAGATTACTGTACAGATGTCCCTCCTCAGCGGTAAATACCATAAGGTTCTAATGTACGGACACTAAAAGAGACTGAGTTCATGTCCCTTAAATACCCTGCATTCACGTGTGCTCATCTGGGAACAGCTGCTGAGTGACCTACATGAACAGCATTAACACAAATCACCTACATACTGCTCTTTTTTTTTTTTTCATTTTAAAGTTGTGCTGCCCGCGCCATGTTTATTTCTGTGTTCTTCTTAACTCATAAAGAGGCATTGGCGAAGCTTGATTACCCGTGAATCTTATTATACTTTATTAAGACTCACATTCGGACATTTACAATCAAGTTCTGAAATGCATGTGATTTTTCATTTCATCGACATTTAGTCTTCTCTCAAACGTTAACTAGGGTACAAAATCTGTGTTATTGATGTTTGGAGATATTTTTTTCTTAAATTCATGCAGGTCTTATATTTGAAGAGTCTAGTGGCGCTAGGCTAGTGCAAGGCTAAAGCATTTCTATGGTGACAGCTAGCAAAACAATAATTTTAAACATTTTGCATTTAAAATCACTTATATTTGAGCAGCATCAGCTTCGTGGCTGTAAACTAAGGCGGAGTGATCTGCGAGAAAATAGTCCCTCAAAATGCTGTAATTCATGTGATACAAGGTCAGTTATATTTCAAAAAATATTCTATTAACACAGACATTTATATTGTTAGTCTGGCGTTATAAGTGGTTTTCCTCAGGTGCACTGTGGAGTGGGTCAGACTGTTTTCAATGCAGGCTAACTGTTACCGTAGAAATGCTTTAGCCTTGCCCTAGCCTAGCGCCACTAGACTCTTCAAATATAAGAACTGCATGAATTTAAGGAAAAAATATCTCCAGACATCAACAGCACTCTGGATAAAATCCTGAAATATCCCTTTAAGTTTAAACATAAATCGTAAATCTAATCACGATCGGAAATAAAAAGAGTGCATTTTTGTACGTTGGCTTCACTTCACTTGTCCTCGTAACAGTCTTTATATTACCAGATAATAGAGATTAGCTGTGACGTTTCTGTGTTCTCTGGATGTGTGCCACTGTGTCTACCTGAATTAATTGGGGGCAAAGTATGAAGAGGGACACTGTTAATAATGAGGTAATATTTCACACTCAGGAACATTAATCAACTCGGATGCAAAGGGAAATTAAATGTTTGTCATTTGATTAAGAGTGGTTTGACTGAACTAACTCCCAATCAAGACACTAACTCAGCGTATTATATTGTCTTTATCATCAATAGATTTGTGGAATATGTTATGAACAAAATGAACTTTGTGTTTCAAGTACATTAGAGAAGCTTAAAGGTGTCACCAGGACAGACCCATAGGAATTAATCCACCGTCTGCGAGATATAAATTCATGCCTAGATTTAGTCAGTAAGCATATGGGGCACTTATGATTCTGCCTTTGGTGCACTGTTGTAAATGTCTTACAAATAGCGATCTTTGGTTGTTGTAGAACAGTATCCTCCTAAGGTAAGGTGCTTTATTTGTTATTCTACAACAACTGTACAACGAAATTTGTCTTCTGCATTTGACCCATCCCTCGACGCCACTGGGACGACCCGTAAGGAGCAGTGGGATGTGGCAGTACCGCCTGTGGGTTTTGGCAGAGCTAAATCCTTGTATCCATCCATCCATCCATCCATTTTCTTCCACTTGTCCGTTGCCGGGTCGTGGGGGCAGCTGTTGGAGCTGCCCAAATCACCATTGCACCAGCCCCTGTGGCTCCTCCTGCAGGTGGTGGGTCCACGGAAGGACGGCCTCATGGTTCTAACCGGGCCTGTTGGTCTCTCATAAGGGGCTTCTAAGTCCTTATAAATTATGTTAATTCCACTCTCATTCATATGAACCATGTGTTTTCAAATCTCTTTGGATTGCTGATATCTGACAAGCCTAAAATTAATGGAGAAATTAGCAAAGTTCTTTACAGTTGCAGCAATATAAGGCTGATATTTCTGCATTGCGTCTCTGAGCTATATATATATATATATATATATATATATATATATATATATATATATATATATATATATATACTGTAAGCTTGTTAAACTGAGGTGACAGATATATCATAAAGTTTAGCTCACATTTATTGAAAAATAAGTTAAATGTGTAGTTCCTTGTTTCTACATCAACACAAGATCTCGTACCTATAGCAGCACCAGTATCACTGGGATTCTCGAAGTCTATAGTCCCCTGGTCCGGGATTTCTTCCATTAGTCAGCTTTAACTTAACCACCCAGGTAAAGCAATCCATACCAAAGTCTGAGCCCCAAAGTGATGTTTCATCGCCCGTTGGTCTTTCTGCATGTAATACCTTATTTTTATATGAAAACATAAAATGACAGAAAACTTGCCATACATATTTCCTTGTTTATATCAGCAATTGGCAAAAGTTTACAAATTAATATCTCTAAATGTATTTTTTTTCCTATTCACCTGTGATGTCTCACCTTAAAAGTTACAGTGCAGTGCAGAAAATCTTGAAACATGGTGAAACTTGAAAACAACTAGCTTCTGAAGTACTTGGTATTTCAATCAGATCAATTTCATAAGTTGGATAGACCACTATTACAGGCCAGCTTATGAAAAAATACATATATAGGTCAAATAAAAGCTAAATGTTAAGTTTCTTGTTTAATGGAGCCTGGCTGCCCTACGTCTGACTCTTAAACTACTGTTGCCTTCACTTTGAAACGTGGATTAAACGGAGCTCAGATGATAAATATGTTTGTGCGTCTGCGGGGTTGGCGTGAGCTTTTCTGAAATCCCCACAGCGCGCTACACTTACAGCAGCGGTGCGCTAAGTAAGAATCAGAGAGTGTAAAATTGACAGATGGGGCTGTTTGGGCATTCTTAAGTGCTCGGGGACTCAGTTTGGGTGGGTCTCCCGTCATCAGTGCTCCTTTGGATAATGATGACAGCTGCACTCACTTGTGATTTACTTTTTTTTTTTTTTTTTTTTTACCGTTATCCTCTCCAACCCAGTCGTCACGTGGCCTCAGTCACCCTCACTCACTCCCGTAGATAAAATAAAGAGCAACGTGTCTCTAAATCTAAACCTTAAAAAACATATGCCGTCCATTAGCGTCGTCCCCAGATGTTACTGCGGCGTAAATCCCATGGTTTTCCGCGCTTTTGATTGGCCGGCAAGTTTAATCATGGGGGCATTAATAGATGGCATCCAAAAACTCCAAACTGCAAGTGAGGCAGACACATCAATATACCCAAGCTTTAAGAAAAACAACAGATTAATATCCAGAATTACCCAAAGCATTTTGCATCTAAAAACAGGACGTGTAAAACTATTACATCCCTTTGTGGAACTTAGACTTTGTGGCGTCCCAGTTCAGATTACACCCATTGTTAGGGTCTAAACAGGACCGGAGGTTGGATTTTGGTATCAGATTGTGGAAGTAAGTGTTTTATATGTCATTGCACAGCCGTACAACGAAATTGTGTGCAGGTGTTAGTCCTGAGCCGCGCTGCCACTGTGGGCCAACCTCACCTGTAGCACCTGGAGGGAACCTGGCTGCCTTCAGGGCTCCTTCTGATCCTCTGAAACGGCGCCTCCTGGGGGGTCTCCCTGTTTCGGAGCGTGGTGTCCTGCACTGGTCAGCTTCTCCTCCTTCTGCTCCACGATTAAAATTAAAATCGATTCTAAATACATGCTTATTTCTTTTCTGGATTTTTTCTTTTCTGGATTTTGGTATCAGATTGTGGAAGTAAGTGTTTTATATGTCATTGCACAGCCGTACAACGAAATTGTGTGCAGGTGTTAGTCCTGAGCCGCGCTGCCACTGTGGGCCAACCTCACCTGTAGCACCTGGAGGGAACCTGGCTGCCTTCAGGGCTCCTTCTGATCCTCTGAAACGGCGCCTCCTGGGGGGTCTCCCTGTTTCGGAGCGTGGTGTCCTGCACTGGTCAGCTTCTCCTCCTTCTGCTCCACGATTAAAATTAAAATCGATTCTAAATACATGCTTATTTCTTTTCTGTTTGACACTTGATATTGTTTATTCTAAATGTTGTTTTTTCTCGTGGAAGTCTGTAAACTGGGTTAGGCATAATACGTTTTCACTTCAGCCTAAACCCTTTCGGTCGTGTTGCGCGAATAATGGAAATGTTTGTTTCATGTTTAAAGGATTGAAATGACCGAATAAACTACTACTACTACTACAACAGCCTTTCAACATATTCTCCTTCATCACTTCCTTGTTTCCTCTAGCACCTCTTGTGACGCGTCCCCTGTGCTGCAGGTGTGGGGGTCTCTTGATGCCTTCTCAGTTTTTCAGAAGAAGAAATGTGTAGCTCTCAAATGTCTATAGCTCATAAGCAAGCTGTTTGTTTTCTTTTAACAAGCTGCTTTCTTCCGGACTCTACGGACTCTTTGCAGTAAAGAAAAAAAATCAGTTGAACCCCACAAAAACAAGGAAAAGACGTACAAAAGCAACCAAGCAAAACAGTGTGGAACACAGAAACCACAAAATTGCAGTTCGCAGAAAAAAAAGAAGAAAAAAACGCAGCTGTACCAAGAGAGAGGGAAGTTTCCTTTTAAATGGTGTATTAAAGATAAAACTTTCGCTAATAGGGAACTGACATACTGCATACTAATTTATTCTGGATCAGGCCCAATACCAGTACTGCTATCGGTGTGTGTAGTATCTAATAACGTCGAGATTTACAAACAAAATTGTTCTTCATAATGAAGCCTTAATGATGCCTTTACATGTAATCAAAAAGAGAAATAAGCACGGATGACTGGATAATGTGTGAACTAAGCAGCGGGTGGTTGATGAGGTTACACTAAAACATGTATTTTTTTTTTTTTTTTTTTTTTTACTTTTGTTATCGTGAACCATCTGTTGTTAGGCTGAGAAACATAGCTTTAATTTAATCCAACCGCTGCATCGGAGATCATTGTTGACTTATTTTATCATTTGGTTAAGACTTGTATCGTCATTAAAGATAAAAACACACACACTCTGTAGGCCCGGAAAATAAATCCATTATCAGCGTCTTTTTTTTTTTTTGCTAATCCGCTGGTTCACACAATGCACAGAGGGGTATTTGTTTTTGGCATCGCTGGGTCAGGACTGTGGCGCCAGGCTGGAAAATAACAACTGCAGTGAGTGGGGCTGTTTTGAACCGCGGATTAGCGCCTCAAAAACAATACAGATGTCACTCGTGTGCTGGAAATGATCCTGTTTGCAGATGACACTCGGCATGTGGGTTGCGTTTGGCTTGGATTAGATTTGATTTCACATGACTTCAATGAGCAGCAAAAATAAGTCCTATTTTCCAGAGTGTGAAATAACAAGCAGGCAGGGTGTTTCCTCAGGAAATTTTGAATTGAACCGATGTAATTTTGTGCAATCTGGTGCATTTTGAATGACCGATGAGTCGATAAAGTCTGATTTATGATTCAGTGGTGAGAAACAAAACATGAATCCTATATTTACAAAAATACACAAAAAGAATCAAGTTAATGTAAACTACTGTACATCTATTTTGTGTGTCATGAACGTTCTCTGTGGTCCTGAGCTCCTCCTCCGCCATAATATTGCAAAGACGCCTCTTTCTGTTGACTTTAGGAATAACTAGGAGACCCCTGCCAGAGGAGCGAAGGGGCCGTGAAGGTTCATAGGGTAAAAGCAGTTCTGGAAGATAAGAAGGACCAAGACCATTAAGACATTTAAAAAACATTAAAAGAACTTTAAAATCGATCCTGAAACACACGGGGAGCCAATGCAGCGACTCTAAAACCGGTGTAATGTGGTCCCGCCTCCTGGTCTTTGTCAGGACACGAGCTGCTGAATTTTGTAAAAGTTGTAAACCTGAGATACTTCATTATAATATTACTCAACTAGAAGTAAAGAGTAAAAAAGTGAGCAAAGACTTGCTTGTAGAACAGCTTGTGTAGAGTAACGAAAGTAGTCAAAAGGCAAAAAAAAAGGTCAGAGGCACTCGAGTCAGATAGCAAAAATTAAAAGTCCTTTATTAATACATGGACCAGCCTACGCGTTTCGACAGATAGATTAACGACAATGCAATAAGTTTAGTTTAGTTTATTTTATGTCACAATTTCGCACATACAATCAGGAAATTCAACTTATAAACCATCAAGTAAAGCTACATTGTGAAAAGGGACACCCAAAAAGCTACAAGCTCATAAACAAAGCAAAGAGTGGCTCACATAGGACTAGCTCCCGCTGACATCTTCCAAAAGGTGAAGGCGGACTATATAACCACAGAACAGGTGGCATTTCGACACTATATCAACAATATATGATATTCAATATAATAAACGATATTTCATTCCTACCAAAGTATCAGCGAGGCTTTTGCCAGTCAAACGTATACTTTTTAAATCAGTACTGAAAAAGAACATTGAAAAACATTAAAATAGATATACTTTGCATTTGCTAACTAGTCTGGTCCTAGTTACCATCCTAGTTATCACTCAAACGTGGCTGTAAATACTGTTTAAGTGGTGCCAGCCCGCAGTTAGCTTTGCCCGTTAGCCTGTTAGCTTCTTCTTCGTGATTCCATTCGTTTGTATTGGTGCTCTGACCCGTAGTTGCAATTGTGATTTTCTGGCCAGAGACACCAGGGGGAGATGAAAGACCCCCCAATCATCCCATTAACACTTGTATTACCCCCAGAGGGACTACAAAAAGGATTTATTAAGGTAAACAAGTTACTTAGTACTGCTTTAATAGCAATACATTGTCCTGGCCAGGACTGACAAAACCCAGAAAGAGACCCAGAGAAGAGACAAGAATAATAACATGAGGACAAAATGTACCCACGACTGGACACTGGAGGCAAAGTAAGCCAGTGAACAAGAGTAAGTATCATCATAAAACACGCCTTAGTGAATTATCGCATTTTGAGGGACTATTTTCTAGCGGATCACTCCACCGCTGCGTATCTTACAACCACAAAGCTGATGCTGCTCGAGTTATTTTAAATGCAAAATTGTTAAAATTATCGACACAGACATTTATATCGTTAGTCTGGCGTTATAAATGATTTGCCTCAGGTGCACTGTGGGGTGGGTCAGACTGTTTTTTAATGCAGGCTAGCTGATACCATAGAAATGCACTAGCCTCGCACTAGCCGCTAAACTCTTCAAATGTAAGGACTGCATGGATAAAAAAAAAAAAAAATCTCCATAACTAGGAAATGAGGCCCCTATGTCAAAAATCCTGAAATATCCCTTTAAACTTAATGTGGGTTCACTTAGCCTACACTGACATGCAAACACAGAATAACTGTCGATAATTGATCTCAGGTAAACCTCCCACAACATACAACAGCTGAAGTCCAACCTGTTCCCTGCCAAACAGACCGCTAATATCCTTTGTTATTTAAACACCCGAGCGGATAGGTCGCAGAGCAATAATTATTTTCTGGAACAATAATTATTACCATTTAATTCCGCTGTTTACAATTTTGCCGATGGCCCCTCTTTAAAAGCCAGCCGCTATCTATAATGGCAAGCCCTTGAGCAGGACGGCATTTAACTCAAATATCAAATAATTACAAATCGAGTAATTGAAAAACAAAAGAGAGGCAATTATTTGAACAGTAATTGTTGAAAAAAGATATGAATTTGTTGTGTGTGTGTGTGTGTTTTTTTTTTACAGGAACACAAATCACGTGTCAGGCCTAAGTGATCAAGCTGCTGTACAGAGATTATTGTAGTAAAAAAATAAAAAATACATACGATGCTGTTTGTGAAAGTAAACAATAAGATAATATTCATAATCAGTGCAATGCCAGATGTGCTGTTGTGTGCATGTGTATTTGATCACTCCGGTATGTTTGAGGGGATTACATGACCGATCCCCAGGATTACACAATTAAAGCGTGGCCTGGCGTAAACTGCTCAGGGACTGCGACACCGAGGCACTGATCATATGTGCCATGTTCAGATAATCTGTGACATAACAAGGCATGAGTAGAGAAATAACAGATTGTTGAGTGTGACCTCATGGCGCCCCAGTGTTGAGCGAGCAACCTGTACCCCGTCACTGCGTTATATTACTGTGCTGCTTTAAGAAACACATTAACAATAAATAACAATGTACAGCCTTTATGTATTCATCTCATTATTAGTTATTTTATACATACAAACAGAAACAACCCACACACACAGCACCACATCAATACATAAAAACAAATAAAGTAATTGCATCTCAGCCTCAGGAATTAATTTCATATTTAAAACAATTTACAGTGACAGTCTTCAATAAGAACGACTTAATAATGCTGAACAGACAAAATTACGATTGAGTAAGTTGTGTGTTGATTATCCGCGCCTGGAACCGCCACCTTAACGTGGTGGAGGGGTTTGAGCACCCGACTGATCCTGGGAGCTCTGTTGTCGGGGGCTCCGTGTCTCTGGGTCTCCCATGGCAAACAGGTCCTATAGGTGACGGGTCAGACAGAGAGCGGTTCAAAAGCCCCTTATGAGAGACCGACAGGCCCGGTTAGAACCATGAGGACCCACCTGAAGGAGGAGCCATAGGGGGCTGGTGCAATGTGATGTCCCACGACCGGACAAGTGGAAGAAAATGGATGGATGGATGGATGGTGTGTTTATTATTACCAATCAATCAATCAATCAATCAATGCTTTTGTATAGCCCAATATTATAACAGCAGTTGCCTCACAGGGCTGCACTAAACGTTTAGGCAATTAGTTTAGTTTAGTTTAGTTTAGTTTATTTGTTTATTTGAGCACTACACATTGTGCTCAATGTGCCTTATTTACTGTTCAAACAGAACAGTAAATAAGGCGATGTAAATAAGCGTTGGCGACAGGTGGTGACCAGCCGCAAGAGTGTCCCCTGTCCTCAGACTCTCCAGCAAGATAGTTTGTACCCAGGGCCCAGGATTTGGTGCTACGCCCCTGCGTGCACAGGAGGGCCCCTTGGTTGGTAAAAGAAAAACCAGTGGCTCAATCACCAGGTTGACCAAAGTGCTACAAAATGCAAATACCTTAAAATATATAAAACAGTAAAAATTACACTAAAAGCTCATTTTAAAATGTCAACTTCTTAGGGTGTACCAAACGCCAACTTAAAAAGCCACGTTTTAAGAGTGTCTTAGGAGAGCAAAGGCTCATCTTTTTTTGTACATTTATGAGGTATTCTTCGATGTCTGTAAAAAAAAAATTCTACTTTATTTATTGGGTAAAATCCTATGCGGTGTGCCTTTAACAAAAAACAAAAAAATATGCTATATTACCTTTAAAAAAACAATGAGACAGCTGACAGCTAAAATGAATAAATAGGCCTTCGTAGATAGTGTCAGAGTTCGTCAATAGCAGTATGGAATGGAAGCTTATTTGTATGTCGCTTTTCACATAACACAAGTCACCCAAAGTGCTTCACACAGTGTAGGATTGGTTCTTCATTCACTCCACACACGGTGGTGGTAAGCTATGTATGTATGCACCTACAGTTTTCCATGGAGTGGACTGACAGAGGCGCGACTGCACACACACGCATCATTCATCCTGGCCAGTTGTACATGTTTTTAGTATTAGGGGAAACCGGAGTACCCGGAGGAAACCTACGCAGACCCGGGGAGAACATGCAAACTCTCCAGTGAGAAAAAGGAGAGAAGCCTCCGATGCTTGTCAAGTTGAAATAGCTGACTGTGCAGATTAGAGCTGAAAGATATGTAGTTATTGTATTGATATCAAGATATTAAAATCGGAAGAAAAAAAACTGGACCCGCCACCTTAACGTGGTGGAGGGGGTTTGAGCACCTGAATAATCCTGGGAGCTCTGTTGTCGGGGGCTTCGTGCCCCTGGTAGCGTCTCCCATGGCAAACAGGTCCTAGGTGACGGGTCAGACAAAGAGCGGTTCAGAAGCCCCTTATGAGAGACCAACAGGCCCGGTTAGAACCATGAGGCCGTCCTTCTGTGGACCCACCACCTGCAGGAGGAGCCATAGGGGCTGGTGCAATGTGATTTGGGCAGCTCCAACAGCCCCCACGACCCGGCAACGGACAATTGGAAGAAAATGGATGGATGGATGGATAAACGATACAGATTCTCATCAATAAAACTGCACTGTTTTGTATTATAATGTTTTTTATTTTCTGAAAAATGCTGTTTTCACCTAACCCATAGTTATATCGTATTGATATCAAGATATCTGGCATGAATATTGAGATATGAAATGTTGTCCATGTTGTTCAGATGCAAAATAACTGAATAACTTACACACAAAAATAACACAATGAGAAAATGAGATCAGTGTAGCTGACCTTACTCATTGTTATATTGAAAAACAGTCACAAACACCAACGTGTGTCATTAAAAATGTAAATTGTATTAGAACAGGATGTTTAAAGGGCGCAGAAATTTAATCCATCATGCAGGCAGACAGGAAATACATAACATTCAGTTAGACTTTATTTTCAGCTATAGATCGGTCAAGTGTTATCCTTCACTAATGGGGCGATATTTAGTTTTAACCAATCATCACAGGGGCAATTACACATGCATATTACGATGATTAAGATCCTGTTTAGCGAGGTTATTGATGTTCCACTCTCTCCCCCTCTCTCTCTCTCACTCAGAGACTTCCTCTGTTGAGTGCGTCCAAAAAACTCAACTCTTCCCACTCTGTGCCCCAGTCGCCTTCTCACTCCCCGTGCAGCCTGGTGATTAAGCCGTAGATTAACCTCCAGCGCTCATTAATAATGGAAGCATAGAAAAAGCTCCGGTTGTTCTCTTTCCTGTCCGCCGCACTAATAGAGCTCATTAATGTTCACTTTAACATACTCGGTGTTTACTCGCTGAAATGGAGAATGATGCTGTGTGGACGGACAAAGCACATGAAAGAATTAGCACTGTTTAAGTTAACTTATCTTTTATATTTTATGACAGACTGGGTCAGAAAAGGATAAGACAAACATGTTAATAGATAATACGTGATTTCCCTGAACTACAATATCTTATAAAAGGCCAGTGTTCAGTTTGGATCCAGGTTTGAAAAATGCATTAAATACCACTGGAAGCAGAGCTGTAGGTATATAGCTCACTTTGAAAGTCACTCGCCTTTTGATACAATGGTTATAAGTTAAAAACTGCTTGGCACACTTTTTCCATAACTATACACATATTGACAGGGTTTCCACGGGGCATTTCAAAGTCATTAAATTAATTATGCCAAAATGAAGGCCTTAAAGGTAATTAAAAAGCATTAAATTGGATTGAAACTAGCATTAAATCTAAAATTCTTTGAAGATATAATTGTTTTCCAGAACCCACTCTGTGACATTGCTTAACTACAGTATTTTACATCTGTCAAAAAATTCCAAAAAACTATAGTCTAAAACTCATTCAGCTTGCCGTGCCCAGTTTGGTTTAGAATGTCAAAATCTCCCCTCATTCTTCTGTCTTATTGAATTTTGTAAATCTTCCATCCATCCATCCATCCATCTATTTTCTTCCACTTGTCCGTTGCCGGGTCGTGGGGGCACATTGCACCAGCCCCTATGGCTCCTCCTGCAGGTGGTGGGTCCACAGAAGGACGGCCTCATGGTTCTAACCGGGCCTGTTGGTCTCTCATAAGGGGCTTCTGAACCGCTCTTTGTCTGTCCCATCACCTAGGACCTGTTTGCCATGGGAGACCCTACCAGAGGCACGAAGCCCCCGACAACAGAGCTCCCAGGATCGTTTGGGCGCTCAAACCCCTCCACCACGTTAAGGTGGCGGTTTCAGTCTTTGTAAATCTTATGAAATGAAATATGCCAATATATTTTGTAATTGTAGCATTAAAAATATAGTATTTAGGCATTAAAATTACATTAAAAAGCATTACGTCTGACTTGCTGCCACCTGAACCTTTATTGAGAGGCTCTTACATCTTCAGCAGTCAGTAAACCCTGTTATACAATGAAATATTTCTCCCTTATCCTGTTTTATTGTGTGGGTCACGGGGCCCACACAATAAAACAAACCCCAGCCGACAATGGTTCACCTTTTTCCGAATCTCCACTCACAACAGAACGAGAGGGGCGAGTGAGGAGTGTGGAGAAGCTGCTGGCTTTTAAGTTGCCAAGAATAATACATCCTTCATGTTTGCAACAATAATACAGTTTAAGACTAACATTGGAGGGCAGTTTTTTTTTAGTATGAGAAATGTAAGAGTGTGATAGAGGTGAAATGTGTGTGGCCAGTTCTTAAAACTTGAGAGACATTGTTCAGGCTGTTTTATCTTTACTACTGTATCATAGGCCAAATGCCCAGACAATGTTCACCTTGTGCATGGAAGTTTTCCTTTAGCTTCCCGCCCGTTCTTGCAGTAAAGTGTCAAAGGCCTGTTTGTAGGAGCTGTCCCAATGCATGTCAGTATCTATAGGTTCAATATCGCAAATACAGTATGATTGAACTGTTTGGTAATAACAGACACAAAGTCCCTTGTTATTCATGTAGATGAGTCACCTGCAGGTTCAGCTGAGGGAGATGGCAAAAAAACCAAATCGCCCATTTCAAATCGATGTAAAAAAAGTGTAGAACCTACGTACATTTCAAACACACACACAGCCGCATCAAATATTGCTCATAAGATGTAGCTCTACAAAATTCCACATTAATAACAATAAAGATCTCACATCTTTTTTCTGATGATCTTTTAAATGCAGGCGCACCACTCCAAACAGCTTGGGCATAGACTTTATGGGAAAACATTTGTGGTAATTCGTTTCAGAAACCATTTGAAGATGTACTGCCGGCTTAAGTGCCAATCTTCTTCTTTGGTGACTTTCCACGATTTTATGTGCCATATAAAAAGGGCGCAGTTTGCTCCACAAAGGCCTATTTAAGTTACATTACCAGCGAATATTCCCCTTGTAAAGTAAATTAAGCCATGATACTGTGAGATTATCTGGGTTAGTTATCTTCTCCCCGCTGGGATGCGGTGCTTTGTTCCCCCACAGAGGACCCAATGATTCAGTCAGACCAGACACTGTCGGATGGTGTTGTCAACATAGAACATGGATCAGTGATTTGGGAAATGTTTCAACAAAAACTAAATGAATTTGATGTGGAGCCTTGAAATCCAGCCCATGTAAACCCTTTGCTGAGCGCCACATTCCCTTGTAAACATTTGCATAACATACTTGCGTAGGTTTATTCTCTTGCAGGGCCCTCATTAAACTTCATCAGGCTCAGTATTGATTCTTGTGATCTCAGTGCATGGCCCTGTGCGTAAGTTCTATTCAACTTCTCTTACTTCTCGAAGCGACGACGTCAAAACCAAGCACAATTCCCACAAATGAATGTAACAACAACGCACATTTTGCTAGGCTAGCCTAAATCAAACAGAATTTCTTATTAATATCTTATTAAAGGCACACTGCACAACATTTTTTGACTATACTGTTGCCACCAGTATAAAACATGCTCCTAATGTCCAGCTTGGGTAATCAAAGAATGGATTTGGATGAGCACCTAACCTATTTCTTTAGTCACATCTCCATGGAGACGAGCTGGAGACATTCCCACTTCCTGTGAAGTTACGGTCATGTCTTAGGAGACTTAAGCTGGTCATAACTTTAACTATATTGAGCGTTGTACTGCAGTTTTCACAACATCATTTAAAATATTTTCTGCAATAAAAATGTAGGCACCCTTCGGAGCCCCCTGGTTGCCGAAGGGCCGTAAGCAGCTGCTTAGGCCCCGTCCCGTTTCTCTCACTTGCTCTGAGAACACTCGCTATGAGTTCCCTCCACAGTAGAAACAGCAGACGCGTTGGCCGTATGTTTGTGATGGCTGGGATGTTTCAGGTATGTTGTTTTGTTTAATTTTGGCACTTTGCTCAACTTAGCTGCCAACTACCGTTGTGTCTTAACACAAGACGACCTACACATTCAGATCGTATAGTTTACGTCCAGTCTATTGTTAAACGATTAAACGTGATGCATTACTGTTTTCGATAGAGCAAACAATAATCAAATATGTCACATAAAACGTAAGCAAGCAACAGTCCTCACAGGAGAAAGGGTTCAGCTTGAGACTATTGTGTTTACTGAAAGCTCAGTAGTCAGTAGATTCAGTGCTGGATAAGCACGAAACAGGCGCATGTACACCGGGGCACACCGGGACACACCGGGGCACACTGGGACACACCGGGGCACACACCCGGCCGTCAGTGTATATTGACTTTTTAACGAACGTCGTCAAACAGCGACTTTCAAACTATAACTTAAAAGTCCATTACATATACATCTAATTATACCATGGTCTGGGTGAATACTCGATTCTGATTGAACTGTTTAAAAAGTGAAATAACTCCTGCCCAGGAACTTAAAAAAAATAAGCAAACTGGCTCCAATGAACAGTTTCAGTTGGAGGACTCCACGGAAGCAACCGTCCTCCGCTTCGTGTCGGACGGTTCACGCCTCCGCGGAGTCCAGTTATTTCTGATAATGGACACCTCGTCGTGCATTATCCCTTACCTAACATATTCCAACACATTTCAGAATGTTTACAGGCTTACTTGTGTATATATTCTTACATTTGTAGTTGTCGCTTCCACTGGTAGCCGCCATCTTTATACTCCCTTGGCCGCAGGCCTGCTCCTGAGCTGACTTGCTGCAGAGGGGCCTTTTCAAGGGGAGATAGACCCTTCCTTTTGCTCCCTAAAGTATTGGGATACCCAACCCTTCCGCGGGAACGCGCACAAGCTAGGGGAAGGGCTCAAATCTAGGGCTAGGGTTTGAATTGGGACAGGGCCTTAGTCTGCCTATAGGCTGGACTGGCCCGGTTAAGAGGTAAATGTGTGGGTCATCAAATATATACTTTATAAACAATCTACTTTAGCGGTTCTCAAACTCTGTCAGGACTTCCAATGTATTACTAAAGCATAACATTAATGTTAAGTGAATTTTAAGTGTAACATGACCCCGAGTACCACCTAAAGAAGCCCAAATGCCATCGGTAGTGCACGTGCCACAGATCTACGTATATAAAGAGAATCCTGTACCGCAGACGGTGTTGCTGTATCAAAGTAACAACTTCCAATGGGCGTTTCTCTGCCTTTGTTTTGTGTGATTCAAAAGCTTTCATTGACCTGGCTAGGGAAACAGTTAATGAACTACTTTACATGTTGCAGTCCATCAGGGTGGTTTCCAGAAAGATATCAAGGGCTTCCCACCAAGGCACTTGTGCATATAAATAAGACACTGTACAAACCACTCAGACATCAGTTCCATTAAGATAAAATGATAAGTAACATGACCACAATTGAAATGGGCTTTCATTTTACACACAGCTTACTTGGGCTATTTACTCCACAGTTTGGGTAATGTTCCTACACGTAAATGCACAGTCTTCTTAGTCACTCAAATGTTTTCAATGGAGAATTTAATTGGAGATATAAGTTTGAGACTTTTCCTGTAGATTAGTTACATAAATTGAGGGGAAATGTGCTCTTTCATTTTTTGTTTTCGTACAAAGAACTTTAATGCATTCAAATGACCAGAACTGCCTCTATTGTTGGTAACAGAATCTGAACCAGGCTCACATTTATGGGTACGGGATGTGGTTCTGTCACTTTTCCCCATCTAGTATGGCTCTCCAAGTGCCACTTCGTAAAAGATTTGACCTTCTTGGTGCCACAAGTCAGGACTAAAAGGGTTTAGAATATCTAAATAGGATTAGAAGATGTAAACCATGTCTAAACCAGAAGAACACGTATGAATGTCTAAAGCATGAAAAAAAAATATGGACCCAAGGAGCCCAAATACAATCCGACGTACGGGTACCACAGTTTGAGAATGAGTGAACAAGTTATTACTGGGGAGAAAAAATGAAAATAAAAATAATAAATAAAAAAAGATTATAATTTTCCCTGTGTTTTTTGGTGTTCCAAGCTCAATCGATCAGAATAAGATATTCAACAAAAACACTTGTTAAAGGCACATAGCGTAATATTTTGGATTATACTGTTTGCAATAGTACAAAATATGACAGAAAATACTATGTTTGTACTATTTTGGCAGTGGATAATCATAGCATTGATTTGGATGGGACCCTGATTTATTTACATCCGATATTTGGCAGCCTTTAGTTGACATCTCCATGGAGACGAGCTGGAGACGTCCTGCTCAGTACAGTTACCAGTCAGGTCTGAGGAGCGCTGAGCCGCTCACAGCAAAAACACACACGTTTCTTTGTTTGTTTTTTAAGGCAGGTGCTAACTAGCAAGTACAAGCTGAAAAATAAATATGCATGTTACACTTGATCTACCATTTGACGTTGCCTGTATTACAGCAATAGGGCCCCAAATTTGATCTGTAAAAATAGGAAAATGCTGCATTAGTAAAAAATGTGTGAATAATGATCTACTTTTGCATGAGTTGCTAACGCTTATGGCCCCCTTTGTGTTATGTCTGTGTAGGCTCAGGACAGGAGTTCTCCATCTTCAATGAAGGTTCTTGAGTCCTCTTCTGTACTCTGTAGTAAAAGTGTAGAACATTTCACCTCACATCCAAAATGCTAAAGTTTAAGCTCAGCCTGACCCTTTGCGCTAGTAAAATTTGCGGTACAAATAAAAGTGGATTGCATTCAGTAACACAGCATCATCCTGGGGCCATATCAAGCTGACAGTCTTAGATATATACACATTTCAAATGGATCCCAAATATCAGCTATTAGTGCACCCTTTCTCTGTTACATTTTAGTGGTGAAGGCTGTGACACATGGTTAATGCACAATGGATTTTGGTCGGGATCTATTGAATGTGCACAAACAAGCACACTGTAGCACTGTGACCTTGGCTGCATTTAAAGTGGAGTGGAGCGCCCAACAGTCTGTCTGCACTGGAGCTAATTGACTTGAGCTTGTTCACTGTTAATGTCTCATTCCACTTAGACTAACTTCTACAAGTTTGCTTATGTTCTGGGGTCATTGAGTCAAGCAAACCTTTAATTACAAATCTGGATCATAAGTAAGCAAAGATGTTTCCTCTGGCTGAGTCTACCTGCTTCCTTCAATTCTCCTCTCTGTTTAATCAAAATGCTTAAATAAAAAAAGCCGCTCACCATCCAATGCACTCAAGGTTATGCTCTAGACTTTTGAACAGAGCTTTTAACTTAATTTTCACTTTCACTCCACTAGACCGTTCTGGTTCACCGACACCAACCCTCTGTGTTCCCCCAGAAACAAACTGTGAACGTCCAATAGATCTCAGGACCACAGAGTGTTTAAAAACCTTCTTCTAAATGAAATGTTGTAGCTTTTATCTGATTTGCGTTTGCATATTTTATCGGAGCATGGGATTTGTTTATGGCAGGGGTGGGCAATAATTTTCTTACAAGAGGGCAGATGGGTATGATGTGAGTTAGAGGGGCGCACCAACGATAACTTAATTCTGCTCAACTTTCTCCCATTGGAAGAATCACTAAATTATATCTGGAACTCGCTTAAATTGTAAGTAAAAAACAGTATTACTTCACACTGGACTTCAAGCATCTTGGATTGTCTGCAGAGTCTGCAGGATTCTCCCTGCAGACTCTGGGACGTTGGTTTCCAAATGAGACATTTGCTCTCATCAGAAAACAGAACTTTGGTCCACTGAGCAACAGACCAGTTCTTTCTTTCTTTTTCCCACATAAGACGCTTCTGACGTTTGTAGTTCAGGAGCGGCTTAGCAAGGGGAATACGACATGTGAAGCCCATGTCCAGGATCCGTGTGTGTGTGTGGAGGCTCTTGATGCACTGACTCCAGCCTCAGTCCACTCCTTGTGAAGGTCCCCCACGCTTTTGAATGGCCTTTTCCTGACAGTCCTCTCCAGACTGCGCTCATCCCTGCGGCTTGTGCACCTTTTTCTTCCACACTTTTCCCTTACACTTAACTTTCTGCTTTGATACAGCACTATGAGAACATCCAACTTATTTTTGCTCTGACCTTTTAAGGCTTTTGTCAGTGATGGTTTTCTGCAAAACTGTCAGGTCAGCAGTCTTCCCCATGATGGTGAATTCTACTGAACCACTGAGAGACCATTTAAAGTCTCAGGGACCCTTTGCAGGTGTGTTGGATTCATTAGCTGATGAAAGGGTGACAATATAGTCCCTTTCCATAAGATTATAATTTTGAATTTGGTTTTTTTACAAGCTGTGAGCTAAAATCATCATGCGATCAAGCCTTTATTTGTTATAATTTTGATTACAGCTTATAAAAACCCCAAATAAAACATCTTAGAAAATTTGAATATTTTAAAAATGGACTGTAAGCCATAATCATCCAAATTAAAACTAACAGAGGCTTGACCTGTGTCACTTTGCATGTAATGAGTCTATATCATATATTAGTTTCACATTTTAAGTTCAATTACAGAAATAAATGATATTTTTCCATCCATCCATCCATTTTCTTCCACTTGTCCGTTGCCGGGTCGTGGGGGCAGCTGTTGGAGCTGTTGCCCAAATCACATTGCACCAGCCCCTATGGCTCCTCCTGCAGGTGGTGGGTCCATAGAAGGACGGCCTCATGGTCCTAACCGGGCCTGTTGGTCTCTCATAAGGGGCTTCTGAACCGCTCTTTGTCTGACCCGTCACCTAGGACCTGTTTGCCATGGGAGACCCTACCAGGGGCACGAAGCCCCCGACAACAGAGCTCCAGGATCATTCGAGTGCTCAAACCCCTCCACCGCGTTAAGGTGGCGGTTCCAGGAGGGGATGATCTTTTTCATGATATTCTAATTTTGCGAGTTGTATATTGTAATTATAAAAAAATATGAATATAAACATATGATATTATAGTAATTTATGGACACTGTGTTGTGCTGTAAATGTCTTCGAATTAAATCAGTTAGGCGTTGATTTGATTAGGAAGCTACCAAGACCCTCCAAGAGGCTTCTAAGGTACATGCAAAGTAAATCATGCCATGAGAGGAAAGTGAAAGTTTGTTTTCACTGTTGTGAAAGTGAAACTGTTAGATATTTTACTGTTTAGCTCTTTTCAATATGGCATTTTCTAAACAGCAAAGTGTAAAATGGTGATAAAGATGTGTTTGACATTATCATTAAATACCTGTTCAAAAACACTTCCAGTTCACGCAGGCCTTTGGACAAGGATGGGTTGAAGACTGTACAGCAGACGGTGAAAAAGAACCCTGACTTCAATAACAAAGCCAGGCAGGTCGATTCAATCAGTACTTCTGTTTCTCAACTACAGTTCTTCCCTTCATCTTTCACTGCCGTCTTCACACCTTCCAAATGGAAATAACACAATCTGACCGGGGTAATCCCTACATCGTGAGGACTCGTGCTGTGCAGCTGACAGAGGTCCTACAGTTCATCTTTAACTTGAGTCTGGATCTGTAGAAGATGTACCAGATGCAGATACAGAAAGCATGGCAGGTCCCGGCACGTGCATTTGGGGCAGTGGCGTGATTCATCGTGAACTATGTTAGACATAACATACACATACTGTCACATTATACACTCAAATATCATTTTTGATCGTTTGAAAAAAAAAAATGCTTGCCTTTCAACAAGTCAATAAAATGCTTTCCATTACTTAAAAAAATATTGGACTAAGATGAAACAATATCCAGTCTTCTCTAATCTCTTCCTGTCAAGCAAGAAGGTCCAAGTTCATACCTGAGAGGGGCTTTTCTGTGCATATTCTTGTATATGTATTAAAGTTTAGTTTCATGATTTACTCTCAGTGGTAAGTAAGGTTTAAGAGTACCAAACTCAAGTAAAAAGTACTTTGTGATAAGTACAATTATTTCAAATATTACTCAGTAAATTTAACAGTACTCCCCTCTGCACGAACCGGAAGTGAAGATCCACAGGCTTGAGATACGTCACCGTGAAAAGGGTCTATTTGCGTCTAAAGGACAATGACATACATTAATCATTACGGGTGCGAGAGCAAGAAGATAGCATGATATTAATGATATTACTTTATATCACCAGAGGACGCATATGTACCTGGGTCATATTGTTATACCTAAAGATGCCATTTTGTGCCGTGACATCAACTGCACCAATCAAGAGCACTGATCTCAACTGTGTTTGTTATATACTGAAGTTATGGATGCTCTCATCAGATCAGGCAGGTCCCTATGTCAATGCAGAAAAAAAGCATTCACAATGGTAAATGTAAACCTGGCTGGAATCGATATGTGCTGAGGCCCGAAGTGCGTTTAAAGTGTGGGCTGAAAATGGTAAACAAAGGCGTTGGCCATTGTTTGAGAAGAAGAAACATGCTAACGCTACATTTAAATATGCCTTAAGGTACATTAAAAAGGAAGGATAATCGCTTAGGATCAGAGTCCCTTGCGTGTAAAGGCCATACCGCCTTTGCTGTGCCCGATCCCGTCAGACCTCGGAAGCTAAGCAGGGAAGGGCCTGGCAGGACTTGGATAGGAGACCGTTTTGGAGACACCAGGAAGCCTAGCGAATGTAGTGTGTGAGTGAGTGGTTGGTGATGGCTGATGTGTGCAGACTGGTTGCCTCGGCGAGTATGGAGTGAATGAATAATGCACCAAATTGTAAAAGCGACTAATGCATTTTTATTAGTAGTAGTATTAAACTCCATAACAACTCGTACACTGACTTTTGGAAAGAGATCAGAAAGTTAAACAGTAGCAGGGCTTCTCATACTTCTAATATTGATGGAACAACTGGCTCTGATAATATCTGCCAGCTTTGGTGGAATTATTATTATAAATTGTTTAACTGCTTAAAGAGTAACTTGGCCTTTACTGAGACTTTGGAATTTGATGAGGAAATGATAATAACTCCACAGGAGGTTTTTGAGGAAGTGTCCAAATTGAAGCATAACAAGTCCTGTGGACCAGATAAATTAACTTCAGAACATTTCAAATTTGCAAGCAGAAAACGTAATCCCTTGTTGGCTATTTGCTTTACTGGGTTTATGGTACATGGCATCCTGCCTGAGTCACTGTTCTCTGTTTTTATTTTATTGCACTTGGGGGTGGGGGCTCATAAGCTTTTTGCTTCACCCCACTCCTTTTGAGCACAAGGTGTATTGCTCAAATAAACAAATAAACTAAACTAAACTAAACTGTTTTACTTGTCCCAGTGATTAAAGACAAAGCTGGTAAACTATGCAGTATGGACAACTATCGGCCCGTAGCCCTGGCCAGTTCTGTTTCAAAAGTGCTTGAGAGGGTCATCCTGAACAGACTTGAACCGTGTGTTTATACAGCTGCCAACCAGTTTGGTTTCAAACCAGAGCACGGTACTGATACATGTATTTTTGCCTTGAAGGAGTTACTAGATAAATATCATTGCCAGGGCTCTGATATATTTGTGTGTTTTCTTGATGCATCTAAAGCTTTTGATTGAATCGATCATGACAAACTATTTACAAAACTATCTAATAGAGGTGTTCCAGGTTATCTCATTAGAATTCTCATTTTCTGGTACTCACAGCGGACCATGCAGGTGAAGTGGGGCGAGTCTGTGTCTGACTCCTTCAGGGTCAGCAATGGGGTCAGGCAGGGTGGGATACTGTCCCCACTGCTCTTTAATATTTACATGGACGATCTTTCTGTACAGCTCAATAATCGTAAGACCGGATGTGTCGCAGGAGGTTCTGTCATGAATCCCCTCATGTGTGCAGATGACCTGGTTGTGTTCCGTCCGTACAGTGCAGGACTTCAACATCTCCTGAATACCTGTTCACAATATGGCTTCGATAGTGTTCTTAACGTCACAGATGAGACGAAGTATTTGGGTCATTATACCTGTAGTGACCTCACTGATGGCCGGGACAGGCAGATGTGTAAACTGTGTGGACAATCGAACATGTTCCATCCATCCATCCATTTTCTCCCACTTGTCCGTTGCCGGGTCAAAAATCACATTGCACCAGCCCCTATGGCGCCCCCTGCAGGTGGTGGGTCCACAGGAGGACGGCCTCATGGTTCCAAACGGGCCTGTTGGTCTCTCATAGGGGCTTCACCCATTCACACTCTCATTCATAGACCAGTGTACGCAGACACTTTATGTGAGTGGCAACTGGGGTATTGCCGGTACCTTGTTTTGTTGCTGCAGTATTTTAATATTTCTATTTTATTTTGTTAACATAAATATGGATCACGTGTCCTCACTTGTGTCCTTAATAAAGCTGCACGATTAAACCCTGTGTGGCCCGGCTGCTGATCCACTTTCGCACACGAACAAACGCTTGGCGAATGACGCCCTCTGTGATTTTTTTCAGTTGTGTAAACATTTGTATTTATCCTTTTCCATTGGCTTGTCCCTTGAGACCCGCTGTCTCATTTGCATAAGACCCGTTTCAATAAAGCTCGCCGTCGGACCTGTCAACTAAGAAACGCAATCCATCTGTCTACCCCAGGGCAGCTGTGGCTACAATAGTACAACCGGGTGGCGCTTTGAGAAACAGGCACAGGCTTGTAAAGCGAAACACAAGTCCTTATGGATTGCATTTTTTTTTTTTTACTGTCAGGAGTGACTGCAGCAGTGGCCTGAAACCTTCTCCAGATCCATAGTCCATAGTACATACTGTGTGCCTTATTGTCTCTGGAATATGTTTTTCCCCCATTATGTGTGGGGAATATCATGACACATATTATGAGAGTTTGGTGGCAATGTCTCAATATAATGAAGCAATACCTAGATTTTTGGATGGGCTTGACAACTGGAAGAAAGTGCAAACACAGCAGAACATTACTCAAAAGGAAACTATTAATCACTTTCAGATTTAACCAATATTTAATGTTTTTTTATCAAGTGTAAACAATAGCAACTGACAAAATATTAAGGTTATTGTATAGAGCTTATAGTCTATTAAAAAAACAAAAAAACATACAGAAAATAAATCCACCCACGCAGAGGCCTAAATGAACACTGATTAAATGAGCTCCCGCGAGAGCAGCGTATAGGACGCGCTCGGCCCTAAAGATAAGCAGCACCGAGATGAAAACATCAAGCTTATCTAAACACTGCATCGCGAGATTTTTTTTTTTCTCCAAAGCGATCCTTTTTTTAATAATTCACTCCGGCTAATGTTCCACATCTTGATGAAATATGGGGGTCTTTATTGGACGGTCTGCTGTGCTAATTGGTACAAGCGCCGCGGGCAAAATCACATCCAGCAAAACGGAGCGCAGCGTCGTTCACAGCTCCGGCGCGGAGACGGATGAACGGCATAATGAGAGTAGCGTGGCACCTTTTTTTTTTTTCTTTTTTTTTTTATCTGGAATGTTATTTTAGCATAGCCTGCATCTAAGTAAAACAACAAACTACGAATCATTTACGTTGTGACGCGACTTTGATTTCGGCCCGCAGCTGACATCGCGTGCACCGACTGGTCAGCAACACATTAAAGTTGATTATTTTATCTGTTTTAATGTTGTCGTTTTTTTTACATCCTATTGCCGTGTTGGCCTGGCGCGCTGCTGAAAAGCGTCTGTGGCCCGTTTTTTCAAATCAGAATAGAAAGGAAAATCGCGCTCTTACATTTCTTTCAGCGTGATTTGAGTTGCTTGTTTAATTGTAGGTGACTCTCTTGGTGAACAGGGCCACATTTAGCCGCAGACATTAAGTAAGGATTAAATCTGGGACGTGCAGAGCGACACCGCGCCATATTGTAGCCTACATCCGCTTTTTAAACCCACAACAAATGAATACGAGCGGTGATCACTGACCAGGAGTAGCAAATGCCAAGACACGTTTGTCAGAGCGGATGATGGACCCATGCAACTTGTATTATTATTATTATTATTATTATTATTATCATTTTTTTTATCCATATGGACAGTATTAAGATATGAATGACTTTCGTGTGCGCAGTTGGAGCTGTGGGGTCTCGTGCGTTTCAATAAGGCAGCCTAATCACTCACCCGGGGCATGTTTCATTTATTGACAGATTTGATGTTAAATGTCTCAAGCTCACTTAGTGTTGTAGCTCTTAATTTATTATGTTGGAGGTGCGTCTCACTCGTTTGACCCTGCCAGGTCACACAAGCAATTCTTTTTTTTTAAACGCTTGATTAATTTCTCAGTAGGGCGACCGCGTGATGCATTATGAAAAAGTGAGATGTGCTCCATAGTGCCAGTGAATTGCATTAAAGGCTGCGTTATGCTTTCAGTTTTTATTAGCCCTTACGCTGCCATTGTGTAAAACGCCATCCTTTAAACCTATCATTTCGTATCCGTCCCCTATTGTGATGTGACGTCTTCGTCCGCGCGTGGTCGACTCGCCGGGTCCCAGCGTGTGGCGGTGCGCTCAACTCGCGGAACAAAAGCGCGCGCGCGCACTGGGTGACAGGCCAAATTGGTTTTAAAAGGGAACAGATGGGGCTCCAGTCCGCGCGCTGACTGCCTCCGCGCAGCCACGCACGAGCACACGCGCAGACGCACAGTCGACGGAGACGTTATGGGGTGATCCAAGTAATGTATAAGTTAAGCAAAGAACAGTGGGCTTTGTGACGCGCAGATTCCCTCCCATATCACCAATATTATTTAGCCTATATGCAAACGGACCTCAAATAGTTGTGTATCCTTAACAGTGTATGGCTTAATGCAATTGTTACGCAGGACTATTTTGCGAACCCCCTATAAAAGGTCCGATACAGAGGCCATGCAGATGTTTCAAATCAACAACATATTATTTGTGTGATTATTATTAAGCCGCATTTTCTAAAAATAATAATAATAATAATAATTAAAAAAAAAACACACACAGACAAACAAACAAACATAGGCCCATTAGAGATTTTAATATGGCCAAAATGATCTACTTTCTGTGTTCAAAAGTTATATGCGCAGTTGTAAGGGGGAAAAAAAAACAAGTAGAAGAAGAATCTCAGAAGTGCATGCACCCCCCCCCCCCCCCCCCCCCCCCTCTCTGGGGACACCGAGCCGGACTCTCCTTTTTACCAGCTAAAATAACTACACCAGGCTGCCCCCCTTCAGGTGGATTTGAGCCCCTGACCCTCAATTACAACGGACGATTCGGGCTTCAATGGGCTGCGGCTCCCGCTGCTTTACTGTAAATCTCGTGGGAGCGACCTGCACGTGCAGCGAGAGTTGGGTCTCCAGCCTGATGTGCTCTGTCTGCCTCTTCTCCTGCAGCTTCGGAGCGTCCGACGCATGAATCCATGTTTTGTATTGTGTTTATTATGTATATTTTTTGCGTCCATACATTTCACACTTAGGCCAATGATCGATGTGTGTGTGTTGTGTGTGCGTGTCTCTGTGTGTGTCTGTTTATTCCCTGACTGCTTTGTAATGCATCTTGGTCATGCAGGTCATCATTGTCAATGAGGATTAGTTCTCAATTGACTTACCTGGTGAAATAAATAAATACATAAGTTATAATAGTTATATTCCATGTTACCAAGACCATGACATGTCTCTAGTAATGATTGGGAACAATTTTCATTCACTGAATTATTGTGAAAAATCCATTAGCCTTTTTGTAGTCTTTTTTTTTTTTCTATGTATTTATTTTCATCATAGCATAAATAGCTAATTCTGTTTTGATGTAATGTCCAAATACTGAAATTATTTATTACTAGCAAAAAATAATAATACTAAACAATAAAATAAAATGTATAGTTCAATAATTGTGTATCATTGCATTTCTCAGCCTTCTCAATCAAGAACTTGCACTTGTTTCTTTACTGTGCAGCAGAAGGTTCTTGAGAACATTATTAGTGGTTTTGTTTAATGTGCTCGTTATCCCCTGCCCATCTTTTAGCCGTACGCTCCCCATTCTGTACGTGTCGCGCGCCATTCTCTTTTCCAGTGCACGTGCCCGTTAAAGAAGGATCAGTTGGTGGACGTGTCTCGCACAAGCGGCAAGGACGGACTGATGTATTTTTTTTTATTTTTTTTTAAAGAGGAATAAAAGTGTTCACTCGTGCGGCCCTGTGTCTGGTGGGTTGAGCTCGTGCACGCCAATCAAAGTGAAGGCGGGCAGGTGAGCGCGTGAGGCAGAGGGAGGGATTACGGCGCGCGTGGTTCCCCCTTCACAGAGGCGCATAAAGGCTCGGCAGCGCGCGCCACTTTTCCTCACTCGCAGCTCCGACCGCAGACGAGAGCGTGACCCGCTCCGCGCCGGGTTTTTAAGCAGACTTGCACACGATCTCTGGGCTACGCTTGTTTTTTGTTTCACTTTGCCGCTTTGTAAAGATGAGCGTCTGGACGCCGCTTTGGATACACCGCGTGCGTTCGTGACCCGGACCGGCGCACGAGGCTGTGACACTTTCGCAACAATTCCCCGAGTTAAAGGTAGGAACCATTCTGTCTTTTATTTAGCCGGCCTTAAATATTCTATGGAAAGTCATTTGTGTACGTACATTTTAAGAGGGTAGAAAACTTGTTTAATCAACAATTCAACCTAATAGGGTCTGCATTAGCTAATATACAGCTAGACATGTGTAGGCCCATGTTAATTCAATACTACATCAGAGGCACTCGGTGCAAATAAAACAATATTAAACTATAATAATAATTATTATTATTATAATTATAATTATTATTATTATTATTATTATTATTAGGCGTGTTATTATTATTATTATTTACATGGCATGTGACAGCCTTTTATTGCGAATAATTCAACAGCCATAGGCCAAGTGGGCCCCATTTTATTTTAAAATGTATTTCCCCCTAAGCATTATTTATTAACGAGTTATTATCTACCTTTATGTTGCCTACTTTTAAAGGACGGTGTATTTGCAAAAGTTGCTCTCTCTACTAATTGCGCACAACAACGTCGGCTTCGTTTTACGCAGATTAAATTCATCGGCTGTGTATGATGTGGCTTTCTGTGTGTAATCGAGCCCTTTTTTTTTTTTCATCACATATACGCCATACACATGGGACAGCGTCGGAGTGAGAAATAACAAGGCCAACACACAATTATTTATAGACAATATGTCGAGGCACGCGACACACTGTTTAAAAAATGACAGAAACCCAAAGTGGAAAATAATGCATTTGATTTGGCCTTATTTATTTAAATCCAGCACAGGCTGTGCTATAATGTGCAATCTCTTATTTCTTTGAAATCATGTCATCACATTTTCTTCTGAAGCTTTTTTTTTTTTTTTTTTCAATATGCAAAATCAAAAGTGCGTTGATAATTACATTGATACTTTCATTACTACTTCCGTAATTACCCAAATCTTACTTAAAATGTTTATTGACTCAAAAACTGTTCACAATTCCAACCAAGCACTTATAGACAATGACACATGGGATACTAAATGCACTTTGAAATTGTTTTACAAATCTGTTTGAGCAGAAAATACTGAATGGTTTTAATTGTTTTTTTCTTCTTCCCCCCCCCCCCCCCCCCCCCCCAGACTGATCTGTTTGTTGTCCCAGTCCGTTATGGATAAGTCCCATTTATCCAGCCCTAATGAACTTATCATAACAAGTTCAACAGGCCCATATCAGCAGGAACCCCTGACTCCACCCAGAGGCACCCACCTCCACTCGTCCTCCTCTTCACCCTCCTCCTCGTCACTTCTCAAGCCTAACCAGGTGGGACAGGTCACCCTCTATGGCATCCCTATTGTCTCCCTGGTCATAGACAACACCGAGAGACTTTGTTTGGCGCAGATTTCCAACACGCTTCTTAAGAATTACAGCTACAATGAAATACACAACCGCCGCGTGGCCCTGGGCATCACGTGTGTGCAGTGCACCCCGGTCCAGCTGGAGATCCTGCGCCGGGCGGGTGCCATGCCCATCTCGTCCCGCCGCTGTGGCATGATCACCAAACGGGAAGCCGAGCGCCTCTGCAAGTCCTTCCTGGGGGAGAACGCTCCGCCCAAACTCCCGGACAACTTTGCCTTCGACGTGAGCCACGAGTGTGCCTGGGGTTGCCGCGGGAACTTCATCCCGGCGCGTTACAACAGCTCCCGGGCCAAGTGCATCAAGTGCTCGCTCTGCAACATGTACTTCTCCCCTAACAAGTTTATCTTTCACTCCCACCGCACGCCGGAAGCGAAGTACATGCAGCCCGACGCCGCCAACTTCAACTCGTGGAGGCGGCACCTGAAGTTGAGTGACAAACACGCGCCGGACGAGTTGATGTACGCCTGGGAGGACGTCAAGGCCATGTTCAACGGGGGCAGTCGCAAACGGGCCCTCCCCTCCTCGGCACACTGCTCCTCCATGGGCCCGGTCAAGTCTCTGCCCGCCTCGGTCATGCCGCACATGATGGCCCCAGACCTGTCGCAGAAACGGGGCCGCTTTGACGACGACGACGACGACTTGGACGCGGACAGTCTGTCCCCTCGTAAAATGCCTCGCAGCTACCCGGTCATCCCTGTCCCGAGTAAAGGCTTTGGTATGCTTCAAAAGTTCCCCCCGACCTCGCTCTTCCCTTCTCCCTACCCCTTTCCAGCCTTCGGCCTGTGTCAGCAGAAGAAAGAGGACTGTGATGTTTCAGTGGGTCAGAAAGCAGCAGGCCTGTCTGGTCTGCTGTGGCCTGGACGTAAGGACACGTTTTACCCTCCCTTCTGTATGTTCTGGCCGCCCAGAGCAGCAGGAGGAATCCCTGTGCCCACATACCTGCAGCCTCAGCCCGGTGCGCTGTCTCTGACGGAGAACCCCTCGCTCAGACAGGCCTTTTTGGACATGTCTGAGCCCTCTGAGCCCGGCGCTGTGTTGGGCACTGGGAGCGCAGTCACCGCCTCCATCAGCGGCGGCAGTGGCACCAACGCACCCAGATCTGGACTCTTTGACCCGGACTGCCCCACGGTTGCCACTGACCTTCGACCTGTCACCTCAGAGGGCTGGCTCAAACTTCTAGACACTCCTGCCCTACAGACTCGGAAGACGAGCTACGGTTCTGCGTTCCGCCCCGTCATAAAGGATGCCGAGAGCATCGCTAAACTCCACGGGGGCGGAGTAGGCGGCACAGAGGAGGAGTTTGGAGCAGTAAGCGGGACCGACCGGCAGCAGAGACTGTCCCCCACCAGCAGCTGCAGCTACGGCAGCGAAAGCGCTGGGGAGGCGGGCGACAGTGAAGAGGAGGGAGAGGTGGATGTGGAGTCATCCAAACAGGACGAGGAGGAGCAGAGAGCAGCACAGTACCTCCCTGTGACTGAAGACAGGGGGAAGGACAGGGGCATCAGCGCGCTGTATCCCAGCACCTCCCCTACATCGTCCTCTGAGCCTGGCCTGCCCGCCTCCCCTCCCGCCAGCTCTACCCCGCCCCAGCAAGAGGAGCCCGCATACAAAAACGTAAATATACCCCTAGGCCACTTGAGCTAATTATTATTTAAATGGTGCTGCTGTCAGGCAGTGATGTGATCTGCATAAGCAGATTGATAGGCCGCCTGCTCCCTGTAGAAATGAAACAGTCACCCCACTTTGATCCCGGCTAATAGGCCCCGCGCAGATTGTTTAATAGCATGGTGTGTTTGTTCTTTCTCTGTCACTGGAGCCTGTTAGGGCAACTCTAATCTTTAACCTGTCGACTCCCCATTAGCAGCAGAACAACTCGAGTCCTGAAGAACATTTAGACAAGAGCAGGTTTAATTGTCCATGTAAACACTAGAGTGAAGCTATTTGGAAAAAGTGCATTAACAAACAACGTATTGCACCGGCATTATAATTAACTTTTAACTGCTTTGTTCATTTAAATCTGACAATACGGGGCTGAGTTTGATTGTTTCTGTGCAGGTACACAAAAACAGAGATGAAGGGCTCCCAGCATATGCAACCAAAGACAACTCCAGCTTCACAGGTAAACGGATTCATTTTTAAATCCATGTATTATAACCCATTTAGAACATGTTATCGGAAACAATAATTACAACATACATATTTTCTTATTTTTAACAAAGATTTGCAGGTTGTGTTATTTTACATTGTTAAAGTTCACACACACACACAGCTTATTCTTCTTCCTATTTGTTTTATCTGTCAAACCCTATAGTATATACACATTTTTATAAATCACTTATAAAAATATCACCGGTGCCTCTTTCATTAGTGACTCGTAGCTGTTTTCATGAACGGTTTGCGCAGCTTTCACACGGTTTCATCAGGGAGCGTTACGAAAGCCATCCAGGCAAGCGGATGCATCTGTTCCATCAGCCGCTCGTGTTAAAGTGCTTTTATCGAGTCCAGCGGCTTCATATTCCTGTGACGTTTCATTTGCTCGTTTCATCTCATTCAGACCCTTTAGTTCAGCAGAATGTGTCTGCGTCTGTTTTGGCGGCGTGCACAAATGGCCCCCTCGCACAGCGGGCGCTCACAGTTATTTCTACTTGTCCGGATAACCGGCTCACCAATGGGCCTTACTGATGTGCTCTCCTCTGCCTGTCCCCTTGCAGATGAAAACAAAGAAAAGAATAGTTTCTTTGTGACTGAGAATGAGCCCTCAGCCCCAGACTACTGGAGAGAGACCTCCGGTAAGAATTGCCACTTTTCTTTTTGTTTATTCGTTTCTCTTTACGGCCCTCGTATCGATCGTGCGATTATGCGAACCATAAAATGCCCGTGGCAGCAGTAAACCGGCGGACTGATTAGGGAAAAACTTAGGAACTTTTCTGATTAGCAACTTTTGGCTAAAGGAAAAAAAAGAAGAAGAATCAGGAGTTTTGATTTTTAGTTACAAATCCATTGGAAGTGTGTAGCCGGTTGCATCTTTATTCATTTTTGTCTTATCATAATTTATGTTTGACACTTTTCGAGTGCTGGTTTATTGATTACCTGTAAATGCATGATTATTTATAGCTAGAGCATAAACAGCATTTACGGTAGTTTACAAATTACACTTCCTTTCTGCAGCGGCGGCGAAAGTGTGTTTAGATTGAGTTCGGAGACGGATGAAACGACAGGAGACCACAGTGTGTGCACACACCGTCCGTCGCCACAGCATTGTTACTCTTTAGGGGGCCGTTATAGTTCAGCTGAAAACATCAGCTCATCTCCATCTCACACGCATATCGCCATCAACATAATTGGCTTTTTCTCTTCCTTTCTCGTTTGAAAAAGATCACAGCTTATTGCCTTTTTATATCTGTCAGGAAGACATTAAAAGTGCTTTATGACATCTGTGCCAACATTTATATCTACACCCCCCCACACACACACACACACACACACTCTCCTCCACACACACACACACACACACAGTAATGATCCCTGCACATAATGTATAATGTATTTGGAAAAATTACACGAAACAAATTAAATGAGACCACCTTTCCCCTGATTGCCTAACGTCTCCCTGGGCGGTGGGAAGCTACGTGATTAGAAGGCCTGATTCCTCCGAGTGCCCCCCCCCCTCCGCCACTGTCTTTAAACTCTCCCTCTGTTTCTAGGGAGAAAAAATAATCTAATTTTCCATTTATGTAATGCAAACCGCCTTGGCTTTGACTATTCACGGTTAATTGACTGTCAAACGAGGTTGTTATCCTCGGGCACTGTCTGCAAATTTGCTTGTCAAATGAGACAGAGAGAGAGGAGAGAGAGGAGCGCCGCTCTAAATGGGAGCGAGATGCTCAGGCAGACTGAAGGAGGCGCAGTGTGGAGGGGCTGAGATGAACGGGACTCATACCCCATAATACGCAACGCGGGGAACTCACAAAACAACATTGTTTTGTCATTCAAATATGTTTTAATAATGAAATGAGAGTATGAGTAGCATGTGTCTTTTTAGATTAAAAAAAAATCTGCAATTTTATCTTATCCAACATTGTTTGCATTAGCACTAATTCACATTTACATCTAATAATGTATTTTTTTTTAACACAACGTATTTTCATTTGTATATTATAAAAGTTAAAAATCTACCTATTATTATTATAAAAAAAATGCAAAAAGTACATGGATGCGATGTTTTTTTTTTTTCCTAGGATGGGAAAGGCCACATTTGAGAACAAACTGATCCAGACTACCCGTAGACCTAAACCTAACCCTAACCTTAAAATTAGCTTCCCAGATCTATGGTTGTTGTTGTTGTTTTTTGGACCTTGCTAATTTTTTAATTCGTGACCCCTGCTGGTTATAAAGGCTTGTGCGATCTACGATGTGGAGCTGTACTGACACCTAAAGGCCATAAGAGGAATTGACACGATTATGAGATATTCCAAACATGGATATATAATGCGATTTGTCTTATTTTTGTGTTTTTTGTGTTTTTATTTCAGGGGATCAAAGACAAGGTGCCTCATCTCCTGCCCCATTGAAAAAGGATGTGGAAAATATGGAGAAAGGTAAACGATTATTATAGAGCCATGAAGACAACTCTGTTAGGTTCAATGTGAACAGTAACTCAATTCTTTTACATTTTAAAATGAGTTTATTATTACGGAATGCACCAAGGGATCCCGTACATCTATTCGATGACATAATCCCGAGCTGTGATTTACGGTGTCTTTTTCTGCTTTGCTTTGCTAGAAGAGCTTCAGAAGGTGTTACTGGAGCAGATAGACTTCCGGCGCAGACTGGAGCAGGAGTTCCACGCTCTGAAAGGCACTCCCCCATTTCCCGTGTTCCGTAAGTCTCCCTTCACCTTGACCGCCGTATATTCGACAGGACAGAGCAGCGGGCTATGGGGCGGAGGGGGTCCAACGAAGGCCTGGGGTCCACAAGCGGCCATCACAGTTTAGCGTTGTAATCCGATCCCAGGCTATTTGTCCATCGTATTAGTTTGGCAACCCCAAACACACGCCTGTACCTGAGCAATCACTTGTATTCACTGCATATAAGCCTGGGGTCTCATGATGAGCTACTTTTATTTTATTATATTATGCAGCTTAGGCTCGTCTAAATATGCGATTTCCACAGAAATTACCTTTTTATTTTATTGAATAATTGTGTCTTTATGCACCCAAAAGTTTACAGATTCTATTCAAAATGTTCAACACCCATAGAAAATGTATCTAAAATGTGACTTATAGAAAAGGTGTAGAAATGTTGAAAGCCATGGGCGAGCTTTGAGCTGTTGAGCTTTACCCATAGAATTATGAAACGGTGAATATTTGGTTCATGAAATGTGATGTGTTTTATGTCGGCCAAGTGTTGATGAATTTGATTATTAGAGAGAATAATTAACCACGATTAACCGAAATTCACAAGTGTGACGGCATCAATCAGAATACCTTTTCTTTTGTTTTTATTATTGCCGTTAGCAGTGAAAACATTGACCAGCAGGGCGTTTTCTTTGGTGGAGTGGCACGAACATTAAAAAGAAATGTGCAGTTATAATAAAAATAAAAAAAGGAAAGATAAAGAAAATAAAAAGAAGACAATCAAAATATACCACTGTTTATTTCCAAAAGCAAATTGTAATGTCCTTTTGAGCACAAAAGACATTATCCCAAATCAGTGAGGGGCTGAAAATTATATATTGGACTAGGGATGGGACGATAGTGAAATTTAGAGTCACGATTATCTTCACAAAAATAATTGCAATAACAATAACGATACTATCACGACGTTTAAAAAATTCTCTGACGCTCCAGATTTTACAGAAATTAGGAGAATTGGGTGACGAAATGCTCCTCTTCGTTGTCTCCTACAAATGTCATATTGGGATCTCTATGTTGGACACAAGTCATATCGGCTTTATAGCACATCAAAAGAGTGGGGCATCGTCGTTGACATTGCTGGGCCAGACCCTGCCACCGAAAGAGGGACAAGTAGTCGCCCAAGCACAGTACAAGGACATTCTAACATTTCTGTTTTGCAACAGAAGGCAACAAGATTGTTTTATGAATTTCTATTTTTAAGCAACCCCGCATAGAGGAATAGACTCAATTTATGTATTTTTTGCAATATGATTTCAGATAATTTCCAAGACCAGATGAAACGGGAGCTCGCCTACAGAGAGGAGATGGTCCAGCAGTTACAGATGGTGAGACGGATGTGCTAATCGTGTGTTCAGTGCTATCTCTTTTTTCAAATGGCAATTAAACCAGTTGTTTATAGGCATGTGAAATAGAGACTTTTTGCTCCAGTAATCAGCCTCGGTAATGATTTGTGTAAAGAACATAATAGCATCTAATTATGAAGCACGTTTCACATAATCATCCGGGTTGGGGCGGAGAGAGGAAATGATAAGAATGGTTTTGGGGAAAATAAGTACCGGTAATTGCGATTTTCCTTTGCTAAATATTGCAATCGAGATGATATTTTTAAAACCTGGATTCGTTTCACATTGAGCCTCACCATTTGAGAGAAGACTGAATTACGAACTGATAAACTAAGTCAGGAATGATGCACGTGTGTGGAGGCTCCGGGATTAGTTTCCTGCAAAAAGTTGTTGTTTCATTGTTGATGTTTTTACCTGTAGCTTTTTTGTTGTTGTTGATTTTTCACCCCGATATAAATAAAAGATATTGTTATCAAATTGCGCCTCTAATTCGATAGTGACGTCAGAGCCTTAAGACAACGGGACAATTACATTCCCTTTTTCAATTGACTGTTAAAAGAGAATAGTCGCGCAGAATGAAATACGCTCAGGTTTTCAACTGATCTCAAAGTCTATCAGATATGGCACAACCAATCATGGGTTGTCATTCACGGGTGAGAGGTTTGTCTTATGGCTTTGTGAATATTCGGGGCCACATCCATCACCGGAGCAGCTGCGGACAGGCTGTTTGTCTCCACTCTTCGACACAATGCAACGGCTCTGTGCGCATATGACAACATCAGGCAGACGATCACGTGTGCCCCACAATATACACAGATTGCATGTCAGCCCATGCCCGTTTCCATTCATGCTGATTTCACTGGAGCATCGAGCTTAGTCTGTCTAATTGTTGCACACTTTTGTACATTTATTATCTGTACTTTTCAGATTCCTTACGCAAATATGATGAGGAAAGAGAAGATAAGTTCTCATCTGAGCAAGTGAACGCGAGGTGATTTCTTTTAATTCAAACATACATTATTTATGAGACCGTTGATGAGAATGTTATTAACTGAACCTGTACGCTGCCTTTACAGACTGTGGCCAAACGACACTAAAGAAGCTTCACAGGATTTCAGTGTTCAAAGTAATATGACGACAGACGAGAAGAAGATTATCTTTATATGAATTACACAAATTTTATACATCATTATAGACTTTGTGAATAACCTGCGCATAGCCCCGCCATTTTGTCTAAATGTCTCTCTCCCCCTTGTAAACTAAGAGTAGCAAAGATGTTGGAGCTCTCGGTGATGACACTGAGAAACAAAGCTTTACCAAACCAGGACCAAAGTGTTTCAGACTAACTGTTGAATGAAGACTTTCTCACAGACGTTTCTTGAAACAAAGGGACTCGCGGCTAGAGGTACCTGAGGCCCTCGGACTGCTGCTAACTCTGCTGTGCATTCATCAGAGGCCTAGGTACAAACTGGAGGAACTTTAAACGATGGAGCAACTCGACACATGATCCATAAAGGAAATGTTTCAAAATGCCCAACAGAGAAGAAAACAAACCCAGAGGAATTGTGGATAATTCAATGTTACAATGTGCAATAAAGGTGTTTGTATAGTGTTACATGATAAAATATTTCAATTGTTTTATTACTGCCAGTATTTGTCGCCTATCAGTGCATGTTTAATTCAACAGCTAATGGCTTTATCTAATTGTATCAACCACACTTTTCATTTTGTAATATGTTTTCGCTCCTGAACAAAGCTGTAAATACTTTCTGTGTTCAACATGTGAAATGACTGAAATTCAGTAGACCACTGTGCTTGGTTGTTTGTTAATGTATTAGGCCTCTAATTCCTGATTGTGAAGAATAATTTATTATTATTTATTGAATAGAAAGACATGGTGCTGCTAATAATGTTGATAATGGTCAGCATAGGCCTATCTTTTTGAAAAGAATAAAAAAGTGAAAGCTCACTTGTCTGCAACCCTGTCCACACAGATATATGTTCTTTAATTTTATATTAATTTATGCGGATACATTAAATGTCTACAAAAAACATGTGTTTACATTTTGCAACAACTTTGGACATGGGTCAAAATGCGTAAATTCTGTGATGAAGAGCAAAAAACAAAATAGGCTAAAATATATTTAAAACAAAAAACAATACGTCGGAATAAGTAGTTTTGAGTAAAGCTAAATTGCTCAATAACAACCCCATGAGTGTTTACGACATCCATCGCCAATTTACGGCACTCCTAGGGAGTGGTAGAAGAAGAAGGCAAAGTTGCCAGCATGGCGTTTACATTGTACACTCTCATCCAAACCGCTATTCTTTGCACTAATGCTATCGCCGTGTTGCACGAAGAGCGGTTCCTTAGTAAGAGTAAGTACTTTGTTCAGTTCTATGTTGTGTTTTCTTAAACAGAGGGTCAGCTATGCTCATAGCAGCTGATGCGCTAGCTCTCCTGGCGGCAGCAGAGCTGCTGATGTGGCTCCGTGAACCAGTTTTATTCTTAAACGAATGTGTCTTTGTTTACTGCTATGTTTTGTATTACAAAAATGTTATCTCTAGTAAAAAAAAAAGACAAAAAGTATAGTCCAAACGGTGATATAAAAAAGTAAAATATTTTTAACGATTAAAAATAAAAAATGCAACCTATTCTTCAAATAACAAATGATTGTCCCTGACTGATGGAAATTACATTTTATAAAATATCCCCATAAAAGCACTAGTATGTATGTATGTATACGTATACGTATGTGTGTAGGCACAGTGATCTGAGTTCAGGGCATGTTTCTTGGTGTTTTTGTCCGTGATGGAAATGTTGGGAAGTATAGCTCCGTATTAGCATTTGACATTATATGTAGACCTACTCAAAATACAACACCAATTTCAATACAGTATCTGTATTCAAAAGAAAAGGCTTACAGAGGTCATACTGGTAGACCAGCCCTGTGAGATGCCAGCTGCTGTGGCCACATGTGTTAAAACAAACTCGTGAGGTTACAGTTTGTAGCCTGTGATGACAATTACGCTGTTTTTGTATATAAATAACTCAATAGCCTAAATGTCAGATTTCCTTTGTGTCTGTCTGTAGTCGGCTGGGGGGTGGACCAGGGAGTTGGAGGATTCGGAGATGATCCAGGAGTCAAAGCCCAGATCCTGAATTTGATCCGATCCGTCCGGACTGTCATGAGAGGTTGTAATGTAGTAGTAGCTAAATCATTACATTATTCTTGACTGTATGATGCAGATATTCATTTTGTTTTGCTTTTCAGTGCCACTAATAATCGTGAACTCGGTATCCATCGTTCTCTTGTTGCTGTTTGGTTGAGAGAAAGTGAGACGATTAACCAGGATAAAGAAAAAAAAAAGTCCATCTTTCCATTTGGATTCTTTACGGAGAGATGAACTTTGTGGATACATTGGCTGTTTCCCAATTGCCCGGATCCTCGGCGTCTCGACCACTTCGGACGGAATCCACGTCATCACAGCGTCGGCGAGTGCCGTCCCAATTCACTTGGACCACTCGCACACTCGCAGCTCGACTCCTCCACTGCCTCGGAGAGCTGAAATTACCCATGATGCACTGCAACCATGTTTCCCCCCGTTCCCCTTTCTTCCAAAACTTTAGTAGTTTGTACTCACTATAAAAAGTTTTGTTCTACATTTGTGCAAAAAATAATTGTAATAATAAAATCATTGGTAGAAGTTTTGTAAGCAAGTCAAGATGTAAAAATTAGGTTTATATAAAGTTAATCTTAATTTCCTAATTTCTCAATAAATAGGCCTATTTATTGAGAAATTAGGCCTATGGCTGTTAACGTAAGTCTGCAATTGTAATTAGCGATAAACTGGACCTGCTAAATATATTTGATATTTTAATTGAATACCTTGAAAATCTTTGCAGAAATGTTATTATTTTTTCAGGCCAAAATGTTCAAACAGTCAGACATCCAACCAAAACTAGGTTATAAACAACTTTTATTCATAAAACAGTAGTTTTTGTAAGCATCATTTCATGTTTTATCACATGATTTGGCACGTGTTGTAGCCGCTCGCTCTGAAGGCTGTTCCTGTGCTCAAATGCGGCGGTGAGAAGACTCTCGGCTCCGTTTTGGAGGAGCCCAACACCAAGGACGTTAACAAAGTGGACACAAACGGAGGAAGGATCCTGACAACTGAGAAAGCGCCATTGTCTGCATTTCTATATCCAAAGACCTTGGCAATCCCAGTTTGGACGTTTTGGATTTCATTCAGGGTCATGTGCATTGTGTATAATATATTTAACTGTGTTGATTATTATAATTATGGTTTAAACTCATTTACAGACACACTGTTAATTGTGGACATTTGCAATGCTGTCAAACATTTTTATATCAATAAGATTTAACTTGTTTATAAAACCAAAATAAAATGCATTTTATAAAATAAAAAAAGACAAAATACATTATAATGTCTAGAAAAGGTGGGGAAAGACAAAAAGTTAATGAACATACATTTTATCGGCCAATGTGTAATCCCGTTGTGGTACCAGCTTCACAAATATGTATTTATTTATTAACATTTTATTTCTAATGCTAAGAGATGAGGGGGGAGTAAAGCTGTTTGAATTAAACGCATATGTTTGTCAGAGAGATTATACAAAGCCACAGTGGTCTGCCAGCTTTGGAACAAACAGATCATATGTTTGGTCGCTAATGATTAAAAACATGCTTTACTGACAAAGTAAATGTATTTTTGTTGTCTGAGCAGTGTTTTTGCATATGGACTATAGTCTGCTATGATGCTGCTAATGTGCTTTAAATTTAAAGGCCCTATACCTGTTTTTTTTTTATTATTGCAAACAATGAAAGGGAAAGCCACTAAATTTAAATGTTAGTTGTGGTCCAAACTCATTCGTAACTTTCCTAATATATTTGTAGCATCCAAATTCTGTAAAGTTTATAGGCACAACTTGCCGGGTCACTTTGCAGGGTTACCTTCACAAAAATGTTAGAAAAATTGCCTGAACGTTCATAAAATTGATATGAATGTTATAATTTCATGCACACTGTTTTTCCCACAAAAGTTTGAATTTACGATATACAAAAGGAGGACCTGGGAGCTCTGTTGTCGGGGGCTTCGTGTCCCTGGTAGGGTCTCCCATGGCAAACAGGTCCTAGGTGACGGGTCAGACAAAGAGCGGTTCAGAAGCCCCTTATGAGAGACCAACAGGCCCGGTTAGAACCATGAGGCCGTCCTTCTGTGGACCCACCACCTGCAGGAGGAGCCATAGGGGCTGGTGCAATGTGATTTAGGCAGCTCCAAAGGCTGCCCCCACGACCCGTAAAAACGGACAAGTGGAAGAAGATGGATGGATGGATAAAGGAGGACAAAATAAATGTCATTCCATTTCTAGAAGTAAATTTCAGGTAGCTCCTTTAACAAAGGGGCAAAAAACTAAATAAGAGGTTGGCATGTAAAAACAAGATGGTTTAAACCTAGAAAGGGAGTCACAAAGCGCAGTCATGCCGCTGAATGGAACCTCAACCAATCTGGAATCCTTTAATATTCCCGTGGCTGGAAGTCTCAAGTATCTGGGCATTTCTATATACCCGACAGTGAATATTTTAGCTAACAATAACTATAATAAAACATTGCACTCAATTACAAATGATCTAAATAGATGGGGCTTACTCCCAACATCCTTTCAATCTCGTCTTTCTATTGTAAAAATGAATGTACTGCCTCGTATTAACTTTCTCAACTCTATGCTTCCTTTGGCACCTCCAAAAGGATATTGGAAGAAATTACATGCCATCATAGGAGCCTACCTATGGAATTGGAAAAAAGCAAAAATAAAAACTTCAACATTATACCGGCTTAAACCATCGGGGGGCATTAACCTTCCAAATTTCGAATGGTATTCATGGTGTTTTGCCTTACGCTCGCTTTCCCTTTGGTTGAAACCAGATATACTCACATCATGGAAACCAATCGAAGAACAATTACTTCAGCCTCACGACATGTCATGTTTTCTATACTCTAACATACCGCTAAAGATAGTAAAAAACAAATGTGGTCCAATTATATCTCACCTCATCTCTATTTGGTATAAGGTCAATCAATCCATGAAAATAAATAATACATATTTTCTACAATCTCCAATTTTCCATAATTATTCATTGCTTATAGGTAAAAAACCAGTCTCCTTCACCCCATGGGAACGCCAAGGGGTCCACACGCTAGACAAAATAATAGACCAAAATGGATTAAGAGAATTTAAAGACTTGCAGGAAAATCACAAATTACCTGCAACGTCGTTTTATTTTTATTTGCAAACACGAACAGCTATGCGTGCCCATGGCGTCCCATGGGGATGTACCTTAGAAAACCATCCCCTTCACGCTGCCTTATGTGAAGAAAAAAACAAAGGCCTTGTTTCAGATCTCTATAAACTTGTCACTAAAGCCTCTCAAAAACAACTGCCTATTGAACATCTCTGGAAGATGGAGCTAAAAGATCACTCCGAGTGGAATTGGCCAAGTATTTGGTCTAATGTGTTTCTGTCTTCAAGAAACCCAAACCACCAAATGATCCATTATAAGTTTGTTCACAGGGCTTATCTCTACCCTAGGAGATTGCACCTGATGAAACTTAAAGACAATCCCTATTGCGACTTCTGTTCAGACAGGGTCATTGGAACCTTTCTTCACATGGTATGGCAGTGCCCCGAGGTTTATTGTTTTTGGGAAAATGTTGCTGGTGCTCTATCAAATCTAATGGAAAGAGAATTGCCCCACACACAGAGGTTACTTTTATTAAATGACACTTCCAGTCTGAAATTAAATATTAATGAATGCCGCCAAATTCTAGCTGGTTCCACAGCTGCAAAAAAGATGATAGCATGTAGATGGAAGCTTAGACAAACTTTGAGTGTGGAGCAATGGCTCTCGTCATTTAAAGACATTGCTCAGTTGGAGCTTTCAGCAGCTCGGATCCACGGTGCCAAAAGTGCAAATATCTCATGTTGGTCAAACCTGTTAAACAAAATACAGCTGCTGTATGAAACCTGACTGCAAATGTATGATTGCCATGTAACAACCTTGAATGTACAGTACATAATTATATGTATCCCAAATATAGTGTATCTCTTGTCTAAATGTTACATAATTATATGTATTAAGCTATTTCTGTGGATGTCATTGACGGAGGAAATCAGCAAATATCTGTTTTGTGTCTTGTCTACCAGAGTTGTTTATTATTATCATTATTATATGTGTGCATATTATGTGTATGTACGTGTATGTGTGTGTGTATATATATATATATATATATATATATATATATTTGTCTTTTTGTCCCTCTTTTAATCATGCCTGGACAGCAGGGGTGGGTCGGGGCTGGGATGTGTGTGTGTGTGTGTGTGTGTGTGTGTTGCTGCTGCTGTTGTTTTTGTTTGTGTTTTTTTCTTGCATATGTTGTATTATTATTATTACTTTATTTTTTTATTTCTGTTTATATTCTGTTGCTGTGTTCTTTATTTCTTTCACTTTAAACTGTACATGCAAAAGCACTATGCAGAACTGACCCATTATCACAAGGGTGAAAAAAAAAATGGTTGTGCTGCATATGGAAATGATCTGTAAACTGAAAAGATGCACAAATCAATAAAAATTTGATCACAAAAAAAAGAAAAGTGAGTTGCACTGGTGTTCTACTTCAAATCAAATCAAACTTTATTTATAAAGCGCTTTTCATACCGAAAGGTATCACAAAGTGCTTTACAGATAACAAACAGATTGTGTTTGTGTATCTGTTTGTGTGTGTGTATGTGTGCGCACACACAAAATATATCATTAGGACTAAATAAATAAATGTCAGTTAAAAGCTAAGCTAAAAAAGTGGGTCTTGAGCCTGCTCTTAAAACATGAACGTTCGCTGCGGTCCTGAGCTCCTCCTCAGGTCGTTCCAGAGGCGAGAGTCTTTCTGTTGACTTTAAGAATAACTAGGAGACCCCTGCCAGAGGAGCGCAGGGACCGTGAAGGTTCATAAGGTAAAAGCAGTTCTGAAAGATAAGAAGGACCAAGACCATTAAGACTTTTAAAAACGATTAAAAGAACTTTAAAATCGATCCTGAAACACACGGGGAGCCAATGCAGCGACTCTAAAACCGGTGTAATGTGGTCCCGCCTCCTGGTCTTCGTCAGGACACGAGCTGCTGAATTTTGTAAAAGTTGTAAACCTGAGATACTCTTTTTGGGAAGACCAGAAAGCAGGGCATTACAGTAGACGATACGACTGGTGATAAAAGCATGCATTAGCGTCTCCGTGTTGGCCCGAGAGAGAATGGGGAGGACTCTGGCTATGTTCTTTAGATGGTAAAAACCTATCTTTGTGATATTCTTAATGTGTGGAATTAAAGTCAGCTCAGAGTCAAACATCACACCCAGGTTCTTCATCTGTGAGGAAGGATTCAAAGACAATGACTGTAGTTTAGGTAAAAGTTTCTCTCTCTGGGCCTGAGGACCGATGACTAAAACTTCAGTTTTGTCCTGGTTAAACTGGAGAAAGTTTTTTGCCATCCAGGATTTGATATCTAAAATGCGGTTAAAAAGTGCATATTTGAAACAGATAAGTACATTAAGTTACTAAAATACCAAAATACTATATGGTAAATGGTCTCAAATTATATAACGCTTATCCACCTACGTTAGGCACTCAAAGTGCTTTACAGTAAAGAACCACTCACTCTCATTCATACACCAACCAGACACTGGAGGCAAGGTGGGTGAAGTGCACAGTAGTGTGCACCTGCAGGAGGCAGGATTCGAACTCTGACCTTCATGAGATCTACCATCTGCACCACTGCTGCATTTGAACAGCACATCACTATTCCAATTTAGAATTTATATAGAAATCAACAATCCCAGTTGTCCTAAAAATGTAAACGAACCTGGTTTAAAAAGGGTCTACAAAAAAAGAAAAAAGACTAAATTATGTTTAACTGTGTCTTGACCAAGGCATATTATCTTCAATAACATTTTAAAAAATACATCATAAATTGCTGATGACCCTGACTCACAAACACTCAGTGAAGTAGGCTACAACCAGTGGTTCACATAACAGTTTGAGAACCAATTGAACTAGTACTAAAATAAAATCCTAAATATTTGGGCAACAAACTAAAAAGTAGATAATGCTTGGAATGTTTTTCACATAAACTTAACCCCATTTTGGCAAAGACTAAAAGTCTATAGTGTTCTTTGCTTGCATGCAAAAAAGGATTGGGTTTGTGTCTGGCTGCAGCACTGAGCAGGTTATCCATTTGATAATACGGCTCCATATTAAATCTATCTGCCCTCAAAGACCTTATAATGCGGTACATCTGCTACTTGTTACTGCAATGGGTCACATATGTTTTCTATTTCTCTAATGAGTGATTATATGCCGCTCCCATCATAAACCTCTTATCCGATTAGTATGAATATCAAAAATAAACGTAAAGAGGAGAAAGTAACCTGACAACTTGTTTTTGTGTTTCTTTTCTCCCAAAGCTGAAAACAAACTATTTTCTGTTCCAATAAACAGGAGTAATGTTGCAAAATATAGCTACAGGGCCATGATAGGCGGCGCTACGGTGGCGCAATCCCCGCCTCCTCAAGTCAACGAAGAAGAAAGTGTAAACAGGAAGTGGAAGAAAGCTCCTGCAGCCGCTACAGCTGAAAGGTTAGCTGTCTTTTAATGCTTTTTGGAGGATACACGTGTCATGATGGTTTTCTTTAAATAATAGGGGAAGTTGAGTTGTATAGTTTTTGTTATATATTTTGCCTTGAATCTGCCCCGAAAGGAGTGGACAGCTCAGATTAATGTTCAGGTGAAGTAAGACAAGTTTTGTTTGAAGCTCCTGCCGTCCAGGAAACATCCAAAAACATTTTAGTTATTATCGCCTAAATTTGTTCTCTGCATTTGACCCATCCCTCGATGCCACTGGGGCAGCCCGTAAGGGGCAGTGGGGACCCAGCTCCAGATGTGAAGCCAGGCTAATGGTCAGAATCAGCTGGCTTAAATAACCTATTGTGCATGTTTTGGCGTTCGTTGTGTCTTTTCATAAACACGTAGGCCTCATTGTTAACTATAAATATTGATTACGTACCAATAAGTCCTCTCCGCATTGGTGAGCCACTTGCATGTGAAAGGCTGCATTTAGACAGGCCTTTCCACTGCAGGAGATACTTCACAAACCCTTTTCTAAAGAAATGTAGCAGCGATTTAATCACTTTCTTTAAGTTTCAAATTTTAATTTAATTAATTAATAGTAGAGGTGCACCGATCAGGATTTTTGAAACCGATCACTAAAATTTTGATCGGCCAATACCGATCATTGCCGATCCGATCACATGGTTGTAATTGATTATTATGATTCATAATTTAACTGTGACAAATACTGGGCTTATTTATTATGTCTGATATTATTACACTCTATAAACGCAATACTTTTGTTTCTGCTCCCATTTTTCATGAGATGGACCCAAAGATCCAAAATTCCTTCCAGATACACAATATTACCATTTCTCTCAAACATTGCCCACAAATCAGTCCAAATGTGTGATAGTGAGCACTTCTGCTCTGCCGAGACAATCCATCCCACCTCACAGGTGTGCCACATCAAGATGCTGATCTGACATCATGACTAGCGCACAGGTGTACCTTATAATGCCCACAATAAAAGGCCACCCTGAAATGTGCAGTTTTTTTGCTTTATTGGGGGTCTGGGGACTCAGAACCAGTCAGTGTCGTACACACTGTCGTATTCGCCGGTCAAGCACATCCCAAACATGCTGCTTGACCGGCGAATACAACAGCGTGTACCAGTACCAGCAACTTCGCACAGCCATTGAAGAGGAGTGGACCAACATTCCACAGGCCACAATTGACAATCTGATAAACTCTGTGCGAAGAAGATGTGTTGCACTGCATGAGGCAAATGGTGGTCACACCAGACACTGACTGGTTCTGAGTCCGCAGACCCCCAATAAAGCAAAATCTGCACATTTCAGGGTGGCCTTTTATTGTGGGCAGTATAAGGTACACCTGTGCACTAGTCATGATGTCAGATCAGCATCTTGATGTGGCACACCTGTGAGGTGGGATGGATTGTCCCGGCAGAGCAGAAGTGCTCACTATCACACATTTGGACTGATTTGTGAACAATGTTTGAGAGAAATGGTAATATTGTGTATCTGGAATGAATTTTAGATCTTTGGGTCCATCTCATGAAAAATGGGAGCAGAAACAAAAGTGTTTATATTTTTGTTGAGTGTATATGCGGTGTAGGCTATTGGTTTATCGCCCATTATTTTATAACTTTTACAGAATTTCCCTCATGGTCATATTTATTTTATAGAGTTTGGAAATGTGAGGTCATATCGCGATGCATTATGGGATTAGCAGCAATTGTAAACTAATGGAGATTTTAAAAGTTAAAATACTGGAGTTATTGTTCACATTAAAACACTTGGACACCGGCTTTTTTCTCCACTTTTGATACTGTTTTATGTTCTATGTTAGTCAATGGAAATGTAGGCTAACAGCTGTAAAGATGGCGCATCTCCATGGTGTGGAATTTCCCTAACTCTATAGTTTACAGTAAACAATTTTTTATAGTGCGTGTTATTTCGGCCGATCAAATCCCTGTCTAACTTTGCGACTCGTAGTTGCTTCAGATCAGATGTGCGTTATGGATGGTAGTGGGGAGGCCGATGGAGCTAAACACGGTGGAATTAGGAGCATCATTTTGGTTTTGGGCTGTAGTTTAGGACAATATTTGAAGAAAGAGAAGAAAACTTCCACAAGGAGACGGTGACATGAGGTGCCAAACACACGTGTTTTACTTTCTCTTTTAACTAGCAGCCATTTAGTGACACTTCAGCACTAAAGAGCATTTTTTTTTCTCTGCAAAATAAGACCGGACAATGACCCCTGCCTCTGATTGTAGTTTCCCAATATCCCGTTTGTATCACCTACAAACATGTGAAGTCATGCGGTAGTTGCAAATGTAAATAATAGCACATGGCACATCATCTCGTTCGCCTCCTGTTAGAAGTCCCATACGCAGATATTTTATGGTCACAAACCTTTATTATCCTTTTGTCTTAAAGCGTTAGCTCTAGCGCCGTCGTTGTTTTGTTTAGTTACACTGCAGTCTGGAAACGAGGAGAGCCACCAGGCGCAGAGGGATACAGCCGAGCAGTACATCCAGAGCTGTTGTGTAGCCACAAATTACATTTAAAACTCGGTTTAGAGCGGCGCTATACTGCGGGGTTTTCACCGGAAATCAACTGTAAGAAAGTCTGTGAAATCTACGTTTGATCGGCGCATTTCACCGACCACTGATCACAAAAATTAGGCCGTGATCGGTCGATCATGATCGGTGACCGATCATATCGGTGCACCTCGAATTAATAGCCTAATTAAATTAATTGAATGACCAAGACCCTACATCAACAGTGCATATGAGGTATTTTCACACTACATTATAGGGATACTATTATGTCTTTGAACACAGTAGCTCAAACCAAGAGCTGGCATTGTATTTTGTGCAAAAATCATTCGTGGCGTGTGTCTTTCTCCCCTTTTTTCCTGATTTGATTTGTTTTCATTTTTTTTTTTGGAACATTATTCCACCTGGGCCTCTGACTTTGTAAGGACTCTCTTGACATTATCTCAGAAAAAAATAATGCCTGTCTAGCAACATAAGGGCCAGATTGAATTCAAAGGCACTATATTTAAGTATCTCACTTTACCTGAACATGCTGGGCAAAGTACAGTGACACAAATTTAAATACACGTAAATGACATAAATTCACTAATAATTGTTTGGTCAGAGAAGGGGGAAACAAACATTCTGAATGAAGTGCTCTCTTACTAAGCCATTTTAATGTATCATAAGCCTCATAACACTTGTATAACATGCCACAGTGAATTTAATTGATTTTAGTAAATTCCTTATTTTTGATGCTCTGCCAGACTGACCGTGAAACCTTGAGATCAAAACAGATAAGTTTATTTTTCACTTTTAAAAATACCCTTGAATCACTTTATCTGATTTCACCCCAATGAATAACACCCCGTACATATTTATTGATGGATGTTCACAATGTGTGTATTGACATCCAAAGAAACTGTTATTCCGTATAAGTTAGACATTAGTGCGTGCAGTTTTTTTGGTTGTTAATACGTCAATCTATATATCAATATTGACGTTCATACTTCAGTGAGAAGGGAAAATTACCATTTCTATTTTTCTTTTTTCACTTGTATTCAGCGGACTGTCACTCCCATGATGGCTGCCACATTTCCCACGTGTTTTGTATAGATCTGTGACCAGTGTTTTGGTCACAGATCTATACGTTCCACTTGTAAATACGGCATAGGCTATTGAACATGGGCTGAATTTGACATGCAGACTGTGAAGGGGTGGTAGCCTTAAACCTAGGAGTGACCTGTTGGCAGCACGGATGTTAAAGTGAGAGATTATGAGAGCTTAGTGCTGCTCAGCGCTCACATTGATAAATAAATGTCAAAAATCCAAGCACGTCTAAATAATAGGGGCTTGTACAACCAAACATCAAACGCCAATAATCATGATCCTTAATTCTGTGTTCTAGTTCAACCTTTGAATAATCCTCTCAAATTGTGATCAACACAATAATCTGCTAAATTTACCAATGCAAAATATGATTACGACCCTTTATCTATGGAGGGAGTGGTTATTATGGTAGAATAAGCTATTTACCACTGAAGAGAGTCCCATTTACACTGCTCATAAATCACTGCTTACACTGATCAAATCCAAAGCAGAATTTCACATAAATCGGCTTTAAAAGAGGGAAGTACCGAATAATTGTTTAGGCAAGGTTTTGTTTATACAGGGTGAGGTTTGGGAACTTTTTTTTTTTTAATGAAAAACACAAATAACTATACGTTTCAAAACTGTTTATTCTGATATTGAACGTTTTGGTCCACTCTTTCAAGTATGTTGAGCGGTATATCGGCAATTTAGCTTCGGATGTTATTGTGGACGATCATTATTAACCATGGATTGGAGAGCGCCCCACAAGAAAGGTTCACAGGTGGCTCAATCAGGCGAGCGCTCAGGCCAGTTTGAGTTCATTGTGAAGAATTCAATAAGAAAACATCCTGACATGCCAAGGGCAACTGCATGTTTTGGAGCAGGACACTTGGGAGAGCGCAGCATAGACTGACAAACTCATTCAACATTTTCAGGTGTTGCAACGGTCCTCGTCGGTTCCTTCGTTCTTTTGGACACATTCCTCGTTTCCCTGACTGCATTCACCCATAATCAAATCGATTTGCGATCAAGAGCGCGGCCTCGTGGGGCAATTTTGAAGTGTGAAAAGCACTGCTACGACAGCTTATTTGCAACTGAAACGGGCATAGACAAACCTCCCATCCAGCCCCTTCCATTGGGCCCTTACCCACCACACTGTGACCCTACTTAACATCACCACCCCCTTTTCAAATAAAGAAGTTTCCGCGCTCCACCCAGTACTTTATAAAAGGGATATTTCAGGATTTTTGATATAGGGCTGTTATCCAGAGTGTTGTTGATTTCTGGATATGGATATATACTGTGTGTGTGTATATATATATATATATATATAATTCATGCAGTCCTCATCTTTGAAGAGTTTAGTGGTGCTAGGCTAGTGCATGTCTATGGTAACTAGTAGCCTGCATTAAAAACAGTCTGACCCAAGCACAGTGCACCTTGAAATATAACATTGCATTCAAAATAACTTACATTTGAGCCGCATCAGCTTCCTGTTTGTAAGCTACGCAGCGGCGGAGTGATCTGCTAGGTTACCGGATCTACAGTAGTTTGTTTACCTGCAGCCGGCATTACTACATGTGGAATTCACAAAGGAGCTTTCTACAAATCAGATATGGCAACGTTTGGAGGACTCCCCGATGATTTTGAAGAGGTTTTTAATGCAGGCTTCTAGTCATAGAAATGTGCTAGCCTAGCACTAGCCTAGCACCACTAAACCCTTCAAATTTAAGGACTGCATGAATAATAATAATAAAAAAACTCCAGAAATCAACAACACTCTGGATAACTAGGAAATGAGGCCCCAAAAATCCTGAAATATCCTTTAAGATAGAATGATTGCTTTCATCTAAAGTGTGACTCTCTTTCTTTTGTCCAGACTCCAGACAGTGAGTATGGCCGGCCGTAGACTGCTGAAGGCTGTGCTTATTGACCTGAGTGGAACTCTCCATATAGAAGACACAGCTGTCCCCGGTGCACAAGAAGCACTCACTAGGTAATAAGCAAGATCAATTTAGATCAGTTATGTTAGAGACTGAGCTCTGTTGGCTAGAGTATTTGCTCAGGCAACTAACTACTGTATTTACAAGATTATTATTTATCTTTTTCTATTGTGAGGTTACGGCAAGCATCAGTCGCCGTCAAGTTTGTAACCAACACAACTAAGGAGAGTAAGAGAAACTTACTGGAGAGACTGCAGCGCCTCAGCTTTGACCTTCAGGTAAACACTAAGAAGCTTCTGTTCTGTGACATATGCTCAGTTTCATACAACAGTGCTCTTATTGTTTTTTGTGCCAGAAGACAGTCTAGTGGCACAAATGAAATAATAAATCCTAATATGCTGAATAACCTTTCACTTAAACACAGAGTGCAACGTGACTTGTGCCTCTCTCTACAGGAAAATGAGATCTTCACGTCCCTCACTGCAGCGAGGAGTCTGCTGGAGCAAAAGCAGCATCGGCCCCTGCTGCTGGTGGATGACAGTGCATTGGAAGATTTTACAGGTACAGGTCCAAATGTTTGTGATAAAAGAGATGTGCATGTAGTTCAAGCAATGACTGTGCAAGGAGTAGCAGAAAAGAATTTGACCTAAACCCAGTAATTATTGGCCTTTATCCAACTACTCTTGTGTCTGGAGGTATTGACACGTCCGAGCCAAATGCCGTAGTCATTGGACTTGCCCCTGAGCATTTTAACTACCAGACAATGAATAAGGCATTCAGGTATAACAATCGTGAAAAGGTTAACGTATTCAAATATTGTCATAACTTAACCAAACGTTTGCCTCTCTTTAAAGGATGATTTTGGATGGCGCGCCACTCATTGCCATTCACAAAGCTCGATATTATAAACGAAAGGACGGCTTAGCCCTTGGTCCTGGACCTTTTGTGACGGGACTGGAGTATGCTACAGACTGCAAAGCTACAGTAGTGGGAAAACCTGAGGAAACGTTTTTCACCCAAGTATTGCTCGTTTGTCTACGGTTTGTGAATTTTGTACAATATACTGTACATCCATGGATCTCTCTTCCAATAGGCTCTCTCAGATTTAGGATGCAGCCCTAATGAAGCTGTCATGATAGGAGATGTAAGTGAGTGAATAAGCAAATTTGGATGCTGTATATGCTAAGAATAACTGTCAAAAAAGATTGACTGTGTCTATTGTGTCTAGGATGCCAGAGATGATGTTGGGGGAGCTCAGAATGCAGGAATGTTAGGTATACTGGTTAAAACTGGTGAGTAAGGGAACATTATTTATTTTACTTATACTTATTAAGTAGGTTTTCCCTTTCTTTGTCAAGTGCACATGTTTCCTATTTGTCTCAGGCAAATACAGAGAAGGTGACGAAAACAAAATCAGCCCTCCGCCTCACCTGATCTGCAACAGTTTTCCAGACGCTGTTGAACACATCCTTCAAAACCTGCTCTAGCCTTGTCAGGTAAATAACGCCAGCTTAATTCACTGGCAGCCTTGCAGGAACTAAACAGACGATAACATATTGTATCTGGCAATTGTTCCAATCCCATCCCCAACTCATCCACTGCCTCAAGACCTGCGGAACATATTTGTCATTTTATTGGTATTTGAGAAACCAATTATATAATATTGATAAGTGTTTGTGAAAGCACTCAGTCATGCAGAAAGTTTACATTATAGTGGAGGTTTGCAAAGTTGTCAAGTTTTTTACCCTTACAAGAACGGGATGGGGCCATGGCACTTCTGTATGCTTCTCTCTGGAGGAGAGTTTAAAACTTGTTTGATACAGGAGCTTGAGAATGGACAAGTGCTGTCAGCCTCCAGTCAGGCCAGTCATGTTCCTCATCTTTGTAGGAAATAATGACTGAAAACATTTCCCCATGACTTGATACAATTGTGCATAATACGTTTAATTTATTTTATTTTTGTACGTAGGATGTCAGGATTAGTTTGGTTAGTATGATTTTAAGTGCATATGACAGATTTGCCTATTTGTCTATTTTGTTTGATGTAAACCAGGGAAAACTAGTTTTTAGCAAAAACTAATTGTTCTAATTACATTCTGGTGAAATGGGAAATCTGTCAAAAGCACGGATATTAAACCGACTTGTATTCTTTTTCCCAGGCTGTGTATCTGTCCATAAGGCTCCTGGCTGAGGGTTTCGTATGGGCGATGACCTCCATGAAATCGGCTGTGGTTACTGTTTCCAAACATATGGCAGTCATGTCCGCATCACCTGCAGAGGAAAAGCGTGTCTTGAACAAAGAACTGAAATGTCACCTACAGCGATTGTGTTTGTGGACTTTAAACCCTACTATTGTGAAGTGACTCTAAAGCGTCAAAGATCTTGCGTACAGGTCTCATGGCGGCTTCCTTGCACACCAACGTGATATCCGAGCCAGAATATCCCTCCATCTCCTTCAAGAAACAACACAATGTTAGATTTGAATATTAAATTATTATTGTTTTCTTACTCCAGTGTTTTAGTCTGTTTTAAAATGTTTATATTGTTCTTGACATTTAATATATTAAATGTAATGGTATACATCAAGTCAGTATCTGCCAAAAAGGAGTTGCAGCATATAACTACATTGTAATCAGAAATGGTTTTATGTATTTCGTTTATACGCTAAAAGGTTGTTGATGATAATAATAATAATGCATTAGTCATGAGACACTCAATATTGCCTTGAAATTTCACACAATTGATTTACTCTCTGAGCTTCTTCTGTCACTGCCCCAGACTGGCTGAAGCATATACGAAATCTGGGTGGGGACAAGTCAAAAGAGACCGCCCCCATAAAATCTGTGTGGAAATAACATAAAAACTAAACTAAACCTTTTCCTTTGGGTTTTGTTTAGTTTCTGAATCAGAAAAGAAGAGCATCTCTTGAAACCCACTTTACATTTTCACTTGTAACAAACCTCTAATCCTCTATCCTATCAAGTTAGTTTGTTATTTCACTTCCACCCCTTGGGTTCACAGCCCAAGATTTGAACTGTGTTACTCACTTTGGCCAAAGACCTATAGTCCAGTTCAGTCTGAAGCTCCACTCCTCCATGGGTGGAGCTGACAGGAGGCAGCCAGTGGGAGATCATGGCCTGTCGGGCGGGTGTTGAGGGAAGGCCCACTAGAATCCTCTTCTCTAATCTCCTCAGCATTGCATGGTCTAGTTCCCTGTAAAAAGGACACATATAGTATTTATTTAAGATTCAAAATATTTGTTTTATTTGTCAAACCGTTTGTGATTTGATTTGAAAATATATATTTCTCTCATCCTTGATTGTGGAGCAGGGAGTGGGGTGGGAGCATAGGGAAGGGAGGGAGTTCAGCTTCCTGATAGCCTGGTGTATGAAACTGTTCTTCAGTCAACTGGAGCTGGCCCGTGGATTCTGCGGTCTCCTCCCTGAAGGCATTACTCTGAAGAGACTGTGTGATGGATGGATGTGTGATGCCACACAGTGATGGAGCTGGTCAGGATGCTCTCTATATTCCCTCTGTAGAAGTTGCACATAACAGAGGCTGGGACTCTAGCTCTTCTTAACTTGCGGAGAAAGTAGAGACGCTTATTACTTTTCTTGACCGTTGATTGTTAGAGGAGCATGCTGGACCCGCGTTCTTCGAAAGTCCACAACAATCTCTTTTGTCTTCTCCACATTTATAGAGAGGTTGTTCTGTGTGCCCCACATGGCCAGACTGCTCACCTCACTCCTGTAGTTTGACTCGTCTCTGTTGCTGATGAGACCCACCACTGTTGTGTCGTCTGCAAACTTGATGACGAGGTTTGAGTCGTCCTTTGAGTGCAGTCATGGGTCAGCAGAGTGAACAGGTGGGGGCTCAGCACACAGCCTTGAGGCGCCCCCGTGTTCAGTGTTATGGTTAATGAAACTATCTTCGAAAATTAAGTTCTTAATGAAGACGAACAGCTTTTTTTAATGAAGTGATAATTTTGAGTTACCATGGCAGGTTGGAGGCGGCAAGTACAAACACTAGGTCATCTGATCGGGCCAGTCCATCCATCTGAACTAACAGCTCGGTCTTCATCCTGCGACTGCCCTCATGTTCTCCTCTGGAAAAACACACATTTTGTTACAGACAGAATATTAAAAAAAGGGGCCTTGAAGCAACGATAGAGTTTGACTTGCCCCATGGTGGACCCTCTTTGACCCATGACTGACTCCAGTTCATCCAGAAAGATAGTGGAGGGCGCGTGGTACCTAGCGAGCTCAAACAACACCTGTAAGGACAAAGCACACATTTGCAACGGCATTTTTTGTGCTTTGTGCTAGGTGTTCGTGTACATCTTCTGTATCGCATTGTAAACCGGACTGGACAAAGCACTAACTAGTAAAATACTGGTAGATTTTTTTTTTTTTCCTGTAACTTTTAACTTTCTGCTCACATTAGCCTCCTTCTCCAGTTAAGTTTTATACAATAATAAAATGAATCATGGTGCACTTATTATTGTCCAAAGGTGTACGTCATTTACATAAAAAATTGCGGATTTGAATTAACTTCAAGCATTTCCTTTAATTATAATAAGTATTTAGCCTATAAGTACTATTGTCTGCTAATTATGAGAAATGAATGATAAAAACACTACTTATTCTTTGAAAAGAGTGAATCCATATTATATATTGTTGAGGGGCCCCGTGCGATATTTTGATCAATGGGGGTCCGTGATGTGCTGGACTTTAATCTCTTAACCCCCGCCTGAAACAAACACATTTTGTTCAGTTCGATTTTTTTTTTTTTTTAAATAGCGACAGAAATGAGGACGAAAACCCAGCAAAAAAAAAGCATCAAAGAGTGACAAAAACAGGCGACAAAAAAAGTGATGCCAAGGCAACAAACGGTTACAAAAGGGCAACAAAAACATGACAAACCCAAACTAAAATACGATTCAAAAAAAGTTATGACAATGCAGCGATAATGCGAGGAAAAATCTTAGATCTAGGTCTTAACTATTGGCTTTCAATTGAGGCGTTACACTGTGAGGCTGCACACTCCAGTTGTGAAGTTTTTAGATGTATTTGTGTAAAGCTGGACTTGTGCCCGGTTGAGGCAGGGGTTAAGAGGTTAAAGGGTGTTGTTAGGTATAAGTCTTCTTGAAACATGAATATTCTTCAAAAGCCAGAGCAACAATACTATAAATTCAAAAGCATTGCTAAACAACTGTAATGTATTTTTAGTGAAATTCATACCCTGACGAGTTTCTCGGAGTCTCCTCTCCATTTGCTGACGATGCTGGAGGCTGAGATGTTGAAAAACGTTGTCTTACACTCTGTCGCCACAGCCTTGGCCAGCATCGTTTTCCCTGTACCTGTTTTTCAGATTAGAAATACATAATGAGATTAGAAATGCATGACACTATTGGCCGGCTCGATTATAGGGAAAATAATTATCACTTTGTCATCATTTAAATCACAAGTATTCAACCTATTTGAAAAATATACTTTAAAAAAATGCTACAAAAATAATTATTTGGGTGATGAAAAAAGCGCAAACTGCAGTGCACGCTTCAAGAGGGGCGGAGCCTGCGCGGGCACGCATTAAACACATTGCAAAGTTAGTGGTATGTATTTTTTTTTTTTTTATCATGTTATTTTTTGCAAACAATTAGTGTAATAATTGTAGTTGTATATGAATTTTGATTAATTTCACTGCCCTATGAAACTATCTAGCGATAATGGTTGATAAAAAAGATACCTGGAGGTCCATACAGCAATAAGCCCTTCCATGGCGACAAGATCCCGGTAAATAACTGGGGATACTGTAAGGAAAGTTGTTGTTAGATTTGGCATAGGACAGTATGGTGACAGTTAACACACACACACAAATAATGTATCAAACTTTTAAAGAAACATATTATGCGGCCACTTAAAAACTGCTGGGTCTGTGTGGCCTAATTTGGTATTGGCCATCCGTAAACTCCGGTCAATTAACATTTCCCTACATGTTACGTCTGGGTCAGTAAGAGATCACAGGAATAAAATAGATAATGCCATGCCGCTTTTGCTCTGCCCGATCCTGTGAGATCTCAGAATCTAAGCAGGGAAGGGCCTGGTCGGTACTTGGATGAGAGACCGTTTGGAAACACCAGGAAGCCTAGCGAATGGAGTGAGTGAGTGAGTGAGTGAGTGAGTGAGTGGTTGGTGGTGGTCGGAGAGGCCGATGGCGCAGACTGGTTGCCCCGCTTCTGTCAGTCTACCCCAGGGCAGCTGTGGCTACAATAGTAGCTTACCACCACCACCAAGCATGGAGTGAATAAATAACGCAATGCAAAGCGTCTTTGAGTGTCCAGAAAAGTGCTATATAAAACCAATGTATTATCCAAGGCACACATTATTGTTATAAGGAAAACAAACTCTTTAAGTGTAGCTCGCCACCAGGGTACCTTCTGCAGGTCTGTGCGAGAAGAACCTTGGTCAGGAGTATCTAGCTGGAGGATTGGCCTTTCATGCATGTTTTACACAGGGCCGAAGGACCTTCATAATGTGAGGTAATAACCACAAATCATTACTTTAAAGATAATCAGATTATTTTTTGGTAGATTTTTCATTTGTGATCTATCCAAACATAATTTTAGCCCGCCATGTTTGGCATTTGTCACAAAATGACACTTCAACAACATTTATCTGCTTGCGTTTCATTTTGCTTGCACTGCTTAAATGCTATAATACGCAGTAATGGAAGTTTGATACTAAACTCAGATGACCAATTGGACCTACAACTTTGTGTGAGTAAGTACTGCGTTTCTTCTCAAACAAGAAAAGGCCCCACATACTTTTGCTTTAATAACCTCCTCCTCCTGGGCATGCATTTTAATTTTTTGAATACCAATAGGACAATGCCAAGCCACTGATTAAACTGCCTTAAAGCTACATCATCGCCGCAGATCTCGCCACCTACAAATGAATACAAATCTTATGTTGCCCATTCTGACCTTAACGCCTGGAATGAATGATAATAGCGGACCGAATTTGGCCATTGCAGAAAAGGTGTTATTCAATAAAGGGGTGCAGATACAAAAGGACTGCTACATCCGTCCTCATCTTGGCCTGTAAATGTCAAGAGGATGCAGACTGCCTGATTTGTTGTCATCGCATCATAGTGATGGGAGATTTGATATGGGGACCTCTTGGTTCGCGTGGCATTTCTGTGTATGCGAAAAAGTGCACCTGTCTCGATCCCGATTTTGTCTACATATGTATGTCTATGTGCCCCTGTCCCTATCCATCTGTGTATGCGCGTGGCCGCATTACCCCAGATATGGATTTAATGTCAGGCTAACGGACTGGCGTGACCCTTCCGGCCCCCCTGTCCCCTTCACGCCCGCTAAAGGAGATGTATTCAGAATCGAAGCGGGGGCCAAATACCAGTGTTGAAATAGCGTCCGCACCTTAATGGGGTAGACGACGGCCTCTTTGACTAATCGCTTGGCGTCTTCCAGGCCGATGATGTCCTCATAGCGCACATTGGGGTTGTGCAAATAGATGTCCTTTTGGGAGACACACACACACACACACACACACGCACACGCATTAGCAGAAAACAGGCCGGAGGAATGGAGGACAGGGGCGGCGTAAATAGTGTCCTTTACAATGGGGCACGAGATACGAGAAATAGATAGAACAGAGAGCTTCATTAATACTACAGATCAATTTGTTTTCAGGGGAAGATATGTACTGCTCCCTAGTGCTCAGACCGACTATTACGGCATATGGATAACACTGCGGTTCACAACAGACGACTACTAGGCACTAGGGCGGCGCGATTTTGGTAAAATATCACGTTGCATTTTGCCCACACTTCTTTGTTATTTGAAGTGGGTGACGACATTATTCCAGCTCCCGGGCACCCCCATATCCTAGGCTTGACCAACTACACGTGTTTGAGAATTACCAGAACCTCCAAAGAAAAAGTACAAACTCCACACAGGAAGATAGTCGACGGACCCCCCATGGTCCGGTAATTAAACTGACCATTCATTAACGCATTGATGAGCAATCTTTCTACGTTACATTTACTCCACGTGAGTTGGTGTAACAGGAAACCCATGATTTTTATTATTAATACTTTATTTATCAAAAAATAAAGTATTTCAAAGAGGCCAATGCTTCATCTCAAATTGTCATGATAGATTTCAATGCGTCTCCCTATGGGTTAGTTGCCTGTTGAGTGATCTACCTAATACCCCAAGTTACATATGGTAATGGAAATGAACCTATTGGTCAGTAAGTGTGGCACATTTACCCTGCTAATAATAATAGCCAGTTCTCTCATTTCTCCAGTTATTCCAGGGAATCCACTGAGCGGCTTCAGCAAAGGCTCCTGCAAAGATTGGGAAAGAATTGAGTTATTCTTATGTTTTTTTTTTCTTCTGGGTGTTAATGTTAATGCTTTAACTCATGTTTAATCAAAAGATAATTCCCTAATTAATCACGGATAAACGGCAAATGAATCACATCAAATGTTAAGCACACTCAAGTATCTCAAGCACATGTTACCCCGAAAGACAGCGCACTTACACCTTTACAAATAGATTTGTGTAAGAGTTATGAAATGTGAGCACATTTTTTTAAATCAGACCATGTTATGTGAGCCTAGAATTAATAATGAATATAATTAAGCACTGCGGTTAATTGTGATTAATCACATCTCGATAGTGTGTGATTTATCTGATTTAAAAATGAATTGATTGGCAGCACTAGTTTTTATTTTGCTTTATATAAGGACGTCATTACATCTTTGTAATAGATTACCATATGCTCCGTGTCACTAATGCCTTTGATGATATCTACTGATCCTTGGCCTTCTACAAGTTTGCCCTGGGAACACAACAAAATGCAGAAATATTTGTGGTGAAAAAACATAAAATCATGCGTCTAACTATCCTCTTTGCAAAAACAACTGACGTCTTGTCTGCTCTTTCATTAAATCCATAAGTCTCTTTGATCTTCTTCCAGACATCCTTTTTCCAGGTTGTATCTTTCTACCTATGTATCTATCTATCCTTCCAATCTCCACGTCAAAACCATCTCATTCTGGCTTGTAAGACCTTTGACATACTGTCCACAAACTTCTTCCACTTTACTTTTCTTTATTTGTCTCCCTAGGGAGAAATGTGGTCCGGACAGGGTCTTTGCTGCACATTAAAGGAACAGGCCACCGTTTTTCAACACTGAGATATGTTCTCACCCGAGCTTAGACGAGTTGACGCGTACCTGTCTTTGTGCGTGCGCTCAGTCACACAAAATGACCAAAGATGATGTTAGCATTTGGCCTCTCCTAGCATATTCCTATGGCTCCAAATGGGGATGAAGTTGGAAAGCACCACGATCTCCCTCGGGCACAAAGACCAGACAGGTGCGTATCAGCTCGTCCAAGCTCAGGTAAGAACATATCTCAGGCCTGTTCCTTTAACAAAAGACTCAAATGAGCAATACATTTACATTCCCACCATCCCTCTTCACAACCCCACGGGCACACATATCCACACGCTCACACTCAAAGTCACCACTTCTGGTCATTTAGCTGCATCACTGAATATTTAACATTCCCTACCTTCTTATTTGCTCCCTCGACACTGGGACCATGGCCAACCGATGAGACACTGAGGCCAAACTCTAAAGAGTCGGCACCATTTTCCTACAAAGGTAAACAAACGCTGGATAAAGATATGCACAAATAAGTAATATTTCAACATTATCCTACATTCGGCTGGTCGCTGGCTGTTGTCTTCTTCCCCGAGTTTGAACCAAGTGATGAGGTGATTTTAGGGACAGCTTTTGATGCGGAAACGGAATTTCTATGGAAACCATTGAATCAAAAATAGTATCATTAAGTAATCAGTAAGTTACAAAGCTTTAGTGGTTTTCAATTACACAGATTACCTTTTAACAACTGCATGCTTGCCATATCTGCTTTCACCTTCAGTCAACACACAAACAATAGACATTGAACAGTTGCCCAATCGAATATCATACAAACAACTAATAATCTAATAATCGCGATTATACACATCATTCACATACCTGGTTCTGTGGTCTTCTTGATGAGTTTGGGGTATTTCTGGAACTTGACGTAGTGGTAGCTCTCATACTCCATCAGCACCATCTCCAGGTCGATGTTGTCACAAACCTCAAACTTCGTCATTCCTCCGTTAGTCTCCTGGTCCAGAGCGAGGGCTGCTTCAATGTACCTACGAGTGGATACACACAGCACAGTAGTCATCGCTTGGATGGAGCTGTTCAAAAAATTAGAAGGTACTTTGGGAAACGTCCCAACTTGAACTCAAGTTTCATTTTTTTTTTTTTTTAGAAGTACAGCAAGAAACAGACCTACTTTATACTTAGGCATGCGTCAGTGCATTTTTATTCATTTTTTAATAATGTTTTCACTATTTTTTGATTAAGCACGAAAAGCAAAGACATTCGATGAAACGCCGTTGGCTTACCACCACAGAGAATTGAGTGCATTCTTGAGCATCTGGGAAAGCGCCATATAATAATGCATTATTTTTGTTATAATGATAACAGTTCTCAAACTCTTACCCCTGTCCCATGAGGTGATGATAGATGAGGACTAGAAGACTCTTCCTCCTCATGTCAGTCCTCTGCTCATCCTTTAGTAAACAAAGTGAAACCACCCTTGTGTCAATGTTTGTGAAAATCTCTATTAAAGGAAAACTAAGTTCGAGTTCACTGGAGCACATAATACACTTTCTTAGCCGTATACTTTGCATTCATGACGATTCATCTTTTTAGTCCAGAGGTGGGTAGTACTCAGTTACATCTACTCAAGCGCATGCACTTATGAACCTTTTTTTAAGTAATTATACTTTTGCAAGTAGTTTTTTCAAACAGTACTTTCTACTTGAGTAATATTAAAATGAAGTATGTAGTCTTACTTGAGTAAGAAGAAAAATAGTAGTCTACCTCATGCCACTGTGAATAAATCTATGTGACATATCATTATTTTGACTTACATTTCTTGTTTTGTTTACTTAATTCTTCATAATGATTTTTTTTAAATATGTTTTTATGGTGTTATCGCTTAAATATGTTTGCATTTTCCCATTATTTCATGTTATGTTGTTTTGTTATGTCACTACTGAAACATGAACCCGACTTTTACGTGCAGTTACTCAATACGTACTCAAGAAAAAAAGTACTTTTTTTTACTCTTACTTGAGTAATTATTTGGGCCACTGCTTTTTACTTCTACATGGATACATTATTTAAAAGTTACGTTACTCTTCCTTGGGCGACTCTTCCCACCTCTTTTTAAAACCCTCCCTAAGGCATTATTTTAGTCCATCCGGCATTATATATACAGCTCTTGATAGTTATTCTGTTTATTTTTATTGCACGTGACGGGGCCTTAGCGGTATCTAAGCAACGCTGGGACGCTGTGCGAGGCTAGCGACAAAAGCTATAATGTGAGATACGCGCTTGAGATGTTGAAAGTTTAAACATTCAATTTGACATAACAAAGACTCTGACTGTAGATAAATCATGCATTTAACGTTACATACTCCGCTTTTCTGAAGATTTACTTTCCAATTGGTGAATTGTTGCTAGCTGCTGTTACACTATGACTAACAGATGATGAGCATTTAACTAGCGTTATATTTCACAAAAGGTACTTACAGCTTCCCTGGCCTGGTGGGCCATTTTCATTGACTGATAGTTTAAGTCCATCATCGTCATGCTGTTGGGTGAGACGGCACACTTTTTCAACTGATAGGCCCAACGATGTTTTAGTCCGTGAAGAGTTTTCACCACGCCGGCCGCTGCTGGACTCACGTAATACCATCCAGGGCCACTAGATGGAAGCAAAGCTCAAACAAACGTAAGAGTTTAGTTGAACGTTTGGCCTTTCTTAAAACCACATCTCTTTTTCTCTTGATCAGAACATACATTCTACACGTTTGGTAGGCCTTTTAATATTCAGCAGTTTTACAAAAGGCATTGATGGGTGAAACAGACTTCTACCAGATTACGGCTTACATTAGGTATCTATGTGGCTCATTGGTATAGAGTTCAGGATCTTGATGTCATATTGCGAAGCATCATGGGATTTGCAGCAAACTAATGGCGAATTTAAAAAGGTAAAATACTGGAGTTATTGTTCACATCAAAACACTTGGGCACTACTGTTGGCTTGATGTTGTGACTCAACAGCTAGCAAACTTGTTCCATGGCTTTTTTCTCCATGCTTTGTACTGTATACTGTACTATAGATTGAAAAGACGACAAATGCCTTATGAACAATGATGTTTCAAGAATAAAATCATTCATTTATTGGATTCGAGGCCAAACATTTAAAATACACACTTTTGACATTTGATACAGTACGTTTCACAATTACAAAATGTAAGGATAAAATTATAGACCAGGGCAGGGCAGGTTCAGTAGCAGTGCACAAAATGACATTTAAAAACAATCTAGTGTCTACATCTGTGCAGGTTGCAACATCTTCTTTGGGGTTAGTGCAAAATATAGACAATTACATTAAAAAGACAATGTACTTACAAGGAATAGGCCACCAATTTTACATACTGAGATATGGTCTTGTATCTGATAGAAAGACAAGGAGAGGCCTCTCCTCTCCTCCACAACTCGTCTAAGCTAAGGCAAGAACATATCTCAGTATGTAAAATCTGTGGCCTATTCCTTTAAGCACTCCAGTCCGTTATTCCCAGCTTCCCAGTTAAGCCATTACAACAGTCTGCAAATTTGATCATGCATGGTACAACGACAAAAATGTTTCCCATTGCATAACAACAACAAATCAGGCAGTTGGATAGCTTTTATGGGAATGCATGTTGTAACGTAGTTTTTATGTTACTGGTTTGTAAAAACTTTTATTTTGTCACAAAACTCCCAAGACATTTTTAAACTGACGGAATCGCCTCCTCTGGCCATTGATTGTCTCGTTTTATGTCAATTTGCACAAACTAATTATTCCAATTAGGAGACATTTGCTCCTCATTGTGCATTTGCATAAAGAATCAGAATCTCATTTATACCTCAGAAGACTCCCGCCTCTGTGAGCAGAGTGGCTGTCTCGAGCATCAACGCTTTGACATAGACGCGTACGGTGTAGAACATGGTGACAAAGTCCTGGGTGCTGAACAGAGTGTCTGCCAGAGCGAAGCCCAGAGTGGAGGGGATGAACCCACGGCCGTACTCCACCATCCACGTCCCGGCGCTCCACTGGACTGACGTAGCCTCTCCTACTGCGTGTACTATACTATCACCTGGGGAAACATGCAAAAGAAAATGTAAACTGCACTATACCTCAAACTATGGAACTACAACCCTGTTAAATTCAACTACCAAGGGATATTGCTTTTAATCGCATGATCTAAAATCAAATTAACTAGCAAAATATAATTATATGAAAAGTCTGTTTTGAGTTCACCATAAACTTGTCAAAGCTCATTTTACATTATTTTATTCTATTCAGATGGCGCACTCACTTTTAACGAATTTCTTTATTCATTGGGAAGTCCAACAAATTATATTAGAGACGCACCGATCCAGCTTATTAGCTACTGATACCGAGGTTTGAGGATCTGCCAATATCCAATATATACACCGATACCAAGAGACTTTCTTAAATGGTAAATGGTCTCAACTTATATAGCGCTTTTCCACCTACATTAGGCACTCAAAGCGCTTTACAGTAAGGAACCACTCACCCATTCATACACCAATGTACGCAGACACTGGAGGCAAGGTGGGTGAAGTGTCTTGCCCAAGGACACAACGACAGCATGCACCTTCAGGAGGCGGGATTCGAACCCCTGACCTTCCGATCATGAGACGACCCCGCTCTACCATCTGCGCCACCATCGCCCCTTAAAAGTGGCTTTCTCTGAGTGCAACATTTTATTGACTCTTCTAAATTGTAAGATCAATAAATTCATATTTTATTGTCATGTTACAGATCAATTATATCTATTGATAAACATTTAACAAGGATGACTTTTCAACACTAAATATCCTTGGATAAATGACAGGCTTTAGGCTACATTAACAAACAACTCATGAAGTGATCTGATCATTACAAATGTTAGCTCAGTTATATCTTAAACTAAAATACAAAAACACTTGTCTTCAGCTGTGGTGATTTTATTTGGCTAATTTAGGTATTTCTATCAGTTTCTGACCCAGCCTTGATTAGTTTCCGTTAGCATTAGCATACACCCGCTAGCTTTAGCATGCTATTGCTAACCGCAGAATTTTGCGCGGAGATCAAAATTCCGTTTGCAGAGGTTGATACTAACTCAGCGGTTGAATTCTCCAGGTTCTAGCTTTACAATGACATATAGCATGTCCATATAAACGTAGATTTAGGTGGTAAAAGGTGTGTGTTTAAGGCATTGAGAGCCAAAAGTAGCATCGGTTCAGTATCAGATATTTGTAGCCAATAGCAGATATCTTATTTTTTCCAGTTTTAATAGTAAAAAATAACCAAAATAATGAAAATGAGTAGGACTGTCAAGCACACAACACAAAATGATCAATTACCAGGATAGTAGATTTCACTCTTTGTGGTGCCCTCCTTCCACTGTCTGAATGTGCCAGAGATAACCGTGTCAGAGATCTCAGCCCAGTAACGACCTAGAAAGAGAGAACATTAAATACACAAAGCACATTTATAAAAATAAGCACCGAGCCTCGCCTATGGACTCCCTCACCTGAATGCCCTCCGGTATCCACTGCAGTGCCAAACAGCAGCAGGTATTCCGTGAGTGAGGCGTGCAGCAGACACATGGAGCCCATCCATCCTCCAGCGTTCACAAACACCCACTGCAGGTCCTCATCCGGAAGGATGTGACCTGGATATCTGGAGAAAAAACATACAGATTTAAAAATGAAATCTATGTATTCATTGCTACACAACTACATGAGCACAGTTCATGTTAAGAACTATTCACACACAGTGGAGGGAAGCTGGGTAAAGATGTGTGGCTTTCAACGACATTGCAGCAGCACACAGTGAAGTATAATCACAAAAAAATGATAAACAACTTTAGTTTCTCCCTTATGAGATAAAAGTATTAAGCAACACGGGTTTGCAGAATTTTGGTTAAGGAGATGGTTTTATTTTGTGTTTGACACATTGACAGTATGACAAGACAAAGTGTCACAGTGTGACCGGTGGACTTCTGCATTGTTTATGCAGTTTGTGGTGCATTAAGAAGCTACAAGACACAGCGGTAACTTTTGGAGGCGGTCTCTGTTTACTCTGGCAAACAGTAATAAAAAATCAAATCAGCAGGTGCCGCTAACAAGATCCAGCCCAAACTCTTCCCAATATCGGCTTTGGAAAGGGAAAGGGTGGGTATGAAATGACTCCAAATACATTTATGTTTCTAGTAGGTCACTAATTGTGTATTCAACATAAATGCCAATACACGTTTATTTTAGTGTTTTCTGTTCTCAAATTTCCTATTGAAAGATGTGTGACTTAGGCTGAAAACACCCTGACAGAAGCCAAGATAATATTTCAACACAGTTTCCCCTTAATACTAGACGATATTTACCAAAATGTTTGCAGATTGTATTCAGTGTACTCATAACTCAATACATTGGTGCAAAAGGGGAAATAAATCAAAGAGAAATAAATATGTACATTTGACTCATTAAGCGCTTGGGGGACTAGTGGAAAGGGCTGGAGAGCTAGAGCTCCTGAGCTACAGGTTGGAGGAGTTGAGGGAAATCAATTAGTCAAATGTCTCAATAAAATGGCAGGTTCTTTGTACACACATTTACGTCAACAAAAACTAATGCAAACAGCCGTTGTCAATTAGGGAACAATGAAAAGCTTGCAGTGCGGTTTGGTTTTAGAGATTTGTGACGATCCGTTTCTTTGTACACTTTGACCTTTTAAAGCGTCATTAATGTTGTAAATAAATAAATCCTATTTCCGTGTGCCTTTTGTTGATTAATGAGGTTCCCCAACCTTTCTTGTCTTGCGGTTGCGGCCCCCTTGGACCTTTCAGTGGTAGTCTGCGTACCCCCTGCTACCTCAAGGGTGTTGTTTATTTAGAAAGCAATCACTTAAAAGTTCTATTTGCAAGTAAAAAATACCATGTTGCGTCCAAATTAAACTCAACATTTTCACATAACTACACATTTTACTGCAAAATATATATTTTCCTTTTCAAAATAATGTTCAGTTTCCCCTTTTTTTTCCAGTTGGTTCGTTGGCATGACATCACAACATTCTAAAGTGCCCATCGTTTAAAATGGAGGCGGTGGGCAGGTACGAATTCAATCATAGTAACTATGCTAATGCTCAATATGTAGATTTCCTTTTTGTCTTGTTTTTTGGTTAATGTGTCCACCCTTACTATAACAATCCACATGAAACAAAAACAGTCACAAAGTTCAGGGTCTTCTCTCTCAGCAAGAAGAAAAGAGGGTCCAATTAAACTTTCGTAAAAAAGGTGTCCAAAAGTAGAGACCATTTGCGTGAGATTGGTCAGTAGAAAGGACTTTCCAGCCATAAGATGAATGTGTCAGGTTTGTGAATCCAATCACTTCCGAATAATAATCAATTTCAACATTTATCAATTTAATTTTTTTTAAGATTTCTCAAACAGAGTTGTACTGGTCCTCGGCCCCCCAATAAATAGTTCCAAGTAGGTCCCTGTACCCTGGATAAATCAGAATTGTAAAAAAATTATAATAGTCAGTTGCAGGAATATGACTGAAAAATGAGAACCCAAAGCGGGTAAAGGGCAGCCTCAGGTAAGCATAGGGTGACCAGATTTTCTGACTAAAACAGTGGGACACTATTTGGAATTTAGTTGCACGGTCAACCAGGGAACCATTTATTGCCTGTTTTTCCCACGCCAAATGGTAAATCTGCGTGTTAATGTCTCACACCATGCACCGATCAGCATTAACATGATAGACTTTCTATTTTGTATTGGTTTCTACTTGGTAATGGACATTTGCATGGCCCAAAGACATGAATTTGTGGATCATATTGGCCAAAAACTGGGACACTTGGGACAGATCCTGTGTGAAACTGGGACAAATGAATGGTTTTGGAGGAATGTGCGGGGACAGAGGACTCAAAACTGGGACTGTCCCGGGTAAACTGGGACTTCTGGTCACCCTAGGTAAGCAGATCATTGTGGAGATTACCTTTGACACACATTTGAGATCAGTGTTCGACACCACCACCCACCCGGTCCCATTTGGGATTTGCGGTCATTGAATCGAAAGCTGCAACCAGCCAAACACTGCAAGGAGAACAGCAACCTCATGCATGCATAGTGTACCTCTTCCTCAGCTCCACAACCACTTTGGAGAAGGCCAGTTCATGATCCAAACCTAAAAGAAAGAGAGAAGAAAAACGGATACACAAATAAATAAAGTGCACACAAGTTGAATGGGGAAAAACTGCACAGAGTTAACACCCACAGTCAAGCTCACCTGCGTACTGTTTAGCTAACTTGGCAATGTCCTCCTTATTGAAAACGTGCTCCTTGGTTTCTACCCACTGCTGAATGAGAAGCACGGCTACGGCGGCTACTGAGAGGAAAACCAGCAGCTTCAGGATGACTTTGAACACAGACATGGTACAAACTAAGGAGCCACACAGTTAAATGGAAAGCAAGGAGGACACACGGACGACATGTGGACAGGCTGGGGGGAGACAGCAGCAGCACAGAGCTACAAACACGCCACCAGCCAACAATCCAGTGACGGACACTACGCGGTGACGTGGGGGCGGGACAACGCAATCCAGCCAATCGGAAAAAGGGAGAGGATAATTAAGGGCGGGCAAAAAGTCGGGTTGCCAGATACAGATAACAGCTTCGAGCTTTCTGTTATTTATTTTAAGGAAAGCACAATTCAAATTTAATGGAAACGCACAGTAGACAAAAGGGATGTTGCACGAAACACTCAGTCGCTAAAAAAAATGGTAAAACTTTAAATGTCGGGGGTATTTAAGAGGTTTAATACACGCGTGTGTTAAATGCGGATTTACCCAAAGAGGCTCCCGTGTCTTGCTGACCAAAAAAACAGGAAGCAAGCGCACAAATGCATTAAAAAAACATGCTGTGTGGGCATTCCAAGTAGCATAAAATACTTTTTTTTTAAATAGCATTAATGCTTTCACAGAAACACAATGAGCAACCTTGACGAGTTTGATCCAAAAGGTAAGAAATGTCGCAAAGGCTGTGCAAACTTGAGGTAATTTTATCATTGAATGTGTTCATTTGAGGAGCAAAATTTTAATGTTTACTCTATATGAGCATCTTAATAAGAATTAGTTTATCACGTTTCATGCCATAAACTATGCAGTGTGTTCTAGAGGAAAAGTAAACTTCAGAATCTTGTCACTTCCTCATTCTTGCAGTTGCTAAAATCGTAATAAACAACCTGCAAGCACAAGACATGACTGAGCTGTGTTTACAAATCCAAACATTTGAATTGCCTTGCTTCAACTTAGTACAACACATCTCGATAACTAGAGGTAATTGTTGTCTGCAACTAATATTGCATACTGTTATTGTCTTCATCATAGTTTAAATGTAATCTTCTGACGCATGAACTTATAGTCTTATAGCGTTATAGTTTAAAGTCTTTATAGTTTTCTATTTATCTAAAGTTATACGTTATATGTTTTATGCTTCATGTTGCACAATCGACCGAAAACAAATTCCAGGTTTTGAACCTGTTCATAGCCATGGCAATAAAACCAATTCTGATGAAGTATTTCTGCTACAAAATAGTATTATTAAAGTAGAAGTGCTATTTGATAAAACTGCTCTAAGAAGTGTAGTTACTTCAATAATTATTGCACAGAACAAATATTATTTGTTCTTTGCAGTATTGATGAAAGTCACTTTAAAGTACCTTTCTTATTTCTTCAGAGCACCAGCACCTCCGGTACAACCCCCTGAAGGACAGCTGGGTGCTAGTCTCAGCCCACCGTATGAAGAGGCCCTGGGCTGGACAGGTGGAGAAGCCTCCGGAGGAGCACATCCCCAGATATGACCCCCACAACCCCCTGTGCCCTGGGAACACGCGTGCCAATGGAGAGGTAACTTCTCTTTAAGTGTGCTTTGAACACACAAGTGAGTATGTTACTCTGACTTGATTTATTTGTATTTCCCTATTAAGGTCAACCCAGACTATGACGGCACTTTTATTTTCCCAAATGATTTTCCAGCTCTTCAGCCCGACGCTCCAAGTCCTGGTGCGGTACACTTCTTAGGGCTCATAAGTAGCAAAGAGTAAATAAATACATTGTCTAAAACGATATAATTATATGTTTTAGGTACAGATCAACATCCACTCTTCCAGTCTAAAGCTGCTCGGGGTGTCTGGTAAGATTATTAATTGATCTACAGGTCATCCTTACAAATAATTTAAAGATGTATTGTTATTATTATTGATTGACTGCGGAACTTTCCGCAGTCAATAATTGGTTTTCATGTTCTTTATTATTATTATAGTATTTTTTTCCTGATTTTCTGCAGTTTTCACAGCTTTCACAGTTTCAGCGATTTCCACAAGTTATACATCAAACGTTCCGCATGTTTGCAGGAATCCTGCTATTACTTTTGGGAATTCAGCGATTTCCGGTTTTTCCGCAATCAGCCGATATTCAACCGATTTTTCCCATTGACTTATAATGGGGCTTCCGCAAATTCATGGTTTTCAGCGATTTTTTCAACTTTTTCTGCAATTTCTGCAGTTTGTACATGTTCAGCTTCCACAACTTGTGAGTTTTCAGAAAAAATTTGAGTTCTGCGGTTTTCCAGTTTTTTTCTACGGGCTTGGGAATTCTGCCATTAATTTGCATTGAGAATTCTTCCATGCATTTTAATAGGACTTCAGGTCTTTCAGACATTTCAGCAGTTTCAAGGATTCAACAGTTTCAAGGATTCAAGGTTTCAAGGTTTCAACAGTTTCAAGGTTTCAACAGTTTCAAGGTTTCAACAGTTTCAAGGATTCAACAGTTTCAAGGACTTCAACAGTTTCAAGGACTTCAACAGTTTCAAGGTTTCCACAGTTTCAAGGATTCAACAGTTTCAAGGACTTCAACAGTTTCAAGGTTTCAACAGTTTCAAGGACTTCAACAGTTTCAAGGATTCAACAGTTTCAAGGTTTCAACAGTTTCAAGGACTTCAGCGGTTTCAAGGACTTCAACAGTTTCAAGGATTCAACAGTTTCAAGGACTTCAACAGTTTCAAGGATTTCAACAGTTTCAAGGACTTCAACAGTTTCAAGGATTCAACAGTTTCAAGGATTCAACAGTTTCAAGGTTTCAACAGTTTCAAGGTTTCAACAGTTTCAAGGATTCAACAGTTTCGAGGACTTCAACTGTTTCAAGGACTTCAACTGTTTCAAGGACTTCAACAGTTTCAAGGATTCAACAGTTTCAAGGACTTCAACAGTTTCAAGGATTCAACAGTTTCAAAGATTCAACAGTTTCAAGGATTCAACAGTTTCAAGGATTCAACAGTTTCAAGGACTTCAACAGTTTCAAGGACTTCAACAGTTTCAAGGACTTCAACAGTTTCAAGGATTCAACAGTTTCAAGGATTCAACAGTTTCAAGGTTTTCAGGAGTTTCATGGACTTCAGCAGTTTTAAGGACAGTCAATCTCCATGGCGTGAGCCATGGAGATTGACCTTCAGCAGTTTCAAGGACTTATACAGTTTCAAGGTTTCAACAGTTTCAAGTTTTCCAGGAGTTTCAAGGTTTCCAGGAGTTTCAAGGACTTCAGTGCAATAATGCAACCTAATAGGGTTTTTTCCATGTAAACCAGTATAAACCAGTATAATGGAACCTAATAGGGTTTTTTCCATGTAAACCAGTATAAACCAGTATAATGCAACCTAATAGGGTTTTTTACATGTAAACCAGTATGATGGAACCTAATAGGGTTTTTTACATGTAAACCAGTATAAACCAGTATAATGGAACCTAATAGGGTTTTTTCCATGTAAACCAGTATAAACCAGTATAATGGAACCTAATAGGGTTTTTTCCATGTAAACCAGTATAAACCAGTATAATGGAACCTAATAGGGTTTTTTCCATGTAAACCAGTATAAACCAGTATAATGGAACCTAATAGGGTTTTTTTCCATGTAAACCAGTATAAACCAGTATAATGCAACCTAATAGGGTTTTTTCCATGTAAACCAGTATAAACCAGTATAATGGAACCTAATAGGGTTTTTTCCATGTAAACCAGTATAAACCAGTATAATGCAACCTAATAGGGGTTTTTACATGTAAACCAGTATGATGGAACCTAATAGGGTTTTTTACATGTAAACCAGTATAAACCAGTATAATGGAACCTAATATGTTTTTTTCCATGTAAACCAGTATAAACCAGTATAATGCAACCTAATAGGGTTTTTTACATGTAAACCAGTATAATGGAACCTAATAGGATTTTTTACATGTAAACCAGTATAAACCAGTATAATGGAACCTAATAGGGTTTTTTCCATGTAAACCAGTATAAACCAGTATAATGGAACCTAATAGGGTTTTTTCCATGTAAACCAGTATAAACCAGTATAATGGAACCTAATATGGTTTTTTCCATGTAAACCAGTATAAACCAGTATAATGCAACCTAATAGGGTTTTTTACATGTAAACCAGTATAATGCAACTTAATAGGGATTTTTACATGTAAACCAGTATAAACCAGTATAATGGAACCTAATAGGTTTTTTTTACATGTAAACCAGTATAATGCAACTTAATAGGGTTTTTTACATGTAAACCAGTATAATGCAACTTAATAGGGTTTTTTACATGTAAACCAGTATAATGCAACTTAATAGGGTTTTTTACATGTAAACCAGTATAATGCAACTTAATAGGGTTTTTTACATGTAAACCAGTATAATGCAACTTAATAGGGTTTTTTACATGTAAACCAGTATAATGCAACTTAATAGGTTTTTTTACATGTAAACCAGTATAATGCAACTTAATAGGGTTTTTTACATGTAAACCAGTATAATGCAACTTAATAGGGGTTTTTTACATGTAAACCAGTATAATGCAACTTAATAGGGGTTTTTACATGTAAACCAGTATAATGCAACTTAATAGGGTTTTTTACATGTAAACCAGTATAATGCAACTTAATAGGGGTTTTTACATGTAAACCAGTATAATGGAACTTAATAGGGGTTTTTACATGTAAACCAGTATAATGCAACTTAATAGGGGTTTTTACATGTAAACCAGTATAATGCAACTTAATAGGGTTTTTTACATGTAAACCAGTATAATGCAACTTAATAGGGTTTTTTACATGTAAACCAGTATAATGCAACTTAATAGGTTTTTTTACATGTAAACCAGTATAATGCAACTTAATAGGTTTTTTTACATGTAAACCAGTATAATGCAACTTAATAGGGTTTTTTACATGTAAACCAGTATAATGCAACTTAATAGGGTTTTTTACATGTAAACCAGTATAATGCAACTTAATAGGGTTTTTTACATGTAAACCAGTATAATGCAACTTAATAGGGTTTTTTATATGTAAACCAGTATAATGCAACTTAATAGGGTTTTTTACATGTAAACCAGTATAATGCAACTTAATAGGGGTTTTTACATGTAAACCAGTATAATGCAACTTAATAGGGATTTTTACATTTAAACCAGTATAATGCAACAGTTTCAAGGATTTAACAGTTTCAAGGACTTCAACAGTTTCAAGGATTTCAACAGTTTCAAGGACTTCAACAGTTTCAAGGTTTCAACAGTTTCAAGGACTTCAACAGTTTCAAGGATTTAACAGTTTCAATGACTTCAACAGTTTCAAGCATTTCAACAGTTTCAATGTTTCAACAGTTTCAAGGACTTCAGGAGTTTCAAATATCTATCAAGTATTTTAACAGTTTCAAGGCCTTTTCAAGGATTTCAAGGATTTTTCAGCTAAATTCCACATTAGATCTGTTCCGCAGTCAATCGCAATGGCTTCAGCCATTGCAAGTTTCTAGTTATTTTTGTTATTACTTTTCTTGTTATTACTATTCATATTTGTATTTATTCGCCCCTCCCATTGATATTTCATGATTCTATCCTCCAGCAGTAGTTGTAAAAGATATTATCGCAGAGTGTTTCAATTACACAATGTGACCAGAAGATGGAGTTGCTGCTCCACCAATGTTTAGTCTAAAAACATCTACATCTCACAAAATGCACAACAACACTTCAACAATACAAGTTTCAGCCTCAGTGTAATTTAAAAATTATGAAATTAATTTTTTTCGGGGCGACAGTGGCGCAGATGGTAGAGCGGGTCGTCTCATGATCGGAAGGTTGGGGGTTCGAATCCCGCCTCCTGAAGGTGCACATTGTCGTTGTGTCCTTGGGCAAGACACTTCACCCTCCTTGCCTCCAGTGTCTGCGTACACTGGTGTATGAATGAGAGAGTGAATGGGCCCCCTATGAGAGACTATCAGGCCCGTTTGGAACTATGAGGCCGTCCTTCCGTGGACCCACCACCTGCAGGAGGAGCCATAGGGGACTGGTGCTATGTGACTTGGGCAGCTCCAACAGCTGCCCCCACGACCCGGCAACGGACAAGTGGGAGAAAATGGATGGATGGATGGATGGAAATTAATTTTGTAACACCACATATTACAAATAACTGTAATCATTTGCTATTATATTTAACTTGTCTAGCCTGACAATCTTTAGAAACCACTTAGTTCACCTGTTCTCTGCTTCTCCCTCATCTTTCTCCTTCCTTTTATATAAATGTCTGCTTGTGCGGCTGTGTTTAAAGTTTAAAGATATTCCCCCAACATTGTGCCACTGTGGGAATACTCGCATGATTCCGCCTGACAGTGCTGTTACACAGTCAATGAATAATAGATCAAGGGAAAACATCGTGCAGAACTTGCTGTTGAAACCCCCAGTGTATGGACAAAGATATACGGCTATCAATTAAATTGTCCTCCTACATTCTCCGAGATGTGACTGACTTTGTTTTCTTAATTTATGACATCTTTCTGTTTGTTTACATACTGCGGCAGTACAGTGTTGGCTGATACAGTACAGCCTCATAGGATACTATGGAGAGGAAAGCAGTTCATCCGCACAGCCAATTAGAGGACAAACAAAAGGGGAATTGAGATTATTGGAGAGACTCTCTGGACATTTGTGGTTGTGGTAACTTAATTACTGTGCTGTTGCCTGTTTGCAGTCCTTTCTGAACATATTGGTTGGATACACTTGCTAATGTGCTGAAGCAGTAGGGCTGCAGGATTAATCCCAGCCGATTAATTGCCGGATGGCGCAGCGGTTGATGCTGGTCTTTCACAGCAAGAAGGTTCCGGGTTTGATCCCCTGGCCGGACGGGGCCTTTCTGTGGAGTCTGCATGTTCACCCCGTGTCTGCGTAGGGTTCCTCCAGGTGGGCTGGTTTCCCCAAACACCAAAAAACATGCGCAATAGGCCAGGAGGAGTTATGCCTGTGCGTGTATGAATGATGATGGCGCAGGTGATGACCGTGAGGTTCCACACAGGAAAACAACATTCGGACAAGCTGTGCTCTCAGTCAGAGGCACAGAGTACTGGAATAGTTTCCCATTTTCAACAAGAGAGACTCCAGCACTGGCCACTTTCAAATCCCACCGAAAACAGTGGTTAAAGGAAAACCAGGCCTGTGAACACTTTTAGCGCTGACCTGTTGCCACTTGTTGTATTTGTGTGCAGCCGGGTTTCTGTTGGACTGTCCCAAAGTGCAGCCCTGGCTTAAAATCTACCATACCACCATCACCCATTCGTTTTTTGTTTTGTTTTTTTTATTCCCCTGTGAAACGCTTTGGGTCCATCCATCCATCCATTTTCCTCCACTTTATCCGGGGCCGGGTTGTGGGGACAGTGCATGTTAATGAACACACAATGTTCATTAATAATGCTGGGTTGTAGTAATGGGTTAATTTGCATCTGTTGTTGTCCCGCAATCGCGCACACAAACACACTCGCATTCATCCTGGCTGATTGTACGTACGTTTTAAGAGGTGAGAGAAACTGGCGCTCCCAGTGGAGACCTACACGGAGGTACGGGGAGAATAGACAAAAAGGCCCCGTCCTGAACTTGGTACTTTCCTGCTGTGAGGCAAGAATGCTTAACCACTGCGCCACCATGCTGCCACCTACGCCTTCAGGTTAGACCTCTACAAACATGTTCTGAAATCCCTTTGAGTCTTGCTTATGATTAATTCAGGAGTAGGAAACAATCACGACTCTAGATGATTTTGAGAGAAATGCCTGCATGAAAGAGCTATAAATACCCATACTGAAATTGTTGTCTAAAAAAAACTAAGCGATGATCCCTAGACTCTCCTGTTTAGCCTCTGTGGAGAACAACTCTTATTTGCTTGTGTTTGACTTTGAGTTTGACAAAAATCCTTCCACAACCGAGCAAACTTGCCAACCCTGTTTGAGCAGTTCATAATTCAGTCGACTCTCATATGAATGCTTTTGGACATGTTTAAAATATGTGAACTGAAAAACTACATTTTTTACCCCCCAAACCCGTTTTGTGGAGCGCTAGTTTACTATGGATTTAGTGTAGGTGAAACCATATGCTAGCTGCAAGTGGGGATAAAAGGAGATCAAAAAGGTGTGGCAATAACAACTTCCAAATATGTATTTTCAGCACCAGCAATAATTCATAGACACAGTTTTGTCTTGCAACACAAGCACACACGTCCTGTTTAATTATTGATAACGCAATGCTTGTCTATAAAAATCATATGTTTTCCTACTTTAAAGCTACTGAGACGAGCTCCGCACCTCCTTCACCTCGCAGTGCACACCTGACACACTCCTAACCTGCCCCCGTCCCATTACTAACACAAACATGTGCACGTGTTTGAAGCAGCAACAGTAAGCCCTTCTTATGCGGTTTAGCAAATAAATATATGTATTGAAATGTTTACTTTGCTACATATCATATATGGGAGTGAGGGGCGGGGGGGGGGGGGACAGCCAGGAGAGGGGAGGGAGGTGCAGAGCAGGGTTCACTGCTGACACCTACTGACAAAAAAAGAAATCCTAAAGGGATATTTCAGGATTTTTGACATAGGGCGTCATTTCCTATAGTTATCCAGAGTATTGTTGATTTGTGCCGATTTATTTATTTATTTTTTATTCATGCAGTGAGTCCTTATATTGGAAAAGTTTGGTGGTGCTAGGCTAGCGCATGTCTATGGTAACTAGAAGCCTGCATTAAAAACCTCTTCAAAATCATCGGGTCGTCCTCCAAACGTTGCCATATCTGATTTGTAGAAAGCTCTTTTGTGAATTCCACGTGTAGTAATGTCGGCTGCAGGTAAACAAACTACTGTAGATCCGGTAACCTAGCAGATCATTCCGGTGCTGCGTAGAAGCTGATGCTGCTCAAATATAAGTTATTTTAAATACTAAATGGTTATATTTCAAAAATTATCCAGTCAACACAGACATTTATATCGGTAGTCTGGCGTTATAAGTGATTTGCCTCAGGTGCACTGTGCTTCGGTCAGACTGTTTTTAATGCAGGCTACTAGTTACCATAGACATGCACTAGCCTAGCACTAGCCTAGCACCACTAAACTCTTCAAATATAAGGTCTGCATGAATTGAAAAAAGAAAAAAACTCCAGAAATCAACACCACTCTGGATAACTAGGAAATGAGGCCCTATGTCAGAAATCCTGAAATATCCCTTTAAGGCAGCTTTAACAAAATATGACATTCCTCGCAATCCACTTAAAGCATCAAAGCAGAATTCCAAATTAGAGTTTTTTTTTTCAGTGATGATGGATTAATGACCACACGCATTTCCATCTCTACGACTTTTACAGTTTCACAGTATCTATCCTGGCCTTACGCTTCTTTTTCATTTTTCTCGCAGCAAGGTCATGTGCTTTCATCCACGGTCCGACGTCACGCTACCTCTTATGAAAAATGAAGAGGTCGTTGAGGTGATTGACAAGTGGGCGGAGCTTGTTGAGGAGCTAGGAGCGACCTACCCCTGGGTCCAGGTAACCCTATGTGTTGTAAATTAACTAAATACACTTTTCAGTTTCCTTCCTTTGTTTGGTATAAATGGTGGTGAATACAGTTTTCAGAATGCTTTTGGGCAGATTCTCCACTACAATCAATCAATCAATCAATCAATCAATGGTTTTGTATAGCCCAATATCACAACAGGAGTTGCCTCATAGGGCTGTAACAAACATTAAGGCAATAAAACAGAACAGTAAATAAGACAATGTAAAGTTCCGGTGAATCAAATATCCAGGCTTCGAACGCATCGTCAATAAATATTGGTACATCATCCAATCAGACCCTAACTTGAAAGACTTTCCCTCACTACCACGGATCGTGTACAAAAGACCACCCAACTTGAGTAACATGCTCATAAGAGCCAACTTACCTCCATCTACTCAAACTAACTTTTTAAGCGACACTCCACACGGTAACTACAGATGCGGCCACTGCACTCAGTGTAATTTTACCCAAAAGACTAAAACTTTCAACCATCCACGGACTGGGAAATCTTACCCCGTCAAGGGAACAATCACTTGCAACACAAACAATGTCATCTATATGCTCAAGTGTCCCTGCGGGCTTGCCTATGTCGGTAAAACTACTAGACCTCTAAAAACAAGAATCTCAGAACATCGATCAAATATACGTAACCATGACCCCAAGAGCCCTGTGGCAGTACACTTTTCATCAGCCCAGCACAATGTGAGCAGTCTGAGATATCTTGGCATTGAACTAATAAAAAACTCCAAAAGGGGTGGGGATATCAACAACCTGCTTTTAAAAAGAGAAGCCTTTTGGATCTATACTCTAGACACACAGAGCCCAAAAGGTCTTAATGAACAATTTGATTTACGTCCCTTCCTATGACTTTCCACCATAGTACAGTACCTGTCGCTACCATACCTTTACTGTAACAGTGCAGCCGTGTTCATCTTTGTCCTACCCCGGGGTATCTCTGTCTCTATACCTGTAAATATTTGTAAATAATTTTGTATTATTCTAATATATGTCTAATATATGTGTATGTGTGTATATATATATGTATGGTTCATGGCACTATGTTGTGGTTTTATTGGTCCACTGTTTGTTTTTGTTTTCAACTGTGCCTGTACACACCTATCATGTGACCCCTCTGTATCACGTGACACAAATTAGTATGTGTATATATAACAGGTGTGTCAGAGCTAACTTTCATGTCTGATGAAGGGCTAGACCCGAAACGTAACCACCACCTTCGGTGAACAATAAATCGGTGAGCAAACCTCAGTTGTGCGGATCTTTTCCTTTTCTTATCATGTGCTATTTTGGATCCGGCACACTGGTTTAGAACGTCGGATGTGCGTGTCTCTCCTCTTCCATCAAATATCCAGGCAAACATAATGTCCAAATAAGCGTCAGCAGTGGGTGGCGACTATATCACTGCAATATCTTTGAGAAGCATAAACTGCTAAACTGTGAACATTTTGGCAAGTTGTGCCTTCTCAAACTAACCTTCAAATGTGCCAATAATCCAGCACCTGAGCCTCTCAGTGTATGTATACAGAGATAAAACAGTAACAGAGTCACCAGGGCTCCATCAGTCACAACTGTACGATTCCACTCTGCAAGACTTCATTTTGAGCTGTCATTTCGTACTCGGGTCCAAAGCTGTTGAACTGATTAGAACTTAAAACCATTTCTGAGTTTAAAATGTTCACTTCTAAGGTCAAGTCTTGGCTGAAAACAAACCAAAGCTGTACTCATTTGTAAATAGCACTGAGTCTGTGTGAATGTACGTGTGATCGTATATGTACAGAATGTGTGTGATTGAAGAGGTTTTTTACAAATGTTGTGTTAATGTATTTTATTATTGTAAATTGTGTAGAAATCCCCATCCAGCTCTGGGCCTTTAGTTTTAGCATATACTGGCCCATTTAAAGGGCCAATAACATATTATTATTTGTTTTTATTGTACCAGAGATGGGTAGAGTAGTCAGAAAATAATCACTCTGGTTTGACAAAAGAAATATTTGGTGCAAATAATATCACAAACGGTCAAATTGTTAAGTCTTTTCCATTTGTGCGCAGGATACACAGCTGTGTGGTTTTTGTTTTTAGTTCATTATCTGAGAAACTGTGTACTGATTTTAAAGTGTTTGTGCCAGCAATACTCTTGGAAAGAATTGTGTGAAAGAGGTGTGAAGACATGCTGCGAAGGATTCTTTAAAGAAATACTGGATCCAATTCTCAACCTCAGCTGGGCTGTATATTATGTTGGTCTCCAATTCTTAACAGGTGCTTGTTAAATTTCAAGCCCGTTCAAAACTAAAACTCGGAAAATAAAAACAAATGAGCATAAAGTAAAGTAATAAAGTGCAATTTCTTTTGTCTCATTCTTCTGTGCTCCCATTACTGACCACACAGTCCTGAAAACCAACAGAATCCTATAGCCTCATAATACTTTGTTTTTTATGTATTTTTATTTTATTTTACAACTGAAGTCAGATGAATATAAATAAATAAATGCTTATGGGGATTCTCTGCAATGTTAAACATATTCCTTCCAATTAATTTCTAACAGTACTGGCTTGAAGATAATTGGTTATTGCATTAAATTGTTCAAACATAAAGCACAAATAAGCAAAGTGTAATTTTTTTTGTTCACAATGGCATAAAGAAGTGGTGGCTTTCAGAGTGTTGAAAGGACTTAAATGATGATGTATGTACAGTATGGCAAGTTTGTCCACCCAATGACCTGCAAACAGGTTCAATAGCAGCTCTTCATCTGAAAATAGGACGTCAAATCCGTGGACTCCGTGATTCCTCATTCACTCTGTGTCGTTTCAGATCTTCGAGAACAAGGGCGCTATGATGGGCTGTTCCAACCCACACCCCCACTGTCAGGTAAACGTGACGATAGATATAAATTCAGATCCGTGTGTTTGCAAAGTGTGCGTTACTGTGTGTCCCCTTTTTAAGTCGCGGACTAATTAACGGGACACTTTTCTGAGCCCTCTCCATGCACCAGTCCCTCTTTTGACAGCGTCTCTATTCAAGTACGCACGATGCAATTTGCACCAACGCGAGATCCAAGCCCCAACAATAAAATCAGAATGTGTGAGGAAAGAGTTACTTATAATTTTCCAGCTCAACAAGCGTTAACAGAGAAAAGAGTGAATCCAGGCTTCGCTGTGAGTTAGCGGCGCATCGGTGTCATTTTCACACTGGGAGTGCGAAAGGCTTTATCGTATTATTCTTTGTTGTTTTTTTGGATATGCATAATCACACCTCAAAAAAAGGGCTTTGGCATTTACTTTCTCTGCTTTGTGCCACCGCGCAGATTTGCATAATACATTAATCATCTGTGCGCTGGAGTCAGAAGGCGCTACCGCTTTCCTCCACTAGGGGGAAGCGTGTGACCAATCATTTCGGTTCAATGACTTCTCATGCATAATCTTCGGGGATGTTGCGCTGATAAAAATTGGTCAGAGAGCTTATTTATAAAGTGTTTATTTGAATGACTGTAAAATGAGGAAATAAATAGATAATTGTGAGTTCATAAACCATCAATTGTGTTGCTCTGTGTTTTGTGTCTTTTCCCCGCACTATCCCCCATATTGGGCAGCACGTACGGCAACGGTTAGAAAAAATATTTGAACCCAATTACGGATTTATCTGATGCACAAATGAAAATACAATTCAATTTGATGCATTTGAGATGTGATATGAGCCAATTAAATCTGGCTCATACCAGCGGATGTGGAAATGTAGACAGCCTTTGGAGAGCTGCTCGTTCAGGTTGGAGATCCTTGGCGTAGATTGTTGCCGTTTGAAAAAGCAGACAATGGACAATATCCGCTGCCTTTTCATTGTATGTTAAGTAACGCTAATATATCAAATAAAACATTAAAATGAGTGATGTTCCCCCTGAGCTGTGTTGAAGCCAAAGTGATTGCTTCATGGCCGGGTAGTGTTGGGTTTGGAAGGTTTATAAAGTTATTAATGCAAAGCTATAATACGCCTCTCTTCAACAACAAACAACAAGCAAAATAACAAAGCGAAAACAACCTTTTTCTCCACGTAAAATCATCCGCAGTCTAGCTTCCTGCTTTCTGCCTTCAATTCACAGTGTGTTAGTCTCGCAAGCGGCAGGTTTGGGGTTCAAACATGTTCAAAGGTCATTTTGGGAAATCTAGCTTTTTATTGTTAATGTTTGAAACACACATGCAAAACAAGTAGAGGTTTATTTTCTATTTTAAGACGTGTTAAAGATGTGTTCCAGTTTAATATGACCAAAGCAATTCCCTCAATATTTGGTTCATGACACACACATATGCGCATTACATGTATTACATTGTTTTGTCCACATGGGGGGGCCATAGAGCGCTCCGATGCCTCATGGGGCCTCATCTCATTATCGCCATTATTATGTCGCAGTCTGATACTGAAGTTATCTATATTTTACTTTTATCGGTCAGTTGTTCCCCTACAATAAAATACATTAAAATATTAATTTATGATAAAATTGGAACAACAATAACAACAAGTTCAACTTTGCATTCTGCAAAGAAGAAGATTGCAAACAACATTATATTGGAGGAACTAAACAAATTTTACAGAAGAGACTTTCTCAACACCGAAGAGAAAGCACAAGTGGCCCTCAGTCGGCGGTGCACCTCCACCTCAAAGCCTCCAACCACTCCTTTGAGGACGGGGAGGTCAACATTTTATCTAAAGAAGAACGTTGGTTTGAAAGAGGAGTTAAAGAAGCTATTTTTGTCATGAAAGAAAATCCCTCCATGAATTGAAATGGCGGTCTCAGAGACGGCACCTCAGCTAACAAAAGAACAATAGGCAGGTAATTAGCAGTGATCAGACATGAATAGGACAGATACTGGGTAGTGATCATCTATGAATAGGACAGGACTGACCGATACTGAGGTGAGCAGATCGTTAGAGACGCTCTACTTCAAAGGTGTTTACCCACAGGTGAGAGTAGCTGTGATTAGAGAGGAGGAGCCGGGCCAACCCTAACTCCTCCCCGTTGGTCTATATATTCAGCTGCGTGCAGTTTGTGACCTTTGTCGCTGACGAAGCCTTTTGGATGAGAGGCGAAACGTTCGAAGACTTCAACTACTGAGTACAGAAGATGAATCAAGTACCTTCATAAAAATAAAAAAAAACAAGTCCACAGTGACAGACGTATTCAGACTTATTCCATTGTTCTCCTCCATTATTGCTTTGCAGTTTTTGAACATTCATCAAAGTTTAGGCCTGTGATAAAATCAATGTATTTCCATTATAAAGAGGTGCTGTCTGTGTATTTGAAGGAATGTAGCTTTTGAATACAACTAATATAGTCATAAATGATTGACTTTGTAAACAATATAGAAGTACAGCACTTCCTGAGCCCACTGATGATTGCCCGTTCCCTTCCTGAGCTTCTCTTATTTTGTCATGCTAGGTTTTCTGTATTTCTTTCTTCTCGCTGCGCACATTTCCTTTACTTAACGATATCAAAGTCAGTCCGAGCCCAGAATGGCTCTTGTGTGTGTGTGTGTGTGTGTGTGTGTGTGTGTGTGTGTGTGTGTGTGTGTGTGTGTGTGTGTGTGTGTGTGTGTCTGTATATATGGTTTATGGAGCCAATTGACCTGACTACTCACCAGCACTACGAGAACCTAAGGGGATTAGCAGGACTATGCTACGGTCCTCATAAACCAAGATTTTGTATTTTCATTTTTAGCATATAAAGAGCATAATTTCATTGTTTTTCTGAAGTCCTTTTAATGCTCAATGATAATATATCATGCACATATCAAGTTTTTTTAAATTCTTAGCTTTTAAAGACCATAAATTGAAAGTTTATTTGACGTCCATATAATACCCCAACCTGACTTCTTGTGTATGGAGTGTATGATGTGCTCCCCCTACCCTACTCTGGCGGTATTGAAGGCTCCATTGTGATTGGTTCTTTATGGGGACACGTGCGGGATATGTGTCCGGGCATGTTGAGTGATTTCGGAAGACATCTAATGGTAATGCGAAGAAGAAGGACCAAGAGAAAGTTCACTCCAAAGAAGACAAGAAAATATATTGGTAAGTATCTAGTCCTTGTTAAATATACGTTATCAAGTATTTTCTGAATGGAACTTAGCCCCGGCCTGGAGGATTTATCCCCGGGCTGGATGATTTGGGGACCGGGCTATTGGGTTTTGGAGCTGGCTGTGGAACTTAGCCCCAGCCTTGGTGAGTTTTCCCCGGCCTGGATGAGTTGGGGGGTGTAGTCCGAGGAGGGGTGCTTAAGAGTGGGTCCGAGATGTGGGCTGTGTGTCCCCGGAGGTCCAGAGGAGTCAGGGGGGCGAGTGTGTGCATGTAGGGCCGGGGTAGGAGTGCCCTGAGCCGGGTAGTGTAAGTGGAGTAGAGGGTGGGTCATTGTGGTGGATGTTGGTGCGGGGCTGGTAGCTTTAGGAGCAGGCTGGTCAGAGGAGGTCCAGAGGAGCCAGGGGGGCGAGTGTGTGCACGTAGGCCGGGGTTGGAGTGCCCTGAGCCGGGTAGTGTAAGTGGAGTAGAGGGTGGGTCATTGTGGTGGATGTTGGTGCGGGGCTGGTAGCTTTAGGAGCAGGCTGGTCAGAGGAGGTCCAGAGGAGCCAGGGGGGCGAGTGTGTGCACGTAGGCCGGGGTTGGAGTGCCCTGAGCCGGGTAGTGTAAGTGGAGTAGAGGGTGGGTCATTGTGGTGGATGTTGGTGCGGGGCTGGTAGCTTTAGGAGCAGGCTGGTCAGAGGAGGTCCAGAGGAGCCAGGGGGGCGAGTGTGTGCACGTAGGCCGGGGTTGGAGTGCCCTGAGCCGGGTAGTGTAAGTGGAGTAGAGGGTGGGTCATTGTGGTGGATGTTGGTGCGGGGCTGGTAGCTTTAGGAGCAGGCTGGTCAGAGGAGGTCCAGAGGAGCCAGGGCGGCGAGTGTGTGCATGTAGGGCCGGGGTAGGAGTGCCCTGAGCCGGGTAGTGTAAGTGGAGTAGAGGGTGGGTCATTGTGGTGGATGTTGGTGCGGGGCTGGTAGCTTTAGGAGCAGGCTGGTCAGAGGAGGTCCAGAGGAGCCAGGGGGGCGAGTGTGTGCATGTAGGGCCGGGGTAGGAGTGCCCTGAGCCGGGTAGTGTAAGTGGAGTAGAGGGTGGGTCATTGTGGTGGATGTTGGTGCGGGGCTGGTAGCTTTAGGAGCAGGCTGGTCAGAGGAGGTCCAGAGGAGCCAGGGGGGCGAGTGTGTGCACGTAGGCCGGGGTTGGAGTGCCCTGAGCCGGGTAGTGTAAGTGGAGTAGAGGGTGGGTCATTGTGGTGGATGTTGGTGCGGGGCTGGTAGCTTTAGGAGCAGGCTGGTCAGAGGAGGTCCAGAGGAGCCAGGGGGGCGAGTGTGTGCACGTAGGCCGGGGTTGGAGTGCCCTGAGCCGGGTAGTGTAAGTGGAGTAGAGGGTGGGTCATTGTGGTGGATGTTGGTGCGGGGCTGGTAGCTTTAGGAGCAGGCTGGTCAGAGGAGGTCCAGAGGAGCCAGGGGGGCGAGTGTGTGCATGTAGGGCCGGGGTAGGAGTGCCCTGAGCCGGGTAGTGTAAGTGGAGTAGAGGGTGGGTCATTGTGGTGGATGTTGGTGCGGGGCTGGTAGCTTTAGGAGCAGGCTGGTCAGAGGAGGTCCAGAGGAGCCAGGGGGGCGAGTGTGTGCACGTAGGCCGGGGTTGGAGTGCCCTGAGCCGGGTAGTGTAAGTGGAGTAGAGGGTGGGTCATTGTGGTGGATGTTGGTGCGGGGCTGGTAGCTTTAGGAGCAGGCTGGTCAGAGGAGGTCCAGAGGAGCCAGGGGGGCGAGTGTGTGCACGTAGGCCGGGGTTGGAGTGCCCTGAGCCGGGTAGTGTAAGTGGAGTAGAGGGTGGGTCATTGTGGTGGATGTTGGTGCGGGGCTGGTAGCTTTAGGAGCAGGCTGGTCAGAGGAGGTCCAGAGGAGCCAGGGGGGCGAGTGTGTGCATGTAGGGCCGGGGTAGGAGTGCCCTGAGCCGGGTAGTGTAAGTGGAGTAGAGGGTGGGTCATTGTGGTGGATGTTGGTGCGGGGCTGGTAGCTTTAGGAGCAGGCTGGTCAGAGGAGGTCCAGAGGAGCCAGGGGGGCGAGTGTGTGCATGTAGGGCCGGGGTAGGAGTGCCCTGAGCCGGGTAGTGTAAGTGGAGTAGAGGGTGGGTCATTGTGGTGGATGTTGGTGCGGGGCTGGTAGCTTTAGGAGCAGGCTGGTCAGAGGAGGTCCAGAGGAGCCAGGGGGGCGAGTGTGTGCATGTAGGGCCGGGGTAGGAGTGCCCTGAGCCGGGTAGTGTAAGTGGAGTAGAGGGTGGGTCATTGTGGTGGATGTTGGTGCGGGGCTGGTAGCTTTAGGAGCAGGCTGGTCAGAGGAGGTCCAGAGGAGCCAGGGGGGCGAGTGTGTGCACGTAGGCCGGGGTTGGAGTGCCCTGAGCCGGGTAGTGTAAGTGGAGTAGAGGGTGGGTCATTGTGGTGGATGTTGGTGCGGGGCTGGTAGCTTTAGGAGCAGGCTGGTCAGAGGAGGTCCAGAGGAGCCAGGGGGGCGAGTGTGTGCACGTAGGCCGGGGTTGGAGTGCCCTGAGCCGGGTAGTGTAAGTGGAGTAAAGCGTGGGTCATTGTGGTGGATGTTGGTGCGGGGCTGGTAGCTTTAGGAGCAGGCTGGTCAGAGGAGGTCCAGAGGAGCCAGGGGGGCGAGTGTGTGCATGTAGGGCCGGGGTAGGAGTGCCCTGAGCCGGGTAGTGTAAGTGGAGTAGAGGGTGGGTCATTGTGGTGGATGTTGGTGCGGGGCTGGTAGCTTTAGGAGCAGGCTGGTCAGAGGAGGTCCAGAGGAGCCAGGGGGGCGAGTGTGTGCACGTAGGCCGGGGTTGGAGTGCCCTGAGCCGGGTAGTGTAAGTGGAGTAGAGGGTGGGTCATTGTGGTGGATGTTGGTGCGGGGCTGGTAGCTTTAGGAGCAGGCTGGTCAGAGGAGGTCCAGAGGAGCCAGGGGGGCGAGTGTGTGCACGTAGGCCGGGGTTGGAGTGCCCTGAGCCGGGTAGTGTAAGTGGAGTAGAGGGTGGGTCATTGTGGTGGATGTTGGTGCGGGGCTGGTAGCTTTAGGAGCAGGCTGGTCAGAGGAGGTCCAGAGGAGCCAGGGGGGCGAGTGTGTGCACGTAGGCCGGGGTTGGAGTGCCCTGAGCCGGGTAGTGTAAGTGGAGTAGAGGGTGGGTCATTGTGGTGGATGTTGGTGCGGGGCTGGTAGCTTTAGGAGCAGGCTGGTCAGAGGAGGTCCAGAGGAGCCAGGGGGGCGAGTGTGTGCACGTAGGCCGGGGTTGGAGTGCCCTGAGCCGGGTAGTGTAAGTGGAGTAGAGGGTGGGTCATTGTGGTGGATGTTGGTGCGGGGCTGGTAGCTTTAGGAGCAGGCTGGTCAGAGGAGGTCCAGAGGAGCCAGGGGGGCGAGTGTGTGCACGTAGGCCGGGGTTGGAGTGCCCTGAGCCGGGTAGTGTAAGTGGAGTAGAGGGTGGGTCATTGTGGTGGATGTTGGTGCGGGGCTGGTAGCTTTAGGAGCAGGCTGGTCAGAGGAGGTCCAGAGGAGCCAGGGGGGCGAGTGTGTGCACGTAGGCCGGGGTTGGAGTGCCCTGAGCCGGGTAGTGTAAGTGGAGTAGAGGGTGGGTCATTGTGGTGGATGTTGGTGCGGGGCTGGTAGCTTTAGGAGCAGGCTGGTCAGAGGAGGTCCAGAGGAGCCAGGGGGGCGAGTGTGTGCACGTAGGCCGGGGTTGGAGTGCCCTGAGCCGGGTAGTGTAAGTGGAGTAGAGGGTGGGTCATTGTGGTGGATGTTGGTGCGGGGCTGGTAGCTTTAGGAGCAGGCTGGTCAGAGGAGGTCCAGAGGAGCCAGGGGGGCGAGTGTGTGCATGTAGGGCCGGGGTAGGAGTGCCCTGAGCCGGGTAGTGTAAGTGGAGTAGAGGGTGGGTCATTGTGGTGGATGTTGGTGCGGGGCTGGTAGCTTTAGGAGCAGGCTGGTCAGAGGAGGTCCAGAGGAGCCAGGGGGGCGAGTGTGTGCATGTAGGGCCGGGGTAGGAGTGCCCTGAGCCGGGTAGTGTAAGTGGAGTAGAGGGTGGGTCATTGTGGTGGATGTTGGTGCGGGGCTGGTAGCTTTAGGAGCAGGCTGGTCAGAGGAGGTCCAGAGGAGCCAGGGGGGCGAGTGTGTGCACGTAGGCCGGGGTTGGAGTGCCCTGAGCCGGGTAGTGTAAGTGGAGTAGAGGGTGGGTCATTGTGGTGGATGTTGGTGCGGGGCTGGTAGCTTTAGGAGCAGGCTGGTCAGAGGAGGTCCAGAGGAGCCAGGGGGGCGAGTGTGTGCACGTAGGCCGGGGTTGGAGTGCCCTGAGCCGGGTAGTGTAAGTGGAGTAGAGGGTGGGTCATTGTGGTGGATGTTGGTGCGGGGCTGGTAGCTTTAGGAGCAGGCTGGTCAGAGGAGGTCCAGAGGAGCCAGGGGGGCGAGTGTGTGCACGTAGGCCGGGGTTGGAGTGCCCTGAGCCGGGTAGTGTAAGTGGAGTAGAGGGTGGGTCATTGTGGTGGATGTTGGTGCGGGGCTGGTAGCTTTAGGAGCAGGCTGGTCAGAGGAGGTCCAGAGGAGCCAGGGGGGCGAGTGTGTGCACGTAGGCCGGGGTTGGAGTGCCCTGAGCCGGGTAGTGTAAGTGGAGTAGAGGGTGGGTCATTGTGGTGGATGTTGGTGCGGGGCTGGTAGCTTTAGGAGCAGGCTGGTCAGAGGAGGTCCAGAGGAGCCAGGGGGGCGAGTGTGTGCATGTAGGGCCGGGGTAGGAGTGCCCTGAGCCGGGTAGTGTAAGTGGAGTAGAGGGTGGGTCATTGTGGTGGATGTTGGTGCGGGGCTGGTAGCTTTAGGAGCAGGCTGGTCAGAGGAGGTCCAGAGGAGCCAGGGGGGCGAGTGTGTGCACGTAGGCCGGGGTTGGAGTGCCCTGAGCCGGGTAGTGTAAGTGGAGTAGAGGGTGGGTCATTGTGGTGGATGTTGGTGCGGGGCTGGTAGCTTTAGGAGCAGGCTGGTCAGAGGAGGTCCAGAGGAGCCAGGGGGGCGAGTGTGTGCACGTAGGCCGGGGTTGGAGTGCCCTGAGCCGGGTAGTGTAAGTGGAGTAGAGGGTGGGTCATTGTGGTGGATGTTGGTGCGGGGCTGGTAGCTTTAGGAGCAGGCTGTGGAACTTAGCCCCAGCCTTGGTGAGTTTTCCCCGGCCCTGATGAGTTGGGGACCGGGGTATTGGGTTTAGGAGCTGGCTGTGGAACTTAGCCCCAGCCTGGGTGGTTCTTTGTAGGTTCAAGTATTGTCTGTTTATCTTTCAGAGTGACACTGGGAAGGACCAAAGGCAGGAGATGGCACAAGAAAAAAACAACCCAGACTCAGACCCAGACTATGTGGGTGATGAAGATTTAGATGAGCTCCCCCATCCAAATATATGGCTGACACAAAAGTCGGATACAAGTCTTGCTCCTGCTTCTAGTGCACCGGGAACCAGCCAGCAAGGTAGTTCTTCATACACCTCAGAGTTGCATTCAGAGAATGGTCCACAAAGAGGAGACCCACAGCGGACAAGTTCCATAAATTACTGCTTTGTCTGCGGTAAGCCCCAGAAGAAAATATCGAGACATCTTAAAACACACAAGACCAATGCAGAGATTGTACAAGTCTTTTCCCTTACTGATGTCAAGGAGCGCAACAAACGGATTGAAAAAATTAGGAATAAAGGGAACTTTTTACATAATCAAGCAGTATTACAAAGTGGGAAAGGGCAATTGAAAGTGAAGCGACGATGCAAAAAAAAAGCTTTGGATGGAAAGTTTATTCACTGCATGTATTGTCAAGGCATGTTTCTCCGCAAAGAACTATGGAGGCATACTCGCAGGTGCCCTCACAAACCCGAAGATGCAAACCAAGAAGAGACGTCTGGAAGGAGAAGGATCCTCGGCTCTGCATCAGCTCAGGATGCCGCCTTATGTGCGCAAATCTCGGGTGGGGTTTGGAAGCTTCTCAGTGTTATGAACGTGGATGAAGTTGGATCAGTTGTGCGAAATGACTTCTGTATTCTCCAGTTTGCCCAGTCACTTTACAACATTCATGGACAAGATACAACAAAGTATGAATACATAAGACAAAAACTGAGAGAAGTGGGACGTCTGCTGCTGTGCTTGCGGACAGATTTCTCTGTGCCGACCCTGGAAGATGCTGTTAGGCCTGCAAACTTTGAGAAAGTGGTACAAGCGGTCAAAAAGGTAGCAGGTTTTAATGATGACAATCTTTCGTACAAAACCCCGAGCCTTGCTCTTAAACTCGGCCACACACTGAATAAGATCTGCGACATCATCCACTGCCGGAGCTTGATGGCAGAAGATGAGAAGCTGGTGAAGTATACTGAAACATTTAAGAAGTTGCTCAGTACCAAGTGGAAAGAATATGTATCTCACAATGCCCTTAACACACTGAGTGATGCCAAGTTTAATAAACCGTTAACCTTACCATTCACTGAAGATGTTGTGAAACTTCACAAGTTTTTGGAAAAGGCAGCAGAAGAGGCCACAAGCAAACTGCAAGAAACAGATGATGCTCAAACTTATGCCCGTCTTGCCATGGTGTTGCTCACACAAATCATTGTGTTCAACCGTCGGCGAGCTGGAGAGGTTTCCAAAATGCCTCTGAAACATTTTCTGGAGAGGGATAATCAACAACTTCATGCGGATGTAAGCCTTGGTTTATCGGACACAGAAAAGAAGCTCTGCCGGTATCTAAGTCGCGTGGAAATTATGGGTAAAAGAGGGAGAAAAGTTGCAGTTCTTCTCCCCCGACCTGTTGTCAATGGTCTTACACTACTCACAAATAAGAGGAAAGAATGTGGTGTGTCTCCCTCAAACCCATTCTTATTTGCACGACCCAAAGCACCAACCCATTATAGAGGAAGTGACTGCCTGAGACGTTTCTCCACACAGTGCGACACAAAGTACCCCGAGCACCTCCGGTCGACCGGTCTCAGGAAACATGTGGCCACGCTATCTCAAGTCTTAAACCTCCAGGAGAATGAGCTGGATCAGGTGGCAGACTTCCTTGGACATGATATCCGCGTACACAGGGAATTCTACAGACTGCCTGTTCCAACAACACAACTTGCAAAGATATCCAAAGTATTGCTTTTAATGGAGAAGGGATCCATTTCCTCGCTAAAAGGAAAGACGCTGGAGGAGATTGAACTTGAAGGTTTGTTAAATGTATCTCTTATCTGGGTGTGCATGTAGGGCCGGGGTAGGAGTGCCCTGAGCCGGGTAGTGTTAGTGGAGGAGAGGGTGGGTCATTGTGGTGGATGTTGGTGCGGGGCTGGTAGCTTTAGGAGCAGGCTGGTCAGAGGAGGTCCAGAGGAGTCAGGGGGGCGAGGGTGTGCATGTAGGGCCGGGGTAGGAGTGCCCTGAGCCGGGTAGTGTAAGTGGAGTAGAGGGTGGGTCATTGTGGTGGATGTTGGTGCGGGGCTGGTAGCTTTAGGAGCAGGCTGGTCAGAGGCTGGTCAGAGGAGGTCCAGAGGAGTCAGGGGGGCGAGGGTGTGCATGTAGGGCCGGGGTAGGAGTGCCCTGAGCCGGGTAGTGTAAGTGGAGGAGAGGGTGGGTCATTGTGGTGGATGTTGGTGCGGGGCTGGTAGCTTTAGGAGCCGGCTGGGGATCTTAGCCCCAGCCTTGGTGAGTTTTCCCAGGCCTGGTGGCTTTAGGAGCGGGCTGATTGAATTGAATCCCCCTTTTGTTTTTAGATGAAATTCCCATCAGTGCAGATGAGGCCGAAGAGGAGAGTCACAGTGACTCGGGGGACTCTGCTGAGAAACAAGCGGCAACTGTGGTTATAGATGATGACCCGATCGACATAGCTGATGGAGATACCTCTGATTTTGAAGGCAAGTTCTTCTGTTTACTCTTGTAGTAGTCTTGCTCTGACTTATTCACATTGTTTTGTTTAAATTAATTCCTAATTTTCCTTTTCAGAGGCAGCACAGAGGCCTGCAAAGCAACCTGGACCAAAACGCAGAGTGACAAAAAGAGCATGGTCAAAGACTGAAGAAGCAGCTGTAATGCGGCATTTTAAAAAACACATCAAGAGAGGAAAACTGGCCACAAAAAATGAAGTAACTCAGTGTAAGCAAGCAGAAATGGCCTTAAGTCAGAGAACACTGCAGAATATAAGAGACTTTGTGAGAAATCGTGGACTAGCACATAAAAGACAACTAAAGGTAAAAGATGGATAAGCATGGAGTGTATGTATGAAGAACATTAAAACTTTTCCAGCCTCTAATTGTGGTTCATCCATCCATCCATTTTCTCCCACTTGTCCGTTGCCGGGTCGTGGAGGCAGCCGTTGGAGCTGCCCAAATCACATAGCACCAGTCCCCTATGGCTCCTCCTGCAGGTGGTGGGTCCACGGAAGGACGGCCTCATGGTTCCAAACGGGCCTGTTGGTCTCTCATAGGGGAATTGTGGTTCAGTTATGTTTAAAGTCCTCATAATTCATCTTTGGTCCTCATGAACCACCTTCTGGTCGGTGGCTGTGTATAGACAACCGTAGCTGATACAAGGATGTTAAATAGACCTAAATTTTTTTCAGATTTTTTACAGTTAGTCTATCCAGAGCTTATCTCTCTAGGACCTTGGGAAACCATAGTCCTCTTAAACCACACCAGGGTTGGTTTTTCCAAAAGGTCAACATAAACCATAAAACCACGTATGTGTGTGTGTGTGTGTGTGTGTGTGTGTGTGTGTGTGTGCAAACCCTCCAAGCCAAAACGTAACAAGCATACTGTGCATCTGAAACGCTGAAGAATAATGAACAGAAAATGTTAATCACAGTCTGAAGGCGTCTTTCGGCTTCGGATAACGTTAGTCTCCAAGGAACAGTGCAGTATGTTGTTGGAATAGCAATGTGCCTCTTTTGATATGACCAGTCCAGACCGTGTTCTGGAGGAAGTTAGTCAAGCATTTGAGTCTGTTCAAAATCAGCTGACTCTAGGGGGTAAAAGGAGATTGCTTACTCTAAGCAAAGGTTATATCAGGTGGTAGGAGTTAATAAATGTTTCCCAAATGAAATCAAAGGCTGGATAATTTGACCTCAAATTAACTGCACATTTATTTTGTTGTAGTCTCCTAGTACTAAAGCATTTCTGATTGAAGTAGAATCCTAAGAAGTGTGTCCAAGGGCAGTATTTGGCTGAGTAGAACGGTGTTTCAGGTTTACGTGTTCGCACATGTTGGGGCGCTTTGTCGGCAGACCTGAGACCGCTCTAGGTTCAACTGAGGTACTCCAATGTTAGTTCAGTCGCATTCAAACACCATCGGCGTAACCACGATCAGCTGTTCGCCAAACGGGCATCAAGCGTCCACGTCCATGTTACTTGTCAGAATAGTAATCCAAACGTCCTGTCACTCAAAACAGGAATGGAAGCGAAACTGGTTTGGCTCCAGGTCGGCCGCCTTCACACCACACTCGCTTCTCTCCAGTTCAGAATCTGAATCAGAATAGGTTTTACTGCCATGGTTTGAGCACAGGGTTCACAAACTAGGAATTGTTCTCGACGCAAACGTGCGACATAAAACATATAACACAGAATTAAGATACAAATAAGATAAAAAACGTTCAACTATAAGGCTATAGGGACATGCATAAAGTATATTAAATGCATAAAATAAAATGAAAAGTGACATTATGGTAAGACAACAACCTTCCAAACACGACTTCCTCCAATTGTCTATTGTTGTCCCTAATTGGGAATTGACAGAGGCCTGCAACCCGCTGAGAATGGTGTTGCGACCCACTTTTGGGTTCTAGACCTAAAGTGTCTAAAATGTCTGATGAACAAAACATTCTTAGGGAGCTGTGCAGTCCTATTGCTTTATTTTTTTTCACGACAATATGTAGTTCTTCCAGCCTGTTTAGATTTTGGGGCTGTGCGTGTCCGCGGTTTCCTCTGCATTTGACCCACCTGGGAGGACCAACCTGTAGGGGCACTGAGAAGAACCCACAGAGAGAACATATAGTGGCGCAGAGACCATTTACCATAAAACTCCACAGAGAAAGGCCCACACAGACCAGGGATTGTGCCCGGGGGCCTCCTTGCTGTTTAGCAACAAAAAAAAAGATCCTATTGTGTCGTTTGTCTTACAGTATTTGACCACTCTCCCACGTTTCAATTCCAACCCCAAAAATTAACTTTTCCATTAGCTTCTGTTTCACCCTACTAATAATCTTTCAGTGTCCACCGCGCTGCATCATATCCATGCGCTGTTTAAACTTCATTTTCTCTGGGTGAGTGAGCTGTTGCCTCTGTGGCAGAAGAGGCGGAGTGCTGCCGAATCTGTCCACACATTAAACAGGTGAACAAACAGGGAGAGATTCGCAGACAGTTGGCACATGCTGCTTCCCATACTAAGCAGAGCCATGAAAACCCACTGTATTTACTCTGCACTCGCACACAGCCTCTTAATGTCTGGCAGCACGGTGCACTTTAAACAGCCCCTTTTGGTCAATACTGGGAAATGATCTCTATTAATAAAAGATATCCCTCATTGGAAATGACTTTATGGACTTTTGCAGCGGCCACGGAGCAGAAGCAAGTAATAAAGTGGGAGTTGTGTATAGCCAAGTCAACCAAAGCAACAATACTAGTTCACATGTACAGTTTTTTTCCCCTGAAAAATTCTCATTGCATATGCAGGAGACACATGAAAGTGTGAGGGTGGGGAAAAAAGCAGTGTGCCGATGGCTAATCAATATTCAAGGAAAGGTCTCGTACTCTGCCAAGCGTGAATATATATATACGGCTTGTTTTGACAGTGTCGAGTGGAACATCAACACAAGTGGTGACAATGAAATATGACCACTCTATGCTTCCGTCAACTATGCAGATAATGTGCAATGGCAAGATTTCTGAATAACATAGCCTTGTAAGGATTTGGTACAGCAGATACTTTAACTTAAGTAGAAATCAAACTGGTCAAAGTTTACCGTTTTGGAGTAATATTTGACCAGATTTTTTTACCACCGTTGTGTTCTTTACATCTTCAAACAAATAAAATACAAGCATAAACCTCATAGACAATCGTAGAAAAGGTTAAATCCAGTCCAGTTGATGAACTGGACTGGGTTTGGGTAAAGCTGAGGACACAGAAAGGTTTGTTAAAGGAATAGGCCACCGTTTTCCCATACTGAGATACGTTCTTACCTTAGCTTAGACGAGTTGATGCGTAACTGTCTGGTCTTTGTGCGTGCGCTCAGTCACACAAATGTTGTTAGCGTTTAGCCTCTCCCAGCAGAGGTATAGCTCCAAACTGAGGTGAAGTTAGAAGCTACCAAGCTGTTCCACGTTTTCCCTGTTTAAATACAGTTATGTGAGCCTTTACACAATCCAAGTCTAGTTACACAAAATTAAACGTGTGGATTTTCTAAACGGATACAATCACTATATTGTGAGGTGTAATAACAATATATAGTGCTCCTTTTCATCCGCTTAGAAAATCCACATGTTTAATTTTGTGTAACTAGACTTGGATCGTGTAACTTTTCACGTAACTATATTTAAACAGGGAAAACGCGGAACAGCTTGGTAGCTTCTAACTTCATCCCAGTTTGGGGCTATACCTTTGCTGGGAGAGGCTAAACGCTAACAACATTTGCGTGACTGAGCGCACGCACAAAGACCAGACAGGTACGCATCAATTCGTCTAAGCTCAGGTAAGAACGTATCTCAGTATGGAAAAACGGTGGCCTAGAAGCGAAACGTTCTCAACTTGTCCTAAACCCAGTCCAGTTGATGATTTAACGTTTTCTTCGATGGATACTCCCTGGATCACAATCGGAATCAGAATAGTTTGTATTGCCATTGTTTGAGAACAGGTTTACAAACTAGGATTTTTTCTCGGTGAAGACGTGCAACATTAAACATAAAACATATAACACCAAACGAATTTAAATAAAAATAAGCTATTAAACTATAAGGCTATAGGGGCATGCATAAAGAATATTAAAATAAATAATATAAAAAATAAAACGTCAAATATGGGAAGACGACAACAATTTGACATAGAATAACAGCGGGATTGAATTTACAGATGTGCAGGTGTGTAAAGTGATATAAAGTTATAAAGTCATAGCAGCCGATCTAAGTCATAGACAATGCACTTTTGATAGAAGAACAGCCAGGTGACCAGAAACACGAGTCAAGCACATTGCCTTACAGTGCACTGTGGGTTGAGAGCCGTGGTGCTTGACCTTGCCCCACAAGTAATCTTTTGAGACCACATCACTGTGCTTGACCCGTCTGTACATTTCCACCTTGTCTTACAGAAGCCGAGGTCGGGTAAACTCCAGTGAGGCACACGGCTGCACTCCTGCTTCCACCTGAGAAAGAATGCATTAGCTCTAAGTGTTATGTGCAATAACTGGAGCTTTGGAGACCAGACAAACACCATAATAGTGGAATCATTAGGTAGTCCTTGGCTGCCTCTACAGTCAATAGAATGCATTAAGCGCACACATAAAAAAAAAAATCTCAATGCCCTGATGTGCATTAACCGTCGTCAAACGCTTTGGAGGGGAGGGTGGCGTTTGCCTGAAAGTATAAAAAGCACTGACTAGAAAGAAGAACTTAATGTCGCTATATCTTTGAGCAGACTTACAAACCTTCAATGCAGCTGTATTTGTTCAGAAAATGTGAAAACACTAGGGATGTAACGATTCACTCAAGCTTCGATTCGATTTCCGATTTGAAGTTCCCGATTTCGATTTTTCCCAATTTTTTTAAACCTTTTTTTTTTTTTTAGAAAAGAATGACTCCTTCATACCAATGTTTCTTTTGTTTTAACATCTGTATTTTTGTCCTTGTAACAAATTGCAACTGTCTCAGTAAGAGAACTTTACATTACAAACAATTACAAGACATGAAAATGAACTATAATAATTTTGACAGAGTGCTTGTAAATGTACATGTTTTCAGCATAAATAAGATGTGTAGCAAAGCAAACATTTTGAGATTATATTTATTTTGCCAAACCTTTATTTTTATTTTTTTTGCAGTTTGAACATAATACTACCATTTAGAACTAATTTTACAGTGCAGTTTTTTCCACCCTTGAACGCCTCACTGCCTCCGGTGTAGCCTTTGTAAACATAAGGAGGACAAAGACATGTCAGCTCCTGTAGGTATTGGATTATTTGACAAACAGACATTTGATGAGGATTTCAGCAGAATCAGAGCAGGTTGGTCAGATGTTTGTCAGTTTACGATCTTTGGTAAACATCTGTCAAAATGCTAAACTCTGCGTTAGCCGCTAACGCTAATCTCGTAGCCGCTAACGTTAGCTGCGTCTGTTGCTTCGATGCCTGCACGTGTGTGTGTTTACATGGTGTGGCGTGTGTTGGGGGTAAGGCGAGGGAGGTGTGGAGCTTGTCTTGAGAAAAGGTTAACGTTGTTGGAAACAAAGAGCTATGTTCCGGATTATTTCGGTCGCGAGGGTGGCCTTAAAATCGATTCTTTTATTTTTTACATCATTCACATTTTACGCATATTAAATCGATTTTAAATCAATTTTCGATGAATCGTTACATCCCTAGAAAATACCATCGAGAAAAGTGGCACGGCCGGAAACCTTACATTTGGAATAACGTTTTTGCACTGGACTACAACTATTGCATCTATTTGAACCCAGACTCGTGGCCCAGACAACTAGAAAGAAATGAGATGGGTTGCAGTGTGACATGGTTCAGTAATGGCAGCCACTACGCGGATAAACTGTCTAAAATATTTAAAGCACCGCATAAACAATGTGCATCTCCCCAGCTAATTAGCGAATCGTCTCTCCCTGCACTTTCACCGGTCCTGTCTAATAAAAAAAAAAAAAAAAAACTGATCCTGACCAAGATGAAAGGAAATGTTTGATCAAATGAAAAATAGCATTGCGCTTTGATTATATGATAAATATTTAAGCACAACAACTCAATTACCCAGGACCAACAATGGCACATAAATTAAAGACACATACATTAAAACGTAGGAACAAAGGCTTTCTATGATGAATACAAATATAACTCTTTGATATAGTACATAGAACCCTGTAGTTTGATGGCGACAGGCAAGAATGAACATACTCTGCAACAGACAGATGTGTTTACAAGCTACATTTAAGCATGATACAGTATACTCTAACATGTTGCATTATGTGTGTTTCGCATTTGGTTATTGTGAAGAAGGATGATACGCACATCCCAAAATTAAATAGCGTGCCGGACTGAGAGAGAGAGAGAGTACCAAAAAACAAGAGGAAAGGTCCACACAGACAGATGATCAATGATTAGATTGACATGAACACTGCAGTGACTGTACATGTGGTGGAACACAAACCCTGGAGTACCAATGTCAAAATAAACAATTCATAAAAAAGGGCGCACATCGAAACACATGTAAATGAAAAACTCTGCGTCAGAGACATACTATTTTTGTCACTGCAATTTGTAAAAAAAGATTTCCCTTTATTCTGACTGGCCTGCAACTGTCACATGACAAACATCAGTCCACATAAATACAGGCGCATCTGTTGTCTGATGAAGGGCCAAGACGCCCAAAACATCCTCTAGGTGTAAGCAATAATAAATCATTTGCTTGGGAGCTACTGTAAATAAGCTGTGCGGACCATTCTTCATGTTTTATGTGATCTTTAGCCATGGGCGTACCCTATTATATCAAGGGTGGTATTCAGGTAATTAAATGCTGCTCAATTGAAACGGCACTGTTGTGTTCCTTCTTTGTCTTCTTAGGTTTGGGCCAGTAACTTTGTGCCAAACGAGCCGGCTCTGTCTGACCGCTGCCAGAGGGACTACTACCAAAAACACGGCGCACCCCTGCTGTTGCACTACGCTACACAGGAGGCACAAAGGAAGGTATAGTGGAAATGTTGGGGCCCTTATTAACTTTAGCTCCGATGTGGAAAACGTTTAAAGTACCGATGTACTGTCAATGCTTGCAACTATTCCTGAAATTGAAAGTCATTAAGAGTCAGGTGATTGAGCTGAATTTGTTAATAATTAAATATACCAAGTATGCACAGATTGCGAAAAGATTCACAAGCAAAAAGTATTACATTATGCCCGTTCAATTTGTTGTGACTGAGAAAATTAAACAGTTGCACAAAGTTTAACTAACTTTGTGTCCCTCATGTTTATTCACCCTCCCAGTGTCTCTCTCTCTCTCTCTGTCTTCATCCAACTCACATCCTCAGTCTGTCGTTCAGTTAGCCAAGCGTGTGATTGGACAGGCAAGGTGCATTAGCATAAGGCTCCTGCATCCATCTCCAGCGAGAACATTAGGCAACGTAACTGTTTGTAACATGAGAAAATCAGCTTTTTGTCACTTGAAAGGACTCCACTTCTGAGGTGGGTAAAATATAATTTATGTGCAAGTTGAGCCAGTCTATTAAATGCACAACACTACTTGCATGTGTTCTCCCTCAGTGGCTGCTGTAACCGTGGACGACAGGGGCTAATACAGTGCACAGCATATTAAGCGTGTTGGTAAATGTCTTATTAGTAAGCAGACCTGGGGTCGGAGCCGTGAAGAAACTTTGGAAAGGCGAATTAAAGTTGACAGAAGCCGGAGTGTTTTATTTTGCCTCACTTCCACTTACAGTGACAAGACTTGCTTATGAAGAGTTATACTTAATATGCATAATCTCATACCTTATTCATAGACGGCATTTAAGCAGCCTTTTACTGCGTGTCATTTTTTGCTCCTCTTTTTGAGTGCAATTTATAGTATGTATTGAAGATTTGAACTTTTATTTATGACCCCGCCCTACTTCTGTTTATCTAAGTTGTTGGACATCATTTTCTTTTCTTCTTTTGCGGTGGTGGCAGTGGCATGCTGAGTAAACAGGGAATGTGTGATGTTTCTCGTGGGCTGCTGTTTATCATCGTTGAGACATGACTTAAGTTACACAAAAATGTTGTTTTGTTTTGAGTTTGTCACGTTAACCTATAAATCAGAAAGAACTTCTCCTTTTGGCACCAGCACGCCATTTTACCAACAGGGTCTAAACACAGCCGATGGAGAGTCATGTCCATTGAGCTTCAGAGCTTCAGAATAACGTTGTAATGTTCTGTCTTCTGTTATTCAAGAAGTCACTCATGAACATTTGTGCTTCTAGCTTCTGTGAGCTAGAAGCTATTTATTATGAGACACATGCACCACGTGGTCTCTCAGAACAGTCTATCTGCTTATTCATGTGTCAACAACACACCGTCAAGGCTAGACTGCCACCTTGTGGATACACCATAGTATGCCTATCATTACAAACGCCACCTCCATTTTTTTTCCTGCAACATTTATTTACATTTATCGTGGAGTTTAGTAAACTCCTTAAATAGTATGGTCTAAGGCAGTGTTTTTCAACCTTTTTTGAGCCAAGGCACATTTTTTTCGTTGAAAAAATCACGAGGCACACCAACAGCAGAAAATGTGTCTTCAATAGGAACACCATATAGTCTCGCTAGCCACATTGCCACTGTAACCGCCACCTGTTGCATTCATGCATCACTAATTGATTCTGGCGATCATTAGACAGCACAGACACTCGAAAACTGCACATTATGCGGATAATAATTAATTTGTTTAAAAAATATATTTTTTCAGACCACTAGCTGAAATTGGATAATTTCCCACGGCACACCAGACAATAGCTCACGGCACAGTGGTTGAAATACACTGGTCTAAGGACTATACAGAGTTTAAACATGTTAGAATTACGCATTTTCCTCCCCCTACACGTTCCAGCAATGTCCTAATGTGTAGAATGAGCCCAGACCTGTTCACCACAACTGCCTCTAAAATCCTGCACTGTCATTCATAAAGGTGTTAATTCGGGTCCAAAGTGCCGTCTTGCATGAGTTAATATAGAGATTGCAGTTACGAATAAGACCTGAGGTGGCAGTAGTGAGCATAAAAAGACCAACTTGCATCTAGTCCCTTTTAAGGTTAGGTTTGGGGTTAGATTGGATGAGTTTAAAGGGACTAGAAGATGCAAGTTGGTCTTTTTATACTCACTACTGCCCCCTCAGGTCTTACGTGTAACTGCAGCTTCTATATTAAGCTCGTGCATGACGGCAATTTGGACCCGAATTAACTACTTTTCGAGTGACAGTGCAGGATTTTAGAGGCAGTTGTGGTGAACAGGTCTGGGCTCATTCTACACATTAGGACATGACTGGAACATGCAGGGGGAGGAAAATGCTTAATTCTAACATTTTTAAACTCCACATAAACCCTTTTTGAAATCACTTCTCATGTTTCTGTGTCCAACCTTATGGTGGGATTAATAGGGAGTCATTAATCACAGGACTGTACTAAACGCATAAGCATTTAGTTGTGTATAGTATCCATTATCCATCCTATTATACCATAATACAATTCCCCAGCACTTGCATGTCTTTAGTGATATGGAGAAACGTTTTTACCACTTTGTCCAGTCACCACAAAACTATTGCTGATTGAACTATTGCTTTTCAATTTTCAGAGAAAACTCGAATTTCACTGATTCCTTTGAGTGTCCAAATTCATTTATCCCTCTTCGAGAATGCACGGAGAGGCAGAATGAACTTGATTTGGCGCCATTGATTCATTCAGGGACAGGGCTGATACCTCGTCTGAACGAAGCGTGCTCTTATGAGGATAGCATTTTAGCTTTGGCAGGATCGAGAGCCACTCCAATCTCCTTCACGCAAGCTCATGGGGCCTGACCTTTATAAAATCAGAAGCATTTCCTATTTCACCTTAAAGAGCTTGCCATTCCGCACCACTGTTTCTCATTTTGGGCCCGCCTCTCTGACCCGAGGTTAGGACCGTAAATTGGCACGGCGCTCTTTGAATTAGGACTTTGGCTCCCAGGTGACGCTACTGACTTTGAAACAAAAACTTTCCAAAACTAATTGAATAGAACTCTGTGGGATTTTGGAGCTTGTGGCTTTACAACACTGTAGACTTCCTCTCTTTCTTTCTCCTTCATGTGCACCCTATTCTTTTGTTTTCAATTTTCGCCGTACCCGCGGCTCCCAATCTCTATTGTTGGGGCTTCCTTAATCCAGTTAGACAGAGCAGCGGCGGACTTGGGAACAAGAGGATGAGTGAGGTTATATGAAAAGACTTTGGTGTGAAGACAAAGGCTGGAAGATGGGACTCATTTAGAAGGTATCCAACAGAAATGAGCCCAATGAGAAAAGAGCTGGGGCATTAATGATTAACAGTGTTAAATTCATTTGTTGGCTACACTACATTGCCCAGCTTTAAGTACCCACGCAGTGCCAGATAAGAAGCCCAACTCCGTGCAGTGAATTTTTTCTACTAAATTAACATCACGATTTCTTACCCTAACTTATATCTTATACAACAAGTGATCTTTTGATGAATTCAACAACTTTGAGTTTTTAGATAAATGTAACTGACTGCATTGGTGTGCTTTGGAGCGCAATTAGAGAATCTCTGCTACTTTTTGGACCTTCTCAAGGATGTTCCGATGTTTTTTCTCTTATTTGTGTTTTGACCGCTCAAGAATGTTTGAGTAATCGTTGAATCTACCCGGCGACTGTTTTCCAGCTCCTACAATGCTCCTTCTGAATAAGCTCCTCCCACGGCCCTACGTTACCAGGAAGTGCTTTTCTTACCTTTACGATCTCTGGCGCCGCTTATCCTTCCATTGCAGAGCACCGACAGGCAAAAATATCCACTCAAGCAGCACACGCTGATTGTATAGGATGGAGGTTTGTTGTGGGGTGGATCAAGGGAGAGTTTGAATATGTTGTAATTTTCTGATCAATACAGCAAAGTGTAAGACAGTGATCTAGATGTCTTACACTTTGAATGAACAAACGCAAAAAGCATAATACCTCCTCTTAAAAAAATGAATGTCACTTAAAATATGCTGATTTGTTACTTTGTCTTTGTTTACTTAACATGTCGGGCCCAAGAGGCAGTCTGCTCTTTGCTAATGAAATACCAAGGTCAGGTCATGTTTGTTCCCACTCATCAGCTTGTTAAATCTCAGCCCTAAACATGTGCTGCATTTAAAACACCTGCTCATAATTACTGATGAACACTCACTATCAGTTCATAAATAATGTAAACAATCAGATCACATTGTTACAAGCAGTCGTTAAGCACTGTAATGTAAGCTTTATAACAGTAGCTCAGAAGGAAGAGATGACTCATTGATAGATGACCTCGATCCCAGCTCCTGCCACAGCATAATGTTGTTGTCTCCTTGAGTATGACACTTGTCCAGACTCTTGGCTGCAGAGTCACGCTGGTGTATCAATGCGAATGGCTGAGTGGTTCCTGATGTTAAGCGCTTTGAGTCCTCAATGATGGTATAACAAGGCTACATAAATGTGATCTTTTAACATCTAATTGAGCGTAACTTAAGCCCACATACAGAAAAGTCCAATCCAATGTGTAAAACGTTGTCCATGAGAAGAAAAAACAGCAGTCTCACACTTGGGTTTAGGGAGGCCATCAGTGATGTTGGTAATAACAATAATGCATTGGTTTCATATAGCGTCTTTCTAAGCACTCAAAGATGCTTTACATTGCATTATTCATTCACTTCATACTTGGTGGTGGTAAGCTACTATTGTAGCCACAGCTGCCCTGAGGAACACTGACAGAGGCGAGGCTGCCAATTTGCGCCATCGGCCCCTCCAACCACTATCAACCACTCACTCACTGACTACATTCACCCAGGTTTCCTGGTGTTCCCAAACAGTCTTCCATCCAAGTACAAACCAGGCCTTTCCCTGCTTAGCTTCTGAGGTCTGATGGGATCAGGCACATAATGGCTTGGTCATCAGGAGAGTCCAGACGTTTCCCGAAAGTATTGATTAACAACGGACTCTAGTGCTGGGCGATATGACGATACATATCGTGGGGACGATAGAAAAGTGTCTATCGTGGCATTTCTCTTCTATCGTTTATATCGTTTCTAACCTAATTTCATCAATTATTAAAGCAAATATTACATTAAATAGGCCACAAAGAATGTATTAGTGTTTTCTTGTCACTATGCGTCCTCTAAGTTTATATTAAATGATTATAAACAAGAATAAAAAAGGACTTTTTCGCAAAGAAACTCCGTCTTGTTGTTTTGCAACACCTGCTTTACGATATTGCTGTCCGCCGCCCGCCACACCTGCTGTAGCAACGGCGACATCTAATGGACGTACACCCCAACTACAACACTCAGCATTCTTATTTCTGAGTTAAATGTCACTTCATAACAGAGGTTACATTTGCGTAATATGTTTAGCTTTGACGCAGCGGGGCTCTCTCAGCTACTTCCCTAAACACCGCGTGGTTTCGCTCTGCTTTACGTACGGCACATAAACAGCTTTTTAGTTATAGTTCTCACAACGGAGCTGACTGATAGGCAAGGCAACTTTATTTATACCGCTCATTTCGTACACAAGGCCACTCAATGCGCCTTGATAGTGCATGGATCTGGATTGAACACACGAGAGAGAAGAGAGGTGTGGTGCAGGAGGTAAGAGACGGACCGTTTGCCATAATGACCTCATTCCAAAGGGAATGGCGGATTTACAGACTCCTCCTACCCTGCTCTGATCGAGCATGTTCCTAAAAAAGGCAAAAGGGCAGGATCTTCACTGTAGACTCGGCCCTCGCGGGGCGCGTATTTCGACCGTAACCGCGCCCACGCCGTTAGCTCTAATGCTAACGGCCTGTCAATCAAAGTTCGTTAGAATACAAGATTTCTAAAATGTCCCCTATACAAAAAACAGCTTGGTTTCTTTAATTGTAACTAACCCAGCGTTATCACAGGAGGAGAATCTAGCTGTAGAAAGAAACCAGAAAACATTTGCTATAAACAAAAACAAAGTTTTGTATATTTTAGTCCATTTCACTTCATTTATACATTTATACATAAATAAGGCATCATGTGTGAAGTCATGAAAATATATCTTATGTATGAACTGAAATAATGATGAATTATGTCAAATATAAGTTTTTTGGAGGGTTACAAATTGCTCTGAAAAAACCTTTACAGGGAAAAACGGCAAACGCTTGACTATTTGTTTCCTTTGGGCTATTGATAAATGTTACAGAGGTCCTGTTATTTGGATAAAGGTCTTGTTAAATAGGATAAAGCCTAATATAAAATAGATTCCTATAATGAATATTCACAATATATAATGCGGCCCACATACTGTATATTAAGAAGCCGCATTTGTCATCAATAACCTGTTCATGACGTCACGACTTTAAATGAATCTATTGCTGATCGTCGAACAGGAAAATGAAAGCATGACCAAAGTTGTTTCAACACATCTGCTCAGAAACCCAGTAAAACCGTATTGATCAGCACCTGATCAGCTGGAGTGCGGCTCGGTGCGAGATGAGGAGGCGGCTCCACAGGAAGAGGTTCGCGGTGATCCACGTGCTCAAAGCCAAATGGATTGTGGGAAATATAGCTGGCGGAGTTCGCACAAGTCTCCACTGATGCATCCTGGGTAAAACGGCCGGAGCAAGTTCTCATCCGGGGATTTACAGTGGACTTGCTGAGAAGCGGACTTTGAATTGGAACAGGACTTGGGCCGCACGTGCACACGCGTCCACACAAGTACACAGATCTGCCCCCCCTCCCCTCACCTGGCTTTCCCCGCACACCCACGCTCCTCACTCCCCTCCAGATGATAATGGATTTAATGATAAATGGAAATCTCATTAATCTTATGTGCAGCACACATCATCAGCACAATGAATATGATGTAGCAGAGTAAACATTTGTGATACTAAACTGCAACTTTCATGCAAGTCTGTGTTTTTTGGCATTTAGAACATAACACTTTCATTTAAAACTAAGTTTACAGTGCAGAGCTTTTATTTGTCGGAACCCTTGAATGCCCCACAGCCTCCTGACGGTTGTAACCATAAGGAGGAACATGAATTGACGGCTCCCTGTAGATATTGGATTATTAAATAAACAGGATTTCACAAGTATTTCAGCTGCATCGGAGCAGGTTGTTCAATCATTTGTAAACTTCTGTTATAATGTTAAAGCAGTACTAAGTAACTCTTGCCCCTAGAGGCCATAAGCGCAACTGCAGGTGTCGCAGCAAGTTACGATTTTTTAACTTATTAAATGTCTTTGAGAGGAAATACTACGCTGACAGAAAAGGCGACGGGAGAGAGGGATGTTGTACATCCAGTTATACAATGGAAATAAATGTTTTCACTCAAACTTGGCTGTAAATACAGTTTAAAGTGGCGCTAACCCGCAGTTAGCTTTGCCCGTTAGCCTGTTAGCTTCTTCTTCGTGGTTCTATTAGTGTGTATTGGTTGCTCCGACCCGGTGGCGATCAGGTTGCAAGCATGGTTTTCTGGCCAGAGACACCAGGGGGAGATGAAAGACCCTCCAATCATCCCATTAACACTTGTATTACCCCCAGAGGGACTTACTTAGTACTGCTTTAAACTCTTGATTGTATTAGCGTGTTAACTGTTGCGACTTCTGCTGCTTCACACATTTGCGATCCCTAGACGTGTATATGTTCACGGGTGTGTTGAGGGTGCACCGTGAGAGGCGGGGGAGGTGTGGAGCTTGTCTCTGCTTCTGCGACAAAAAGATGGCTCGCTATCTCGAAGGTGGCACTAGTAGATTAGTTTGCTTTCGGATGTGTAGAATATTGAAACTGGAGCTATTGCCAAAACTGTGGACCGCCATTAACTTTAACTCTTTACTGCAGGAGCGCATAGTGGTGGAGAGCTCTTATTGGCTGGCAGTGGTCCCGTACTGGGCGACTTGGCCTTATCAGACACTGCTGTTGCCGCGGCGACACGTCCTGAGACTGACGGCTCTGACTGTGGAGGAGAGACGGGGTGAGTGACTTGAACAACCATGAGACAATTAGGACCAGTTTAGGCTCAGCGGTGTCGTATTACGAACTCGCGTCTTATCCTGATTTGTCCTTGTTACTCTTTTATTATTATACTTATCATGCTGATTTTTTGTCTTCTAAATAATAAAGAAGGCAAACAAATCAACAAAACTTGTCTTGTCAAGAGAGTTTGACAGGCCATCCCAGTTTTCATCAATGGTAATTTAATGATTTATGTGCTGATAGTGAGTGGAAGCATTGTCAACTTGTTTGGATTGTCTTGTATTAAAGAGACTACCATTTAACATATTCTATTATGCAGTATACTGACATATTTACCTAATGAGGGTTTTATAGACGTATTTCAATAATTATGAAATGCAAGCTCATAAAAATGTATGTCTCTTTTTATCATGCTATAATATGATGTACTATGATTATGTGTTGTAGCTCCACTTGAAAATGTGTTGGTTGACAAAACGGTCAAAATCTATCTTTTCTTTTTTTTTTTTTTCAGCAATGCTATTTCAACTGTCCTTTTGCTGTTTTTGTTTGCCAGATTTGGCTGCCATCATGAAGCGACTCCTGACCAAATATGATAATCTGTTTGAGGTCTCCTTCCCGTACTCCATGGGCTGGCACGGTAAGACTTCCAAGCTTGAGAAGTGAGAGGCTTATAAGTGATAGAGATATTCTCGTTAAAGCTCTTGACAGATGGCGGCTGGGAGAAAAGTTTGTTGTCTGTTTGCTCCGTCTCCCAAACAACAACAAGGGAAGATGACGGTTGTGCCAGACAGTCGAAGAATACGTGATTGTGTCTTTAGTTTATCACATGTAGACTGAGAGTTAATTATGTAGGAGCTAAAATGCACCTCCTTGACTACAGGCGGCGCTATGGGCCAGATGCAATGTCACTTTCTTTGCATATTATATGTTTAGTTTAGTTTATTTGAGCAATTTACGTTCCAGGTTCCAGGTTGTCAGACAAAGGGAAACACAACAAAGCCCAAAAAGGAGTAGGCCGAAGCAAACAATGCTTATTTATGCCTACCCCCATTCAACATATTTACAACTTTACAATTGCCGTTTGTTTACATTCCGGTTTGTTCTCTGAGACCAGCTCGTTATGGTACAATTAAGATATACATAACCATAATCAAACATGGGAAACCAGTTTGCATAGTCTTCAGATGCATAGGATCGGGTTTAGAATGCTGTCTTACAGTACATTGCATTGAGTATTCTTAAACATCCAATAATAATTGGTTATCGCCATCTGATACTGCCCCATCATCATCGTACCATCCTTGTCATACTTATATATACCCGTACATGGACAGTACGTGCATATATAAACATATAGTTTTCTTCTTGTGTGTCTTTAATGTTTTGTAATTGGTGAGTACATTTTAATGTGTCCTGATCTATGCGTTAAAAGAGGCAAGGTTTGGTAAGCTGTTGCCAGAGGGGGGCACCCATCGAGCTCCAGCCCACCTCCTGCTCAACCTATTCTTCACTGTACATTTTGAGGAGTGCCTTTGGGTGTCCTGGTCTGTGCATTATCAATGTGATATCATAATGTCCTGCAGTTGAATGGCACTATTGAGTTATAAAAGCTGTTATTTGATCAGGGTTTTGTTTGTAATTAAAATAATGCGTATGTGTTCCTCTGTGGAAGTTGTGAGACTGTAACATGTTGAATAAAGAAATTGCCCATAGGGGCCAATTCTGAGCACAATATTTGGAGGATTCTGTGGATTTTGCGCTTTGGGGAATACACTTAGCCAGGCGAGCTGTATATAACCGTTTTGCCTCTACGTTCTGTTGGTGTTTACTCGCACGGTAAGGCTGTCTTCTTAACAGAATGTTTCAACTCTCTATGTATGTTCGAATCTGAGTATTCCTGCAAACAGTTTCACTTTAGACTGCGGGAAAACATGTCGCTCTGTGGAGCTCGTTTCCATCTCGCAGCCGGGGTCTCCCTCGTGGGCCACAGTCACCCCTCTCGTGTATGCCCTGGGGTTGATCTTGATCCCAGTGATGATGCATCATTTATGCAACTCTACTGTTCTAAATCAGTAATCTGGTTGTCGAGGGCAGCAATTTTCATGTCTTTCTCATCAAGCTTTAACAGCCAGCTCTAGGATTTATTTCTGTTGTATCTTCACTGTGTTCATTTGTTCAGTGAGTAAGTCAAGTTTGGCAACCGGAAACACTTGCGTTCATTGAGAAAAAAACAACAATGTATGTAATTTTTATCACAAGATTTGCTTACATCCCAACTCCTCGCTGTTGGCTGTTAAAGTCACCAAATCAAAGTGCTCACATTGAAAGTGAAAGACAATTGCATGTTTTCTATTATCTTATGTTTTTAAATGCAAAATCAACCACTGCTTTCCGTCTGTCAGTTCAGAAGACACATCTCCTCATGTGCATAATAACGTATACCACCTTTTCACAGTAAAGAATATGCTTCTAAACACTTACTAAAGAACATATTGTTCTGTTTTTAATGGCTGAGTAATGCAGGCAGCCTTGATGATGAGAGGCATTTACAACATGCTCTTTCTCATTTGAAGTGGCACAAAGACAGAAATCGTTGGCTCTGATAAACATGATTGAAAGGCCTTAAGTGCACAGAGGACTGCAGTTTAAACAAGCTTTCTCCAGCAGCTACATAGGGAATTTAAGTACGGTTAGGTTAGATTGTACCGTACCAGTCCCAGGCAATTTCAGAATCAGAATAGTGTTGATTGCCATTTGAGTATGTGAGAACAGGTTCACAAACTAGGAATATTTCTCAGTACAATTGTGCAACATATAACACAGAATTTAGATAAAAAAATAAGCTATAAAAACTTTAAATTATAAGGCTATAAGGGCATGCATAAAGGCTATTAAAATAAATAAATACAAAATATATGATTATATGAAATGTATGATTTTCTTTGGAAGTACCCCTTTCAGAAAACACAATTCAATTAAAACAGGGATCTCCAACCAGTAGCTCTCCAGCCCTTTCTAGGTAGCTCGCCAAACATTTTTTACATATACATACGCTTACATACGTGTGTTGTATTGTTATGTCTTTCTATGTCTTATCTCTATACCTTTTTGTAAATATGCACTTCTTGCAATAAAAAAAAGAAAAAGAAAAAAAAAAGAATAATAATTAACAACAGCTTTTGCATCTTGGGATCACAATAAAAAAAAAAAAAAAAAAAAAAAACATATACATACGCTTCATGACGCACATTTTAAATGCATTTTCTTTTTGTCTGAACATGCTGAACGCAATCTGCAAACATTTGGGTCTATATAATAAAGTATAAGCACAAAACTCATACACATTATACACAAGGGTCTTTGAAGCTGTTTAATTTTTTGTTTGTCAATCATTGTTAAAGTTACGCAGGTACGAACATTTAACAACAGACAGATTTGAGTAGTTTAATATTACAGATACTCAGAGTTCTGCCTACACTGCGCGGCTGTCAGAGTGGTTTCAACAGCTCCTCTAGACTTTTTCCCAAGGACGATAAAGTCACTGAATGATGTTCTCTAATTGGCTCAGTGACAAACACTGCACTTATTAACTAAACCTAATCCTTTTAACACAAAACAGGCGCAGCCATAAAATGTGCATACAGTGCGTCACTCAAACCAGGCCATAAAACCTTTAATTTTTTTTCCATCAAAGCATTTTTGTTGCATGAAAGTATCTTGCTGGGTACAAAAGCTTGGAGACGTGTGCAACTGCAGCTATTTGTTTGTTCGGGACAGTGTGTGTTACTGAGCATACGTGGGGGTCATGCATGTAAAAAAAAAAACCACTGCGCCGGATTGTCGCCGTGAGCTAATTTCCATCCATTGTCCTCCACTCGCACGCTCAAACACACTTTCACTCAACCTGGCCTATTGTACATGTTTTTAGTGGTGGGGGAAACCGGAGCATCTGGAGGAAAACCCACAGACACGGGGAGAACATGCAAACTTCACACAGAAAGGCCCAATCCGGCAGGGGATAAAACCCGGGACCATCTTGCTGTGAGAGTCAATTTCCTTTGGATCTTGTGTCAAAAACTTACCCCGTACTCACAGACCTCTGCAAACATGTCCTGAAATGTATCAGTAGCAGTTAATATTACATTGAATCTCCATTTTAACTATACATCGAAAATCTCCTCACATTGTGCCAACTCCACAATTGCGTGAGCTTAATTTGAGTTTAGTAAAATCTTTAGTGGAGTTTGTGAAGTTCACTCCGACAAAACATTATCGAAGGCTGTAAAATGTACATCCATTTAGTTTTTAGGAGCGTTAATCATTCACACTCTGAACTTTAGGAGAGTTTTGGGTTCTTTTGCATGGCGTGCTTCAAACACCGAAGCTTCCCCTCCATCTGTGCTTTCGGTGTCACTGAGTGCAGCCGAACTGGGTCTGCTCCTCTGTTCCGATCCTCTGCGATTGTGCCAGACTTTATTCTCGTCGCAGAAACGCCACCCCACACAAAATGAAATTCAGCAAGGAAAAGAACAAAATGTTGACACGCAACAGTTTGTTCTCGTGCGCATTGGAGAGAAGTAGAACAACCGCATGAGCAGCTTAAATTGAATTTGTAATCTTGTAGTGATCTTGTTTCTTCAAAATAAATGTACATGCAATTGTGTTTTAATTCATGCATCTTTGAGCGCTCCTTCTCACGAGCCTTTAGTTATTTCAGCACAAAGTATATCTGCCGTTTGGTACAGCTGCTGTTCTTGACATTCAAACAGTTTTACTCCCTCCGCAGAGGAGTAATGAATGCAGAAATGGCTAGCATAATTCAGACACTAAAAACTCAAAGACAAAACATTCAATATCATTTTGCCTCGAGGACGGCTGTTTCCTTTCCATCAGCTTCAGGATGCCGTGTGTCCAGACAGCGAGGAAACTGGCACTCTGCCGCGTCCGGTGGGGGAGTTGAGGCTAGCGCCGGGCAATCATGGATGACTGATAGGTGACACACAGAGGAGGGAGGTTTTCACAGATGTCCACAAAGCAGATCGGTCTAGTAGTTGTTGATTTGTAATGAGTAAACGTGTCAATGCTACCACTTGCCTCCTCGGCATCCATTTATGGGGACATTTTAATAAGCCAGAAAAGAAAATGAGCTGGTAAACGTTTGCACAACATCAGCGGAAAAAGCGTGACAGCAGGTCCGTGCTCTCCCTGGGTACGCGGGGCGAGGGGAGTAAGATGGGTGCAAATGGAAATTTATAGAGAACACAAAAGGCCTTATTCCACAGGCGGGCGCGGTTTGGCGAGCTTTTCCATAGCGGAGGCCCGGGTCAAACCAGTCTGACCAACCAGGTATACAGACTGCTGGCTGCTGATAGGCAGACGAGAGAGTGGCCAGCGTCGTACGGATTTAATATTTCACAACATCATACCCGACCTAAAGACCTTAGCCGTGTGTTAGTCACAAATGAGTCGTTACGTTATCGTCATTAAAAAGAAGGCGCGTCAACGTAATATCGTTATAGTTTTGGTTGACGTAAACAACACTGATGTTAGCGTTGCTAAAATAGGAGTGTTATTGTTTTAAGCTTGCTGCTTGTTAAACCTACTACACTGTGTGGTGAGCAGGGGTTAGTGCTCGTGCTTCACAGCTAGAAGGTCCAGGGTACTCCGGTTTCCCCTACCACTAAAAACATGTCAGCCACCTTGTCTGATGAAGGGCTAGGACCCGAAACGTCACTACTTTCAGTGTGAGCAATAAATCGGTGAGCATACTACAGTTGTGCGGATCTTTTTCTTCCATTTCCATTGTACTTTTTGGATCCAGCACACTGGTTTTAATACGTCGGATGTGCGTGTCTCTCCTCCTCCAGCCAGGCGATATTGACCATCAGCCTGGCTCGACATTTAGAGATGGGTCCCCCGGTGCAGCACTGCGGTCGCCCACTGCTCCTTACGGGTTGCCCGAGTGGCGTCAAAGGACACATTTCCCTATGGGGCCAATAAAGTATACCTTAACCTTACAGGAGCCAAGCAGTTCACAAACCCCTGCTATTGACTGCCGTGGCTCTGCTTCCCTAGTGTCTTATTCAGCCATACGGAACATTATTGTCATGATTCTCAAGCCGCAACGTCCCATGTGCTGTCACAGTGCAGTGGCAAAACAAAAACAAAACCTGAGGTCTCAAGACTTTCCTAAGAGCAACTAAGCGCTTCCTGTAGCACTTGAAAAGTAAACTTGCAAGATATTCCAGCGGCAATATCTGGCCCATTTTTTGGGGCAATGACAGCTAACGTAACTCTTGGCAAACGACAGATGGTAAACCAATATTAGTATTTGTATTGGAGGATATCTGGGGAATGTCTGGTAGCAACGGTTGCTATGAGGCATGCTTGGACAATGACCGTTTTGAGGTGGGGTTTTGTGAAAGGTCAGTTCACTCCTCCTTCCATACTACCATATTGTACTTCCAGTCAACTATGTTTTATCTTTTAATTTACTTGGACGGACCATACATCACCCGTTGCCAACCTCTTTTTCAGTTTCACATATCCAGCTGTGAAACCTAACACCCACAAAAGCACCATCTATTTAAAAAGAATGACTATAAGATGGTATTTATATTTATGTGTTTGTTTTTAGAGGACATAACCTGTGAATAAACTTCCCCAACGCCCAAAAGAGTGATTGAAGTAGTGTTTTGGCATCTATACGCTGGACCTGACTGCTGTACTTTTGTAGCCACACTCTGTGTACATCCCAAATTAGACTTTCTCTGAATATGTCATTAAAGACTTAGAACTCAAAAAAGTTGGCACACCTTACACTGGCTCGCCATCTGTGCAGCTCATGTGTTGCTGAAAAACGGTTCAGCTGGAAGTTGGGAGATTGACAAACACAAGGGAAATCAGCAATTAGATACAACTACTTTGAAACTAAAAGAGAGAGAAAAAAATGGTCTATTTAGGTGGCAGGGATGAGGCTCGTAGAAGACAACCGAGAGTAGAGGAGGACAGGCAGGATGTGCAACAGATGTGGAAAAAGATTGTCCTAAGATGTTATTTGCTCAAAGTCTCCAAGTACAACTGTCAGTCAAACACATGCTTCATACAAATACAAATGATTGTCTTCAGTTGCTATATGTTGTTACAGTATATGCTTGCAGTTTATTCCCTAAAAGCCTTTCACCAAAAGTTAAACAAAGCCGTTTGCGTTTTGTTTTTCCGAGTCTGATCTAGCGTGTGTTTTTTCAGTCTTATAGGCTATACTATGCACAGTTCCAGCTGGAGAATTAGATCGGCACTGTCTTTCCTCTCACCCATCTTTTACATTCACGAGTAGCATGACAGCGAATAAAAGTTAGGATGTGACTGGAGCAGGTAAAAAACATAACTTGAGATGTAACAACTTACAGTGGGAGGAAAATGTATGTGAACATTTTGGAATTTCTCACATTTCTGCCTACATTGGTCACAAAATGTGGTCTGATTTTCAGCAAATTCATAAGAATGAATAAACAGTGTCTGCTTAAACTAATGGCACCCGAGTATTTACATGTGATCATATTTGTATTGGCCGTAACATGTAAACATTCACAGGACAGGGAGGAAAAGGTAAGTGAACCCAGGAATCTCGCTGAACTGCAGCAGTTTTGTAAAGAGGAATGGTCCAAGATTTATCCTGATTGTTGTGAGCGTCTAATCTGCAACTACAGGAAAGCAGTTATTGCTGCAAAAGAAGAATCAGCCAGCTATTTAATACAGGGGTTCACTTACTTATTCCACGCTGTTGTGAATGTCTCAGGCTTTTCTGAAAAAAGTAAATTATAAACACTATTTTAGTGGATTTTGGTGTCAGGCAAGTGAAAAATACCTGCCACTTACCCGGTGGGAAGGTACTTCACAATGTGTCTGTGTAAGCTCTCAGTTGTACAGGAGTTGTCCATCTTCAATGAAGGTACTTGAGTCATCTTCTGTACTCAATAGTTAAAGTCTTCGAACGTTTCGCCTCTCGTCCAAAAGGCTTCGTCAGCGGAGAAAGTCCTGCTCAGCCCGCAGCTTAGATATAGACCAACCGGGAGGAGTTAGGGTTGGCCTGGCTCCTCCTCTCTAATCACAGCTACTCTCACCTGTGGGTAAACACCTTTGAAGTAGAGCGTCTCTAACGATCAGTCCTGTCCTATTCATGGCTGATCACTGCTAATTACCTGCCTATTATTCTTTTGTTGGCTGAGGTGCCGTCTCCTTGGACTGGGCGTGCCCTGTCGGTTTCCCCCGAAGGAGATTGGAGTAAAGTGACGGGAGATTAAATCTGAGGCCACCATTCCGGTTCATGGAGGGATTTTCTTGCTTGACAAAAATAGTTTATTTTACTCCTCTTTCAAACCAACGTTCTTCTTTAGCTAAAATGTTGACCTCCCCGTCCTCAAAGGAGTGGTTGGAGGCTTTGAGGTGGAGGTGCACCACCGACTGAGAGCCGCTTGTGCTTTCTCTTCGGTGTTGATAAAGTCTCTTCTGTAAGACTTGTTTCGTTTCTCCAATATAATGTTCTGTGCATTATTCTTCTTTGCATCGAATAGAATAAACCACATTTCTTTGTTTGTGGCTCGGAGTTTTGTCTTTGGGATGAACTAGTCTTTGTACTTCTTCTAATCTTATAATCTAATCTTTGTACTTCATAATGCTTATTATGCTTATGCTTATGCTTATGCTTATGTCATGAACTTGCTTCCAATGAAAATGCTTAAATAACATGAAATGCTTAAATGAGCAGCTCTTACACTCGCAAAGTGTATTTTTTATGCACGCACACTAATTAAAATCGTATAGTACAAAGAATCACTGCTGAGGTGCCCAAAACCTGGTTTATAAGCCAGTTATGCAGCATATGTCTACTTTTTAAGTCTGTTTTAGTTCAAATGAAAGTGTTACTACTACTGACCAACCGAGTCCATTTATGTCCATCTCCTCCCGCTCTCAATAGTGTCCATTAGGTCTCTTTAAGTCGTCTTAGCGCCGTCTCTGTCTCTCTCATCAGCCGGTATTGTCAGGATGCCCATTCCCAATAACAGCTCCTATTGTGAATAAAATGTCCCCGGGGGATCTTTTCTTTCTCTTTTGTATTTTTTTAAAGTAATTTGTCCGGGCGCTTGCTACACTCCCTAATCACCTCATTACCTTGTAGTAGAGTGAAAACGACTCTGAGATGGAAGACGTTTAAATGTTAAATGCGGTCTTAAATCACGGGGAACAGGGCTGTGCTTGTGCCCTGTGGGGGACAACCACACTAGTGTAATTAAGTAACACATTGAGATAGATAAAGAGAGGAGAGTGATTGCTGTCTCCGGAAGTGACAGTTTACTATTGCAGAGTTTCAGATGACATTTACTAGTCTATAGGCCTATAAAAGGGACAGCTTCTGGGCCCTATCAATGGCTATCACTATAAAACAAAACAAAAAACAAGTTCTCTGACTTTTTTGCGATGTTTATTATTGATCCTTGGGCCCAGGAATAGACAGACTGCAGCTGACTAACAATTTTATAGAGTGTAAGCAGAACACAAAGGCAGAGTGTTAATGCTGAAAAATCGAATTATTAGGCCCGAGCGGACCTGGCAGGTCTCGGGCCTCTTGTAATTGTACAAGCAGTGCGCGGGAAAAGAGCGCGGAGCGCTCAAGACCCATGTATGAGACAGTAATCAGGGGGCTCCCGGCACCAACACCTGTCCGATGATATAGGCGTGTGCCGCGAAAGCGGCACATTTGTTGCTGCTTGTCAAAAAAAAAAGGTGAAAACCTCAGTGAAGGCGCAACATGGAAAAGAAAGTGGTCGATGACGAGCGAAGCTCGTCATCGACCATGGCCACTCACCAAAGCCCGAAACACTGATACAGTGACTCAGGGCATCGAGCCCTATCCGGTGATATAAGTATTTGCCGCGAAAGCGGCACATTTGTTCTTGTACGCACGAAAATACCGAAAAAAAAACGGATAGAGAAACATTGAGAAAGAGGAGGTAAAAGACGAGCGCAACGCGCTCGTATTGGACTTTGAACCCCACGGTTGGATTACTGGACGTGAGACCTTTCCGAATATATAAGTATGCGCCGCCGAAGGCGGCGCTATATTGTTATTGTACGGGTTTTTCTTATTAGGCCCGAGCGGACCTGGCAGGTCTCGGGCCTCTTGTTCTTATTAGGCCCGAGCGGACCTGGCAGGTCTCGGGCCTTTTGTAATTGTACAAGCAGTGCGCGGAGCGCACTGAAGAAAGACGTGCGCTACGCGCACGTCCCACGGGAAAAGAGAAAGAAACAGACTCAAGAAACAGAGCGCGGAGCGCTCCCCATGTAAGAGACAGTACTCAGGGGGCTCCCGGCACCAACACCTGTCCGGTGATATAGGCGTGTGCCGCGAAAGCGGCACATTTGTTGCTGCTCGTAAAAAAAAAGAGGTGAAAACCACAGTGAAGGCGCAACATGGACAAGAAAGTGGTCGATGACGAGCGAAGCTCGTCATCGACCATGGCCACTCACCAAAGCCCAAAACACTGATACAGTGACTCAGGGCATCGAGCCCTATCTGGTGATATAAGTATTTGCCGCGAAAGCGGCAAATTTGTTCTTGTACTCACAAAAATACGGAAAAAAAATCCCATAGAGAAACATTGAAAAAGAAGAGGTAAAAGACGAGCGCAACGCGCTCGTATTGAACTATAAACCCCACGGGTGGATTACTGGACGTGAGACCTTTCCGAATATATAAGGTTGGCCGCCGGAGGCGGCCCCATATTGTTATTGTACGGGTTTTTCTTATTATTATTTTTCTTCTCCGAAAAAAGTCCACTTTCCCACTGACGAAAAGTCCTGAATTTTTGCACAAAATTCAAGCATGTGAAAAAAACATTCTTCACATTTAGAAAATAAAAAAAATCTGAAATATGGCGCGTAAGCGCCCCCTGGAAAATCAAGTTTACATTGCGCCCTATGACAAGACCCGAAAAACCCGAAAATTTTAGTTCGTCGTAGACGAAAAAAATTCGGCACAGTGATTGGTCACGTGAAGCCAAACAAAAAAACACATTACGCGGTTGCTAGGCAACCAACAGTATGGCGGCCATATTGGCCAGAAGAGGGACTTGGCGCCGAAGGCGCCATTTCATGCCCACGCATTTGAACGAACTCGTCCTAGGCCGTTGAACGCAGCGACTCCCCGTTCGCTCCAGATCATCTCCACATGTGGGAGATTAAAAGTTATTAAAAACTTTTTAATAGGATTTTTGGTTTTGCCGTGGCAACGCCATGAATTTGGCGTCCGTTTTCGCCGCTCGCCGCCGCGTTCAAACAGCCGTAACTCACACATACTTTGGCCGATTTGAGCGAAACTTGAATCGTTGGTCGAGTCGTCGACCCCGGATGTTTTGATATAGGAATTTTGAAAATTGCCGCAATAGCGCCCCCTGCAGAGCACAAAAAAAAAATGAATGGAGCCAAAAATTAAACTTTGTCGTAGATGCATGAAATTTGGTACAGACATCCGTCACGTGATCCCGAACAAAAAATATATTGATGCCCCGCCCCTTTTCCCACCGTGTTGCCATGGCAACGACCCAATGTCAACTTTGCCGCAGCCAAACCAAAATTGGTACACACGTGCGTCACGACTGTCCGAACAAAAAAGTACATTACATGGTTGCTAGGCGACCAACAGGAGGTCGGCCATTTTGGGAAAAATAAGCGCCGAAGGCGCCATTTCTTTTGCCAGCTCTTTTATAAACTCCACCGAGGGTGGCAGTGAAATTATAAGCAGGTAGGGCGCGGCAGCGCCTCCCGGTTATTGCGGCGGCGTGCGGGAACCGGCGTCAATCGGCCACCGCGGCCCGCGAGGGCCTCCCAATGCCGCTTGCGGCTTTAATTAGGCCCGAGCGGCCTGCCGTAGCAAGGGCCTATTGTAATCGCAACGCAGTGCGCGCAGCGCACTGAACCTAGGTGCGCGGAGCGCACGAAAACAGCGCGAAGCGCTGTCCCCATGTCAAACGTAAACTCACCGTGTAAAACAGTGACTGCCCACACCTCTGGTGTGGGCCCTTATACTTATAATTGCAGCAAAATGAATGGGGGTATATGGCCAACTGTCATACGGAGGTGGATGACGAGCGCGAAGCGCTCGTCATCCACCTCCGAGCCCCACGGGTGCGTAGGGGAAGTCGAAAGCTTTCCAAAAATGTATAATATGATGTTGTCGCGAAAGCGACTATATTGTTTTTGCAGGAAATATTATTATTCTTTCTTTCTTCTTCTTCTTCTTCTTCTTCTTCTTCTTCTGCTCTTTGAGCAGGAATTTGACCCCCTGAACATAGTTGAAAACTCACCAAACTTTGCCCAAAATTCAGATCCGGTGAAAAATTAATTAAAATGTGTGTTTCGTTTTGGGGAGATAAAAAATGGCGCGACAGCGCCACCTACAAAAGTGAAAATACATTGCGCCTATGGGGAGGGGGCCAACATAAACTTTGTAATAGAGCGACGAGATTCGGTACAGACATTCGTCATGTGACGACAACCAAAAACTATTATTGTGGCCACGCCCCCAGACAAACCGGAAGTCCGCCATTTTGACAGGAAGTCGGGAAAATGCTGAGTCAGCGTTTTCGCTGACGTCGCATTTTAACGAACTCCTCCTAGGGCGTTTCACCAAATGAGCCCAAAATCGCTCCAGTTCATCTCGAGATGTGGGGCATCAAAAGTTATCCAAATTTTTTGGCTAAGTTTTACGGTTTGTTTGCGGCGAAGCCGCAATCTTTACGAAGAATTTTGCGACTTTCCGAAAACAACAAAATGCTCCCATTTGCACAAACGAACTCTGATTAAAAATCGGAAATATACATTTTATTGACCTTTCACCCCCGGACACAACACATGTGAAAAAGTGAGATTTGGCGCGATAGCGCCCCCTCTAGGCTGAGAAGAAAATATGCATTATGGGAAAAAAATTAGTTTCTCGGAAATGGATTAAATTCGGCACAAAAATAGCTGATGGCATCCCGATCCAAAAAGCCAATGAGACCCATACCGTATTTTGTACTGTGTTGCCATGGTGACGCCCGGGGCCCACCATGTTATTCCAATGGGACTGACACACATATCACACATTATACACAATTACAGCTCGTTAGCGCCCTCTGTAATGTTCTTGTGAACAGTGGTAAATTGAAGTACGGCCCGTAAGGGCCGTCCGATGCTGCTTGTGAAATAAAAAAGATTTGGGGCGCGATAGCGCCCTCTGCAGGTTGGGGCCATCATTCACATGGAGACGCTAAAAATCTCGTTTTGATGTTTACTCACAAAGATTAATGGCTCATCAGGGCAATAAAATGTAGTGTGGCCACGTGGGCGCCCTCGGTAGGGTTATGGCGCGGCAATGGAGGCACTAAGGGAGGCCTCCATTACATGGTTGCTAGGCGACCAACAGGTGGTCGGCCATTTTGGGAAAAATCGAGTAATCAGCGCCGAAGGCGCCATTTCTCGCCTTTGCTCTTTTATAATCTCGACCTAGGGTGGCAGCGACGTTATAAACCACGTAGGGCGCGGCAGCGCCTCCCGGTAATTGCGGCGGCGTGCGGCAACCGGCGTCAACCGGCCAACGAACCCCCGCGAGGGCCTCTCGATGCCGCTTGCGGCTTTAATTATTATTATTTTTCTTCTCCGAAAAAAGTCCACTTTCCCACTGACGAAAAGTCCTGAATTTTTGCACAAAATTCAAGCACATGAAAAAAACATTTTTCACATTTAGAAAAAAAAAAAAATCTCAAAGATGGCGCGTCAGCGCCCCCTGGAAAATCAAGTTTACATTGCGCCCTATGACAAGACCCGAAAACCCCGAAAATTTTAGTTTGTCGTAGACGAAAAAAATTCGGCACAGTTATTGGTCACGTGAAGCCAAACAAAAAAACACATTACGCGGTTGCTAGGCAACCAACAGTATGGCGGCCATATTGGCCAGAAGAGGGAATTGGCGCCGAAGGCGCCATTTCATGCCCTCGCATTTGAACGAACTCGTCCTAGGCCGTTGAACGCAGCGACTCCCCGTTCGCTCCAGATCATCTCCACATGTGGGACATCAAAAGTTATTAAAAACTTTTTAATAGGATTTTTGGTTTTGCCGTGGCAACGCCATGAATTTGGCGTCCGTTTTCGCCGCTCGCCGCCGCGTTCAAACAGTCATAACTCGCACATACTTTGGCCGATTTGAGCGAAACTTGAATCGTTGGTCGAGTCGTTGACCCCGGATGTTTTGATATAGGAATTTTGAAAATTGCCGCAATAGCGCCCCCTGCAGAGCACAAAATATAAATGAATGGAGCCAAAAATTAAACTTTGCCGTAGATGCATGAAATTTGGTACAGACATCCGTCACGTGATCCCGAACAAAAAATATATTGATGCCCCGCCCCTTTTTCCATCGTGTTGCCATGGCAACGGCCCAATGTCAACTTTGCCGCAGCCAAACCAAAATTGGTACACGCGTGCGTCATGACTGTCCGAACAAAAAAGTACATTATGTGGTTGCTAGGCGACCAACAGGAGGTCGGCCATTTTGGGAAAATCAGCGCCGAAGGCGCCATTTCTTTTGCCAGCTCTTTTATAAACTCCACCGAGGGTGGCAGCGACATTATAAGCAGGTAGGGCGCGGCAGCGCCTCCCGGTTATTGCGGCGGCGTGCGCGAACCGGCGTCAATCGGCCACCGCGGCCCGCGAGGGCCTCCCAATGCCGCTTGCGGCTTTAATTATTATTAGGCCCGAGCGGACCTGGCAGGTCTCGGGCCTCTTGTAATTGTACAAGCAGTGCGCGGAGCGCACTAAAGAAAGACGTGCGCGTAGCGCACGTCCCACGGGAAAAGAGCGCGGAGCGCTCAAAACCCATGTATGAGACAGTAATCAGGGGGCTCCCGGCACCAACACCTGTCCGATGATATAGGCGTGTGCCGCGAAAGCGGCACATTTGTTGCTGCTTTTAAAAAAAAAGAGGTGAAAACCACAGTCAAGGCGCAACATGGACAAGAAAGTGGTCGATGACGAGCGAAGCTCGTCATCGACCATGGCCACTCACCAAAGCCCAAAACACTGATACAGTGAATCAGGGCATCGAGCCCTATCCGGTGATATAAGTATTTGCCGCGAAAGCGGCAAATTTGTTCTTGTACTCACAAAAATACAAAAAAAAAAACGGATAGAGAAACATTGAGAAAGAGGAGGTAAAAGACGAGCGCAACGCGCTCGTATTGGATAATAAACCTTACGGTTGGATTACTGGACGTGAGACCTTTCCGAATATATAAGGTTTGCCGCCGGAGGCGGCCCCATATTGTTATTGTATGGGTTTTTCTTATTATTATTATTATTTTTCTTCTCCCCCCCTAAATCCACTTTCCCACTGACGAAAAGTCCTGAATTTTTGCTCAAAATTCAAGCACGTGATTCTAAGAACTTTCACATTTAGAAAATTGAAAAATTCAAAAAAATGGCGCGTCAGCGCCCCCTGGAAAAACCACGTTAACATTGCGCCCTATGTAAAACACCCCCAAAATACCGCAAAACCTGAAAAACGTACTTTGTCGTAGACGAAAAAAATTCGGCACAGTGATTGGTCACGTGAAGCCAAACAAAAAAACACATTACGCGGTTGCTAGGCAACCAACAGTATGGCGGCCATATTGGCCCGAAGAGGGACTTGGCGCCGAAGGCGCCATTTCATGCCCACGCATTTGAACGAACTCGTCCTAGGGCTTTTAACGCAGCGACTCCCCGTTCGCTCCAGATCATCTCCACATGTGGGAGATTAAAAGTTATTAAAAACTTTTTAATAGCATTTTTGGTTTTGCCGTGGCAACGCCATGAATTTGGCGTCCGTTTTCGCCGCTCGCCGCCGTGTTCAAACAGCCGTAACTCACACATACTTTGGCCGATTTGAACAAAACTTGAATCGTTGGTCGAGTCGTCGACCCCGGATGTTTTGATATAGGAATTTTGAAAATTGCCGCAATAGCGCCCCCTGCAGAGCACAAAATAAAAATGAATGGAGCCAAAAATTAAACTTTGTCGTAGATGCATGAAATTTGGTACAGACATCCGTCACGTGATCCCGAATAAAAAATATATTGATGCCCCGCCCCTTTTCCCACCGTGTTGCCATGGCAACGACCCAATGTCAACTTTGCCGCAGCCAAACCAAAATTGGTACACGCGTGCGTCATGACTGTCCGAACAAAAAAGTACATTACATGGTTGCTAGGTGACCAACAGGAGGTCGGCCATTTTGGGAAAAATCAGCGCCGAAGGCGCCATTTCTTTTGCCAGCTCTTTTATAAACTCCACCGAGGGTGGCAGCGACATTATAAGCAGGTAGGGCGCGGCAGCGCCTCCCGGTTATTGCGGCGGCGTGCGGGAACCGGCGTCAATCGGCCACCGCGGCCCGCGAGGGCCTCCCAATGCCGCTTGCGGCTTTAATTATTATTATTTTTCTTCTCCGAAAAAAGTCCACTTTCCCACCGACGAAAAGTCCTGAATTTTTGCACAAAATTCAAGCACATGAAAAAAACATTTTTCACATTTAGAAAAAAAAAAAAATCTCAAAGATGGCGCGTCAGCGCCCCCTGGAAAATCAAGTTTACATTGCGCCCTATGACAAGACCCGAAAACCCCGAAAATTTTAGTTTGACGTAGACGAAAAAAATTCGGCACAGTTATTGGTCACGTGAAGCCAAACAAAAAAACACATTACGCGGTTGCTAGGCAACCAACAGTATGGCGGCCATATTGGCCAGAAGAGGGAATTGGCGCCGAAGGCGCCATTTCATGCCCTCGCATTTGAACGAACTCGTCCTAGGCCGTTGAACGCAGCGACTCCCCGTTCGCTCCAGATCATCTCCACATGTGGGACATCAAAAGTTATTAAAAACTTTTTAATAGGATTTTTGGTTTTGCCGTGGCAACGCCATGAATTTGGCGTCCGTTTTCGCCGCTCGCCGCCGCGTTCAAACAGTCATAACTCGCACATACTTTGGCCGATTTGAGCGAAACTTGAATCGTTGGTCGAGTCGTTGACCCCGGATGTTTTGATATAGGAATTTTGAAAATTGCCGCAATAGCGCCCCCTGCAGAGCACAAAATAAAAATGAATGGAGCCAAAAATTAAACTTTGCCGTAGATGCATGAAATTTGGTACAGACATCCGTCACGTGATCCCGAACAAAAAATATATTGATGCCCCGCCCCTTTTTCCATCGTGTTGCCATGGCAACGGCCCAATGTCAACTTTGCCGCAGCCAAACCAAAATTGGTACACGCGTGCGTCATGACTGTCCGAACAAAAAAGTACATTATGTGGTTGCTAGGCGACCAACAGGAGGTCGGCCATTTTGGGAAAATCAGCGCCGAAGGCGCCATTTCTTTTGCCAGCTCTTTTATAAACTCCACGGAGGGTGGCAGCGACATTATAAGCAGGTAGGGCGCGGCAGCGCCCCCCGGTTATTGTACATTACATGGTTGCTAGGTGACCAACAGGAGGTCGGCCATTTTGGGAAAATCAGCGCCGAAGGCGCCATTTCTTGCCTTTGCTCTTTTATAAACTCCACCGAGGGTGGCAGCGACATTATAAGCAGGTAGGGCGCGGCAGCGCCTCCCGGTTATTGCGGCGGCGTGCGGGAACCGGCGTCAATCGGCCACCGCGGCCCGCGAGGGCCTCCCAATGCCGCTTGCGGCTTTAATTATTCTTATTTTTCCTCTCCCCCAAAATGCCAGTTTCGGCACTTTCCCACCGACGAAAAGTCCTGAATTTTTGCCCAAAATTCAATTAGGTGAAAAAAAAAAACTTCACATCTCCAAATTGTAAAAATTCAAAAAAATGGCGCGTCAGCGCCCCCTGGAAAAACGACGTTAACATTGCGCCCTATGGCAGGACCCCCCAAAATACCGCAAAACCCGAAAAACTTACTTCGTCGTAGACGAAAAAAATTCGGCACAGTGATTGGTCATGTGAAGCCAAACAAAAAAACACATTACGCGGTTGCTAGGCAACCAACAGTATGGCGGCCATATTGGCCCGAAGAGGGACTTGGCGCCGAAGGCGCCATTTCATGCCCACGCATTTGAACGAACTCGTCCTAGGCCGTTAAACGCAGAGACTCCCCGTTCGCTCCAGATCATCTCCACATGTGGGACATCAAAAGTTATTAAAAACTTTTTAATAGGATTTTTGGTTTTGCCGTGGCAACGCCATGAATTTGGCGTCCGTTTTCGCCGCTCGCCGCCGCGTTCAAACAGTCATAACTCGCACATACTTTGGCCGATTTGAGCGAAACTTGAATCGTTGGTCGAGTCGTTGACCCCGGATGTTTTGATATAGGAAATTTGAAAATTGCCGCAATAGCGCCCCCTGCAGAGCACAAAATAAAAATGAATGAGGACAAAAATTTAACTTTGTCGTAGATTCATGAAATTTGGTACAGACATCCATCACGTGATCCCGAACAAAAAATATATTGATGCCCCGCCCATTTTCCCACCGTGTTGCCATGGCAACGACCCAATGTCAACTTTGCCGCAGCCAAACCAAAATTGGTACACGCGTGCTTATTGACTGTCCGAACAAAAAAGTACATTACATGGTTGCTAGGCGACCAACAGGAGGTCGGCCATTTTGGGAAAATCAGCGCCGAAGGCGCCATTTCTTTTGCCAGCTCTTTTATAAACTCCACCGAGGGTGGCAGCGACATTATAAGCAGGTAGGGCGCGGTAGCGCCTCCCGGTTATTGTACATTACATGGTTGCTAGGTGACCAACAGGATGTCGGCCATTTTGGGACAATCGGCGCCGAAGGCGCCATTTCTTTTGCCTGCTCTTTTATAAACTCCACCGAGGGTGGCAGCGACATTATAAGCAGGTAGGGCGCGGCAGCTCCTCCCGGTTATTGCGGCGGCGTGCGGGAACCGGCGTCAACCGGCCACCGCGGCCCGCGAGGGCCTCCCAATGCCGCTTGCGGCTTTAATTTGATATTGTTTTTGACACTCGGTCGAGAGTGTTAAGGGTTCTTTGTAAAAATAAAAGGATGTAAGTGCGGAGATGAATGCGTCAGAGTTCTATGAAACTCTTTCTGTACAGAGGGTTGTCTAGACTTTAGCTTTGTGCTTTTAATAATGAATCCAGGTGTCAAATTAACTTTTATAACTTTATCCCCTGTACAGGAGCTCCTACCGGCCCTCACCTGAGCGAAGACAACTCCCACTGGCAGCTGCACGCTCATTACTACCCTCCACTGCTGCGCTCAGCCACTGTCAAGAAGTTCATGGTGGGATATGAGATGTTAGCCCTGGAGCAACGAGACCTCACCCCGGAACAGGTAAACAACATGCACTAAAACTGATTTATTTCCTATAAAAATTCCTTTCACGGGGAGGTACAGCTGTGCACGGTTTGCTTCAGTAGCTCCTGGGTTTGTGATGCGACTTTAATTAATATAAAGAGAGAAAGCATAGCAAAGTATACAAATAAGATTCCTTTCCTATAGCAAAGCCTTCTCCAGCACATCCCAAAGACTCTCACTGGGGTTAAGACTTAGACTCTGTGGCCATGTGTGAAAATTATGTCTCACACTCCCTGAACCGCTCTTTCACAATGTGAGTGTATTGACTCCTAGAATTTTGTTCTTGGACTATGCCCGCGCCATCAGGGAAGAAAAAGTCCACTGATGGAATAACCTGGTCATTCAGGATGTTCAGGTCGTCAGCTGATCTCATTCTTTGGGCCCATAGTGTTACTGAACCCAGACTTGACCAACTGCAGCAACCTCAGATCAGGACAGACATCCAAACACAGGTGGCGACTAATCTTCAATTAGTTTTTCAGAGTGATCAGATCTTTGTGAGGAATAAATAGATTGCTCTTGTCTGCAAATGGAGGAGGAACGGTAGATTTAGTAACACTGACGAGACTGTTTATGTGCACCAGAAATAATAAAGGTCCTAATATGGATCCTTGAGGAACTCCAAATTGTTTTCTTAGAGCGTTCGAGCCTTGAAGCCATGGAGCTTATTGTGTGCATGCTCACCTTATACTTAAATAACATGAAATGCTTAAATGAGCAGCTCTTACTCGCAAAGTGTATTTTTTATGCACGCACATTAATTAAAATCGTATAGTACAAAGAGCAAGCAAGCAAGCAAAGTTTATTTATATAGCACCTTTCTCAGACAGAAGGTCACAAAGTGCTTCACATCAAAACAAGCAATGACTAAAAACACAGGATAAAATTACACAAATCAAACAACAGTGGAGACAGTCATATCAGCCCATAAAACCGTACTTTCAAAACGCTCGACTGAACAAGAACGTTTTGAGTTGGGATTTAAATATATCAACAGAGTCAAGTGATCGCAGAGAGAGCGGGAGATCGTTCCAGAGTCTAGGTGCGACAGCCTGGAAGGATCGGTCTCCTCTGGTTCGATAGCGAGTGCGAGGAACCATCAAGAGATTTTGATCTGCAGACCTCAGAGAACGAGAGGGGACATAGGGCTGAATCAGATCTCTGATGTAAGAAGGCGTCTGACCATATAAGGATCTAAAAGTCAGCACCAAGATTTTAAATTGAAACCGGTAAGACACCGGCAGCCAGTGGAGGGCTTTAAGAATTGGGGTGATATGAGCCCTTCTATTAGTGCAAGTTAAAATCCTCGCTGCAGAATTTTGAACCATTTGGAGACGAGACAGCTCTTTTTTGTTTAGACACGAAAATAAACTGTTGCAATAGTCTAGTCGTGACGACACAAAAGCATGAATAATGAGCTCCAAATCATTACGTGACACAATTTTCCTTAGTTTAGAGATGTTCCTCAACTGAAAGAAACAATTTCTGCTAAGCTGTTGAGAGTGGTGATCAAATGACATGTTTTTGTCAAAAATCACACCAAGGTTCCTGAGACTCTGTGCAGCGGACTGACTGAGATCTCCCAAATACTGGTTTATCCCTGGGATAAGGTCATCAGGAGCAATCACAAGGGTTTCTGTTTTATCAGCATTAAGCTGCAGAGAATTTTTACTTAACCATTGTTTTATATTTTTTAAACAGCTGACTAAAGAGTTCAGCCTTCCCATCTCAGAAGGCTTAAAAGAACAGTACAACTGGATATCGTCAGCAAACAGGTGATAAGAAACATCAGCGAACTCTTGAATGACCTTTCCCAATGGAATTATATAAAGTAGAAATAAAACCGGACCCAAAACAGAGCCCTGCGGAACACCACAGAATAATTCAGCTGAATCAGACATTATTTGATTTGCTGCAACACTAAAACTCCGACCAGATAAGTAAGAGGAAAACCAATTTAAAACTGGCCCTGACAGTCCAACCAAGCCACTCAATCTGTTTAGCATTATCTGGTGGTCGACGGTATCAAACGCTGAAGACAGGTCAAGCAGAACAAGAACAGAGCATTTTCCAGAGTCAGCAGACATCATTATGTCACTGGATACTTTCAACAATGCTGTTTCCGTGGAGTGGTGTTTTCGGAAACCAGATTGGAAAGTGTCATGAATGTTATGATGATCCAGGTAGCACGACAATTGTTTTGAGACCACCCTCTCTAAGATCTTGGACAGGAAAGGGAGTTTGGAGATAGGTCTGTAATTTTTTGGGTCTGCTTTGTCCAGATTTGTCCTTTTAAGTAATGGCTCTACTATGGCATGTTTAAATGAAACCGGAAACACGCCACTTGAAAGGGAAAGATTTATCATTTTAGTTACCCAAGGGCCAATTACATCAAGTACTTTTAGAAAAAGTCTGCAAGGAAGGACATCAGAAATACAAGAGGAGGGTTTCATCTTCATGATCAATGTTTCAATCTCTGTTTCAGTAACAGGCTTAAAGGAAGACCAACTGTGTGGTACAGGCTCAGTAGCAACAGAACTGTCACACAAAAGTGGTGGAAATTGTTTTTTTATGACCTTTATCTTGTCAATAAAAACCCTAAGGAATTTATTGCTGTCAGCTTTACAAGAGACCGGTGTAATAGCCGCAGCAGGACACACAATAGAATTTATAGTCTCAAACAATACTTTAGGGGTTTTCTTATTCACAATTATCAGCTGACGAAAATAGTCAGAACGGGCCTTTTCCATCATTTCATTAAAAGAGGAAATAAGATCCCTGAGATGTAACCTGTGAACTTCAAGATTTGTCGTTTTCCACAAACGTTCCGTTTTGCGACACAATCTCTTTAGATTTTGGATTCTCTCATTTATCCAAGGAAAAGCTTTTTTTTGTGTTGGCGACATTGATTTTATAGGGGCCACCTGATCTAAGATTGACATGCAGTGACCATTAAAACAATCAATTAAACTGTCCACATCAAGACAATCCATAAACAAGTGAGGATCAAACATATTTGAAAAACTGTCAGCTGTGGTTGCAGCAATAATGCGTCTCTGTGATTTTGTTTCTGAGGTCACAGACTCGGGAGTAATATTACAGTCAAACAGAACACAACTGTGATCACTTATGTGGACATCCTCCACACTCTCCCCCTGGTGTCTCTGGCCAGATAATCACAATTGCAACTTGACTGCGTCTGATGGGAGACAATTGTTTCCGGTCGGACCGATTTCAGGGACGGACAAAGCTAGACCAACGCGGAAAAAAAAAAGTTTTTAAGAATATCAAAATATTCGTTAAGAATATTAAGAACATTCAGGCCTGCTGAGAGGGAGCAAAATGCCTAAACCGCCGAAAATAGAGGCGAAGCAACAGGCAGATTCGGCGGTGGAAGAGGAATACGTAAGCCTCAGTCGAGTCACGGAGCTCATGGAGCAGCAGAGGGTCATGTTCAGGGAATTAATTCAACAACAACAGGAGAACTTCAAAGGATTTATTAAACTCATAATGGAATCAACAAACACCCGCATGGATTTACAGACTAAGGACATTCAAGAACTAAAAACAAGCCTGCAGTTCACGCAAGGTGAGGTGGACACTTTAAAAGAACATAATCTGAAACTCACGGAGCGCACAAACACTTTACAAACGGACTTTTACAAAGTATGTGACAATTTACACATCATCACGGACAAACTGGAGTATCTGGAGGGACAGAGCCGCAGAAATAACCTGGTATTTGAGGGAGTGTTGGAGTCGCCCGGGGAGACCTGGGCCGACGCCGAGGTAAAAGTTAAGGAGATATTGAAGGAGAAGCTACAGCTAAATCACGCGGTGGAGGTGGAGAGGGCTCACCGCGTAGGGAAACACGACGGCGGGAGAGACTGGCCGAGACCCATCATCGCCAGACTACTGAGGTGGAAGGATCGCGAGGAAATCTTGCAGCGCGCCAAACGACTTAAAGGAACAAAAATCTTCATAAACGAGGACTACACCGAATCAATAAAAAGAAAACGCAAAGAACTGATGCCGGAGCTGAGAGCTGCACGAGAAAGGGGGGAGATCGCCTTCTTGAGATATGACAAACTCATTATACGTCCACGCAGCAGTACACCACATCCAGTATAAACACCGGGAAAAGCGTATGGATTTTGGTATGTAAAAGCACATAATTTCACATGTCTAGTAATACATATAGTTCTATAGGAAGCACCGACTTGGACTTTTCAATAAGGAGAATTGCTGAAGCAAACTCCCAGGATTTTACATTCTCTCAATACGACCTACAGAACACTGAGATCGACATCGACCCGGAAAATAACTTTTTTACTAGAGCTACCAATGACTGTCAATACTACACAGAGGATCTGTACAATAGTAAACTTAAGAACATTAAGGCATTCACTGTAATCCACTTCAATAGTCGAAGCCTCTATGCAAACTTTGACCACATCAAAAGCTTCTTAAAACAGTTTTCCACACCATTCAGTGTCATTCTAATCACAGAAACATGGATCAATAATGACAGAGAATTTGAGTTTTCTATTGATGGTTATGAATTTATAAGTATGAACAGAAAGAACAAGCATGGAGGGGGCGTAGCTATGTTTATAGACTCCAACTATAGTTACAAAGTAATGGAAAATAAGACAATGGTGGTGGATGATACACTTGAATGCCTTACTGTTGAAATTACAAGGCAAAAAAAGAAAAATATTATTGTGAGTTGTATTTATAGAACACCTGGCTCTGATGTAGATGTTTTTTCTAACTGGATGGAGGAGCACTTTTCAGGATTAAATCATAAAGTCATGTTTGTGGGGGGAGACCTCAACATCGATCTGTTAAACCCATATAAACATAAAAAGACGGACGAATTTATAAATACTTTATTCAGTATAGGTCTGTTTCCTCTAATCACTAAACCAAGTAGAATAACAACTCATAGTGCAACCTTGATTGATAACATTTTCTCAAATGAAATTGAAAGTGATACAGTCAGCGGGTTAATTATAAATGATATTAGTGATCACCTTCCAGTTTTCGTTATGTATAAAAATGGATATGTAAAAGATGAAGAGGAAAACAAGTATTGGTTTAGAAGGGTAAAAACAGAGAAAACTATTGATGCATTTAAAAAGGAGCTTTTAGCTCAAGACTGGAGTATTGTGTACAGAGAGAATGACACGAATATGGCTTATGATGAGTTTACGCGAGTATTTCAAAAGGTATACGACAAAAACTGCCCAATGAAGAAATACAGTAAAAACAGAAAGTGTAAAGAAACACCATGGATGTCTAAAGGTTTACTAAATGCTTGCAAGAAAAAAAAAAAATCTTTACAAAAACTTTATAAGTAACCGAACAAAAGAAGCTGAGGATAAATATAAGAAATATAAAAATAAACTGACAGGTATCATTAGAAAATGTAAACAGGATTATTATAATAAGTTGTTGGATACTAATAAGAATAATATTAAAGGTTTATGGAACATCTTAAATAGTATAATTAGAAATAAACCAAGAACGATTAATTATCCAAAATATTTCAAAGATGAGGATAACACGTTAAATAATATGAATGAAGTCGTCGAAACATTTAATAAATTCTTTGTAGATGTTGGACCGAACCTTGCTGCAAAAATTGTAAACGTTGAGAACTATAATTGTGATCTGATAGAAGCAAATCCTATGTCCCTGTTCCTCAAACCTGTGGAGGAAAAGGAGATACTGGAAATTGTTAAAGGGTGTACAAATAAAACTTCGACCGATTACCATGACATGGACATGAAAACTTTAAAAACTGTTATTGAAAGTATCTCTAAGCCGTTAACTTACATCTGTAACTTATCGTTGCAAACTGGACAATTTCCTGATAGTATGAAAGTAGCAAAAGTGATTCCTCTGTTCAAAGCAGGAGATAAACATCTCTTTACAAACTATAGGCCTGTTTCCCTTTTACCGCAATTCTCTAAAATCTTAGAAAAGGTTTTTAACTCTAGACTCGACAGCTTTATTGAAAAGTGTAATTTACTCTCGGACAATCAGTTTGGGTTTAGGAACAATCACTCAACCTCACACGCGCTCTTTGATATAACTGAAGAAATAACTAATGCTGTAGATAACAAGAAATGTGCAATAGGGTTATTTATTGACCTGAGTAAAGCGTTTGATACAATAAACTATGATATATTAATTAATAAACTAGAACTTTATGGAATTAGGGGGGTAGCTCTACAGTGGGTTACCAGTTACTTAAAAAATAGAAAACAATGTGTGAAAATCGGTGATTATCAGTCGAGTTGTCGACAAATTGTCTGTGGTTTACCTCAAGGTTCTATTCTGGGCCCAAAATTGTTTAATATGTATATTAACGACATTTGTAAAACGTCTGAAATACTTAAATTTATCTTGTTTGCTGACGATACAAATATTTTTGCATCAGGAGACGACTTACAGCAGCTGTGTCGGATTGTTAACTTGGAACTCAAAAGTGTCAACAAGTGGTTCAAACAAAATAAATTATCTTTAAATCTGAGTAAAAGCAAAATGATGATATTTGGCAACTGTAACTCCAATGCTCAGGAAGCAATTCAGATAGAAGGTGTTGTTATCGAGCGAGTGCATGAAATCAAATTCCTTGGTGTGATTATTGATGACAGAATTACTTGGAAATCTCACATTAAATATATATCCACAAAAATTTCTAGAAGCATTTCAGTAATAGCAAAAGCAAAGCACATTTTAAACATCAAAGCTCTACATACCTTATACTGTTCTCTGATTTTGCCCTACTTATATTATTGTACTGTGGTTTGGGGTAGTACTTATAAAAACACAGTTAAACCAATAATATTGTTGCAAAAAAGAGCTCTCCGAGTAATTCATAAAGTTGGGTTTTTGGACCACACAAACTCATTATTTTTAAAATCAAAGATCATGAAGTTTTGTGACATTGTTGAGTTCCAAACTGTTCAAATGTTATTCAAAGCAAGGTATAAATTGTTACCAAACCAAATACAAAGAAGGTTCCAAGAACGTACTGGTCGTTATGAATTACGTGATGAATTAAACTTTAGGATTCAGAAACATAGCACAACTTTGAAAAGTTTTAGTCCAACAGTTAATGGTGTACAATTGTGGAATAAACTGGAGATGGAATTGAAACTATGTCCAAACATCAACCTGTTCAAATATAAATACAAACAAAAGACTTTTGAAATATACAGACAAGAAGAAATGCGTTGCCACTAGGGGGAGCAGTGGGATCAATTATGTGTATTGTTCCTCTATAATCTGGAAGAGTGTTGCTGCTTGGAACGGTTGTCATTCTATTGCTCAAATTCACAAACGGAGAATTAGGGTTGGCAGGTTATGGATCTGTTGAGAGGGACCCTCCCAACGGGCTCTAAACCTTGTCTTTTAATGCACCACTCAGCATAGGAACATCATCTACAAATCAGCTGTTAGGGGGTTTGTTGAAGGGGAGTTACTGCCCTCTTCAACTGGCTCACTCTCTGGCATTTTAATGCACCACACTATGCAGGGCTACAGCATACTTCACATATAACTCAATTAAATAAATATATAATAATGATGATGATAATTAAACCCAAATTAAAATTATACTGAGAATGGTAATGACAACTGGAAAGTATCAAGATCTCAAATTATAATATCTATTAATGTACCTTTATACCATAAAAGTAACTCTGTAATCACGGGTAAAAATATGCAAGCAATATATTAAGTAACACATTTTTTTGACTTACTTTGTTCTAGACATCGTATATGAAACTAGATTGTTGTTGTAGCTGTGCGTTGGTTTAATTAATTATATAAAGAGTTTATATATTTTTGTTGTTTGTTGTAAGTTGGTCTGTATGAATGTAGCTGCTTGAAATGTTTTGAAATGTTCTTTTTTTATGTATTGCACTTGGGGGTGGGGGCTCATAAGCTTTTTGCTTCAGCCCACTCCTTTTGAGCACAATGTGTATTGCTCAAATAAACAAATAAAACTGCAAAAACTCAAGTTTGTAATATCCAGGCCTAGGGAAAAAACTAGGTCCAGAGTGTGTCCCCTCTGATGAGTGGGGACAGACACATGCTGCTCAAAGTTAAAAGTTTCAGTCAGTGTTAAAAGATCAATTGCAGGGCAAGATGTGCTGTTATCCACATGAATATTAAAATCTCCAAGGATTAAAACATTTTCCAACTTTATTATGGAGGACAGAAAATCACTAAAGTCACTTAAAAAGGCAGCTGCTGGGCCAGGGGGGCGATAGACCAAGACACAATAACATGCACTGGAGGAACCAACCTTGATCATCAGTGATTCAAAGGAGGAGAAAGATTGACACTTGATAGTTTTGCAGGTGTAGCTGTCCCGGTACACCACAGCAAGTCCTCCTCCACGACGACAGGGGCGGGGCATCCCAAAAACAGAGCAGCCAGCTGGGCAGAGTTCATTTAGATGAATGAACTCCTCCTCCCTCTGCCAAGTCTCAGTAAAAAACATTAGATCCAATTTTTGGCAAGTAAAAAGATCATTTAATGCAAAGGACTTGTTGGCGATTGAGCGGACGTTCAACAAGCCGAGCCGAAAAATCGATGACGTCGCGGCCGCAGATCCACCTGAGCCCAGCGTAATTGGTCGAAGGCACGACACGCAGTCACGTGACTTCCAGCTGGACCGTGAGGACAGATGCTGGTCGGCCGATGTAAACACGGAAGTACATGATGGCGATGAAGACCAGCGCTCACATTTCCAGCGCTGTGGAGACTCCAAAACACCAGTACCAAGAGCCCGGGTAAGCGGCAGCATGGAGACGCTGCCGGAATCAAGCAAGGGAATGAGGCGTAAACACCTCGCGCGCTTCCCATGGACGACGAACGACCCCAGACGTGAGGCTTCTCTCCGTTTCACTTGGAGTCCGGATCGACAGCCTCTTTTCTTCGGCCTCCTTTTTCTAGCCGGCGCTCGGCACAGCAACAACAGGTACTCCGGTGAGTCGGGCGTGCAAAGGAAGGGCGGCGGAAAGGTTTGTTTGTACTCGTCCCTATTGCTAAACAGGCCCTCCATGGACTCTCTGATGCGAAACAGAGAGTCACGATCATAGCTCTGTACAGCTGAGACACAGTTTTGTGTAAGATGGACTGATATGACTGTGAAGAATGTTGTAATAATCAATAAAATAAGGCATGACAGCAGACGAACAACGGCGTGGCCAAGCATAGGCGCCATCTTGATGGTTGGATTGGGAATAAGGAAAGAATCACTGCTGAGGTGCTCGAAACCTGGTTTATAAGCCAGGTAATGCAGCATATGTCTACTTTTTAAGTCGTCTTGGCGCCGTCTCTGTCTCTCTCATCAGCCGGTATTGTCAGGATGCCCATTCCCAATAACAGCTCCTATTGTGAATAAAACGTGTGCATGCTCACCTTATACTTTGTGACTTTTGAGAAGCCGCATTTGTGCATTTAGTTATTTGTGTATTTGTTTCATCCGTTTAGGCTGCAGAGAAACTAAGGAATCTTCCAAGTGTGCACTACAAAGCAAGACACGATCGAGAGATGGCAGAAGAAAAAGCAAAAGAAGCCACAAATTAGAAACATATTCTTCTTCACAATCTAGGCCTCTTGACTATGAGGAGATGGACCAAGTTTGATACGATCGATTGTACTTTTAATAAAAAATAAATGGTTGCATCTCTTTCCTTTTCTGGTAAGACTTTGATTGTTGGATGTTGGGAAGCTCTCAGACACAGTAGGGACTTCTTTCCAGCAGAACAATGCGATGTTTGTGATGCAAATGAATGCCTTTGTTCTCTACAATGTTTAGACATGGAAAATTATACTCCACTTAGTCAAATGTACAATTGTTTTCAGAAGCCCAGTCAATTCAAAACATTTTAATGAGATGAACTGAATTTAAAAAACAAGGTGTACTTTTCAGAACCATGGACAAAGCCTGGTGGGGGGAAAAAGGCTATATTGCTACAATCTTTACAAAAATGTAACCCTTTTTTCATTCAAATGCAGTTTCCCTGAACTACAGTAGGTGGGAGTATTGCTTAAAAAGTCGACACAACCCTGATAATGATAAAAAAAAAAAAAAAAATGACCTCTACCTGTTTGTAGAAACTTTACTTTTGACAGGGTTTATACAGGTTGCAGCAAGTCAAATGTAATGCCACAGTATGTGTTGCCCAGGGTATATTTTTTCATGCCACAAATGTATGCATTTATAATTTCTAAGGATTTGCAAACATTAAAATAAGCAGAAGAATGATAATGATATTTCAGAGAAAATATTACAAATTGAGCAGCATGGAGTTGAATGTGCTATGGACCATGATTTGTGCATACATTTATGGCGTAAAAGATGAAGAGATTATATTATTCTTTAAGAAATATAGGTTTAATGCCTTCAGGTTAAAAAAAACAAATAAAATGCTTTTCAATTACTTAATATTAGCACAATTAGTGACTTATACTTAACGCCCTGGAGAAACCCTGCTTAGGAGTCATGAACTACTGCGCCGGGGTGTGACGGTTCATCTCACAGTTTGGTGCATGTGCGACATAAATAATCAGTTGGTTTTGAAATAAAACAGCCTATATGTTCATTATTAGGCACTATTTATAATCCTATAACATTGGCAATGCTTTTTCATTTTTCAAAGTGTGTTTTACTGGATCTATCATTCACCGCAGCCTGGTCATTCGAGAACTCACTACAAAGCCATGCAGATTTCATGTGTTATTGGGGGATGTGACTTTACAGGTCTTGAGTGCCTGCAGCTCATTTTTAAACAAAAAATAAATAAAGAAAAGGTATTTCTAAATGATCTCGATGTCTAATTTTACCAGTCAAAAGCTTTGTATGGGTGCGACTTTCATAGTTTGATCAGCAATTCTGTCTTATCTTCAGATCCAGGCAGCACGTCTCTCTGCTGCTCTCTCCTCGGAGCTCTAAATCGCCGTAACCTCCTCGCTCATTTGCCCTGTGCACGCTCACACAGTGATAACTAAACTAAAGGAGTAAACAGTACAGCCTCAGACTGATGTGCTCCTGGGTGCACTGCATGGACACGGGAATGACCTCACTGAATCTCACTAATCAAACACTTGGCAATATGAAGTATACGTATTCAATGGGGCACAGGTGGGGACGTCTGACGCTGGTCCGCACATTGTTGTTGAACCATGTCACTGTACTAATCCCTTGTGCTAATCCCTGTCAAGATACAAAGTTGCAGTAGCCACAGGGCAGTGTGGAAGTTTGATTCCAGCTCCATCCAGAGCATACTGCCATTGTGGACTTGGGCTTGACATTTTCACTCATCACCTTAGTTGCCTATATTATGTGCTTGCGTGCATGATTTTGTTATTGGTGATGGTTGGAGAAACTGTTGGTCGGTGATAGGGGTGTCCATGGTTAACCAATTAACCGGTTAACCGTTAAAAATTGCGTAACCGAGTAAAAGCATTTTGCTTGGTTAACTGGTGTATATAATTTACCGTGCCATTGAAAATACCTGTAATACATGTTTGCACCACCTGAGACCGCCAGAGCGCTCCAAAAGATTTGTTCACGAGAAGCTGTCATCCCGCATGGCTAGTTTAACTTTTCAATATGAATTGGGCCATAAACAGCACCGCGCGGGAGCGCTTCACAACCGAGAATGACGGATCAAAATACAAGTATTGCATTGCAGTGCTTGGATATACTTCAACTTCGTTGTTGTACCATCTCAGCCGACACCCGGGCATCACTTAGGAGGTAGCTAGCTCAGTTTAAGCACAAAAGTCACCTTTCTCGTTATTGTTAAAACGTGGTGGAGAGATGAAGTGTTGTTGTTGTACGCATGATTAACTGTTTCTTTGCACAATGTTTCAAAAAAAATCGTGCTAAATGACTGCAGGTAAAATAAATAAAAATACTGTAGGCCACGTGAACGTCATTACTCTGTCATTACCACTGCATTTTATTTCTATACATTAATTTAGTTTTAATTGTGTTCCAGCCATTTAATAAAGGTGTTAACAATGAAAAACCCCTTTCGCGTCTGTCAGTGTAACGTAACGGAGGGGGCGGCGCACGCGGGGGGGTGGGGGTTGGTTAGTGCGCACACTAATGGTTAACCGAGTATTAACCGCTAAGGGTCTCGGTTAACGGTTAATGAAAAACTTGAAAACGTGCAGCCCTAGTCGGTGATGCCAGTAACTAGTTACTTAGTGAAATTAACCCCTTTTTTTTGCAACAAATAAACTAACGTGTTACTATTTCCAAACCAGTCATCAGATTAAAGTTCCTTATCTAGGTCACTGTGAGTTACTATTTCCATCCATCCATCCATTTTCTTCCACTTTTCCGTTGCCGGGTCGTGGGAGCAGCTGTTGGAGTTGTCCGAATGTTTGCCATGGGAGACCCTACCAGGGGCACGAATCCCCCTCCACCACGTTAAGGTGGCAGTTCCAGGAGGGGGTTACTATTTCTGTTAGTAAGATAAAACGATAAAAGATTTACAGTTGTGCCAATAAGTTCACAAACCATTTTATTTATTTTTTTGCCATTTCACAAAGAACATGAATGAAAACACACACACACAAAAATGTCACTCATGGCCAGTGATGTTGTCAAGCCATTTATTGTGAAAAAAATTTGTGAACTCATTTCAAATCACCATAACAGAATAACATACCGAAATGACCCTGTTGAAAAGTTTACACACCCCAGATCCTAATACCGTGTACTGCCCCTTTAGCATCAATGACAGCTTCATTTTGGTCTCATCACTCCGAATGATTTTGCTCAACATTTCTGGAACAAAATCCTTTGGAGTGATGAGACCAAAATTGAAGGAGAGAGGAGTCAACAAGGCCTATCATGAAAAGTGCACCATTCTGTAAAATATGGTGGTGGTTCACTGATGTTTTGGGGATGTGTGAGTTACCAAGGAAACCTGGTCAAAACTGATTACAGGATGAATGTGGCATGTTATGTTTAGTTTAGTCTATTTGTTTATTTGAGCAGTTAACATTCTGCTCAAAAGGAGTGGGCCGAAGCAAAAGCTCATGAGCGCCCACCCCCAAAATGAAAGAATAGTGGAGGAAACGTGTCGCTCATCAGCCTGGAAGAAGCACTTGGATGTTCCGCTGAGACAGGGAAGGTTCTGGAGTGGCCATCTCAGTATCCTGACCTCAGTATCGTTGAACCAGAGCTCAAACGCTCTGTTTATACAAGACAGCGCAGGAATTTACAGGAACTGGAGGCTTTTTGCCCCAAAACAATTTTACCATTAGATTATATACAGAACCTTCTCCACAACGACCACAAAAGACTCCGAGCTGTGATTGATGCTAAAGTGGGCAATGTGATGTTGTAAACCTTTCAGGGTCATTTTGGTATTTTATTTTGTTACGGTGATTTGCAATGAGTCTACACATTTTTTTTCCCCACAATAAATGGCTTCACAACATCACTGACCATGAGTGAAATTTCTTTGAGAAATTGCCACACAAAAAAAGCTATTTCTAGGCCGCTGGATGCACGGTCACTATTTTGAGTTTGTGTTTTGAACCTTCATTGTGGCGCAGGTGGTAGAGCGGGCCGTCTGTATAAAAAAATAAAAATAAAAAAATCACGAAAGAAAGAATGCACAACTGCTCGTCATTTCACCTTGGACCAAGCCATTGTTGTAGTATCTCAGATGTGACATTGAACCAACACAGTGCACGGACATGCGCTGTTCATTATTTACACTGCTGTTCCTGTGACTTCCTCTCAAAGGCCTCATACATATTTATGCTGGTTTGTTAGAAGTGTAAAATACAGTATGTGGCTGGTCTTGGGTTGGAGATGGCCACCTGCTGGAGGTCTTGCATGTCGGTGACACTGTGTCCATCCCGTTGATGTTGTGGGTCGGGGGGTTGGCGCCTCCATTCAAGTCAATATTTATCCAGTAGATTAGCTCCCCCTCTCATCCCTCCCCCGAGACTGCCTCTGCAAAGTTAAGATACATATCTCAGAAAAATGTCAGAGCTTGCTGGCTCATCTTTGTGTCTATAGTTCCTGGCTTCAAATGAACAGGCGTTTGGCTGCCTGTCCAAATTCTCGGCGCATGTTGTTTTCCCAAGTCTGTTCGGGTAGAGAATTATCCCACCATTACCTGCGCCCATGCCAATTGCTGTATTATTAGATGGGACAAGTGCAGGAGCAAGCTGTGCAATTGAAAATATGAGGCGACCGCAGGCAGATTATAACCAACTGTGGCGCTGATAAACACAAAATCAAACGGCTGGTGCTGGGGCGTGATGGGCATCGCCTTGGCAACGCTGCAATTCACTGTTTATTAATGTAATTTCCGTACAAGTTCAATAAACAGGAGACAAAACAATTAACGGAGAGTGAGTTTACTCTGGGAACGTGTTGAGGTTTTTGGTCAACATTCATCTTTTCTATGCGGTCCGTAAGTGCTTGCGTATAGACCCTTTAATTGTTTGTAAACACTCAAATAAGCTTTGCTGGAGGCAGGAAGCTCGATTAATATCTATCTCCATTGTAGCTGTTGCCATAGTAACAATAAACAAACGTGTAACTGTTTTTGTAAATATCAGATAAACTTTATCGTCTCAAATGTCATTCCTCTGGTTCTTGCACCTTAAGCCACAACAAGACTAGTTTTACACTTAAAATCGCTAGTTTTAATTTAATCTTATTTCTCTTAATCACTTTCTGCCTCCAGCTGATGTCACTGGTGATGTCAGCAGTTAAAGGGTCTACAGACAGTTTAGTTTTAAATTATTGGAGAACAATCTCCACCGTTCTGCACCCCATCACTTGCTCAATTACCAAACTCACATGTTCCTCAACTTATGTTTGCTTTAATGTATACAAATTACTGTATATAATTTTATATATAGGTTTCCTCTTGGTTTTCCACAAAAAAAACATGTAAAATAGGTGAATCTGCCAAAAAATGAGGCACCAGGCTTTAGATTTGATAGAACGTGCGTAAAGTGCAATGTTTTTAATGGAAAACTAGCTTGTTTTGCCGCCCCTATATGGAGGTACTGCAGCAATGGCGGCCCCTAGACCGTCGTGGTCACATAAAGCAGTGCAACCAGCGGCCATTGGTCCCAGCTCGCCCCTGCCCCTTAGCATCAAGGCTGCCCTTTTAGCGAGGGTGAAGAAGAAGAGCTTTATTTGTATAGCGGTTGGGAGTTCGAATCCTGGCTCAGAACTACAGGTCAAACCTTCCTCTCTAAACTCATAACTATTAGGCTTTTTCTCAACCAATGTATTATTTTACATAAGACCTGCTAACTCGTTTTCTCGTGTCACTGTATTTGTAGATCCAGACCATTATATGAGCACGTCCATCTCTGAGGAAGCACCCTGCCAGTCACAGAGCCCCAATTTGCCCCTTTAGAGATGCTGACCTTTTCGCTCCAGTGGTTTCATGACAGTCGGCTTCACACTAGTGTAAAGGTTTCAATGATGAGGAGGATAGCAGCGCTCTCTCCACTCTTCTTCTGACCAGAGACAGTTCGACACATGCTGGCTGTGCAAGGAGCTCAGCGGACTCCAATTAGCGAGAGGTAATATGTCACTGGAAGAGGTGGAGGTACAGAAACTACAGGAATTCAAAGAGATGCATTTAATTGAATTGCAGCTATTTGAAAAGTGTGGACAAATTTAAGCTGTAATTTCATTTTAAAATACATAAAATAGAGCTTTTTCACACTCTGCGGTCTTCTCATCTTTGAGCTCAGGTTCTCTGCCAAAGGCCTGGGGGTTTGAGCGAAGATGGCAAGTCATGTTTGTCACACATTTTCCATAAAAAGATATGGGACCATCGATCCCTCTCAGGACATGGCCAATATTTAACTCACAGTGGAGAAATAGTTTGTCGTTTGTCCTTAATAAGCTGCGCGAGGCTGTGTGCGATGTTAATGTAAAGAGGAAAGCGAAGAGGAAGCACACCATGCCTCAGTCTACCCCCGTTTTTTTCCCTAAGCAACGCCCCCGTTTGTACGCAAGGTATTAACTTCGTCTTGAGCGACGTTAAATGGCCGCTGGTTGCATTGCTTAATGACCGCGACGCTAGGGGCCACCATTGAAGCCATTGCTGTAGTACCTCCATATGTGGGCGACAAAACAAGCTAGTTTTCCATTAGAAACCATTGCATTTTATACACGTTCTAAGCAACTGTAAAGCCTGGTTTCTATTTTTTTTTTTTTAGATATTGCTCCTGTGATGACGCTGGATTAGTTACCATTAAATAAACCAGGCTGGTTTTCGTGAGGAACATTTTAGAAATCGCGTATACTAATGAGGGCCGGACTTTGATTGACAGGCCATTAGTATTAGCGCTAACGGCACGGGCGCGGCTATGACCGAATTGCACGCCCCACGAGGGTCAGGTCTACAGTGAAGGTCCCGCCCTTTTGCCCTTTTTATATTATTTAGCTAAATAGTGCTATATTTCTTTAGCAACAGTGCTATATATATATGACATTGTTGTCCACACTCTTTAGTTAGAAAGTATTTAGTTTGAAATGGCATAAAACTCCATCTTTGCCATTAGCTCTCCTTTGAAATGGGTCCAGTTTATAGCAGGCTCTAATGTAGCAACTCAGGGCTTTTAGGAGGGTTTCACAATTTCTATCTAACTCATTGTCGGCTTGTATGGGCGGTACGGTGGCGCAGCGGTTAGCGCACGTGCTCAACAGCATGTCGGTCCCAGGTTTCATCCCTGGACGGAGCCTTTCTGTGTGGGGTTTTCATGATCTCCCCGTGTCTGCGTAGGTTTCCTCGAGGTACTCCGGTTTCCCCTACCACTGAAAACATGTACAATAGGTGAATCCCCCCGGGCCCTTGCCTTAACCTCTCAACCCTCCCCCCTCCTGAACTGAGCACATCTACCCGAATCTAACAGGTTATTTCAAGAAAGCGTCACAATAGCCACGAAAACATGGATGAAAAAAGCTAAAAAAAACATGACGAAAAAGCAACAGAGAAAAAACACAATAAAAGTGAGGAAAACACAATAAAAAGGAATGAAAAAAAACATGAAAAAGCAACAACAACACAGAAAACACGTCAAAAAAGAGACCAAAACACGACGACAACGTGACAAAAAAACGTACCATCAGTTTTAAAGGCCTTCGTTTTCAAATGAGGCGTTACACTGTTAACTCTAAACCCGAACTGGAGGAAATGCGCTCGGTTAAGAGGTTAAGAGGCATTCTCAAAACTACGACTGGTCAACATTGAAGACACTGGGCTATGGGAACATGTCCACCCACTCCCAACCTCACACAATTAATCACTAAGGCCATAACACGCATTGCACGTGCAATAACACAGGACAACGCCCACCCACTGCACCACCGTTTCACTCTATTACCCTCCGGTCAAAGACACAGGACACTCGGTTACAACAGGGTACGTTTCGAAAACAGTCTAATCCACCACCACCGCATTCGACGCACCGAAGCCGTAAACTAACGCTCCCACACGACACCTGTGTTTTTTTGTAATCAGTTGTTGTCATATGTGTCTGAGTGTTGTCTGTCTGTGATGTATATCTGTGAACTAACTATGCAACGAGATCAAAATCTGCTCACATTTCCGAAGAGACATTTTGGAGTGGCCTATATGTGGTTGTTGTAACGTCAGACTCGAAAATCTGTTGAACCTTCCTTCAAGTAAGAAAAATGCAAACAAAAACTTCGTATTGATTTTTAAACAGTGTTATTGCCTGACCTTACGTGACACAATTGTGGATTCCTCATTGTGAATCAAACCAACTAATATTCTGCTCACTCCACTCCTCCAGATTTGACCTTCTAACCTCAACTCCTTCAACTTTCCTCCCGTTTTTATTGTCTGTTCCCATAGTAATTTGCCTCTTTTTTTATTTATTTTTTGCCGTCACGGTCCTCATTCTGTTTTGTATGCCTCTTCTTTCACCCCTAGGATATCCCTGTGCGTCTGTTGCCTTATTTCTTACATTGACCGGCAAAACAGATCGATACGGCAGATATCCATGCAGTTATTCCCCTGCCGTTGTGAATATTAGCAAACGCACATTGCACCAAACTATTAGCGCCTTAGAACCGAGCCGACCACCCCTAACTTCACAAAGCCGCTAGATTCTAATATTTATTTAGCATTCCGACGGTAAAAGATCAGGCCCTGCACTGGCTCCGCGATACGATATCCGTTGTTTTTTTTTGTGTGCCAGAAACCCCAATAAACAAAGATGGCGCCGAGCTCGCTAATTTCAGCAAACCGCTCCTTTGCAGTTTATTGCGCGGTTTTAGTGCCAGCGCGATTTCGGTTTACGGAGGTGTAGCAAGGGCGGTTAACGGGCGATTGGGTGCCGTAATATTCCTGTTTTAATTAAGTGAATTTTTACTAGAGCATGGCGTGGAGGGCTATTGCTTTTAAAGGCCTTCCGCTCGAGTTGACGTGATTTATGCGAGCAGTTGGGATATTGCTAGGTTATAGACTGTGAGGAAACGACCGGCGGCGTTATTGGGAATGGGAATTTCGATTGTTATAAATTGGACTATGATTTTGGACTATGATTTTAGAGGGAACCAGCAGTGCTCCATAGGCTAACATCGGGTTAATGCAATGTGAAAAGGTACACCTGACACGCTATAGTTTCCAGATGCTTTTATTATTAGATCCTTTATAGTCCCTTGCGGGGAATTAGTTTCGACAGGCTGTCAAGTCAACACCATCGCATTCAACATTTAACACTAAAGGGGTGTTTGACAGATAAATTAGTGAGGTGTTGATCATGGCGATAGCTGACGAGACATAACTCCTGCTCAAACGGGCCCGATCGTATGCAAGCGTCCGGTATCTGCGTCCAGGGGGGGAGGAGGAGATGGAAGACGTTGTGAAGAGGCTGCTCAGTGTCCGAAACGATCGATTTTAGCAAGTCGGGCTATTGCTCAGTCATTGGGTTCTGAGATGTTGGGTGTGTGGGGGAGGGGATGATTTTAGATGCAGCGAGCGGGGGATTCTGAGGAGCTTGTTTTTTTATGGGAGACTGACAGCATGGGTGAGCGGTACCACAGGATGGACTAAATGATGCTCTGGTACAGCAGCTGCAGACGATGAGGTCCCCTGATGTGGTGTTCAAAAGTAAATTGTCCACGGTGAGGCCGAGGTATTTGAATGTAAGGCAAGTTTATTTGTAGAGCACAATTCATACACAAGGTAATTCAAAGTGCTTTCACAGTTGCATAAAGTTATAAGAAAACAGATCAAATCAATCATTAAAACATCCATCCATCCATCCATCCATTTTCTTCCACTTGTCCGTTGCCGGGTCGTGGGGGCAGCTGTTGGAGTTGTTGCCCAAATCACATTGCACCAGCCCCTATGGCTCCTCCTGCAGGTGGTGGGTCCACAGAAGGACGGCCTCATGGTCCTAACCGGGCCTGTTGGTCTCTCATAAGGGGCTTCTGAACCGCTCTTTGTCTGACCCGTCACCTAGGACCTGTTTGCCATGGGAGACCCTACCAGGGGCACGAAGCCCCCGACAACAGAGCTCCAGGATCATTCGAGTGCTCAAACCCCTCCACCGCGTTAAGGTGGCGGTTCCAGGAGGGGATCATTAAAACATCAACATAAAAATTAATCAATTACAGTAAAAGGCAAGAGTGCAGATAAAATACTTTCAGTTTTCATATGCTCGGGTAAAAAGAGCTGTTTTCAGCCTGGATTTGAACATTGTCAGAGTTGAGGCCTGTCTCACATCCTCATGAAGACTGTTCCAGATTTTAGCTGCATGAAACTGAAACGCAGCCTCACCGTGTTTAATATTGACTCTGGGAACCACCAGGAGACCCCTCCCTGAAGTTCTCAGGGCCCGAGATGGTTCATACGGCTCTAACATGTCAGAGATGGACTTTGGTGCTAAACCATGAAAAGACTTGTACACAAGCAGAGCTGTAGTCGCCTGTTCATTGTGTTACTGTTAATAGAAATAGGGTTCAGACTTGAAGTGGGTGAGTTGACAACCAGTTTATGTGAGCGATAACTCCAGTATATTGATTTCTTAACATAACATCATGACATCATAGTTTCTACCGGAGTGGTGACGAATCCTATCAGTCGCCTCAACTACATTCTCTTCGTTTCTATACTGCACGCATTCAAATCACACGTGGGAGTTGCCGTGTCCTTGGGCAAGACATTTCATCCACCCCGCCTGCGAGAATGTATGAACACAGACTGGCAGCCACGGTTTGGTTTGTCGGTCACAGAGGACTACAACATTGCCTAACCGACGCCAAGGGCGGGAGTGCAAGGCGTTTTCGGTGTGAGTGTTTTTAAACTAGATTTCCTCTATCAACCTTGTTTTCGAAATATCTAAAATTACACATATTAATAAACAAGAGTTGCAGCGTTATGGCCTTCAAACGGTTTTAAAGATCCTAGTGCAGCACACATGCATAAATGTAATCGTTTCGACTCCGCAACAACACAAACTATTCAGACCGACCTTCCATCACCTTCTGCTATTATTATGGCTGCAGTGATTCTCATAATTGTGCAATATCCATTATATGTCTTTGGGGGGACGGTTTCACCTCGGAGCATTTCCTTTATTGGTGATGTTTATTCTGGATAACAAGCCCATACCGCCAGTGTGGCATTATTCCTGCTGTTTTATTATAAAGTCACATTGATTTTTGTAGCTGGGGCACATTTCTGCTTTATATGCCATCAGCAGTAAATGTCAGGTTCTGAGTGAGCTTTCTTAAATAAGCTGTGGCTTCGTCAGTCCAGTAACACCACAAGACAATAAGATTTTTTTTTACAGAGACGGGCCGAAAGCATCATCTAATCTATTCCTATAAATGTATGACATAATTTAGAATTTCAATTGGATGGATAAGATAAGATAAGATAAAATGCTGATGTAGAAATCCGCAAACTTCCCCTCCTGTCACGTCACCTGCCGACCAGGAGCTAGCATTGCTGCGAGAGTGGCATAGGGTAACATGGAATGTAAAGATTATCGCCAAAACAAGGATTTGTCAGTATCTCACGGCGTCAAGCCCAGTGGCTGGGGCGTATAGTGCAGTACACATTCTCTGTGCGTGACAAAGCGATCTGGTCTGATGCTGGTCTAATGCTACGGCTGCAGACGCCGTAGCAGGCCGTTACTTTACCACTGTGAGACATCAAAAGTAATATTTTAGTGTCTCCGCAATATGCACACACACTGGCTGTCACCACGCTACACAAGGGGAGGAGCACTGTTTTTGTTTGTGTTTGTAGTGTAGGTTTGCTCGTTTGTTTTTGATAACTACAGTGGCGAGAAAAAGTAGGTAAACCGTGTGGACTTTCTCACATTTCTGCCTAAATTTGTCACTAAATGTGGTCTAATCTCCATCCTAATCATAAGAAATAATAAACAGTGTCAGCTTTTTTTTTGGCCAGAACATGTGAACATTCACATGAGTGCGTGGAATAAGTAAGTACACCGCCTGAATCTCACTGAACTGCAGCAGTTTTGTAAAGAGGAAAAGGTCCAAGATTCATCCTGATCGTTGTGAGCGTCTAATCTGAACAGTTTGGGAGGAACACAAAATGTCATGTGTGGAGGACAAATGGAACAGCGCATCAACATCCAAACCCTATCCCCACTGTGAAGTACGGAGCAGGGAGAATCATGGTGTGGGGCTGGATTTCACGCGCTATCATCAAGAGAAAAAAATATACAATTTATCAAGTGTTACAACCCGGCTCAGCTAGATTCAAACGGAAGTAACAAAAACCAAGATGTAAAATGGATGTTTAAGTATTTTAATAAAAGGGATGTAAAAGGTAAATTAAACAAAAGGGTAACAAAAATACTCAAACAGAGGCTATTTACAAAGGTTAACAAAAATGTAACCTACATTAAAACAGAAGGGGATATATAAAATTAGGCCTAAACAACTAAACCGAGTCATGACTCAAATGAGTGTCTCATTCCAAAGGAGACAAACATTCTGCAAGTGGTCCCTAGACACACGACATCATTAATTACACGACGGGACACCGACACAACACAACACAAAATGGCGTAGTGGCCACCAAGACCAGCAGCCCACTAAACACACAAACAAAGGCATACTGGCCATAATGACCAGCAGCCCCGAATGATCCAAGGTGTGGGCTTATATAGCTGTGGCTGCAGCAGGAGGTTGTTTGGGGCCAGGTGTTGAGATGCCACACCAATCAGGAGTTGGAATCCGCAGCCAACCAGCCCAGAGCGGGAAACCAGTCCTCCAATCCCATGCCAGGGCTCACACATCCAGGTTTCCATAGACAGCAAAGGGAAATTAGCCACACACAAACAGAACCAACAAAAGGGACAGAGACTGGAGGCCTAGGGCCGTAACACAAGATATTTTGCAGAAAAACCTGAGACATTCACAACATGCATGTGAATAAGTAAGTGAACCCTTGTATTAAATACTGTAGCTGGCTGACTCTTTGTCTGTAACTGCTTTCCTGTAGTTGCGGATTAGACGCTCACAACGATCAGGATGAATATTAAACCATTCCTCTTTACAAAACTGCTGCAGTTCAGTGAGATTCAGGCATTGCACTTACTTATTCCATGCTCTCTTGTGAATGTTTACCTGTTATGGCCAATAAAAATATGATAAAATGTAAATGTTTGGACATCATGTTCAGACAGACACTGTTTATTCATTCTTTTGATTGTGATGAAGATCAGACCACCTTTAGTGACCAATGTAGGCAGAACATAATGCCACATTAGCTCTGTGTCTCTTTGTGCTTTGTAATTTTGTATTGAGACACACGTCCTCTGGGATTTAGGATTGACACTGGTTTTGTTTGGTATTTTGTTAACTCTGGTTTAGTTAGTTTATGTTTTGTGTTTCATTCTGTTGAGAGCCTTATTTTGAACCTTCTTGCAACCTTTGTTCAATTTACCTAACTTTAGTTTTACTATTTTACATCTTCGTTTTGTGTTACTTCCTCTTAACCCAGAGCTGAGTCGTAACAGTCAACCTTTCAAAACAGTGACCCAAGTCTCCCCATGAACGGACACAATCATAGCAATAATAACAGTTATTATTATTCTGTTTCTTGTGGATATTCAAGCCTCGTGATTTAGAGCTATCTACTCATTGTTTTGGAAAGTGCACACTTAGTATATTGGCAAAATGTTCAAAGCCATGGCAGTAAAGCTAAGAAATGTCTTATGTGACCCAACCCACCCCGCTCTCCCCTGCTTTGTTTACGATGCCGGTGCCTGACCCACAGTTTTTTATCAATACCTCTCTATATTCTTTTCATCATCTAGAACCATTCAACTGAAAGATAATGTTAAGTTATTACTTTAGAGATCATTTCTTTTCATGATTCATTTCATTTATTTGAGGTACCTTTCTTTGGTGCCGTCTCAGGAAACACCACGTATCAAAACATTGTAAAGAAAAATAAATAATAATAATAATGCTCAATTGCTGCTTTTTTCCCTATAATGCTTCCAATGCTGAATATTTTTTTATAAACATAATACATTATACAGTGGTAAAGAACCTTACCACAATTGTTTGTGTACACAAACGCTTCTCTATAAATCCATGTCACAAAGTCGTGCTCTCTGTGGGCGGCTGCACATCTATTGTCGACTCTCCTCCTCCAGTGCAATAGTGCAGTTTACACAGAACCAAGGACAGCGGAGGTGCTGAATCAGGGGGCAGTCATCTGTTACAGAATCAATGAGAACACATACAGACAGACAGGGCATCGGCAGGGGAAATGACTTTACTTTGTAAGTACAGCCACGCACCATGCACAACTCCGCCACCTGTTATTGAATTTTGGATTTAGATTAGAACTTGCATCAGATTTTACATTAGAGCTACATTGGAACACATTCAGCTCGATTATGTCACTTTACTCAGTCAAAAGAGCATTTTCACCCCATTCAAAATGTTGAGAAGTAAATAAATTTGGTAACACTTTAGATTACACCCCGTGAGTTCCCGCGAGAAAGTAATAACACGTGTAAGTACATTCAATTACACATTAGTGTAAGGGTTTATTAAAGGTGTTCAAAGTGTAACAACTGTAACTACACGTTGTATACATTTGTATACAACGTGTAGTTACAGTTGTTTCATCTGCCCGCTTTATAAAGGGCTTATTAGTCCTTTAATAGTTTCCACAAACGTTTGGTAGAGCACACTTTGAGTCCCTGCCTTTCATCGAATCATGTTGATTCTAATTCTGGATTGATCAGCCATCTCTACCTTGGGGTTAATGTGTGTAATACTCAAAATATCCAGTAGAGGACTCAATAGTTTGCTGTGGCAAGCCCTTTAAAACAGCACGACGGACAGGTTTTGACAGCCTTTTAGAAGGTACGACTAGTTTATTTATATGAAACTCCTGTGCAAATTCAACCTGGAAGACCTACCAGCTCTCTCCAATCATCCAATCACAGACCCTGCTCAAGCCGCGCCTTCGCGACAGCCAATCACCACAGTGATTTGTTTTGGTACTAATGGGTTTGTCTGCAGTTTACATAAGGGCCCCACCAGAGCTGAAACTGGGATCAAATGGATTCAGAAGAGACCGATTTAGTGCATCTTTGGACTAGTTTAGAGCAGATTTGTACTGGTTTGGGCCGAGTCTGGAGTGGTTTAAACCATGTTTGGACTGGTTTGGGGTCATAACGTTTATTACAAAAAATGTATTGCTTTTAAGCATACATATTAAAATTGGTTGTGGCACTTCACAACTGCAAGCAAAATTAAAGACAACGGAGGAGATAAACAGGAAAGATATCAGTGGATATATCCACACAAGTCGCTTGTTCCTATTTGTAGAGGGCTTCATATGCTCTTTGGATGTAAGCTTTGCTGCTGATTGGATCAAATTTTTTTTTGAAAAGAGTCTGTTGTTATGTGTTTGTGGGTATGCTAGCACGTTGCTGGTTAACTTGCCCAAACCACTTTTGGTTTGGCCCTGAACGGTGAAGGCGGGAGCGGTTCAAGATAGATGTTCATGTGTTTGTGAACGCACAAAATACCGTGAGAATTCAGCTTGCAGGCAAGGTAACTGACACTCCCGTGTATTCACCAACGTATGCAAACACTCAATGAAAGATCACTGAAGTGACACAAAAACAGTAGGCACTGGTGAGAGCTGGGATCAAGCCGTCTCATAGGGTCCGTTGTCAAATGCTATCCATTGAACTGCTGCTTGCGCTTCCCCCGGAGTTCACTTTTCGAACTTTTGCTCAAAGCTGACACCCTCTGCAGGAACCATTTTAAAACAAGATAGTATCAGCATTTTGTTGGGGTGAATCAAAAAGCTCTTTAAGGTATGTTTTTGAGGAAAACACAAACAAAAAAAATTAACAAAATGTTCTCATTGTCTATCAGATGGGAACTATCGGCCTACAACACGCATACATAAGACTAGCACGGTGAGACCAGAATGATTCCCCTCTATATTTTGCTATACAGAGGGGGATCAGTCTGGACCCCCCGCCCCCGTTGGCGGTATCCACAAAATCAAACCGATACCGTGCGATCAGATTCGTTTATCTGCTTCACGTGTGGTTCACGAGAAACGTCACTCTCGGGACGCGGAAGTTCCAGCAAAAACAATCTACGAACGGCGCACGAGAGAAAGAAGGAGCGTGTCTCCAATCTGCGGTAAATGACCAACAACTCATCCACAGTAGTTTCGTGATTCATAATCCTGCGCAAATATTAAACTAAAACCGCTAATAACACCGCATCAACGGCAGCCGCCCGCCCTTCGCTGATTGGTTTACTCTGCTTCCTGTTTGCTTGCGTATGTACCGCTGTGGGAAATGGAATCGACGCAGCGGTGAGTTGCCAAATAATGAAACATATCAATGTGTGTGTCAGGCTGAGATTGCCAGTTTTAGGAAAGACAACAACTAGCCGTGAGCTTTTTAAACCAATGATTGTTTCAGGTGACTGTTGCTCTTTCTCACTTCTAAACAAAGGAAAAACAGATGAGAACAGGACCTGAGGGTGCGCAGTTTTTCTGCGATCCAGATTCAGATTCAGTGTATTTGCCATTTGCAGTATAAAACCACATTGGAAAAAAAAGGGCGAGTAGCTCAAAGTGCACTGTCAAACATTCATTCATAAAACATAAAAAGACGGTCTTAAAAAACAAACAAGCCACATAGTTAAATAAGTTAAAAAAGGTTAACACATTTTAATTCTTAAGCTGTATTGTAAATACAATTAAAAGGTAGAAAGTAATGGTAATAATAAATAATTACCTCTGTTACTTTTGTAGTTTTATATAAGCTGTGGCCCAATGATGAAAAAAGCGCATGAGCCGCTCTGCTGCTGGTTGTCACTCAAACGGGAGTTTACATTGGAGAGATGGCACTTGTTGGTTTCCTTCTGCACCGCTGAGGACACCTTTGAAATCTCTTATTGACTTATCAGGAAATGAGGAGCAAAAACTATCCTGAGGCTATACTTTTACCACATCATGGACAGTTCATCTGTCAAACAAAACGAAGTTTGGAACTAAAGTGGAGCAGCTTTTACCTGATGCTGCGAGAAGCTGCTCGCCTCATGTCAGTAAGAAGCTGTCGCCTTGTTTTAGCTGTGCCTGCAGCCTTTTGCTGTTGCATTGTTTTTATCACATGTGCCTGTTGCGCATGTGCTTAGGCGCTGCTGTTGTTGTGCCGCATTTAAAGCTGAAGAGCTCTAGGCTACATCTAAACTCGAGGAAACAAAACAAATGCTAATGATATGTTTACCCCATAAAACTGGACATTCAACAAAACATCGCCTACTCTGAGAGGCATTTATGGATAAGAATGAACTTTATGTTGTAAGACAACAATGTGAGTTAACAGTGACATTCATGAGATTAATCTCGATTTTATATATAAAATCGAGATTAATATATACGCATATATACACACACATATATATATATATATATATATATATATATACATAAAAAACTCCTCCTCACCCTCCGCAGGCGGTCTCTTTTTCCTCCAAGCTCGGGTCCTCTACCAGAGTCCTGGGAGCTTGAGGGTTCTGTGCAGTATCTTTGCAGTTCCTAGAACTGCACTTTTCTAGACCGCGATGTCTGATGTATTTCCTGGGATCTGCTGTAGCCTCCAGTTTGCGGGTCACCGCCCCGAGTGCCCCAACGACCATGGGCACCACTGATGCCTTCACTCTCCAGGCCTTCTCTAGCTCTTCTCTGAGCCCCTGGTATTTCTCTAGTTTCTCGTGTTCCTTTTTCCTGATGTTGAAGTTGCTTGGTATTGCTATGTCAACCACCACGGCTTTCCTCTGCTGTTTGTCCACCACCACAATGTCCGGTTGGTTCGCCATTACCATTCTGTATCTCTGTTTCTGGAAGTCCCACAGGATCTTGGCTCGGTCATTCTCTACCACCTTTGGAGGTGTTTCCCACTTTGACCTTGGGGTTTCCAGCCCATTTAAAGCCGGATTTGGATACAAAAAGATTCCCCAAGCTTTAAACATCCCAAGGAGCACTGTGCAAGCGATAATATTGAAATGGAAGGAGTATCAGACCACTGCAAATCTACAAAGACCCGGCCGTCCCTCTAAACTTTCAGCTCATACAAGGAGAAAACTGATCAGAGATGCTGCCAAGAGGCCCATGATCACTCTGGATGAACTGCAGAAATGTACAGCTGAGGTGGGAGACTCTGTCCATAGGACAACAATCAGTCGTATACTGCACAACTCTTTATGGAAGAGTGGCAAGAAGAAAGCCATTTCTTAAAGATATCCATAAAAAGTGTTGTTTAAAGTTTGCCACAAGCCACCTGGGAGACACACCAAACATGTGGAAGAAGGTGCTCTGGTCAGATGAAACCAAAATCCAACTTTTTGGCAACAATGCAAAACGGTATGTTTGGCGTAAAAGCAACACAGCTCATCACCCTGAACACACCATCCCCACTGTCAAACATGGTGGTGGCAGCATCATGGCTTGGGCTTTTCTTCAGCAGGGACAGGGAAGATGGTTAAAATTGATGGAAAGATGGATGGAGCCAAATACAGGACCATTCTGGAAGAAAACCTGATGGAGTCTGCAAAAGACCTGAGACTGGGACGGAAATTTGTCTTCCAACAAGACAATGATCCAAAACATAAAGCAAAATCTACAATAGAGTGGTTTACAAATAAACATATCCAGGTGTTAGAATGGCCAAGTCAAAGTCCAGACCTGAATCCAATCGAGAATCTGTGGAAAGAACTGAAAACTGCTGTTCACAAACGCTGTCCATCCAACTTCACTGAGCTCCAGCTGTTTTGCAAGGAGGAATGGGCAAATATTTCAGTCTCTCAATGTGCAAAACTGATAGAGACATACCCCAAGGACTTACAGCAGTAATCGCAGCAAAAGGTGGCGCTACAAAGTATTAACTTAAGGGGGTTGAATAATTTTGCACGCCCAATTTTTCAGTTGTTTATTTGTTAAAAATGTTTGAAATATCCAATACATTTCGTTTCACTTCATGATTGTGTCCCACTTGTTGTTGGTTCTTCACAAAAAATTACAGTTTTATATCTTTATGTTTGAAGCCTGAAATGTGGCAAAAGGTCGAAAAGTTCAAGGGGCCGAATACTATATATATATATATATATACTACAGTCCCTGCACCTTTTATATTTTATTTATGACAACCATAAAGTGCACATTTGCAGATTTGTTTTGATGGCACATTTGGACATCCATTCACAGCAGACTCGTTCCTTGATCATTTTATGTCCAATGTATAAACAGATACAACTGCTTTGTCACTGGGAGCATTATGTATATTTTATGCCACAGCTGTCCTGGCCAAACATCAGACAGCGTTGAGACTGTGTAAACATAGGGGAAACTGGTTCATCAGCACAGCAGCAACTACAAAAAAAAATGGGCCTGCATTAGTAATAGGTAGCAGAATACAATTATGCAACTGAAAGTCACACTGCCCAACAAGAAAAATATTTGTTGCTGGGCAGTTAGTTCTACTGCACATTCAGCAATGTTGTGTAATGCGACTACCTAGATATGAGTAATGACATTCCGTAGTTCATACGTTTGCCATAACTTCCGCTGACCACATACTTTTTATGTTGTTAAATTTAAGTCGTAAAGTCACATAAATTGCTTGTTAGTTATTCACTTTACTTCTGCTTGGGCCTCTTGATACGTATGGGGTGGGGTTAGCTGCTCCCCCCACTCCTTTTCGGACAGCCTAATCTAAAATGTGCAAAAGATAAAACAGAATAGTTTGTCCTAAGCTGTAAATGCATTGCGCTGCACATTTGATATTGAGCTCACAACTGCCTTAATCATGGCAGGTTGTATTTAGAGTTTATACAAGTTTGTGTTTTTATGTTTTGTTTATGGTCCGAATAAATATTTATTCATAATCCTGCCCACCGCCTAGTAGCTTACCACCATTGAGCATGGAGTGAGTAAAGTAGCACTTTGAGAAATGTGTCAATTTAAGATTGAAAAGCGCAATTTAAGTGTCAGCTATTATACGTACTCTCACCCTCTCGGCACGGTAGTACAGCGGTCAGTGCTTGTGCTTCACAGCTATAAGGTCCAAGTTCCTGTCTTTGTGGAGTTTGCATGTTCTCCACGTGTCTGCGTAGGTTTCCTCCGGGTACTCCGGTTTCCCCTACCACTAAAAACATGTACAATAGGCCTGGATGAATGAGAGTGTGTTTGAGAGTGTACATGGGGGATGACGGATGCAAATTAGCCCAAGGCTACAGTCTGGTGTGGTTTGTTCATTAACATGCACTGTCCCAACCAAATACACCAATAAACTATTCACCTTTATCTTTACAGGCTCTCAAGACCAACTTTTGGATTTCCACAAATTTCTGAATGACACGAACCCTAACATCAAGCTCAGCCTGGAATATAGTCAACAAGAAATACATTTTCTGGACCTAAAAATTCTTCTGGACAAGGAAGGCCTCATACAAACGTCTATCTTCAGAAAAGAAACTGACAGAAACACTTTACTCAGAGCTGAAAGTTGTCACCCCAAAAACTTGATTTCGAACATCCCCTTGGGCCAATTTCAAAGGTTAAGGAGGATCTGTAATTTGGATAGTGATTTTGAACAACAAGCACATGATATGTACAACAGATTTTCTCAGAGGGGCTACTCAAAAACTACACTGAACAATGCACTTTGTAAAGCCCGCACTTTAGACAGAGAAAGCCTTCTGCGGAAACATAGACGTCCTCCTTTGCCATCCAGCACTAAAATGTTCTGTCCAATACAATATAGCAATATCAAAGGTGTCATTCTCAAAAACTGGAGCATTTTATCCTGTGACCATACTTTGGGCACTTTGTTCACTGATCCACCAATGTTCTCCTTCAAGCGCCCCCTACCCTAAGAGACAAACTTGTGACCAACCATTCCTTCCAGAAAACCGACCACTTTCTTCAAAAAACCGACTGGAACCTTCAGATGTGGGCAGTGCTCTCATTGCTCCCACATCAACACAGCTAAAACTTTCATTGACTCAAAACATGAAAACACCTTCCACTGTCGTTCTTTTGCCAACTGCAACTCCACCTACGTGGTATACAGGATCGACTGCGACTGTGGATGTTTTTACATTGGACGTACAAAGAGAAAACTCAAACAAAGATTTGCTGAACACAAATATGCTGTTAGATCTCAAAATATGGACTACCCCATCGCAAAGCATTTCAAAAACTCTGGCCACTCTAATCTCAATAAACTGAAAGTGATGGTCATTGAAACTGTGGAAATGGACCTCCGTGGTGGCAATAGACTTAAAAAACTTTTACAACGGGAAACTTACTGGATTGATACTCTGGGAGCCACCTGTCCTCCTGGGTTAAATGAGGAAATTGACTTTTCCCCCTTTCTATGAATGGTCACTATTTACACCACTTCTACCATTACGCAACTCATATTATCATCCATGGGGTCGTGGCTGCTTTACTTTTTCTTTTCTTTTTATTTCTTTATATTTTCTGGTCCCATGTCCATGACCTTTTGACGTACTCTATGATACATGTATTTACTATTGCTCACTGAGTTAATGCGCCTCGTGTCCATTTGTGGACGTATTATCACAATTTACTTCATGTTATCTCCCTGGGTCTCTTGCATTTAGTCCTGGCCAGGACAATGTAGTATTTTTTATCTGCATGCCCTTGTTTTTTGTTTTTTGTTCTTGATCACGTGGCATGTTGAATCAGGTGACATGTTTGGTCACATGATCTTCTTGTATAAATCTCCACACCTGTGATCAATTTTACATGCCCTGACGAAGACCTTTGGCGGTCGAAACGCGTAGGCTGGTCCATTTCCAAATAAAGGGTTTTTAATTTTTCTACTTGACTCGAGTGCCTCGGACTTTATTTTGCTTCTTTGATTGTTTTCGCTACTCTGCACAAGCTCTTCCACCTAGCAATCTCTGCAAATGTATCCATGTTCAGCGCAGCCCCAGTCTTTGAAGAGCACCGGTCAACCTTTTTACTTTTTTCCAGACCAGCGATGCACTCACCCCTTTCTATTTTTATAAACTATTCACCTTATTCCGCCCCGCTCACCTTTGCCTGTTTTTGCCACGGATCAGCATTTCCTTTGTCTTAACACGTCCGGAAGAGCGCGGAGTCCATTCACTAAGTGGAGATCAAGGGGAAAAGTTCCGCTGCTATGATCAATCAATCAAACTTTTTTTTTTTTCAAGATTCAAGATTGTTTTATTTGTCAAACCATGTGACTGATTCGAAATTATATTTCTCTCATCCTTGATGTGGAGCGGGGGGTGGGGGAAGAGGGGTGGGAGGGAGGGCAGGGAGTTCAGCTTCCCGATGGCCTTGTGTACGAAACTGTTCTTAAGGCGACTCGACCTGGCCCGTAGATTCTGCAGTCTCCTCCCTGAAGGCATTACTCTAAAGAGACTGTGTGATGGGTGCGGAGGGTCCCTGGTGATTCTGATGACTTTGCGGGTGAGGCGGGTGAAGTACATGTCCTTAATGGAGGGGAGAGGAGCTCCACAGATCTTCTCCGCTGCTCTCACGATGCGCTGGAGGCTCCTTCGGCAGGAGGCAGTGCTGGCGCCGTGCCACACAGTGATGGAGCTGGTCAGGATGCTCTCTATAGTCCCTCTGTAGAAGAACCACACAGTGATGGAGCTGGTCAGGATGCTCTCTATATTCCCTCTGTAGAAGAGCCACACAGTGATGGAGCTGGTCAGGATGCTCTCTATAGTCCCTCTGTAGAAGAACCACACAGTGATGGAGCTGGTCAGGATGCTCTCTATAGTCCCTCTGTAGAAGTTGCACATAACAGAGGCTGGGACTCTAGCTCGTCTTAACTTCTGGAGAAAGTAGACTCTGATTACTTTTCTTGACCAGAGATGTAGTGTGCATGGTCCAGGAAAGGTTCTCTGTGATGTGCACACCCAGGAACTTAGTGCTGGTCACCCTCTCCACTGCAGGACCGTTGATTGTTAGAGGAGCATGCTGGACCCGTGCTCTACGAAAGTCCACAACAATCTCTTTTGTCTTCTCCACATTTAGAGAGAGATTGTTCTGTGTGCACCACATGGCCAGACTGCTCACCTCACTCCTGTAGTTTGACTCGTCTCTGTTGTTGATGAGACCCACCACTGTTGTGTCGTCTGCAACTTTATTTATAAAGCGCTTTTCATACCGAAAGGTATCACAAAGTGCTTTACAGATAACAAAAAGACAAACAGGTGCATGGGCATGCGCACACACACACACACGCACGCACGCACGCACGCACGCACGCACGCACGCACACACACACACACACACACACACACACACACACACACACACACACACACACACACACACACACACACACACACACACACACACACACAATATATCATTAGGACTAAATAATAGATGTCAGCTAAAGGCTAAACTAAAAAGGTGGGTCTTGAGCCTGCTCTTAAAACATGAACGTTCTCTGCGGTCCTGAGCTCCTCCTCAGGTCGTTCCAGAGGCGAGGGCCATAATATTGGAAAGACGCCTCGCCGCGAGTCTTTCTGTTGACTTTAGGAATAACTAGGAGACCCCCTACCAGAGGAGCGAAGGGACCATGAAGGTTCATAAGGTAAAAGCAGTTCTGAAAGATAAGAAGGACCAAGACCATTAAGACATTTAAAAAACATTAAAAGAACTTTAAAATCGATCCTGAAACACACGGGGAGCCAATGCAGCGACTCTAAAACCGGTGTAATGTGGTCCCGCCTCCTGGTCTTCGTCAGGACACGAGCTGCTGAATTTTGTAAAAGTTGTAAACCTGAGATACTCTTTTTGGGAAGAGATCATCTTAATGTGTGGAATTAAAGTCAGCTCAGAGTCAAAAATCACACCCGGGTTCTTCACCTGTGAGGAAGGATTAAAAGACAATGACTGTAGTTTGGGTAAAAGTTTCTCTCTCTGGGCCTGAGGACCGATGACTAAAACTTCAGTTTTGTCCTGGTTAAGCTGGAGAAAGTTTTTTGCCATCCAGGATTTGATATATAAATAACATAATCATGTATCATTTTGCTTTCACTTCACAGTTACTTGTGCGTGAACTTTCAGTAAATAATTCAAAATAAAATCCTTATGTTTATGGTTGTAAACATGACAAAATGTGCAAAGGTTCAAGGTGTATTAGTAATTTCGAGAGGCACTGTAGTTACCAATTTGTTTTTGTGTCTCTTGTATTTCATTTCATTTGTAGATGATCTATTTCTTAAGATGTTGAGATGTTTGAGTGATTTGCTTTATTGATTGATATATTCTTTTTATTTTTATTTCTTTATATATTCTTTTTATTTCCCATGGCAAATGTCATTAGCAAAAAATGACAATGGCAATAAAATCTATTCTGATTCATACTTGGACTAATTTTGACTTGAACATTAACATATGGCTTATCCAAATTAGATGTAAATGAGCCCTATTGTCACTCCCAACAGCAGAGAGGTGAGAATGGCCCAAAACTTCCAAGGCCGTTTAATCCCCTTTGGTCTTTAGGGAATTGTTAACTTCAAATCATCGCTACACCTCCAAATATTATCAAATTTCCATGTGTTACACATCTTTGGAAAGCTTGGGGACTACACTTTAATAATCTGCGAATATCTCTTAAAATAATCTTAAAAATCTCAAAATGCCCCAGAACCGACTTGTGTCCCTAGTTCCTGTGACTAGTCACAAATGCAGTTAAAAAGTGCATCTATTGGCCTGGTGTCATCAGGAGACATGGAGATGTACAACTGTGTATCATCAGCGTAACTATGAAAGTTGACTCCATGTCTCCTGATGACATCACCAAGAGGGAGCATATACAGGTTAAAAAGTGCTGGGCCTAAAATCGAACCCTGGGGCACACCACAAGTATCCACACTTACCATGAATGTCCTGTCTGTGAGGTAGGATGTAAACCATTTGTGGACAGCACCAGAGAGGCCGATGTGTTTTAAACGAGTTAAAAGAATAGTATGGTCGACTGTATCAAAAGCGGCGCTCAGATCCAGTAGAACCAACACTGCACTGTGTCTCTGCATGGCCTGGAAACGGCTGTGTGTAGTGTCTGTGTAGTGACTGTGTAGTGACTGATTTTCTCTTGACATCTGCAGTCCTATATGGGAACTCCTGGAATAATAATAATAATAATAATAATAATAATAATAATAATAATAATACAGCTACTTCCTTAGTTCCTACTACAGCAATACTTTTATAATTGCTACTTCCACTACTGAAGTACTCTTTCTATCTTTCTACTGTAATGCTGCTATTACCTCTAGCACTAATGGGCGAGTTACTATTTCTTTTGGTGTCAAAAAAAAATTATGGAACAAATTGATGTCCATGCCAGACCCACACAGCATTTAACTTTGATACACTGGTTTGCCATCTGTGGTTTGACTCTGCACTGCTGACTTTTTGGACGCGTGCCCTCTTGATATCTGGGCTTGTGTTGCACTGATGCCAAGTTCCTGCCAGGCAGTGACAAAGTGCCTCCTTGTTGATCATATTTTAAAAAAAGGTCCAATCACCGGGTCCAAGGTCATGGCAGAGGCATGAGCATAAACCTACAATGAATTAATGGGAAAACATTGTACTTGTAAGTCCTTAGAAAATAAAGAAGCTTTTACTTTGCTGGGTGAGTTGGAGAAACAATGGAGCTGTCCAGGGTGCTGAAGTGGGATTTATTGAAATGTGTTTATTTTAACGGTCTCACCACCTAGTATTGTGTTAAAAGCAAGGTTCAAAGTATCCTTATTGGTACAGAAAAAGCAAATTTGATTACCAGTGATCAGCTCCATACACACACGCGCACACACACACACACACACACACACACACAATATTATTTTATACTACACAATACTGTTTAAAGGTGCCTTAAGCTAATCGATTAGCTGGCACGGAATTCTTGCTTTCCCACATTGCATCGCAAAATGGGCCATCTTCGAACTGCTGTGTTACCTTTGTCTTGCAGAAACGGAGACTCCGCTCCACCCCTGCCTCCCAGCACACCCCTCACCTGCCTCCGCACCATGTCAACACAAACAGCAGCAGACCCAGCAACAGTTAGCGGCCAACACAGTCAGAGTTTAGCATTATGACAGAAGTTTACAAAAGAAACATGATCCAGCTGAAATCCTCACGAAATGTCCATGTCTATTTGTCAAATAATCCATTATTCACAGGGAACCATCAGATTATTTCTCTGTTTACAGAGCACACACCACGGAAAGTGTATGAGGCGTTTAAGGGTTGGGGAAATAACCCCCGGCTCACACTGAATCCGGTCCGGGTCCGGTCCGGGTTTGCCCCAAACTACCACTCACATTGAGTCCGGCTGACACTGTGGCTCCGCCAGCTCCGGCGCCAGATGCTGCGTCAGGCACAGAAACGGCCCTCGCGAGAACAGAAGCGCACGTGAGTTTCCCTCTTGGTGCGAGGTCACGTCATAAGTAGCCCCATATATAGACAGTTTTTGTCAACAAAAGCCGTATTTGCCAGAACAACGACTCTCCCCAGCGAAGTCGATGCTTTAAACACACTAATGCCCCCGTGTCACTGGTAATGGAGAAATTTTTACATTTACGACGTTTCACGCGTTTACAGGCGGAAAACGAGACCAAATAAGTAGTAAGCGGACAGGTTTTATTTTGAAATACACCGGATCTTCCTCTCTCACGAGACCTGACTTCCTGTTTGGCGCGTGTTTTTCTGTCAGCTTGATCCGTTGGGGCTCCGGTATCCGGCAAAGATAGACTTCTTGCGGATTCTTTCCTTTGCCGCCGGATGGCCTCGGTAGCCGGAGCCGGACTTCGCGGAGCGGTGTGAGTGTGCTACATTGGTTTTAATGACTTTCTAAGTTGGCGGACGCCGTACCTGGCGTTAACCGGATTCAGTGTGAGCCAGGGGTTACACCTCCATCCATCCATTTTCTTCCGCTTTATCCGGGGCCGGGTCGCGGGGGCAGCAGTCTCAGCAGAGATGCCCAGACTTCCCGATCCACACACACCTCTTCCAGCTGTTCTGGGGGGACCCCGAGGCGACACCCGGCCAGCTCAGAGACATAGTCCCACCAGCGTGTCCTGGGCCTTCCACGAGGCCTCCTCCCAATAGGACATACCTGGAACACCTCCCGAGGGAGGCGACCAGGAGGCATCCGATACAGATGCCCTAGCCACCTCAGCTGGCTCCTTTCGACGTGAAGGAGCAGCGACTCGAGTCCGAGCTCCTCCCGGGTAACTGAGCTCCTCACCCGATCTCGAAGGGTGCGCCCAGCCACCCTGCGAAGGAAACTCATTTCGGCCGCTTGTATTCGCGATCTTGTCCTTTCGGTCATTACCCAAATCTCATGACCATAGGTGAGGGTGGGAACGTAGATCGATCGGTAAATCGAGAGCTTTGCCCCCTGACTCAGCTCCCTCTTCACCACAACAGTCCGATACAGCGACCGCATCACTGCTGACGCCGCACCGATCCGTCTATTGATCTCACGCTCCATCCGTCCCTCACTCGTGAACATGACCCCGAGATACTTGAACTCCTCCACTTGAGGCAAGGACACCCCACCGACCTGAAGCGGGGAAACCACCTTTTTCCGATGGAGAACCATGGCCTCAGATTTGGAGGTGCTGATCCTCATCCCGGCCGCTTCACACTCGGCTGCAAACCGCCCCAGCACTGTTAATGTAGCCCTAAATGGAACTCTTATATTCTAAATGCCAAAAAACACAGACTTTCATGAACGATGCAGTTTAGTAAATACATGCAAGTGTTGAAATGTTTACTTTTCTATATATCTTCTTTATTTCTCTAATAAATTTGTGTTGCACACAAGATTAATGAGAGGGGACAGTCAGGTGAGGGGAGGGAGTTGCAGAGCAGTGATCACTAAAAAATAGCTTTGGATATATTTACACACAGACAAACGCATACAGTATTGCAAGTGAAATTGCTCACCTTTAACACAGCACATAATCTCTCAAATAAGACAAACAAGCCCAAACACGGTCCCGTCCTGTTAATTGATTTCCTCTTGGCTCCAGCAGAGTTCTTTTAGAGACAGTGGAAAAGGTGAATGTTAAAAGCTCAACTCTCTCAAGACTTCCTCTGAACCAGGGCCAAGAGATGCATCAGCCTGCATGCAAATGAGGGAAAATGCATTTATCTTCTGAGCTAAGATGGTAAATGGTAAAGCTGATGAGACAACGGTTTACACAGAGTTCTACTAAAGTTAAATGTTTTCTCCAGCATTGGTACTCGGATCCCTAACCAGGGTCAGGTGTAGCCATGGCGTACTTATGGCCCATTTAGATTGTTGCCAAAAAGGTGGTTTCTAAATTGAGGGTAAGACTGTGGTTTGCTTTTATGCAGCTAAATCTGGAACTGCCTTCCAGGCCTCAACTCTGAAAATGTTCAAATCTTTATAAGGATTAATTATGTTTCATCTCATTTATTTGCATTCAAAGTGTGATTGAATTTATGCGCGTTGACATTGAGCTTGTTCTGTTCTAATTACACAACGCGCTGTCTTTTCATTATGGTTTGTTATTGCAGTGCACGAGTCCAGTGATCAATGCTGTGAAACATGCACCTGGTTGCAATGTTGTGTTAGATATTGGGGCAATAATCATGTCAAATAATTAAACTTGCAGACAAAAGCACATCTCTGGCCATGTGTGCAACCCAGAAGGCAGCCTGGGGCCAACAAACATTGGCCTGAGGGACTTCTTTGGCCCCTGACCGCACTGCTAGGTTTTGTAAGTTCTTCACACTGATGTCTCTTTTCTGCAAAACTCTCCCGCCGTTCAAACATGTGAGACACATAGAAAATCAATGTGTACATGATGAGTGCCCCGGGGAGGTGTGTCTGCTGTAGAGACGGAGTGGCCCCAGGTCTCCACATCCTCCATCGACCTGCAGCCGCACCTTTAATAAACACATTAAATCCTTATGGATCCTCCCATTGTGCTGCCACTACTCTGCACTCAAGAGGAATTAGCGCTCGGATTGATTAATTGGCCGCCTGGGGTGAGGACAAAGTTTTCAAGATGAGGAAAAGATGGAAGGCTTAAAAACACAATCAAGAAAGTATAAAAACTATAACTACTGTGAAAACGGCTTTTTCATACTGCCATATTGCCATTTTTACCATTACAAATATTACTATTGCTATATTATTATCATCATATGCAGTTGTTTTAAATATGCTATACAAATAAACTTGAATTGAATATACCTTTCTATTTTCTCCACAGGTTCCACTTCAAATTTTAGTCCTTATACTTTTCAGGTTGCACCCTTCTGTCCAGGGTCTCCTGAAGGCCCCATAGAGTTGTTTAAAACCCGAGAGAGAATTTTGAGGCCTTATCTATCTATCTATCTATCTATCTATCTATCTATCTATCTATCTATCTATCTATCTATCTACCGCACCATTGCGGGAATTTTGAGAGAGCAAAGACTTTTATTTTATTATGATATTCAATTGTATAGAAATACAAACAAAATTATAATAATCAAGCGCTGTAAAACTTTGAGTATAGCATTATTTTTGGTGCACGGCCATGTGCCATATACAGTGCCTTGCGAAAGTATTCGGCCCCCTTGAACTTTTCGACCTTTTGCCACATTTCAGGCTTCAAACATAAAGATATAAAACTAGTTTTTTGTGAAGAACCAACAACAAATGGGACACAATCATGAAGTGAAACAAAATTTATTGGATATTTCAAAAAAATTTAACAAATAAACAACTGAAAAATTGGGCGTGCAAAATTATTCAGCCGCTTTAAGTTAATACTTTGTAGCGCCACCTTTTGCTGCGATTACTGCTGTAAGTCTCTTGGGGTTTGTCTCTATCAGTTTTGCACATTGAGAGACTGAAATATCTGCCCATTCCTCCTTGCAAAACAGCTCGAGCTCAGTGAAGTTGGATGGACAGCGTTTGTGAACAGCAGTTTTCAGTTCTTTCCACAGATTCTCGATTGGATTCAGGTCTGGACTTTGACTTGGCCGTTCTAACTCCTGGATATGTTTATTTGTGAACCACTCTATTGTAGATTTTGCTTTATGTTTTGGATCATTGTCTTGTTGGAAGACAAATCTCCGTCCCAGACTCAGGTCTTTTGCAGACTCCATCAGGTTTTCTTCCAGAATGGTCCTGTATTTGGCTCCATCCATCTTCCCATCAATTTGAACCATCTTCCCTGTCCCTGCTGAAGAAAAGCAGGCCCAAGCCATGATGCTGCCACCACCATGTTTGACAGTGGGGATGGTGTGTTCAGGGTGATGAGCTGTGTTGCTTTTACGCCAAACATAACGTTTTGCATTGTTGCCAAAAAGTTGGATTTTGGTTTCATCTGACCAGAGCACCTTCTTCCACATGTTTGGTGTGTCTCCCAGGTGGCTTGTGGCAAACTTTAAACGACACTTTTTATGGATATCTTTAAGAAATGTCTTTCTTCTTGCCACTCTTCCATAAAGGCCCGAGTTGTGCAGTATACGACTGATTGTTGTCCTATGGACAGAGTCTCCCACCTCAGCTGTACATTTCTGAAGTTCATCCAGAGTGATCATGGGCCTCTTGGCAGCATCTCTGATCAGTTTTCTCCTTGTATGAGCTGAAAGTTTAGAGGGACGGCCGGGTCTTTGTAGATTTGCAGTGGTCTGATACTCCTTCCATTTCAATATTATCGCTTGCACAGTGCTCCTTGGGATGTTTAAAGTTTGGGAAATCTTTTTGTATCCAAATCCGGCTTTAAACTTCTCCACAACAGTATCTCGGACCTGCCTGGTGTGTTCCTTGTTCTTCATGATGCTCTCTGCGCTTTAAACTGACCTCTGAGACTATCACAGAGCAGGTGCATTTATACGGAGACTTGTTTACACACAGGTGGATTCTATTTATCATCTTTAGTCATTTAGGTCAACATTGGATCATTCAGAGATCCTCACTGAACTTCTGGAGAGAGTTTGCTGCACTGAAAGTAAAGGGGCTGAATAATTTTGCACGCCCAATTTTTCAGTTGTTTATTTGTTAAAAATGTTTGAAATATCCAATAAATTTCCTTTCACTTCATGATTGTGTCCCACTTGTTGTTGGTTCTTCACAAAAAATTACAGTTTTATATCTTTATGTTTGAAGCCTGAAATGTGGCAAAAGGTCGAAAAGTTCAAGGGGCCGAATACTTTCGCAAGGCACTGTATATAATACAACCCTCTTCAAGGTCTGCTCAAATCTTTCTACTGAGCGTCTTTATGCTTGAAGTGTTGTAATCTCGATGGGAGATGTGGCTTCAACTTCACTTTGATTCCGTTTTTCATCTTTGGTCAAATGTTGTGTTTCATGTTTGTATCAAGCTGGGTCTGCAGTTCAAAGGAGTGGTCAGATCCTAGCCCCCTCTTAAACTGTCAACATAAAACAACTAAGGCCCTGTCTGGAGTTGCCATACGTATTTCCTCTTTCCATCCCCGGAACTGTTAGGACTATTAGCTGATGCCCAAAATAGTTTCTGTTGCTCACAATATCTCACGCACATCCTGACTGTTCGTCTGAATTATTTATATGCATCTTTCAGGTAGTGTCGACTCAAATGCTAAGTCAAATTATGAGTATTATTTGTTTGGACTAAATAGAAACAAGCATGTGTTTTACCACAGTTTTTGAGCTTGTATTGTTATTTAGTTAGCTTCTAAAATCAGTGACAGCCTTTTGCAGTCCTGCAGTCAAACAACCCGTTACACAGAGGAATACAGGGTGACTCAATTTTTGTTAATTGGCCTTTTGTGGCCAGCTATAATTGTAAACGTGAGGCCGTCTCTGGAGGCCCATCAGGTGTTCAGACAACCTTTTCATGTCAAAAAAACAAATAAAATAAACAATTGTATTGGTTTGATCCTGATTCCACAAACTTATCAGCATACTCTAGATATTTTACTAAGTTTCCAAGAAAAATCCTAGATGATCATCCTTGTGAGTTAAAGCAGTACTAAGTAACAATTTTTTCACTCAAACTTGGCTGTAAATACTGTTTAAGTGGCGCTAGCCCGCAGTTAGCTTTGCCCGTTAGCCTGTTAGCTTCTTCTTCATGATTCCAATTGCAATTGTGTTTTTTTCTGGCCAGAGACACCAGGTTTCTGATAAAAGACCCCCCAATCATCCCATTAACACTTGTATTACCCCCAGAGGGACTATGAAAAGGATTTATTAAGGTAAACAAGTTACTTAGTACTGCTTTAATTTAGTTTTGCTAAATACTAATCATTTTCAAAGTAACACTAACCACCAATGTGCAACATTTATATAATGTAATTGTACTTGGTCCCTTTTAAATAAATGAACTCATCTTGAATTCTCTATATTTGAATCGTCTTTATTTGATCAGGAACACAAATGCACAAAAGGCCTTTTTGTCTAAAAGAAAAGATGTAATGTGCCAGGTTAGAGCAAAACATGCTCATTTCCACCTGCAGTGCTTTTAATTGAAAATAATGTGGAGCTGATGGATGGAACTTTAATTAATTTTTTGTGTGCTGTAGATTCATTTTACCCCGTCACATAAGTCTGTAAGTAACTTTTTACACACATTTTATTTAACCAGAATAAGAACCTTATTGTACCTGTTTTTAACGGCAGGGGAATCCTGGTGCCGTGAAGTTCGCAGACACGGGACATGCTAACCCCACACAGAAAGGCCTTATCCCTTACCTGCCTACATTCAAGATTGCTTAAACATATCCTGCAAGATATTAATATATTTTTTGCGCGTGATCAAAACAGCCTAAGCACTCACTTGTCATTAGCTTTTAGCACTTTGAGCCGCCAAACAGAACAAAGTAATTGCAGATCCATCCTGGCTGTGACAACACTTGGAACGCACCATTCACTTTGATTTGACTTTCAAGCCGACAGAGGGAGAAAAAAAGCGTTGTGTGTGTACCACCGAACAAAATAAACATTCAATTTGCTCACATTTCAGATGGAGGGGGGGAACAGCTTGTTTTAGAGTATTATCTCTCAAAAATATGGTGGATTTCAACTATTATTTGCTTGAAAGGCCCACTCCATAATTACCACCGGGAGCCTATTATGGGCTTTGCTTACACTGTGATTTATCGCCGTGCCAGGGAAATGATGTCAGACATGTTAATGAGGGTTGTGTCCTGCGCTATCAGAGCCCACACAATTTACATACTTTTTACCCCAGTGTCCTTGGGAGAGAATAAAATGGCACGGCCGCATTTAGAAACTGCAACTGCTTTTGATTGAAACCAGTGCAGATGTAAAATAGAGTGCTTTTTACTCTGGATTGTTTAGAGAGCGGTTTACTTGGAGGAATGGGTTGGGTGTAATTACAGTATTTAGTATTGGGTATATTAGCAAATAAAATGGCATATTCACATAAATAGTGTTACCGTATCTTCTTACTTAGTGATTGAAATGAAAACAACTGTAACTTACCTGTACTTTGCTTTGTCTTTTATTCATCTCTGTCGACATAAAACCATACATTTAAATCTGGGTCTATCGATTCATTCGATATCGCCACTGAAAACATTTTTATACACAAAATGCGTTATTTTTATATGAAAACATAAAATGACAGAAAACTTGCAATACATTTTTGTCTCCTGTTTATATCAGTAATGTTTCAAATTGATATTTCGGAATTTATTTTTTTCCCTATTCACCTGCAATGTCTCGCCTTAAAGGAACACCGCTTTTCCACACTGAGACATGTTCTTACCTGAGCTTAGACGAGTCGATACTTTGTGCCCGTGGAAGAAGGTATTCCACGGGTCGCTTCTAACTTCACCCCGTTTGGAGCCATAGGAAAAATACTGGGAGTGGCCAAATGCTAACAATATTTTTGGTCGTTTTGCATGACTGAGGGCACGCAGAAAGACCAGACAGGTACGCATCAACCTGTCTAAGCTCAGGGAAGAACATATCTCACTATGGAAAAGCGGTGGCCAGTTCCTTTAACAGATAATACAAAAATCTTCTCTGCCCTAATCTACTCTATACACACGAAGATTGTCTGGTCCCCCGGCTCTTCTCACAAACCAATGTCAATCATTTAATTAGCGAGAGATTCTTTATACAAAACCCTCTTTTTAGGGGTTCAAACTAATAAATTAAGTTTACCATCGGTGTTCCCATCCAGCTTTTGCAAACTACTGTCATGCTAAAGGCTAATATGGGCAGCACGGTAGCACAGCGGTTAGCGCTCTCGCTTCACAGCTAGAAGGTCCGGGTTGGATTCCCACCTGGACGGGGCCTTTCTGTGTGGAGTTTGCATGTTCTCCCCGTGTCTGCGTAGGTTTCCTCCGGGTACTCCGGTTTCCCCTACCACCACAAACATGTACAATAGGCCCAGGGACTGCAGGTGGAAATTAGCACAAGTGCTAATGTATATTGTACACTGTCCCTGCTCAAATAAAAAAATAATAATAATAAGGATGTCAGTAAATGTTCTCACATCGCACTTTTCCCCTGTAACTGATGTGCTTCGTTTGATGCTGTTGTGTGAGGTCTTTTGATGCTACCCTGGTCAGAGGGAAACATGTTTACACAGGGGCCTGTAGCTGCAGGGAGACACAAATAAATACAGCCTTAATATACTCATCACAGAGCGCTCATGATGAGTTGATGCATGACATATTACCCCCTCTTTAAAACATATTTTAAAGAGGGGGTAATATGCTTTTTGCAGGTATTTGGCAATAATCTCCAACATATCCTCATCACTATCTTACACTTTGTTGGTTAGAAAATGCAATATTGATCTAAAGCAGCTGAAACAAAATGGCCAGTATTTCTGTTTTGCGATTTTCTGGATACATAGAGGAGCTTTTTGGGGGCTGCCGGCGTGGCGCCAAGAACAGCCACTGGACAAGATTAAAAGATTACTCAAAGATGTGCAAGTGGGTCAAAACACAGCTCCAAGTAAACTTTTTTTTTCACGGTAAAACGCTCTATACGTTTATTCTGTATAATACCTCACCTTTAGATTAAAACAATTAACCTTTTAACCTCTTAACCCCCATCTGAACAGAGCATATTTTCTCCAGTTTGGCATTACCCAAATCTAAAAGCTTCTTGAAAAAAGCGAAGCGTCAAAAGAAGCAACAAAAAAGTCTAAAACAAAAAAAAGAGACTGGAATATACCAAAAATACTACGAAAACGTGGCAAAAAAGAGACGAAAACACGACATAAACACTTGAAAAATGTGACATAAATGCATTGACAAAAAAGTCACAATCAGTTTTAAAGGTCTTAGCTTTCAAATGAGGCGCGACAGTGGCCTATAGGCCATAAGCCCCAGTCAAAAAGCTTTTAGATTTGGGGTAAAACTAAACTGGAGAAAGGTGCTCGGTTAAGGCGGTGGGGACAAGAGTTTAAATATTCAGTGTATAAACTGTATTAAGAATCATTCAAATTCAACTGTGAAAATGGTGCAAAAAAAGTGACTGACTGAGGTGGAGAGAAATCTGAGTATGTTGATTGACTTGACTTATCCAGGATGGATTGTTCATGCCTTGATGTCGAGTGAGGATTTTACTGATTAAATTCTCCTATCTGAATTTTGACGGTTGAATATGAAGGCTTGCAATATATATATATATATATATATTGTGTATATTATACACAATATTTAAAGTATATTGTAAGCTTTATATTAAGGTGTGCTCATTCAGTACTAGAAATGTATTAATAAGCATTAATAATATGTAAAGTATTAACACACCGCTTATTATACTTTTATCTGTTAACATACTAATAGGCCATTAGTATGTTAACAGATTTTTACCATGTAATAATACCCTAATCATAGCCAACTCTTAACCTATCCCTAACCTTAACCCTTACCCTAATCCTAAAATTATATATATATAAAAAAAAATCTAATTTAAAATCTCCCATATGTGCTTTTCGTGTACTACAATTACAATGTAATCCTTGAGGAGCAGGAACCCCCTTAACGCTGCTACCACCAATGTAGCAGACCAATTAGAGGAGACCAATTGACTCTGTGCATAACTTCAAATCATAACAAGGCCGCCCAAGAAGTGACTTCCTGTTTTGATCCAGCGCGTCAAAATAAAAGCACCATCTTATTAGTTCAACTTTCTTTCTGCCTAACTATGAACAGACAAAACATTTAAAATGTGTGCATTTAATGATATTCTTGTAATGTTGCAAGTACCTGTTGTACTAATCAATGAGTTAAGCTGTGTACTTTTATTTTGGCATGCTGGATCGAAACAGGAAGTCACTTCTTGTTGTTATGATTTAAAGATGTGCACATTGAGATATTGTAGGGATCCGGTCAGTGCTGTATCCCTGTTTATTAAGAGACCGTGTGAGAGGGAATTGCTAATACATAGATGTCGCAGAACATAGGACATGCTCACCAGTTTATTACAATCAGAATGTTCTATCGTCTGGCTAGCCAGGCTACTATCGCCCCAGTACATTATAATTAGTTTATTTTGTGTAAGTATTTATTTAAAATGTATTTTTCCCACTAATGTTTCATGCTCTGACTCTCCTCTATCTCACCCAGGCAGAATGATTGCTGAATCAAACACACAACCAAAGCCCAATTAAGAAAATGCATGGCCTGGACTTAACAAGCTCATTTGTCTCTCACATTTTCACGGCTCTAACAAGGCTCCGCGCTCATTAAGGCGTTAAGCTGGGACCCACACAGCCCCCTGTCAGTTAGCTAACAAGGTAAATGGAGTAGGCAGCGGTCTGCACTTTGTTTGGAAGGCTGGAGGAGGGAGATTAGCATGTTGGACTCACCACCAAGACACAGGGTTCAAGGTTCATGGATCAGACGAGCAGGATGACTCGATATCTGCGAGGTGTGTGTATGTGTGGGTGTCCCGAATATGGAAAGGGGGAGGTTAATTAGCCCCTTGACTTACCAGAATGACGGTGGAAGAGCAGCCAAAACCAAAGCAGGTCAATTAGCACGTTAGCTTTACGAGACGGTAATGGTGTAAACCAAATAAAAATGTTGTATATCTTTATTCATTGTTCCCTGTCTGAGCCAAAAAGCAATTAGCTCAAATGGAAGCACAAAGATTAGTTTAATTTGACGCAACCCTTGAACTGAGACCAGATAATGGCTCAATTCAAGCTCGGGAAAACGGGTGTCATGATAATTAGGGTTATATTTTACCGTATTGTCCCTGGAGGGAAATGAGTCCACCATATTTGATACCAACCCTCACAGATACTTAGGGTGCATCCTGTCAAGAGCATTGACATACTTTGAAGCATTGTTGTGCTCCGCATGTGACCAAAACTAAAGTTGTAGGCCTTCAATAGATATGTCAAGAAAAACTGCATGTTCAGTGCTTGAAGCCAAGAAGTTTACTCGTCCAGTTTGCACAATTGTACCATACATACCATTGTTTACAAAAAATATAAACGCAACGCAATGCAATACATTTAACCAAGGAAATCCACCATGTTGGGAAGTCATAACAAAGTCCATAGACTAATGCGCATGCCAGATAACTAGTCCCATTTGAACAAATACGATTTACGACCTCAGAGCATTCAAGATGAATAAAGCTGGGCATACACTTTCAGTCCATCTGTACATCAATCAATCAATCAATCAAATCAATCAAATTTTATTTGTATAGCGCCTTACAACAGCCAGAATGGTGCCCAGGGCGCTTTCCAGAATAGAAATAAAAGATATAATAGACATCAATAAAAACACAAATGTACATAACAACAGCAGTCGAGTCAGTGGCTATGCATCAAACGCTTGTCTGTGACATAAATGCATTGACAAAAAAGTCAATGCAAAAAAGTCAATACAAAAAAGTACATCTCTGTCGTACACGGTGCACGGGCTACGAGATGCAATAAGCTCCTCGCGACGAACGCACGACTGAAAATCACATGTTTTTTTTATGTTTTTCTTGACCACTGTAGCCACAGTTACCTTGAAAAAGTATCTGATTACTGATTTCTGATTACTCCATTAAAAAGCAACTAAAGTTACTAAATACTTGATTTTTTATATGTGGCATTTTTCATACCTCCTCAACATACACGTAACAACCGGTTCTGCCAATACTCAGTTTATTCACCGTATTGTGGAAGTAAGTAAGTAACACAACCAGGCTGAAATACAATGGTTGCTAGACAGAATTTTGCACAGACAATAATAGTGGATGATATCTCAAGGCCCTGACACCCCTTTAACAATGTGCCAAATGATTCAGCCCACACAGCGTTCAGCTGCGCACGCTTCAACTCAACAGTGACTTTGAAGAGGAAGGTGAGCTCTACAATGCAATGACACAGATAAATATGAGTCTTGTCTCGCTCTCATGTGCTCTTATTTAACACTAGCCTATTATAGCGGGCCTTATAACCGTTGAGGGCGAGGTGAGTCCCTGCCTCTGCCTGCGCTGAGAATCATTATACAAACAAGCACTGAAAGTCCTAGATATAAAAATAACATACGTTTTTGCCATTGTCACATTCTACAGGCTTTTAAGCTGGGACAATCTACTAAAGTTTCACCATATCTGTTCAGTTTATAACATTTTGCACAATTTCGCTCCACCTCCTATTTCCACATTCATCACTGTCCAGTCCAACCGATGCACCAGAGGGACCACCAGAGCGGACACAATCCCGTCGAGGAGATCTGCATTCAGTCAGACAGGGACCTTCACTTTATTCTGCTGGACCCCCAAAATGGTCTATGTTGGCATATGTTCCATTACGTAAAGACAAATAATTGAATAAATTATACAAGGAGTTAAGTAAAATACTCATAAATAGTCACTGTTCTTGCTATTCAGACATGATACAAAAACAAAACACTTTGCACAATAACCTTTGCAAAATCCACATGGCAACAGTGCCAGTGTAAGCCATTTGCGGATATGCTTTAGCAGTCATTAGCGATTGACCTATTTGCAGCAATACCTTGAGTAGTTCTATCTTTACTATTAAACTTTAAAATGTGCCCCGAACATTTTTCCATCTTGATGCTCCAGTTTCAACAGTGTTCTAGGTCATGCCCACTCACATCTTGGAGCGGGATCTTCTGAGACCTCTCTGGTGCTTCAGGGAGCCCTAGCCTTCATCACGGGCTCTGATTACTGAACTCATTCTGTCACATTAAAATATCATTGTTCCTCGTCCAAATGTATTATTCTATAGACCCATTAACCTAAGAGCCCTCTACTAAAAACTATTTTATTCATTTGTCCCAATTAATGCTGATGATTTTTTTAAAGAAGACTTGCTATTTACAAATAAAAATCATTATTATTATCGTGGATACAAGCAGCTGAAATGAATTATTATTATTATTATTATTATTACGTAAACCCCCTTCTTTGTGGAAAAGTGGAAACTTCTACTCAATTGAACAGGGGACACCTTTTATTCAAGTAACCTCAAAACAGACAAAGCTCTGTGGGCCACTGTACCAGGTCAACTTTAAACAAATGGATGAATTGCATTAAATATTTTAGATCCCTGCTCGTTGTAACCTGCCATGTGACCTAGTAAATGTAAGTTTGGTAACTTGAACAGATGTGGCAGACAAAGCTGGTGCCTCGTGACTTTGTCCTGCTCCTGCAATGTCATGCTTTCAAATGTGAGGTACAAATGGGGAATGTCCATCCAGGGAGTCTCCAATTGAGATTTATGAAAAAGTATTGCTCCAGGGTGCTGGAGAGGAAGATCCGGCCGATCGTCAAACCTCGGATCCAGGAGGAACAATGCGGTTTTCGTCCTGGTTGTGGAACACAGGACCAGCTCTATACCCTTCATCGGGTGCTCGAGGGTTTGTGGGAGTTCACCCAACCAGTCCACATGTGCTTTGTGGATCTGGAGAAAGCGTTCGACCGTGTCCCTCGTGGTGCCCTGTGGGGGGTGCTCCGGGAGTATGGGGTCCGGGGCCCTCTGCTAAGGGCTGTCCGTTCCCTGTATGAACGCAGCAGGAGCTTGGTTCGCATTGCCGGCTGTAAGTCAGACCTGTTCCCAGTGCGTGTTGGGCTTCGCCAGGGCTGCCCTTTGTCACCGGTTCTGTTCATCACCTATATGGACAGAATTTCTAGGCACAGCCAGGGGCCGGAGGGTGTCCGGTTTGGGAACCTCAGGATCTCATCTCTGCTGTTTGCAGACGATGTTGTTCTGTTGGCTTCATCAAATCAGGACCTTCAGCTGCACTGGGGCGGTTTGCAGCCGAGTGTGAAGCGGGCGGGATGAGGATCAGCTCCTCCAAATCTGAGGCCATGGTTCTCCACCGGGAAAAAGGTGGTTCCCCCGCTTCAGGTCGGTGGGGAGTCCTTGCCTCAAGTGGAGGAGTTCAAGTATCTCGGGGTCATGTTCACGAGTGAGGGACGGATGGAGCGTGAGATCGGTAGACGGATCGGTGCGGCGTCAGCAGTGATGCGGTCGCTGTATCGGACCGTTGTAGTGAAGAGGGAGCTGAGTCTGAGGCAAAGCTCTCGATTTACCGATCGATCTACGTTCCCACCCTCACCTATGGTCATGAGATTGGATAATGACCAAAAGGACAAGATCATGGATACAGGCGGCTGAAAGGAGCTTCCTTCGCAGGGTGGCTGGGCGCACCCTCTGAGATCGGGTGAGGAACTCAGTTACCCGGGAGGAGCTCGGACTCGAGTCGCTGCTCCTTCACGTCGAAAGGAGCCAGCTGAGGTGGCTAGGCTCTGTTCCGGATGCCTCCTGGTCGCCTCTCTCGGGAGGTGTTCCAGGCATGTCCTATTGGGAGGAGGCCTCGTGGAAGGCCCAGGACACGCTGGTGTAACTATGTCTCCGAGCTGGCCTGGTGTCGCCTAGAGGTCCCCCCAGAACAGCTGGAGGAGGTGTGCGTGGATTGGGAAGTCTGGGCATCCCTGCTCAGTCTGCTGCCTCCGTGACCCGGCTCCGGATAAAGCGGAAGAAAATGGATGGATGGATGGATGGATGGAAAACATATTGTCAATCTCACCATCGTTTGGCCTTTGGGCTTATTTTTACATTGGTCCATATGTCTGAGGCTGCAGCAGGATGTAATGATGGTGAGATACAAAGCTAGATAAAGTAGTACGGCAACATAAGATGAACTTTATTGATGCCAGAGAAGGAGCCATATGGAGAAATTGCTTCATTACAGGAGATACTCCTGGAGATACTCCTGTTGCCAATACAAAACATTCTCCTAAAGAGCAGCTAGACACAGAAAAGTCTATTTTTGTGTAATGAAAGAATGGATTTGGAGGATGACTCTCGCAGTTTGCTGCCTTTAGTCCAGGGACTCATTTTCAGTAATACAGTGGGAGAAAAATGTTTGTGAACGCTTTGGAATTTCTCAAATTTCTGCTTAAGTTGGTCATAAAATGTGGTCTGATATTATTAAAAACATAAGAATGAATAAACAGTGTCTGTTTGAACTAAAACCACAATTATATGTTATCATATTTGTATTGGCCATAACATGTAAACATTCACAGGATAGGGAGAAAAAAGTGAGTACACCCAGGAATCTCGCTGAACTGCAGCAGTTTTGTAAAACTGCAAGATTCATCCTGATCATTGTGAGCATCTAATCTGCAACTACAGAAAAGCAGTTATTGCTGCAAAAGAAGGATCAGCCAGATATTTAATACAGTGGATCACTTACTTATTCCACGCTTGCGAATGTCTTAATTTTTTCTGCAAAATATCTTGATAAACTTGATGATAGCACGTTGTCCAGGACCTGAGGCAACAAAACAGCCCCACACCATGATTGTCCCTGCCCTAGACTTCACATTGAGAATAGGGTTTTGATGTTGATGTGCTGTTCCATTTTTCCTCCACACATGACGTTTGTTCCTCCCAAACTATTCACCTTTGGGTTAATCAGTCCACTGAATATTTTGATAGTAGTGATGTGGAACATCCAAGTGCTCTGTCGCAAACCAAAGTTGAATTGTTTGAGCGGAACAGACAATTTCATGTTATTTCTTTGCTTGGCATTTCAGATGGGAACTGTTAATATTATATATATATATATATATATATATATATATATATATATATATATATATATATATATATATATATATATATTTTTCTTTTCTTTTTTTTACAGCAACAAGTATGTGGCATTTTATTTCTGTTAATTTTAATTCTATTTTAATTCAACCTTGATACATTTCTCTGTAAACAGTTAATAGACTGATGTGGAATTTCAATTATTAGTGCAATGTGTTTCAAGCCACCTGAAAATCCTACTGCATTCTGCAAGTTTGCGAGTGTGAATATCAAACCCTGAGTGAGACAACCTTTTCATCTAAGCAGATTGTCTTCTTTTGTGACACGGCTTCAGTGATGAGTTCAGGTCCTTGACAGAAGCAAACAGCTGTTTTCAAAGGTTGAGTTTTTTTTAGTTTGCCACGGAAATGAAAGCTATTGCAAACAAACAGAAAACCTTGAGAAATGCAATAATTCAATTCTTTCATGCTAGTAAAAACCTCCTTTCAATGTACAGCCAAGAGTTATATCCTTTTTTGTAAGGAAAGCAAGGGCTTACATAGTGTGTATTCTGAATGTACCTAGTGGCGGCTCCTCATTGTCGACTAGGGGAGTGTGTGTTGTGTAATAAAGTAGTTGTTAATCAGGTGTTTCAGTGTGGTCTTCCCCGTAGTCTCCCTGCCCCCTCAGATCTGCCTGAAGCTCTATGGGAAATCCCATTGAAGCTCTGCTTTTAGAAAGCAGCCTCTGAGCAGAGCTTCAAAGCAGGGGGCGACACCCACCTGCTAAATGATGATTGGCTGCCTCTGCAAGAAAGGAGGGAAAAAGCTTTGACTGACAGCTGCTGTCACTGTGAAGCTACAAGAGGAAATCTGAAGCTGATCAGACCAACATGACAGCAATGGACTTTATTTCAGTCAGGAGCAGCATGTTTTATGGGAGCTTTGAAAATAATGTACTTTTGTGGGATAAGAAAACGTCTGTGTTGAGTAAAAACATTTTTTTCTGGTATTAGCTTCTCCTGCTTTGTGCTGCTATTAGACGTGTATAACACACGCTCAACAGCTCAGACTTAGCCCTAATGGGGACCCGGTTTCTTTGTTTAGTCCTGTTTGGACCTGGTTTAATCCATTTGATTTGAACATTTGAAAAATATGTTCTACGGTCTTAACAAGAAGCCAGAAAATTAGGGCTATAACTATAATACAAGTGTTATTGTTCCATTTATTCTCAATATTTATTTTATTTATTAGTTTATTTGACAGGGACCGTATACACATTAATGAACATTTCTGTAAATGTGTCAGTATTAGCTGCAAAGCTAGTTTTCAACTGTTGTCCCTGGGCAAGGTGTATAATGCCAACAACAATTATAAAACAACAACTATTTAAAAGTTGAGGCTACATACTTACATAACAAATGGTGATACAATTCATACATTGATAACATCTGAATGTTCGTTCTGTGACTTGCACAATAGAATGGAGATTTTGGTGCAAGGGCAGGTCATACAGTTCAAACGGAGACATTATAAGGATAAATATGTACAATTATTATTTACAAAGCTGTGCAAACACCTGTGCACAGGATCCAGACACTTGGCTCAGTCAATGTACATTACATACACGCTTGTTTTTTTGTTTTTGTTTTTTGTGTGTGCCACTTTTATGAACTTTTAACATGCGTTCATGATATTTCCACATGCTTCCATATATACATACAAAACACTGTACAAAAAACTCAAAAAGGAGTGGGAGGAAGTAAACTTATGAGTTCCCTACCCTGTATGTATCGTAATTTCATGAATGTTATTGGAGCCAGCAGGGCAATTCGTAACAACCTGATGGCAACAGCCAGCACAACGATCCCAGCCAATCCCAGCAGCAGCAGGACGACAACGCAACGACACGCCAACAAGAGACATGTGAGAGAGACTGTCTTTGAGAGGAATCTCAAAACACTAATAACAAATGAACCTCCCATTTCAAACTCCTTGACTTTCCAAACTATAGTTAGACTGAAAACGACGTGTTCTGACTTTAAAACTTCCGCTTTTATCATCCATCAGTCCTTTAAAGACCTGTCTCCGTGTGGTGGTTCATGAAACCAAACTTTACCGTCACAACAACCCTGTTTGCAGCACGTCCGTCAGCCGTGGCGCTCATTAGTGTGCTTTTGTCGATACAATTGCCACAGTTCCGTTCGCGAAACACACGTGTGTGCCAATCTGCACATGCACAGTGGCGGCATTAGCATGTGATCATCGGCTGGTACTAAGTGTCAGCCTAATTAACCACCGGGATGAGCAGGAGGACTGGGAAAGCATGGAGAGGACGGGGAGACAGCTGGAGTGGAAAAAAGAATAGTTCATTGATTGTGACTTTGCGAGAGGCCAGGTTCAGAGAGACTCGCACCTTCCTCGGTCCAATTATATAGCACTTGCACCACTGAGTTGTCAACCACCAGAGATAATATGGGCTTGAAAAACAGTAACAACAATGGAGGCTGACGGGGACCAGCTGGAGAGAGCGGTGTGGGCAGAAGACGGATGAAAATAGTGTTCTTTGAAGGGACAGTTTGGAGAAAGGAGTTTAGATAAAGGGGGGGAAATTAAGATTTTTTTTTTTTGTGGAACATGATTGGCAGATGTGTGGGTAGAAGGAGAAGACTGTTAGCTTGTGCTTCCTTCACAGAAGCAAAATTGTTTAAAGGTATTTTGGGGGGCATTTTGAAATAATCTATTACACACGTACATCATTATTCAACACTGTGCAAGAAGCATTATTGACTCAAAACAACTTAGAACAGTAGAAACGAGTCATCCATGCAAAGCCGGCGGAATGGACTCAGCCCTGCCCCTAAGTAAATGTCACTCGCCAGAACACAGCGTCAAGGCGACCATCAATGTAAAACATGAAGAAAGCAGATGATGGTGGATAAAGCATGCACTGTCCAGTTTCTGACAAAGCGCACACACGAGGAGGGTTTTCTAGCGGTCGTGTTGTTTATGATGCTTAGCGTATTTACGAGACATAGTTACTGGATAGATGGCGTGCTAGATGGCGGCAGAGAGGCAGCTGCTCTTACACACAGGCACAGGCCTTCATTCAAACAGACTGCAGAAATTACATTCGTTGCGTTGCCCAAATCACGACTGTGTTGTGTTGGGTGCGCACATTTCCACAAACACTCACGGGTCATGTGTGCTGGTGAGTCTGAGTCACAGCCCACAGTATAACAGTTAACTGCATGGCTGAGGCTGAAACAATGCAGGACTCAAACAGGTCGGGAGCAGCTTTTAGTATGAAAAATAGATTGAGTCAATAACAAGGTAAACCCCCTTACTAGGCCTATAAGTTATCCAGCCTACTCCTCGGGACTTTATTTGCTGACGAAGCCTCTTCTGGTGAGAAGCGTAATTTCCTCAGTTCTACAACAACCCAGTACAGATGATGGGTTAAAAACTCCTCATTAAGAAGGCACTCTAATGTTTGTTTGAACTGCCATCATTGCTATGGCTTGGCATACACACTATAACCCCAATCCGTTATGGCGTTCCATCCGTCATAAATGGAAACTAATGGCAACAACTCCATGGTATGTCTGTGTAAGTTCTCAGTCGTACAGGAGTTGTCCATCTTAGATGCAGGTACTTGATTCATCTTCTGTACGCAGAGGGGAGGAGCCAGGCCAACCCTAACTCCTCCCTGTTGGTCTATATATTCAGCTGCGTGCAGTTTGTGACCTTTGTCGCTGACGAAGCCTTTTGGATGAGAGGCGAAACATTCGAAGACTTCAACTACTGAGTACAGAAGATGAATCAAGTACCTGCATCTAAGAACTCCATGGTATGTTTTTAATGAAGAACAACATTGTGAAATAGCTGAAAGCTCTAAATATCACGACAACAACAAAGTGCTCAACAAAAAAACAGAGCAATTAAAATAAACAAAGGTAAACTAAGGCTAACACAGGACACATAACTTAAATATGCATAGCGACGATGGGCCCATGAGGAGCTGCAGCGGCTGGCTGCCAGGCAGATGGCGTGCCCGAGGAGAGACCAGAGTGCATGCGCACACACCCCGGCTTTAATCTGCGCCACCGTGGAGGTGAAAGGGGAGGTTGCCACCCAGACCAGAGGGGAGGAGGTGAGCAGAAGGCAGAGGAAACGGGGTAGAAAGGCAGAGGGAGGAGCAACCGCAAGGCAAGATAAGTCACCCCCCTCCCAAAAAAGACCCAAATTAACATAACTAAAAAAAAACACAGAACATTAGACAGGGCCAGGACAGGTTGCAACAGTGTTCAACATGCACAGAATATGTCAGAGTTTACCCAGATCTCCTTCCTTTAAATGAAGACTGGAGCAGTGTGTCTTGTTCAGGAATGCAGTATGGCATTCCCAATGAAATATAAGCCTATAAAATCCCAGCCCAGTTATTTGCATTTCTTTTTATTCTCCGCTCATTCAAAGACTAACACTAGTGCCTTTGTATAAAGTCCAAACAAAGTGCTGATGGTGATTCCCCTTTATCAGGAATTCACAGAGGCACTCCACAAATGAAAGGAAACAGCTTCATAAATTGTTATTCCAAAGGGCCAGGGCCTCGGAACTTCAACCGGGCCTTCTGGATGAGTTCGCTCCAACATAACTGTGAAATAAATTAGTTTAGTGTGCACACACAACATTTATTTTCAGAATAATTGGACTTCAGACCCTACAGTGTGTTGTCGTGGCTCTGTGTTTATTGTCCCCTCAAAGCTATTGCCTCATCTATCTGTCTTGGCCAAGTTAAAAAATAATAAGTCTTGCAAATGCACAATGGGAGATGTCACACCTCTCTACAGTCTGTTTGCTGCATCCTTCCAGGGGACTGTATTTATTTCACAGCCCATTCTCCAGCCTCATTAAATCCATTATGCTGTGGCGCTCTCCCACCACAACTCGCAAGGGCACAAACTCATCACTTCTCCCCTCAGATGCGACATGGAGCGGGGCCAGACTCGCTGCTCATCACTGCACAGAGCGGAGCTACGCGGTGGGTAGTCGCACTCTGTGCTGCAGGGTCTGACTTTGGATAAGGACACTATAAATAAGGGAGGGAAACGTTCGAGACACATTACTGTAAGGGGAAGTGAGGTGTATGTTCTGCAGGGCTGTTCCTTGTTTTATGGTGTTTCTGTGCAAATTACTGTGCAGGGGATCTTTGATATACTAAAGTCCTAATGCTTTTGATAGTCCATGAAAACACTACAGCATATTAAACTTAAGAAACAAATGGCCTGCAGTTGGTAATTGACTGTTGCATTTGTGCTGGCAGAGATTAAATAACTATAACTATAATAAGAGTTTAGTACGTGAATGTCATATCCTCGGCAGCACAGTCACACAGATAGGGCTCTACCTTCCCCCTGTAACCCAAACCTTGCCACCACCCTGGATTTGTGAAGGTTCCGACCTCTAGTGTAATATGTGCATGAAGGATATAGAATCACATACTGGAGACAGGGCTCAAAACAACAGCGAGCCATACAAGGCCATAAGCCGTTGGAACGACATATTAAACTAGAATGCCTAATAGGTCGCGTTCACGTGACATCACAACGTTCTAAAGAGCCTATAGTTTAACATTGAGGTGGAGGGCAACTGAAAATTCCACGGCCGTAACCATAGTAACGCTCAAAATGCAGATTTATAGTCTTAAATCATTGCTAATATCTCTGTAATTCCTGGGCCAATTCACATGAAACAAAAACTGACACAAAGTTCAAAGTCATATCTTCCAGCAGATATGAACATATGTCTAATTATTTCTTCACAAAGGCGTCCAAAAGTGGAGACAATATTCAAAAACATGTGCTTGATGTTGGCCAGTAGAAAGGACTTTCAGCCATAAAATCCACATGTCAGGTTTGTGAATCCAATCACTATCAACTGATGATCAGAGAAAACATTTGGACATTTTCTTTTTGGAAATTTCTTTCAAAAACTGTTTCTCTCCCATAGAGTTGTATTGACACCTGCCCTCCAGCTGAAATGGAATTCTAAATCGTGAACGCTACCTATTAAGATAATTGCACAAAACAATTATGTATAATGTATATAAACAACAACACCGGAGCACAGCCACATGCAACTGCAATGCCGAGAATTTTAATTTGGAAGCCAAATTAATATTACACTGCGTTTCAAATGAAACTCAAGTTTATCAATGAAACTCATTGGTGGTATTGTGTCTTTGGGCTCTTTGAATCACTGAACTCAATCTCAGACGCCTGGGATGAGTAGTTGTGAGGTAAGCCCAGTTAAGGGAAAAACTACTGAAAAAAGATGTTTAAGCAGACCACCATTTTCAAGGAATAAGGGAAAGAAAAAAGCATCTCTCTGCTGGTGAACAGCATGAAATAGTTTAATTGAAATATTTCAGTAAAGATTAAGTGTAATCATTAAGAGATTTGTGGCTGATTCAGAGCACACACAGGTTTGTGCAGATAAAGGCGCAATGAGGACGGTTTCTGCCAGACAAATACATCAGATTAAGAGAACAGCTGCTACAAAGGAGCAAACAGGTATTTGAAGCTGCTGGTGCCTCTGGAGTTTCCTGAACATAAAGGTGTAGGACCCTCCAGAGGCTGCAGTTGTGCATGAACCGTCTATCCGGCCTCCCTTAAACTGTTCATTGAAGCTGTCGAGTAGAAACAACTGCAGTGGCCCAGAAATTCATGAAGACTCATTTTCAAACAGTCTTGTTCCCTGATGAGTGCCGTGTAACCCTGGATGGTCAGATGGATGGAGTAGTGGATGGTTGGTGAATGGCCACCATGTCCCAACAAGGCCGTGAGGTCAGCAAGGAGGGGGCGGAGTCATGTTTTGGGCCAGAATCAGGGGGAGAGAGCTGGTCGGCCCCTTTAGGTTCCCTGAAGGTGAAAATGACCTCTGAAAGATATGTGGAGTTTCTGACTGATCACTTTCTTTCATGTTACAAAAAGAAGAGCCGTGCTGTCCCTTACAAAATCATCTACATGACAACGCACCATGTCATACTCTAAAGAATACCTCTGCATAATTGGCTGCTATGGGCATAAAAGGAGAGAAATTCATGATGGGGTCCACATCATCCTCCCCTGACCTCAACCCCATTGAGAACCTTTGGAGCCTCAAGCAAAACATCTATGAAGGTGGGAGGGAGTTCACATCCACACAGCAGCTCTGCGAGTATATTCTGACATCCTGCAGAGATATCCAAGCAGAAACTAATAATAATAATAATGCCTTACATTTGTATTGCGCTTTACAAGTCTGTATTACCAAGTTTTTCTCAAAGCGCCACATTGTCGTCATTAATCATTCACTCCATACTCGGTGGTGGTAAACTCTCCAAAAACCCACAAGTTTAATGGATTTAAGAATTTTTAAGCTGTTATTGTTGGCATATTGGTTTATGGAGGAAACGAAGACGGAGGCTTGATCGATTAAAATCAATCAAAGGTTTATTCCCTGAACAATACAACTCTAAACACAAGTTATCTGAGCGCTAAATCTGTCCCTAGTAACATGTAACACAGGTGGCCCACGCGGGCTGCGGCCGGTAGCGTAAAAATGTCTGCGCTCTAACAATATAGGAACAGTAATGAGTATGCATGACAGTGACGTAGAGCTAATCGGCGCTCCTGGAATGTCCTTTTCGTCACTTCCTCGTCTCAATCGTGAAGCCTCCTGAAGGTGTACATTGTCGTTGTGTCCTTGGGCAAGACACTTCACCCTCCTTGCCTCCAGGGTATGCGTACACTGGTGTATGAATGCGAGTGTGAATGGGTGAAGCCCCTATGAGAGACCAACAGGCCAGTTTGGAACCATGAGGCCGTCCTTCTGTGGACCCACCACCTGCAGGAGGAGCCATAAGGGCTGGTGCTATGTGATTTGGGCAACAGCTCCAACAGCCCCCACGACCCGGCAACGGACAAGTGGGAGAAAATGGATGGATGGATGGATATGTTAGGGTCCTATGTTAAAATGAAACTTGACCTCTTAAGAGGTTTTTGATGACCTAATGCTGCAAATTCAACAAAACACCATTTTCAGTTCTTTACAACCTATAAATTGTATTGAAATGCTGCTATGCATAATCATTTGGAACAGTACATTTTAATTTGTTTATTACATTTATTTTAGAAAAAAATATAATTGTGAGTTTCTCTCAGTCACATTCAAATGATCCTCTAACAATTAAAGACTTGACAATTATGCTGACTGTCATTTGAGTTGACAATTTAGAAAATCTGAGAAAAATATAATTTGCACATTGACTGTGAACGCAGTGTACAATTACTCCTCAATATGTGCACAGCACTGGGTGGCTTTTTACAGCTATTAGATTCCCAAGCCACAAGCCTGCTTTCAACAATGTGTTGCACGCTGACATGTAGACATCAGTGGGCAGAACAGTAACAGAACAGTAACAGTGTGTGGAGAGAAATATGACTTAATTTATCCAAGCCCTGTGCCCTTGGACTGAAAAATATAATGCAATAAAAGCAAAAGTGCTACACAACACAAATGGTTAAGTTGTACTTTATTGTCTCCGTAGGGAAATTCGTCCTCTGCATTTGACCCATCCTTCGATGCCGCTGGGGCGACCCGTGAGGAGCAGTGGGCGACAACAGGGCAGCGCCCGGGGACCCATCTCCAGATGTGGAGCACGCGCACTAACCGCTGTACCACCGTGCCACCCATAATAACATAAACAACAATAAAAATCCAAATGACAAGAAACAATAAAATACAAGACATTAATATAGTTTACGTAGTCACATGGTAACCCGCTGTTTTCTGGGTTCTGTACTGTCTTCTTTAGTCCCAAAGCGAGTTTGAGGGACCATGGGCCGGGTTTGATCCAGCGACTTCAGACCTTTATGTCAGTTGGTAACACAGGGCATGGCTCGGTTTTCAGTGGTAATGTCTGAAAACGGTATGTTCGCAAAAAAAAAAAAAAAAAAGAATTATAATTAAAAAAAAAACGTGGATCAAATTATCTCATTAGCAAGCAGCAGTTCGGAAATTTTCTGAGGCGGCTTACGTTTCGTAAAACTGGCAGGGTACTATGCCTGAATGTGCAGTGATGAGCCATATGCCAGAGAGACAGTGCAGCAGCCAATCACACAGACAGTTGATTAGTGTGATTACTGCTGCTCTCTGACTGAAGATGCTAATCAGTGTAATCAGCTGCTGTAATGTTGGACCCCAATGAGTTTCTGATCTCTGGCGCTGTGTGCAACATCACAATCACCTAAGCCTCATATATATAGTTAACCGCTGCTCAAAGATAGCCCTATGATGTGAGCTAATTAGAGATATATCTGTCTCTTTTGCAATATTGTTGACATTAGCCAAGATAACAAAAGACGTAATGCCCAACGTAGTGAATTGTTCAGATTATGCATATGCACTCCCATGGCGTTGGTGTCCTCTTTGTTCCTTTCCTCCATCAGTTCCCATTACACCAGCCTCCCGTAGTGATCTGTGAGGGAACCTCGTGATGTGTGTTTGAAAAGTGATTCTGCAGAGGACCCTATTGTTACTCCAGCGCCCGCAGTGAAGTGACTACGACAGGGCTGCACTTTGTCTTAACTTTTATGGCCACACGCTGAACCTTGTGTTCTGTCATCTTTATAGAACAGACTGTATGCTTTATTCATCGCCCTATTTTTTTTGTGTGTGTTGGGCTTCAGAAAGCAGCGCGGCTAGGCTCCCGGGGAAAGGACTTAAGAGCAAATATCAAACGCACTTATTAGCATAGAGATTAGGAGACTGAGCTTTATCATTGTTTGAACATTGAAGCAGTTCAGTGCCCACAGCTAAATCGCTTTTGTAATCCGTTTTATTGACTGATCAAAAGCAACAATGCAACTGCTAAATTATCCGCCACTGATGCAAACTTTTCTTAAAGATCCAGTATGGCAACAAATTCCATTAAAAACAAATTCAAAAACGTGGTAGCGGGTAGTCTCGTACATACAGGAACAGCAGACATCTGTAATGGTTTGCTGGCGGATTTACTTCATTTGTACGAGCGGGCCATGCGTGAAGTCACAGAGGTCGCTACGTGTGTTGTATCATCGGCCGCATTGGCACACATTTCTACAGCTCTTCTTTGTCATCATTCTCATTGAATACGGGCCATTGCAGCGCAAATACTGCAAATACTGTTTACACACAATGGCCTCAATGTGGCGCCCCTCGGAGCACTTGATGCCCGACGCACAGCATGTTATGAGAGATAACACTGTTCTGATCACAGCGTCTACTCACCCCTTTTACTAAAAATGCTAAATTATAGGACGGTATGAATCAAACTGAATCTGAACCAAAAGTGGTTGAATTTGGAAGCTATACAATTATTATGTTGTTTAAAGCAGTACTAAGTAACTTGTTTACCTTAATAAATCCTTTTCGTAGTCCCTCTGGGGGTAATAGAAGTGCTAATGGGATGATTGGGGGGTCTTTCATCTCCCCCCGGTGTCTCTGGCCAGAAAACCACAATTGCAACTTCGCTGCCACCGGGTAGGTGTCACCAATACCAGAGGTGGGAGACTCGAGTCACAATTTTCGGGACTTGAGAGTTACTTGACCAAAGCTCCAAAAAGACTTGACTTGGGACTTGCTGTTTGTGACTTGAGACTTAACTTGGACTTGAGGCCAATGACTCTCAAAGACTTGCCGTGACTTTATAGTTATTGATTTGAGTGAAACTGTTGAAAGAACGGGATTCATTGCATAAAAGCGGCGCATCTATGTTATGGTAATTAGCCACATGCTTTTTCTGCTTCCCAACGGAGCGCGCCGTGAAAAGGCCGGAGGAAGTGTGGATTCTTTGAATGCATTTAAAAGTTTCTACAGTGAGTCAAGAGGTGAAGATTCATAGACATTTATTAAGGACAGGAAATGTTCGAAACAATGACTGAAGCTGCGGCACAGACAGGAGCCTTAAGAACGAAGATAAGTAAGAGCTGGATTAATGATAGAAATCTTGGGGGCTGTTCGGTGTTTTAAGGTGTTCTCACAAAAGTTACAGCATTTAGTAGCTAATTTCCGCAGCCATACAGAGCCCAGTGATAGCGGGACTGAAGGCTGTGTGGAAGCAGGGGCGAATCTGAGTATACTGGGGCTGGGGCATTACAGGGGAACCACTGACAGAAAAACTGCCAGAAACTAACAAAAAATAAAATATAATGTTATATGTATCTTTCAGACTGCAGAGAAAAGCAGCTCATGTTTAAAAGACTCTGTTTCAAAAACACCCCCAAGGCCCCCTTCCATAAAATTCTGTCCCAGTAATTTTGTACATAGACTGGAGCATTTCAAATATATATATTTAACATTTTGACGATTAAATGTCAATTAGACTTTAAATCCAAATCCATTAGATTTGAAAAAAGTTTGATTTTCAAAATTGCTAAATCTTGAGAAAGCACTTTTAAAGTAGATTAAACACATTTTGAAAAGAAGAATTAGGCTTAACGCTGACGTTTGCAACTTGAGGTGACTTGCCGGCTAAAGAAAGACTTGACTTGACAAAAGCTATGACTTGACTTGACCCCATGACTAATCGACTTGGACTTGCTTGGGACTTGGACCTTCACGACTTGGACTTGACTCGAAACTTGCATTTAGTGACTTACTCCCACCTCTGACCAATACACACTAATGGAATCATGAAGAAGAAGCTAACAGGCTAACGGGCAAAGCTAACTGCGGGCTAGCGCCACTAAAACAGTATTTACAGCCAAGTTTGAGTGAAAAAAAATATCTCCATTGTCTAATTGGATGTACAATATCCCTCTCTCTAAAAGTAAAAAAACGCTTATGACCTCTAGGAGCATGAGTTACTTAGTACTGCTTTAATATCTTATACAGACATCAACATATGAGTCTTCTTTGGGTTATATTATGTAAAAAATGTTGTTTATGTTTCTTCCCGAGGGTTTGCTTTGTGAAGCCCATGTGAGACGACTGCTGTACATATTCTGAAATGCATTTGATTCTTTCCTTAGTCTTCTCTCAAACGTCCTAAAGTGGTCCTAAACATGGCACTGTTACCTTAATCGTGAACTTAAGTTGCACAGCTAATTGCCGTCCTCAGACTTGAATATTGTTTCCCAAAACTGTCCAGCCTTGCACATAAACACAACCTATTTATGCTGTGTTGTGACGTCCAACATAAACCTTAGTTGAGACGACATTGATTGTCTGTTTCCTCACAATAACAATGATTGGGTGGAGGACCTCATTCATTAATGTTTAGTTCAGAATGTAATACTAGACATTTTTCTGAACCTTCAACAACTATTTGCAAACAGAAATATATAGAAGCAAGCACTGCGAGGAGAATGGGTGCTTGAAGACTGTGGGTTACGCGTTGTAAACTTCCAATTGTGGCTTCACACTCAGCAGTAAGCTTTTTGCTGAGGCATCTAAACACAAGTGGGAGTAAAAAAGTGAACCATAATAAAGAACAGAGTGGAGTGGGCTCTGGGTCTCCTTGGGTTAGAGCTTAGTTCTGGGTTTAAGTGAGAGGTCGTTGAGCACACCATTATTACTTTGGTACATTATCAGCTGTTTCTTTCAGCAACCGTTTGAATTGAATCTGAATCTATCACGCCTTGGCCTCGCCTTACATGTCTTGGCTAGAGCAACATATACGCTGTTATTCACTCTCCTGAGTCTGGCACAACGTAGAACTGAATCAGCTGAGAACAAGTGTGTAAATATGAAAATGTGTCAATCTCTCATAAAGTCAATCTTCAGCAAATATTGTGACAGTGATCGGCTACATATTATCTATAAAACTGCAGGCCACTGTGGCATCATGTACCGAGAACTGCTCAATAGAAAACAAGCCTATAATGTAAAGGGGAATGTACACATTCAGTTGTATGGGCCACATTGAGTCTCGCTCAGTGTTAAAGGAATATTTCATGATTTTTGACATAGGGCCTAATTTCTCAGTTATCCAGAGTGTTGTTGATTTTTGGAGATATATATATATATATTTTTTATTCATGCAGTTCTTATATTTGAAGAGTTTATTGATGCTAGGCTAGTGCTAGGCTATTGCATGTCTATGGTAACTAGCCTGCATTAAAAACAGTCTGACCCAAGCACAGTGCACCTGAGGCAAATCACTTATAACACCAGACTACCGATATAAATGTCTTTGTTGACTGACTATTTTTTTTTATTTTAACCATTTTGCATTTAACATACCTATTTGAGCAGCATCAGCTTCCAGGTAACCGGATCTACAGTAGTTTGTTTACCTGCGGCCGACATTACTACACGTGGAATTCACAAAGGAGCTTTCTACAAATCAGATATGGCAACGTTTGGAGGTCTACCCGATGATTTTGAAGAGGTTTTTAATGCAGGCTACTATTTACCATAGACGTGCGCTAGCCTAGCACTAGCCTAGCACCACTAAACTCTTCAAATATAAGGACTGCATGAATTAAATGAGGCCCTATGTTAAAAATCCTGAGATATCCCTTTAAAATCAATCAAAAAAGGAAACAATCCTATTCTGGACACAAAGTGAGAGCAATAGGCACGCACAAACTGAATCTATGCCGTGCAACTGTCTCATATTTGAGTGATAACATTTGATCAATTGCCATGCTTCCAACTCCTATTTCCTTTCCGTAACGCCTTTTCTCATGTATCATTGTTGTTGGTAACTTGTTGTTTTCACTATCCGTGCTGCTATACTTCCAACACCAGCTTTCTTTCAAGTCTCCTATCACAGCTCCTTGTTCTGAGATCTTGTTTTTGCAGCCACTCCGTTGGAGCTCCCCAGAGGCCCGACTTCCTTGTGTTTTCCTGTCTTCTCCTCGGCGGGTGCTAGCAGCAGGTCAGTAACTCAGCGTCTTTATCGCGGTTTCTCCTCTCTTCTGCTCTCTTCTGCAAACATGTCGTCTCCCCAGGGCAGCTGCAGGAGGTAGTGTCAGTGTTTGTCCTGCTGTGGGAACAATATTCTTTACCAATGCCTAGTCTCTTCGGAGTCTCCTTTTGTGCCACATTCGCAGCGCTGCCTTTCTTCTTCTGCCGTCCACGTGACTGCGCTGTTGTAGGAGGACTTGCAAATTACTTGCAAAATTGGGCAGCTGGAGTACTTTCACTAGCTTTAAAGAAATCAATCATCTCTGCTTTCTGGCAAGTCAAACGTTGGGATTGTCCTTTGAAGTTGTCTTTTTAACACTTTGATCTTGTTTTAGCGTGTCGGCACGTAGCATCTGAAGGTAGTTCATTATCCATAGACATTGAGAGCCAGTACTTTAGAACTCTAGGTAAAACTGTTTGAGATCAAGAACTTATAATGCTGACTAAGTGTGTCGTAGAGAGATCTTACAACATTGTAAAAAACAAGTAATACATTAATGTAATATTCTATTAAAACAGTCAGGACTCTTCATTTCTCTTGGACAAGATTGACAGGTGGGTGAATGCATAGCAAACCAGACAAGAGATGGTTGAAAAAAAAAAGACAAAATCACACAGAGATCACGCAGAGAAACATCAATCAGGCATATAAGGTCACTGGTTTTAAAGTCTGCCAGAGTGGAAAAGCCGAGTTAGTCAAGACTTTGTCAGTTGCAGCACTTTGCGCTTGTAAAATGGTGTGTCCTCAAGTTAATGACCTGAGTTTGCCTTCAGATGACACAGTGATGACAGAGGAGGCAGTCTAAGTCCCGTGAAGCGTGTCTCTTCACAGCCTTATGCCCTAAATAGACGGTCTCTGAGTCCCCATACGGCTGTCAGCTTAGCCCTGACTAACTCGCACTATTATTTTATCTTCATTCACACTGCCTAGACTCGCCAGGGTCACGAGAAGTGGTGTCTGTGTTAAAGGCTGCTCCCTTGAGAGAGTATAGGGATGGTGGCACTTAGCTGGTGGTTTGACACAGGCTTGGCAGTGTCATTTTTGTATGACTATATAATACATGAACATTTGCAAGGATCTGTTGCAGGATCTGAAGAAGCGGGAAATTGCAATTTAGCTAGAACAAGACTCAAGACGAACTGGGAATTTTGCAAACAAACAATGGTGCACTAGTGCTTTTTTATTATTATATTTTTTTTATTGAGGAATATTTCCACAATGTTTCAAAAACAGTAGCAGTATCTTCATTAGTAAAAGAGTGGGAAACCCAGAAAAAGGGTGGGAAACCCAGGTGCACTAGTGCTTTTGACGGTGAATTGGCGGAAAATTTTTGGCCCGTGTTCAATTTGTCCTCTCTCTTGATAGATATGTAATAATCTTTTAGTCCCATTATAAATTAGGGTATGTTTCTTTACATGTTTTGCCTGCTAGCTGCCAGCATCCAATGAATTACATATATAGGATGGCGGGCAGTCAGGTTATGGATGACCCCTGTCTCTATAAAGCTACATTAATAAGGTCACTATATCTACAGGTTTTAATTTAGTTATTTATAGGGTCAATCCTGGTAGATGCTTTTAAGTATAAGAATGTAAGACCAACTCAACCTGCCCAAGCTAAGGAATGGATTAAACAAACTTCAAGAGATGTTCTTGTGCGTCTAACATTCTCATAGAGTCTGAATTAATTTCACTGTGCTCTTGATTATTCCGTTTATGCATTGCTGTCTGCGCTACCTCCAGACTGTCCATCTATCCATCATTTCGCAGTGTTTATGCTCGTATGCAGGCAGCCGCCTCGCCTCCCTCTCCACACTCCAAATGACATGCATAAGTAGCGCACAGTAAAAACGGCCATGGTCCATCCATCACCGGCTCATATGGCATTCAAGGTTTTCACTTTGATCTGAAAAGGCTCGTCTATTTTAAACCAGGGCTACAAGTAGCCAAAAACAGAAGATTTATTAATTTATTTCATTATTATTTTTCAGATGGAAAGTAGCTCATGGCTAAATCTGAGTAAGCAATTAAATTAAGTAAAGTAAAACTTTAAAAATATGAGTTGGGCATTTATGCTAGGAGGCTAATAACATTCAGAACTCACTTCATGCATTAAAACTATACTATATGGCTTGCGGCAAAATGTTCGCATTAAGTCAAGAAAATCCTTCTGGTTTGATTGATTGGACTTACATTTAATATGCTTGAATGTTTTATCTAACGGCGTTCGCACTATTTGTGAGTCTGAATCTGATTTGTTTGCAAATGCACTGCACCACATTTTGTTGGAGGCCCCAAACTCACACCTCACTCCTATCCACCTTATTCCTACACCTCATGAGCCTTTGCGTGAAAGATGTGGGCGATTTCCGGTAAGACCGGGGTTGCTGTTTGTTTGCATGGAGACCATTCGCTTGAATCCACTTTTTATGAGCTTTAGAGGCGCAGACTATGTGGAAACACGAGCTGTCACAGCTGAGACCAAACTACGAGCCGTGATTAACTGCTCACAATAAACTTATGACTGAAAATCGCTCCGTCTAAGAGTTTACTGACCCGTGGACGTGTTGGCCAAGTTGTCTCCAGTTAACCTCTGTGGATCTTCTAATTCTGCGATTGTTCACAAATACTTTACTCAGATGTGGTACTTTAGGCTTAGAGAATGGATTGTCAGCATAAAAACAGTATTTTTGTTTCTTGTTGATATCCTTGTTTGTTTCTTGTCAAATAAGTAAGTAAGTAAGTGCTTTATTGTCATTGTACAAGTGTACAACAAAATAGTTTTCAGGTGTTAGTCCTGAGCTGCTGCGGCTGAGCCGCGCTGCCACTGTTTGTCAACCTGACCCGCATGACCTTGGAGGTCGGGGGAACTGTAGCACTCGGAAGAAACCTGGCTGGCTGCCCTCTGTCTCCTCTGATCCTCTGAAATGGTGCAGCGCCTCCTGGGTTTGTCCCTGTTTCAGAGCGTGGTGTCCTGCACTGGTCAGCTGCACCTCCTCCTTCCTCTTCCTGCCTCTGCTTCACAACAGTCTTTCACCATCTCTCGTTTGTCCTTTTTTGTTTTCTGTAGATCCTCTTGTGACGCCTCCTCTGTGCTGCAGTTGTGGGGGCTCTTGGTGCCTCTTCAGTGTCTCATATTTGATATTTGTAGATCTCAAATGGGTTTAGCTGATAAGCTAGCATTTTGTTTACCTTTAAAAACTTACACAGACTTTAAAAAGCTGCGTTCTCCATGACCATTTTAGACTCTCAAAGTAAACAAATCCACCAAACCTCCACAAAAACACGGCAAAGACGTACAAAAGTATCCAGAAAAACAATGTAGAACACAGAAACCACAAATGCAGTTCACAGAGAAAGGCAAAAAACTCAGCTGCACAAGGAGCGATATGAAATATCCGTGGAGATCTTCACATTTTCAGATTAAACAGAGCGAAAGTCTGTTTACAAAACCTCGTTACATACGCCGCTCTACGTGGAAAAAGGCCATGTCTGTAGTTTAATTAGGTCAGAGGTTTTGCACAAAAAACGAGCAGAAAAAGTTGGAATAGTCTTTGCATATCCAAGTATTTAAAATGCCATGTATTCAGACACAGTTCAGCTTGTGAGGCCTCACGGGGCTCGGGTCATATCACTCGTACAGTGTGAGGTCAGTCAGTCAGTCGTGGGTTAACAGTGTTTATTTACCTCCGTGGGCTAAGGCTTTCTTCATACATGTATGTGCGTCAGTAGCATTTAGCATGTTCAAAACAAACATGTCAGTTTAAGGCCAGTTTTAGCATGTCCCAAACACAGCTTGTTCCAGAGCCACAAGTGTCACTTTCTCTGTTTTTTTTAAATAAACCACGAACAGCGTAAAGTGTTCCAGAGCTGCGCGAATGTTACGGAGGCTGATCCTTTGAATAATCATCATAAAATTTGAAAATAAACCGCTATGTGAAACGAAAACTTGCCCTGGAAACCAATGTAAACCAATGGCTCAGAGCGACTTCCGGCATCTCACCGGAAATTCCCCCCATCCTTGTTTCTACATGAGCCGCCCCAGGAATAAGGTGGATACATGTAAAGTCAGATACACACAAACAAACAATATATAAATAAACAAACATTAATTAATTAAATTAAGTTACTACACAAAACAAAAAGCACCAGCAGTTACCATGAATACCACTGCCTGAATCCCTGCCTGTATTCACTTCTATTCTATTCTATACTTGAACTTCTCCACCAGACTCTTCCCTGTTCTCCTGTCACCTCTGAGTAGCTTCTGTGTGGTTGCGGTGTGCAGAGGATTGGAGCTGTCAGCCCTGTCCCCTTCATGCCCTCACAGCGCTGTCAGCCTCTCTGAAGGATCTCCAGCTAATGTGTGCCATCTGGAGTCTGCTCCTCTCATCCCTGTGCACCTGGGACACCACATCCAGACCAGGGACACATGAGCCAGGGCACACACCTGGCACAGACCACCTATGGGCAGGCCTGACTGGCTCAGTGTGAGGGAGAATTAGGATATCTAGTTGTAGCAATGAAAAAGGGGAGCATTTGAACTCAGCGGGGGCACTAGAACAATAGCATGTAGACAACAACAACAACACAAAATTACGCACTGGCTTTCAAATTGTCTCTGAACCAACCGGTAACTTTTTTATTATTATTTTTTTTTACAAAGACTTTAAGCCTATGTTTGGCAGGTACCAGTGCTTCAGGTGTAGGTCCCTGGCTGCACTTCTTGGCTCACTTCTGCAGCTTTTTTTTTAGCCATATTCACAGCCTCTTATTATTTATTTTATGATTGCCAAGCATCTTAAAGGAACAGGCCACCGTTTTTGCAAACTGAGCTTAGACGAGTTGATGCGTACCTGTCTGGTCTTTGTGCGTGTGCTCAGTCACGCAAACAGACCAAAGCTGTTGTTAGCGTTTAGCCTCTCCTCTATGGGGCCAAACGGAGGTAAACTTAGAAGCAACCAAGCTCTTCTACGTTTTCCCTATTTAAATACGGTTACATGAGTGGATAAAAAGGGGTACTATATTGTAAGGCGTAATAACACCTTAGAAGCACTTCGACGTCCGCGCAGTAATATCTTCACTTTACTGCGCGGACGTCGAAGTGCCCCTAAGGTGTGATTACTTTTACCCCTTTTTATCCACTTAGAAAATCCATCCATCCATTTTCTTCCGCTTTATCCGGGGCCGGGTCGCGGGGGCAGTAGTCTCAGAGATGCCCAGACTTCCCGATCCACGCACACCTCCTCCAGCTCGGAGACATAGTCCCACCAGCGTGTCCTGGGCCTTCCACGAGGCCTCCTCCCAATAGGACATGCCTGGAGCACCGCCCGAGGGAGGCAACCAGGAGGCATCCGGAACAGATGCCCTAGCCACCTCAGCTGGCTCCTTTCGACGTGGAGGAGTAACGACTCGAGTCCGAGCTCCTCCCGGGTAACTGAGCTCCTCACCCGATCTCGGAGGGTGCGCCCAGCCAAACTCATTTCGGCCGCTTGTATTCGCGATCTTGTCCTTTCGGTCATTACCCAGATCTCATGACCATAGGTGAGGGTGGAAATAGATCGATCGGTAAATCGAGAGTTTTGCCGCTTGGCTCAGCTCCCTCTTCACCACAACAGTCCGATACAGCGACCGCATCACTGCTGACGCCGCACCGATCCGTCTATCGATCTCACGCTCCATCCGTCCCTCACTCGTGAACACGACCCCGAGATACTTGAACTCCTCCACTTGGGGCAAGGACTCCCCACTGACCTGAAGCGGGGAAGCCACCTTTTTCCGGTGAAGAACCATGGCCTCAGATTTGGAGGTGCTGATCCTCATCCCGGCCGCTTCACACTCGGCTGCAAACCGTCCCAGTGCGCGCTGGAGGTCCTGGTTTGATGAAGCCAACAGAACAACATCGTCCGTAAACAGCAGAGATGAGATTCTGAGGTTCCCAAACCGGACACCCTCCAGCCCCTGGCTGCGCCTAGAAATTCTGTTCATATAGGTAATGAACAGAACCGGTGACAAAGGGCAGCCCTGGCGGAGCCAAACACGCACCGGGAACAGGTCTGACTTACTGCCGGCAATGCGAACCAAGCTCCTGCTGCGATCATACAGGGAACGGACAGCCCTTAGCAGAGGGCCCCGGACCCCATACTCCCGGAGCACCCCCCACAGGGCACCACGAGGGACACGGTCGAACGCTTTCTCCAGATCCACAAAACACATGTGGACTGGTTGGGCGAACTCCCACAGACCCTCGAGCACCCGATGAAGGGTATAGAGCTGGTCCAGTGTTCCACAACCAGGACGAAAACCGCATTGTTCTTCCTGGATCCGAGGTTCGACTATTGGCCGGATCCTCCTCTCCAGCACCCTGGAGTAGACCTTACCAGGATCTGCGACTGCACGAGCTGCAGCACGCTTGGCCTGCCGGTACCTCTCAGCTGCCTCCGGAGTCCCACAAGCCAACAAGGCCAGATAGGACTCCTTCTTCAGCTTGACGGCATCCCTTACTTCCTGGTGCCACCACCGAGTTCGGGGGTTGCCGCCGCAAGAAGCCCCCGACAACATAGCTCCTGGGATCATTCGGGCGCTCAAACAACCCCACTACGTTAAGGTAGCAGTTCACGGGGTCACTTAGAAAATCAACATGTTTAATTTTATGTAACTATACTTGGATCGTGTAACTACTCACGTAACCGTATTGAAATAGGGAAAATGTGGAAGAGCTTGGTCGCTTCTAACTTCACCCCCGTTTGGCCCCATAGAGGAGCGGAGGAGAGGCTAAATGCTAACAACGGCTTTGGGCTTTTTGCGTGACTGAGCACACGCAGAAAGCCTGAGAACATGTCTCAGTATGGGAAAAACGGTGGCCTGTTCCTTTAAGAATAGCAGCTGCTTAAGTGTACTGTAGATCAGCTTATTGGTTTCAGTGATGGTTGATATAGGAATCCCTCTCAATGCTCTTTTCACATCTTCTATAGGAGACTGTCTGATGGTAAGTCATCATTATCATGGTGGCCTAGCGGTTAGAGCTCCTGCCTCACTGCAAAAAGGTCCGGGGTTTTTGTTTCCCTGACAGTGCGTGCCTTTCTGTGTGGAGCATGTTTCTCTCCCTGTATGTGGATGGGTTTCCTTCGGTTGCTCTTTAGGCTTAGCTTGCTGTTAACCTTAGCTGTTTACATTAATCACCAAAAAGCACACAGGTAACTCATATTGGAACAGAGGCAGGTTCCATTCTTATATCAGAATGTATTTGTTTCGATATTTTTTTGCTGTTTTAGTTTAGTTTCCAGTAAAAGTCTATCATTTGTTTCGTGCTTTTAACGATCCACACAACATTGTCTCGATCCAAAAGAAACCCACGCACCCCAAAAGGCTTGCAGAACAATACATTAGTGGAGACAAGATTTAATGATTAATGTTTATATTTTTTTAATGATTTAGAATCTCAATAAAATACAGGAAGGAGGATGATTACAGTTGGGTAATACATTTCCTAACAAATAATTAAGCCACGCAATTGCTGAATATTGCCCTTAAAAGACCAAGTAAATAAATCCTGGCTTTTTGCATCCATGAAGTAAACATACTTTAGACATCACGACTTTAAATGCTTCATTAGACAAACATTAGTGAGTCTGCAATGGAGAACTATGACATTATAACCACAGAATGATCACACCATAATGACTTGTTTTCTCGTTTTGGAAGACAATTATAGTTTGCCCTTGCAGGGGAAAGGTGCGTTGCTCACTGGCTCACCTGGCACATCAGAGAATCCGCTCAGAAATCAAGCAAAACAACATCTGGTGGAGTCGTTAAAACTCCATAACGCCAGGGGTTAGGGAGATGTACCCTGTCAATGGGCCATAGCAGGCAGACCAAGTACATGCAGGATGTTCCGCACAGCTGTTTAGTCAGTGGGAAGTCTCTTAAGAGGTTGTTTGATATGAAATTTAAAGTGCAAGATAAGCTTGCACTATTATATCTAAATTACATATTGTGAAATATTACGAAACATTCAAATCAATTTTCATACCTGGGGTTGGGTGTGTCTTTTTCTCCAGAGCTCAAAACTCTCAAGTGGTATTTTCTCTTTTTCCATAAGGTTCATTTAGTGCGAGCTGACAAAAGTAAAATACAAACAAACAATAAAGCAAAAGTCAAATTGTATAAGCACTTACATAGCCTTCAGTACCGTTCAACAGTTTGGGGGTCACTGAAAATGTCCTTATTTTTTGAAAGAAAAGCGGTTTTCAATGAGGATAACATTACATTAATCAGAAATACCGTCTAGACATTGTTGATGTTGTGAATACCTACTCTAGCTTGAAACGGGGGATTTTTTAATGGAAAACCTACATAGGTCATTACAAAACAACAACACCAACCATGTCTACCTGATCCTTTGAGTAAATCAAATCAGCTCTTAATTAAAAGCTCTGCAACGAACATTCAGATGTGTTCATAAAGCGACCCTAGAGGAAAAGCGCGCAGAGACCCATCAGGACTCATCTCTGGAGTTCTCTTCTAATGAGCTGCCCAGGGATCATTTGTACGCAATCAAACAAAAGGCATACGGTCTAATTCATAGATTTAATTAGGTGGTTCTCGGTGTGAAACACTTGAGACCCACTGCCATTGGTGTCTTTGCATTACTCCACCTCCGTTTTACATTTGGGATTTTTGGCTGTGAAGCAAAAGCTCTGATACATTGTTCGTCTTACCCTAACTCGGTCCATTGCAACCTGAGAGAACGTCGGGATTATAGAGGCAACTGCAAAATGATGGGGGAAGGGTGAAGCAACCAGGCAAGTGGAATACAGTGGCTGTTATCTGGACCGAGAAATCCTCGCGTGGTCTTGACACTGACGGGGGTGAAGGGAGGCGTATCATTTTGCCCCTTAGCTGAAGCAGTATTACAGGTGAAGAAAGTGCTTTTGAATGAATTACAAGGTAGAACGATGTGATGGGTGGACAAAGTAGGAAGTAGGTCATGTCAATACATACATTTGTGGAAATTAAAATACAGCCAATCTCCTGAAAGATTATTAATGTATTTCCTTGTAGTCTAATGACTGACCCGACTCAGCTCTTCTGTAATCTTGGCCGCTCTGCCGAAGGTTTCCCTAGACACACTAAGTCTGAGGACAGACTACATGATTTCTTTTTTTTTTTTTTTAAGAAACGGTGGTCCACACTACACGACCGAATTATCGAACGACCCGGGGTTCCCACATCACGGGTGAGAATCGTGAGAACAGGCACACTACACAAGTCTGTCAAACAGCAGATGCCGCCGCGCGTTCAGCGTCTCTGTCCTGACCTTCATTTCTCTCTCTTCGGGGGAAAATAACTGACCCCAGATCAGCGAAGACACGCCACTGTTTGCGTGCCGGCGAAACACGTATGTGTCCGGATTGGTCAACAATGTCGGTCGCCAAATCAGGGGGACTTCAGACAGATTTACCGTTGTTTTGATCAAGGATTTAACATTTCCGAGACTCGGATAAACAGAATATTTTGTGACGCGTGCCACAACTGCAGAGCGAGATTCAAGAGACACAGTGCGGATTTATTTATTTATTTGAATTAGGACAGTACATATATCAACATGTCAGCAAAAAGCATCAATGTAAAAATGCCAGAGTTAGCACAGTAGCTAATTTTCATCTGTTGTCCTAAGGCAGGTAAGATCAGCAAACATTAACTTAAACAATATACAGAAGAGATATATATACATACAGACATTTCAAGGTCAACATACAACCAGCCTCAAAGATGCCCCCAACGCTCCAAAAAAGCGTTTGTTTGCTCCTCCTTCTGCGCAGGTAAACAGAGGCTACATGCCATGACAGTGTCCCACAAAGGAAAATCAGAAAAGCCAATAGAGCCGGGTTTAGCGGAGCCTCACTCAAATGTGACAGCTTTAGATTGAGGCGCGCGTGTGTGTCCGTGGTGCTGACGGCTTTTTAAAGTGACGCGTGAAGATGCAAAGGCGGGACTCGCGGCCCACAGCAAAACAGGCACAACCATGCCGTTATCGTGTAGGAAGAAAGTTCAGGGACAGAGGGCAGATCAGACCTTCTGCTTTGCATTTAAGTGGCTAAACTTTAACGCGTTTGAGCCCACTGTCTAATATTACAGGCGGACGACTGTTCTGTTCTTCTCCCATCAAATCTTTGAATGGAACACAGTACCGGACAGTAGCGGCTTACTTCCACGCCTGGTGATCACTGTTGGCCCAACGCAGTTCAATGGTGCAGGTATGAGACTTCCTGGACTTGTTTGTAGTTCTCTTAAATGGAAATTAAGAGTTGGTGACGTGAAGAAGCGGAACGTATTTCCCATGGATTTAATAAGAAGATAGATGACGGCGTCCTCTACTCCGATGCTGGGCCTGTAGGCAAACTGCAGCGGGTCCAGGGTGGAGCTCAACACAGAGCGGAGGTGGGTGAGGATGAGCCGCTCCATAGTCTTCATCCGGTGGGAGGTCTGTAGTGGGCCGGTTAACTTTATTTACCAGGTAAAGACCGAAAACACGCGGCTGTAACAATCTAGGAATCAACCAGGCAACTAAATAAAGGCACTTTATTATTTGAATTCCAGTAATGAATTAATTGATTTGTTCACATTCAATTTGTTATAATATTAGCATTGTTTAAAGGTTGGGTGTGTGTTTTGTCCAGTTTCAAAGCTTCATGATGCACAATCCAGAGCAGCAGATGATGCTGTTCAGATGAACGTTCAATGTGACTGATGAAGGTTTTTCCAGCCATGTTCAAACAGGTGAAGCGCAATAATGTTTTTCAAGCTACAAAGGTATCCCTCACAACACTCATTTAAACTGGTTTGTATTACAGCAAGTACTACAGTACTTCAGATTTGACTGGAGGTGACTTGAGTGTACATGAGTGTAAGTACTACTTACTTTTGCAGATGATTTAAAGTTGTATGTTTTGAAAAGAGACCTTTACAAAGTCTGAATGCCTCCCCTGGTATTTAGTTGAAGTTTTCCACTAATTTTGAAGAGAAGTTAAAAGTGCCATCTTTGAAAGGCTTTTTTTTCCCAGTGAAGTGTCTCACTGGGCCTCCTTCAATAAAACCTCCTACAAACAGACTGCACCCTGCCAATTTACTGTCCTTGCCTCGGGTTATGGAGAGGAGAAGGAGTCAGCAGCGGAGTGAAAGCATGCAAACGCAGGAGAATTGGGCCGGTGGAATGAAAACAAAGTGAAAAATACACGCAGACAAACAGATAATGATTGCATAACGTAAATATGCATTTCCCAACTGGTCTCTTGCACTCCTTATTGATGAAACCTTATCTGCAGTAAACAGCAACACAGAGTTGTACAGGTCCCCACTTGCTTTAGGTAACAACATTTGTTATGCCATTAACAGAGTCATGTCAATCGGAGAAGGCTCGAGAAATTGCTTGTGAAGAGAAATGTTCTGCCGATCCTGATCGGTTTTAGCGCTTTGTCTAGCGCTTTTCTGGACACTCAAACATTACATTGCATTATTTATTCACTCCATATTCCCGGGTTCTTGAGCACGGGCATGATGCTGAGGTTTTTTTTCTTTTGGGGTTTTCTTTGCGATTAGTTTTGGATTGGACCTCTGGCTGCCAGTTGTGCACGGGACCTTTTGTCCTTGTATGGTGCTGTATATGCAGTCACAAAAAATGGTAAATTCATGTTTTTTTTTTTTTTTTATCATAAAGAACATCAGTGGGAGAGTTAAGGCACATTTACACTGACTGACTATGGTGGTCTATGCTCACACACAGAGCAGCATGTACAGTGCTATTACATTTGTGAGCTGAGTGCTCACTGACCTGTCTGGCCTCTCCGTCTGCTGCAGGCTTTTGTTGTCTTCTTTATTGACCCGGAACGTCGGCTACACCTGCTCGGCTGTACCCCATCTGTGGAACTACAACTTCTCCGGGCTTTACCAGTTTTATGCTTTTAGGATTACTTATACTTATATGGCTTATTTTATTGATTTATTTATTTAAATTAGGACAGTGCATATTAATCAACATGTCAGCAAAAAGCATCAATGTAAATATGCCGGAGTTAGCACAGTAGCAGAACGGACGCTTACTGCTCTTGTAAAAATGTGTTATGCGGTTGTTCTATTGTGCGTTCTATTGTGCATAACTTATATAATTCCATGGTCTTAAAACATTTCAAAGAATAAATTGCTACTGAGGCAAATAATCTTTCTTAAAATAACAACGTGTCCCTTAAATATTTTTGAGCTGTATATACACAGTATTTCCATGTTGATCAGTGGCATTCTTTACCTTCTTTTCTGACATGTTAAATAAAATAATAACATACAATAACATACAATAACATTGGCTGTTACTGGTGCCTGTACAAACCCATTAAACGGTTTGTAAAGGCATCAGTGTCCCTCTCAAACCCATTAAAAGGTTGTTTTCAATGCTTTTATAAATATTCTCTTCTCATTTTTCCTCCTGGTTGACTCTGTTTCAACCAGCAAACCCATTATATACCAGAATAAAATTCCTGCTGCCTTCAGGTAGCTCTCAGAAATATCAGAATTACAATTTTAAATGAGGCATTTCACTTGAGCGTGATTCGGTGGACAACATTATGCGCTGAACTCACATATTCACTTCACAAATTATACCTGCGTGTCCTTCCGCTTTGTATTGATGAGTTTTGTTTCTGCACTAGAAGTGAAAAGATTCATATTTTTCATTGAACTAGAAGGTTGGGTAAAAGGTTGCACTCGAGTATTGTCTGTGAAAGGCGCTATATAAAAGGAAAGATCTTCTTCTATTCTGAATTTCAAATCTGTTCATTCCTTTTTTGTTTGCTTCCGTTTGTGGAGTGAATCTACTGCACGGATACGTATTCAAGGCCGTCATCTTTATCTCCATTATGTGTAAAACAACGAGACCACTAATGCTACAATAAAGCAATTTGAGAGATGATGGGACAAGTTTGATATAATAAACATAAACAAACTTTTTGGGTCAACGTGTTTTCAGACAAGGACTTAAAGCAGTACTAAGTAACGTATTTACCTTAATAAATACTTTCCGTAGTCCCTCTGGGGGTAATACAAGTGTTAATGGGGTGATTGAAGGGTCTTTCATCTCCCCCTGGTGTCTCTGGCCAGAAAACCATGCTTGCAACTTGACTGCCACCGGGTCGAAGCAACCAATACACACCAATAGAACCACGAAGAAGAAGCTAACAGGCTAACGGGCAAAGCTAACTGCGGGCTAGCGCCACTTTAAACAGTATTTACAGCCAAGTTTGAGTGAAAACAATTATTTCCTTTGTATAACTGGATAACCCTTCGCCTTTTCTGTCAGCGTAGTATTTACTCTCCAAGACATTTAATAAGTTAGAATATCGTAACTTGCTACGACACCTGCAGTTGCGCTTATGGCCTCTAGGGGCAAGAGTTACTTAGTACTGCTTTAATATGCAGGATTACTGTAACATACTTAAAATGCAGCTAAACATAACTCCTGGTATGTTATCTCACCATGTATCAACGTTGTGCATAGAATAAATGAATAAATGACATTGTCCGCCTCCGCCCCCACCCTCTCAGCCTCTCAGAAACCCTTATCTATGCTTTTGTCACACAAAGCTCCGCCGCTCGCCTCCGCATCCGCACCCGCTCCGGAGACCACGTCACCCCCGTCTTTCAAAAGACTGCCTATTCACTTCAAGGTTCCACTCTTCATCTTACATGCATAGGTTATGCCCTGCATAACCTGGCCCCTTTGTACCTCGCTGACCTCCTGCAGCAGCACCACCGCCGCCCCTCCCCCCGCTCACTTAAACCTTCTCAAACCCATCACCAACTCAACGCACCGAACCTTGGGGGACCGAGTCTTCGCCATCGCTGCCCCCGCCCTCTGGAACTCACTCCCCATCCACATCAAACTTTTAAAAACATGCTCAAAACCCACCTGTTCCACAAAGCTCATAATCACTTCATGTTTTTGGTCTTTGTGTTCTGTAATTTTTTGTGTAGAACCAACAACAAGTGGGACACAATCATGACGTGAAAAATTATTCAGCCTTGGGGTATGTCTCTATCAGTTTTGCACATTGAGAGACTGAAATATTTGCAAAACAGCTGGAGCTCAGTGAAGTTGGATGGACAGCGTTTGTGAACAGCAGTTTTCAGTTCTTTCCACAGATTCTCGATTGGATTCAGGTCTGGACTTTGACTTGGCCATTCTAACACCTGGATATGTTTATTTGTGAACCACTCTATTGTAGATTTTGCTTTATGTTTTGGATCATTGTCTTGTTGGAAGACAAATCTCCGTCCCAGTCTCAGGTCTTTTGCAGACTCCATCAGGTTTTCTTCCAGAATGGTCTTGTATTTTGGCTCCATCCATCTTCCCATCAATTTTAACCATCTTCCCTGTCCCTGCTGAAGAAAAGCAGGCCCAAACCATGATGCTGCCACCACCATGTTTGACAGTGGGGATGGTGTGTTCAGGGTGATGAGCTGTGTTGCTTTTACGCCAAACATAACGTTTTGCATTGTTGCCAAAAAGTTGGATTTTGGTTTCATCTGACCAGAGCACCTTCTTCCACATGTTTGGTGTGTCTCCCAGGTGGCTTGTGGCAAACATTAAACAACACTTTTTATGGATATCTTTAAGAAATGGCTTTCTTCTTGCCACTCTTCCATAAAGGCCAGAGTTGTGCAGTATACGACTGATTGTTGTCCTATGGACAGAGTCTCCCACCTCAGCTGTACATTTCTGCAGTTCATCCAGAGTGATCATGGGCCTCTTGGCAGCATCTCTGATCAGTTTTCTCCTTGTATGAGCTGAAAGTTTAGAGGGACGGGTCTTTGTAGATTTGCAGTGGTCTGATACTCCTTCCATTTCAATATTATCGCTTGCACAGTGGTCCTTGGGATGTTTAAAGCTTGGGAAATCTTTTTGTATCCAAATCCGGCTTTAAACTTCTCCACAACAGTATCTCGGACCTGCCTGGTGTGTTCCTTGTTCTTCATGATGCTCTCTGCGCTTTAAACTGACCTCTGAGACTATCACAGAGCAGGTGCATTTATACGGAGATTTGTTTACACACAGGTGGATTCTATTTATCATCATTAGTCATTTAGGTCAACATTGGATCATTCAGAGATCCTCACTGAACTTCTGGAGAGAGTTTGCTGCACTGAAAGTAAAGGGGCTGAATAATTTTGCACGCCCAGTTGTTTATTTGTTAAAAATGTTTGAAATATCAAAAAAATTTCGTTTCACTTCATGATTGTGTCCCACTTGTTGTTGGTTCTTCACAAAAAAACTACAGTTTTATATCTTTATGTTTGAAGCCTGAAATGTGGCAAAAGGTCGAAAAGTTCAAGGGGGCCGAATACTTTCGCAAGGCACTGTATATAAGTCCATTGCGACGTACTGATTATTCAATGTATAAAAAGCAAGTAGCACCCCTTACGTATGACAACATTTGCACAATAAACTCACCAGCTTCTTGGATCCAATACGTTTTGCCTGTATGTGGCTCTGCATGATTAAATGCCATCAATCACTTCCTTCAATTGGATTTGCCCCGAGCTCCTGTTTCACGACCAAGTGGCTCATAAATAATGTGGACAGAAATAGAGGCAGATCAGGTCCAGTCTATTCATCAGCAGTCCACATGCAGACAGCCAACTATCAATAAACAGCACCTGGGACCGAGGGGTGGGAAGAGTTTTAAACTCATGTACATTAAATGAATAGATTTTCCAAAAAAGGTAAATTTTTCACTTCACAAATCTTGACACTTGTATTTCATTTCCGTAATTGTTATTTTTTTCACCTTTCATTCGACTCATTGGAATTCAGCCACTGTGATTTTGAAGAAACAAGCAGCATAGTACAATTTGTCTTGTGATGAAAATGATTTTTTTCAAATGTATTTTCACTCTTTTTTCCGCTTTGCTTCCTTTCTGACATTTGATTTGTTTGATTTAAGATTCATTTTTTAGCAGCATAGAAACTCATTTTCACTACAGTACATCATGCCCAGCTAATAATTGAAAAGGACAACCCCAACAGAAGTGGTCAAGTAGTTGAACGTCTATCTGAACGTGTTCAGACGTTAACAGTGGCAAATGTGTGCCGTAATGTAAAAGAGTCACTTTACATAAAAAATAACTAACATGCAAATTCAGATGATATTAGAACGGTAAAGGGTGACAGAGCCCTTGTTACTTTCTCGCACCTGCACTAAAGTATAGTCCAAACAGTGAAAAAGATAACAGCCCTAACATCCGTGTAATAATAATAATAATAATAATACATTTTATTTGTAACGCACTTAAAATCAACATGAAAACATTGATATGGATTGATATGGATTCAGAAGACTTCAGGAACTAGGGATCGACGGTAAATCTAGACTTTAAGTGACACAAAAAGGTTTTATGGGTTTACTTGAACATTGATCCTTGGTTCAAGTTTGTTTTCAACACTGGGACCTTCTTCAACATCTGGTTTCCCCTCTCATGGCGACATGTAAACAAAAGGGAACCTCCGTCTCTCGTGGTACAGCTGTGTTTTTTGCCTTTTTCTGCGAAGTGCATTTGGGGTTTTGTGCTCCACATTGTTTTACTGGATGCGTTTGTACATGGAGGAGGTATCCGGGCAACACTCACAGTGAAGCCACACATACCTTCTATTCTGTTCTGGCTAATGGACGTTCACAGGAGAATAAAACAGAATAACTGCTAAGCTCTTCCCAGAAGATGGTGAAAGACTGTTGTGGAGCGGAGGGAGCTGCGCAGGAGGAAGAGAACGGAGGAGGTGGAGGAGCTGACTAGTGCAGGACACCACGCTCTGAAACAGGCACAAACCCATGAGATGCTGCACCGTTTCAGAGGAGCAGTGACGCCAACCAGCCAGGTTTCTTCCGGGTGCTACGGTTTCCCCAAGCATCAAAAACCTGCTGGTCAGGTTGTCCCACAGTAGCGGCGTGGTTAACCAATGGAACAGCAATCACTCTATAAAAAGGCAAAAAAGACAGAACATAATTTTAATCATTTTAATGTGTCTATCTCCTTGGCTGCAATACTAAGGAGATAGACAAACCTTGAAACTGAACTTGAAACTGAAACTTAATCACTACAATAATCACAAAGCTTTTAGTAAAAAATAATATGATTGTTGATGAAGACGTAATGATCTGGATGACCACATTCCTTTTTGGGGCAAATTTATGTTACACAGTGTTGGATCTCAAGAACATATCGGTGACACAATTATATTTAGGATAGTGGTTCCTTTTCACCGTGAGAAGTCTTTGTGTTTGTATGTTTCATCTATACCTGCTCCCTTTGCGGCGACTCTCCGACGTACATGACGCCACGGACGACGAGCTGAATTTACTTGAGTGTAACTTCTCACCCCATTTGCCCAACCTGCTAAGTGAGCTCGTGCTCGGTTAGCCCCGTCTTAGGCGGTTACTCTGGCTCTCACTCCGTGCACTAATCACGCGGCAGCAAAAACCCAGTGCCACCTCCTGTAGCTCGGAGATGAGATGAATGCCACGGTGTTATGCTAATGACGTGTTATCCAATCACACGCTTCAGTGGGTCAAAGAGTAGGAACAAAAGCCATTCTGAGTCACAGGGAAGAGGAGACACACAATCATTAACAATATACGTGCACGTTGACGAGTGACGTGCACGTGATTCTGAACCGCGGCGTCGACTGGAGGGCAAAAGAAAAGCGCTGGGGCCAGATTGTGCTAAATATGGCTAAATATAATCAAATCAATGTAGTGGTATGAAAATAAATACCTACTCCATGTGCACTAGGAGTGTGACAATATATCGATTTTCCGATATAGTGCGATATTTTGCGGGACGATACGATACCGATACTTTTTATTCAGATTTTTTGATGACGTCATGCATATTAATGAGAAACATCAGGCATACTAATGAGGCAGCAGTGCTCCACTGTTTTCACAGTCAATAGAGGAGCTCCTACATTGTTGATGTGACTGCTTTTTAACTGTGGCTGCAAGGTCCCAGGTGCCTGTCGCGGTGGCAAACTCCGGTGGTGCCCGGGAGTAAAGGGTGCTGTCAAGGTGAAGAAGAAGGCCTTCCTGGCCTCATTGGCTTGTGGGACTCCGGAGGCAGCTGAGAGGTACTGGCAGGCCAAGCGATCTGCAGCCTGCGAGAATCGCAAAAACTTGCCATGGAGGAGGACTAACAGTCTCCCTCAAAGAAATTCTGGCAAACCATCCGGTGCCTCAGGACAAGGAAGCAATAGTTATTGTTGGTCTTTAAGAAAGACACTAGGTATAAGAAAAACTTGTTCAAAGCAATGCTTCACCAACAGTGTATACAGTGCGGGTGGGGAGCGGCGGACCTCGATGTTGTCGGTGGATGTAATACTTCGAGGATCCAAGGTCACGTCTTCCGATGAGGAAGCAGACACTGGCCCATCAGCCAAGCTGAAGTCACCGAGATGGTCAGAAAGCTCCTCGGTAGCAAGGGTCCGGGGGTGAATGAGATTTGTCTTGAATATCTGTCTCTTGATTTTATCCGAATGTCTTGGTTGACACGTCTCTGCACCATCGCGTGGCGGTCGGGGACAGTGCCTCTGGATTGACAGACTGGGGTGGTGGTCCCTCTCTTTAAAAAGGGGGATCAGAGGGTATGCTCCAACTACAGAGGGATCACACTACTCAGCCTCCCCGGTAAGGTCTACTCCAGGGTGCTGGAGTGTGGTGTTATTATTGTGTCGTTTTTGTATTAAAATCCAATGTCTGAAAAAAACCCACTAAATGTTCATGATGAGAAAAAAGGATTTGACGAAAGTGGTACATTTCACCAAATCATTCGACAAGAGGGGGCCTCAAGCACTATTTGTCTTAACAGCAGTGCCACTCAGTTCAGAGTTCAGGCTGGAAAGGCCAGATGTGTCAGCAGGTAGCACATGATACATTGCTTTAAAGTGGAGGAGAGACGAGTGAAGAAAAGGACTAAAGTCGGGTTGGTTTTCTTGTCTGTTGGAGAATCATTATAACATTGGAATGTGCATGCCAGCACAACTAGCAATATTTAGCTGTGCATATAACAATGTGTTGTCTACTATTCATCTCACTTAGTTGTTATTTTATTTTATTAAATAAGTAATTCAATCAATTTATACCATGGTCTGGGTGAATACTCGATTCTGATTGGCTGGAGGGTGTAGGTTAAACAGTGATAATCTACATCTATAGGTGGCGTTCACGTGACATCACAACGTTCTAAAGATCCTATAGTTTAACATTGAGGTGGAGGGCAACTGAAAATTCAATGACTGTAACCATAGTAACGCTCAAAATGCAGATTTCTAGTCCTAAATCATTGCTAATTTCTCTGTAATTCCTGGGCCAATTCACATGAAACAAAAGCTGTCACAAAGTTCAAAGTCATATCTTCCAGTAGATATGAACATAATGTCTAATTATTTCTTCACAAAAGTGTCAAAAAGTGGAGACAATATTCAAAAACATGTGGTTGATGTTGGCCAGTAGAAAGAACTTTCAGCCATAAAATTCACATGTCAGGTTTGTGAATCCAATCACTGTCACAGGATGATCAGAGAAAACATTTGGACATTTTCTTTTTGGACATTTCTTTCATAAACTGTTTCTCTCCCATAGAGTTGTATTGACACCTGCCCTCCGACTGAAATAGAATTCTATAACAAGAACGCAACCTATTGGTTGTTTTCAGGTTCTAGAATGTGATGATGTCACAGGACCCAGTGGGAGGCAGGAGCCAGTTTTTCCAATTAACTGAATTACACTTTTACAAGAAAATGTATAAATTACAAAAATGATCATTAATATCAGTCACTGGTGTTGGAGAAATAACAATGGTGCTCGAGAGGATTGATGAAGAAGAGGCAGCAGTCAGGATGTCTTATTCAGGAGAAGTTTATTTACCATCGTTACGGGACCCGGAGACATAAACTCAAGCCCCCACGCCTTCCATTCAAGTCTGCCCATGCTTCCACAGAAGAGGGATAAATACCGTCTAAGAGCGTCAGACTGACACGCAAGCAAACCATTCAGTGGCGCCTGAGCACCACAGTCAAGGCCGTGACAGAGAAAGTACGACTGCACAGCTTGACCCACGGATAATACGAGTGTACAGCTTGACCCAGTATGATAAATAGTGATTTAATATTATCCTTCAACAACTGGGTCCATGATCTCTCTGTACAAGACCAAAAATTTCCTCAAAAATAAAATAATTTGACCTCTATATAATATTATAGGCCTTTAGAACGCTGTGATGGCACCTGAAACCCTATATCATTCCACTGCAGCTGTTTCCATAGTAACAATTGTAAACAATTGAGCTGGATATAGCTTTAGCGAAAAGGGTCTGGATGCGGCAAGTGGAGGGGCACGTGATCAGTGGAGCTCCAGGAAATGATGTCACCTATATAGTGGAGTGTACGAAAAGGAATTTTATTGAAATTAACTTAAAAAAAAAAGTAGAGCTGACGTCATTTCCTGTGGAGAATTGGAGCTCCACTGATCACGTGCCCCTCCACTTGCTGCATCCAGATGCTGTTGGCTTCAGCTGAAACTCCTGTCCAAGACTTAAAAAAACTAAAACAAAAGCAAACAGGCCCCAATGAACAGTTTCAGGCGTCAATTATCTGCATCGTCCATTTATCCCTTACACAATGAAAAATGTAAATGTTTAAAAACAACATAGTGAATCAAAGTGCTGTACTTGATCAAAATGGTTTATGCACACATGAAGACAAAGTTAATTTGACCCATCCTAAAATGTTGCTGAAACAACTTGTCAGGAAGAGCCGTGAGTCTGGAGCCTCTAGACCTTGAACCTGGATCTCGTTCTGATGAAACAATGTTTAAAACTAATGTTCGTAGTCTGAACACATTCACTGACTACTTGACAGAATATACAGCTAATGGCAATTATAGTCTCGTAGTTTACATTCTAGTGCTGTCCTTGCACACTTTAATTCCACGCAGCACAAAAGGCTCCGCTCAGATGATTTGTCCTCAGTGCAGATAAAAACATTTGGCAAAAGCAAAGTCTGGAACAACAAGCAGAGGAAGCAAATATGTGCATCTCAGAGCCACATCTGCACATGTTAAATGATGTTCAAACACAGGCCTCTGTGATGCCCTTGTCTGTGAAGTATGGCTTTATTATAGAAAGTTTAGCCGGGGAAGCACTGAACAGATGGGACCAGTGTTTGAATTCAACAGAGTACATTGTTTAGTAAAGTGAAAAAAGTTATATCAACTTTACGGTGGGAAGTTTGGAGGCTTGAGTCCTGGTTCACACCGGTGCAAATGGCCGTTGTGTTTTTGGGCAAGACACGTCACACACCTTGCCTGTGGGAATGTTGTGTTTGGTGGAGGGGCCGATGGCGCAGATTGGTAGCCTCGCGTCCATCAGTCTACCTTAGGGCAGCTGTGTTACAGCGGTAGCTTACTGCCACTGTGTTTTGAGTGAATACATTTTACAAATTGACCACCTTGAATATTATTCCATTATGACAGTTGTCAGTGCTCCAATTTCCTTCACTAAAGCATGTTGACATAAAGCTATTGACCTTTCTGCCGAGCCCCGCCCCCCTTAGTTACTGTTGCTACGCCCGACAAACAAATGGTCACACACGACCAGTGCAACAGATTGCCATGCGTGTCAGTGACCTTTTTTGGAGTCATTACCACCGCGATATCCTCCAGATCGAGGCAAAAGGAGTCACAGTATGCAGTGGAGGGATATATTCAAGATATTAAACTATCCAACAAAGGATAAAGGACAACTATTGACACGAAAGCTACAGACAGGTCTCAAGCAAAATCAAAGAAGCCTTATGATCTCTGCCTTAAATGCAACAGCGCAGCCTTGTGGACCAGTCGTGCTCTTGCACTGCCAGGTAAGCAGCCTCTTACTTTTTTTGTATTTCTAAACAATAGGAACATTTCTCCGGCACACTAAAGTTAGCCAATACTCGCTAAACCTACAGGTGCCACAATGACAATCAGCTACACCCAGTTATCGTTAGAATTGTGACAAAATACACAATATTTTTATCATAAAGGGAGACAAAACAAAAAGGTGAGACTGTAGGGTTGTAAAAACTCACCGCCACAGTTACAGTTACAGCTCCAGTGACAGTTTGTGTAACATTATGTGATTGTCAGTAGCTAGATGTTAGCATGCTAAAGTGTTAGCCTAGCGGCTAGGCCCTATAGTCTTACCTTAGAGGAGGTAAAACAATGGAAACAATAATCTTGAACAGAAACACACATTATACATTGTTTTAAATCAGACTAAAACCAGAGAGGCTCAGAAAATCAGAAAATATTATATTAGGAAAAATCCCAATGAATATAAACTCAGATAAATCCCTAGAATTACAGCTTTAAAGATCATAACAAAGGAGTGGAAAAAAAGTAATCCACTGGATATAAAAAAAATATTAATATTATACAAGAAGTAAAATTGAATGAGAAGATAACTCACAAAATAAGGAACATAGAAAAGAGTTGGGGAAAGAACAGTCAGGCCTTTTCAGTGGACTGATAATTCTGTGTAGTTTTATATAAACGTATCACAGTTTTCAGTCCTAAATCTCAAAAGCCACATCACATAACATTTCACTCAATCCATAGGATAAAATACAGAGCATTTATTTGATCACAGATATTTCTGAGTTTGACAAAAAATTGTGTATAAAAGAAATGGACAGTACATGAATATTGTGAATCGGCGGTTAATTGTGCAGCGGGGATTGATTGTAGGTTGGGACTAATTTATGTTTAGGAGGTTCAATTGAAAAAAATAAAAATTAAAAAATTAAAACCTGTCGCTGAACCTAGGAAAGGGTTGTAGGTGTATATTTTGCCGATTGTTTTTGGGATTGAAGTGATAATGGATTTAAACAAATAGAAAAATAGATAATAGTAATGAAGTGTGTGGATATATATGCAAGTATATGAGGGTGCGGCATGTGCATTAGGCCGAGAGGAGTGGGAGTGTGATTTGGGGTGCTGGTGTGGGACGATCGATACGTTGGTGTCTGGCGTGGTGTGTTTGCATGTGTGAGTCCCCTGTTAGTGCACAGGCATGCACTGTCCCATCCAAATAGACGGGTATGGTACGCTGTGGAATTTTCCCTCCTTGTTATTTTAAATTTTTTGTGGTCTGTTTTTTTCCTGTATGTGTTTGTTTCTTTTTTATGTGTGTGTGTGTATGTTTTTGTATATTGGTTATGGTATATTGTCTATTTATTTTTGAAAAATTCTCAAATGAAAAAATAAAGTAAAAAAAAACTAAACAGAGAGGCTTAAGCAGTTAGTCCACAGGTAATATCCAGTCTTTTGTCACAGTGCTACCTGCATTTCAAAGAATTCTGTTTATGACGTACTGGTTTAACTGAGCCAAATGTTCTTCAGTCTAGTGGAGTGTTCACCAAGCTGATAATGTAAATGGGCAGAGGGGCCGTTAAGTGAATTCACTGCACTAAATACTGCACCGTGATATAGGCCGGTTAAACAATGCAGTGAGCAGATAATGTGCTTGGCTCCATTGCAGAGGGAGACTTAAAACCCTGTAGGAACTTCTGTTTAAAACCAAAAAAGATGCCTGTTAGCCCCCCCCCAAAAAAAGTTCATTGTGGGTGTCATTTTCCAAAATGGTTTCCAATGATGCTTACAGTATGCTGTTAATAGGTCAGTTTTCAGACCCCGATAATTATGTTTTGCTCCGTGAACTATTTTTTTTCACTAAGCAAAATAACCTAAGCCATAACAAGATCATCATCTTTTGGTCCACCTCTGCCATGTTTGGTGCTAGAAACCAGAAACCTCTTTTTGATCTTGCTTTATTGAAAGGACAATAATGAGGTCATACAAGATTTGGTAAACATTTTTTATCTTGACCTGATGAGGATAATAATCAAAAGGTATTATTGGTTCAAAATTACATTATTGAATTTAAAAATAGAAATAATCCAAATTAAACCATATACAACAACAATCCTGACTTGAAAGTAGTGTTCTGGTCGCAACTTTAGATTATGCCTTACATCCTGTAGCTGTGATGTTTTATCTAAATATGCACTCATTCTTTGTCTGCGGCATTGAAGTTTAGTAAAGGTCAAATCCATCTATCACCGAGCCTTTATCTTGGCCTGACCACTTGGTGCCGCCCTGGTTACAACACCTGTCAACACAAGCTCTTCTCCCTCGCTCCCAGAGAGCGCTCATGCTGCTATTTCTCAAGTTAATTCCCCTCATTCCGCAGCAATTCTCATTTGTACTTAGAGACTCTTCCAAACAGTTATTTGTATTGATGAAGACGACCTGGCATGCACTTTAATCAGGCCTACATCATCCGGCTATGTAAGTAAGTATGTGTGTGTGTGTGTGTGTGTGTGTGTGTGGGCTAGGCTCCAGGCTTCAGTGCAGTTATTTCCCTGCCTCCTCTGCTCATTATTATTGATGCACCAGCCCTCCACCTCAGCCCGGGTTGTTCTCTGGTCACGGCGGCTCATGAAATAGGCAGAACAAAGGAAAACACTGGGAAGTTTGAAACCGGGAAGAAACATGATGATAGTGGGCAGCATGACAATGTTGTGTTCCAACTTTGAAACGCACTGGGAGCTGTTGTGCAAGTAATTGTCTTGGTCTTAGTGGAAAAGTGACCAGGAGAGACTTCAAATTGATACAGCCAAATTAATGGGGCGCCGTGTGCAATGGGTATGGGAAGGTTTACGCTTGAGACGGGAACACACTCAGGGTTAATAAAGGTATTAGCTAGTCAAAATAAATTCCCAAATACATTTTGAATGCGACAAACGCAGCAAAAAAATAAATAAAAAAATAACTATCGGTGCATATTTCATTACATAGGATTTGCAAGCATTCCATCATATGAGGAGGAAATGTTGATATTGGGGCACCAATTTGAGTAAAGCATTTACTACAATTTCAGCCAAAACTGCAGTTGAAATTATTTATTTTTGCAACTTATGCAATAAAATACTTTATTTTTTCAAGAATTTTAGATTTGATGCCAGTTGCAGTCTAATATAATGCATTTTAATTACATTTAAGGTTGTAATTGTGGCACAATCAATTTAATGACTTATATATGGAAACTCTGTCACTAGTTTTAGTCTGAGCTCAGGGAGCTCTTCTCTTCTTTCGGTAACGCTGTATATTAAGGGGCTCTCGTTAAATATTAATAAGGTATTAATAAGCATTAGTAATTAATAGATATCACTAAGCTGCTTATTGTTATCTATTATCATAAAAGGCTATTAATATTCTTGTAAAGATATGAATAAGCTACTCATTAGGCCATGAATAGATAGCCAGTTTGCCTTGTTTGCATCATATTCTAAAATCCACTTATGCTTTACACATCAACAAGCAGTGAGGTCAGCGACCTCCCATGCTCCAGCTCTCTGAATTTGAGGTGGGGGACTTTATAGATCTGTAATGATCAGATTAGAAAACCTTTATTTGTCCCACAATGGTAGCAGCATCCAGTGGCAGGAAAAAACAGGCCATGGTAATAAGCTAAAAAAATACAGTATAATCCTAATTATGGATATCAAGAATGTAAAATACATCTCCAACTAAATGGTGTCCTTATCTAAAAACAAAACATCTAAACACTTATTTAATCTATAAAATAACAGTGAGAAAACCAAAAACTATAACATCTATACAAAGCATACAGTATGATTTTAGATGAGTGAAAGTATCTTGCCTTGAGTCAAGATGATGTTTTTGCATGTTTTTAAAACAGTACTAAGTAACCCGTGCCCCTAGAGGCCATAAGCGCCACTGCAGGTGTCGTAGCATGTTGCGTTTTTCTTTTCTTTTTTTTACGTATTAATTGTCCGAGTATACTACACTGACAGAAAAGACAAAGGGAGAAAGGGATATTGTATATCCAGTTACACAATGGAAATACTTTTTTTAACTCAAACTTGGCTGTAAATACTGTTTAAGTGGCGCTAGCGCACAGTTAGCTTTGCCCGTTAGCTTCTTCTTCGTGATTCCATGTATTGCTGCTCCGACCCAGTGGCAGTCAGGTTGCAATTGTGGTTTTCTAGCCATAGACACCAGGGGGAGATGAAAGACCCCCCAATCATACCATTAACACTTGCATTACCCCCAGAGGGACTACGAAGAGGATTTATTACGGTAAACAAGTTACTTAGTACTGCTTTAAAGTGTCAGATTTATTTCCTTTTGGCAATTATTAAAATGGAAAAAATATTGTAAATTGGATTGTGCCCACTCAGACACAGGAAGAACTGTCATGACTGATCTTTTGTTCCCCTGTTTTTGTATGTTGTCTATGGTCTAGTCCTGTGTTTTATTTTGATTTACTTCCCTTGTGTTACTTGCCTGCCCTGCCCTGATGTGTTTCAACTGTGCCCCGTTTCCTCATGTATTTATACCCCTGTGTTTCCTTTGTCGTGTCATTGTCTACGTCAGCCACGGTTTGTTTGAGTGTTTGGCTTCTCTGGATTTTGTTATTTTGGTTTTCGTCATTCATTAAACATCACGAGTTTTGTTGCAGTCCCGTATTTCGGGTTTTATTTTCTTTGTTCCACCATCAACCATGACAAGAACACACAAAGCCCATAGAACAAAAACCCTTAATCCCAGACTCGCACCCAAGACCACTGTGTTTGAACACGTGCTAAATTATGCCTTAAATCATCCGTACTCATATTTCCTGCGACCCAAACGACTTTTGACAAACTGTTAAAGCCAAAAACGTCTTGCTTTGTTCAGGGTGTTAGTCTACGAGTGTTCCCACTCACTTAACCTGCTGAACCGCGGATAATGGCTGCACAACACCAACTCAAATTGCCCAAGTGGCTTTTCTCTGCAGGTTAGCCTGGTTCACCATGGGAGATGAGTTCAGAGAACGCAGGTGGTGTTTGGTGCCGCTTGAAGACATTTGGTGGAAGTGGTGCAGGTGCACAATGCCCAAACTGTGCAAGTAGAGGTCTCAGCTGGGCAGGCCAACCCACCATGGAGTGAGACTAAGTATTTGTTTGTTTATTTGTTTATTTGAGCAGTACACATAGTGCTCAAAAGGAGTGGGCTGAAGCAAAAGCTTATGATTGCCCACCCCCAAGTGCAATAAAATAAATAAAAAAAGAACATTTCAAGCAGCTACATTCATACAGACCAACTTACAAACTTACCAAAAAAAATAATAATATATGAACTGTTTATACAATTAATTGAAGCAACGCACAGCTACAACAACAATCCCGTTTCATGTACGATGTCTAGAACAAAGCAGTCAAAAAAAAAAAAAAAATGTGATCCTTAATATATTTCTTCCAGATTTTTACCCTTGATAACCGAGAGTTACTTTTATGTTATGAAGGTACATTAATAGATATTATAATCTGAGATCTTGATACTTTCCAGTTGTCATTACCATTCTCAGTATAATTTTAATTTGGGTGTAATTTCCATAATCATTATTATTATATATTTATTTAATTGAGTTATATGTAAGGTATGCTGCAAGCCCTGCATAGTGTGGTGCATTAAAAAGCCAAAGTGTAGAGCGGGCCAGATGAAGAGGGCAGTAACTCCCAATCAACAAACCCCCACATGGCTGCCCTAACAGCTGATTTTGTAGAATATGTTCCTATGCTGAGTGGTGCATTAAAAGACAAGGTTTAGAGCCCGTTGGGAGGATTCCTCTCAACAGATCCATAACCTGCCAACCCTAATTCTCCATTTGTGAATTTGAGCAATAGAATGACAACCGTTCCAAGCAGCAACACTCTTCCAGATTATAGAGGAACAATACACATAATCCATCCTACTGCTCCCCCTAGTGGCAACACATTTCTTCTTGTCTGTATATTTCAAAAGTCTTTTGTTTGTATTTAAATTTGAACAGGTTGATGTTTGGACATCGTTTCAAATCCATCTCCAGTTTATTCCACAATTGAACACCATTAACTGTTGGACTAAAACTTTTCAAAGTTGTGCTATGTTTCTGAATCCTAAAGTTTAATTCATCACGTAATTCATAACGACCAGTACGTTCTTGGAACCTTCTTTGTATTTGGTTTGGTAACAATTTATACCTTGCTTTGAATAACATTTGAACAGTTTGGAACTCAACAATGTCACAAAACTTCATGATCTTTGATTTTAAAAATAATGAGTTTGTGTGGTCCAAAAACCCAACTTTATGAATTACTCGGATAGCTCTTTTTTGCAACAATATTATTGGTTTAACTGTGTTTTTGTAAGTACTACCCCAAACCACAGTACAATAATATAAGTAGGGCAAAATCAGAGAACAGTATAAGGTATGTAGAGCTTTGATGTTTAAAATGTGCTTTGCTTTTGCTATTACTGAAATGCTTCTAGAAATTTTCGTAGATATATATTTAATATGAGATTTCCAAGTAATTCTGTCATCAATAATCACACCAAGGAATTTGATTTCATGCACTTGCTCGATAACAACACCTTCAATCTGAATCGCTTCCTGAGCATTGGAGTTACAGTTGCCAAATATCATCATTTTGCTTTTACTCAGATTTAAAGATAATTTATTTTGTTTGAACCACTTGTTGACACTTTTGAGTTCCAAGTTAACAATCCGACACAGCTGCTGTAAGTCGTCTCCTGATGCAAAAATATTTGTATCGTCAGCAAACAAGATAAATTTAAGTATTTCAGACGTTTTACAAATGTCGTTAATATACATATTAAACAATTTTGGGCCCAGAATAGAACCTTGAGGTAAACCACAGACAATTTGTCGACAACTCGACTGATAATCACCGATTTTCACACATTGTTTTCTATTTTTTAAGTAACTGGTAACCCACTGTAGAGCTACCCCCCTAATTCCATAAAGTTCTAGTTTATTAATTAATATATCATAGTTTATTGTATCAAACGCTTTACTCAGGTCAATAAATAACCCTATTGCACATTTCTTGTTATCTACAGCATTAGTTATTTCTTCAGTTATATCAAAGAGCGCGTGTGAGGTTGAGTGATTGTTCCTAAACCCAAACTGATTGTCCGAGAGTAAATTACACTTTTCAATAAAGCTGTCGAGTCTAGAGTTAAAAACCTTTTCTAAGATTTTAGAGAATTGCGGTAAACGGGAAACAGGCCTATAGTTTGTAAAGAGATGTTTATCTCCTGCTTTGAACAGAGGAATCACTTTTGCTACTTTCATACCATCAGGAAATTGTCCAGTTTGCAACGATAAGTTACAGATGTAAGTTAACGGCTTAGAGATACTTTCAATAACAGTTTTTAAAGTTTTCATGTCCATGTCATGGTAATCGGTCGAAGTTTTATTTTTACACCCTTTAACAATGTCCAGTATCTCCTTTTCCTCCACAGGTTTGAGGAACAGGGACATAGGATTTGCTTCTATCAGATCACAATTATAGTTCTCAACGTTTACAATTTTTGCAGCAAGGTTCGGTCCAACATCTACAAAGAATTTATTAAATGTTTCGACTACTTCATTCATATTATTTAAAGTGTTATCCTCATCTTTGAAATATTTTGGATAATTAATCGTTCTTGGTTTATTTCTAATTATACTATTTAAGATGTTCCATAAACCTTTAATATTATTCTTATTAGTATCCAACAACTTATTATAATAATCCTGTTTACATTTTCTAATGATACCTGTCAGTTTATTTTTATATTTCTTATATTTATCCTCAGCTTCTTTTGTTCGGTTACTTATAAAGTTTTTGTAAAGATTTTTTTTTTTCTTGCAAGCATTTAGTAAACCTTTAGACATCCATGGTGTTTCTTTACACTTTCTGTTTTTACTGTATTTCTTCATTGGGCAGTTTTTGTCGTATACCTTTTGAAATACTCGCGTAAACTCATCATAAGCCATATTCGTGTCATTCTCTCTGTACACAATACTCCAGTCTTGAGCTAAAAGCTCCTTTTTAAATGCATCAATAGTTTTCTCTGTTTTTACCCTTCTAAACCAATACTTGTTTTCCTCTTCATCTTTTACATATCCATTTTTATACATAACGAAAACTGGAAGGTGATCACTAATATCATTTATAATTAACCCGCTGACTGTATCACTTTCAATTTCATTTGAGAAAATGTTATCAATCAAGGTTGCACTATGAGTTGTTATTCTACTTGGTTTAGTGATTAGAGGAAACAGACCTATACTGAATAAAGTATTTATAAATTCGTCCGTCTTTTTATGTTTATATGGGTTTAACAGATCGATGTTGAGGTCTCCCCCCACAAACATGACTTTATGATTTAATCCTGAAAAGTGCTCCTCCATCCAGTATCGTGTTCATGCAGTCTTTTGGGATTTAAAGAGATCTTGTGGTTATTCTCGTCTAACCAGAGCAAGACATTGTGCAGTTCCGAAATAGATAATTAAAATAGGCAAAGAGGGAAGTCATTGTAATATCACTGTAGTGTCTTTGCAAAACACGTCGCTAATCCACCAGCAAAGAAACCTCATAGACAACAGTAGGTTGAATTTCTCTTTACTGGATGGTGAAAACTGTTAATACAGGGTCAGCAAACGGCTGAAGGGGACATGAAAATAAAGTGCACTCATCCTATACAACTGAAAATATATATAACAAAATAATGGTGAAATATGGATCTTAACACATGGATAAAACAATACAAAAACCTACGGCATTGCCTTGTTAATGCTTCCAAGGTGGATGGCGACCGGATGGCTTTGGTTTACATTCTGACCGCAAGGTTTTGTTGCAGGTTTTGGTAACACTTTATTTTACACTACCTGATACATTGTACTTGCCAAATTTAGTACAATGTGATGGGCTTTGTAACAGTGTGTGATAACGTGTACCTAAGGGTTAGATACACAATGGAATAATGTGTATTAGTACTTTGCAGGTACATAATGTAATAAGACATAAGACCCTAACTGTAACCCTAACCTTAAGCCCTAACCCTAAAGGTCTACTTATGTACCTGCAAAGTACTAATATACATTATTCCATTGTGTATGTACTACATAGATACAAGTTATTACTGATTGTTACAAAGCAGATTACATTGTGCTACATTTTGTTAGGTACAATGTATTAAGGTTAAGTCTGAAATAACGTGTTACCCAGGTTTTACGTACTGAGTTTGTTTTTTGTATTCATAATTTTATTTATAATACAGTGGGCTCTTTGTTAAAATGCACCAACATGCAAGAAATATGACCCTTGCGCTTACATTTTTTCTGGGTGAGGATCAACAGACCCCCTCCGCCCTAATTGCAACCTATATTCTGAATTTGGATTGATTTAAGGTCTCCCAGCTTTGCTTGGAACCATCCTGCATTCAGTGCTGAATGATTTGTTAAGTCTCACCTTGGTTAGGCCTTGTTTTCACTTTGATCCAATGTGGGGCTAGAAAAAACGACACATATATTTTTGAACTAAACTACGTGAGTGATAAAAAGACGGTGATGGACGAATGCCCCGCGGTGGAAAGTTGGCAGGTCTGCAAAAATCCGAAACGCGAGATGTGGTTTGTGAGAGACATGAAATGCATCTGTCTCAAGGCCGTCCAATGAGCAATTGTGTGGCAAAATAGTTTATTACGTCAATGGAAAAGTAAGACTACAATATCAAGTTGAGTGTCAACTAGGTAGTGGGGGAGATGTTAAAATTAACCTTAGGTGTAAAATAGAGGGATGTGTTGCCTAACGACACCACTGGGTAGTCTACTAAGGAACTGAACATGGAGCAAAATAAATAAAACCATTGAAGGTCACAAATGTTTGTAAATTGGGGACACTTGAGTCACTTATGGTTAGGGCATTATCCTTTCTTGTGGACATTACATTTTCCTTTTCTATAAAGATGCAACAGGCACAATGCTACAAAGCAACTTTTTAAAGAGGCACCAAGAGCCCCCACAGCTGCAGCAGTTGAGGCGTCACAAGAGGAGCTACAGGAAACAAAAAAGGACAAACAAGAGATGGTAAAAGACTGTTGTGAAGCGGAGGGAGGAAGGAGGAGGTGGAGCTGACCAGTGCAGGACACCACGCTCTGAAACAGGGACAAACCCAGAAGATGCTGCACCATTTCAGAGGATCAGAGGAGACAGAGGGCAGCCAGCCAGGTTTCTTCCGAGTGCTACAGTTTCCCCGACCTCCAAGGTCATGTGGGTCAGGTTGACACAGTGGCAGTGCGGCTCAGCCGCAGCAGCTCAGGACTAACACCTGAACACTATTTCGTTGTACACTTGTACAATGACAATAAAGCACTTACTTACTTACTTATGTTGACTTGTGTCTAAAGCACCACAAACCGCCATTAAACGTCAAAACTTTTACATCCAAAAACCTGTTTAGTTTCCCAGACTTTTTCAGCTAGTTCTCCATAAATTAATCCAGGATTTAGCACCATTCCAAGTATCATCAAGAGCAACCTCCACCAGGTTCCCACAACTTCATTTTAACATCCTACGAAAACTGCCTCAATGCTTTTTATTCACCAAACATAAAACCGAAAAAAAGAGTTAAAAATATATATAAATAATCCAATGAACCCAAGCTGTGCAGTATTACACATAAATCACAATTATGACTTCATAGAGGGCCATTTTACCACTGACCCAACATAATCCAATGCATCAACTCTTTGCCCTGGTGTAAGTGCACCATCACAGAACAGAGCGGTATGCACTCATAATTCAACTTCCACTGTTGTCACCGGAGCTAGCAGCTATGTTTATATATTGATTAATGTGGCACCAAGCATAATATATTGCAGGCCACACACAGCGAGCTTCTCTTTGATCAAATACTTTTTTGGTTCTTTTATACATTCTCACTGATAAATAGAACTACTGCCGGGGTGTATAAAAAGCTCTCAGGCGTCTATTTCAGAGTATTTATGTCCAACACACTGGGGTCAAACGGGCCATGTAGTAATTAACCAAACAATGCAGGGTTTAGTGGAGTAGCCACACTATCACAGCGGGTTCAGAGGGTCTTTTAAGTCTGTTATAAAGTGGTGCACAGGCACTTGGTTAGTGGGAGAGACGACTACACCACCTTAACTGCATAGTAATACAATTATTACAGTTTGTGATACGATCCCACAGAGTTTGGATGTTTTGTTCAACATTCACTCCCACAGCATAAACTGGGTATAATATTCAGACCATCATTTACATGACAAAACACTGCTGCTGATCCACTCCATCATGCTACCATACACCAGCAGCCAGTATAATAACCGGCTTTATCTTCCATTCACCAGCACATAGGTTCCAGAGTGATATTTTTTCCCCAACAAATCCATCTTTCTGTACTTCGAATTGCAGTGTGTGCTGCTAAAGTCAGTCCATGCAATTAACTATTTGTATTTGTTGTCTATGTGACAATGGTCATGCATAAAGAGGGTCATGCAGGAGTGTGGGGCGCCAATTAGGGCCTGCTTACGGTAGCTGTAGGTACAAAATAGTGTGTGTTAGTAGCACACTGGCTAGTTATGGGAAAATAGTCAAGCATTGCACCCAGTTTCCACCAGCCACACTGCGTCTAAACTCAAAGTCAATAATTGCTTTGATCTGTTGGTCGAATCTTGTTTATTTACCCTGTTTTTGCGTGTGGGTATTAGATGACTCTATAGCCCATGGGTTGAGAAGAACCCCTGTGCTGTGCATCCTTATGGCCTTGAGGCAGCTGAATAAGACCAGCCCACCTCCTTGACCCCAAACCAGTGCAGGGCCCGGCATAAAGTGCCTGACTTACAAATGCTGTGTTCCCACGTAGTACCCTTGAACCCAGCAGAGACACCACCCGGTTTTACATGTTTACCGTTTCCATGTGAAATAAACTGCAGAAGTTGTGGCCGACGCTTCCACGGAGGCGCAGGCTGGAATACACATGACTGAAGGAACAGCAGAACGGCGATGAAACGTTTTGTGAGCCGCAATGAGGACACCGTGGACACTGCGCTGGCTAGTTTTGGTGGGGTTTCTGGGATTAATCAGAGGTAAAGCAAATGCAGAAGTTTTTCTAATACCAGCTAAAGTTGTGCTAACAGCGGCTAAATGCTATTTGAGTTTCTCTGCCCATCACAAGGGAAATGGGGATGTGGGGAGCTAAAAGGGGAGAAAAAGGAAGGTGTGATGCGTGCAAAAAAGTGTGAAAATGTAAATGCAATGTAACACTTAAATATTTGATCACAAAAAAAAATGACCCTGATCCAAAGTTTACATACCCCCGTTCTGTGTATTGCCCCCTTTAGAATCAATGACAGCTTGGAGTATTTTGTGGTAGCTGTGGAGAAGGTTCTGTATATAATCTAAGGGTAAAGTGGCAGTGGCCCATTGATCATAAACTTTTGATCAGGGTCATTTTTGCTCCTTTCTTTGCTCATTATGATTTAAAAAACAACACACTCAGTTGTTTCAACATACATGGCTTCACACAACCACTAACTATGAGTTTTTTACTTTTGAGCACAACTGTAGCTGTGCAGCGGTGCTCTCCGTCTAACCTGACAGGGCTTGAGAGGATCTGCTGAAAACAATGGGAAAAATAGCCCAAATTAAGGCCTGCCAAGCTTGTAGCATAATACAGAAGACTTAAGGCTGTAATCGCTGCCAGAGGTGCCCTCAACAAAGTAAAGGGTGTGAATACTTCAGACATTTCAGTTTTATTTTTCTTGTCAGTGTGGTAGATTGATGAGATTTTTTTTTTTTTCTTTAATCAATTTTGGAATAAGACTGTAACATAAGCGGGGAAAGGGGGTTGAATACTTTGCACTGTAAATTGCATCCAGAATTATTATTACTATTATTAATTATTGTTAATATTAAACTAATTGTTAATATTAAACTAACTACAACTTCTGAACGCATTTCACACTAAAAAGCTGCACAAAAATATATTTGCTTAGTAACACAAATGTTTATCATAAGCGACAACAGGATGCAGTCAGCCTGCATGCTGATACAAGAAGCCGACAAGAACGAAGAGCTTAGAAAATAACTTTGTGAACATTTTATGAAAAGTGCTTCATACCAAAAGGGTGTTTTACGCAAGAACCAGGCAGAACAAGAGCGACCCGCACGCCGACACAAGAAGCCTACGAGAGCAGTGGGTTAGATTCAGGAGTGTAGGACAATGTTATGACTGAACCACAGATACGATTCAGATACGCAGCGTTAAAGCCACATGCTTTAGGCTATGAACATTTGTGAAACGGCTGCCCAGCGTACGGACGCCAGCACAAGATAAGGGAGGTGTTACATTTTGTAAGAAAAGCGCTTTATTATGGTCACAAAACGCTTTACATGAGACAATTATACATTCACTCCATACTCGGTGGTGATAAGCTACGTTTTGTAGCTTCAGTTTCCCCTGGGGGAGACTGACAGAAGTGCTGTCGCGACTGCACACATCTGCGCCAACGGTCCCTATGACAACCGCCATACATTCTCCCACACACACATCATTCATCCTGGCCTATTGTACATGTTTTTAGCGGTAGGGGAAACCTACGCAGACCCAGGGAGATCATGCAAACTCCACACAGAAAGACCCCGTCCAGGTGGGAATCAGAACCCTGGACCTTCTAGCCGTGAAGCGAGAGCGCTAACCACTGCACCACCGTGCCAGCCAATGGAACCCAACAATGAAAGGTTTCTACTGATTCAAACTGGAACATTTTGAAAACCTTTAGACCCCATAAAACCTTTTATTGTTTGTTTGTTTGCGCTCAAATGGCCATCAGCATAATGGCTAAGAGCTATAATTGTTTTTACCCGTCTTTAAACTGTCTTCCAAGTAGAAGATGACTTGGTGCATTAAGTATTATTAAGTAGTATTCGGTTATAAAATGTAAAATGTGAAATTACCAATTTCACCAATTTGCTCGTTCTATTGTGGCTAAAAGTATAGAAGAATCAGAATCAGAATTGGTTTTATTGCCATTGTTATGAACCGGTTCACAGCTCGGAATTTTACCCGGCCCATTAGCTCAGGCGCGCCAAACGTGCCAGGGCGACCGTTAAATCGTTTTCTTTTTAATGCTTGAATAATCAATGGTAAGACATTTAAGGACTTGCCACCAGTCGGGACGATGTCGCTGAAAAACGGATCAAAATGAAAATAGGGGGCAGCACTGTACACTCATTGACTTTCAAGCTCCATCATTTTTATGCGAACTTGGGCTTTTTATGTCAAACTAAATGCCACACTGTTCCTTTGGGAAATCATTGTCAGTCAAACACCCTGTTACCGTGCCATGTTTAGCAGACTTTACCCGTAACACGCACTAAAATGATGAATAGCTCCGGGACAGCTGAGGTGTGAAGGAGAGAATGGGGAGGAAGACGGAGAGAGGACATCGATAAAGTCCACTCAGCACTTTGTCCAAAAATGAGTGTTTAAGCCAAGATTAGCTGATAATTGTGGATGTCCGCAGAGGGACAGATGGTCCGAGTCTGGCGAGGGAGGCTCAAATTATTCAGCGCAAAAAAACTGTATGAAGAGGATATCCTATTACCCTGAGTTAAATAAAGGGTAACCAAAATAAAATGGTCATACTTGCTTTTTCCGCCGTCTCTCTATAAAGTATATTCATGCAACATATACAGTATTGAGTTAAAAAGTGTGCACTTGGAGCTGGGATCAGACTTCATGACCTTTTTGGATCAGTGGGAAAAACCCTCTAATCCCCACAGAGCCACTGTTGCCGAGACATTTTGGTCTTTGCTTGCGTTTTACCTTTCAAACGTTCACGTCTATTCCACGCCATTATTTCATTTCACACAATGATTTTACCCCACTAATCTACTCCATGCTCACGCAGCACTCACTCAAGGGTTTTAATTACGTCTAAGACGAGGACCGTCCGAACAACAGCACCTGCATGTAATGAAGCGTCGCTCTCATTACACTGATAGTCATATCTGCATTCACCTTGATGAATTGACTTTGAATCTTTAGTCAAACTTTGATTGAATTGCCTTTCAGTTAACAGCGCTTTTTTTTTTTATAATAGTTCATTTGTAGACGCTGGAGTACGGGCCACTCCTACAGCATTACCTGCTATTCGGTCCCTTTCTGTGGATTCTTACAACCAAACAGTTTTGTCATTAGATAAAGTTTCTAAGGGAATGTTGTTTCATTAAAAAAATAAGTGTTAATCCTACCAATCTTAGAAAGTTCAAAACAATTGCTGTAGTACCTCAATATAGCTGCTAGTCTCCCATTGAAAAGCATTGGACTTTAGACACGTTAAAAACAACTTTAACGCCTGGTTTCTATTTTTTAAACACCTTCTACGGCTACATATTCCTCCTATAATGCTGGGTTAGTCACAGTTAAAGAAACCAGGCTGGTTTTCGACGGTGGCGCAGATGGTAGAGCGGGTTGTCTCCTGATCGGAAGGTCAGGGGTTCGAATCCTGCCTCCTGAAGGTGCATGCTGTCGTTGTGTCCTTGGGCAAGACACTTCACCCACCTTGCCTCCAGTGTCTGCATACATTGGTGTATGAATGGGTGAGAGGTTCCCTGCTGTAAAGCGCTTTGAGTGCCTAATGTAGGTGGAAAAGCGCTATATAAGTTGAGACCATTTACCCTTTTCGAAATCATTTTTGAAATGTCGTACTAATGAGGGTCGGACTGTTAACATTGGAGCTGCGCGAGCTACACGTCACGCAAGGGCCGAAGCCAAAGGGAAGATCCCGCCCTTATGCCCTTATTAGGAACATGCTTCGTCAGAGCTGGGGAGGAGGAGTCTGTAAATCCGCCATGATTTCCCCCTCGAACGTGGTCATTATGGTAAACGGGGAGGAGTGAGGAGTTGTCTATTCTTTTTAACGGTCTATGGTTAGTCTGCCTGTAATATTTGACTGTGGTCTCAAATGCGTCGAAGTTTAACCACTTAAATGCAACATAGAGGTGCCGGTCCTCCAGTGCGTCTTTAGGCATCACCGGACACCTCAGCACACACGCTCCTCAACCTCAGCTGTCCTTTGATTTGAGGTTTTTATGGCTGGACTGCTTGTGTTGTATTGATGTTTTTATTCTTGCTCAGCTTGAGAGAGCGCCAGGGCAAAACCTTTTTCATTGCTTTGGTACCTTGTACTTGACGCATATGAGACATAAACTTGAACCTACATAGTCACATTAGAATGAAGCTCCGCTAATCCAGACTCTACGAACCTTTCTGATTTTCCTACGCGTGAGCCTAGAGCGTGTAGTTTGTTTACCTGAATGTGAAGAAGGAGGTGCAAACGAATCCGCGCCGTGTCCTCCGCTTCTCCCCCTTGAATCGCTCTCTGCACTTGTGAAACACGTTCACAAGTGCCCTGTTTATCCACGTTTTGCAAAAGGATTTAAATCCTTGATAAAATATCCTTGATAAAAACCAACGGTAAATCTTTCTGAGTTGACAAGAATGGAGTGCTCCCTGTTGGCCTTACAAAATAAAAGCACGTGAAGGCATGGCATGAAAGAAAATCAGAAATCAAAGACCCAAATGTTCATGATGAATACTCCATTTGCCATTTTTATATTTATTACCAGTCTACAGATTAAATGATTTCATTAAGAACAAGTGACTTTATATTTTTATAGTTGGAAAACACTTCTTCACCCCTAACTGTGAGACACAATCCAAATGTCCATTGGAGCCGTCAACCCCGTTATGTGAAAGAAGAAACTACGTGGCCAACGACTTACAGCTCCGCCGTGAGAGAAGTTTTACTGCTGCTAATTGTTCCTTTTTTAAAATCCTCTCCAACATTAAATCAGGACGCTGACTCAGCTCGCTCACGTCGCTCGGTCTTTTCTCCAACATAAATCCCCTTAATGTCCCCCCACTTCCACAAAGACAGCGTGTGAGTTTGGCAGGAGATTGACAACAGCTCCCTTCCTACTTTCTCATCATTATTCAGGAAATAGGAAGGTCACAACTGGCTACTAATATGCTATCTGCATGAGGAGATGGAGAGATGGCGGTTCTGCTGCTGCTGCTGCTGTGGTGATTTGTAGAACATTGCCGGACAGATGTCAGACGATGCATTTAGATATAATTCAGCAAAGGTTTCACAGTGTAGCGCGGTAGTAAGGAGTAAATGTAAATTGTTACATGTAAAACGCTTTGTGACTATGTCTGTGAAAGGCGCCATACAAATAAAATCCTTTCCCTTCTTCAGGGCCGAGAAGTGAGTCACCTCCATGTATTTATTGTGCATTGTGAATTATTTATTCAAGGTACCATTCGGCGATCACGGCTGTCATACCCGAGCTGAAACATGTTGCAACCCGTATATCTTACTCAGCGCCTTAAAACCTTTGGAAATGTGCAATCGCTTTTACGGCGGCCATTATTTCAGAGCTATTACAGGTCAAATGGGGCATAAAATCAAGCGCACTGTTACTTATTGCTATGTGTTCACCCTGCAAGGAACACAAGACCCAATGTGTCATAGGGGAAAGAGAAGTGGGTGGATCCTTTCCATCCCAGCGGTTTTTAACAAATGCTGTAGCCTCTTCCTGCCGGGCTGGTGGCTATAATTCAAAATCTATATAGCGATTTCTGCTTTAGTGAATATTATGGCTCTCCGTAGTGAATGAAAAGTAGTGATAAAAGTAGATAAATTGGCTTAGACAGACAAAAATATCACCTATATCACCACAACGCAACAAAACAAAAGTGGATACTGACTGTTGCGTATTCAGAGCACTTGGCAATGCAAAGTAGCCTTGGATGATTGTGACAATAGAAGCATGTGAATAGCAGATTGTTTGTGAAGCTCTCACAGGAGAGTAAATTAAGGACAATAGCCGAGACAAGAAGGGAAGAACATCTTTTCAAAGGAATAACAAAGTACGAAGGCTAGATGGGATGCATTGTTTGACAAAAAACAAAAAAACAATGGCTCCAAATGGAGGGATGGCAATTGGAAAGGGAGAGATTAGGGCCAAATAAGAAGATATAGGGATGTATTTGGTTAACTACATTAACTGGGATTTGCTAATTTAACTACAGTCAAATAAAGAAGTCCTTTCCTCTGACTCGGAAACACCAGTCAACACATCCACTATCTATCAACAATTAAGCTTCCAAAGAGATCCGGGAATCAAACGTATATGTACGATATATGTGACAAACTATCTATCTAGAACAGACCTGGGCAAATTACGGCCCGCGAGATCCGGCCCACGACTTGTAGGGCATAAATTAAAAAAAGGTCTCTAGCCCATTCCTTCAGTCAGGCTCATTATTAGGCCCGAGCGGCCTGCCGTCGCAAGGGCCTATTGTAATCGCAACGCGGTGCGCGGATGTCAACCGTAAACTCACCGTGTGAAACAGTGACTGCCCACACCTCTGGTGCATCCTGTTGGCCTCTTATAGTTGCACGAAAATGAATGGTGGTATATGGTATTGGGGGCGTGGCCACAATAATATTTTTTGTTTGTCGTCACATCACGGTTGTCTGTACCGAATCCCGTCGCTCTATGACAAAGTTGACGTTGGCCCCTTCCCCATAGGCGTAATGTATTTTCACTTTTGTAGCATAACAGTGGTTATGCTATGATGTCATATTATGGTCTCAATTTATATTGCACTTTTTCTCCTACATTAGGCACTCAAAGCGCCCGGTTATGGAGTTTTAACAGGACGCAATTTAACCAGAGTTTGTAAAGATGCAGTGTGCAGAATACTCGGCAGATGTGCCCCCTGCAAATGGCCAGGTGGAGATACATTTGTATATGCGAGCGGTTAAATGAATGCGAACGGGTCCATATGTATGTATGGGTGTGAGCTCACATGGGCTTGCAGACAGCTGCACAGAATGCACGATGCATTCATAATGAAGCTAGTCTGATCCTTCACTGTTCACGACAAATGCACATGAGAAGACGTCCAGATCTCATTTCTTCTTTGAGAAATCTGAGGTGCTCGGCAGAAGAAGAAGGAAATGTTTGCTGCTTTAAGGGCATTATCAGCCACTTGAGAATAGTAATTAAATTCCATAGTGTGGCCAAACATAACGTGTAGGAACAACAAACAAACCAAATGTTTTGTTTTGTCCCTTTTGAAGGCGTGATACACTCCGGGCTGAACTTTATATTGCTTGTGTTATGATTATACAACAGTGAGCCCTAACTTTATAATTATTTGAATAAACAAATCCGTGTATGTAATGGATACATTTTTAATATCTGATAAATACAACTTTGGAAATTTCATTGCTCACGACTAATCACAATGCAATTATTATATAATAGGCCTACATTAAAAACTCATGGATTAAATATGAACATGGGTTAAATATGCCTTATAATTATTTTGCCTTATAATTATTATTAGTCACTAAATGAGCTTCATCAAAATCATAAGAATGATTAATCAGTGTAATACTACCCAAACATTTACATTTTATCATATTTTTATTGGCTATAACGTGTAAAAATTCACAGGACAGCGTGGAATAAGTAAGTACACCGCCTGAATCTCACTGAACTGCAGCAGTTTTGTAAAGAGGAATAGTCCCAGATTCATCCTGATCATTGTGAGCGTCTAATCTGCAACTACAGAAAAGCCGTTCTTGCTGCAAAAGAAGGGTCAGCAGCTATTTAATACGGGGGTGTGCTCACTTATTCACATGCTGTTGTGAATGTCTCATGTCTTTCTGCAAAATATATTTCAATCAATCAATCAATGGTTTTGTTTAGCCCACACCATGAGTCTTCCTGCTCTATACTTCACAGTGGGGATAGGGTTTTTCATGTTGATGCGCTGTTCCATTTTTTCTCCACACGTTGTGTGTTCCTCCCAAACTTTATTAACCCAATCATATTCAGCACTACTGAATATTTTTCCATTATGCTGTGGAGCATCCGAGAGCTCTTTCGCAAACCAAAGTTGAACAGTTTGGGAGGAATACACAATGTCATGTGTGGAGGACAAATGGAGCAGCACACCGACATCAGAACCCTATCCCGACTGTGAAGTCTGGTGCAGGGAGACTCGTGGTGTGGGGCTGTTTTGTTGCCTCTGGGCCTGGACAACGTGCTATTATCAATGTAATTTTCTTTTTTCAAAGATATTTTCAACATTCAAGATTTTTTATTTTCAAACCAAACCATGTGACTGATTTGAAATTAGATTTCTCTCATCCTTCATTGCAGAAAGACCTGAGACATTCACAACAGCGTGGAATAAGTGAGCACACCCCTGTATTAAATATCTGGCTGATCCTTCTTTTGCAGCAATAACTGCTTTCCTGTAGTTGCAGATTAGACACTCACAACGATCAGGATGAATCCTGGACCGTTCCTCTTTACAAACCTGCTGCAGTTCAGTGAGATTCAGGCGGTGTACTTACTTATTCCACGCTGTCCTATGAATGTTACCATGTTATGGCCAGTAAAAATATGATCATATGTAAATGTTTGGGTGGTTTTAGTTTAAGCAGACACTGTTTATTCGTTGGGCAGAGAAAAATCAGGTGCAGGCATTTGCAAAAGTAGAAAAGGCTTTATTTATGGGCCAGAAACATTAAATAGCAAACCAATGCGGGTCGGCTTGCGACTGTTTATTCATTGTTATGACTGTGATGAAGCTCAGACCACATTTAGTGACCAGTTTAGGCAGAAATGTGAGAAATTCCAAACGGTGTACTTACTTTTTCTGCCCATTGTAACTAACAATCTACATTTGGCCAAAAAAATGACAACGGCAAGTGTGGTTGGAGGCTGGCTGATGATATGCAAGCTATTCCAGTCTGGCCTAGGGAGGAGGTTTTTCCATTATTCTTTACCATTAACCTACGTATGTAGATATTACAGACACCTTACTCTATTTAGCAAGAGTAAAAACAAAAAGGAGTAAGTATCTAAAGTTCAATCAAGAAATGTTACAGAAGCTTCATGAGAGAGTACTAACCTACAATATACAGTATTATACGCTTCTCCCGGTGCCCAGCTTGTGCGTGTGTGTAGGGTCTAAATGAGTGCGAGGACAGAGAGGGGAGAAATGAGCTGTGAAAGAAGCCGTTTAACTCCACACCCCCAATTGGACCTAATGAGCTGGAGCAGTGGCTGGTTGACTAACTTACTGTACGGCCTGAGTGAATGACTGACAGGACTTGCTGTGTGTTGTAGGTCTACACTTATGGCAAGGATACGCAGTTTGTAAAGTTGACGGTATACTTCGGGTCAAATGGTTAAAATTAATTAAGGTATCACGTATGGGGAACAAATGTTATGACCCAATGTAGAGCCGGGCAATTAATTAATTTGGTTCAATTTAATTTGACATTGTTTAGCATGTTGTCATGGCGACTTGAAAACAAGAAGCGACCTCGCTCTCTCCTTGTGCAGCCGAGTTTTTTTGCCTTTTTCTGCAAACATTTGTGGTTTATGTTTTCCACATTGTTTTTCTGGATACTTTTGTACGTCTTTGCCGTGTTTTTGTGGAGGTTTGGTGGATTTGTTTACTTTGTGTTGAGGCGTGTAGGTCGAGGAGATGGTCAGTGTAAAATAACGATGCTCTCACGTAGGTATCTTTAGCCTCTTGCTGGGCATATTTATTACGAACAACTTGGCAGCACGGGGAACCTCAGCCGTGGCCATGAGCGCATGAGGAAGTTAGCAGAAGGACATCACGTCTACATCCTGTATGCGTCTTCAAAATAAGAGCCTCCATTTAGACAGGGAGTAAGAGCGCTATAATAACATTGTTTAACACTTTGAGAGTCTAAGATTGGTCCTGAAGAAAGCAGCTTTTCAAAGGTAAACGAAATGCTGGCTTTTCAACTAAACCCATTTGAGACCTACAAATGTCTTCTTCTGAGACACTGAAGAGGCACCAAGAGCCCCCACAGCTGCAGCACAGAGGAGGCATCACAAGAGGAGCTACAGGAAACAAGGAAGGGACAAATGAGGAGATGGTGAAAGACTGTGGTGAAGCGGAGGGAGCTGAGGGAGGAAGAGGAAGGTGGAGGTGGAGCTGACCAGTGCAGGACACCACGCTCTGAAACAGGGACAAACCCAGGAGGCGGATCAGAGGATCAGTGGAGACAGAGGGCAGCCAGCCAGGTTTCTTCCGAGTGCTACAGTTCCCCCGGCCTCCAGGGTCATGCGGGTCAGGTTGACACATGTGGCAGTGCGGCTCAGCGCAGCAGCTCAGGACTAACACCTGAACACTATTTCGTTGCACGCTTGTACAATGACAATAAAGCACCTACTTACTTACTTACTTCATGTAAGCTTTAGTAATGCAATAAGCTGCGTGTTTTCTCTGGTTAGACATGGTTTACACGCTTTTTAGATGTTTACTTGTAGTATTTTTTTTTTCTCCCACTGACTCGCTCAGTGGCCACTTAGTCACTTAATTACCGTGATGTTTTTCTCTCCATCACTCGCAGACACACGGCGGTGGATGAAACCGTAATAAAAGGGCGAAAAAAGCCCATTGTATCTCTGTCTGAATGGTCACAGAAATGAGTCTCCATTTCCTTCTCTTCGCTCTGACCTGGGAAGCTCCTCTCCCATTTAAATGCCTAATTTATCCAGCTGATAGCCAGTATTTCCGCTGACACCTTATCTTAAAAGAATTCTGTATCATCCATTCTTTCAACGCTCCCACAAAAAGGTGCAAAGGATCAGTTCCGACTCTGAAAGTGAGCATGAATTACTTTTTCAAAGGACAGTTCCTTTTCAATCTACTTTAAAACAGGCTCACACGCCGCAAGACAATTATAGTTAAGACGTCAAATAAGTCCATAGCTTTATATACTATGTTTTAATTGTATTTTTTGCCCACACTCAGAATGGGGGAAAAGAGGGAACGTGTGTATATTGTGATGCAATTTGAATCTTTTTTGTGTGTGCTTCAAGCAAGATATTGTTTGATATTGTTGTGAGCGTGAACACCGGCAGACGTGTGGCTCTTATCTGCCGCGGCCTGCTGTAAAACGCTCCCATTAACAGCAGTGTACAGTATGTGCTGAGTCGCAAAAGACTCTCAATGGCATAGTGATGGAGGTATGATTCTCTATTCATGCATTACCAATTGAATCTCAAAATACAGTGTTCCGGGGCAGATACGAGAAAGAGAAGGCCGATCTATGAGCTCTCCAGCGAATGACGACGATTCTCAATACATGAGCAACCTGAATTATTTTTGTATGCGTTTACTGCTTAGCTATTTAATGGTATTATGTTGTTTCCTCATTCACCTGACCTGAACTTGTGTTGAATTTTATTTATACTGCTCATGGCCTCAACTTTCACACACAATTATTTATAAATGTATTCACAATGTCGATGATAATTCTAACCAAACAGTAACTAACAAAAAGCTATAGTAGTACACAAATGGGAAAACAATTTAATTTGACCATTAGTAATGTAAATTTGTCAGAAACGTGGTTCCAATCTGGATATCCTAAAAATATTTGTTAATCTATATTTTTTCCCATTGTTTACACTGCTCTACTGTGTACCTTGCTGTTCTATACATTTGTATGCATTTTCAATATATTATTTTGACTGCTTTGTTCTGGATATCGTGCATGAAAAAAGATTGTTGTTGTAGTTGTGCGTTGTTTCAATTAATTGTATAAACAGTTCATATATTTGTTTGTAAGTTTGTAAGTTGGTCTGTACGAATGTAGCTGCTTGAAATGTTTTGTAATGTTCTTTTTTTATTTATTTTATTGCACTTGGGGGTGGGCACTCATAAGCTTTTGCTTCAGCCCACTCCTTTTGAGCACTATGTGTACTGCTCAAATAAACAAATAAACTAAACTAAACTAAACTATTATGTTGTGGCAAGGTATGGGAGTTTAGCTGGTATTAACTAAGTTGACAATGCCACCCTTTAAGCAGACACTGTTTATTCATTGGGCAGAGAAAAATCAGGTCCAGGCATTTTCAAAAGTAGAAAAGGATTTATTTATGTTATTTATGGGCCAGAAACATTAAATAGCAAACCAATGTTTTCAAAAGGTATGGTCAAGGTCATTTTGAGTTAAAGATGTGTTACTTCAATACATACAATGCCAATGTTTGTATATCTTCACTCACAGTTCACATACAGGAATAATCATTATGGACAGGTGTGTTTTTGCCCCATGTGGGTATACTGAGGAGGCTTTCGAAGGAAGACCGTGCCGTGTAAGTGATCGTACAGAGCTTGGTTTAGGCAGGCTATATACACAAGGACCAGTAGCTCATGACAAACAGCAGCATTTTTTCGGAAGATATCAGGTTTATTTATTACTGAACTTAGTGAATAAACATGGAAGGGATGTACAAGCCCAAGCACGTGTTCTTAACTGAAAATAAGCCTTGTGTGGAAAAGCATTGTTTTTTCTAAGTATGGAAAATAACACATTGGTATTTAGTTTTTACAATATTGTCAGAAGGTATATGGTGCACTAGCCAGGAAACTCCAGTCAATGATCATTTCCCTCCATGTTACGTCTGGGTCTGATCTCAGTGGCCGCGTTACAACCATTCAGCGAGCGGGGGAAGGCAGGTGTTGTAGGTGCGGCCCTGGGTGTTTTACTTAAGATTGTAGAAATACAGCAGCCTAGGTCTTCCAGACTATTTATCTCTGGTTGTTAGAGTTTGATTTATTTAATTTGCTGCAGTTACTGCAAACGCACTTTATATTATTTAACTGTTTACTTTTGGAGAAAATACTTGAAGTACAAAATATCAAAGTTTTCTGAGATTGAGAGTTTGATTTATTTAAATAAGAATAACAGAGCTAACACACTTTTTTGTTGTTTAAAAGTTTACTTTTGTTGTGAACAAAACACTTGGAAGTACAGGTTGTTTACTTGACCAGTTGTCTCAGGTGTAGAGAGTTTGATTTAATTTGCTAGCGTTAAGTGCACTTTATATGGTGTAACTGTTTACTTTTCTTACAAAGATAATACTTGAAGTGCAGTGTAAACGTCTTTCTGTCTGTCGATGTGCAATAAATATCAAATGTTATATACAAACACCTGTCTGATCTACTCATTCAATTGATTTGTGAAAACTGCTAAAACACAAACAACTTTGATATTTAGCAACTTTTTTTTTAACAGTAAAACAAATAGTTACATTCCTTGGTAACGAGTTTTCATTATAGAGTAATGCAGTTACTAACTCAGTTACTTTTTGGAACAAGTAGTGAGTAACTATAACTAATTACTTTTTCAAAGTAACGTTCCCAACACTGGTTGTAGGTGATGTCAAGCATTTGCTCCGGATTTGCTGGTTCTAGTCCGGCGGATACGAAAGACACAACATCCTCCTTCAGTTATACACAGCCATCATTGAGCGTATCCTCACATCATCAATAATAGTCTGGTATGGAAACTTGGACTGTCATTCATGCACAAAACTCCAATGTAAAATCAACAAATCATCCAAAATCACACACTCACATCCATAGAGACTCTGTATCAAAGCCGTATCACCTCTGACCACACACTCCCTGCTCACCACCTGTTCACACTCATGCCCTCTGGGAGGCGCTACAGGTCTTTGAAAGCCAACTCGGACAGATTTAAGAACAGTTTTTCTTAGGCTGAGTTATGATCGCTTACTTCACTCACTCGGGCGCATTACATACGTCACAACCAGACGCTAGAGAAAATCAGATCCAATCGTTTCAAACTTTAAAAAGAGTTCACCCTTCCCACCTGAAAACGGAGCTCAAATGTGAAGATCCAGACCCTCTGTACGAAACGAGTACGAGGGTATGGTAAGACAAGACAATGAGACTCTCACTCTGTTGTTGGGCAGCAAGTGCCATCTCTGAACAGGAACCCCATTGTGCTCATGAAAAAATATTTCTTTCTACCTGTCGCAATTATGCTTTTTCAACCATGTTATTTCCCTATTTCAGCATGCCTATTCACTGAAATACATTTGCCTCATTCTCTTGACCCTTTCCAACCGACACGCTCCTATGTCTCCCCATGTCATTCATTTACTCTTTTCCCCCATCATTCCTCCATTCTCATCTCGGGCAGCGCGAAAAGCCTTCTCTCTGGCAACAACCCGAGAGTGTGGTGTCAGCAGGACGTTAACCATATGCTTTACATCGACGCAGCCATGCCATTTATACCGCCTATAAAGCGCTGAGCTGCGATTACCCTGCTATGCTAATAAAGCCACTTTTGGAACTGGCAGTGAATCGGAGAGAGGGCAGAGAGGAATATAGAGAAACGCGATAAACCGGCCGCGTAATTACCAAGCAGGAATGTGAGAGGAACATGTGGAGAAAATGATTGTGTGTGGTTGCGTACATGTTAATAGAGTGAGTGCGGTTTTAAAGTTTGGAGCGTTTGCCAAAGATCCAAGAGAGCTTCTCATGTGTTGCCCAGACTTTGTCAATAACTGGCACCTTCTTAGCATTACAAGATTGCTTTTAATTTACTCCGCCTGATGTCCAAGCAGTGCATTCGGAAATATTTTCACAAGGAGTTTTTATTATGTTCATCACTCATCACATTTGAATACTTGTAAATATCACCTTTCCCAGCAAAAAGGGGTTTTCTTTTACTCTTATTTTGCTTGGATTGAAAAGGGATGTTTTGGTCACAAACAGTATTGAGATTCGCCACTAGAGTATACTGTAAATGCTCCTGCTTCAGAGACAAGGGCGGAGTGCGTGTCAAAGGTCATCAGTACAGGGCAGGATCACTACCGTCCACTGCTGCAAAATGTGTCCAGTTTGTGATGTACAATCTTTACTAAATATGGTTGGTAAAGCCATGACAGTCCAGCTGTGGTAAGGATTTTGGAAGCTTTTTAACATATTCTGCCATACAAATTGTGATGTTTGTTTAGGGCTGGGCAATATCTCTATTATAGTTTTTTCCTCATGTATGGTTACAATTTTAATCGATTCTATTGGAAAGCCAAGACGGCTCTGCTGATCTTTCATATGAATAAAACTGCTCAGAGTCTTGCCCATTTACAGTATATGTAGATACACATTATGCAATGATTTAGAATTGTTATTTCTGTTTTATCTGCTATACGTTTTACTTTTATCGTCCTCATGTCTTGAGCTCGGCTGTAATTGATAGCTGTCTCTATGGAGACTCACTGTAATGGCTCCGCCCCTTTCATAAGCATGCTGTGTCTCTGCTCAGAGTAAGAGAAGACCAGGGGAGGATCAGACCGGGCAAAACTCTTTAGCGGAAGAAAACTCCATTGCACACTCTCAAAACTGAACACAAGGCCTTGGTAAAGCAGCAGATCGTCGGAAAGTTGCTGGCTTCTCCTCTGGTGTGGTTTCCAAAAACAGTGTTGACATTTATTTGACAGGAATACTGTACATTAATTAACCTTCCTGTAAATGCAGGAATTAGCCAAAAGGCTAGATTTTTCATCCGTAGTTCCATTACATTCCAACGCAAGCAAACATGTTGGGGATGTTACATCAGGCTGTTCATGTTTTGAGTAAAAAAACTGCTTCCCTCGGTAAGCCTTGACCTTGCACGGTCAGGTCTTGTGTGTTAGATTCTCTGGGCTGATGCCGGTGTGGCTCTCAGTGTGGCTCTCAGCTCTTCAGCGCATCTTGACCTGGCACGGTCAGGACCTGAGGCAGAGCTGATGCTCGGTATGGCCTTTCCTGAAACCTCAACAAACAGTATTCAACAGGTGACTATTAAAGACAATGTTAAATCAATAGTCTTCCTATTATTCAGCCATTTTAACAGGAGAAAGGCTTCAAAATAAGAGTGTATATAATTTTCAAAACAGTTGAACCACCAGAAGGAGTTTTTTCCTGCATTTTCAGAATACAACAAGGAATAACTTGAATGTGTCAATTAAGCAATTTGGTACAGTTTGCCATTTTAAAAAGACATGGTCTTCACAGGCTACAGCTGGAAATGGACAATTAATTTACAGTTCAGATCAACAAATAAGTTCAATGGTATATAACAATCCAGTCACTGTTTATGTAAAAAAAAGAAAAGAAAAAAGTAAGTAATTAAGTAAGTGCTTTATTGTAATTGTACATGCGTACAACAAATAGTTTTCAGGTGTCAGCCCTGAGCTGCTGCCACTGTGTGTCAACCTGACCCGCATGACCTTGGAGGTCGGGGAAACTGTAGCACTCGGAGGAAACCTGGCTGGCTGGCCTCTGTCTTCTCTGATCCTCTGAAATGGTGCACTGCCAGCTCCTCCTTCCTCTTCCTCCCTCCTTCACAACAGTCTTTCACCATCTCTCGTTTGTCCTTTTTTTGTTTCCTGTGGCTCCTCTTGTGCTGCCTCCTCTGTGCTGCAGCTGTGGGGGCTCCTGGTGCCTCTTCAGTGTCCCAGAAGAAGAAATGTGTAGGTCTCAAATGGGTTTAGCTGATAAGCTAGCATTTGGTTTACCTTTAAAAAGCTGCTTTCTTCAGGACCATTTTAGACTCTCAAAGTAAACAAATCCACCAAACCTCCACAAAAACACGGCAAAGATGTACAAAAGTATCCAGAAAAACAATGTAGAACACAGAAACCACAAATGGAGGTCACAGAGAAAGGCAAAACACTCAGCTGCACACTATTTATTGTATGTTGGCTCTTTTTAGAACATACATTTTCTCTACTTCTGCAGGTATTTGTGTTGAATAGACCCGGGCCCTCGGTTAATTGAAACTATTTGTGGTCACATTTATAAGGCACTTTTTTACCTCCACTGAACACTGAAAAAGCTTTAAAAATGTACCTACCTATAGCTATTCATTCACCCATGCACACAGACAAGCTACGGATGAACATAACAACGTTATACACTGGTGCAGGTGAAATCTGAACTGTCAATCTTTGAGATGAAGGGAGAACTGCACTGCTTTTACAAATGCTTCATAATACAGTATTACACATGGTCTTGAAACCAAAGCCCCTTAACAACTCGGGTTATCCAACACGCTCGAACTCTGCGTACGTCTCCCTCCCCGTTGTTGATCGTTACTGCAGGACCGACCTCACAGACAGAGAAAACGCTCCCACGCAGTCCACACCACACAGTCATTATACCGTGCCTTCGCCCCTATCATTAACTCTGAATCTGTGATCAAACCGGTGTTCTGTTAATGACCCGGCACTGTTCCTCCGAAGCGCTATCACATGGGCGCGCAGCACAGCACATGCAACCCGACCACAAAGGTTCAGTCAGCAGAGCGATAAATCACTCCAAATCACAGGCACAGACAGTTCACAGGTGCATGAAAGTGTGGTTCACGCGAGTCTTTAATAAATGCAGAGTGGGAATGGTTTCTCATTGCTGCGAGGCTTGATGGAGTGTATCAAAATATCCCATCAGAAGGTTTTTCGGTTGGGAGCAGGCATAAATATGTGAGTATAGTTGGCCTGGTTAAAGGGCTGCTATTATGCTTCACAGACTTTTCTGAGCCGAAAATCTTGTTTCCTCACCCCAAAAAGTGAATATCACTATGGCCAATGCTGATATTGCTAGATGATAGTGTGCCATTGAATATGAAGTGTAAACAAATTTGACTCGGACTATTGATGGGTCACGAGTCGATACAAAGACCCCGCCCTGATAAGTGAACGGTGAGAGCCGAGTCTCGCTCCAAGCTGTTTTTTTATTTTTTTATAATTTTTTACGTGAACAAACAATTATGGCAAGAGCACCTGTACAGATATGTTTTTCAGTCACTTAGAACAGTTCCACTGCTTTGTTATGATCTTTAATGCTGTGATTCTAAGGATTTGAAAAATATACTTTTCATCTGAGTTTATATTCATTGGAATTTGTCCTAATATAATATTTTCTGATTTAAATTTTTTTTTTTTTTTCCCAGTATCGCTTCAACAATTTGAAATACTTCTTTCCAGTAGGGTTGTATTATTTTACAGGTATAGAAAATATGTGTGTAATTTGCAATTTCTTCTACACAATTCCTCCAAGATTTGCAATTTCCCCCTTTATATTTACTCATACTTTCTGGAGTCAAGAAGTATCTCATAATTATTTTCCAAGCGAACTCTCTCCAAAATAAGGAACCCATGGTTTTATGGACTCCAGCACAGATCTGTTGCTGGTTGAGGGCCTAGTGAGCGATGTGCCCTCTGAATGTGTAAGTCGGGCATTTCTTCAGACAGTTGCAGGCCCTCGTGAAGAAGTTTGTTCACAAAAGGCAGCATGTTAACGGAGTCTTTTTCGGACTCTTCGGCTACTCCATAAATCCGTAGATTATCGCGTCTGCTGTGACTCTCCATTTCCTGTTAGCTTCTCATCTAGCCTCATGTGTAGCTTTAGCATCTCCAGTGTTGCTTCCTCTGAGGCTTGTATCCGATCTTCGGCCTTTTCGATCCGATCTTCGGCCTCTCCCAGTCTGTTATGGAGACCCGATAAGTCACTTCTTAGGTCGTCAAATTGCTGTCTGTTTTCCTGGCGGAATAGCTTCAGTTCTTGCAAAATCTCTGCGTCCGCCATCTTTTGCTAATTGCTATTGGGTGCTAGTTAGCCTTGACCGTCGAGGACAAAACTGTATTTCACTGCTCAAGACGCATCAGAAACAAATTAAATGTTTACGGTAGTGTCTTGCCCCGTCCTTTTAAGTTAAGCTCTTACAATATCTTCAATATAAAATGGGCTTTTGGTCAAATTTCACGGGTTCTATCGGGAGCTCTCTACTGTGTCATAGCTGATGGTCCAACCGGAAGCCCCACCTCCCCAAGCTGTTTTTATGGGGTTTTTTTTCCTCTTTTTGTTTTAGGTTACTTATCTATTGAGCGCCGCATGTCACTGCGCTCCAGTCGCCTCAGAGGGAGAGAGAGGAGGGTATAAAAGTGCAGCTGCAGCCCATGTGCGAGCGATAAAAAAAACAGCATTTACGGCAAAATCAAGAACCCTACAAAAAGAAGCAAATCCACAAAGTCTCTTGCTTCTAGTTACTTATTATTTGACAACAATCCGTCCCATATCTTCGGTTTTATGGTTAGATACAATAAAAAGTGTGATCACACGCAGGCTCGAGCTACTCAATATGCTTCTAAAGTTTTGAATTAGGTGATGTCTGGAGCCTGTGTCCACTCCACTCTCAGACGGGACTGGAGCTGGAACAGGGGTGGAGCTAACGCATGCAGCAGAGGGACCGGGGCCCCACTGGGACACCCTAATACAGGATTTTGACAGTAAATAAAAAGCACATGATTAAAGCAATGGCTATAAAAATGTGTGTGTTGCTATGAAAAATTATGTTTGCACCACCTCCCAAAGTCAACTTTAACATCAGAAGTATTTCTTTGCTTGATTACAGTTGTTATGCACAGGGAGTAGTAGAATGACTCCTTTAACAAGTCATAAATCAAAATCTCTGCTAAATGTGTCTGAACTTTAAACTGTATAAGTAAATTAAAAAAGAGACAGTTTGGAGCCAAAACAGCTGGCTCTTTTTGGTGAGCTGATCCAAATGATCTGGTTCACCAAAAAGTTTGCTATTTTTTTTTTACATTCGGATCTACTAAACACATTTACCACCACTTGTCAGACTAAAAAGTGATATTCACATATCAGCAAATACCCACAAAACAAGCACTACAGACAACTCTTATTCCCAGAGCATCAGACCTACAACAAGGCACAGGTTTACTCTATAGATGGCAGTCAAACAGCTCCGAAACATAATTTAAACAGCAGACGACTAAACAGCAGATTACAAACAGTGCATTTACCCTCAGTACCATGATATGAGAGCATAAAGGAGTTGTTTATGTCCTACTAAAGTTAACAACAGCTGAACCCGGGGGACATTTGTGAGTCGTGGTGTAAACATGGACTCACCTGTAGCATCGAGTAGCATCGTGTTACGTGTGTTTAGCCTCATTAAAACTCCATAAACACTCAGCAGCTTCATCTTGTGTTGCCAGCGAAAAGTCTCGTTGCAAAGAGTCGTCCAAAACACGAAGAATACCCGTTAATCCACAGGTGTTATTAGCTAGTTTCCCCATAGTGTTTGCAGAGAGCGCATGCAACTTAAAAGGTACTATACGGAGTTTAAAAAGTTAAAATCATGTATTTTCCTCCCCCTACATGTTCCAGCCATGTCCTAATGTGTACCTGTTCACCACAACTGCCACTAGAACCCTGCACTGTCGAATTGCCGTCATGCACGAGCTTAATATAGAAAATGCAGTTACGCGTAAGGCCTGAGGTGGCAGTAGTGAGTATAAACCAACTTGCATAGTCCCTTTAAGTGAAAGTAACCAATAAAGAGTCTTCAGCTCTGTGATAGGGTCCAGGGCTAAATCCGGCTCAGTCCCAGAGCCAAGTGTATGTGTGTGTATGTGCTGGAGGCGGGACCTGCGGCATTTCCATCTATCGACCACTGTCATATTCGTGTGTGTTCTCGGGATCAGAACTAGCCCCTTTATTTGTTCTCGTGGTAAAAATCATGATCAGATGTATAAAACTACAATGATTATACACAGTAAGGACATTGGGCAATTAGTTATACTAATACTTATTCTTTCTTCGTTCTCTTGTAAAAAAAAAATAATGACAGGAGAAGCTTAGCCCGCCTAGCCCATTGATACCAGCTGTCCCTGAAAAAGTGCCAAAAATCCTATCACTGCAATGCGCTAATCAAATGTAAATGGTCTTTTTGGTTCAAACTTTTATGGCAAAGCTTACACGAAACTACCCTTTATACTCAAAAGGAAAAGACAACCCGACACAACGTCTTTTCAAATTTTAATATTTGCAAATGACAGACACATGCGAGCCCACACCTCCCACCTGTATTCAAATCAGCCTGTCATGTCTCCCTCTACCAAACTCGTATAATTAGAGAACTGTGCCGTGAGGAAGTAGTCTTGATTGTCACGGTTTTGCACCTGGCACACACAGATAGTGAACTTCCTGACACTAATTATGTCAACAAATTCCACCCATAAAAAAAAAAAAAAAAAAAAAAGAGTACTGTTTCTTACTAAATCCTGACGTCTGCATGTCTAAATTGTGCAAAATATGTATGTAGCATACTGTATATGGGAGAGGTATTTTTGGACAGTCAATAAGACATCAGTTAATGTATGAAAATCTTACATACATGTGTATTTCGAACACATTATTTTAAAGTTTAGTCTAGATTATGGCTGTATGTTGTATGTGGCGAACTGCAGATAGACTGACAAACCAAAGATTCCAACTTTGTAGGTTTTATCATCTTCTTGGAAGTTCATCATAGATCACAATCTTGGTGCCCAAATGTTAATGTGACAATGACCTATCTAACCAGGATTCTGATTATGAGATATCATATTTTTTTTATAAAGGAGTCCTGGCCCCAGAGGAGAGTCTATTGCCCATATTGTTTTGTGGTAGGGGAAACCAGAACACCCAGAGGAAACCTTCAAAGACACGAGAAGTGTCTGTGAGGCGACGCTGCACCATCTTGCCTCTCATATAATTTATACTACCCCATAAGTCCTTACAGGGTCACACCTCAACATAGAATCGTTGAATGCTCCATCAGGAGTTTCTGGCTTATTTATTTATTTATTTTCAGGATAGAAGAAATGTTAAGTTAATTGAGTAGTAGATAACATTGTGACATTATTATTATTATTATTATTGTCTGAATCCCTAGATGCGTCACGGTATGAGATCCTCTTCTGGTCCCTTACCAGTGGGGCTTGAGGGTTCTGCATATCCCTGCTGTTCCAATAGTAGCACAACACATCTGGACTGATGTTGTTGTTTTTTCCCCCTAGGATGTAGCTCCTTCCAGTGAGGAGGGTACTGCCCGAGTACTCCAATGACCACGGGCACCACTGATGCCTTCACCCTCCAGGCCTTTTCCAGCTCTTCTCTGAGCCCCTGGTATTTCTCTAGTTTCTCGTGTTCCTTCTTCCTGATGTTGCAATCACTTGGTATTGCTATGTCAACCACAGCGGCTTTCCTCTGCTCTTTGCCCACCGCCACAATGTCCGGTTGTTTAGCCATTACCGTTCTGTCCATCTGTATCGGGAAGTCCCACCGAATCTTCCCTCATTCTGGAGGTGTCTCCCACTTTGACCTTGCCAGACCATGCCCTGCAACAGATGTTCCTGTACACTATGCCAGCCACTTGGTTAACATATTCCATGTGAGCTTTCTCCCCGTTGCTCTGGTGCACAAGGCCTGCTCCTGTGCAGCCATGATGAGTGCCTCCGTGCTGCCCTTCTGTCCAGCTCGTTCCAGCCATTGGTAGGACTTCCTTTCGTCGGCCACTTCAGTTATGTGTCGGTGGTACAACCCTTGTAGGGGCGTGTCTTCCCATGGTGGTACCCCCAGCACCTCATCCTCTGTTCACCATTGTGCACACCGTCTACATAATTGTTATTCTACACAACTAGGAGATGGCAACATGGGCAATTTAACTGAAAACAGAGTTAGAAACAAACCAGTGGTCTAACAACACCAAATGAGACCGGAATTGCAATGTATTTGGAAGTTCACTGGTGACGTCGTTGCTTAAAAAACAAACTATTAATAAACAGCGGTACATAGAAACAGAACATGCATGCTGATGGATCCTAAGAAACACCAATTCCCTCGCCTTTCTAAACTCAGTGACGCTTTCTTCTCTCTAAACCCGCTTCTTTATTCCCCTATTTACCTTCCCTTCCACTTTCCCATAATAATTATTTCCCCCTCAGCTTGTCTGTCCTTCCCGGTCCACCATGTGCCAATTTAGCCGCCGTGAATCGATTCCTGTTAGCGCAGTTTTCCCCGACAGCCCTTTCAAAGTGCAGAGTTTCTCAACATGGCCTGATTAGCTACATTAACGTCAAGGCCATGGACTAAGTGCTCGAAGCCGACGACTTGATTGGTCAATACCCAGCGGCTTGCCTTCTAATTGGCTGGCCTACGAGGAAGAGCGCGGGGGACTGACTGCTTCATTAAGAATCAAGGAGATGCCAAGATTGGAGTCGTGGCCACAGCTGAACGTATGTGTTGTATTTGCAACGTGCCCTGCTCCATTCAGCTCTGTCAATAATCCCATACCTACAGTTTAATTGAGTCTATTTAAAAAGGGACCATGCACAAATATAACATAAATGTCGCCGTACCAGACACACCAACACATACAACACTACAGTTTGTATTAAAACCCCTATTCCCTTCCCTTACAAGACAAAATGCTTCAACAACACCAATACGAACACCAGTACCATTCGAGTGTGAATATATATATTTTTTTTTAAGTTTGGTTTTAAAGCCCTTTATGATCACACATGTCTTTATAGCATCTGGCAGTTTGTTCCACTGTGTAGTGATCTGCAAAAGCTGAAGTCTAAACGTCATGTAGAGAATGACTGCGCTACAATAAGGGATACAGGGCGTTTAATATTCCATATCCCCTCCTTGGAACATGACAACCTGTGATTGACTTCTATCAGCCGCATTACATATATCTTGAACATAAATACGAACTACCCATCGTTTTAAAGGGCCAATGTCATGCAAAATCAATGTTTGAGCTTTTAACCATTGCATTGTGTTACTGTATATCCTCATCAAAAACACGCCTGGAGTGTATTCCACTTCGAGCTTAAAAATACCAGCCCACACACTGATACACGGCCCACATAGCGATACATGAAACTCCTCGGTGTGGAAATGTCCAGACACCGGCAACAATGTTGTTCTCCATGTCCGTGGTCGACCTCATCCCCGGACTGATTAGCATGTTTGCCTTTCAGTTTGTTTTCTGCCTTTATGAAATGTTATTTTAGTCAGACAATAGCGTTGGAGATGTTTCAGTTGCTGCTCCCTAGAGTTCTACGAATGGGATGAGCCCCTCATTACTAGATACAGTCCTATATATATCATTATAATCCAATATGTTTGTGATTTTTGTAATAGGATCTTTAGAATACTCATAAATAATTGTAAACTGAGGAAATAGAGTCTGACACTAATGAGGAGCTTGGTGGTAACACTGCTCCAATAGTGTTTAAACATGAAGAACCCTGAATCATTTAGGCTACCCCAAACCTGACTCACACTTATCTATTCATACTAATTGGACAACTACTAGTTGAGCGTAAAGTTCCCATTTTTGTGTTACATCGACTGAAAAAGTATTGCTTGAATACGCTAACATTCATATATATATTTGTTTTTCACTGAATTTGTTCTTTTGTATAGTAAAAGAGAGTAAGATCCAATACATATAACACGTGCGTTATTTCCATCACACGCTCTTACCATTGTGGACCATACAGAAGACATATCTGGCATGTTAAAATGCAAATGCTGTCTGCAAGGCATTCAGATTCAAAATGTGTTTTTTGGATGAAGGTTCGAGCAAGGCATATTATTCAAACATACTACATAAAGGTTTGACAATGACCATTAAAGGTATTGGCATGTGCCCCAGGGGCCACAAAGACCAAGTAAAGGGGGGACAGAAATAATAACTGTTACAAAGAGCATCTATCCATGAATTGAATGTTCCAAGGGCACTGTATGGTCATGTACCAAAAGGTTTTAATTGAGTATTTTCAGCACCATGGACAGCACTAAATGAAAACCACAGGAATTCCTTACACCAGTGGTTCCCAAAGTGGGGTCTGAGGCCCCAAAGCTTGTCTACAAAACAAGTACATTGGAAAAAAAAATTGTTTTAAAGGAAAGCTACATTTCTTTGCTACATTATACTCTTTTAAACCAGTATTTAGCCTACAGTCATGTTCTGATCGATAAGGGGGCCGCGACGTCCCGCACTTTGGGAATGGCTGCCTTACACAGATGCATGCATTCCTAGACTTAAGATAAGGTTAATCCATACCTCGTCATTTGGATTGGGTTGTTTAGAGTCGAGGGTGTTTTGTCTCTTACCCAAGACTTCAACAGCTCATGTGGCTCCTCATGTCGTTTTAAGTATTCCTCCTGACTCCTAATTTCTTCCATTAGAAGTACTCACAGTATGTTTCTTGGATGAAAGACGAAGGGCTCAATCTTCCACCTGGCGCAAAAAAACAGCGTTGGTCCAAATGGTCACCTTGCATGTGCTGCTGACAGGCAGAAATATGATCTAAAATCCAAACAAAAGCACATGTTTGGAGCGGGAAGATATAGCATCTAGGAACACATTCCTAGATGCTATATCTAAACAAATGTTATCCAACCCTTCATCGTAGATCTTTTTTTTTTCTAATTCAATCTTACCCATCTTTCATGAAAATGTGCACGCCAATACCATATATTTCAGTTATGTCTTGATCATCTGCCTCCCTGCTTGGCTCCTATTTAGCAATTTTATATTTTCAGCAGGAGGTAGGCACCCCACTTCTCAACACTGTGGGCTGTGTTGACACTCTCGGCAGCATGCCTTTTATGCGAATGCACCCAACGGGCTGAAGCGCGCACAACATGCCATCAGTGCAGTATACTCTGACAGCCTCCTCTGTCAGCGTTCCCCAATGCGCTGCTCGCTTTGCTCTTAAGTGTTACTGTACAGATCTCCAACGGCATTTTATTGATTCCTCTATGTGTTCTGTAGAAATTGGATTTGGCGTGTGTGTGCCGTGTATGTGTGATCTGGCTTGTATTGCATAACCAAAAGGAGCGAATCAGGCCGTGTGCTTGTTGAGCACGAGTGTGATAACATCGTTTGGGGGGAGTGGAGCCTCTTTCTTGTAATATTTTAGTGTGCTGGGTACTAGTCAGACAATGATACCTCCAGGCGGCACAGCAGCAAAGTTTAGCGCTCTCACTTCACAGTAAGATGATCACGGGTTTGATCCTGGACCAGGACCTTTCTTGGTGGAGTTTGTGTGTACTCCCCAAGAGTAGGTTTCCTTCAGGTGCTTTTGGTGCTAAATCTGAGTGGCACTTTCCTGGTTAATTAAAGGTCAATTACATAGATGGGTGGTATGTCCATCTATGTAATTGATGTGGTATGGGTGGTAGGTACGAATGTCCCTAGAGGGACCTCAATCACCTATAACAGGGTGGGCAAATTTGTTTGGAGGAGGGCCAATTTTCTTCAATGTAAAAACACTAAGGGCTGTCCCTGCCAATTTTAGCAACTTTGTACAAATGCCAGTGTTGTACATAATATGGGTGCTCTATTTTGAAAGTTTGAAGTCATTGACATTGTGTAAATGTTCAAGTACTCTCTGATTTGTTTACCAAAATCATCTTGAGCGCCAGGATTTGGCCCGGATTTGGCCCGCGGGCCTGACCTTGCCTACCCCTGACCTATACAAATTTTGTCTTTAACTTTATGCTCAAGAAAGTTGCATTGATTTTCAGGTTTCTTTATGATTTTGTCTCCCAGAAGTGAAATTTGCAAAATGTGAACACAAATACAATTTAAACACAACACCTGCAGTGGCATAAGGCTTTACACATCTGCATGATCAGTTTATGTCATTAATTTACTTGTGTGTACAAGTATAGTACAAATACGTTGTTTTTTTTGAGCAGTGTTTTTATCCAAAAGGGGAATCCTAAATTTCCTCCCAGACAGCAGTAACTCGTACTGGGAACTGAGCACCTGAGAAGAGAGGTACATTTATAATGATACTTTTCACAACTATACTGTTAGAAATACTGATTCCTACACAAAATATGTTCTTATTGTAACACGTACATATACTGTACCTTATTCTGTCCCTTGACTTAGTTTAATTGTTCATAAAAATGTACTGCGTATGACCAGACGTGTGTGCCCCAAATATATGTGTTTTGATGTACTGCCATTATTTAATGTCTCCACATTTTCCCATAATATCCATCTCATAGAAAAATAATTTGCTGATGTTTACGGATGGATGCATATTCTTGTAAAGGAACTAATCTCAGCCAATTTTATTCTCCAAATAAAATGCCAAGTATTTAATGCTTGTGCAATGTCATTTGGTGAGTTAATTAAATGTTGCTGACTACACTGTGTTTCGTGGCTTACTGCTGTAAATATGCCGGGCTTAATTAAATGACGAAAATAAATTAAAGTTGGATTAGTGAATGACTAACCTGCCATGGGAATCATTAAGGCCAGTGGAGATGCTGAGTGGGCATAAGGTCTTTAGACTATGGAGAACAATAACTGGTCTCAAACACGCCATCATGTTTCTGCACAGCCATTAAACTACCTTTGATTATGTCAACAGGGGTCAGTACAACTGCGAACAAATACATACATGAATACAAGTGAAAACTTGTAAAGGAACTTAACAAATGTTGTATCTCATTATTGTAAGTAAGTGATAGGTACAGAAACTTGCAATCTAAACTTTGTGGCTTAAATTCTCATCATCTGACAACAATCTACCTGTGTAATTGAGTATGCTAATACCGGGTCACCCCTGAAATAAAGATCTTGATCTCAGTGGGTTCTTATGTATAAAGTGTAGTCTAATAAAAGCTGTATGCTCACCAAAGTCCAATTTGAAAATAAATGATCAAGCACAGGTCCGGAAAATGCGGGGTCAAGTAGCAGTCTTCCCATATGTCCCCATATTGTCCCAGCCTTTATTTAATAAAATTATAATTACTGTATATAGAAAATAATCCTGTTGTTATTTTTTACACAATGTTGCCAATGCAGTGCTGCGTTTCTCCTGTGTGCAGTGTAGAGAAAAGGCCCAAAATGTTAAAAAAAAAAACAGTGGCGGGCCGTGGGGTTTCAGTCAGGGCCTTCAATAGCAACCTGGGTCCACGCAGTCAAACGCATAGAAACTGCTCGACAATTAGGCGTATGGATAAAACTGCCTTTTTGCGTGGCACTTGTTCGCTAAAGGATGTATCAACAACGCAAACCAAAGAAGCCCCAAACAGAAGCATGACACCTTCGGGAACACTCGTGCTAGCATACGGAAACACACGACACATGACAGGCGGAGACGAGCGCGTTATAGCGTGGAGACAGGCGGCTGTTTTTAGGAGATGTTTTGTTCACAGAGCGAGACATCCAGAGATGAACTCAAAATCCACCGTAATAAAAAGATACTAAACTTACAGTTTGGTGCTATGTGAGATGCTTGTTTAGCGCTCGTAGTCTCGTACCTGTTGCCTGCCCGAGTCCCAGCGCAGCTGACGCGGGGAAACCCTTCTCCTGTCCGGGGAGCCGAGCGTCTACGTCCCGATGTCGGTCCCGCTGCTTTGCTCTCGAAGCTCTTCATGAGGAAGGGGCCCCAAAAATCCGTGACCAATAAATCCACTTCATTCGGATATTTCCAAGAGGAATATCTGTTTATCCGGTTTACTTCTGTTTTCCTGGAATGTCTTGCCCATGCGCGGTTACATTAGCGGTTTTCTCAGGCGGACAAAACGTAGGGGGCGCTACTGAGCTACTTAAGGCCTTGGGGGGGCCTTACTGACATACTGTCAATGTATATCGAATTCTGATTGGCTGATAATTCTGTCAGTCATGCTGGCTGTCAATCATGTGTGCGGTCTGACAACACAGGGCCTGCAGAATCTGTTCTGAAGGCCCTGAGGAGGAGCAGCTCGCCAGAGGTGTTCAAGGCACTTTTAGAGTAGGAAATTACAGTTACGCATCAACAAAATCAATATAAGCGACACAACTGTACATTATATAAATACATTAGAAATTAAATATACTATTAAAACATTTTACACTTTTTTTTCCTCATTTAATCAGGCCCTGCTGGCCCTGACGGCACACCACTGAGAAAAAACAACAACAACAACAACAGCAAAATCCAGAAATAACTAGACAACTTACAAACGAAAACTTGGGACCAGGGCAGGATAAACAGCAGACACCAGACAATGAACTTACAAAGACAAGGGAAAACACAGGTCGGGAACAAGGAGCAGGTGAAACACATAAGGGTGGGTAAGTTAAGCAAAACCGCAATAATAGAACTGACATGTCAACGTAAAACACTAAAGCCATGAACAGAGACAAGATCAAGACCAAGAACAAACAAAACCAGTCCAGGTTTAGTCCAGGTTTAATCCTCTCCTTGCTGCTATTTCTTGTAGAAAACGATTGGGAAACAGCTGTATTTGCGCTTAACAATTGCATATTTAATTCGATAATTTTTTTCTTTTTTTTTCTTTCAAAAGTTTAATAAGCCGCATTTCAGTGATTTCTCTGCCGCTTGAAAAAAAAAAATCTGCCTTCTGTCTATTTACAGTATCTGGGCTGTAGTTTGCGGATTTGCTGCTGCAAAGATAAACCACGCAGCCGCTCGACACAGGGGATTTACAGTCAGGTCCAACGTTTCAGCCTGTGGCATTGCTGAGGGGTTCTAGAAGACCAGGATGCTTCAATAGCTCCTTCAGCTCTTCGGTCTCATCTTGCTCATCTTTTTTTTTTTGGCAATGCCCCATAGATTCTCTATGTGGTTCAGGTTAGGGGAGTTTGCTGGCCAGTCAAGAACCGTAATCCAATGGTCATTGAACCAGGTTTTTGTACTTTAGGCAGTGTGGGCAGGTGCCATGTCCTGCTGGAAAATGAAGTCAGCGTCTTCATAAAGCTTGTCTGCTGAAGGAAGCATGAAGTATTCTAACACACTTTTGAATGGCCTTTTCCTGACAGTCCTCTCCAGACTGCGCTCATCCCTGCGGCTCGTGCACCTTTTTCTTCCACACTTTTCCCTTACACTTAACTCTCTATTAATGGGCTTTGATCCAGCACTTTGAGAACATCCAACTTCTTTTGCTATTTCCTTTTGAGGCTTTTGTCAATGATGGTTTTCTGCCCAACTCTCAGGTCAGCCGTCGTCCCCATGATGGTGAATTCTACTGAACCACTGAGAGACCGTTTAAAGTCTCAGGGAGCCTTTGCAGGTGTTTTGGATGAATTGGCTGATGTGACACTTTACAATATACAGGTGCTCGTCATATAATTAGAATATCTTGAAAAAGTTAATTTATTTCTGTAATACAATGAAAAATTAAAATGTGATACTAATGATATAGACTCATTACATGCAAAGTGACATATGTCAAGCCTTTATTTGTTGTAATTTTGATGATTATGGCTTACAGTCCATTTTCAAAATATTCTAATTTTATGAGATTTTTAATTTGGGGTTTTTACAAGCTGAGCCTTAATCATCAACATTAGAACAAATGAAGGCTTGACATATCTCACTTTGCATGTAATGAGTCTATTATATATTAGTTTCACAGTTTAAGTTGAATAACAGAAGTGAATGCACTTTTTTATGATATTCTAAGTATATGACGAGCACCTGTAGTTCCTTTCCACAATATTCACATTTTCAGAGATTTTGAATGTGGGGTTTTTACAAGCTGTGAACCATAATCATCAAAATTATAACAAACAAAAACTTGACATATGTCACTTTGCCTGTAATGAGTCTATATCATATAATATATGATATAGACTCATTGCATAAAAACAGAAATAAATGAACTTTATCTTTAACTTTATTAACTCTATTTTTGTTACAGCCCCAGGCGTCCTGGCTCCCTTCCTTTTATGTATATTAGTTTGTTGTGTGCGGTACTTCTGTTATTTTCCCCCCACTATGTAAATTCACTGTTGTGATCCTTGCCTGCGGTTGGTGGATTGTGTTGGGAATGCTGGCTGCTGGTTGGTTCATTTGCCCTGGTTTTGGCTGATTGGTCGGGAAGCTCAACCCCTCGCTGACGCGTTAAAGCCACCTCTGCCGGCCACCCCGACTAATCAGCCATCTTCATTGTTAACTTTTGTGTGTTTAGAGAGACTTGTTTATCATTGTTTAAGTTGTGTCTCCCATTCTTGTGTTTTTCTGTGTCACTTGTTTTTTTAAGGGCTATGTGACGCTCGTGTTTTGCTGCCGTCGTTTTCACATCGGCTCTAGTTGGGTCGACCCGACCCGACTCGACTCGAGAGCAGCACTTTTGGGTTAGTGTGAATTTTGGGTCGGTCTACACAGCTGCTCGGAGTCCGGCTGGAACAGGTGGTCTGACAGCAGCTTCACTCGCTCTCTGGGTCGGAGCGGGTGTGGTGTGAAGGTGGCCGAACCCAGGCCGAACTACTCTCGCTTTGACGCTTCTTTTTTTGCGCAAAGAAAGAAGAAATATGCGCTGCATGAGGACGTTTGGACTTACTGCTCTGATGAGGAACAATCTATTAACTGTAAATTAACTGTGTATTAATAACATTCAATCCCAAACTCCACATAGTGCCTAGGCCAACTGCATTACTTCTGTCTGAACTCAGCAATGCAGATTTACAATTGGAATGGAAAGGGTTTGAACCGATCCACATCTGTTGAATGGCTGTACTACAAGTCTGCAGTCAACAACACACTTCCATTTTTCTCTTTCTAGAATTGAAAATAAAAGTTCCTTTCCTGTCTTGTGTAAAATTGATGTGTTTCAAAATACACTCTCGCATGACACATTCATTTAAAAGGCTGTGTAATAGAAAAGTCTTCCTGAGTGCGTTTGTGAGAGACAGTCACAGTTCTGCTTTGTGATGTGCTCTGTGATGAATAGTGTGCCATGGGTCATATCTCTATCATTTATTAACTGTTGGCATGTCATAAACAAGAGGATTGTAGAATCCATCAGTATCCACCAACAGAACCTAGACTACCAACATGTATTGGAAACATCCTCTGTATTAAGACAGGCCAGGTCCAGATTGGACTGGAACCAAGGCATTGTTGTCCAGCAGTGGGCGTCATGGTGGTGCAGCGGTCAGCGCTTGTGTTTCACAGCAAGAAGATCCCGGGTTTGATTCCTACCTGGACGGGGCCTTTCTGTGTGGAGTTTGCATGTCCGGTTTCCCCTACCACTAAAAACATGCACAATAGGCTAGGATGCATGAGAGTTTGTTTGAGAGTGTGGGACAACAGATGCAAATTAGCCCATGGCTACATTCTGGTGTGGTGTGTTCAATAACATGCACTCTCCCTACCAAATAAAAAAAAACAATAAACTCATGTAAACTTATTTTATTTTTGATTATATGATATATAATTGATTATCAGGAACTAACTTGTTATAGTTGCAGTGCTTATTCAGATGTTTTTAAAGGGGCAGACCCATGTTCAGTTTTTGTGCAAGGTTCATGATCATACCATACCAACTTTATTTAAGTGGCGTACACAAAACATGAATACAATTTTCTGTAAGAAAACAAGTCGAAACAACAACAGGCAACTCAACAGTGAAAATGCAGATAATTCATTGCTAAACGCCTGTGAAAAGAAATGCATTTTTAGGTGAGATTTAAAAACAGGTAGAGACTAGGCCTGTCTAGTCCCTGATGGCAGCTGGTTCCAGAGCCGTGGGCCAGCAACAGAGAAGGTTCGATCTACCCGAAGTTTCTGCTTGTTTTTTTGGAATAACCAGCTACAGCTGATCTGCTGACCTAAGAGCACAAGGAGGAGCGTAAGGGCGAATCAGGTCAGATAGGAGGGGGCGAGGCCATTCAGGCATTTAAAAATAAATAGAAGAATTTTGAATTCAACTCTAAAGTTGTCTGGGAGTCAATGGAGCATAATCCAACCGGGTCGTTACAAAGGCATGTATTACAGGGTTCAAAATGCTGTCTTGAGTCTCTTCTTAAGTGAAAAAAACCCAACTGCGCTAATTTCCAAAATACGTATTGAAAACAACTGGCTTATCGAAATCCGACAAAAAAACAAGGTCAGAAGAAGAGCCATTTGGGCCAATATGGTCAAAAACCATAACTTCAGATTTGTCCTGATTTAGGCGCAAAGAATTTTAGGGCCATCCATGCCTTGATATCACTGATGCAGCCCAAAAGGGGTCTAACAGCATGTGGATCACCCTGCTTCAAGGGCAAATAGATTTTACTGTCATCAGCATAACAGTGAAAAGTAATGCCATGTTTTCTCAGAATGAATCCAAGTGGAAGCATGTAACAATAAAGGGCCAAGTATTGATCCTTACGATACGATACGATACGATATACTTTATTAATCCCGAAGGAAATTCAGTTCATCAGCTGCACAAACAAGTCACACATAAAAACATTGGATTAAAAAGAAACTAGAAAGAATTCAATAAATAGGACAGTGCAGAGAATAAATATAAAAGTACTGTAAAACCATCATTCCCATTTAGCCCCTCCCGCCCACGGATTTGTTATATAGCCTGATCGCTCTGGGCAAGAAAGATTTCCTGAGCCTGTCCTTTGAGCAGTAGAGCGAGAGCAGCCTCTCACTGAAGGAGCTCTTCTGCCTCATCACCAGCTCATGCAGGGGGTGGTCGCTGTTGTCTATTACAGAGAGCAGCTTCTCCAGGGTTCTCTTCTCCAAAATTGACACTACAGAGTCCTGATCAGCCCCAATCACGGAGGAGGCCTTTCTGATTAGTTTGTCCAGTCTCTGAGTGTCCCTCTGCCTAATGTTTCCCCCCCAACACACAACACCATAAAAAAGAGCACTTGCTACTACTGCCTGGTAGAACAGTTGGAGCACTTTCTTACAGATTTTAAAAGAGGCAAGCCTCCTCAGAAAGTAGAGTCTGCACTGCATTTTCTTGTAGAGCTGGTCAGTGTTCACACCAGTCCAGCTTCTCATCCACCTGCAGCCCAAGATATTTATAGGAGGTAACCACCTCGATCTCCTCGCCATCGATGGTCACAGGCTGAGGAGATGGGCGGCACCTCCTAACGTCCAGGACCATCTCCTTTGTCTTGGAGGTGTTCAGCTGCAGGTGATTCAGGTGACTCCAGGTGGTGAAGTCCTTTACAAGGGACCGGTACTCCTGCTCGTCCCCCCCATGGATGCACCCGACGATGGCAGTGTCGTCCGAGAACTTCTGCACATGACACAGTTCAGTGCTGTGCCTGAAGTCTGCGGTGTACAGGGTGAAGAGGAGGGGCGCGAGAACCGTCCCCTGTGGAGCCCCGGTGCTGCTGGTCACGGAATCAGAGATGTTACTCCCCAACCGGACAAATTGAGGTCTGTCGGTGAGGTAGTCCGTGATCCAGGACACGAGGAGTGGGGCAACCTGCATGTTGGTGAGCTTGTCTTTCAACAGGAGGGGCTGGATCGTGTTGAATGCACTGGAGAAATCAATAAAAATAATTCTCACAGCGCAACTCTCCTTATCGAGATGTGTGAGGACCTGGTGCAAGAGGTACAGCACCGCGTCTTCCACCCCCACATTTTTCCTGTAGGCGAACTGAAGTGGGTCCTGGGCCGACTGCACTTGAGATGATAGGATGTGCAGAACCAACCGCTCGAACACTTTCATGAGGTGGGAGGTCAGTGCCACAGGTCTGTAGTCACAGAGGTCACCTGGCCGCCCCTTCTTCGGTACTGGGACAATGTGTGAAGTCTTCCACAGTGAAGGCACCTTTCCCAGGTGTAGGCTAAGGTTGTAGATTTGCTGGACAGGCTCAGCCAACTCTGCTGCACAGGCCTTCAGCACCCTGGGACACAGCCTGTCCGGTCCTGCAGCTTTTCTTGTACGAAGCTTCCTCAGCTCCCCTCTGACTTGTTCAGTGGAGATTGTGATGGTGGGGTCAGCGGTGGGCAGAATAAGTGGGGTGGGCATGGACAGGACAGGTGCAGTAAGGTGGGGGGCTGGGGTTAAAGTGTCATAACGATTAAAAAAGATGTTAAATTCATTTGCTCTCTCTGTGCTTCCCTCTACTTGGGAACCTCCAGGTTTGTAGCCTGTTATGGTTGACAGTCCCTTCCACACCTCACGTATGTTGTTGGTCTCAAAGTTTCTCTCAACCTTCCTCCCATAAGCTTCTTTGGCATTTTTCACACAGATCTTGACTTCTTTCTGCACCTCCCTGAGTTCCTCCACATTTTTGCTTTTAAGGGCTCTCTTTTTCCTATTTAGGACTGTTTTTACCTCACTGGTTATCCAGGGCTTGTTGTTGGAAAAACATTTAACAGTCTTAACAGGGGCCACTAAATCCAGACAGAAATTTATATAATCTGTTAGGATATGAGTGGCGCTCTCCATGTCCCCTTCGTTCACATTCAACAAAACGCTCCAGTCTGTGGATTCAAAACAATCCCTGAGCATCTCCTCAGCATCAGCATGCCACTTCCTGAGGGGGCGTGTCGTTACAGGCAACCTCTTAACCATAGGAGTCCTTGAAAAAGTAGTGGCTAAGCAGCTTTGCCGCCACCTACAGGACAATAGTTTATTTGAAAAATTTCAGTCAGGGTACAGAACTTATCATAGCACAGAGACCGCCTTAGTCAAAGTTACCAACGACCTGTTATTAGCAGCTGACGCCGGACTAGCTTCAGTCCTGGTTCTGTTAGACCTCAGTGCAGCCTTTGACACAATCGACCACAATATTCTCCTGCAGAGGTTAGAAACTGACGTAGGCCTCAGGGGAACAGCCCTCTCTTGGTTTAAATCTTACTTATCTGATAGGCACCAATTTGTTAATGTAAACCTAAAGTCTTCACCGTGTTCTAAAGTGTGCTATGGGGTGCCACAGGGTTCAGTGCTCGGGCCAATTTTATTTATATTGTACATGCTCCCATTAGGTAACATAATCCGAAATCATAATATAAATTTTCACTGTTACGCGGATGACACACAGCTGTACTTATCAATAAAACCAGGTCAGACAGATAAATTAGATGTGCTTAGTTCCTGCGTAAAAGCCATCAAGACCTGGATGACTGTAAATTACCTTCTCCTTAACCCTGATAAAACCGAGGTTATTATTTTAGGTCCTCAAAAACTGAGAGAGTCTTTATCTCAGCAGATCATCTCCCTGGATAATGTTAGCGTATCAACGAGCTCTAAAGTAAAAAACCTTGGAGTTCTGTTTGACCAGGACCTCTCTTTTAAAACGCATATAAACCAGGCTTGTAAAATTGCGTTCTTTCACCTGCGCAACATTGCTAAAATACGAAACATTCTACCTAAGAGTGATGCAGAAAAACTTATTCATGCATTTGTTTCCTCAAGGCTGGACTACTGCAACTGCCTGCTAGCAGCGTGTCCTAAAAGTTCCCTAAAAAGTTTTCAACTAGTTCAAAATGCAGCTGCAAGATTGTTAACGCGTACAAAGAGAAGAGAACACATTACACCTGTGCTAAAGTCTCTCCATTGGCTTCCTGTTGAGTTTAGAATCAAATTTAAAATCCTGCTCCTCACATTTAAAGCCATAAAGGGTTTGGCTCCGCTTTATCTCCAAGACGTTATCGTTCCATATCGGCCAACCAGAGCACTCCGCTCTCAAAACTCAGGGCTACTAGTGATTCCTCGGGTCTCCAAAATCACTGTAGGAGGAAGAGCCTTTAGCTTCCAAGCTCCGGTTTTATGGAATAAACTCCCAGCTCACGTTAAAGAAGCAGACACAGTCCCTACATTTAAGACTAGGCTCAAAACGTACCTCTTCGAATTAGCTTATGATCAGGTCAGTTAAGTAAAGCTCTAACCCACAGCCTGAAGTAAAGCTCTAACCCACAGCCTGAAGTAAAGCTGCTTTAGGAGAAACTCTGCTGTGGGAAGTACGGTACACTGAGCGCTATCCTCTTCTTCTTACTGCAACCTTTGTCTTACTATGATACAATATTTATTTCATCTGTAGTCTGTTCATTACTATTCACATGGTGTCTCCTGTCCCACTCCCCCTTGGGAGTGCCTGTCTAGATCGAACGGAGGGACCCGGCTGAACGGAGGGACCCGGCTGAACGGAGGAACCCGGCTGAACGGAGGAACCCTGCCTACTGACAACAAGGACTGGACGGTCTGTGATCTTGGCCCGTCTGCTGAGGGACTCCTTCGGCCCTGGGTCTCTATAGCCTGTCCGTCCATGGGAGTGGATCTCTCCTTCTGTGGTTCTCCTCAAGGTTTCTCGTTTCTCCCACTGGGTTTTTGAGTTTTTCCTTGCCGGGCTGGAGAGTCTAAGGACAGGGGACACCCGAGCTGCTCGTCGCCACCCACTGCTCGTCGCCACCCACTGCTGACGCTTATTTGGACATTATGTTTGCCTGGATATTTGATTCACCGGAACTTTACATTGTCTTATTTACTGTTCTGTTTTATTGCCTTAATGTTTGTTACAGCCCTATGAGGCAACTCCTGTTGTGATATTGGGCTATACAAAACCATTGATTGACTGATTGAGGAGTGTACTGGGGTGACAGACAGATGAGGTTATGGTCCGACTTCCCCAGTGGAGGTAAAGGGGAAGAAGTGTATGCATGTTTTACATTTGCATACAGTAAGTCAATTGTCCTGTCCTTTCGCGTTGGACAATCCACAAACTGGTAAAAAGAGGCCAGAGTCGATTTAAGAGTCACATGATTAAAGTCTCCGGAGATAACAAAAAAGGCGTCGGGGTGCAGACTTTGAAGGCGCGCAATAGACGCGTGTATCCGTTCACATGCCACATTAGCGTCAGCCTTTGGTGGAATATAGACGCACAGCGCGATAACGTGCGTGAATTCTCTGGGTATATAATAAGGTCTCAAGCTGACCGCTAAAAGTTCAAGATCCCTGCAGCACAAAGTTTCTTTCACTGTCACATGCGAAGGATTACACCACCTATTATTCACATACAGTATGAGCCCCCCGCCTTTGCTCTTACCGCATGTTTTGGTGTCCCTGTCAGCACGCACAGATGTAAATCCACACAGGTCGATGTTTGTATCCGGGATGTGGCTAGTTAGCCAGGTCTCCGTAAAGAAGATTAAACTGCTCTCCCGGTACGTCCTCTCCGTTTTTAACAAGGCGCACAGTTCATCCACCTTGTTTGGGAGCGCATTGACGTTCCCCATCAATATTGACGGGATTGATGGCTTATATCTTCGTCTCTTTCTGTTCGTAATACCGGTCTTAACTTTCCTTCCAGCCCTGCACCCGCGGTACTTCCTCCTCAACTCCCCGGGGATGGCATGGCGCACGCCGGCATCGCTCCACTTCCTTAGCGCGAGCAGATCTTCCCTCGAGTAAAACAACTTGCCCAGGACACGATTTAGGCTTCCCCCGTCCATATCCTTAGGATATAATATAATAATGTTTATATGCTCGGATTAAGCAAAACAGGAGAGGAGCAAACTCCAACAAGACAACATTTCTCTCATTCATTCACACGGAGCAGCTGAAGGCTGCCTGCTCACACAGGCGCCACGAGTCGTTGCCCTTGTGGTAAACCGCGTGACAACGGGGCCTGTGAGGAAACACATTCTTCAGCCGTGAGTTGGTGGTCCACTGCATTAAATGTGTCCCTCAAATCCAACAGCACCAGGACAACCGAGTGGCAAGCATCAGTTGAGATGAAATTATAATTAAAAAACACAAAGAAACGACGACTCAGTACTGTGAAGACTTTTAAAACCAGACAGAAAAGAGTTCTAAAATGCTGCGTTCATTTAAATTTGACTTTAACTGAAAAAAATAATAATAACTGTCCAGTATTTTCTGAGAGTAAGGGAGGTTTAGAGATTGGCCTGCACAGTGTAGTTGAGTTGAGGCCAAGGTGAACTACAGCATGTTTAAAATGAGCAGGAACAACACCAGTAGAGAAAGGGCAATTTAAGATTGGTAAAACTGCAGGTGCTAATGTTTCAAAAATATCCTTAAAATCTGGAGAACCAGGACACATTTTCCAGTTGTGCACTTTAACCACTTGACGTGCGTACAATAATTATTGACCCTGGGTTCTGGTCGGCAACACAATTCCATCTCTTGGAGGAAGCGTGGTATAAAGTTACTGGGACCAATCCTGAAGCTAGAGTGAAAGACGGGAGATCGATCTTAAGATCAATCACTTGCTGAGAGGCTGACGCGAACTGTGTGGTGGGTAATACACATGAACTGTTTTGGCGCATTGTGGGTTGATTCTCATGCCTTTTGCGTTGGAGATAGATGCCGTGATCGTGATTTTCCGACGCAGGCTACGTCCCTGCAGAGATTAGACGAGAATGCGTTGGTGCTGCTTCCTGCTGCACAGTCGTCCCCCCCCAGGACAAACGCTTTCAGGGACACTCACCAGGGAGTCGGCTCATCAGCTCTACACCACATGCAGCAGAACACTTTGTAACTACAGGCCAGTTTGCATTGGTACAAGTCATTCTCTCTTTAGGGTCAGTTACGAACCTAGAGGGATGGAAGAAGTGTGACATAATGTTATCTAATTTGTATTGTTATTTCTCTAAAATAAATGTTGTGACCCCAACCCTAACCCTATTTCCTCTTCTCTAAGTCTATATTTTAACATGTATAATACTCCAGTGGATCTACAAAATGATTCAGTTACTCTCGTGTGATGGAGGTATACCAACAGTGAACCAGTGGTTATCTGAGTAGTCCCATGGCTCTTTTCGCTTTCTTGTTTTCAAATAGACCATTTTTGTTGATTTTAGAGTCTTGATCTTGTACTTGTATTCTCTACCATAGTTGCCAGATGAACTAAACATTACATTTCTTGAAAAACATTTCTTCCTAACAATGGCAAAGCACTCTCTCACATAGGGGGTCCTGGGGCTCTATCTTTGTTTGAACTTGCATGTCCTACATTAGTAGCTTACCAGCACGGAGTATGGAGTGACTGAATAATGACTAGTGTGGTGCTCTGAGGAACTTGGTAATACAGGCTTGTAAAGAGCCATTATCATTAGTAATAATAATAATGATAATAATATTGTTACAAGCTTTTCAAAGAGCTTAATAAGGTACAGTTTCAATGTCCCTTAGTATCTGAAAACCTACATACACGCGGATGCAGGGAATATCCCACAATTATCCACAAAGAACTGTTCAAACAGTCGCCAGCCCTGCTCCCCAATGCTATAGTGACGGATATTTTAACATCGTAATAAGCGTGTGAGTGATGGATGAATGTTGTGTCAAAGGTGCTCCATAATTAAGTGAGCAGACATTTAAGGTGGTTATTATAATTCACGGGAGTTGTTATGAGCGCAGTGATTTATGCTGTGGACCTGGCTGTGTTACCCCGCATTAATGGGAGGGAAAATTAAAATCTATAATTAAAAAGAAGGCCATACAGGCTTTATGTCGCCTGGGTAAACTGGTGGTGGACAATAAAGTCTCTTCAAACACAGCCTGCAAAGTTCATATCTAAATCTTGTTGTAATCATTATAAGTAGACATTTTGCCGAGTTTTTTTTTTTGCACAGGAATCAAACGTGTACAAATAATGTTTTGTTTGTATGTTGTATGTAAGTTGTGGTGTGGGTGGGCATAGGCGACCCAAGAGGCCGTCTATACAGCGCCATCTGCTAGAGGAGGCACCAAACTGTGTTGTCATTTATTTATTTTTTCACCCTGAAGCCCCCACCCCAACCATCTACAAAAGTCAAGGATGCAGCAAGTGGAGGGGCACGTGATCAGTGGAGCTCCAATTCTCCACAGGAAATGACGTCAGCGCCACTTTTTTTTTTTCCTGTGACATTTTTTTAAGTTACTTTCAATAAAACGCCTTTCGTACACTCCACTATCCTTAAGGTTAGGCTTGGGGTTAGTTTCGGTTAGTTTAAGCTAGCGTTGTCCTGCAGAGGAAAAGGAAAAGAAGGAAAGTGATATTGACTTGGTCTTTTGTGTCAGAAACTATGATTTGAAGATTTCAAACGTGCCCTCCCTCCTACGCCTTTGTAAATGTAAATATTCACAGTGGAGGCTCCTCTTATAAAACTGGTCATGTCTAGAACATGGGCTAGAAAAAGGAAATAATAATTGCTGCCAGTGCTACTGACATTGATCAGCTATATATCGATTAGGAAGTCAATTGATGATTTATTACTTGAGTTTGCTTGTTTGTTTGGTTTTTCCATACAAATGCGTGCTACACATGGTAGTTTTCTATGTAGGATGTTTCAATCCAGCACTGTTTGGTCATTAGAAATGGATTGCAGTTGTTGTAGGCAATGCTCCACAGGAATACACAGATCCGCGATTAAAGTTTGGACAGAATTGCCTTTTGGAGGGGATTATGGAGTTATTCAGAGGTGCCAAGGCAACAACTAGAGGAATGAAACGGCTAAAAGATTAACTATGAAGGTAAATGAAGTGCTAATTATTATGCTTACACCAAGTAGTGATAACAACTGCTAACTGCTATCATAGGGAAAATCATCTTTTTCAACAGCATATGATGTTGTGAAAAAATAAATCCCATATGACCTGCCTGTTTTAGTTAGGGCTGTCCTCTCTCTTCAGGCCAATCAGAGCCCATAGTCTGCTCATGTACGTAGGCTATCAGTTCAGCGCACTTCCCAAGCTCAATCCCAAAACGTGTACCTGGTTGACCCTGGTCTGACTGAAGGAAACACTCGACTACATAGGTAGACCTAGCACTGTCTGGGTAGGAAGTGCCCTGCCCTGCTCTATAGCTTGCACAAGACAGATGGCTCACACTTGCTGCAAGAACTAATAAATATACAATTTTAATAATAATTGATGTAGGCTATAGAGAAAATATTTTTTTAAGTTTTATATGGAAAACCATTTTTTAATGACTGTTCTGAAATGTGAAGGTAATAATTATGTGGGGCGAAGGTGGTTCAAATGGTAGAATGGATCGTTCTATAACCAGTGACTTGAAATGATCCCAATGCTGAAACTGTTGTGACAAAAGCCCTTGATGTACAAATAGTTTTTTTTATTTTGACAGTCTGCTCATTGCAAGCAGTTACGCTGAATATTATTCATCAAATACCTAATTAATTGGATGACTACCTTTTACTTTTCTGAGGATAACTGTTGAAAAAAGTATAGCATCCATTTTTCAAGCAGTGTGTTGACGCTTTTCAATATGCCTAATGATGCTCTGGATATAAGGCAAGCGTTTATTTCTGAAGAGCAGGAAGCAGTCACAATGGTAAGAATATTTTAAACAGATTGGAGTACAGAAGCACAGTTCTGTGAAGCTTATCACAGCCCGGTGTTCTCAGCGGCCAGACGGAGACATCTCATGGGAATCCCCACGTTTATTCAGCCAGACTCCAACAGAGGAGTGGGGGGGAAAGGGGGGGCTCTCGGGAGATTTGAATCACCATAAACTCAAGGTAAGAATAAGAGGAGTTTGTGTATAGTATATCCCTAACCAGACTGGACTGAATTGAATTTGTTGGTGGGCAAATATAATGAAAGATTGCAAACGTTATTGGGCGATTGATTGAGTGGGCAAGAATCATATTTGGGCTTCCAGCTATAGGGGCAGTACTCTATCAGAGATCTGGTAGACAGAGGAATGAGGAGCATGATGCAAACTATTCCACCTCCTGTGTAACACTGAGACCAATTAGAGAAGAAGCCAAAATTTGCAGTAAGACAACATGAATATATATATATATAAAATGGGTAGTTAATTACACACTCTCAAAACTACATCAATAATATATAGTTAAGTTTAGGTGTAACAGTTTAACAGTTGGTGCCTGCTCCCCCCAGAACCTGAGCTCCAGCGAACTCCTATGGCTAGACATTTTGCTAAACATCACGACAGTAGCCCAAAAGGTCTCAAGGTGGAGGGTTTGGAGCATTCACAGAAACACAGCAGAGGAGGGGATCGAGGCTCTAGTTAGGTCGACCTAAAGGGGCTTTCGAACCCGAGGAGCGGCACTTTTGGGTCAGCGTGATTTCAACCGCAGCACTTTACGAGGGTCTAAACAGCCGCTTCGAGTGCAGCGGAAACAGGTGGCCCGGGGCGCGGCCTGGGCCACCCTGTGGTTCGGAGCGGGTGTGGCGGGAATGCAGCACGTTTGGATTACAGCACTGACGACCTTTATAAAAAGAGGAGGCAAATCGCTGGTCCTCACTTCTTGACAAAGGCTTGTTGGGGCCAATGCTCGTATATGTTTTCATGATTTTAAGATTTACTAGCCCATCACAAGAAAGGATTTTTTTTAAATGTAAATAGAGAATCATGATTGAGTGCCTTGTTAGGTTTTTTGAGACCTTCCCCCCAAAAAACTCATTCTGTTATTGACTTCCTGAGCACTTTGTCTAGTTTTCCCTGCCTGGATTACCTACTTTGCCTGCAACATAAAAGTAGAAGTTTTTAATTGTCTATAACTGATGACAAACTCCTCTTGCAAGTGGTCTAAGGCGCCGGCTACCACAGTGGTAGTGGTAAACTTCCCAATGTAACAATATGGTCTTTACAATCAACAGTCAAAGCAGATCCATAAAACAGCTGGTTAATACTTCAGCTTTATTTTATGGAGCAGAAGGGGGACTACCCGGAGTGTTCTGCCAACGTTAATGCCACTGGCTTGTTTTATGCCTCCCAAACAAGATAAAAGCGGTGCGATTTATCAAGCCAGATTACATCACTCATCAGTCAGGAGATCAGCGCATGGCCTGAACCTTTCTTTTATGGAGGCCGAACTACCGTGACTCCCCCTATCCGCTTTTACGCAGGGGGTAGATTTATTACATCGACTTTTACTGGGGTTCAGCGGCAGATCAGATCAAAACGGGTGACTGGTAGTGGCATACATTTAGCACACTGGCTTAACATTTCGTTTCATGGTTTGGGGTAATAAGATATTTAAGGGGCTGTGGGTATACACCATCTGGGTCTAATTAACAGGGATTGCAGATTTATTATAGAGCGTAAAACCAAGAACTTGAGTTTTTACCACAATATCCCACTCCAGTGTGTAATTTGAGGGCGATGGGAAGAGCAGGCGATGGGAAAAACGAGTGAGCATTCGGAAAAGGCGGCCGAGTCTCAGTGGGCTTGGGTGAGGGTCAACAAGTTTGCGTCCAGACCAATGACATCATGGGTGTGGTGGACAGAAAGCAAGTACGTTGTATTCCTCTACAGTTGCATTGTGGGAGAGTGGTTAGCCTTGTCACCACTGCACAAGGAAGTTTGGGGTCCGAATCCCGAGCTATCCTAAAAAAAACAGATGCCTTTTATCTTTTATCTTGCCTTTTACAGATAGATATAACAATGTAGTTGACACTTACTTTGGATTGTAATGATATGTATTTCATAGACCCTTCGTATATTTAATAGGTTTAAGTTTGTTCGATGGCCTGATAAAAAGTTTCTCGCACATCTGCCGGACCAGGAAGCAGAGCTGCGACGGTACCACTTAAAATTGAGGTGGAGGGCAACTGAAGATTCCATAACTTTGGTAACTGGCGCCCTGCAGATTTTGTTGGTCTTTGTTTTTGGGTCATTGCTGGAAGAATCCACATGAAACACAAACTGTCACAAAGTTCATTGTCTCCTCGTCCGGCACATATGAACTGAAGTCCAATCATTTCCTCTGAAAGGCATCCAAAAGTGGGGACAACGTTCAAAAACACAAGTGTGATGTTGGTCAGTAGAAAGGACTTTCAGCCATAAAAATAATACGGCGGGTTTGTGAATCCAATGACTATCAAATACTGATGAGGAAAAAACATTTGTCAATTTTCGTTTTGGAGATTTGTTACAAAAACTTTATTACCCCCATAGAGTTGTATTGGCCCCTGCGCATTGCATTCATTCTTTCGTTCTCTGACGTCACTCACTTCCTGGTCCAGCCGGTGTGTCCGTGCGTTCCTCGCTCTTCCGAAGGACGGGTAGCGTTTGCTTTAGATTTGATTGCATTTAATGTAACTACTTACTGGCCCTAACTGGAGATTTTGTCATTTAGCTCCGCGTTCTGGTAACGATTCCACGATGTAGCCCCCAGATGCTCCTTGTGCAGGGATAGTGTGTCTCGCTGTCATGGCCCCACACCCGCGTGTTTGGGACGGAGTTTCAGTATAATTCCACCAGTACGGTTAGGTGCTAACTTTTGATTAGTATTTCACAGGTGATCTGGCCTGTGCCAATGCCAACTGTTTATGTGAACGATCAATTGAGAACCAAATATTGACTGTGAAAATCCGCACTGTGAACCAACTTTAACAACAAATGAAAAACAGATTAATTTATTGAAAGGAAAAATATTGTAAATATATCTTTGTTAATCATAAACGAACCTGCGTGCCTTAAGGTCCGGAGCCTTCTCTCTCAATATTAGTCTATATATATATTTTATTTTATTTAGAAATGCCATACCGCTCTGTCCTGCATTTGAACATTGCAACGTTAGCGTTTGATCCATGATAAATAAACAATAGACCATAGAAAGATTTTACGCTGCCATTGATCCATAGGAAAAATAGACAAAACTGTTTAGAATGAGAGTCATGTAAGTGCATATCTTCTAGCAAGTTCTAGCAAATACAGTCCTGTATTTACGCCACTTAATTCTAACACCAGTCACCAAGCACTGAATCACTCTTTCCCTTCAAACCTGTTGTCCTACTACTGTCTTTGTTGTCTTTTTTCTTTAGTCCTCATAAGCAGTCATGGGTCCATGGACGGTCTTATCAAAGGCAGTCCCCTGCTGTTTGCACTCTATGACTGCCACCTGCTCCCATATGCTCCGCCTCCTATACAGTAGCATGAACCACTCCACGTGGACCCTCCAGTCAACGGCTTCATTATGTACTGAGCTGCACAGGGGACCCATCTCCAGATGCCGTGCTGAGCTAATGGTTTGAATCACCAGGCTGGAGGATTCATTGTGCATGTTTTGGGTTGTTGGGGGAAAACCAAAGCATACGGAGGAAGGTAAAGGTAAAGGTGAAACCCTCTAGACACAGGGCGACATGCAGACAAACACATTGATTGCATAAGAAAGAAAGAAGGTGATCCGAGGAACTCTGGCTTACATAAAAATCCTCTAATATGGCAGGGACATCACTAAAAGCCGACGTGCTTCAACGTGGTCTTCATCAGGGCATGGATTAAAATTCAAAAGTGCAACACAGGTGGTCTGAATGATGACCAATGTCACGTGTTTATCATCACATGGAAACGTAGAAACAAAAAGGTAAATTGCATAATAAGATGGAAACATACAGGAGATACCACTCACAGAAAGTGACAGCAAGGGGAGAAAAAATATACTTGCTGCCAAGGCGTAGTGGAATCTCAAGTACAACTGAATGAAGGGCATGTAGTGGACACTAGACAATGTGGCATAGACACAATTAAATACACGCAAACATTAGTACATATTCTTGAGTCCATAACATGGGTAAGAAACCACTGCATAACATTTTTGGTACATATAATAGTTCTTAAAACTCATTAGTTTCAGAGTCCACAACACATTTTCGGAACCACCATACTCATAAAACATTTTAGCACATCAGTTTTTAAATGGAGAGTCCACAACAAGTGGAACAAAGGCACCGCCACACCGCAATGAGGAGCCAGATAAACCACACTCCACGTAAAGGAAAACGTAAAAATCAATATCTTCGTTCACGCCAGGGTATGTAGTAGCTTTTAATGTATCAATCCAAAAGGCTTCCCTTTGTGAAAGAGTTCTGAGTCTGTCACCACCTCTACACGTTTTTAACCACAGCTTGAAAGCTTGAAATGTTGATTGATTGATTGATTGGTGGTTCACATTAGCATCACGTCTCTCAAATCACAAACAAATATTAAACTATGTTAGTTACAATTTAAGGTTTTTGGAAACTGCAACCTGACAGATCGTAACACAATTGCACACCACACACTGGCTCGAGTCAGTTCAGTACATTTCAGGCTCACATATCATTTTTGCAACATCAAATATATACATTTTGAAATTGTGTATATTGCTTTTGAAGAACTATTAAATGAATGGCTTTACTCACCAAAAGGACCTCAGATATTGTGCTTCTTTGCCAGACGCCATGCTTGTCTGGTCACTGTCACTCACCTGCCTATGCCTCCCCAACACCCCTGTCTCCTCTTCGCAGCTCGTCACCTGCCCACCTCTCCCCGCTCCTTCTCCAACAGCGGGGAAAGCTGTTAAGCCTTGTGTGGTCGAAGGCAGGGAGAAGATAGTTTGACAGATAACCTCCTCTTCTTTCACTCCACTCGGTGCCGTCTCTGTTGTGTGTCTCGTACTGTTTAAGACATTAGAGCAGGTGCCACGGCCAAACGCTACCTGTGCAATCACCATTTCACCGCCTCTCCTAACCATCCTTCTTAAATCCAATCTCCCACCTATATTCCCCTGCCTCCCGATCGGCCAAACACTCCCGCATCTACTTGGAGAAAAAGCCTGACTTAACTCCGATCCCATCGCCCCTCTCTACCCACCCCTCTCACAATCTACTGGGCGAGGCTGATGCCATTAGCTTATTGTCCATCTTTGAGCTCGAGCTAATTGGAGAACAGAGCTGTATATTTGCTTGACCTATAGTTAACTAGTGTCTATTTGAACCTAATTACGTAACCTTTCTTTGTTCAACTGTTGTGTGATTAGTGTTATCGCATATAGGGTGCACATTTCATTGTCTTTAATACAATGATCATTATCCATTAACACAGCTCCCTCCAGTCCCCCCCCTGTAATCTCTGATACCAATCAGGTTGGGATCCACCGGAATATGGGCTATATGAGCGATACTTGATTTCCGGGTGGATCTCTCCCGTTATTTCCCTTTTCGGGATTAGTGGTGTCTCCCACCAGTCAGTTAAAGAAAGTGTGAAAGGACAGGGAGTTACTGTTATAGGTAAAATGCTAAGTGGTCTCAACATATTTAGCACCCTTCCCCCAAAGCGCTTTATACAGTGGGTTGCGTAAGTATCCCTACCCCTTTAACTTTTCGACATTTTGCCACGCTATGGTCCGCAAACATAAATATATATAATTGAAATTTTATGTGAAAGACACACAGTTCAGAAGCCTCTATGAGAGACCAACAGGCCCGGTTAGAACCATGAGGCCGTCCTTCTGTGGACCCACCACCTGCAGGAGGAGCCATAGGGGCTGGTGCAATGTGTTTAGGGCAGCTCCAACAGCTGCCCCCACGACCCGGCAACGGACAAGTGGAAGAAAATGGATGAATGGATGGAGACACACACTAAGTGGCACACGATTGTGAAGGATGTGCAAAAGTATCCATATTCCATTTCCTTTTAGTGCAACCACTTACCTTCAGAAGTTGCATGATGATTTCTGAATGATCACATGTGGAGAAGTATAAAGCTAGGTTAGCTTATAAAGATTTCCAAAAGTTTCCAAAAAGTTAAAGGGGTACGGATACTTTTGCAACCCACTGTATCAACGAGCCGCTCACCCATTCACACTCTCATTCATACACCAATGTACGCAGACACTAGGCCACATGTTCAAAACTTAGGGCTGGATGTAAATGTTTGACGGGAGGAAATCAATTTGTTCATTACAATCGTTTTTTTTTTGCATGGGATTTTAAATAGATTGTGAAACAAACAAAAAAACAAAGAAACAAAAATATCTATCAATGCATTTGATTTGGCTCGAGACTTTGGCAAGTATTTACATCTTCTCAATATGTCGTGCATCCACAAGTTCCACTAGTACTTAATTCAGACTGTGTATTATTTGCTGTCTTGCATACTTTCTCCTTTGTGAATCAAATAAGCCTCTTGAACAGTAGCTCGCACCTGACATCATGACTGCAGGGCTGCATGTAGTAATGAGGACTGACCCGGTGCGAAGAATTTAGACCACTGTTGACAGCAAATACTACACGAGGAAGCCATTAAGTGTACATAGTTTGTTTTTCAAAATAATACTTTTGATGACAATTTTCATACACGTTTGACCGTGTTCTGGAGCATATTACACCATCAAAAAGAAAAGGTACAAGAAAATCAGAAATTATATGTAAGCTCTGAAATATCCTACATTTATCTGCAGCCTCTTTATCTTGCGTCAACAATAGCTGTTTTTCTCACTTTAGTGAACCGGGTCTCATTTAACCTTCTGTCAAAAGTATCTTGATAAGTTGTTGTGTTCACTCCATTTACAAAAGCGCAGATTGTTTGGGTGTCTGCGGAGTGACAGGTAAATTTCTCTGACAAATGCCTGTCTGTCTATGGGAGCGGCTGGTTCCTAAATATATGTTGTGCCTGGTTGTATCACAGCAGTGGCACTCAGAATGTGTCTCAGAAAGCACTGTCTGCTTTGATAAATCAGACCGATTCTGTCCACGCTCTTTGAAAAGTTTGGATTAGTTTGTGGTGGGTTGAGTTCCATGCGTTGTGCTTATGTGTCACTCTTCGTGAAGCAAATTGCTCCTGGGCACTGTGTTGACGCCTGTTTTACTACAGTTTGTCGCGTGACTAAAGTGTCGATTGTCTCAAAAAAAGTGCGAGTTGTGTATCAGTGTGTCAAAGCAGCTCATTGGCCTTTCAGTGGGCTGCCTTGGTTTGACAGCTTTGAGCACCGAGGCGCTAGCTAAAATATTTTCTGATTCTTACCGTGGTGATGGAAACTTTAAGCCAGGGGAGGGGAAAGAAGGCAAATCTCAATAAAGATCCTCTGTACTATCAGTCCTACGAGTGCGTTATAACGTGGAAACAGAGCGAGACATCCAGAGATCAACCCAAACGCAAAATCCAACGTAACAAAAAGATACTAGACTCACAGTTTGGTGCTATGTGGGATGCCTTTTTTAGCGCTCGTTGTCCCGTACCTGTTCCCTGCCCGAGTCCCAACGCTCCTGACGCTAAGAAACTCTTAGCTTCAGGAGCTAAGCGTCTGTATCCCACGGTCCTTCCCGCCACGGTCCTTCCCGCCACTTTGCTATCGAAGCTCTTCCATGAGAAAGTGGCGCCAAATATCCGCAATTGATGAATCCACTTCATTTTGCCTCGTTCGGAGAGAAATGGTTGGTTGTTGTTCCGGTTTAGTTGAGCCAGCACTTGTTATGATTAGCTGGAACGTCTTGCCCATGCTCAGACACAGCAGGGCCTGGGGAGGCACGGTCATTCTACATCAAATGTTGATAGGCTGATCATTCTGTCAGTCACGCTGAGTGTTAAGTCATGTGTGCGACCAGACAACACAGGGGTATCTCAATAGGGCTCTTCTGCCATCTGGGTACTTTCAGTGCGACGTAGATGTGGAGGTGAAAACAATGGCGGTATTAAACAGCGTTTTTGCCTGTGAGTGACAGATTGTGTTCAATACATTTCGTTTTTCTCAGTAAATCTGGCCTAAAAGCTGCTGTGCGGTCGGATGTTCCATTTTGTCGGAACTACAGCTTTAATCTTGTAAACTGAGTAAGTTTTATGATAAGAATCGACGACTGCAGATCTAAACACATTGTGTGGATTATGTTTTAAAGTTTAAAGTAACTGTGCCGGACACGTCAGGCTCTAAATTCTACCATTTACTTAAACATAAAATAAATTGTTAATCAAATGTTTAATGTCATGACATGTGTTAGCTAAGTCATGCGTTAGCTAAATCTAAAGCTGAATAAACTAGACAGAACGTCGCCTAAGAGCTTCTAAAACATTGTCTCATCAGAATTACGTTTAACTTGGATCATGATCATTTCCCGAAAGGCGAAACATAAATGCGTGAAATCCAACACAAAGTTTCGATGGATTAGCGACTCGTACTAGGCAGTTTGTACAAACATTAATCGAGAGTCCAATTTCTGTTTATATCAGACTTTGCCTCAATAGGCAGGTTACCATGGTAATCAAATCACATTTCATCACAATCCAACAATTATTCGCCTTAATAAATCCTCTCAAACAACCACCCATCTGAGGCCGCTCTCGCTGCTCTCTGGCTGTAGCGCGGTCGGCGGGACTTCAGACTTTCAGACCGAGCCTAGTCTGTTCAGCAGGCTCTGAGGCGGGACAGCTCACCAGGGGTATTTAAGGCACTGTTTGAGTAGGAAATGACAGTTACTCCTCAACAATACCAATATAAGCAACTCAACTGGACATTAGACAAATACATTAGAAATTAAATATACTAATAAGACATTATACACGTCTTTTTTCTTCATTTGGCCAGGGCTAGCAGAGAAGGCACACCACTGTCAAAACGCCACACCCCTGTTTGAGACTTCCATTGCTCACATTGATTTGATTGTGTTGATGCTGCAGTCGCGTTTGTGAGAAGTCGCAATAATAAAGTTTGTCCACAGGCTATAAGTGTTCATACAGAATGAACTCAGGGTGTGCAAAATAGACAGGAAATGTGCAAACAGTTAAATAGTAATAGAGGTATCTTACGTACAATGAGTAATAACAAAAGCTAAAAGGGGGCAAAAATATAAATAGTAAGAAAATAAAAATTGTATAAAAATTAGAATAAGACATTCAGCAAATATCCCAAGCTGGGACTCGTACCCACAAAACTGAGGCCAGAACAGTGTTACCATGTGGCAGCTCTAAACCGCTGGACTATCAGCTGCACATGATCAACACAATATTTATTTTCCAATTGTACCATGTCTGTCCATCATATTTGGACAGGAGTGCATCAAGACTGTTCTCAGCCTGCACAGACGTGATCCAATTTGCCAACATTCACACAAGCCTTTAAACATTCGTTAATAAGTCCCTGCCCAGCGGTTTGAAGTCAGAAAGGTTCATGTCAGTTTTACTTCCAGCGATGTTCAGTAAGTTAAGCCAATTTGCAAACAACTCCCTCAGTGCCGCCGTCAGAAAGTAAGGTGCTGTACATGAAGCGAGAGTTATCCTTTTTTTATTTCAATGTGTCAATCCACTCACCAGTGAAATTATATTCAGTATAATATATAATGTGTGCGTGTGTGTGTGTGTGTGTGTGAATGTGCTGTCTTCTCAGCTTTTCCCTGGATGGATGACGGGTATACTAATGAGAAAAAGAGAGTTTTTGACAGTTTTATCTTAAGTTTTGTTCTCACAAATTAGAATTGGTACAGTCTTACGCTGGTCATTATTCTTACAATGTAGTGACACGGAGAAAAAGAGATAAGGTAAGAAAAAGATACGATAAAGTTTATTTGTCTCATCTGTTGTAGCCTTTACAATGACGGAATGGTATTTACAAAGGAATGAGGAGTGAATTGCGAAAGAAAGTGAAAAAGCAGACAGACATAAGCTGTGTAAGAATAATGCAAATCAGAACTAGTAGTAGTAATAACAGTGCAAACAGTCTACGGTCTGAAGCATCTCTGTGGTTGTCACTGTGACTTTTGTTCATAGATATAATAATTAGAGCTAGATGATTACCTATTCAGCCCCTTTCATAGTAATGGTCCTGAGTCGTCTGTGAAACTTACTTGGCTGCTCAATCTCCTCCTACGCAGCCTGTTCCTTAAAAGGGAAATCATCCGGGAAGCCCCACGCTTGCTGGGCGGGCGTAGCCCCCACAGAGCTCCAGAGTTTGATTGATTGATGCACTGAAAATCCTTTCACAATTTCGGGCTGATATACAAAAAATATTTCACCTACCCCAGCGTTGTCACATGGGTCATAGCAATTTTTAGAAAAAATACAACTTTTTGGTGCCAGGTTTTTAAGCTGTTTTAGGGAGGTCTGAAGTCCCATTAGAATCATGTTTCCCAAAGTGTCTTTTGGAGTCGCCCCTGGCCACAAGGGGGTGGTATTACAGCAATGTCAGCTCCCCGCCATAAGGACCATTGAGAAGCGTGTTCCTCGCCCATTGCTTTTCTTCTATTACAGTCTGATTTCTCCAGAAAACTGGTCACACTACTCTTTTATGCAAACGAGAACAGGGTATCACAGTGCTGCTGGCTTAGCATTAAAATTATAACAGAAAAAAATATGACTATTATTCAATTTACCAATCAACAGTCTAGTGGCATTCCTGGGCTGTTTGGTTCCTCTGGGAGAACAATCTCACCACCGCCTCTCACTCAAAATGCATCAATCAAACTCAATCAATTAATCGATATCTATCAATCTATCAGTTCTAGTTGCATCGTAATGTTCTTTAATGGCAGGAATCTCTGTTTGCTCCTTGTTGAAACGCTGATGCACCCTCAATCGGTTTGTTGAACCAGGGAAAATCTCTGTGATGACTGGCTGCATATAAGGCTGCCTATATGCATGGATCTAGTTTTATATTTGATATACAAGTGGGCACTTTGGGAAGTGTAAGCTACATTCTGACTAAACTCCCTAATCATCTGAATAATTTAAAAGAGACTATTGTAAACATGAATGTTACAGGATAGGCCAGGGGCTAATTTCAGAGGAGCAGGAGATTGATCTAAATAAAACACACATCTGAAGACAAGCTGGTTACCCCAGTGGCCAGCTGTGCTCAGTGTGGTGCTGTGTCAAACAATAACGTGCTCAAGACTGAACAAGTACACGCTGAGTTTTGTTACCTTTTTCTCCCTCCCTCAAATGTCCCACTTTCACGAACGAGGGAGGGATAGGCAACTCTGCTGTACTTTCCGCCGTGACAGGAAACAGCCACGGCTGTTTCCTGTGCGTGTGTGCCACCAGTGTTTCCTGTTGCCACGTCACCTTTGCGAGACTCGTGTTTGTTTCGCTGGAAGTCTCTTGGAATTTCAGTAACATTTTAAGAGTTGGTGAAATCAATCATTATGGCTAGCCGCACCGAGCAAGAGCTTCACCGTCTAAGACTGGACATAAAGCGATTGACGGAGGATATTAAAAAGAAAGAAGCGCTTGTTTCCGACCTCATGGAAATATCCCATAGACAATCACTCCATATTTCCTCTCTGACTGCTGCCCTCCAAGAGACAGTGCTCGGAGACCCGGTTACCTGTCCCTCACCCTCTAGCTCAACTCCCCACCCGCAAACCGTGCACAGAACAAAAACACTTGGATCCACCTGCTTGAGCCTCACGAACCGCTTCTCTGTGTTGGCGGAGGACTCACCTACTCCAGCTGTTCCGGCAACGGCGCTCTCCAATCTAGACCCGGCGATGGATTTCCCGGCTCTCCAAGGGGGTGGCGCGGATCCCCGCTCGGCCCAGCCTCACAAACAGGGGGAAAAAACATCGGCCAGGCGTAATATCCTAAAAGAGGCGGTCCGGAGACGATCCAGTGGATCCTCGGGTATGGCTCCGGTCTTGTCGCTGTCCCCGACGCTGCACGCGCCCTCGCAGCTGCTGACGGTGTCGCGGTCTCATCAAGCCGCGACACCGCCGGTGGCCCCCCCGCGGTCAGCTCTCGCGTCACGGCCACAACATTCCGCGTCGCGAGAGGTATCCCCGCGGTCCTCTCCGGCAGAGCCACGGACACAACAACCCGCGGTGCAGCCGGTGATCCCGGACGAAGGCGCGCAACAACAGCAGCCAGGATCCACTCCTGTCGGGGCGGGACTTGAACCCATCGGTCAGACCGCGGCCCTGGTCTCTCCTCCGTCCTCTCCACATGGTGATGTTTCCGAGTCCGCCCACCACTTCAGGGGAAAGATAGACACTATCAGATGTAATATTTTATCTACTCAAAGTAACACGGTTTTAAATACATCTGGTTGTCTACTTGTTCCAGAGGAAACACTGCACAGTTTTGTCCAGGTTAATGCTGAGATGCTTGATAAAGTGTTCTCCTCAGTGAGGCCCACCACATGTCCTTTAGACCCGGTCCCAACCCCGTTTTTTAAAACTTTCTATGGATCTCTTAGAGACGAGCTTTTACACATGATGAATTGCTCTCTTCAGACGGGGGTCTTCCCTGCTGCCTTTAAGGGGGCGGTGGTGAGGCCTCTGCTGAAGAAGAGCAATTTGGACCGTAATGATTTTAACAACTTTAGACCGGTATCCAACTTACCATTTTTAAGCAAAATCTTAGAAAAACTTGTTTTTACCCAACTTAGCGACTTTATAAATGCACATAACGTCCTTGAGAAATTTCAGTCTGGCTTTAGGGTAAACCACAGCACCGAGACAGCCCTTTTAAAGATTTTAAACGATTTTAGATTAAATTATGATTCCAAAAGGCTGACAGTGTTGGTTCTACTGGATCTGAGCGCTGCCTTTGATACAGTCGACCATAATATTCTTTTAACTCGTTTAAAACACATCGGCCTCTCTGGTGCTGTCCACAAATGGTTTACATCCTACCTCACAGACAGGACATTCATGGTAAGTGTGGATACCTGCTCCTCCAAGGTCCATAATATTACATGTGGTGTGCCTCAAGGTTCGATTTTAGGCCCAGTGCTTTTTAACCTGTATATGCTCCCTCTTGGTGATGTCATCAGGAGACATGGAGTCAACTTTCATAGTTACGCTGATGATACACAGTTGTACATCTCCATGTCTCCTGAGGACACCAGGCCAATGGATGCACTTTTTAACTGCATTTTAGACATCAAATCCTGGATGGCAGAAAACTTTCTCCAGCTTAACCAGGACAAAACTGAAGTTTTAGTCATCGGTCCTCAGGCCCAGAGAGAGAAACTTTTACCCAAACTACAGTCATTGTCTTTTAATCCTTCCTCACAGGTGAAGAACCTGGGTGTGATTTTTGACTCTGAGCTGACTTTAATTCCACACATTAAGAATATCACAAAGATAGGTTTTTACCATCTAAAGAACATAGCCAGAGTCCGCCCCATTCTCTCTCGGGCCAACACGGAGACGCTAATGCATGCTTTTATCACCAGTCGTATCGACTACTGTAATGCCCTGCTTTCTGGTCTTCCCAAAAAGAGTATCTCAGGTTTACAACTTTTACAAAATTCAGCAGCTCGTGTCCTGACGAAGACCAGGAGGCGGGACCACATTACACCGGTTTTAGAGTCGCTGCATTGGCTCCCCGTGTGTTTCAGGATCCATTTTAAAGTTCTTTTAATGGTTTTTAAATGTCTTAATGGTCTTGGTCTTTCTTATCTTTCAGAATTGATTTTACCATATGAGCCTTCGCGGTCCCTTCGCTCCTCTGGCAGGGGTCTCCTAGTTATTCCTAAAGTCAACAGAAAGACTCACGGCGAGGCGTCTTTCCAATACTATGGCCCTCGCCTCTGGAACGACCTGCCAGAGGAGCTCAGGACCACAGAGAACGTTCATGTTTTTAAGAGCAGGCTCAAGACCCACCTTTTTAGCTTAGCTTTTAACTAATATTTACTTATATTAACCTTATTTATCGGTTTTAGTTCTATTATGTCTTTATTTTCCCTCTTTTATCCTGTGCTATTTCACGCACAGTTCTAGCTGTTTTTAATGTATCTCTTATTAAATATTTATTTATTTATTTTTTATTTATTTTATTCATTTATTTTTTATGTTCTCCTAGTGGTTCCGGGAGTGCTGGTTGGCTGTGGCCGTGCGGGCGCTCTCCTGGGGGTGCCTGGATGGAGGTAGGACATCTCTCCTACACCTACTCCGGGCCCCCTGGGTTGGCGCTCTGTGGCTGTGGCCGATGGGCTGCTCCTGGTGCAGACGGCTCCTTGGATGATGTTTCCTCTTTCGGTCCATCTGTACCCAGCCTTACATACTCAACTCTATGTCCATTTTTATTTAAGACTTTTAACTGCTGGGCTGTCTGTACGTCTGTGTGTCTGTGTGTGCGGGTGGTGGGGTTGTAGTTATTTATGTATATTTACTGGTGGGGACGATTTTTATTATTTTTAATGATTTTTAAGCACTGTAAAGCACTTTGTGTTACATTTTGTATGAAAAGCGCTCTATAAATAAAGTTTGATTTGATTTGATTTGACGCGGGTGGAGGTAGCCGCATGTTGAGCCTTGGGTTCTGCAAGGGTCAGCTATCATGGGTCGAGCAGCCAGTCGCGAGGTATCTGTCAAAGTATTGCAATTTCAAAAATGCAATACGAGTAAGATGTATTATTAATATTAAGGATTGTAATAATTCACCACCAAATGAATTGAAAAGAAAAGGAAGGAGTTATAACCGTTTGAAAATGTGTTACTCACAATTGAACAGATCAGGGTGAGGTTTTGACCATGCATCACTTCATTGCATTATATTTTTATGGTTATTTTGATTAGCATTCTAAAACGTCAAAACAACAGACAAGAGACAAAAAATAAAGCTTTTTAAATAACACCCTACTTCAAATTCACGGTTGCTCCTTTTGATACTTCCTTTTCACTCCCTTTTTGCATTCAGCAGCAGGCAACTCTTCCCCCCGCTTCTCCGCCATGGCCATCTAAATAAACTAATCATTCATTCGTTTGCTTGTGACTGCTCTCTCCGTCATTTATTCATTGTTACTTCATCTGCATTACGTTCTCTCCTCTGCAGCTCCTATCACTGCCCCGCAGGCTCCCACACTGGGTCTCAAATTGTCATTCATGACTGACTCGTGGGATAAACGCTCATATGTATTCCACCCCCCTATTCCATGCCATTATGGCCATTCACACTATATTTTTTCTACAGACCAGAGCCAATTTTTTTTTTCTGTGACAAGCCGCTTTTGTGCATGACTCAAAAAGCACAGACATAGCAAACGCTTGTCCAAGATTGCCACTAAATACAGTGCTGATGTCGGCAAAGAGAAGGGGCCCAGCAAGCAGATAATAACAAGGAAACTGATGATGCTGTAACAACTATGGCTTTCAGGGCTGCCAGGTTATCATGATGTATCGTACAAATTGTCTGTGTTTTTAAACTTGTGAAAGTGGGAGCGAGTCAATTTTGAAATGTTATATGTTGTCCAAACGTATTTCTGGGAGGATTTTATAGTCTTGTGATTTAGTGTCAGCAGACTTAAAGTCTCCTCCTGGAACCCCCACCTTAACGTGGTGGACGGGTTTGAGCACCCGACTGACCCTGGGGGCTCTGTTGTCGGGGGCCTGGTGCCCCTGGTAGGGTCTCTCATGGCAAACAGGTCCTAGGTGACGGGGTCAGACAGAGAGCGATTCAGAAGCCCCTTATGAGAGACCAACAGGCCCGGTTAGAACCATGAGGCCGTCCTTCTGTAGACCCACCACCTGCAGGAGGCGCCATAGAGGCTGGTGCATGGATGGATGGATGGTTGGAAAATAAATGGATGGCTAGACTTAACGTTTTAGAGTTTTTGTGGCAGAATCCATGGGACTTGGACAATTCTGAGTTAGGCTAAGGATGTAGACTCAATTATAGGTTCTATTTTTGCTTAATTCTAAAGCTTTTTAATTAACACGACTTTCTGTTGTTGCCCCAGATTCAACATGTGTCTGTCTTCATTCGGTGAGTGTTTCTGTCCTACAGATTATGATGTTTATTGTAAGCGTCTGTATTCTGCACTCTCTGGGCGACGCTCCAATGCCCGGTTGACATGTTGACATTCCGTTGGATTGCAAGCGAATGTTTTTGTGATGTTCAGATCATAGACTTAATACTAATAGACGTCTCGTGCTCACTCCACTTAACCAAGTGCAGTTTTTTTTCCAGTTCAGCATAACCCAAATCATAAATCTTCTGGACTGGAGTCTTTAGGCCGGTGTAACGCCTCATTTGAAAGCCAAGACCTACAAAACTGGTCTAAACGGAACTTTGTCCTCACACGGGTGCTGAGTTTTTTTTCCCAATCGCTTTTTTTGTCACCTTTTTGTGGCATTTTTTTTTTTTTACATTGCTTTTTTTGTGGCTTTATTGGCTTTTTTGTCACATTTTTGTATAAGTCACATTTCCGAGACGTTTTTTAAATGTGGGTAACAGCAAACTGAAGAAAATGTGCTCGGTTCAGGTGGGGGTTAAGCAGTGATAGGGAGGTGCAAAGACTCCATTAGAATCTGTTTTAAAAAGTGTCTTTTGGAGTCAAGAGGGTGGTATTGCAGGAGTGTCAGCTGCCAGCCACGAGGACCAAAGAGAAGCACTTTCCTCGCTCATTGGATCAGATCTTGAGCTGTGACAAAACAACAACAAAAAAAGCATCAATACCTAATACATGTGGCAAGTCTTTATTTTCTTTTTATCTCTTTCGGAAGGGGCTGTTATTTTTTCTGCATTTGATAACCGCATGAAGACAGGTGTGGGATGCCTAAGCCCTTTGGGAGAAATATGGAAAATGAAAATGCAAATGAGGTTGGGATGAGAAAATGAAAGGGTCCTGAAAGTTTCCCCCTGTGGACTGTTGTGTCTTCTCTTTTTCCGCTGGTCCATTATTGTTTCACAGTTTGTGCCATCCAATTGTCTGCTAACTAATAAACAGAATATCCTGCCATCCTTCATGCTGATAAAGTTTTGAAGCACTTTACTGGCATGTTCACATAATTAATCTGTGCAGAAGCCTATCCCCCATGTGTGAAAAGCTCATAACATTTAATATAAATGAGACTTCCGGACTTTCGCAGCTGCCTATTTCAACCAGCAAATTGGTTTGGAGTTTCCTGAGCAGCAGTCAGTGCGGTAATTGAAAATGTATAATGTTTGTTCCAGGTGTGTTGCTGAAATAGTCAGCAGCATCCTGTTATTTCATGAAGGCAATACTGACTCATAGCACGGTCCCGGGCTGTTTTGGTAGAGTTTGAATGTTCTTCGTGTGTCTGGGTTGGTTTCCTCCATGTGTTCTGGATTTCCACATCAACCTAAAGCGTGCCAACTTTTCCTGTGGGGAAACAAGCAGCTACCAGCTCAACACCTGGGAGACAGATCCTTTCAAGCAGTCGCGCCCCATCTCTAGAATGAACTTCCACTGTCTGCGTTTCCTGGATCTTGGAGAGACTCTTAAAGGAACAGGCCACCGTTTTTCCATACTGAGATGTGTTCTTACCTGCGCTTAGAAACGACCAAAGATGTTGTTAGCAAAACTGGCTTTTATAACAACTGAAATACTGTAATACTTATAGTGGGTAAATGTCCGTCTGTCAAATTAGCGACTGATTAGCCATGTTGTACACCATCAGATCACTCGTAAAATAAAGTACATTTAGATGGCATAGCCTAGGTGTGTATGTGGCTCTCTCTGGTCACAATTAAGAAAAAGATTGTGTCTACTGTCCAACTCCTTATTGACAAAAAAAAAAGAGGGATTCTATGTTTTTATTTCTCATTTCAGTTTAAATGTTGTGAATATCGGCGACATGAGGCCACAGTTTCAGACCCTGGACTTTGTCCAACAGTCGCTTCAAGGGTCAGAAATGTTTTTCTGACATAGTTATTCCAACTTTATGAACACGGACTGGTCGTCACTTTTGACAGCATCTCTTCGTATGAACGGCAGTTTCGTTTCTGTCTGTCTCCGTACGCAGCTCTGGTTGTAATAATAGACTTTAAGCTAATATTGTAACAGGCTCCACGGCGACGACAAAAACGCTTTAAATCATCAACTTTCCAGCGGTTAAAACGGTCCAAATCAGAGCTTTCTTCGTTGCTTTTTGCTAACTATCATTATTGTTTGGTAGCCAAAAGACATTCCATTACCCATAATGCGACGGGCGAGCCGAGATGGGCATTGGGCTTATTGCCTATACGTTTGTTAAGTGTGACGTCACGACTTCCACTTCTGGGTCCTAACAGACGGGCAAATATGCGAGAATATAACATAAAAAACTCTTAAAAAACAACCATCAATATTTCTGAAACTCAACAGTTACTGAAGCTACTTATCTCTCAGACTCATTAGCCAAAAAAGCTGCACCTACTGCTAAAAAAGTTATATTTACTAAAATGGTTTAGCGGAGCTGCTGCACCGTTAGCATTTTTCTCCGCTAACCCGGATGTAGCGATTTTGGTAAATATGACTTTTATAGCAGGAGGTACAGCATTTTTGGCTAATGGGCCTGATAAATAAGTATGTTCAGTAACTCGCTGTTGAATTTCAGAAATATTGATTGTGGTATTTTTAGATTCACTTTGTGACCCCAGTCTGCAAAATAAAATCGACTTATTTACTTCATGTTTAGAAAAGGGAACATGGATCACAACTTCCAAGCAGCTGCCGTCTGGAGCGCGTATTGCAAGTCTGTGTTCAACACGCTTTGTGTGGAACCGCTCTTTTAAAAGGCGATTAGGAAAACAGATAAAACTGCAAATGGAACCCATTATGGTCGGACTAAACCACAGACCTCATAATGAGTCACATACCATTAAAACACATGGACCTACCACATGGTGAGGTAGTGATGGAAGGACAACACAATGAGGAATATGCTGGACTACTTGGAGTTGGGTTTTCTTCTAAAATGTTCCCACATGCTACAGCTGTGTCACAATAAACAGCTGTCATAGACCGTTTGCTTTAGTTTGAGCCTGTCGTCATTGACTATGAAATTTATTGCGGTAATGGCTGCATCATGACAGGAGAGCTGCAGTAGCAGTTGTATTCTTTCATTTCAGATGGATCGTGTTTGGTTCTGGGAAAGCTCCTGTTCGATGTGTAGTAGTAGTAGTAGTAGTAGTGGTAGTATTGCACAGTGAGTAGTTGATTTTGGACTGATTACTTGAGTAAAATAATAGATACTACTGGTTGTATTATACGGTAAGTATTATATTTATCTTACAAATATAGTGGAATGAAAGTAATAAGATAAGTACATTCTACCAATGTACAGTACTCAAGTAAATGTACTTGTAATTGGAGGCAGATGATTAACTGTGGAATGACTCACCTTATTCAGTATAAATTACAGGGATGAAAAAAACATATTTTTTATGGTACACGTATAATAAAAAATGCCGCCTTGTCTTTATTGTTAAAATAATACAGCTATGTTGATCATGTTGAGACTCAAAGAAAGAATAACTTTTTTTTTTTTTTGTATAGCGAGACACAATTGTCAACCAAAACGCTTTTGCATGTCTGAGCGTATCCCGCCAATCTCTCACGCTGGTTCGGAAACCAGCTAACCATACGGGATCAGAGGACATCAGGCATTTAAAAGATTCGTCAACGCAGTGGTCCAAAAACATTATCACTAAATCACTATCAACATCAAGCGCGCAACACCCGCGTCACTTCCCACATGACACCATCGCATTGCCAGCCGAGCCGCCGAAACATTTTTCTATATAAATCGTGCATGATTAAACGCGCTGGTAATCGCCGTAACTCCGTAAAATCACACCACATTTCAAACATTCTTATCTTATCTCCTACCACACATGAGTGCATGGGTGATGTCACGTTGCCACAGGGTCTGGTTTCGGTCTACCAAACTTTCATCTTTCAGAGGGATTATGTTGGGAGTTTCCCATTGCAGGGCAGTACTAGGGAGTTTTCGGTGTGGTTTGATTATGCATTTAATTTACTACCAGAGCGGCAAAAAATACAGTAAAGGAGTCCACCCAACCATCCATCCATCCATCTTCTTCCGCTTTACCCGGAATGCTGTGGAAATAAATGACTACACTGAGTAAACTGATGAGATTTCCGCAGTGTTTCATCATGTACACAATGAAAATACAATTTAAAAAGGCATCAAATATAATTAAAAAACAGACCATTATCACATCCACAACAAAGTCTTTAGGTTTGCTTTGAACGGGAGCTTTAGCCCTATTCACTATAATGGGATATTGCTGATTTTGCTGCTGTAGAGCCGACTACAAGGCTCTTTTTAAACATCTGATCACACAGAAATATCACATTTACTCTCGCGATGCTTCTCTGACATTAATTATCCTTTTTTTCCTTACTTTAATATAAAAATATCTTAATTCCCCAGAGATATATTATTCTAATTTGGTGTAAAACAGTTTTTGGCCTTTTATCTGTTGTTTTTTCAGCAGGAGATTCAGATAAAGTTGTGTTTTTTTTTTTTGCTGTTTATCGATCTCAACAGTTTGGACCCGGAAGTAGCTAATTATTGTGTGTGGTGTCACACTTAACAAACGTATTGATCACGTGCACTTTCTTTTTCTTTGTTCTGGCTGGGATGAGTGTCCTGTATGCATTGAGTGTTTGCAATCCCCGATGAGCCGGTGCTGTGCGGAGCGTTTTTTTCTCACCGGCTAAACAGATGTAGGAAGTGGTTGCGCCTGTTTCGAGCCCGTTCCCGGCGCAGATATTCCATGTGCTCGCTGTGTTTGAAAGATGTGAAAACAAATGGACTGTGAACATGTGGACTAAAATTAAATATTTGAATTGGGGAGCGCTTTTGAATGCTTTACAAAAAAACACCTAAAGTTAGAAACAATCGTCATATTTTTCTACGAAGACATTATTGTAAAATATGGAACTTTTGTCAACCAAAGTACCCGTGTCTTTATTTCCTAAGGGTTACAAATACTCTTTCTTTCCCATGTTTCTTTTCCCTCATCACTTGATATTGCAACTATCTCTGTAACTACAGCTTTCCTCTTCTGAATGTCCTCTACCAATAAAATAAAAAAAGTCTATATCTAAGTCAATTGCTATGTTTAAAAACAAACTGTGAAAATAATTTAAAATCAGAACACCTTTAAGATCGTTTTTTTTTTTGCAAAGTGAACCTCAAAGTTGCGGCTCCGTTATTATGCTTCAGAATTTATTATGCACCAAACAACATCTGCAGCCACTGTAGTGCAAGCCGATGGTGCAAATCAACAGAGCAGAAGGATTTATGACACCCAAATGTTAGCGCAGATGAGGACAAAAAGGAGAGTTCCGTTAGCTCTCCGTCTGCAGAGAGCCATCAATAACTGTTGTACTGATCACGCTGGCACACACTTCAAAATGCGGCACTGATTTACAACACCACAGATAAGCAAAGGTGAATTATAAGCAAACAATACATTACTGTCTGGGCACCACAACGAGTAGGTCTGCCAAAAGTGTATGTGACCATAAATCTGCACCTCCCAAATGGGACCTCATAGCAAGTGGATATCACATGACCTGACCAATGTAATATTAGAGTGGACTAGCACATGGAGCGACACACAATGCCGGATTCAACTTGTACCATGATGTTTGGTCATCAAAACATGCTTCAGTTTTCAAGCATCTTCCACTAAGAACCGTCCCTTAAAATAATCCACCTTTCAAGTAATAATAACTGCTCAAAGTTGCTTTACAATTCCATGCGTCGTATATTTTCAGCTGCCCTAAGGTAGACGAAACGGAAGGAGACTGCCACCAAAACCAACTACTCATTCTCACGTACACCCTAATGTACATGTTTTTTAGTGGTAAGGGAAACCGAAGTGCCCATAGGAAACCTACGCAGGCACAGGGAGAACATTCAATCTCCACACAGAAAGGCCCCGTCCTGCCGTGGATCAAACCCGGTATACCTTCTAGCTGTGAAGCATGAGCGTTAACCGCTGCGCCGCCACGCCGCCCTCATAAAATATATCTCACCTTTGACGTAATACAGGGCCTGGAATTGAAATAAAGACCAAATCAAAACTATCAGTTCTACAATAGACCTAAATCAAACTAAATCATGTGTGTGTAACTGGGCGTAAACCATGTAACTATTATAACATGAACAATAAGACAATGCCTTCACCGTGTACTGTTCATATTAGTGTATGACCCTGCAAAGAAAAATATGAACATGGATGAATAAATAAATACATGAATGAAACCATGTCTATTCCAGAGAATAATAATAAAAAAAAAATTATAATAATACAAAATCACACCATAAATGCAATATACTGTTAAAGCAAGTGGCACACGTACACAATTAGAAGCTGGAATGAAACAGTACCACAGAATGGTAAATGGACTCAACCTATATAGCTCTTTTCTACCTTTATCAGGCCCAAAGTAAGGAACCAGTCACCCATTCGCCCTCTCATTCATACACCAATGGACGCAGACACTGGAGGCAAGTGGGGTGAATTGTCTTGCCCAATGACACGACGACAACGTGCATTTGTGGGAGCTGGGATTCGAACCCACGACCTTCCAATCACAGGACGACTCGCTGTACCAACTGCGCCACCGTCCGTCGCCCTAAGCCAAAGCTTCAGTACACCTAGTCCTCTCATGAGTTTTGGTGTTAACAGAGATGGAAGAGTCGTGTTCATTTTTGGTAGTCCTTATGACTGAAGTTATCATGACGTGATGTTCATGTGAAGTTATATGTGTAGGCAAGGCACACATCTGCATTTATACCTGGATGGTCTATTACATGGTATTATAATGCATACTTAAAAAATAAATAAAAAAATCATCACATAAAGCGTGTACAGTATCTTCCAGAAGTTCGATTATAAAGATGCATCACTTCTAAAAGTTTGGGCAATGAAAATTAATTGTCCATTGTAAAAGTTTATATTGGCACGTGGGTGGAAAATGCATTTAGATCATTGCCTCATTACAATGAACTCTGTTTAAACCCAGTGCAGCAATGAATCAAGATGGATCACTTCTCCCACTTCTTCAGCTACTCATTCTGCTGTCGGGGGCTTTCACATCAAGTGCCAAGAGACACTAATGCAGCTAAAATAAATGTACAGCAACGTCATTAGCATTTTTGAACATTATTTACTATTTTATATACAATCATACCGTCTGACACGTTGACTATTGCCCATAAGCTCGGAAATCTATATTATTTGTCCTGCTTACACCCCATCCATTAAAGCTAACATTGTGTTGACAAAACAGCAGCCGCATAATTAGCTTAACGTCGCCAAGGCTTCTCTATTGCAGCCCTCCAGCTTTCTGATTACCACCAACAATTTGCATAATTTGTTCCTTGATTACATAACATATAGAGATGAAAACTCTAGCTGACGGCATAATGTAAGAGCCAGAGAAGCGATTAGTCAAATGTATTACAAAATCAATCAGTGGCGTTCATTAAATATTATTAACTGGAAACGTTTGCTGGATAGAACTAAATATTTATTTAAGCTGGCAAAGTGACATGACTGTGTTATTCTCCTGCAGGCAGAGAGAGAGGCCCTCACCTGGGAGGCGTTTATCGTGTTTACCACAGTGTGTAGTTTAGACATTATGATTGAGTCCAATTTAGATCTATTTAGTCCTGATTTGATCTTGTCGGAGGCAGGTTAAAAAATTGTATGAGGTGATACTTGTTCGAGAACCTATCATAGCTTTTGCTCAGATTCAAAACTGAGGAGTCATTTGGACACTTTTTCTTTTCTTTAGTCACACGGTATCCACTCATTCACACTTTATCCACAAAAAGCTGTAATGGAAGTTTTTAGAGTTAATTAAACTAAAACCAGTAGCAATAATACACAAACGGTGAAGTACCGTCTAGCGGCCCGCTCAATCAATGACCAGACCCATCCCTGTCCTTATCTGGGCTCCTCTCGGCTGAAGCACATGCTGGGTCTCTCGCCGCCAGACAAAGGGTCCTTTCGGATTGCCCTTACGTGTGGTAAGGGCAATCCTAAGACAATAGGCCAACGACATGTCCTGGAATCAAAGGGCTCTGGGTCCTGCTGTGTGCCTTGGTCTATATTAACTTCATCAGAGGCTCCGCCCTCCAGAGCTCACCATGGATTTCTGTGTGTCGATTCTCCGCACGTGTGTTAAATGAAACGTACACTTTTGATGAGACAAATATCTTTCCAGCCTTTTTCCTTTATTGTGGTAAGAAATTCCACGACAAAGCACGTGCAATTTAGTGCCTCACTTTACAAATCTGGCCCTTTCTGTTTATTGGAAGCAGAGAAAACCAACAATGTGCGCATAATCTGCACAAAGATTGAATCAGAAATCAACAAACAACATAATACTTTTATTTTGATATATAGTGTAGCGGGACAGTACAATATGAACACAGTGTGTGAAAACTGTGAAATCCTATTGCAGAAAACCACCATATTGTGGGCAAAGAGGCTAGAGCAAATACGCATTGGAGCATGTAATTTATGAAGCAGCAAATTACTTAAGTGGCACAAATGTAAATGCACCAGTCTGATTTAGTGACGTCCCTTATGAACCCAAACACATTTTTATGAGCTGCTCGATAAAGGAATTCATCTTGAGGTTAATGACAAAACTGGCAGCTAGACAGCACACAGCGTATTCAAAAGTTTGTAATCAAATGGGAGAAACAGGACTGCACTTCGAGAAAGTTTTGTCTGGATCCTGTACATTTACGCTGTGTGGTTGTGTTTCTTAACTTGTCAGACTGGGGTGGGTGTCCGGTAGCTGGTCTCAGATGATCTTGGAGGTGAACATGCTGGACGTGGTGGTCCTGGTCCTGCGGTTGTGAGGCCGTTTGTATCTGCTGCCAAATTCTCCGAAACGCATTTGGAGATGGCTTATGGGAGAGAATAAAAATGAAGATTCAAACAACAGCCCTGGTGGACATTCTTGCTGTCAGCGCCATCAAAACACTGCGACATCTGTGGCATTGTGCTGTGTGTGAAACATTTCAGGGTGGACTTTTATTGTGGCCAGCCTGGGGCATACCTATTCATTTGATCTAATCAGCATCTTGATATGCCACACGTGTGAGGTGGGATGGATTATCAGGGCAAAGCAGAAGTGAACAGTATTTGAGAGGTGGGTCTATTGTGTATATGGAAAATGTTTTTTGAGTGCAGCACATGAGAAAAACTAAAATGTTGCATTTATATTTTTGTTCAGTGCTAATGTTCTGACTATCACAAATAATTGTTGTTCTGTTGTTGTGTGACATTTGTATGTGAGGCTGTCTTTAGCCACACGGTAGTAGAGTAGTGAGCGTAGGAACATGCGGTGAGTGTGTGGACGTCGTCTCTTTTCTCCTGCAGTGCCGATGGTAATGTGTCCTCTGATCTGATCTTCAAATGTCAGCTCCTTCATTACCAAACCGAGCACCGTGATTCTACCTGTCATTTAGTCATGGAGAAGGTCAGCTGCTTAAAGACTGTTCGATACCTGACACACACAGCCCCAGACTGACTGCACAAGTCCAAATGTCTGCTGTCAGTCACCGTTCAATACATTTTCATTGTGCGTCACACATTTCTGAATATATTTTTTACTTGAAAGCAACTGTTAATACACAATAAAAATTCCCATTTAAACTGTATCATGATTATACAAAGCTTTAATGGCAGGAGGTTTGGGGAGACCATGACTTTACCATTTACAATGACTTGAGAGTTGATTTAGGAGGACAACAGGCACATATTCTCTTTGTGTCAAAATGTTTCTCTTGGGTGTTCCAGTTCCTTCTACCACTAAAACATGTACAATAGATACAGACGGCATCTCTGGAATCGCCCATATATGGTCATGTTTGAAAACAGTTAGGGGGAAAGCTCATTTGAATTTAATTATGAATATAGTTTTCCACTAAATAAAGATACAAAGATCTGGAGAGGAGAAAAGTAGTTCAACAGCCCATAATTACATACATGACGGAGAATGCTAACATGATGCTTCACGTTAGCATGGTGCTAATGCTAATCCATCCCACCTCATAGCTAGCTAGCGCTACTGAAGTAGCGCTAGCTATGACTGCCGTTTGTTCGCTTCTACTGAACAATCTGCTGTGAATAAACATCCATATGGACGCGATTTAGACTTGACTTTATTTGTTTGTGATAAATACGTTTATATTTGGCCAAAAATGGCAAAGAGTCAGTTTTCCCCCTCGGCAAGGCCACGCCTCCTTCTATGACGCAATGCCGTCTGTATCTATAGGATCCCCTCTGGGACCATGATTTCAGTGGGACTTTGCTGATTAAATAGAGGTAAAAAACAAACGACAACAACCATCAACACAACATAATCACAGGCATTTCAGGTCCTGGTAGCACAGCTGTTAGCCCCCGGCCTCACAGCAAAAAGGTCCTAGGGTAGATCCTGGTCTGGTTTGTTTGTTTGTTTTAATAATTATTATATGAATTAAACAACTCAGACCTAGAAGGTAGCAGTTGTACTTTAAACATGGAGTATGATGCTTTTGGCAGTCATTCAAACACACTGTTAACTTTTAATATAATTCCTGCACATTGCTTAAGAATGAACGTAAACTAAAATTGGACCCAATAATTATTAAAGAAATCATTAAAAAAACCTGTCGTTATAAGGCATCCAATTGAAACTGCAGTTATAATTAAAGAACATCCCGAAACAATCCCAGGTCTCAATGCTTGCACCGTCAGCCGCATGCAGGACCGCAGGGCCCAAATTTAAAGCACTATAAATGCATTTTTAATCTCGCAGATTGCTTTTTTCATTTAGGTGTCAGTCCACGCCTGCCTCCCTCCGTCACATTCATAAGAAGAGCCCGTCGCCTTTAACCTCTTCACAATAAACTCCTCTCATCTTCCATATCCCTCCCTTCTGCTGAATTTTGTATGACGGGTATAAAGATCATGGAAGGGATGGGTCAAGGACTTTATCTTGTCATTAGCATTTAGATTTGAACTGGTATGAGGCTTGGGCGTATGAGGCGGAAAGATTTTCAAGTGCCAAACGAAGAGTGGGAGGAGAAGGGAAGTGAAAGCAGTATGAGGGAATGAGTAGTGAGCACGGCAGCCGATAAAGCCGCAAACCAGAGCTGTTTTTCAATGAAATCTTCCGAGTAATTTTGGGGAATGGATGAGGGACTTGGGTTTATGCAGTGAAGTGGGTGAATGTGAATTGAATAGCGGGGAAGTGCAACACAACAAATGAAACTGTGTAAAGGGTTGCACATTGTCACGGTTATGACACGGCTGACATGAGGGGGCTGCGAACAATACTGGTCATAATTGTTGCTTTACAGTGGTTGTATTGAGATTGTGTTGATCGTGTAAATACATTTTCAAGTGTGGGGTCGGCAATAGTGCAACTGTCAGTAAAATGGGAAAGTCTTAATAGTTTGAGTCTCACCTGCGTGCCGAGAAAAAAGCACCGTTTGGAATTTGTAAAGGCATCGCAACAAAAACAAGCTGAAAAGCGTGCAGGATCCAAAGAACTGTAAATTGAGAAAGCAAAAAGATCCGCACAGCTTGAATGCTCCCAATACATTTTTTTATTTCGCGCACCATGAAAGTGACGTTTCGGCCCACAAATCAGCCCTTCATCAGTCTGATCAATAAAAAAGAATAGAATAGAATAGAAAAAAATAATTAAAAAGTTTATCAAGATATTTTGCAGAAAAACCTGAGACATTGACAACATGAGCGGAATAAGTGAGTGATCCCTTGTATTAAATAGCTGATCCTTCTTTTGTAGCAATAACTGCTTTCCTGTAGTTGCAGATTAGACGCTCACAACGATCAGGATGAATCTTGGACCATTCCACTTTACAAAACTGCTGCAGTTCAGCGAGATTCAGGCGGTGTACTTACTTATTCCACGCTGTCCTGGGAATGTTTACATGTTATGGCCAATAAAAATATGATCAAATGGGTGGTATTAGTTTAAGCAGAAACTGTTTAACCCTTCCTGTGATTTTGATGAAGATCAGACCACATTTAGGTAGAAATGTGAGAAATTCCAAACGGTGTACTTACTTTTTCTCGCCACTGTATGAGAGTTGAGAGTGGACGTAGTGAGTATCTCTCATTCATTCTGAGAGAAACACAGTGTTGCCGCTGCACCCTATATTTGAGTGTGATGTAATTTTAGATGCTTCAACTGTGCAGACCTTATTTTTGCAGCTTAGTGACCTGCACGAAAACAGCCAGTGTCAGGTGTCATGTTTTATTACTATTTTGTTTTGTATTTAGTATTTTTTTCTTTTTAGAGTAGTCCTTCAAAATCAACAATATTGTCTTGGCCAAAATTACAGGGTACACATTTTCAACCAGCCAACCCATATCCAAGGGTCAATTTCTCTCCCAGCCTTGGGTAGACAGTATGTTGAAGAAGAGTTTAAAGCACAAGGTAGTCATGGAAAACAGGGAAGGCTATTTTGTTTGGGTGAACTTCACGACTCCCATGTGCCCTTGCATATGCTTGTTTCAGATGTCAGCACGTCCCAGCAGGACGGGGCCTCGCTTGTTGCTCTAACTCATCCCTGCCCCTGTCCTCACTTTAAAACGGCATGCTTCCTATACTACTTCCTATATGCTCCCCCCACCCCACCCTCCTCCCCTATCATTCTTTCCATATGACACACTGTGTATAGAAGAAGCACTATCAGCTTGATGCAATTACAGTTTAAAAGTAGTTTACGCTTCTTGAAAGATAGCGTCGACCAGAATTCAAGGTGGGACTAATTTGTGACAATGCATCTCGCTTAGCCTTGTTCTTGACTTAAGGGCTGCATAAATAACAGTCGAGCAATGGTTCGAACCAAAGTTCAGCGATAAACTAAATGCGGTTGGATGCAATTAGCAGATATGGTGATACGGCCGGGCTGCAAACGAAGACATATATTTGTGAGTGCGTATGTGGATGTTCAGCCCCGCACATGGTTGTGATTTAGTGGGGCCTGATTCAGATCTCAGCCTTGTTTTGATTCGGTGGGACTGGTGGAGAGGCGCTGGGGGATGAGCTGTCGGTTTGGCATGTGCAGGAGGCCGTGTGGGTTGGACAATGCGAGAGACAGCGAGAGAGAAAGAGCATATGCGCGTCCTGCTGAATGTTCGCCTGTCGATATGTGGCTCCGTGCGCTCATCCCTCAGCCTGGACCGCCATAAACATGCACACGTGTGAGGGGGGGGGGGGGGGCAAAGCCTCCAAGTGGAATGCTTTATAGTGAATCACACACACCTGCGCCTGCAGTGAGGGGCCAAACTACTTCCTCTGGCTCGCTTTCAAACAGCACATTCGCAAGAGAGCACTTAAAAGATTGGGGAGATGTTTAATTTACAACCAGCCACAAAGTGAAGTGAGGCAAATACATTGGACATGAAATCGGGCGGTTTTCACCCTCCTCGCAGCAATATGTTTATTTGGTGCTGCAGCGGCTGAAACCAATCTTCCAGCAGTCCTGACTGTTATGGTTATAATTTAGTTTTGACCATCGACGCCCCCTGCAGCTATGCCTGATCAACACTGTCAGATTGTGTCAATAATCAAACAACAAAATGCATTAAGACCGTGTCTCAGCAGGCTAAGGAAATGGATCAAAACATGTTTGAATGCATCAGGTAGTAAAAACACCCTTTTATATGTGTATTCTTTGGAGGAAGAAATAACAAAAACTGACCTGTTTTCTTCCAGCTAAACTCGAGTGAGCAGAACTGAGGCCGTCTGACTGAAGATGGTATTGCTTGAATTGTTTTTGGACGTTTTCAAGTTGAAGGCGAGGTTAAATTGAGCGGATGTCATTTTTTATTCCGCACTGTCAAAGCATATCAAAGAAGCCATTTGGCAGCGCCTGGTGCATCCATCCACCTGGAAGCTGTGCCGGATCGTCCCCGGGCTGTTTCCACTGCCACTAATAGAGTTGTCAGCGTGGAGTGTAGTATGTTGTGCTCTTTGGGGCATGTGTGTGAACGGAACTTTTACTGTATCGTACACAGTGTGGGCGGATATGTTAATGCGACCCGTTTCTGAAACTCCCTCGAGGCTGGAAAAGAATTAACCATGTTGAGGCTTAGTCGGTGGTTCTCAACTGTTGTAGATTTGGAAACCACGTTCAACAAATAATGACAGGCCGCCAAAAAAGATAAACAGAAACAAATCATTTTGCTTATAATAAAAGCCTATAATAAAACTATTTATCAGTGCTACTCAGCAATTATGGGCACAATACACAATCAGGATGCATCATGGTCGATTGTATGTAGTACGGACTCCACTTAAAACCTGGCCAAGCACCTGTCACCTCCGGTTGGTAACCCTTAACATCGTGTGGCGAATACACAAGAGTTTGTTAACAAAGGGAAACACCTCCAGCTGGATTCAGATGAAACAATCGTGTCCTTTGATGTGACATGCCGGTTCACAGGTAACAGCGGTGGGAAGAGCCTGCTGGATTATGCCTCTCATTCTGAGGATCAATTCAAGACCGGGTGACATCAGCCAGCTACTGAAGATTTGTCTCAGTGCCACCTTTTTGTGATTCAGACAAAACGTCAATAAGCAGATTCACTGCTGGCCGACTGCAAAGGAGAAGACAAGGTGTCATGCCATTGGTCCGATAACCCATTAGTCCGACGGCTCATTATTCCGAAGATTTACCATTGAGCAGAAGTGCCATTAGTCCGAAATCTCTAACCCAGTTGTGTTGTGGATTAGAGAGCCATAACAACCATTGGTCCTAACCTGAAGGTCAGTGGACTCTTGCCTAAACCGAATTAGATTTTTCAACCCCTACTCAATGGGATATTTTTGGAATAATGAGACATCGGACTAATGGGGCGACCCCAAAGAAAACTCCTGCACACTGTCATACACCACGACACAGAGTGACACTTTATTCTTCTAAACAAACTAATTCCTTTCATTTCTGCATCCAGGCAATAATCTGGCTCCACATCACCTTTTGGTTGACTGAGTTTAGCTGAACATTCTGCATCACTGTGCAGTCAAGATATTAAAATGTTCCTTCACAGATATGTATAGGGCGCCAAACTTTAACTTTAGCAGACGGCTGGGGGCTAAATGTAGTTTTGGGTTACACAGAGAAAGCTGGGCTCTGTGCATTTGTAAACAGCCCAGTAAATCACTAATATGTTGCACAGACTTGCTGCAGGCTGCTAGAGCTGATAGTGACACATTTGGAAAGTCAATTTGGCTGGGGACAGATATACATCCATTACCAATGCACTGCTACATGGAGCTCATTGGACCAGTCACATGCAAGTTATCAGTGAAGCAGGGGACATTTGGCCCAGCCAATTTCACATGTGTGCTTCCCGTCTGTTTACTGTATACAACTTGTATGTATGTTATGCTAAATTGAGTTTTGGGGAGCTTGTAGTCTTACTGTTTTCATTCCTCAAGATAAACATAAAGCTGTGTCCATACCCTCCCCACCACTCATTTTTCCTTCTCTATAAAGCATGCCTTGTTAAGAGCTAACTGCGGTTGTTTATTATTCTGCTGACCAAACACCTGCTGACATTTTTTCCCCATGCATCCCCAAATAGGCTACATGTCCATACATATTATACTGATTGATTAAGTTACAAAATACCAATTCTAATGTGTCTGTCAGAAAAAAACAACATAAACAGAGTAATATAATATTCAGTGTCAGTTTTGGTGCTACATTTGAGTTAGTGTGCAATCAGGCAATTGACCGTATACAACCAACCAACTCCTGTCACTGTTTACGATATACAGTATTTACAAAGAAAATTGCAACTTCCTACACTCCGTCACATACAGGTCTAAAACTTTCTCAAACCCTCACAACCACACTCACACCATACTGACAGAGTTCAAGATCTATACACCAGCGTGAGGGATTTGGCACGGAGCCGGTGGCATCATTTAATGGACTTTCATTGAGTAGGCATAGAACACGTTTGCATTTCATAGACAGGAACTTGAATGAACAAAGATATCTTGACGATATTCTCATTGTAATTATAGTGCCATTCGATTGCCAGACCCAAATTCATGAATAATAATGGGGTATGTGTACAATGGGGATGCATTTTTTTTACTTCTTTATTTGATCTTTGGGGAGGGAATGCAAATACATTGTGAAATGTTCAACAACATCCAAAACACGCGCATTTTTCTGTAATGCCTATTCGTCACAATCCTACATTAACAGCATAACAGCCTTTTCCAATATGTTGACGTCTAAAGTAAAACGGGAGTACACCCCTTTCAAGTGGAACTGAATCCTTTAATGGCTCCCGTGAAGCTCTTTAATCTCCCCTGGCTCCTGCTGTGCCTTTTAAAACAGGTGCTAATGTTATGCTAACACTTTGCAAGAGTTAACCACCTGACTTCCTGTCCGCAGAGGAAGTGGGCTGTCAGATGCCATCACCCTCATGGTGTCAGTTCTTTCTGAGTTTCGGTGCTCACCCCACTTTGACCCCGACTTGCGGGGTCAAATGTCGCGTGTTTCCCACAACTCTCCGGTGCAGCACTCTTGTAGTCTTTAAGGGTTTACAGTTAGCGCTCTGGCTATTTAACTGTAGCCATACTTTGACGCTGAGCCGTTTTATGAAAGGTCTGGTTCTTGTTAAAAGGCTTATATGTTCTGTTTGCTTCCTTCTGCACTTTGTGACAAGCAATGAAGCAGTTACATACGGGCTACCTAAACCCATGAACTCATTCAGGATAAACGGTTGCTTTAAAAAACGACAACTTTGGTCTGCATACCCTGGCATTTTATGTGCCTTTACAGGATATTTTAATTGTCTCATTTGTTGTGGCTTTAGGGTCTGGTTTAAGTTTGTGGATTTTTACTTAATCTCTAACCACGCACAGTCGTGTTTCATTTGGAAATACAAGTACTGCACATATTGCCTATTGATATCACTTAATTTTGAAGAATTGCAAATCAACTGGACGGCATCATCACTGTACAATTCACAAAAGTCTTATTTATGTAAAATTTTTATATAAATGCATTTTCCACTTCTTTCTCTCAACTTATCAGCTATGTGCTTTTATAGGAATAGGCCACCGTTTTTGCCATACTGAGATATGTTCTTATCTGAGCTTAGACGAGTTGATGTGTAGCTGTCTGGTCTCACGTAAAAAGACCAAAGACGTTGTTAGCATTTAGCCTCTCCTCCTCTCTTCATGGACCCAAACGAGAGTGAAGTTAGATGCGACCAAGCTCTTCCACATTTTCGCCTATTTAAATATGGTTACGTGAGTAGTTACACGATCCAAGTATAGTTATCCAAAATTAAACATATCAATTTTCCAAGCGGATAAAAAGGGGAACTATATTATTAGGCATAATAACACCTTCGACTAGGGCTGCGACTAACGATTATTTTGATAATCGATTAATCTATCGATTTTTACGATTAATCTATTAATCGCTTGGCTATGAATGGTGTATGAAAATGTTATTTAAAAAATTAATCCACAAGAAGCTACAGTGGCTCCGCATGAGGCCATGTTGATGGAGTAAACTTAAAGTGAATGTTTGTTGGAGGCTCTTTATGCTAATTCTGATTTCTGATTGGATGTATTTATGAAATTTACAATGTACAAACCCTACATAGCCTAACGTAAGGTTTTCATTAAAAAAATCTAAAATGATCATGTCATTTTTGCCCTATTTGAGTCTGTTTTTACTACAAAACGATTAATCGATTACTAAAATAGTTGTCAACTAGTTGTCAACTATTTTAGTAATCGATTAGTTGTTGATCAATCGTTGTTTCAGGCCTAACTTCTACTTTACTGCGCAGGCGTCGAAGTGCTCCTAAGGTGTTATTATGCCTTACAATATATCCCCTTAGAAAATCGACTTGTTTAATTTTGCGTAACTATACTTGGATCGTGTAACTGCTCACCCGTATTTAAATAGGGGAAAACGTGGAAGAGCTTGGTCGCTTCGAACTGCACCCCCTTGACTCCATAGAGGAGAGAGGAGGCTAAATGATAACAACATCTTCGGTTTGTTTTTGCGTGACTGAGCGGTATGCGTTAAGACCAGACAGGTACGCATCAACTCGCCTAAGCTGGGGTCGGCCCATTAGTCTAATTATTCCGATGTCACACTGAGTAGGGGTTGAAAAATAAAATTAGGTTCAGGCTAGAGTCCTGACCTTAAGGTTAGGGCGTATGTTGTATATGGCTCTCTAATGGTAAATGTTATAATGAATAATGAAACGTCGGACTAATGGGTTGTTGGACCAATGGCATGGCACCGTCTAAGCTAAGCTAAGAACATTATCTCAGTATGGAGAAACGGTGGCCTGTTGCTTTAAGTGTGAAGCATTATCTCCAACCGCTGTGCCACTGTGAGAAATGTCTGACAAAGCTCCCATGCATCATCGGCCTCATTTGCCATCGTCTAGTATCTGTATAATTGATAAACTATGCATAGCTCTCCCGTAATTTGTACGACTGTCTCTCCAGCGTGCTAGAAACCTAATGTTAATAATTTGTGAAAGCCGTATGCAGTCATTTATATCGTTTCTTTAGCCCGTTGGTCAGAGATGTCAACGCAGGTATCTCTTTTAGTTCATCCAATCCCTTTAACATGAGGTTGAATGTGTTTTTTACAACCCCCTGGCGTCTCGCTCCGTTCTCTCCACCTGCCCACGGCACCTATTTTACAAGTGTGCATATCCCTCCCATCACATACTCGGCCTAAGTAAGTTAATCTGGTGAGAACCCATAAAGGCATTGTTTATGAACATCGCCGTAAGTGCATTGTTGGCGAAATAAACCAGGTTGATTTATGGACCCCTCTCCCCAGACGCTTCCTCAGATCAGTCCATGTTCGTCTGCCTATTCATTTACCCCGTTTATGTCGACGTCAGTTTGTTTTGCCTTTCCTCCGCTTATCTTAGCTTTTTTTTTTTTATTGCTTCGTGCTCTTGATTCTCTTCAAATAACACCACTTCAACGCTGCTATCTTGCGCTATCTGTCACTCCTTTCGAGCAAATGCCTTCACCATGCCGTATATTCTGACTCCTACCTACGACTTTTTATGGCCCGCTTAAATTTATCTGCAGGGGGGAAAGCTTTTGTGCTCTTGGAACACGCCAAATTACCTCAGTCTATAATATTGTTTTGTTTAACAGAACCAATTAGGTGCCTGGCAGCTGGCTTACCTAACACACAGGTGATAAGATGGAGGCGGGAGACAAGGTGGAGCTGGGGATTCCTTCACTCTCTTGTTCGATTTATTTTTCAATAATACTCTCTCTCCAAGGGCGAGATGTTGCATAATGAGAGTGAAAAGACCCTACTTGCACTGTTAATGTTCTCTATGAGGTCTCCAATAGCTCATAAGTAAAACCCTGATCTCATCTGCCAGCGTTTGTCGTGTTGTGTGCTGGTACTTTGCTTTTTAGAGAGTGGGCATACATTGATTTAGGTTTACTAAATGCTTGCAAGAAAAAAAATAATCTTTACAAAAACTTTATAAATAACAAAACAAAAGAAGCTGAGGATAAATATAAGAAATATAAAAATAAACTGACAGGTATCATTAGAAAATGTAAACAGGATTATTATAATACATTGTTAGATAGCAATAAGAATAATATTAAAGGTTTATGGAACATCTTAAATAGTATAATTAGAAATAAACCAAGAACGATTAATTATCCAAAATATTTCAAAGATGAGGATAACACTTTAAATAATATGAATGAAGTCGTCGAAACATTTAATAAATTCTTTGTAGATGTTGGACCGAACCTTGCTGCAAAAATTGCAAACGTTGAGAACTATAATTGTGAACTGATAGACACAAATCCTATGTCCCTGTTCCTCAAACCTGTGGAGGAAAAGGAGATACTGGACATTGTTAAAGGGTGTAAAAATAAAACTTCGACCGATTACCATGACATGGACATGAAAACTTTAAAAACTGTTATTGAAAGTATCTCTAAGCCGTTAACTTACATTTGTAACTTATCGTTGCAAACTGGACAATTTCCTGACAGTATGAAAGTAGCAAAAGTGATTCCTCTGTTCAAGGCAGGAGATAAACATCTCTTTACAAACTACAGACCTGTTTCCCTTTTACCGCAATTCTCTAAAATCTTAGAAAAGGTTTTTAACTCTAGACTTGACGGCTTTATCGAAAAGTGTAATTTACTCTCGGACAATCAGTTTGGTTTCAGGAACAATCACTCAACCTCACACGCGCTCTTTGATATAACTGAAGAAATAACTAATGCTGTAGATAACAAGAAATGTGCAATAGGGTTATTTATTGACCTGAGTAAAGCGTTTGATACAATAAACTATGATATATTAATTAATAAACTAGAACATTATGGGATTAGGGGGGTAGCTCTACAGTGGGTCACCAGTTACTTAAAAAATAGAAAACAATGTGTGAAAATCGGTGATTATCAGTCGAGTTGTCGACAAATTGTCTGTGGTTTACCTCAAGGTTCTATTCTGGGCCCAAAATTGTTTAATATGTATATTAACGACATTTGTAAAACGTCTGAAATACTTAAATTTATCTTGTTTGCTGACGATACAAATATTTTTGCATCAGGAGACGACTTGCAACAGCTGTGTCGGATTGTTAACTTGGAACTCAAAAGTGTCAATAAGTGGTTCAAACAAAATAAATTATCTTTAAATCTGAGTAAAAGCAAAATGATGATATTTGGCAACTGTAATTGCAATGCTCAGGAAGCAATTCAGATAGAGGGTGTTGTTATCGAGCAAGTGCATGAAATCAAATTCCTTGGTGTGATTATTGATGACAGAATTACTTGGAAATCTCACATTAAATATATATCTACGAAAATTTCTAGAAGCATTTCAGTAATAGCAAAAGCAAAGCACATTTTAAACATCAAAGCTCTACATACCTTATACTGTTCTCTGATTTTGCCCTACTTATATTATTGTACTGTGGTTTGGGGTAGTACTTATAAAAACACAGTTAAACCAATAATATTGTTGCAAAAAAGAGCTCTCCGAGTAATTCATAAAGTTGGGTTTTTGGACCACACAAACTCATTATTTTTCAAATCAAAGATCATGAAGTTTTGTGACATTGTTGAGTTCCAAACTGTACAAATGTTATACAAAGCAAGGTATAAATTGTTACCAAACCAAATACAAAGAAGGTTCCAAGAACGTACTGGTCGTTATGAATTACGTGATGAATTAAACTTTAGGATTCAGAAACATAGCACAACTTTGAAAAGTTTTAGTCCAACAGTTAATGGTGTACAATTGTGGAATAAACTGGAGATGGATTTGAAACGATGTCCAAACATCAACCTGTTCAAATTTAAATACAAACAAAAGACTTTTGAAATATACAGACAAGAAGAAATGTGTTGCCACTAGGGGGAGCAGTAGGATGGATTATGTGTATTTTTCCTCTATAATCAAGGAAGAGTGTTGCTGCTTGGAACGGTTGTCATTCTATTGCTCAAATTCACAAACGGAGAATTAGGGTTGGCAGGTTATGGATCTGCTGAGAGGAATCCTCCCAACGGGCTCAAAACCTTGTCTTTTAATGCACCACTCAGCATAGGAACATCATCTACAAATCAGCTGTTAGGGGGTTTGTTGAAGGGGAGTTACTGCCCTCTTCAACTGGCTCACTCTCTGGCTTTTTAATGCACCACACTATGCAGGGCTACAGCATACTTCACATATAACTCAATTAAATAAATATATAATAATGATGATGATAATTAAACCCAAATTAAAATTATACTGAGAATGGTAATGACAACTGGAAAGTATCAAGATCTCAGATTATAATATCTATTAATGTACCTTTATACCATAAAAGTAACTATGTAATCACGGGTAAAAATATGCAAGCAATATATTAAGTAACACATTTTTTTTTTTTACTTGCTTTGTTCTAGACATCGTATATGAAACTAGATTGTTGTTGTAGCTGTGCGTTGTTTCAATTAATTATATAAAGAGTTAATATATTTTTGTTGTTTGTTGTAAGTTGGTCTGTATGAATGTAGCTGCTTGAAATGTTTTGAAATGTTCTTTTTTTTATTTTATTGCACTTGGGGGTGGGGGCTCATAAGCTTTTTGCTTCAGCCCACTCCTTTTGAGCACAATGTGTATTGCTCAAATAAACAAATAAACAAATAAACAAATAAACAAAATTGATTTAGGAGTCGACAAACACAATGTAGGCTACTAGCTTACGGGGGAAAGAGTTCCGAGTGTACTAGTTGGGTGCTTTTTACATCTCATCAGTTTCGTGGTTTTCAACATGCCATGTCTCACAGCAAGACAGCCCAGGTTTTGGTTTTCGGTCTGCGTGGGGATTTTGACGGGGAGTATGCAATTCCTGCCCACGTCTGGGTGGCTTTCCTCCGGGTGCTCCAGTTTCCTCCATTAATTCAAAACATGTAAGGATTAAGCAACGAGGAGTCGTGCATTATACGGTTTTAATGCACGGCGTGGAGGCGAGAACACCTCAACGGGCCGCGAAGTGCATTAAAACTGTATAATGCACAGTTCTGAGTTGTTTAATCCGCTTATACCATGGACAAACGGTTCATTGTGGCCTGTTTGTTTGGGTTTTTTTTAAGCCGGGGCAGAAGTTTTTTTGTTTATGTTTTCAGCTGTTTTACCTGAAACTAGTTCCAGCTCAAATGTGTGTCGTTGCAGCTTCAGTGGAGTGATATAGAACATGATTTAACTGTTGTCGGACTAACTGTGCGTTATGTACGGGATAATGTATAGAGTTCAGGAAATTCCACAGTTACCATGGAGATCGGCTATCTTCGCAGCTGTTTCCATTGACTAACATTAGCTAAAAACAGTGGAACAGCGTTGTTAGCTGCTGAGTTACTGCTGGTAAATACATCTAAATCACTGTGGTGTCCAAGTGTTTTAATGTGAACAATAACTCCAGTATTTTAAGCAGTTGGAGAGGAGGAATGGTGGTGAATCTCTGGGTAAGTTGAAAGTTGGACTCCCGTCAACTTCACAAGCGATTCCCCCAAATTCCCTCGCAAGGACGGGGACAGAAATAGTGTCCGCTACTACTACTGCGGAGTGATATGAAAGACCTGTATTACAAGGACAAACTCCGTTGCCATTGGCAGCGGTCATTATTTTTTTAAGAGGTCCTCTATCAGAATATAATGACCAGTAGAACGCTGGAAAATCACCTTCAAGTCAATGGAGCGTTCTACGTGCATTGTGAAGGGCCGTATAATAAGCACAATTAAATCCACTACTCCTGAATGCAAATGTATCTTAAAAATCAGATTCTAAACTTTCTAAGATTTATTTATATCACATTGTAGATTGTTGGGGATACATCTTAGAACCTCCAGGCGTAATGTCACTTATCAAGACTTTCAGGCAGTTTAAAAACATAATACACTATGGCTTTATTGTAAATCCACCGCAAAGGCCCTGCGCCCGATTTTTTTGTTGTTGTTCTGTTTACAATGAAACAATGAAAGACGGCGTAAATTACACTGTTGTTGTGGTATCCAAACTCATCCTTAACTTTCCTAAGACATTCATAAATTCTTCACAGCGATGAGTTTATAAGCACGTTTCATAACTTGCAGGGTCGCCTTTCAGGGTCACTGATACAGAAAAGCAAACAAAGTGGGCAGCAAGTTTGTGAACTTGATACAAATGCATTATAATTGGATGGATAGTATTTTTTTTCCTGCACATTTTTAAGTTTACAATACACTAAAGGAGGGCAAAACAAATTTAGTTGCACTTAAGTTTAGCTCTGATAATTCAGGTCTGAAAGTGTGTGATGTCAGTGTGGAGTCGAGCTCATATGAGTTTTCTCACTTACAGTATGACACACAAAAAAACACTTCTGTTTTTATTACACAGAAGATTGCCTGCAGTGAATTCAGGCAAGCAACAAGTAGAGAACAACAGCTCCGGAGAGATTCTACCTGCTTCATAGTACAGCTAGTACTTCCAGCAAATACCAGGCACAACTAAATAATTCAGTGGTCTGATCGTGGTTATGCCCATTGCTCGAGTGGGCTCAGAACATTCCTGGGCTAGGTGATGAAATAGATTTTAACAGCGTCAGTGCAAGCGACTGACTCGAGTTACGGATTGTATCAACTTACACACTTAATAAAAAAAAAACATTGTTTTTATAATGCAATTATGAAAAACTGAATGAAAAGTAGATGGTCTGACTCAAAAAATTAACTATGCATACACTTTTTTGGTGTGTTCAACATTATATTAAGGTATATTTTTTGCTTCAATCCCTCTGATCCAGTACAAAGTCTTTCCCCCTCCTCTCCTCCCACATTTGTGTTGATACGTCGATCCCTTCAGCCCAAAACCTCTCTCTGGAGCTACCCTGGCTGTACCCAATCCTTTCCTTTTTCAACACTTGTCTCTTTTCCTTGTCTATTGCCCTTAAGTTGATCTTCACCTCCACTCTTTTGCCGTTATATCACCCTCCTCTCATCACTCAGCCACAGTTCTGTCCTTCATCATCCTCCATGTTGTCCTTCACCCCCTGTGTCTCCTGCTATATTTTTACTGTTTACTGAGTCAGGACGCATTGGGCATTACTGTGTCCATTTGTTCTGACAGCCACAAGCATCACTTGAGATGGAAAGTGTGCAATCTTGCTTTTGGAGAATGCAAAAAGCTGGGATTCATACACAGTATAAATAAAGTACAGGTTTGCTCGTGTTCAAAAACAAAACTGTTCCACAAAACTGAAAGGACAACAGTGGCTCAGATGCCGTCTTGTAAATGGGTTGACGATTCGAACCCCAGCTCCGGCAGGTTCTTGATACCGTTATGTCTTTGGGCAAGATACTTCATCCACCATGTGTGGATATGAAGTCTGACTGAGTAGTTGGTGATGGTTGGAGGGGCCGATGGCAAAGATTGGCAGCCGTGCTTCAGTCAGTCCTCCCCAAGGCGGCTGTGGCAACAGTTGTAGCTTACTATCATCATGCAATGCAATGCCTTAGTGTCAGCCAAACTTTGAAAGTTCCAAGTAACTCAGTCACCTCAAAAAAAAAAGAAAAGTTTTATTTCTTACATCCAAGCAAATCACAAGCGTGTAGACTTACTTACAAACTCTTCTTTTTTTTTTTATTTCTTTTTTTTTTATTCTTTTTTTTTATACACATGTGAAGGAAGAGTATTATTCATGTTACATCGTGTATAATAAACATGTATTATTATTTTTTTTAACCTATTCCCTCCATCCAACCCACCCCCATGCCACACGTCTCGAAAAACAACACACAGAAAGACATCTAAATCAATAAATATAACACGTCAACAACAAACGCAACCAGCAAAAACAAAATCTCAAAGGCCTCGTTTTCAATCTCCTGTATGTAACAAAATGGGTATAGAAAGAAAAATCATGTGAAGTCTGGCTGGGAGTAAATTTGGGAAGCATTTGAAAAATTTTGGAAGTAAGTGGGGCAGATTGCAGTAAACGTTTTAAGGGGGAATATGAGAGAAGAAGAAAAAAAAAGAAAAAAAATTAATTAAGGAAAAGAATACATTAAAAACATTAAAAAATTACTAAAGTTTTATTTCTTACATTCAAGCAAATCACAAGCGTGTAGACATACTTACAAACTCTTCAAGGATTTCTATTTTAAGCCTGTTGTCCAATGATGATTGATTTCTGCAGATATAGTCTTTATTTGTATCTGTAGTAGAGTATATTGTGTATATTCTTATATTTTATGTTAGTGCAATGTGTCATCAGATGGATGAGCCACACGGCACAACATGTTATAACCCCTAGACAGTGGTCAGTCCACTTTGTCATCATTGTGTTGCTAAACAACAAACAACAAAGAGTTCCCTCGGTGTGTCTATCCATCCGCGGGTGTGTTCAAGTGAAATTTGATTTCATTAGCATGGCCGGAGCGCTCCGACATGGCAAAGGTGCCAAGAACGAGCAGAAGATAAGAGCAAACATGTATTTTATATTCTGCTTGATGCCATTATATAGGACATTACAAGCTGTGCGTACGGTCTTACCAAGGCACGCGCAAAATCCGTACACCCACATGAGACCTCAGGCTTCCTTATGGTAATGTGCTCCATATTCCACCAGTGCAAAGTCAAGGATGAGGAACATATTTAAGACAGATGTGGTTTGTTGCTGCAGCTTTTTTTTATTTTTTTTATTGTCGGATGATTTCGTTTTAACAAGCTCATGCAGAACCTGTGCAAGCAAATCCAGGAAATTTGTAGAACGAACGATTGATGATTGGTTGCAAGGGTAGAGGGACAAAAGAACATGTTGACAGATTTACGAGAGAGCATGAAGACATCTGGTATGAAACAGAGTTCCAGTAATATGCTCTATGTAGTCCCAAGCCAATCTCAAGGAAATGTACAATGATATTTTCCAGATACGGGAGAAAAGCTATGTTTTGCTTATGGAAAAATATATCATATTGACAACTGAAAAATGTGTTTTTATGGAAACCAGCTGATTTTCATGTGTATTTTTATTCTGCATTATTTATGAGATACACTGGGCACAATTATATAAAGACTAACTGGCCAACCTCACAGACATATTTGGTTGTATGGGGAAAAACAGCCCCCTCCTGGAACCGCCACCTTAACGTGGTGGAGGGGTTTGAGTGCCTGAATGATCCTGGAGCCCTGTTGTCGGGGGCTTCGTGCCCCTGGTAGGGTCTCCCATGGCAAACAGGTCCTAGGTGACGGGTCAGACAAAGAGCGGTTCAGGAGCCCCTTATGAGAGACCAACAGGCCCGGTTAGAACCATAAGGCCGCCGTTCTGTGGACTCACCACCTGCAGGAGGAGCCATAGGGGCTGGTGCAATGTGATTTGGGCATCTCCAACGGCTGCCCCCACGACCCGGCAACGGACAAGTGGAAGAAAATGGATGGATGGATGGGAAAAACAGCACAAACACGGAAATAAAATGTAAATTTACCACAGAAAGTCTAAATCGTGTCTTGGAATCCAGCCCGGGATGTGAGAGGTGTCAGTGCAAAGACGGACTCAGGAGTAAGCCCCCACTTGTGATGAAGATCATGCCTGAAGATCTGGAGAGGGATCAAGAGTGCCATTCTGTACCATTGCATTTGTAGCGTATCCCATACTGTGTTACATTTTAAGCTCATTGCAAGTTTCTGCTTACCTGGAGGAAAGCTTAATGCAAACGTCACAGCGTGCTCAAATATTCCTATCCCATAGTCTTACTTGTATCTCATCTCATAGAGTGGGCCTGATGAATAGCAATGAAACGTTACCTTTAAAGCGTAACGTTTTAGGCCTACACAAGTCAAACATGTGATAATTATGTCAATCGTTTTGAATTTAACAATTAGAAACAACATTAGAGTGGTATCGGAACCTATACTAAAGAATTAAGTGTAAACCTGTGATTAATCTCTAATTACATCTTCAAAAGTTGGATTAACAACGCAGTAATGCTTTTAAGATAACCTTCATCCTATCAATCGTTTCTTTTTCTTTTGGTTCATTCTATAAACATCTGTAACAAATGTACCCAGCTGCTGTGTTATGCATTTAAATGCTCTTCTTGGTCAATTTTGTTAAGTCTAAAGTTTAAAACTGATGGCCGTATCGTTAATAATCTGTATCTGTTCAGCTCAGATAGGACTTGTTTGTATCCAAAGTCAAAGTAATCTAGACCTTATGATTTATGTTGAATTGAATAATGGTGTAGGCTACTCCATTTTGAGCATCCACAAAGACATAATGAATGTAAAATTGCTCAAAATAAACTAAACTAAGATGCACTACCTGAATTACCGTAAACTCCAGAGTATACTTGTATTATACTGAATAGAAGCTGCACCAACTAAATAAAAAATAAATAAAAAGTACATATAGGCGCACACACATACCGCACCAGGTCCGAGAGATGAGCGCGGTGCGGGACAGGTTATGCACACAAGCAGTCCGAACATTTTCCAATGAGCAAGGGTGCCATTAGTCCGACATCTCTATTCATCTTGTGTTGTGGATTAGAGAGCCATATACAACCATACGTCGTTAATGCGTGAAAATGTGTAAATTAGCCGCATCGTTTTGTAGGCCGCACGGTTCAGTGTGTGTGTGAAAAGTAGCGGTTTATAATCCGGAAATGACGGTAGTCTGTTCTCAAACAGTGAAAATGGGAGGTAATTAAGAACAAATCTCTTAGCTGACGAAAACAAGGCGGCCTGCCAATGCCAACACTGTGCTAATTTAGCCTCTGACTTCCTGGTTCACGCTGGAGGAAAATGGTCTGTTTTTCTTTCACAAATGTCTTACAACAAACAAACATTAATTCCACTGCCTTAATGCTTACCTGGTTCTACATTTGTCAAGCACATCATGCTAACGTCACATAGCGTCTTCTTAGTGTATATGAAGCATATTCCTCCTGTATCACGTATGTACCGAGTGCCAAATTAAAAGGTGTCATGGGTTTTACATACCGCTTCTTTGATAGAGGCCTGGGAACCATCTGTTAGACTTTTAAAAGGAGAACGCATGTGAAGCTTCGCCTTATCAGACTTTGTTTTTAACACTCTTGAGATGCAACGGCGAGAGAGAGCCCGGAGGAGTCAGACCAAGAACGGCGGAAAAAAACATCAACAAAAAAGCATCAACATACGCAAAAAAGGCAGCTATAAAGCAGGGGAACAACAAAAGCAGCAGGTTGTGGAGAATGAAACAGTTTTGTGGTGAAGTGAGAGGGAGGGGAGCGGAAGGCAGCGGAGGCAGATGGATAGACACCGGCAGATGAGTGGAATGAGGTGGGAATGGCAACAAAATGTGAGGACAACAGGAAAATACAAACCGCACAGGAACCAGGTTGTTTTTTTCTTTAATTAACTGACACACCAAAACCTGAATAAAATGCGTAAATATTCGGAAACGGAGGGATACACAGTATGTACTCAACAGAACCAGCCCACGAATACAAATTATTCATTGTGCCTTCTATGGTCTGCAAAACAACACCACATTAAAGCCGCAAGCGGCATCGAGAGGCCCTCGCGGGACGCGGTGGCTGGTTGACGCCGGTTCCCGCACGCCGCCGCAATAACCGGGAGGCGCTGCCGCGCCCTACGTGGTTATAATGTCGCTGCCACCCTAGGTCGAGATTATAAAAGAGCAAAGGCGAGAAATGGCGCCTTCGGCGCTGATTACTCGATTTTTCCCAAAATGGCCGACCACCTGTTGGTCGCCTAGCAACCATGTAATGGAGGCCTCCCTTAGTGCCTCCATTGCCGTGCCATAACCCTACCGAGGGCGCCAACGTGGCCACACTACATTTTATTGCCCTGATGAGCCATTAATCTTTGTGAGTAAACATCAAAACGAGATTTTTAGCGTCTCCATGTGAATGATGGCCCCAACCTGCAGAGGGCGCTATCGTGCCCCAAATCTTTTTTATTTCACAAGCAGCATCGGACGGCCCTTACGGGCCGTACTTCAATTTACCACTGTTCACAAGAACATTACAGAGGGCGCTAACGAGCTGTAATGTGTATAATGTGTGATATGCGGGTCAGTCCCATTGGAATAACATGGCGAGCCTCGGTCGTCTCCATGGCAACACCGTACAAAATACGGTATGGGTCTCATTGGCTTTTTGGATCGGGACGCCATCAGCTATTATTGTGCCAAATTTTATCAATTTCCGAGAAACTAATTTTTTTCCCATAATGCATATTTTCTTCTCAGCCTAGAGGGGGCGCTATCGCGCCAAATCTCACTTTTTCACATTTGTTGTGTCCGGGGGTGAAAGGTCAATAAAATGTATATTTCCGATTTTTAATCGTTCGTTTGTGCAAATGGGAGCATTTTGTTGTTTTCGGAAAGTCGCAAAAATCTTCGTAAAGATTGCGGCTTCGCCGCAAACAAACCGTAAAACTTAGCCAAAAAATTTGGATAACTTTTGATGCCCCACATCTCGAGATGAAGTGGAGCGATTTTGGGCTCATTTGGTGAAACGCCCTAGGAGGAGTTCGTTAAAATGCGACGTCAGCGAAAACGCTGACTCAGCATTTTCCCGACTTCCTGTCAAAATGGCGGACTTCCGGTTTATCTGGGGGCGTGGCCACAATAATATATTTTGTTTGTCCTCACAGGACGAATGTCTGTACCGAATCCCGTCGCTCTGCGACAAAGTTTATGTTGGCCCCCTCCCCATAGGCGCAATGTATTTTCACTTTTGTAGGTGGCGCTGTCGCGCCATTTTTTATTTCCCCAAAACGAAACACACATTTTAATTAATTTTTCACCGGATCTGAATTTTGGGCAAAGTTTGGTGAGTTTTTGACTATGTTCAGGGGGTCAAATTCCTGCTCAAAGTGCAGAAGAAAGAAGAAGAAGAAGAAGAAGAAGAATTAAAGCCGCAAGCGGCATCGAGAGGCCCTCGCGGGTCTCGTGGGCCGGTTGACGCCGGTTGCCGCACGCCGCCGCAATAACCGGGAGGCGCTGCCGCGCCCTACGTGGTTTATAACGTCGCTGCCACCCTAGGTCGAGATTATAAAAGAGCAAAGGCGAGAAATGGCGCCTTCGGCGCTGATTACTCGATTTTTCCCAAAATGGCCGACCACCTGTTGGTCGCCTAGCAACCATGTAATGGAGGCCTCCCTTAGTGCCTCCATTGCCGTGCCATAACCCTACCGAGGGCGCCAACGTGGCCACACTACATTTTATTGGCCTGATGTGACATTAATCTTTGTGAGTAAACATCAAAACGAGATTTTTAGCGTCTCCATGTGAATGATGGCCCCAACCTGCAGAGGGCGCTATCGCGCCCCAAATCTTTTTTATTTCACAAGCAGCATCGGATGGCCCTTACGGGCCGTACTTCAATTTACCACTGTTCACAAGAACATTACAGAGGGCGCTAACGAGCTGTAATGTGTATAATGTGTGATATGCGGGTCAGTCCCATTGGAATAACATGGCGAGCCTCGGTCGTCTCCATGGCAACACCGTACAAAATACGGTATGGGTCTCATTGGCTTTTTGGATCGGGATGCCATCAGCTATTATTGTGCCGAATTTTATCCATTTCCGAGAAACTAATTTTTTTCCCATAATGCATTTTTTCTTCTCAGCCTGGAGGGGGCGCTATCGCGCCAAATGTCACTTTTTCACATTTGTTGTGTCCGGGGGTGAAAGGTCAATAAAATGTATATTTCCGATTTTTAATCGGAGTTAGTTTGTGCGAATGGGACCAATTTGCAGTTTTCGATAAGTCGCAAAATTCTTCGTAAAGATTGCGGCTTCGCCGCACACAAACCGTAAAACTTAGCCAAAAAATTTGGATAACTTTTGATGTCCCACATCTCGAGATGAGCTGGAGCGATTTGGAGCTCATTTGGTGAAACGCCCTAGGAGGAGTTCGTTAAAATGCGACGTCAGCGAAAACGCTGACTCACCATTTTCCAGACTTCCTGTCAAAATGGCGGACTTCCGGTTTGTCTGGGGGCGTGGCCACAATAATATATTTTGTTTGTCCTCACAGGACAAATGTCTGTACCGAATCTCGTCGCTCTACGACAAAGTTTATGTTGGCCCCCTCCCCATAGGCGCAATGTATTTTCAGTTTTGTAGGTGGCGCTGTCGCGCCATTTTTTATTTCCCCAATACGAAACACACATTTTAATTAATTTTTCACCAGATCTGAATTTTGGGCAAAGTTTGGTGAGTTTTTGATTATGTTCAGGGGGTCAAATTCCTGCTCAAAGAGCAGAAGAAGAAGAAAGAATAAAGAAGAATAATAATATTTCTTGCAAAAACAATATAGTCGCTTTCGCGACAACATCATATTATACATTTTTGGAAAGCTTTTGACTTCCCCCATGCACTCGTGGGGCTCGGAGGTGGATGACGAGCGCTTCGCGCTCGTCATCCACCTCCGTATGACAGTTGGCCATATTCCCCCATTCATTTTGCTGCAATTATAAGTATAAGGGCCCACACCAGAGGTGTGGGCAGTCACTGTTTTACACGGTGAGTTTACGTTTGACATGGGGACAGCGCTTCGCGCTGTTTTCGTGCGCTCCGCGCACCTCGGTACAGTGCGCTGCGCGCACTGCGTTGCGATTACAATAGGCCCTTGCTACGGCAGGCCGCTCGGGCCTAATTAAAGCCGCAAGCGGCATCGAGAGGCCCTCGCGGGACGCGGTGGCCGGTTGACGCCGTTTGCCGCACGCCGCCGCAATAACCGGGAGGCGCTGCCGCGCCCTACGTGGTTATAATGTCGCTGCCACCCTAGGTCGAGTTTATAAAAGAGGAGAAGGCAAGAAATGGCGCCTTCGGCGCTGATTACTCAATTTTTCCCAAAATGGCCGACCATGTAATGGAGGCCTCCCTCAGTGCCTCCATTGCCGCGCCATAACCCACCGAGGGCGCCAACGTGGCCACACTACATTTTATTGCCCTGATGTGCCATTAATCTCTGTGAGTAAACATCAAAACGAGATTTTTAGCCACTCCATGTGAATGATGGCTCCAACCTGCAGAGGGCGCTAGCGCGCCCCAAATCTTTTTTATTTCACAAGCAGCATCGGACGGCCTTGACGGGCCGTACTTCAATGACTACTGTCCACAAGCTCCTGACAGAGGGCGCTAACGCGCTGTAATTGTGTATAATGTGTGATATGCGGGTCAGTCCCATTGGAATAACATGGCGAGCCTCGGTCGTCTCCATGGCAACACCGTACAAAATACGGTATGGGTCTCATTGGCTTTTTTTACCGGGATGCCATCAGCTATTATTGTGCCGAATTTTATCCATTTCCGAGAAACTAATTTTTTTTCCATAATGCATTTTTTGTTCTCGGCCTAGAGGGGGCGCTATCGCGCCAAATCTCACTTTTTCACATTTGTTGTGTCCGGGAGTGAAAGGTCAATAAAATGTATATTTCCGATTTTTAATCGGAGTTCGTTTGTGCGAATGGGAGCATTTTGTTGTTTTCGGTAAGTCGCAAAATTCTTCATAAAGATTGCGGCTTCGCCGCAAACAAACCGTAAAACTTAGCCAAAAAATTCGGATAACTTTTGATGCCCCATATCTTGAGATGAACTGGAGCGATTTTGGGCTCATTTGGTGAAACGCCCTAGGAGGAGTTCGTTAAAATGCGACGTCAGCGAAAACGCTGACTCAGCATTTTCCCGACTTCCTGTCAAAATGGCGGACTTCCGGTTTGTCTGGGGGCGTGGCCTCAATAATATTATTTATTTGGCATCACATGACGAATGTCTGTACCGAATCTCGTCGCTCTACGACAAAGTTTATGTTGGCCCCCTCCCCATAGGCGCAATGTATTTTCACTTTTGTAGGTGGCGCTGTCGCGCCATTTTTTATTTCCCCAAAACGAAACACACATTTTAATAAATTTTTCACCGGATCTGAATTTTGGGCAAAGTTTGGTGAGTTTTCGACTATGTTCAGGGGGTCAAATTCCTGCTGAAAGAGCAGAAGAAGAAGAAAGAAAGAATAATAATATTTCCTGCAAAAACAATATAGTCGCTTTCGCGACTACAACATATTATACATTTTTGGAAAGCTTTCGACTTCCCCCACGCAGCCGTGGGGCTCGGAGGTGGATGACGAGCGCTTCGCGCTCGTCATCCACCTCCGTATGACAGTTGGCCATATACCCCCATTCATTTTGCTGCAATTATAAGTATAAGGGCCCACACCAGAGGTGTGGGCAGTCACTGTTTTACACGGTGAGTTTACGTTTGACATGGGGACAGCGCTTCGCGCTGTTTTCGTGCGCTCCGCGCACCTCGGTTCAGTGCGCTGCGCGCACTGCGTTGCGATTACAATAGGCCCTTGCTACGGCAGGCCGCTCGGGCCTAATTAAAGCCGCAAGCGGCATCGAGAGGCCCTCGCGGGGGTTCGTTGGCCGGTTGACGCCGGTTCCCGCACGCCGCCGCAATAACCGGGAGGCGCTGCCGCGCCCTACGTGGTTATAATGTCGCTGCCACCCTAGGTCGAGATTATAAAAGAGCAAAGGCGAGAAATGGCGCCTTCGGCGCTGATTGCTCGATTTTTCCCAAAATGGCCGACCTCCTGTCGGTCGCCTGGCAACCATGTAATGGAGGCCTCCCTTAGTGCCTCCATTGCCGCGCCATAACCCTACCGAGGGCGCCAACGTGGCCACACTACATTTTATTGCCCTGATGAGCCATTAATCTTTGTGAGTAAACATCAAAACGAGATTTTTAGCGTCTCCATGTGAATGATGGCTCCAACCTGCAGAGGGCGCTAGCGCGCCCCAAATCTTTTTAAATTTCACAAGCAGCATCGGACGTCCTTGACGGGCCGTATATCAATCACTACTGTCCACAAGCTCCTTACAGGGGGCGCTAACGCGCTGTAATTGTGTATAATGTGAGATTTGTGTGTCAGTCCCATTAGATTAACATGGTGGGCCTCGGGCGTCACCATGGCAACACCGTACAAAATACGGTATGGGTCTCATTGGCTTTTTTGACCGGGATGCCATCAGCTATTATTGTGCCGAATTTTATCCATTTGCGAGAAACTAATTTTTTTCCCATAATGCATTTTTTCTTCTCGGCCTAGAGGGGGCGCCATCGCGCCAAATCTCACTTTTTCACATTTGTTGTGTCCGGGGGTGAAAGGTCAACAAAATGTATATTTCCGATTTTTAATCGGAGTTCGTTTGTGCAAATGGGAGCATTTTGTTGTTTTCGGTAAGTCGCAAAATTCTTCATAAAGATTGCGGCTTCGCCGCAAACAAACCGTAAAACTTAGCCAAAAAATTTGGATAACTTTTGATGCCCCACATCTGGAGATGAGCTGGAGCGATTTTGGGCTCATTTGGTGTAACGCCCTAGGAGGAGTTCGTTAAAATGTGACGTCAGCGAAAACGCTGACTCACCATTTTCCCGACTTCCTGTCAAAATGGCGGACTTCCGGTTTGTCAGGGGGCGTGGCCACAATAATGTTTTTTGGTTGTCGTCACGTGACGAATGTCTGTACGGAATCTCGTCGCTCTACGACAAAGTTTATGTTGGCCCCCTCCCCATAGGCGCAATGTATTTTCACTTTTGTAGGTGGCGCTGTCGCGCCATTTTTTATTTCCCCAAAACGAAACACACATTTTAATAAATTTTTCACCGGATCTGAATTTTTGGCAAAGTTTGGTGAGTTTTTGACTATGTTCAGGGGGTCAAATTCCTGCTCAAAGAGCAGAAGAAAGAAAGAAGAAGAAGAAGAAAAAAAATTAAAGCCGCAAGCGGCATCGAGAGGCCCTCGCGGGTCTCGTGGGCCGGTTGACGCCGGTTGCCGCACGCCGCCGCAATAACCGGGAGGCGCTGCCGCGCCCTACGTGGTTATAACGTCGCTGCCACCCTAGGTCGAGTTTATAAAAGAGGCAAAGGCAAGAAATGGCGCCTTCGGCGCTGATTACTCAATTTTTCCCAAAATGGCCGACCACCTGTTGGTCGCCTAGCAACCATGTAATGGAGGCCTCCCTTAGTGCCTCCATTGCCGCGCCATAACCCTACCGAGTGCGCCAACGTGGCCACACTACATTTTATTGGCCTGATGAGCCATTAATCTTTGTGAGTAAACATCAAAACGAGATTTTTAGCGGCTCCATGTGAATGATGGCTCCAACCTGCAGAGGGCACTGGCGCGCCCCAAATCTTTTTTATTTCACAAGCAGCATCGGACGGCCCTGACGGGCCTTACTTCCATGGCTACTGTCCACAAGCTCCTTACAGGGGGCGCTATCACTCTGTAATCGTGTATAATGTGTGATATGCGGGTCAGTCCCATTGGAATAACATGGAGGGCCCCGGGCGTCACCATGGCAACACCGTACAAAATACGGTATGGGTCTCATTGGCTTTTTGGATTGGGATGCCATCAGCTATTTTTGTGCCGAATTTTATCCATTTCCGAGAAAGTAATTTTTTTTCCATAATGCATTTTTTGTTCTCGGCCTAGAGGGGGCGCTATCGCGCCAAATCTCACTTTTTCACATGCGTTGTGTCCGGGGGTGAAAGGTCAATAAAATGTATATTTCCGATTTTTAATCGGAGTTCGTTTGTGCAAATGGGAGCATTTTGTAGTTTTCGGTAAGTCGCAAAATTCTTCATAAAGATTGCGGCTTCGCCGCACACAAACCGTAAAACTTAGCCAAAAAATTTGGATAACTTTTGATGCCCCACATCTCGAGATGAACTGGAGCGATTTTGGGCTCATTTGGTGAAACGCCCTAGGAGGAGTTCGTTAAAATGCGACGTCAGCGAAAACGTTGACTCACCATTTTCCCGACTTCCTGTCAAAATGGCGGACTTCCGGTTTGTCAGGGGGCGTGGCCACAATAATGTTTTTTGGTTGTCGTCACATGACAAATGTCTGCACCGAATCTCGTCGCTCTACGACAAAGTTTATGTTGGCCCCCTCCCCATAGGCGCAATGTATTTTCACTTTTGTAGGTGGCGCTGTCGCGCCATTTTTTATTTCCCCAAAACGAAACACATATTTTAATTAATTTTTCACCGGATCTGAATTTTGGGCAAAGTTTGGTGAGTTTTCAACAATGTTCAGGGGGTCAAATTCCTGCTCAAAGAGCAGAAGAAGAAGAAGAAGAAAGAATAAAGAAGAATAATAATATTTCTTGCAAAAACAATATAGTCGCTTTCGCGACTACAACATATTATACATTTTTTGAAAGCTCTCGAAGTCCCCTACGCACCCGTGGGGCTCGGAGGTGGATGACGAGCGCTTCGCGCTCGTCATCCACCTCCGTATGACAGTTGGCCATATACCCCCATTGATTTTCATGCAATTATAAGTATAAGGGCCCACACCAGAGGTGTGGGCAGTCACTGTTTTACACGGTGAGTTTACGTTTGACATGGGGACAGCGCTTCGCGCTGTTTTCGTGCGCTCCGCGCACCTCGGTACAGTGCGCTGCGCGCACTGCGTTGCGATTACAATAGGCCCTTGCTACGGCAGGCCGCTCGGGCCTAATTAAAGCCGCAAGCGGCATCGAGAGGCCCTCGCGGGTCTCGTGGGCCGGTTGACGCCGGTTGCCGCACGCCGCCGCAATAACCGGGAGGCGCTGCCGCGCCCTACGTGGTTATAATGTCGCTGCCACCCTATAGGTCGAGATTATAAAAGAGCAAAGGCGAGAAATGGCGCCTTTGGCGCTGATTACTCGATTTTTCCCAAAATGGCCGACCACCTGTTGATCGCCTAGCAACCATGTAATGGAGGCCTCCCTTAGTGCCTCCATTGCCGCGCCATAACCCTACCGAGGGCGCCAACGTGGCCACACTACATTTTATTGCCCTGATGTGCCATTAATCTTTGTGAGTAAACATCAAAACGAGATTTTTAGCGTCTCCATGTGAATGATGGCTCCAACCTGCAGAGGGCGCTAGCGCGCCCCAAATCTTTTTTATTTCACAAGCAGCATCGGACGTCCTTAACGGGCCGTACTTCAATGACTACTGTCCACAAGCTCCTTACAGAGGGCGCTAACGCGCTGTAATTGTGTATAATGTGTGATATGCGGGTCAGTCCCATTGGAATAACATGGTAGGCCCCGGGCGTCTCCATGGCAACACCGTAGAAAATACGGTATGGGTCTCATTGGCTTTTTGGATCGGGATGCCATCAGCTATTTTTGTGCCGAATTTTATCCATTTGCGAGAAACTAATTTTTTTCCCATAATGCATTTTTTGTTCTCGGCCTAGAGGGGGCGCTATCGCGCCAAATGTCACTTTTTCAAATTGGTTGTGTCCGGGGGCGAAAGATCAATAAAATGTATATTTCCGATTTTTAATCGGAGTTCGTTTGTGCAAATGGGAGCATTTTGTTGTTTTCGGTAAGTCGCAAAATTCTTCGTAAAGATTGCGGCTTCGCCGCAAACAAACCGTAAAACTTAGCCAAAAAATTTGGATAACTTTTGATGCCCCACATCTCGAGATGAGCTGGAGCGATTTTGGGCTCATTTGGTGAAACGCCCTAGGAGGAGTTCGTTAAAATGCGACGTCAGCAAAAACGCTGACTCACCATTTTCCCGACTTCCTGTCAAAATGGCGGACTTCCGGTTTGTCTGGGGGCGTGGCTACAATAATATATTTTGTTTGTCCTCACAGGACGAAGGTCTGTACCAAATCTCGTCGCTCTACGACAAAGTTTATGTTGGCCCCCTCCCCATAGGCGCAATGTATTTTCACTTTTGTAGGTGGCGCTGTCGCGCCATTTTTTATTTCCCCAAAACGAAACACACATTTTTATTAATTTTTCACCGGATCTGAATTTTGGGCAAAGTTTGGTGAGTTTTCGACTATGTTCAGGGGGTCAAATTCCTGTTCAAAGAGCAGAAGAAGAAGAAAAAAAATAATTAAAGCCGCAAGCGGCGATGTAGGCCCTCGCCCCTGGCGCAGCCCCCCCTTGCGACCGCCTCCTTTGCAACCGCCCCCGCTCTCGCCCAAACCTGCTCTCCCCTCGGCCTCACACACAACCTGTGTGCTCTCTGTCTACTAACTCTTGCTCTTTGCAGCAGGGGGCGCTATAGCATGGATCATTTTTGTGTTCATGTAAAAAGATTCAGGGCCATCTGGTGTATAAGTGATTACATTTAAAACTCAAAGGGACAAAGAATGTGCCAGTTATCATGGGTAATAATGACGCTCTCAGGAACACGTTTACCCTGGCCACGCCCACATCTTACACAATATGATGTATATGTAATATCATTTTTGTTTAGTTTATTGTGTAGAATATACCGGCAAAGTGGGAGATAAATAATCCAAACTGCAATATTAAAGGTATAGATAGGGGGCGCTATAGTGTTGAGCACTGTGCAGTTATTGAGCTCTGTCTGTTCAGACCGTGAGTGTCCTTATGTCAGCCAAATATGATCCAGATGGGATAGAGCGCATGCCTGCGAGGTGTTGTGAAATGTACTGCAAAAAGACCTTTTTTTTGTGGGGGTGCCATTTTAATCTCTTAACCCCCACTTTAACCGCGCACATTTTCTCCAGTTCGTCTTGACCCATGTCTTAAAGCTTCTTGAAAAAAAGCGTCAAAAACACAGTCACAGAAATGAGACGTAAGTGCACTTGGTTCAGGTGGGAGTTAAGAGGTTAAAAGTGAAAATGGCCGACTTCCTGTGCGTCATTGCCACGCCCACACCTTCGAAAATATCAAACACATGTAATATATTTTTGTGTTCGATTTAATGTGTAGAATGTACCTGCAACGTTTCATATAAATTGTACAAACAAACATTTTCAAGGTATAGATAGGTGGCGCTATACTGGTGAGCACCGTGAACGTATTGAGCTCTATGGATTCATACCATAAGAGGCCTTATGTCAGCCAAATATGATTTAGATTGGATAGAGCGCATGCCTGCGAGGTTTTGTGAAATGTACTGCAAAAAGGCCTTTTTTTTGTGGGGGTGCCATTTTAATCTCTTAACCCCCACTTTAACCGAGTACATTTTCTCCAGTTCGTCTTGACCCATATCTTAAAGCTTCTGGAAAAAAAGCGTCAAAAACACAGTTACAGAAATGAGACGTAAGTGCAGGTGAAAACACAGCACACAAAGAAGATGCACTTGGTTCAGGTGGGAGTTAAGAGGTTAAAAGTGAAAATGGCCGACTTCCTGTGCGTCATTGCCACGCCCACACCTTTGAAAATATCAAACACATGTAATATATTTTTGTGTTCGATTTAATGTGTAGAATATACCTGCAAAGTTTCATATAAATTGTACAAACTAAATGTTTCAAGGTATAGATAGGTGGCGCTATAGTGGTGAGCACCGTGAAGTTATTGAGCTCTATGGATTCATACCATAAGAGGCCTTATGTCAGCCAAATATGATCCAGATTGGATAGAGCGCATGCCTGCGAGGGTTTGTCCAAGGTACGGGAAAAAAGCACGTTTTTTGTGGGGGCGCTATGTGAAAAGTGTAAACGTTATCAAAAAAAGCTGGCTTGCATTTGTAGCTCAATTTCTCTAGATTCTATTGAGCCATGTTTGAGCTTATTCTGCTGAAAAACCAAGGAGTAGTACATTGAAACATCTGGTGAGAGATTTCTTCTCCAGGATTTCAATCCAAGATGGCCGACTTCCTGTTGGTCAGAGGGCGGAGCTATAATTATGTTTTGTGCCCGTCTCCATGTGCTCTATCACTGTGCCAAAGGGGATTGTCCTATGCCAAAAATGCATGTCCCCAAAAGAATGGGGGTCAACTTTGAGGGGGTGCTGTGGAGCCATTTTGTTTAGGGCGTGTGCATGTCGCCCACTGACACGCAATTTTTGCCGACTCTGATTCACTGTGCCCATTTCTGCGTGTACTTTTGCACGGGAAGGCACTGAAAAACAGGATCTTAGAGGCGGAATAATAATAATAATAATAATAATTAAAGCCGCAAGCGGCGATGTAGGCCCTCGCCCCTGGCGCCGCCCCCCCTTGCGACCGCCTCCTTTGCAACCGCCCCCGCTCTCGTCCAAACCTGCTCTCCCCTCGGCCTCACACACAACCTGTGTGCTCTCTGTCTACTAACTCTTGCTCTTTGCAGCAGGGGGCGCTATAGCATGGATCATTTTTGTGTTCATGTAAAAAGATTCAGGGCCATCTGGTGTATAAGTGATTATATTTAAAACTCAAAGGGACAAAGAATGCATCAGAATGATGCTCTCAGGAACACGTTTACACTGGCCACGCCCACATCTTACACAATATGATGTATATGTAATATAATTTTTTGTTTAGTTTATTGTGTAGAATATACCTGCAAAGTGGGAGATAAATAATCCAAACTGCAATATTCAAGGTATAGATAGGGGGCGCTATAGTGTTGAGCACTGTGCAGTTATTGAGCTCTATCTGTTCAGACCGTGAGTTTCCTTATGTCAGCCAAATATGATCCAGATTGGATAGAGCGCATGCCTGCGAGGTTTTGTGAAATGTACTGCAAAAAGGCATTTTTTTTGTGGGGGTGCCATTTTTAATCTCTTAACCCCCACTTTAACCGAGCACATTTTCTCCAGTTCGTCTTGACCCATGTCTTAAAGCTTCTTGAAAAAAAGCGTCAAAAACACAGTTACAGAAATGAGACGTAAGTGCAGATGAAAACACAGCACACAAAGAAATGTACTTGGTTCAGGTGGGAGTTAAGAGGTTAAAAGTGAAAATGGCCGATTTCCTGTGCGTCATTGCCACGCCCACACCTTCGAAAATATCAAACACATGTAATATATTTTTGTGTTCGATTTAATGTGTAGAATATACCTGCAACGTTTCATATAAATCGTACAAACTAAAATGTTCAAGGTATAGATAGGTGGCGCTATACTGGTGAGCACCGTGAAGTTATTGAGCTTTATGGATTCATACGATAAGAGGCCTTATGTCAGCCAAATATGATCCAGATTGTATAGAGCGCATGCCTGCGAGGGGTTGTCCAATGTACGGGAAAAAAGCATGTTTTTTGTGGGGGCGCTATGTGAAAACTGTAAACGTTATCAAAAAAAGCTGGCTTGAAGTTGTAGCTCAATTTCTCTAGATTCTATTGAGCCATGTTTGAGCTTATTCTGCAGAGAAACCAAGGAGTAGTACATTGAAACATCTGGTGAGAGATTTCTTCTCCAGGTTTTCAATCCAAGATGGCCGACTTCCTGTTGGTCAGAGGGCGGAGCTATAATTATGTTTTGTGACTCTCTCCATGCGCTCTATCACTGGGCCAAAGGGGATTGGCCTATGCCAAAAATGCATGTCCCCAAAAGAATGGAGGTCAACTTTGAGGGGGCGCTGTGGAGCCATTTTGTTTTGGGCGTGTGCATGTCGCCCACTGACACGCAATTTTTGCCGACTCTGATCCCTGTGCCAATTTCTGCGTGTACTTTTGCACAGGAAGGCACTGAAAAACAGGATCTTAGAGGCGTAACTATAATAATAATAATAATAATAATAATAATAATAATAATAATAACAAGAAACCGGGGGAGAACAATAGTCCCTTACCAGGACAAAGTCCTGGCTCGGGCCTAAAAAAAAAATAATTAAAGCCGCAAGCGGCGATGTAGGCCCTCGCCCCTGGCGCAGCCCCCCCTTGCGACCGCCTCCTTTGCAACCGCCCCCGCTCTCGCCCAAACCTGCTCTCCCCTCGGCCTCACACACAACCTGTGTGCTCTCTGTCTACTAACTCTTGCTCTTTGCAGCAGGGGGCGCTATAGCATGGATCATTTTTGTGTTCATGTAAAAAGATTCAGGGCCATCTGGTGTATAAGTGATTACATTTAAAACTCAAAGGGACAAAGAATGTGCCAGTTATCATGGGTAATAATGACGCTCTCAGGAACACGTTTACCCTGGCCACGCCCACATCTTACACAATATGATGTATATGTAATATCATTTTTGTTTAGTTTATTGTGTAGAATATACCGGCAAAGTGGGAGATAAATAATCCAAACTGCAATATTAAAGGTATAGATAGGGGGCGCTATAGTGTTGAGCACTGTGCAGTTATTGAGCTCTGTCTGTTCAGACCGTGAGTGTCCTTATGTCAGCCAAATATGATCCAGATGGGATAGAGCGCATGCCTGCGAGGTGTTGTGAAATGTACTGCAAAAAGACCTTTTTTTTGTGGGGGTGCCATTTTAATCTCTTAACCCCCACTTTAACCGCGCACATTTTCTCCAGTTCGTCTTGACCCATGTCTTAAAGCTTCTTGAAAAAAAGCGTCAAAAACACAGTCACAGAAATGAGACGTAAGTGCACTTGGTTCAGGTGGGAGTTAAGAGGTTAAAAGTGAAAATGGCCGACTTCCTGTGCGTCATTGCCACGCCCACACCTTCGAAAATATCAAACACATGTAATATATTTTTGTGTTCGATTTAATGTGTAGAATGTACCTGCAACGTTTCATATAAATTGTACAAACAAACATTTTCAAGGTATAGATAGGTGGCGCTATACTGGTGAGCACCGTGAACGTATTGAGCTCTATGGATTCATACCATAAGAGGCCTTATGTCAGCCAAATATGATTTAGATTGGATAGAGCGCATGCCTGCGAGGTTTTGTGAAATGTACTGCAAAAAGGCCTTTTTTTTGTGGGGGTGCCATTTTAATCTCTTAACCCCCACTTTAACCGAGTACATTTTCTCCAGTTCGTCTTGACCCATATCTTAAAGCTTCTGGAAAAAAAGCGTCAAAAACACAGTTACAGAAATGAGACGTAAGTGCAGGTGAAAACACAGCACACAAAGAAGATGCACTTGGTTCAGGTGGGAGTTAAGAGGTTAAAAGTGAAAATGGCCGACTTCCTGTGCGTCATTGCCACGCCCACACCTTTGAAAATATCAAACACATGTAATATATTTTTGTGTTCGATTTAATGTGTAGAATATACCTGCAAAGTTTCATATAAATTGTACAAACTAAATGTTTCAAGGTATAGATAGGTGGCGCTATAGTGGTGAGCACCGTGAAGTTATTGAGCTCTATGGATTCATACCATAAGAGGCCTTATGTCAGCCAAATATGATCCAGATTGGATAGAGCGCATGCCTGCGAGGGTTTGTCCAAGGTACGGGAAAAAAGCACGTTTTTTGTGGGGGCGCTATGTGAAAAGTGTAAACGTTATCAAAAAAAGCTGGCTTGCATTTGTAGCTCAATTTCTCTAGATTCTATTGAGCCATGTTTGAGCTTATTCTGCTGAAAAACCAAGGAGTAGTACATTGAAACATCTGGTGAGAGATTTCTTCTCCAGGATTTCAATCCAAGATGGCCGACTTCCTGTTGGTCAGAGGGCGGAGCTATAATTATGTTTTGTGCCCGTCTCCATGTGCTCTATCACTGTGCCAAAGGGGATTGTCCTATGCCAAAAATGCATGTCCCCAAAAGAATGGGGGTCAACTTTGAGGGGGTGCTGTGGAGCCATTTTGTTTAGGGCGTGTGCATGTCGCCCACTGACACGCAATTTTTGCCGACTCTGATTCACTGTGCCCATTTCTGCGTGTACTTTTGCACGGGAAGGCACTGAAAAACAGGATCTTAGAGGCGGAATAATAATAATAATAATAATAATTAAAGCCGCAAGCGGCGATGTAGGCCCTCGCCCCTGGCGCCGCCCCCCCTTGCGACCGCCTCCTTTGCAACCGCCCCCGCTCTCGTCCAAACCTGCTCTCCCCTCGGCCTCACACACAACCTGTGTGCTCTCTGTCTACTAACTCTTGCTCTTTGCAGCAGGGGGCGCTATAGCATGGATCATTTTTGTGTTCATGTAAAAAGATTCAGGGCCATCTGGTGTATAAGTGATTATATTTAAAACTCAAAGGGACAAAGAATGCATCAGAATGATGCTCTCAGGAACACGTTTACACTGGCCACGCCCACATCTTACACAATATGATGTATATGTAATATAATTTTTTGTTTAGTTTATTGTGTAGAATATACCTGCAAAGTGGGAGATAAATAATCCAAACTGCAATATTCAAGGTATAGATAGGGGGCGCTATAGTGTTGAGCACTGTGCAGTTATTGAGCTCTATCTGTTCAGACCGTGAGTTTCCTTATGTCAGCCAAATATGATCCAGATTGGATAGAGCGCATGCCTGCGAGGTTTTGTGAAATGTACTGCAAAAAGGCATTTTTTTTGTGGGGGTGCCATTTTTAATCTCTTAACCCCCACTTTAACCGAGCACATTTTCTCCAGTTCGTCTTGACCCATGTCTTAAAGCTTCTTGAAAAAAAGCGTCAAAAACACAGTTACAGAAATGAGACGTAAGTGCAGATGAAAACACAGCACACAAAGAAATGTACTTGGTTCAGGTGGGAGTTAAGAGGTTAAAAGTGAAAATGGCCGATTTCCTGTGCGTCATTGCCACGCCCACACCTTCGAAAATATCAAACACATGTAATATATTTTTGTGTTCGATTTAATGTGTAGAATATACCTGCAACGTTTCATATAAATCGTACAAACTAAAATGTTCAAGGTATAGATAGGTGGCGCTATACTGGTGAGCACCGTGAAGTTATTGAGCTTTATGGATTCATACGATAAGAGGCCTTATGTCAGCCAAATATGATCCAGATTGTATAGAGCGCATGCCTGCGAGGGGTTGTCCAATGTACGGGAAAAAAGCATGTTTTTTGTGGGGGCGCTATGTGAAAACTGTAAACGTTATCAAAAAAAGCTGGCTTGAAGTTGTAGCTCAATTTCTCTAGATTCTATTGAGCCATGTTTGAGCTTATTCTGCAGAGAAACCAAGGAGTAGTACATTGAAACATCTGGTGAGAGATTTCTTCTCCAGGTTTTCAATCCAAGATGGCCGACTTCCTGTTGGTCAGAGGGCGGAGCTATAATTATGTTTTGTGACTCTCTCCATGCGCTCTATCACTGGGCCAAAGGGGATTGGCCTATGCCAAAAATGCATGTCCCCAAAAGAATGGAGGTCAACTTTGAGGGGGCGCTGTGGAGCCATTTTGTTTTGGGCGTGTGCATGTCGCCCACTGACACGCAATTTTTGCCGACTCTGATCCCTGTGCCAATTTCTGCGTGTACTTTTGCACAGGAAGGCACTGAAAAACAGGATCTTAGAGGCGTAACTATAATAATAATAATAATAATAATAATAATAATAATAATAATAACAAGAAACCGGGGGAGAACAATAGTCCCTTACCAGGACAAAGTCCTGGCTCGGGCCTAATTATAAAGGGAACAAAGCAAGATAGAGGCATGTTGTAATAGATTTTTGTGTTTGTTTCAATGTGTAGAATGTACCTGCAAAGTTTAATATAAATCGTACAAACTAAAATTTTCAAGGTATAGATAGGTGGCGCTATAGTGGTGAGCACCGTGCAGTTATTGAGCTCTATGAATTCAGACCGTAAGAGGCCTTATGTGAGCCAAATATGATCCAGATTGGATAGAGCGCATGCCTGCGAGGTTTTGTGAAATGTACTGCAAAAAGGCCTTTTTTTTGTGGGGGTGCCATTGTAATCTCTTAACCCCCACTTTAACCGAGCATATTTTCTCCAGTTCGTCTTGACCCATGTCTTAAAGCTTCTTGAAAAAAAGCGTCAAAAACACAGTTACAGAAATGAGACGTAAGTGCAGATGAAAACACAGCACACAAAGAAATGTACTTGGTTCAGGTGGGAGTTAAGAGGTTAAAAGTGAAAATGGCCGACTTCCTGTGCGTCATTGCCACGCCCACACCGTCGAAAATATCAAACACATGTAATATATTTTTGTGTTCGATTTAATGTGTAGAATATACCTGCAAAGTGTCATATAAATTGTACAAACTAAATGTTTCAAGGTATAGATAGGTGGCGCTATACTGGTGAGCACCGTGAAGTTATTGAGCTTTATGGATTCATACGATAAGAGGCCTTATGTCAGCCAAATATGATCCAGATTGTATAGAGCGCATGCCTGCGAGGGGTTGTCCAATGTACGGGAAAAAAGCATGTTTTTTGTGGGGGCGCTATGTGAAAACTGTAAACGTTATCAAAAAAAGCTGGCTTGAAGTTGTAGCTCAATTTCTCTAGATTCTATTGAGCCATGTTTGAGCTTATTCTGCAGAGAAACCAAGGAGTAGTACATTGAAACATCTGGTGAGAGATTTCTTCTCCAGGATTTCAATCCAAGATGGCCGACTTCCTGTTGGTCAGAGGGCGGAGCTATAATGATGTTTTGTGACTCTCTCCATGCGCTTTATCGCTGGGCCAAAGGGGATTGGCCTACGCCAAAAATGCATGTCCCCAAAAGAATGGGGGTCAACTTTGAGGGGGCGCTGTGGAGCCATTTTGTTTTGGGCGTGTGCCTGTCGCCCACTGACACGCAATTTTTGCCGACTCTGATCACTGTGCCATTTTCTGCGTGTACTTTTGCACGGGAAAGCACTGAAAAACAGGATCTTAGAGGCGTAACTATAATAATAACAAGAAACCGGGGGAGAACAAAAGTCCCTTACCAGGACAAAGTCCTGGCTCGGGCCTAATTAAAGCCGCAAGCGGCGATGTAGGCCCTCGCCCCTGGCGCAGCCCCCCCTTGCGACCGCCTCCTTTGCAACCGCCCCCGCTCTCGCCCAAACCTGCTCTCCCCTAGGCCTCACACACAACCTGTGTGCTCTCTGTCTACTAACTCTTGCTCTTTGCAGCAGGGGGCGCTATAGCATGGATCATTTTTGTGTTCATGTAAAAAGATTCAGGGCCATCTGGTGTATAAGTGATAACATTTAAAACTCAAAGGGACAAAGAATGTGCCAGTTATCATGGGTAATAATGACGCTCTCAGGAACACGTTTACCCTGGCCACGCCCACATCTTACACAATATGATGTATATGTAATATCATTTTCGTTTAGTTTATTGTGTAGAATATACCGGCAAAGTGGGAGATAAATAATCCAGACTGCAATATTCAAGGTATAGATAGGGGGCGCTATAGTGTTGAGCACTGTGAAGTTATTGAGCTCTATCTGTTCAGACCATAAGAGGCCTTATGTCAGGCAAATATGATCCAGATTGGATAGAGCTCATGCCTGCGAGATTTTGTGAAATGTACTGCAAAAAGGCATTTTTTTTGTGGGGGTGCCATTTTAATCTCTTAACCCCCACTGTAACCGAGCACATTTTCTCCAGTTCGTCTTGACCCATGTCTTAAAGCTTCTGGAAAAAAAGCGTCAAAAACACAGTTACAGAAATGAGACGTAAGTGCAGGTGAAAACACAGCACACAAAGAAATGCACTTGGTTCAGGTGGGAGTTAAGAGGTTAAAAGTGAAAATGGCCGACTTCCTGTGCGTCATTGCCACGCCCACACCGTCGAAAATATCAAACACATGTAATATATTTTTGTGTTCGATTTAATGTGTAGAATATACCTGCAAAGTGTCATATAAATTGTACAAACTAAATGTTTCAAGGTATAGATAGGTGGCGCTATACTGGTGAGCACCGTGAAGTTATTGAGCTTTATGGATTCATACGATAAGAGGCCTTATGTCAGCCAAATATGATCCAGATTGTATAGAGCGCATGCCTGCGAGGGGTTGTCCAATGTACGGGAAAAAAGCATGTTTTTTGTGGGGGCGCTATGTGAAAACTGTAAACGTTATCAAAAAAAGCTGGCTTGAAGTTGTAGCTCAATTTCTCTAGATTCTATTGAGCCATGTTTGAGCTTATTCTGCAGAGAAACCAAGGAGTAGTACATTGAAACATCTGGTGAGAGATTTCTTCTCCAGGATTTCAATCCAAGATGGCCGACTTCCTGTTGGTCAGAGGGCGGAGCTATAATGATGTTTTGTGACTCTCTCCATGCGCTTTATCGCTGGGCCAAAGGGGATTGGCCTACGCCAAAAATGCATGTCCCCAAAAGAATGGGGGTCAACTTTGAGGGGGCGCTGTGGAGCCATTTTGTTTTGGGCGTGTGCCTGTCGCCCACTGACACGCAATTTTTGCCGACTCTGATCACTGTGCCATTTTCTGCGTGTACTTTTGCACGGGAAAGCACTGAAAAACAGGATCTTAGAGGCGTAACTATAATAATAACAAGAAACCGGGGGAGAACAAAAGTCCCTTACCAGGACAAAGTCCTGGCTCGGGCCTAATTAAAGCCGCAAGCGGCGATGTAGGCCCTCGCCCCTGGCGCAGCCCCCCCTTGCGACCGCCTCCTTTGCAACCGCCCCCGCTCTCGCCCAAACCTGCTCTCCCCTAGGCCTCACACACAACCTGTGTGCTCTCTGTCTACTAACTCTTGCTCTTTGCAGCAGGGGGCGCTATAGCATGGATCATTTTTGTGTTCATGTAAAAAGATTCAGGGCCATCTGGTGTATAAGTGATAACATTTAAAACTCAAAGGGACAAAGAATGTGCCAGTTATCATGGGTAATAATGACGCTCTCAGGAACACGTTTACCCTGGCCACGCCCACATCTTACACAATATGATGTATATGTAATATCATTTTCGTTTAGTTTATTGTGTAGAATATACCGGCAAAGTGGGAGATAAATAATCCAGACTGCAATATTCAAGGTATAGATAGGGGGCGCTATAGTGTTGAGCACTGTGAAGTTATTGAGCTCTATCTGTTCAGACCATAAGAGGCCTTATGTCAGGCAAATATGATCCAGATTGGATAGAGCTCATGCCTGCGAGATTTTGTGAAATGTACTGCAAAAAGGCATTTTTTTTGTGGGGGTGCCATTTTAATCTCTTAACCCCCACTGTAACCGAGCACATTTTCTCCAGTTCGTCTTGACCCATGTCTTAAAGCTTCTGGAAAAAAAGCGTCAAAAACACAGTTACAGAAATGAGACGTAAGTGCAGGTGAAAACACAGCACACAAAGAAATGCACTTGGTTCAGGTGGGAGTTAAGAGGTTAAAAGTGAAAATGGCCGACTTCCTGTGCGTCATTGCCACGCCCACACCGTCGAAAATATCAAACACATGTAATATATTTTTGTGTTCGATTTAATGTGTAGAATATACCTGCAAAGTGTCATATAAATTGTACAAACTAAATGTTTCAAGGTATAGATAGGTGGCGCTATACTGGTGAGCACCGTGAAGTTATTGAGCTTTATGGATTCATACGATAAGAGGCCTTATGTCAGCCAAATATGATCCAGATTGTATAGAGCGCATGCCTGCGAGGGGTTGTCCAATGTACGGGAAAAAAGCATGTTTTTTGTGGGGGCGCTATGTGAAAACTGTAAACGTTATCAAAAAAAGCTGGCTTGAAGTTGTAGCTCAATTTCTCTAGATTCTATTGAGCCATGTTTGAGCTTATTCTGCAGAGAAACCAAGGAGTAGTACATTGAAACATCTGGTGAGAGATTTCTTCTCCAGGATTTCAATCCAAGATGGCCGACTTCCTGTTGGTCAGAGGGCGGAGCTATAATGATGTTTTGTGACTCTCTCCATGCGCTTTATCGCTGGGCCAAAGGGGATTGGCCTACGCCAAAAATGCATGTCCCCAAAAGAATGGGGGTCAACTTTGAGGGGGCGCTGTGGAGCCATTTTGTTTTGGGCGTGTGCCTGTCGCCCACTGACACGCAATTTTTGCCGACTCTGATCACTGTGCCATTTTCTGCGTGTACTTTTGCACGGGAAAGCACTGAAAAACAGGATCTTAGAGGCGTAACTATAATAATAACAAGAAACCGGGGGAGAACAAAAGTCCCTTACCAGGACAAAGTCCTGGCTCGGGCCTAATTAAAGCCGCAAGCGGCGATGTAGGCCCTCGCCCCTGGCGCAGCCCCCCCTTGCGACCGCCTCCTTTGCAACCGCCCCCGCTCTCGCCCAAACCTGCTCTCCCCTAGGCCTCACACACAACCTGTGTGCTCTCTGTCTACTAACTCTTGCTCTTTGCAGCAGGGGGCGCTATAGCATGGATCATTTTTGTGTTCATGTAAAAAGATTCAGGGCCATCTGGTGTATAAGTGATAACATTTAAAACTCAAAGGGACAAAGAATGTGCCAGTTATCATGGGTAATAATGACGCTCTCAGGAACACGTTTACCCTGGCCACGCCCACATCTTACACAATATGATGTATATGTAATATCATTTTCGTTTAGTTTATTGTGTAGAATATACCGGCAAAGTGGGAGATAAATAATCCAGACTGCAATATTCAAGGTATAGATAGGGGGCGCTATAGTGTTGAGCACTGTGAAGTTATTGAGCTCTATCTGTTCAGACCATAAGAGGCCTTATGTCAGGCAAATATGATCCAGATTGGATAGAGCTCATGCCTGCGAGATTTTGTGAAATGTACTGCAAAAAGGCATTTTTTTTGTGGGGGTGCCATTTTAATCTCTTAACCCCCACTGTAACCGAGCACATTTTCTCCAGTTCGTCTTGACCCATGTCTTAAAGCTTCTGGAAAAAAAGCGTCAAAAACACAGTTACAGAAATGAGACGTAAGTGCAGGTGAAAACACAGCACACAAAGAAATGCACTTGGTTCAGGTGGGAGTTAAGAGGTTAAAAGTGAAAATGGCCGACTTCCTGTGCGTCATTGCCACGCCCACACCGTCGAAAATATCAAACACATGTAATATATTTTTGTGTTCGATTTAATGTGTAGAATATACCTGCAAAGTGTCATATAAATTGTACAAACTAAATGTTTCAAGGTATAGATAGGTGGCGCTATACTGGTGAGCACCGTGAAGTTATTGAGCTTTATGGATTCATACGATAAGAGGCCTTATGTCAGCCAAATATGATCCAGATTGTATAGAGCGCATGCCTGCGAGGGGTTGTCCAATGTACGGGAAAAAAGCATGTTTTTTGTGGGGGCGCTATGTGAAAACTGTAAACGTTATCAAAAAAAGCTGGCTTGAAGTTGTAGCTCAATTTCTCTAGATTCTATTGAGCCATGTTTGAGCTTATTCTGCAGAGAAACCAAGGAGTAGTACATTGAAACATCTGGTGAGAGATTTCTTCTCCAGGATTTCAATCCAAGATGGCCGACTTCCTGTTGGTCAGAGGGCGGAGCTATAATGATGTTTTGTGACTCTCTCCATGCGCTTTATCGCTGGGCCAAAGGGGATTGGCCTACGCCAAAAATGCATGTCCCCAAAAGAATGGGGGTCAACTTTGAGGGGGCGCTGTGGAGCCATTTTGTTTTGGGCGTGTGCCTGTCGCCCACTGACACGCAATTTTTGCCGACTCTGATCACTGTGCCATTTTCTGCGTGTACTTTTGCACGGGAAAGCACTGAAAAACAGGATCTTAGAGGCGTAACTATAATAATAACAAGAAACCGGGGGAGAACAAAAGTCCCTTACCAGGACAAAGTCCTGGCTCGGGCCTAATTAAAGCCGCAAGCGGCGATGTAGGCCCTCGCCCCTGGCGCAGCCCCCCCTTGCGACCGCCTCCTTTGCAACCGCCCCCGCTCTCGCCCAAACCTGCTCTCCCCTAGGCCTCACACACAACCTGTGTGCTCTCTGTCTACTAACTCTTGCTCTTTGCAGCAGGGGGCGCTATAGCATGGATCATTTTTGTGTTCATGTAAAAAGATTCAGGGCCATCTGGTGTATAAGTGATAACATTTAAAACTCAAAGGGACAAAGAATGTGCCAGTTATCATGGGTAATAATGACGCTCTCAGGAACACGTTTACCCTGGCCACGCCCACATCTTACACAATATGATGTATATGTAATATCATTTTCGTTTAGTTTATTGTGTAGAATATACCGGCAAAGTGGGAGATAAATAATCCAGACTGCAATATTCAAGGTATAGATAGGGGGCGCTATAGTGTTGAGCACTGTGAAGTTATTGAGCTCTATCTGTTCAGACCATAAGAGGCCTTATGTCAGGCAAATATGATCCAGATTGGATAGAGCTCATGCCTGCGAGATTTTGTGAAATGTACTGCAAAAAGGCATTTTTTTTGTGGGGGTGCCATTTTAATCTCTTAACCCCCACTGTAACCGAGCACATTTTCTCCAGTTCGTCTTGACCCATGTCTTAAAGCTTCTGGAAAAAAAGCGTCAAAAACACAGTTACAGAAATGAGACGTAAGTGCAGGTGAAAACACAGCACACAAAGAAATGCACTTGGTTCAGGTGGGAGTTAAGAGGTTAAAAGTGAAAATGGCCGACTTCCTGTGCGTCATTGCCACGCCCACACCGTCGAAAATATCAAACACATGTAATATATTTTTGTGTTCGATTTAATGTGTAGAATATACCTGCAAAGTGTCATATAAATTGTACAAACTAAATGTTTCAAGGTATAGATAGGTGGCGCTATACTGGTGAGCACCGTGAAGTTATTGAGCTTTATGGATTCATACGATGAGAGGCCTTATGTCAGCCAAATATGATCCAGATTGTATAGAGCGCATGCCTGCGAGGGGTTGTCCAATGTACGGGAAAAAAGCATGTTTTTTGTGGGGGCGCTATGTGAAAACTGTAAACGTTATCAAAAAAAGCTGGCTTGAAGTTGTAGCTCAATTTCTCTAGATTCTATTGAGCCATGTTTGAGCTTATTCTGCAGAGAAACCAAGGAGTAGTACATTGAAACATCTGGTGAGAGATTTCTTCTCCAGGATTTCAATCCAAGATGGCCGACTTCCTGTTGGTCAGAGGGCGGAGCTATAATGATGTTTTGTGACTCTCTCCATGCGCTTTATCGCTGGGCCAAAGGGGATTGGCCTACGCCAAAAATGCATGTCCCCAAAAGAATGGGGGTCAACTTTGAGGGGGCGCTGTGGAGCCATTTTGTTTTGGGCGTGTGCCTGTCGCCCACTGACACGCAATTTTTGCCGACTCTGATCACTGTGCCATTTTCTGCGTGTACTTTTGCACGGGAAAGCACTGAAAAACAGGATCTTAGAGGCGTAACTATAATAATAACAAGAAACCGGGGGAGAACAAAAGTCCCTTACCAGGACAAAGTCCTGGCTCGGGCCTAATTAAAGCCGCAAGCGGCGATGTAGGCCCTCGCCCCTGGCGCAGCCCCCCCTTGCGACCGCCTCCTTTGCAACCGCCCCCGCTCTCGCCCAAACCTGCTCTCCCCTAGGCCTCACACACAACCTGTGTGCTCTCTGTCTACTAACTCTTGCTCTTTGCAGCAGGGGGCGCTATAGCATGGATCATTTTTGTGTTCATGTAAAAAGATTCAGGGCCATCTGGTGTATAAGTGATAACATTTAAAACTCAAAGGGACAAAGAATGTGCCAGTTATCATGGGTAATAATGACGCTCTCAGGAACACGTTTACCCTGGCCACGCCCACATCTTACACAATATGATGTATATGTAATATCATTTTCGTTTAGTTTATTGTGTAGAATATACCGGCAAAGTGGGAGATAAATAATCCAGACTGCAATATTCAAGGTATAGATAGGGGGCGCTATAGTGTTGAGCACTGTGAAGTTATTGAGCTCTATCTGTTCAGACCATAAGAGGCCTTATGTCAGGCAAATATGATCCAGATTGGATAGAGCTCATGCCTGCGAGATTTTGTGAAATGTACTGCAAAAAGGCATTTTTTTTGTGGGGGTGCCATTTTAATCTCTTAACCCCCACTGTAACCGAGCACATTTTCTCCAGTTCGTCTTGACCCATGTCTTAAAGCTTCTGGAAAAAAAGCGTCAAAAACACAGTTACAGAAATGAGACGTAAGTGCAGGTGAAAACACAGCACACAAAGAAATGCACTTGGTTCAGGTGGGAGTTAAGAGGTTAAAAGTGAAAATGGCCGACTTCCTGTGCGTCATTGCCACGCCCACACCGTCGAAAATATCAAACACATGTAATATATTTTTGTGTTCGATTTAATGTGTAGAATATACCTGCAAAGTGTCATATAAATTGTACAAACTAAATGTTTCAAGGTATAGATAGGTGGCGCTATACTGGTGAGCACCGTGAAGTTATTGAGCTTTATGGATTCATACGATAAGAGGCCTTATGTCAGCCAAATATGATCCAGATTGTATAGAGCGCATGCCTGCGAGGGGTTGTCCAATGTACGGGAAAAAAGCATGTTTTTTGTGGGGGCGCTATGTGAAAACTGTAAACGTTATCAAAAAAAGCTGGCTTGAAGTTGTAGCTCAATTTCTCTAGATTCTATTGAGCCATGTTTGAGCTTATTCTGCAGAGAAACCAAGGAGTAGTACATTGAAACATCTGGTGAGAGATTTCTTCTCCAGGATTTCAATCCAAGATGGCCGACTTCCTGTTGGTCAGAGGGCGGAGCTATAATGATGTTTTGTGACTCTCTCCATGCGCTTTATCGCTGGGCCAAAGGGGATTGGCCTACGCCAAAAATGCATGTCCCCAAAAGAATGGGGGTCAACTTTGAGGGGGCGCTGTGGAGCCATTTTGTTTTGGGCGTGTGCCTGTCGCCCACTGACACGCAATTTTTGCCGACTCTGATCACTGTGCCATTTTCTGCGTGTACTTTTGCACGGGAAAGCACTGAAAAACAGGATCTTAGAGGCGTAACTATAATAATAACAAGAAACCGGGGGAGAACAAAAGTCCCTTACCAGGACAAAGTCCTGGCTCGGGCCTAATTAAAGCCGCAAGCGGCGATGTAGGCCCTCGCCCCTGGCGCAGCCCCCCCTTGCGACCGCCTCCTTTGCAACCGCCCCCGCTCTCGCCCAAACCTGCTCTCCCCTAGGCCTCACACACAACCTGTGTGCTCTCTGTCTACTAACTCTTGCTCTTTGCAGCAGGGGGCGCTATAGCATGGATCATTTTTGTGTTCATGTAAAAAGATTCAGGGCCATCTGGTGTATAAGTGATAACATTTAAAACTCAAAGGGACAAAGAATGTGCCAGTTATCATGGGTAATAATGACGCTCTCAGGAACACGTTTACCCTGGCCACGCCCACATCTTACACAATATGATGTATATGTAATATCATTTTCGTTTAGTTTATTGTGTAGAATATACCGGCAAAGTGGGAGATAAATAATCCAGACTGCAATATTCAAGGTATAGATAGGGGGCGCTATAGTGTTGAGCACTGTGAAGTTATTGAGCTCTATCTGTTCAGACCATAAGAGGCCTTATGTCAGGCAAATATGATCCAGATTGGATAGAGCTCATGCCTGCGAGATTTTGTGAAATGTACTGCAAAAAGGCATTTTTTTTGTGGGGGTGCCATTTTAATCTCTTAACCCCCACTGTAACCGAGCACATTTTCTCCAGTTCGTCTTGACCCATGTCTTAAAGCTTCTGGAAAAAAAGCGTCAAAAACACAGTTACAGAAATGAGACGTAAGTGCAGGTGAAAACACAGCACACAAAGAAATGCACTTGGTTCAGGTGGGAGTTAAGAGGTTAAAAGTGAAAATGGCCGACTTCCTGTGCGTCATTGCCACGCCCACACCGTCGAAAATATCAAACACATGTAATATATTTTTGTGTTCGATTTAATGTGTAGAATATACCTGCAAAGTGTCATATAAATTGTACAAACTAAATGTTTCAAGGTATAGATAGGTGGCGCTATACTGGTGAGCACCGTGAAGTTATTGAGCTTTATGGATTCATACGATAAGAGGCCTTATGTCAGCCAAATATGATCCAGATTGTATAGAGCGCATGCCTGCGAGGGGTTGTCCAATGTACGGGAAAAAAGCATGTTTTTTGTGGGGGCGCTATGTGAAAACTGTAAACGTTATCAAAAAAAGCTGGCTTGAAGTTGTAGCTCAATTTCTCTAGATTCTATTGAGCCATGTTTGAGCTTATTCTGCAGAGAAACCAAGGAGTAGTACATTGAAACATCTGGTGAGAGATTTCTTCTCCAGGATTTCAATCCAAGATGGCCGACTTCCTGTTGGTCAGAGGGCGGAGCTATAATGATGTTTTGTGACTCTCTCCATGCGCTTTATCGCTGGGCCAAAGGGGATTGGCCTACGCCAAAAATGCATGTCCCCAAAAGAATGGGGGTCAACTTTGAGGGGGCGCTGTGGAGCCATTTTGTTTTGGGCGTGTGCCTGTCGCCCACTGACACGCAATTTTTGCCGACTCTGATCACTGTGCCATTTTCTGCGTGTACTTTTGCACGGGAAAGCACTGAAAAACAGGATCTTAGAGGCGTAACTATAATAATAACAAGAAACCGGGGGAGAACAAAAGTCCCTTACCAGGACAAAGTCCTGGCTCGGGCCTAATTAAAGCCGCAAGCGGCGATGTAGGCCCTCGCCCCTGGCGCAGCCCCCCCTTGCGACCGCCTCCTTTGCAACCGCCCCCGCTCTCGCCCAAACCTGCTCTCCCCTAGGCCTCACACACAACCTGTGTGCTCTCTGTCTACTAACTCTTGCTCTTTGCAGCAGGGGGCGCTATAGCATGGATCATTTTTGTGTTCATGTAAAAAGATTCAGGGCCATCTGGTGTATAAGTGATAACATTTAAAACTCAAAGGGACAAAGAATGTGCCAGTTATCATGGGTAATAATGACGCTCTCAGGAACACGTTTACCCTGGCCACGCCCACATCTTACACAATATGATGTATATGTAATATCATTTTCGTTTAGTTTATTGTGTAGAATATACCGGCAAAGTGGGAGATAAATAATCCAGACTGCAATATTCAAGGTATAGATAGGGGGCGCTATAGTGTTGAGCACTGTGAAGTTATTGAGCTCTATCTGTTCAGACCATAAGAGGCCTTATGTCAGGCAAATATGATCCAGATTGGATAGAGCTCATGCCTGCGAGATTTTGTGAAATGTACTGCAAAAAGGCATTTTTTTTGTGGGGGTGCCATTTTAATCTCTTAACCCCCACTGTAACCGAGCACATTTTCTCCAGTTCGTCTTGACCCATGTCTTAAAGCTTCTGGAAAAAAAGCGTCAAAAACACAGTTACAGAAATGAGACGTAAGTGCAGGTGAAAACACAGCACACAAAGAAATGCACTTGGTTCAGGTGGGAGTTAAGAGGTTAAAAGTGAAAATGGCCGACTTCCTGTGCGTCATTGCCACGCCCACACCGTCGAAAATATCAAACACATGTAATATATTTTTGTGTTCGATTTAATGTGTAGAATATACCTGCAAAGTGTCATATAAATTGTACAAACTAAATGTTTCAAGGTATAGATAGGTGGCGCTATACTGGTGAGCACCGTGAAGTTATTGAGCTTTATGGATTCATACGATGAGAGGCCTTATGTCAGCCAAATATGATCCAGATTGTATAGAGCGCATGCCTGCGAGGGGTTGTCCAATGTACGGGAAAAAAGCATGTTTTTTGTGGGGGCGCTATGTGAAAACTGTAAACGTTATCAAAAAAAGCTGGCTTGAAGTTGTAGCTCAATTTCTCTAGATTCTATTGAGCCATGTTTGAGCTTATTCTGCAGAGAAACCAAGGAGTAGTACATTGAAACATCTGGTGAGAGATTTCTTCTCCAGGATTTCAATCCAAGATGGCCGACTTCCTGTTGGTCAGAGGGCGGAGCTATAATGATGTTTTGTGACTCTCTCCATGCGCTTTATCGCTGGGCCAAAGGGGATTGGCCTACGCCAAAAATGCATGTCCCCAAAAGAATGGGGGTCAACTTTGAGGGGGCGCTGTGGAGCCATTTTGTTTTGGGCGTGTGCCTGTCGCCCACTGACACGCAATTTTTGCCGACTCTGATCACTGTGCCATTTTCTGCGTGTACTTTTGCACGGGAAAGCACTGAAAAACAGGATCTTAGAGGCGTAACTATAATAATAACAAGAAACCGGGGGAGAACAAAAGTCCCTTACCAGGACAAAGTCCTGGCTCGGGCCTAATTAAAGCCGCAAGCGGCGATGTAGGCCCTCGCCCCTGGCGCAGCCCCCCCTTGCGACCGCCTCCTTTGCAACCGCCCCCGCTCTCGCCCAAACCTGCTCTCCCCTAGGCCTCACACACAACCTGTGTGCTCTCTGTCTACTAACTCTTGCTCTTTGCAGCAGGGGGCGCTATAGCATGGATCATTTTTGTGTTCATGTAAAAAGATTCAGGGCCATCTGGTGTATAAGTGATAACATTTAAAACTCAAAGGGACAAAGAATGTGCCAGTTATCATGGGTAATAATGACGCTCTCAGGAACACGTTTACCCTGGCCACGCCCACATCTTACACAATATGATGTATATGTAATATCATTTTCGTTTAGTTTATTGTGTAGAATATACCGGCAAAGTGGGAGATAAATAATCCAGACTGCAATATTCAAGGTATAGATAGGGGGCGCTATAGTGTTGAGCACTGTGAAGTTATTGAGCTCTATCTGTTCAGACCATAAGAGGCCTTATGTCAGGCAAATATGATCCAGATTGGATAGAGCTCATGCCTGCGAGATTTTGTGAAATGTACTGCAAAAAGGCATTTTTTTTGTGGGGGTGCCATTTTAATCTCTTAACCCCCACTGTAACCGAGCACATTTTCTCCAGTTCGTCTTGACCCATGTCTTAAAGCTTCTGGAAAAAAAGCGTCAAAAACACAGTTACAGAAATGAGACGTAAGTGCAGGTGAAAACACAGCACACAAAGAAATGCACTTGGTTCAGGTGGGAGTTAAGAGGTTAAAAGTGAAAATGGCCGACTTCCTGTGCGTCATTGCCACGCCCACACCGTCGAAAATATCAAACACATGTAATATATTTTTGTGTTCGATTTAATGTGTAGAATATACCTGCAAAGTGTCATATAAATTGTACAAACTAAATGTTTCAAGGTATAGATAGGTGGCGCTATACTGGTGAGCACCGTGAAGTTATTGAGCTTTATGGATTCATACGATAAGAGGCCTTATGTCAGCCAAATATGATCCAGATTGTATAGAGCGCATGCCTGCGAGGGGTTGTCCAATGTACGGGAAAAAAGCATGTTTTTTGTGGGGGCGCTATGTGAAAACTGTAAACGTTATCAAAAAAAGCTGGCTTGAAGTTGTAGCTCAATTTCTCTAGATTCTATTGAGCCATGTTTGAGCTTATTCTGCAGAGAAACCAAGGAGTAGTACATTGAAACATCTGGTGAGAGATTTCTTCTCCAGGATTTCAATCCAAGATGGCCGACTTCCTGTTGGTCAGAGGGCGGAGCTATAATGATGTTTTGTGACTCTCTCCATGCGCTTTATCGCTGGGCCAAAGGGGATTGGCCTACGCCAAAAATGCATGTCCCCAAAAGAATGGGGGTCAACTTTGAGGGGGCGCTGTGGAGCCATTTTGTTTTGGGCGTGTGCCTGTCGCCCACTGACACGCAATTTTTGCCGACTCTGATCACTGTGCCATTTTCTGCGTGTACTTTTGCACGGGAAAGCACTGAAAAACAGGATCTTAGAGGCGTAACTATAATAATAACAAGAAACCGGGGGAGAACAAAAGTCCCTTACCAGGACAAAGTCCTGGCTCGGGCCTAATTAAAGCCGCAAGCGGCGATGTAGGCCCTCGCCCCTGGCGCAGCCCCCCCTTGCGACCGCCTCCTTTGCAACCGCCCCCGCTCTCGCCCAAACCTGCTCTCCCCTAGGCCTCACACACAACCTGTGTGCTCTCTGTCTACTAACTCTTGCTCTTTGCAGCAGGGGGCGCTATAGCATGGATCATTTTTGTGTTCATGTAAAAAGATTCAGGGCCATCTGGTGTATAAGTGATAACATTTAAAACTCAAAGGGACAAAGAATGTGCCAGTTATCATGGGTAATAATGACGCTCTCAGGAACACGTTTACCCTGGCCACGCCCACATCTTACACAATATGATGTATATGTAATATCATTTTCGTTTAGTTTATTGTGTAGAATATACCGGCAAAGTGGGAGATAAATAATCCAGACTGCAATATTCAAGGTATAGATAGGGGGCGCTATAGTGTTGAGCACTGTGAAGTTATTGAGCTCTATCTGTTCAGACCATAAGAGGCCTTATGTCAGGCAAATATGATCCAGATTGGATAGAGCTCATGCCTGCGAGATTTTGTGAAATGTACTGCAAAAAGGCATTTTTTTTGTGGGGGTGCCATTTTAATCTCTTAACCCCCACTGTAACCGAGCACATTTTCTCCAGTTCGTCTTGACCCATGTCTTAAAGCTTCTGGAAAAAAAGCGTCAAAAACACAGTTACAGAAATGAGACGTAAGTGCAGGTGAAAACACAGCACACAAAGAAATGCACTTGGTTCAGGTGGGAGTTAAGAGGTTAAAAGTGAAAATGGCCGACTTCCTGTGCGTCATTGCCACGCCCACACCGTCGAAAATATCAAACACATGTAATATATTTTTGTGTTCGATTTAATGTGTAGAATATACCTGCAAAGTGTCATATAAATTGTACAAACTAAATGTTTCAAGGTATAGATAGGTGGCGCTATACTGGTGAGCACCGTGAAGTTATTGAGCTTTATGGATTCATACGATAAGAGGCCTTATGTCAGCCAAATATGATCCAGATTGTATAGAGCGCATGCCTGCGAGGGGTTGTCCAATGTACGGGAAAAAAGCATGTTTTTTGTGGGGGCGCTATGTGAAAACTGTAAACGTTATCAAAAAAAGCTGGCTTGAAGTTGTAGCTCAATTTCTCTAGATTCTATTGAGCCATGTTTGAGCTTATTCTGCAGAGAAACCAAGGAGTAGTACATTGAAACATCTGGTGAGAGATTTCTTCTCCAGGATTTCAATCCAAGATGGCCGACTTCCTGTTGGTCAGAGGGCGGAGCTATAATGATGTTTTGTGACTCTCTCCATGCGCTTTATCGCTGGGCCAAAGGGGATTGGCCTACGCCAAAAATGCATGTCCCCAAAAGAATGGGGGTCAACTTTGAGGGGGCGCTGTGGAGCCATTTTGTTTTGGGCGTGTGCCTGTCGCCCACTGACACGCAATTTTTGCCGACTCTGATCACTGTGCCATTTTCTGCGTGTACTTTTGCACGGGAAAGCACTGAAAAACAGGATCTTAGAGGCGTAACTATAATAATAACAAGAAACCGGGGGAGAACAAAAGTCCCTTACCAGGACAAAGTCCTGGCTCGGGCCTAATTAAAGCCGCAAGCGGCGATGTAGGCCCTCGCCCCTGGCGCAGCCCCCCCTTGCGACCGCCTCCTTTGCAACCGCCCCCGCTCTCGCCCAAACCTGCTCTCCCCTAGGCCTCACACACAACCTGTGTGCTCTCTGTCTACTAACTCTTGCTCTTTGCAGCAGGGGGCGCTATAGCATGGATCATTTTTGTGTTCATGTAAAAAGATTCAGGGCCATCTGGTGTATAAGTGATAACATTTAAAACTCAAAGGGACAAAGAATGTGCCAGTTATCATGGGTAATAATGACGCTCTCAGGAACACGTTTACCCTGGCCACGCCCACATCTTACACAATATGATGTATATGTAATATCATTTTCGTTTAGTTTATTGTGTAGAATATACCGGCAAAGTGGGAGATAAATAATCCAGACTGCAATATTCAAGGTATAGATAGGGGGCGCTATAGTGTTGAGCACTGTGAAGTTATTGAGCTCTATCTGTTCAGACCATAAGAGGCCTTATGTCAGGCAAATATGATCCAGATTGGATAGAGCTCATGCCTGCGAGATTTTGTGAAATGTACTGCAAAAAGGCATTTTTTTTGTGGGGGTGCCATTTTAATCTCTTAACCCCCACTGTAACCGAGCACATTTTCTCCAGTTCGTCTTGACCCATGTCTTAAAGCTTCTGGAAAAAAAGCGTCAAAAACACAGTTACAGAAATGAGACGTAAGTGCAGGTGAAAACACAGCACACAAAGAAATGCACTTGGTTCAGGTGGGAGTTAAGAGGTTAAAAGTGAAAATGGCCGACTTCCTGTGCGTCATTGCCACGCCCACACCGTCGAAAATATCAAACACATGTAATATATTTTTGTGTTCGATTTAATGTGTAGAATATACCTGCAAAGTGTCATATAAATTGTACAAACTAAATGTTTCAAGGTATAGATAGGTGGCGCTATACTGGTGAGCACCGTGAAGTTATTGAGCTTTATGGATTCATACGATAAGAGGCCTTATGTCAGCCAAATATGATCCAGATTGTATAGAGCGCATGCCTGCGAGGGGTTGTCCAATGTACGGGAAAAAAGCATGTTTTTTGTGGGGGCGCTATGTGAAAACTGTAAACGTTATCAAAAAAAGCTGGCTTGAAGTTGTAGCTCAATTTCTCTAGATTCTATTGAGCCATGTTTGAGCTTATTCTGCAGAGAAACCAAGGAGTAGTACATTGAAACATCTGGTGAGAGATTTCTTCTCCAGGATTTCAATCCAAGATGGCCGACTTCCTGTTGGTCAGAGGGCGGAGCTATAATGATGTTTTGTGACTCTCTCCATGCGCTTTATCGCTGGGCCAAAGGGGATTGGCCTACGCCAAAAATGCATGTCCCCAAAAGAATGGGGGTCAACTTTGAGGGGGCGCTGTGGAGCCATTTTGTTTTGGGCGTGTGCCTGTCGCCCACTGACACGCAATTTTTGCCGACTCTGATCACTGTGCCATTTTCTGCGTGTACTTTTGCACGGGAAAGCACTGAAAAACAGGATCTTAGAGGCGTAACTATAATAATAACAAGAAACCGGGGGAGAACAAAAGTCCCTTACCAGGACAAAGTCCTGGCTCGGGCCTAATTAAAGCCGCAAGCGGCGATGTAGGCCCTCGCCCCTGGCGCAGCCCCCCCTTGCGACCGCCTCCTTTGCAACCGCCCCCGCTCTCGCCCAAACCTGCTCTCCCCTAGGCCTCACACACAACCTGTGTGCTCTCTGTCTACTAACTCTTGCTCTTTGCAGCAGGGGGCGCTATAGCATGGATCATTTTTGTGTTCATGTAAAAAGATTCAGGGCCATCTGGTGTATAAGTGATAACATTTAAAACTCAAAGGGACAAAGAATGTGCCAGTTATCATGGGTAATAATGACGCTCTCAGGAACACGTTTACCCTGGCCACGCCCACATCTTACACAATATGATGTATATGTAATATCATTTTCGTTTAGTTTATTGTGTAGAATATACCGGCAAAGTGGGAGATAAATAATCCAGACTGCAATATTCAAGGTATAGATAGGGGGCGCTATAGTGTTGAGCACTGTGAAGTTATTGAGCTCTATCTGTTCAGACCATAAGAGGCCTTATGTCAGGCAAATATGATCCAGATTGGATAGAGCTCATGCCTGCGAGATTTTGTGAAATGTACTGCAAAAAGGCATTTTTTTTGTGGGGGTGCCATTTTAATCTCTTAACCCCCACTGTAACCGAGCACATTTTCTCCAGTTCGTCTTGACCCATGTCTTAAAGCTTCTGGAAAAAAAGCGTCAAAAACACAGTTACAGAAATGAGACGTAAGTGCAGGTGAAAACACAGCACACAAAGAAATGCACTTGGTTCAGGTGGGAGTTAAGAGGTTAAAAGTGAAAATGGCCGACTTCCTGTGCGTCATTGCCACGCCCACACCGTCGAAAATATCAAACACATGTAATATATTTTTGTGTTCGATTTAATGTGTAGAATATACCTGCAAAGTGTCATATAAATTGTACAAACTAAATGTTTCAAGGTATAGATAGGTGGCGCTATACTGGTGAGCACCGTGAAGTTATTGAGCTTTATGGATTCATACGATAAGAGGCCTTATGTCAGCCAAATATGATCCAGATTGTATAGAGCGCATGCCTGCGAGGGGTTGTCCAATGTACGGGAAAAAAGCATGTTTTTTGTGGGGGCGCTATGTGAAAACTGTAAACGTTATCAAAAAAAGCTGGCTTGAAGTTGTAGCTCAATTTCTCTAGATTCTATTGAGCCATGTTTGAGCTTATTCTGCAGAGAAACCAAGGAGTAGTACATTGAAACATCTGGTGAGAGATTTCTTCTCCAGGATTTCAATCCAAGATGGCCGACTTCCTGTTGGTCAGAGGGCGGAGCTATAATGATGTTTTGTGACTCTCTCCATGCGCTTTATCGCTGGGCCAAAGGGGATTGGCCTACGCCAAAAATGCATGTCCCCAAAAGAATGGGGGTCAACTTTGAGGGGGCGCTGTGGAGCCATTTTGTTTTGGGCGTGTGCCTGTCGCCCACTGACACGCAATTTTTGCCGACTCTGATCACTGTGCCATTTTCTGCGTGTACTTTTGCACGGGAAAGCACTGAAAAACAGGATCTTAGAGGCGTAACTATAATAATAACAAGAAACCGGGGGAGAACAAAAGTCCCTTACCAGGACAAAGTCCTGGCTCGGGCCTAATTAAAGCCGCAAGCGGCGATGTAGGCCCTCGCCCCTGGCGCAGCCCCCCCTTGCGACCGCCTCCTTTGCAACCGCCCCCGCTCTCGCCCAAACCTGCTCTCCCCTAGGCCTCACACACAACCTGTGTGCTCTCTGTCTACTAACTCTTGCTCTTTGCAGCAGGGGGCGCTATAGCATGGATCATTTTTGTGTTCATGTAAAAAGATTCAGGGCCATCTGGTGTATAAGTGATAACATTTAAAACTCAAAGGGACAAAGAATGTGCCAGTTATCATGGGTAATAATGACGCTCTCAGGAACACGTTTACCCTGGCCACGCCCACATCTTACACAATATGATGTATATGTAATATCATTTTCGTTTAGTTTATTGTGTAGAATATACCGGCAAAGTGGGAGATAAATAATCCAGACTGCAATATTCAAGGTATAGATAGGGGGCGCTATAGTGTTGAGCACTGTGAAGTTATTGAGCTCTATCTGTTCAGACCATAAGAGGCCTTATGTCAGGCAAATATGATCCAGATTGGATAGAGCTCATGCCTGCGAGATTTTGTGAAATGTACTGCAAAAAGGCATTTTTTTTGTGGGGGTGCCATTTTAATCTCTTAACCCCCACTGTAACCGAGCACATTTTCTCCAGTTCGTCTTGACCCATGTCTTAAAGCTTCTGGAAAAAAAGCGTCAAAAACACAGTTACAGAAATGAGACGTAAGTGCAGGTGAAAACACAGCACACAAAGAAATGCACTTGGTTCAGGTGGGAGTTAAGAGGTTAAAAGTGAAAATGGCCGACTTCCTGTGCGTCATTGCCACGCCCACACCGTCGAAAATATCAAACACATGTAATATATTTTTGTGTTCGATTTAATGTGTAGAATATACCTGCAAAGTGTCATATAAATTGTACAAACTAAATGTTTCAAGGTATAGATAGGTGGCGCTATACTGGTGAGCACCGTGAAGTTATTGAGCTTTATGGATTCATACGATAAGAGGCCTTATGTCAGCCAAATATGATCCAGATTGTATAGAGCGCATGCCTGCGAGGGGTTGTCCAATGTACGGGAAAAAAGCATGTTTTTTGTGGGGGCGCTATGTGAAAACTGTAAACGTTATCAAAAAAAGCTGGCTTGAAGTTGTAGCTCAATTTCTCTAGATTCTATTGAGCCATGTTTGAGCTTATTCTGCAGAGAAACCAAGGAGTAGTACATTGAAACATCTGGTGAGAGATTTCTTCTCCAGGATTTCAATCCAAGATGGCCGACTTCCTGTTGGTCAGAGGGCGGAGCTATAATGATGTTTTGTGACTCTCTCCATGCGCTTTATCGCTGGGCCAAAGGGGATTGGCCTACGCCAAAAATGCATGTCCCCAAAAGAATGGGGGTCAACTTTGAGGGGGCGCTGTGGAGCCATTTTGTTTTGGGCGTGTGCCTGTCGCCCACTGACACGCAATTTTTGCCGACTCTGATCACTGTGCCATTTTCTGCGTGTACTTTTGCACGGGAAAGCACTGAAAAACAGGATCTTAGAGGCGTAACTATAATAATAACAAGAAACCGGGGGAGAACAAAAGTCCCTTACCAGGACAAAGTCCTGGCTCGGGCCTAATTAAAGCCGCAAGCGGCGATGTAGGCCCTCGCCCCTGGCGCAGCCCCCCCTTGCGACCGCCTCCTTTGCAACCGCCCCCGCTCTCGCCCAAACCTGCTCTCCCCTAGGCCTCACACACAACCTGTGTGCTCTCTGTCTACTAACTCTTGCTCTTTGCAGCAGGGGGCGCTATAGCATGGATCATTTTTGTGTTCATGTAAAAAGATTCAGGGCCATCTGGTGTATAAGTGATAACATTTAAAACTCAAAGGGACAAAGAATGTGCCAGTTATCATGGGTAATAATGACGCTCTCAGGAACACGTTTACCCTGGCCACGCCCACATCTTACACAATATGATGTATATGTAATATCATTTTCGTTTAGTTTATTGTGTAGAATATACCGGCAAAGTGGGAGATAAATAATCCAGACTGCAATATTCAAGGTATAGATAGGGGGCGCTATAGTGTTGAGCACTGTGAAGTTATTGAGCTCTATCTGTTCAGACCATAAGAGGCCTTATGTCAGGCAAATATGATCCAGATTGGATAGAGCTCATGCCTGCGAGATTTTGTGAAATGTACTGCAAAAAGGCATTTTTTTTGTGGGGGTGCCATTTTAATCTCTTAACCCCCACTGTAACCGAGCACATTTTCTCCAGTTCGTCTTGACCCATGTCTTAAAGCTTCTGGAAAAAAAGCGTCAAAAACACAGTTACAGAAATGAGACGTAAGTGCAGGTGAAAACACAGCACACAAAGAAATGCACTTGGTTCAGGTGGGAGTTAAGAGGTTAAAAGTGAAAATGGCCGACTTCCTGTGCGTCATTGCCACGCCCACACCGTCGAAAATATCAAACACATGTAATATATTTTTGTGTTCGATTTAATGTGTAGAATATACCTGCAAAGTGTCATATAAATTGTACAAACTAAATGTTTCAAGGTATAGATAGGTGGCGCTATACTGGTGAGCACCGTGAAGTTATTGAGCTTTATGGATTCATACGATAAGAGGCCTTATGTCAGCCAAATATGATCCAGATTGTATAGAGCGCATGCCTGCGAGGGGTTGTCCAATGTACGGGAAAAAAGCATGTTTTTTGTGGGGGCGCTATGTGAAAACTGTAAACGTTATCAAAAAAAGCTGGCTTGAAGTTGTAGCTCAATTTCTCTAGATTCTATTGAGCCATGTTTGAGCTTATTCTGCAGAGAAACCAAGGAGTAGTACATTGAAACATCTGGTGAGAGATTTCTTCTCCAGGATTTCAATCCAAGATGGCCGACTTCCTGTTGGTCAGAGGGCGGAGCTATAATGATGTTTTGTGACTCTCTCCATGCGCTTTATCGCTGGGCCAAAGGGGATTGGCCTACGCCAAAAATGCATGTCCCCAAAAGAATGGGGGTCAACTTTGAGGGGGCGCTGTGGAGCCATTTTGTTTTGGGCGTGTGCCTGTCGCCCACTGACACGCAATTTTTGCCGACTCTGATCACTGTGCCATTTTCTGCGTGTACTTTTGCACGGGAAAGCACTGAAAAACAGGATCTTAGAGGCGTAACTATAATAATAACAAGAAACCGGGGGAGAACAAAAGTCCCTTACCAGGACAAAGTCCTGGCTCGGGCCTAATTAAAGCCGCAAGCGGCGATGTAGGCCCTCGCCCCTGGCGCAGCCCCCCCTTGCGACCGCCTCCTTTGCAACCGCCCCCGCTCTCGCCCAAACCTGCTCTCCCCTAGGCCTCACACACAACCTGTGTGCTCTCTGTCTACTAACTCTTGCTCTTTGCAGCAGGGGGCGCTATAGCATGGATCATTTTTGTGTTCATGTAAAAAGATTCAGGGCCATCTGGTGTATAAGTGATAACATTTAAAACTCAAAGGGACAAAGAATGTGCCAGTTATCATGGGTAATAATGACGCTCTCAGGAACACGTTTACCCTGGCCACGCCCACATCTTACACAATATGATGTATATGTAATATCATTTTCGTTTAGTTTATTGTGTAGAATATACCGGCAAAGTGGGAGATAAATAATCCAGACTGCAATATTCAAGGTATAGATAGGGGGCGCTATAGTGTTGAGCACTGTGAAGTTATTGAGCTCTATCTGTTCAGACCATAAGAGGCCTTATGTCAGGCAAATATGATCCAGATTGGATAGAGCTCATGCCTGCGAGATTTTGTGAAATGTACTGCAAAAAGGCATTTTTTTTGTGGGGGTGCCATTTTAATCTCTTAACCCCCACTGTAACCGAGCACATTTTCTCCAGTTCGTCTTGACCCATGTCTTAAAGCTTCTGGAAAAAAAGCGTCAAAAACACAGTTACAGAAATGAGACGTAAGTGCAGGTGAAAACACAGCACACAAAGAAATGCACTTGGTTCAGGTGGGAGTTAAGAGGTTAAAAGTGAAAATGGCCGACTTCCTGTGCGTCATTGCCACGCCCACACCGTCGAAAATATCAAACACATGTAATATATTTTTGTGTTCGATTTAATGTGTAGAATATACCTGCAAAGTGTCATATAAATTGTACAAACTAAATGTTTCAAGGTATAGATAGGTGGCGCTATACTGGTGAGCACCGTGAAGTTATTGAGCTTTATGGATTCATACGATAAGAGGCCTTATGTCAGCCAAATATGATCCAGATTGTATAGAGCGCATGCCTGCGAGGGGTTGTCCAATGTACGGGAAAAAAGCATGTTTTTTGTGGGGGCGCTATGTGAAAACTGTAAACGTTATCAAAAAAAGCTGGCTTGAAGTTGTAGCTCAATTTCTCTAGATTCTATTGAGCCATGTTTGAGCTTATTCTGCAGAGAAACCAAGGAGTAGTACATTGAAACATCTGGTGAGAGATTTCTTCTCCAGGATTTCAATCCAAGATGGCCGACTTCCTGTTGGTCAGAGGGCGGAGCTATAATGATGTTTTGTGACTCTCTCCATGCGCTTTATCGCTGGGCCAAAGGGGATTGGCCTACGCCAAAAATGCATGTCCCCAAAAGAATGGGGGTCAACTTTGAGGGGGCGCTGTGGAGCCATTTTGTTTTGGGCGTGTGCCTGTCGCCCACTGACACGCAATTTTTGCCGACTCTGATCACTGTGCCATTTTCTGCGTGTACTTTTGCACGGGAAAGCACTGAAAAACAGGATCTTAGAGGCGTAACTATAATAATAACAAGAAACCGGGGGAGAACAAAAGTCCCTTACCAGGACAAAGTCCTGGCTCGGGCCTAATTAAAGCCGCAAGC